>CM059567.1:84827517-86198704 GCA_030386875.1 Morinoia aosen | reverse complement strand
GTGGCAGACGTAACGATCGCTGGACTGCCTGTTCGAGCTCTTACGTACAAGCCTTGATGACCACAAAGAAACCTGCCGGCGTCTTGATCCTCTGCGTGGTTTCGAGTGAGGGTGACGTTTCAATCCAATTTTTCATGGACAGCAAAAAAGTGAATGCCAAATCCTATGGCAAATGGCAACGGCTTACCTATAGAAATTAATCCCAATGATTCCTACTGAGATGCAGGCATCCCTAATATACAAATATAGTTGTGCACTTTGTGCTTCGGAGTATGTGGGCATGACTACCCGTACTCTGGGATGTAGGATTGCCGATCATCAAGGTAGGAGCTACTGGACGGGAAATATTTTAGCAAGCCCATCCAACTCAACCATCCGAAATAATGCTTTTGAATGGGACACAGCAGTCAAGAAAAATAGTTTCAAAGTCATAGCCAGGTCAAAGTTGTGTTCGGAATTGCGGATTTTAGAATCTCTGTTCATTTTTAAAACGTACCTGTTTTAAACAATCATTTTATCTCATTTCCTTTATCCCTAGTCAATAAGTAATGTCATACATTTTTTTGAGTTGCTTTCTTTTTGTATTTGACAGATGACTTTTTGTTCGAATTCGTATTGCTGATGAAGAGTAAAGGCTCGAAATTTTACGAGTCTTTTACAGTCTTGAGAATATGTTTTAATGAAAAATTCTTTATGCCATTTTTCTGGTTCTCTCTTCTTTATTGAGGAATCATTCCCTGGATGAAAGCCAAGGCTTCATATAACATGTTCCGGTCATTATTCCAACTCGACTCGGTTCCCGCCCACACAGGCAGAAAAACCGTTAACTTCCTCAAGAGGTCCGGCCAGTGTGCGATTCTGTGGGATTTTTTACCTTCCTACTCGACTGACCAGAACCCAATGGACTAGTATTTTTGGTCGCAAATTGAGGCCGAAGCTTTAGTAAAGTCCCACAGCTGCATCACAGTCCTTAAAAGGTACTAAAATGGGGGTGGAGTTGTAGGAAAAGGCTGAAGTTTTCCGTACTGTGTTAAACTCTTGGAAACGTATAGAACGTTTTAAAGGTTGAAATTGGCCATATCGACTATGCCTTTTGTCTTACTGTTCTGCTAAATGAACTTTCTAACTTTCAAAGCATTATAACAATATTCCTTGAGTTACTGGGGCTTAAAGCGCAGAAAGGGAAATTGTATTGTCCGGACTCATCTGGAATACACTGTGTATCCATACTATACATAATCACTGATATTAGTAACGATGTCGAAATTTGTCAGATGATAAGAAACGAATTAAAATAATTGTAATTATTAATTTTGAATACGTTCATGATAGTTTCTTATGTATTTTTTCTTAGTCAGTTTCTTCAACAGTTGATAATGGGGAATACTAGTTATCTCTCATGTCCTGATAGTTTGCAGCAAGTCAACTGAATAATTTTCGTTATTAATTATTTATCTGTAGCAAAGTCCGTGTCGATTAACTCATGTGATCTGTGAAAAATGTTCACATCTGAGCATTCGAACCATTACATCGTGATGAATTGAACGAAGGCTACTGCGAATGTTTTTTGAAGTAGGGTCAATTTTGACACTGACTTGCTATTTGGATTAAGAATCATTAAATAATCCTTACGTATACCAAATTTCTGACAACGTTTCAACGAATAATCCAGGAATGCGGAAAGTTTCGCTGGCTGTCTAATGAAACTTCGATAAATTTAAAATGAAGACACCTTTCAGAGGAAATTTTTCTGAAAACACGCATGCGCAACAATATTGATTAGCTTCTAATCAGTAAGTGATGGTGAAGTTCCATAATCCAATCGAAGAAAAATTCCAACCATAATTTGAAACGAATGCAGTAACACAACACAGGTATGAGCTACTACAATCAACAATCCGCCCTCGGCGAAGAAAACTATCAAAGTTGTACTCAAAAAACAGTCTAGGCAAGCGCATCAGCCGATGGGGATGAAAACTTGCTGATTTACACTAGAGTAATAATTATTCTCGGGGCTCAAAAGAAACACTATTCAGGCAACTTGGAGCTCTTTTATGTCTTATTCGTCCCGAAAATTTTGATGTCCCAAAACATTTTGTCTTTGCAAATCGAAGAACTATTAGTCTGCATTCCCAGATACTTTCATTTCGGTTGTTCTTGTCAGAGTTCGTCTTTGTTCAAGCTAAGTTTAGTAGATATTATACTGGATTCGTATGCAAAGAATAAACGAATACAGGTTTTGCAACGAGGGTAAACTGCCAAAAATCTAAAAAAATTGCTTGATGCTCGATGTGCAAATGAAATGCAGCATCACATCTCTTATCCGATGGGGAAGAAAATCATCCGTATTTCTTGACATCAGAAAAACGCAATGGAAGATTTAGAAAATATTATATCAGTGTTCTGAGTTCATGGTTCCAACATTTATACGAATCAAATAAACTTCAAGTACTACTCTCGACCATTCCCAGAGTTAATGAAGGAAAACTCGGCAGTTTCGGCTGAGAAAAGTAAATGCAGAAGAAAAACCGATTGAGAATGCATCATGAAACTCCATCCATCTAAGGAGCACTCCATCCTAACAAAGGAGCTTATACCAATAATAACTATTCTTGATTTTTCAGCGTGTTTGATATCTCCTAAATCTCGAACTGAAAAACTATACGAATCTGAAAAGGTAGCTACCTAAGAGAAGCCTACCTCTATCATACCTCTGTGAACATTATCGAAAACAGAAAGGATGAAAATACTGTAAGTTATATTACAAGACTGGCGAAGACACTCTAAAAAGCATTCTCGTAAAATTAAAAAAGAAAACGATTGAAATCAGATCTTTCGGCCATTGATTGATCTTTTAGTCAAATCCTAACATGCACCCAAATTAAAGCCAGCATCCCGAACACACGCGTACGTTACCTCAGCGCCCAAACTGGCGGGTATGGCTGAAACTCTTCAACCTCAAGCTATAAATAACGTCTCTGCATTGGAAGAGTTGAAAAATAGCATAATCTTCTAAGCCCATATAAATCGCCCGACCAGTACTGATGACCTGGCGCCGTGAATACCCGGCAACAGACGAAGCAATTTCAGCGAGTTTCTATAGCTCGCTTGAAACTTTGCTGCTCCCTCAGGATTAAAGGTAAGCAATAATCACTCTAATTTTTTTGAAATGTTACAAGTACTCCAAATAACGTCATTGATGTCAATTATCAATGATACAACTGTCAAATTGTTCGAAGTAGGAATTGTATGATATTTTCCTCATCAAAATAAACTGCTAGATGCTTCGCTTGAGTCATGTAAAAATAAAACAGCCTTGATTACTAATTTTGTAAACGTTTCGCAGAAATGGAATAAATGGGTATGTCAATCCGCAAGCCATAGGCTTCACAGTTTTAGTTTTTTTCTGAAAACATTCGACAAGGTTCACTTCGAAATACCAAGGTAATGGATTAGGATTTCAAAAATAAAGTGACGCTGGCTGTTCTCAACGATTGAAATGACGAAACTTATTTTAGTCTAACATCACGCACAAAAATTTTTTCCGTTCCCGGTAATTACAGGCTAGTCTGAGTAAAGGAAACATGTGAAATAGTGCTGACTTCCACTGTGTCATGGTTGACACACCTACGCGTGTCGTATTTGATCATGATACACAAAAGTGAGTCACATCGCGATGATTAATGTTGCATAACGTTGAAACGTTTTTGTGCTATGGTTTTGTGGCAAGAGAACGCGTACAAGTATGTCGGCTTTTCGACAAAATTTCCTCAGTAATGATGGAACTTAAATATTGCTTGCTCAGCTTGAACTTTCGAAGAGAAATGTATCGTGTATGCAAAATGAATTGCGGAAAGAATCTTGAGCGAGAACCTGATATTTGTTTAATCCTTTACGTCAGTCATTTTTTTCTTGTGAGTTACCAATATGAGAATAAAAAGTGCAAACATCGATCAAAAATTCGGCATCAGAAAAAGTGACGTCTTGAGTTAAATTCACTTCCTTGCATTCCGATAAGGTCCTTCAGCAACAGTTGAGTGCGTTGGTACTAGTCACTTAGCAGCTGAAGCGAGCTCAGGTTTCAACAAACGCTCGAGTTCAAGAGGATTTGCTCTGTGAGAAGGAATTTGCAAACATTCCCTGCAGTTAACAAGCTGCTAGAGGAAGAGGATATGCAGCTGAAAATTTTTTAAAGTATTTGTTAGGAAGTAATTCCTTGCAGTTACTTGAACAAATAGAGTATTTTCTGACAAATTAGGATGATATACTCCGAAAATAACTTTATGTTTTTTGTGAAATTTTTCATGTGCAGTACATTCCTTACTGGAATCATTGCTAATAATAAATGAAAGAAACGCCATTGGTCGTATAAAATTTCAAAGCTGTCCGAAAGGAAAAGAAAAAATCTACTTATATTTCACCAGTTCTAGACTTCTAGTTGAGCCGATTTCATCAATTACGCATTCAACAACGTGATTTGCTACATTACGCCTTTAACGATCCAGTGATATTTTGTTGAATTGGACAATCATTCATTAAAAATTCATATTTGCAAACACGCGGAGAGAGCTACCGCCTATTTCATATCTTGCCCTGCAAGCTGCTGGTCAATATTATATCAGGTCATTCCGAAAGTTCTGTCCAAATTTAGAATCAATAAGATTAGAGACCAAATGTTAAATTCAATTAAAGACTCAATCGTCAACGTATTTTCCATTATTATCTTTAACTTAAATCTATTAAGAAGCTTAGTAATACCATTATTGTAAATGCTTTTAGGTTTGATTCGAAGAACACACAAATATGACCTGATACATCATCGTTCCCATGCACATTCGGACTTAAAAAACGCATTTTTTGTTCGAATACGTGCGCAAAAGCGTCGTTGTGCTTTATTCTAAATTTCATGCTTATAGACATTGCGCGTACTCCGGGAGATATCGATTGTCGAAGTTGAGTAGTTACAGGGGTGCTGCGGTGGAGTGCTACCTTATTGGCTAGGAAGAATGCCAGTGCCTTTCTTCGTTTTGAAAAATCACTGCTGAAAGTGCTGTTATTACTGGTCAAAACTTTTTTTGCTATTAGCTAATCAGAGCACATGATTGGAGAAGGTTAGCTACGCTCCAGCTGTAGTGTGTGGATCGATGTTGCGCCAGCGAGCGGTTTTGTAAAAATTGTGTTCATATTTCTAGAAATCATACCACTCGTGTTCGTTGATGTAGGAACTTGATTTAGGAATAATTTTCTTAGTAATTAAATGTACTACAATCTTTGTTAATAGAATTTTTAATTCATGCTTGTATTTTTATTTCACAACTTTTTATATCGTACAATTATTTATTTGGCAAATTCCTATAAGGTCACTAACAACAAATTTAAATTTTGACTCAATAGAGACCGTAGAATATCCTTTTCTGAGAGCGATGGCACTACAAGCGACTTTCAAAATCAATGGGCTTGGCTGTAGGATCATATAGAAAAGTGCCCCCTAAAATCTTTCTTTTCAGAATGAATCGCTTTCTACACAAAAATTCGATAAATGTGTACGAGCAAAACACGTTCTGAAATCTTAATTTACACATGCAGCTCAATTTTCAGATTACTTAATCTACCCAATAGGGGAAACAAACATAATATTTTACTTCCATGGGTGTGCAAATAAGTAATAAATTTTAAATTTCAATTTAACACATATTCGCTGTTCATTGACGTAGAGACTTTGTTCACAGCACAATCTAATGTAAATTGACTACTTTATCAAGTGCTACATCAACATTTCCTACTTATGGGTTTGAGGAACGTGAGTATATGCTTAAAGTCGATATTTTTATTCAATTAGCTCCCCTGCCAAAAACAAGTTTTAATATTTCTAGGTAATCGATCGCTGATGTTTATTGACGTAGGAACTTGGCTTAGGGCTTATTTTATCTGTAATTGAATGCACCACAATCTCTATTAACTGCATTTTTAAATCAGTTTTTTATAACGTTTTGTATAGTGAAAAAATGATGTTTTTATAAATTCCTCAACTGAGTTTCGTACGTACGCTCGTTCGCCCGCTACGTGGGTTTGAAGTATGGGGTGGAGGAGAAGGGGTAAATGTTACTAACGACAAATTTTAACTTTGACTTAAAAAATATTGTTGAATATTGCTTTCTAAGTGCAACGACACGCAAAACAACTTTTAAAATCATTTGGTTTGTCTATAACATCGCCTTGAGAGTGCCGCCTGTAATCTTTCTTCTCAGAATAAATCGTTGTCTGAACAAAAAATAGTAAAATGCGTACGATCAGAAACATTTCAAAATCCTAATTTACATACATACATGATGCAATTTTCAAATTTATCTGATCAGTAGGGAAAAATTTGGTCTGAAAATGAAACGGTCCTTTAAATGATTATAATATACATCATTTTAGGTAATAACTCATCAACAAAAAAAAATACATTTTTATTATGGAAAAAAATCATTGTTGTGACCATCGGAAATTAAACTGGCGTACCAATTTAACAGCGCAAAGTAAATTCTTTAAACAAAATGTTACTATGACGAGTGGCTAACTAGGATCAACACGTGACATTTGAGGAAGTTCTACGATTCACAAAACTTTAGGAGATCCATCAATATATCACAATTCATATATATTCAATCCATCTTGTATTAAACCGTAATTGATCGACGACTAAATAATGTCTGTGGACAATTCTTCATAATGATATTATTTTAATATTGAATCGTCAAACAAGAATATGTAAATCAATAATGTGAACTCATCATAATGTGCACCTCATTTTACAGACCAGTTATTATCTTCCTATGTGTATTTACATGCTTGTATGTTCATACCTCACTTTTTGAACATAGTAATCAAATTGAAATGTTTACTGAGTTGTGTGGAAGAAGATACCTGCAATCAAACCTATCTTAATTTGTTTTTTTTTTCTGAACTACTGTATTATATTTGAAACTTAGAGGAAAATTTCAGCCAAACGCCATATATAGATAAAGCATAGACTTTTTTGAATTCGGAACTTGTTATACACCTTCCTGGGGAACGAACTCTATCCAGAGCCTAAAAATATCTTTATTAACGAAAGATATGAAAGAAAAAAATAGCACGTTCTTCTGCGTCTCAGAAATAACTCTGCATGAACGGACTGCAAGAGTATTTGTTGTTTCTAGACGCTTCCCTTTTGTAACAAGATCTATTGTTTAAATGCGCCTTCCCCTATCAGTCTCCAGGGTCAGAAGACTGTCGATGAGGAACTATTTTATTAAACACTAAATAAGGTAAAGACTATGGGTGAGATAGAGGCACAGAGCATTTTCGTATTCAGTTAGTGATCATACTAAAGAGAAGGAAATAAAACGTCGGCAACTCTCTCCTCACGTAACCTACGACAAAACAGAAAAAACGTAAATAATACCGTACCAAATCAAACAAATGTTATCAATAATTTTTGAATCCTACTGTCGAAAAAGTGCCCTTTTTATTTATTTGGGTATATGGGGGAAAAACTTTATTGGTTTTAAAAACGAACACTTCAATAGTACAGTTGACAATTCTATATCTTACAACCGGCATAGTGACTCTCACTGTCGACATTTCTTCTTCGCCACTAAACTTTCCTCCTAGCTACTCATCAGATCCAATCTCAGATCTGTTGAGCCCAAAATCATCAGACCATCTTCAGCCTTCACCGCTAGCGCATCAACTTCTGGATTTCTGACGCTCCGCTACCTCACCACCATCCGTCACGGCTTCTTCCGCCGTCCGTCCATTCGGTGTGCTCTGGTCTTGTTGACGCACTACGGTCGGCATGGTAGGAGGCGGCTAAGCACCCTGTGAGCGCGAGTGCTCACCCGTCATCATCACCTCACTCACCGCATGAAGACACTTCGCTTCGTCATTAGAGCAGTTAGTCGCAGTGCTGTCGTGTGTCGTGCGTAAGCATTAGATTGTTCGGCTGAAGCTCATTGAAGTGTTCCGTTCCCTCCTGTTAAATAATAGCGCCTAGGGTAATCAATCTATATATTAAATAGTTGGAAGTAGATCAGGGTGTTTATTTGTAAGTTTAGGTGTATCAGATCGGGGTGTGTTTATTTACGGGTTTATGTACAGATCAGATCGGTGGGTGTTACGTAAGCTTAGGTGTAGATCAGATCGGTGGGTGTTACGTAAGCTTAGGTGTAGATCAGATCGGTGGGTGATACGTTAGATAGGTGTAGATCAGATCGGTGGGTGTAAATTTAGTCAAGGTGTTTGAGATCAGATCGGTGGGGGTAAATTTAGTTGAGGTGTTTGTAAGTGTATCAGATCGGGGATAGTTTTAGGTGTATAACTGTAATCAATTGATTCACCAAGCAAGTCAGATCATCATACTTCGTATTTACTCCCTTCATTTAAATTTTGCTATTTTGTTTCACCTAGGTGCAGGAACGGAAGGCGCGGGGTTTGCGCCTGGAGTCACGACAGCGGCTCCGACACTTCGGGCCGTGTCTCCGACGCAACAATTGAACGAAAACCATCGTTCTCCATCACCTAATTTATTTTTCATTGCACGATTGTTCATTTATTTACCGGCATTGTCAAATATTCTGGTGGTATTATTAAACTTTAGTTCTACTATCTGTATTTCAAATTCCCCCCGCTCGTTTTTTTCGTTACCTACAGACATGAAACTTTATATTAGTGGGTCGCATGTAGTACATGCGCTCGAATTCACAACAGTATACACAACTCCGACATGCGTTCGGAGGGCGTTCCGACGTGCGCTGGAGAAGAAGATGACAAATAACCACTAACTGTAGGATTGAACATATATTAAAAGGCTTATTCTACATGTTCTAGGCTTAAGAATACTCCTCCTTACACATTTATTACCTTACATTCCTTAATTTTTAATTCATTTTATTTACTAGTTTGCGCACTTCAAATGATTCCTTGTATGCAAGTCCGTTTGATATGTATATGTGCATGATTTGGTGTTAAAGTGTTTAGCCAGTGACATTTTTATTCTGTGCACTGTGCGGTATATCTTGCATCAATTAAGAAATTATTGCTCTAAACATCATTTCGTTATTTCACACTGTAAATTCGTGCACTTTTATCTATTACCCTTTTAGAAGTAAAATAAAAATAAGAAACTTCGTACGAACGAAGCACTAAAGTTTGTTTGGAACTACAATATTTCTAATCTTTGATGTCTTTGAAACTCACTCAACTTCATTATTTTTCATTCAAAATTTTTGATTAATAAAATCAGATGATGTCTTTTTTATGATGAATTCTTTCGCCTATTTTGATGATTGCAATCGCCTCAGGACAATTAACAAGTATTAGATAGTGAATCGATTTCGTCAGCGAATAAAAAGTTGATTTTAATTGGATATTGGTTTAACAGAGGAGATGATTTATCTCATTGTCCCAATCGTGTCGTAAAATGACTTGGTTTTGTTTTGTGTGACAATGCTTTTCTGGTTTCTGGCTCTCATGAATCTTTTGTGTTAAGAGTTATTCACTTGGGATGTGTCAATTTACTGCGCTGTAGAGAGTGGTCTCTGAACTGGTTATGAGGAACCAATTGATGTCGTCGCATGGAAAAGCTTTTTCAAATTTCTGTTTAATTAGCTTTCAATTCTACGTAGACAAGTATTTAATTTCACTCTTTATACTTTCAACAACATTTCCTCATATCATGAAGGCCTAGCTGATATATTTTTTTAAAATAGGAACTCGAAACGCATTTTTCATCTGCTCTGTGTTAAATTTTCATAAGCATTATCATATTCAGAATAATTCAACCTGGGGGATATATTTTCATGCCATTACTCAACCATAACAATAATGTTACGATAACTATGAACATCTCAATTTATGTCTGCCAACAAAGAATATTTATGTTCAGACCATTATAACCAATATTAATGATTTAAAAAAAGATTACACTGTAATGAAATGTTATTATTCCTTTCTTCCTTTTTTGAAACTGCGATGAATCAATAAAATCATTCTTGAAATGATTTTACAGTTGCTAGTACGCACTCAAAACACTCGTTATAAAAAACACTGTCAAAGATTACTGCCGTGACCTGCTTCTGAGAGCTCACAACATTTCACGGCAGCAGCATCGACTGTGTGCTGGTCTCAAACACTACAGCTTGAGAAAAAATCTGCCCTCTGTAATAAATTTTCTATTATTCGTCATTAGAATTGAAATTCCAGCCCACTGAATAACAAAAAAATACAATATTGACACATATTTTTCACTAGGCAAATAATTGCTTCAATCATCGTACAGTAATGTTTGATATCATCCTAATTTCAAAACTCGATATTGCAAGGACCCAGCATATTCAGTGTGTAATAATTAGTTTTATTTCATATATAACTGTTGAAAATTTGTCCATGCAGTATTAAAGTAAATCAAAATTAGGAATTTAAAAATTTACCAGTGTTTGAAGTGCATTAAATATGTGAGAAACATTTTCTAAACTTATGATATATTGACGATTGAAATGATTAAAACAATTTGATGTAGGTAAGAGATTAAACGCAATTTTAAGACATAGCCCAAGTACAATTTTAAGTTTTGAAGCATTCATTTCCAAGGCAATATACAACATGCTTGCAAAATAAAATTTTGACAGATAGATACACTGGATAGATATAACATGAAAATCAAACAATAGCAATCAAAATATTCGTTCTCTAATTTCTGCATTAAAGAAATATGAAACTTCACTAGAAGTTTCAAAGTTTGAAAGGACTGAAGTTAAGCTCAGTGAACTAAATATAGTTCCACAACCTTTTAACTCTATGATAACCCTTTACCGAACGAATTGAGGGGGTAATCACCCAATAAAAAGATAGATAGTCAACATTTAGTGGAATAAATTCGCTCACGGTTACATTTGATGAGGAACGATTTGTCAACGGTACAGTGTCTAGACACGCCAAATGTGTTCTCCGTGAGACGGTTTAGACCCGGTATTTCTCATAAGCACGGAACTACAAGTGAAATCGACTTATAAGGTGACGTTAAACATTACTCTCAGAGTGCTCATTGAAAGAGACAGTTATCATGTTATCATTTAGAGATCAACGTCCTTATTCAATGAACCAAAACCTGGCAATAAATTTCAATGTCTTATAATGCTCAGTATTCAGTAATGAGTGTTAGAAGTCATGAGCAGCAATTCTTGCATTTTTTGGCTAAAACTCTTATTAAGGCAACAGCGCAACAAAAAGAAGTTAGCATCACGATCACGAGAGGCCTAAAGCAAGACAAAAATTTGGATAAAATGTTCGGAATGTAAGAAAAATAGTCGTTTTTTTTCGCATCAAATAAGCTTGACTGCTTGTCAAAAGGCATTCTGCTATCTCAATGTATGAGATACTATTACGTCTACGTTTAGAATATGCAGTGAAACTTTTGTCTCAAAACATGCAATGATACCAGAACATTATGGAAAAAATTAAACGTCCAAAAAACGGAAATATATCACGCGCTCAACCATTCCACCTACAAACTGCGTCTTCAACAGCTGTATAAAAAAATAATTTGTTTTTTTAGTGGGGTCCCGAGGAAATGTTATTTCAGAAGGATTTGTTTGCTGCAAAGGTTGACGTGGAACTAAAAATAGAGACCGGATAATAAATCAGATAAATCAGTCTCTAATTTTTCATGATCTGGAACGAGTTGCCAGGAAAAAGAGGTAAACTAATCAATATGACATGGGCGTACTTCTTGACAAATTATCGCTGGAGTGTGGGGTGTTATTTTGTCCCGGGGTGCAATCAGCCTGCGTGGCTATAGTAATCTGTATTGTCATTGCACGTGATTTTGGATTGAAATTAACTGAAAAATGAGTGAAAAACCCGACGAAGTGCAACGCTTTTCACAATTCACGTATTATCAATATCTAGAAGATTTAGATAGAAAATTTGTTCATTAGTGTCGAATACATGTTAGACAATGAATAAGTTAGTTCAGATAATTCTTTTAAGGTGTATACTAGAAACAATATTTAAAGAAATTTAGCTAACCGTCAATGCCGTATAAATGTGACATCCAGTTTTTTAAGAACATGCAAATACTGATGTTTACTTATGGATATCTTACAAATTTTTATTTTTTTTCCATTATACTTTTCCAAAAATTTGCTATAATATACTTTTCGGTCGGGGCATAGTTAAAACATTGAAAAATTTCAAATAGGTTTGGCTGTATTGTTACGTAGGCTTTCCACTCCAGATAAGAACGCTTGTTTAAAAATATCTGGTACGTAGTTCCCTAGCGTGTTTTGAAAACGAATGTCAATCTTTACAAAAAAAACTACTGAGCGGGTCAGTTAAAAGCTCTAAAATGACGAAAAGTTTTCAAAAACGGAGATAAAATGAAACTAGTATATTTTCAAGTATTCATTTCGTTGTTTTCACCACAGATTTGGCACCGTTGATTGTTCTGTGCATCACTTTAATCAGATGAAATAAAATCACTCGTGCGCAATATCTTTTCGATGAAAATTTCTGAATTAAAAAACACGTAAAAAATAGTCTTCAATAAGGCACAGGATCCTATGCAAGGTGACACGCATAGTATTCTACAAACTTCACTACTATGGCAGAGACCGTTGAAATGCACAATATACAGTTTTTTATCAATAACTGTGGGGTCGATAGTGCTTCGTTAAAGAGTTACTGGACTTGAAATTTTTAGCCAGGTTGCATCAAATATTGAAATCGGTGTGCTTACATTTAACATTTCATTGGCTGCCAAGTATTACAATGGAGTCGGTGTCCAATGATGAAATAGCAGATACACACCTAGATTACGCGTTGCAGAAGATGATGATTCTAAGGAGGCTGTCCCAATTTACGCAGCAATATATCCCAACACGGATGTTTAAATCGCATCAAACATTCACGGCAATACACCGGAGACCGTGTGAAAACCGAACATTTTGCCGAGCACAACTTGAAGGAAGACGCCGTGAAAGATTAACACGTTGACTACGTATTTGCGCATCATTACGTACATTGTTCATTCACGTCCTGTTCTGATTGAACAGGATTTTAATTATTTAATTATCTCTATTTGATATAATTTGTGGCTTAAAAATTTTAGAAATTATCGTTCAATTTTAGTTTACATGCTTTTTAGCAGGGATAGAAATATAAACCAGTTTTAAAGACGGGTTTTCAATGCTGCTACTGCCAGCCTAACCAAACCTACCGTAGCAACCGAGCAAACGCAGTCAACATGTAAATTAAAAGATCCAGACATGGAAGAAGAAATAGTGGAACATTTTCAAAATAACCCAATCACAAGTTCTCCATCTGCTGCTGATAAGTCAAACTACAGTGAGGGAAGTGCTCCATAATAATGGTCAACGTCCACTTCCCGTTCACCGTTTGGAGGAATTAAATGATCAAGATTTCCAACGTCGTGTTTAATTTACGAGGTGGTTTCTGCACAAAACAGTTGAAGGACATTAAGTTTCATCAAAAGCCTTTTTCCCAAATGAAGCATCATTCATGCGAGAAGGAATATTTAACGTTCATAATCTACGCTTGTGGACTGATGATAATTCATATATTACGCGACAAGTTAAACATCAGGTTAGATTCTCCGTAAATGTTTGGGCAGGAGTCAAAAGGATTAACCGTCTGGGTCATTCTTAATACTGGAAAAAGTGAACGACGCAATTACTGGGTTTTCATTGTTTGATAATTACCTGAGATGTTAGAAAATATTCCGTTAGCCATCAGAGGAATGTGATTTTATTACGATGATCCTCATTGATACCTCATGTTTGTATGTTAGGCAGCCATTGGATTCCTGATACCCTAATCCCTGGGTTGACGGTGGCGACCTCATCACATGGTCACCAAGGTCTCTTAACATTTCACTTTTAGATTTCTGCCCCTGGGGACATTTGAAGAGTTTGGATTACAAAACACCGATTCATTCCAAAGACTACCTCATCGGGATAATAATTATTGTTGAAGCTTTCGCAAGGATTCATTAAACTCCTGATGTCTTTGATCGCCTTCGGCGCTCCAGGAGTAATTGCACCGCATTTGAACGCCTGCAGCGCAGCAGATGGGTGTCACATGAAACATTTTTTATAACTTCCCTATCCAATTCAAAAGTATGTTTTTTATGTGGGTATAATAATTCATTTTTTATTCGGGTGCTTCTGTTTATTACAAAAATGCTTTCCTAACTTTTTACATTTCATTTCTCTGCCGATCTCAGAGTACGAATTTTTCTTTGATCCAGTTCATATTTAAAGTTCTTGTAACTCTCTAACAAAACATTTTCGACCACACGGTTAATCAGTAATAAGTGTTTAATTCAACGGCTTCAACCATGTGTTTAAGTTTGTTGAACAAAGAGTTGGTCACACTACATACATATGAGTCTGCAATGAATAAACGTGGAAAACAATTCAGTAATTAGAATCTTGGAAATTTTTTTATTCTTACACTGAGTGTTTCGCAGAGCTCTGAGCAGCGTGACAGATGTTTCCAGCACAAAAACAATTCATTATTCTTTCATGCTGTTGTCAATGCAATATTGCATGTTATTGCCACCAACATGATATTGACTACGTTTAAAGATTGAAAGTAATTCATGACTTGTTTAGGTAATTTAATTAATCGTATTTTGTTTTCCATTCATGGCGATAATGGAAGTTTACCCTCTTTTGTAATACGTTAGGAATTGTACTATCTTGGAATTTCAGCACGATATAAGGTTTACTGAACAGAACTAGTAGATCGGTTTGCCTAGCCGTAAACCAGGCAGCAGGATAGCAAAACGAACAGCAGGACTACTAATATTGTACTGACTCTGTAGTTCACACAGCTTGCTCTTAAGTCTAGTTCGCAACAATGGACATTTCCGGCGCCGGCAATAGGGGCGCTTCCGACCTATCCGGCGCTCGTAAACGCCAGGCGCTCATCGGCTGTTCCGGCGGATGCCCTATCTATACATGTGACCGTGCCGAGCGAGACTCATAAATCTCCGCCGCCGGAACCCCCATAAATACCACCAGTGCGTCACTATACAACAGGAATGTTTCTCATAAAGGGAATATGTAAACTAGGAAGCTAGTATCTTTTATTTAGACATTTTAATCTTTTTTTTTATAATTGATAGATACGCGTCAAAAACACTGTTAAAATAACTAAATCATTGAAGCGTAAAGTTCGCGTTTCAAAACCAAATCAGAAAACTTTCCACTTCGACACTTCAAACTTTTCATTGCTTCAAACGTAGGTTCAAGCGGCTATCGCACAATTTTTATTTAAACTAGACGAAAAGCCAAAACTTGGGCAATGAATTAAATAGAACGCTCCACGCCATCGAGCTGACGAGTGTTCGTTCACTAGGCTCTATAGAACGCCGGGTCTGCTACAATACAGGCTGATTGAAGCCAAACTGCAGAACTATCGTTCATGAATCGCAAATCGCGTGCCATTTCCTTAGGTGGGGGTATTTATGTGAATACCTTTAATTGCACATTCGGAACATTCTTTTCATTCAGTAACTTTTTGAAATATAATTCCTATAATTACGTACCAGTTCATGCTGTGATAATCATATTTTTTTAATTTTCTCTCCCCTCAGTATCCACCTAGTATCCGCCTGGTGTTTGCCTACAGCTGATTTCCAAGGCCGCAAGCAAAATTATATGTTCTCTTTTAACTTTGGTCGTACTGTTCTAAAGAAACGGTGCTTTTAGCGAGTGTGAACAATCTTCTAGTCCCAGAGAGAGGAGTGGCAATTGGAGTATACGAATGAAGGATGTACGAGTAGATAATATTCGTTCCAAAAGAAAAAATCTAAGAGTTCCAGAACTAAAAGACGATCAAGTCACCACCCAGCCTGATGAGATTGACTAACTTTCTCCAACCGGCTTGCTGGGAGAGTGAAATAAAGGCAAAACTCCAGGAACAATATGAATGTCATGTGTAATTAACCACGAAGCAATGGTAGATAAATAATGCAAAAATATGGTAAACAACTCATCAATATGGTAAAAACTGATCAATATGGTAAACTCTGATTTGAACAACTTCAACAATTCAGAGGGGAACAAAAAACCCTTGGCATATAAATGTATATATGTATATGCACGCTGCATCAGAGGCGCAGCAGTGTACTTCACGATGAAGCCACTATCAAAACACCGTACAAACAAGTGTCGTGAACGCTACTGCCAGCAACGAGCAGTACAGCATACGTCCGTCGAAAGAGAAGGCAAGCAAGCGCATCATACTACCTAACAACACGCAGAGGCAACTGCCACCGTAAAATCAGTTTCGAAAAGAAAGCTCACACCACGAATATCGCGTGGAGAATTTTCCAACGCATGAAAACTTTAAACTGACCACACTCATTGTAGTTCTGGCAAAAAACCGGCATTTATCAGTTATACGCTTGAAATTCTGATGTTTTTAATTTTTTTTTATTTCATCAACAAATTTAATTTTCAAAAAAGAATGCGAATCAGTAGAAAACGTCCACCAAATTCAATCAGGAGGCGAATGCCAATATTATGAGCAAAATTCGTCTTTCTTCAATTGAATAACTTACAGCGTTTAGCACTGGCAAAAAATTTAGGAATGACTAAACGAAGTACAATGAAAAATTGAGTTGCATCGCTGAAGATTGTGAGTTTCAGCTGATTGGAAGTTTGCTCGCATTTCATCTTGAGATTGAGTTGAATTTCATGTACTTCATTCGGTTGTAGTGATAAAAACTTTTTAAACCTAATTTGTTCAAATCACTCAAGTTTGGAAAATGTAAACTCACTTAAAATGATGCTGACCTATGATGGAAAAGTGGGCAGATACTAATGAAAATAAGGGCATCACTCACCTTTATAAAGAAATGAATGTGTTTGTGAAAGTAATAGTAATTGAAAAACACACATTTAACCAAAGAGGTTACCTATCTAAAATTTGCATTGGTTATCGAAATTTAATTCAAAGCTAAGCCAATATTCCAGTTTCAAGACCTGTTTCAATGAAGAAAGAACGTACAGAAGAATAACAGGCAGCGTGTATAGGATCCCTCATTCCGGGATATCGAGCTAACTCGGTAAGCTATCATTGGTCACAACCGAAACGTGCAGAGTAAAATGCAAATTCAGAAAAGATGCAGTTAGTAGATGAGTGTACATTGTGTGTAACTCTAACCTTACTGGACATAATCGCTTCTAGAGCATTATAGAGTAGGCCCAATTAAATTTCTATCAGATTCTCGGATTTAATTCATGAGTATGGTCACAGGTGCAGTTGTCTCAATCCGGCAATATATTTGAAATTTATCGACATAGATTTGCACTTTTACTGTGTTTCTCAGCATGCAAACCAATTCAAGAATAATAAAGATTACTATTGGAGTGTCGCCGAGAAATATTTACGGCGCGGAAAGCAAATGAAGCATAAGGCTGAAAGTTGCCCTGAGAACATCCGCAAGGGAATCTACAATAATATCGAAGGCAATGAAGAAACTGATACATTGGAGGCATTGAAGAGGTAGTGAAGAGATAGAGATTTCTGTCCTGAACCGACTTAAAAGTGTAGAAATTGAACTATCCATTCGGTAATTAAATTCTAAACTTCATGTGCGTGCAGTAAAAATAATTCGTCACTTAAAGAAACTGTGAAAGAAACACAAACTTGGGAAGGAGCGTGCGCTCCTGATGACCTCTCCGATGTTAATCCTCAGCAGTGAGTGAATGTCTGTGAACTCCGATGTCTCCATCTGGAAGAACCTTTTCTGGATAAAGTTGTTACCGGAGATGAAAAGTGGATTATGTACAGCAATGATTATGTATAACAAATTATTGATGTAC
This sequence comes from Morinoia aosen, assembly GCA_030386875.1. Taxonomy (NCBI): domain Eukaryota; kingdom Metazoa; phylum Arthropoda; class Malacostraca; order Amphipoda; family Talitridae; genus Morinoia; species Morinoia aosen. The sequence continues at coordinate 86,180,825 of CM059567.1, read as the reverse complement.
ATAATGTGAATTATGTACATCAATGGATAGATCGACATGCAATACCGCTTTCACAACCAAAACCACGACTCCATCCGAAAATAATTTTGTTGTGTTTGGTGCGATGTGAGGTTGTCTTGAAAACAATCAAACAATCACTGCAGAACTGTACTGTCAACAGTTCCACAGGCTAATTACCGCTTTAAAAAAGAAGCGCCCAGCTTTGGTCAATCAAAAGGGCGTGATCCTTCAGCGCTGAACTACGCTTCCGCATATAGCGCGAATTACTTTGGAGACAATTGAAACACTGAAATGGGAAACATTGATGCATCAGACCCATTCTCCAAATATTGCTTCTTCAGACTGTCATCTCTTTTGGAGTCTATACAATCATTTAAGGGGGAAAAACTGTAAAGGACAATAACAACAATGAAAATGAATTGCAGGTCTTTTTATATTCAAAAGTCAAAGATTTCCATGAACGAGGCATTAAAAAATTAGTTGAAAGGGGGTCAGAAGTTGTTACTAACAATGGAGAATAGACTGTTGAATAAATGAATGTTACTTGATACGTTTTTACTCTTCTTATCAAACAGAGGAAAAACGGACAGAACTAATGATACGACACCCGATAGTTAAAGTTTAAGTTTAGGAATGGAACTTTTGAATAGCACAACTGCCTGGTATGCAATTGCCTTATAATAAATACAACTGCCTAATAAATTATGCAAGAGTCTTATAAAAACGCTTTGTAACAAATCGTTGTCATGATGAATGCATATCATATAATTTAACTATGACATATATTATTTTATCATGGAAATACATATCCTGTTTTAAATATAATTTCGCCAACAATAAATGTTTCTTGCGTTATACTTAGTTATACTTAGTATTACTGTGCCTTTTTAATTGATGACAACTGTGTGTGGGTAATGAAATATCGTGGGTGGGTAACGCCTGAAAAAACCTAACGAAAGTTTGATTAGATCTGCTCAGAGAGCTTCCCCGCACGAGTTCATTCCGGCTCCTTGAACGGAGTAAGTTGAGAAATTCGCTTACTTACAGAAATTCGTTGATTCGCGGAAATTGTCGCTTCCAGTCAAATCTTCTGCGGAAAACATTTCATCATTGTACTAAAACGAAATAACGAAGTTGCCCTGAAGAATTTTTGTGTTTCTTACATAGTTTTTTTCGTATTTTATACTTCTGTTTATCCTTGCTAATTTGATTACCTGCGCCATCAACTTCATCAATTCCACAGTTAAAATAAAGAAATTTATGTTCCTATTGACAAAACTTACTACACATTGAAAACTCACGTATATCAGATTTTGATACTCTAAAAACTGAGGGCTACCTACTGTCAACTCTTCATCAATGCCTCTTCCACGCACAATCGTTTCTTGAGTTATACACAATTTTACCCGAAGATCTACGCGTAGAAACAGAAATTTACCCCCATTATTCATAATTTGAATCACGGTTCGTATCGTTTCAATAACTGAGGCTGTTTTTTATTGATATAAGTTGAAACCTACAGAAAATGATTTTCCAGTCACCCTATTCATTTTTCAAATATACGAATAATTATACCTGCGTTAGAATATGGCAGATGTTATTAAACATTAATCATTCTACCTTGAAAATGAAGTTGATTATTTTGCTTGTGGAAAAATCCTGGAACTAATTTGGAAAGGCGTGGTTCGTTGGTCACTTTGTTACTTTTCACAACGTTGGTTCATTTAAAATGAACTCTGTTGTTTCTTATCAAATCACGTTGGATTTTGTCCCGTAAACGCTTAGAATGATTGAAGGTTTGTCTGTACTCGACATTATTTAGGACATAATTTGTCATTTAACAAGGTTTCTCAGGTCAATTAGTCGCACGGTGTCTTGCTGTAAAATATCGGGGACAAAAGTTTGAATAAACCAATTTACGTTTGGTCAAGTTAGGCTAGCCTAGGTTTGATCATGTCACTTAGCGTCAAGTCAGGTGAGGTCGGGTCGGCTTGGGCCGAGTTGGGCTGGGCGTCGTGTCGGAGGTCGGGCCGTGTTAATAGGGTTGGATTGGGTCGGGTTGTGTCGAGGAAGATAGAATTGGATCGGGTGGTGTCGAATAGGGTAGGATTGGGTCGGGCCGTGTCGAGTGGGGTAGGATTGGGTCGGGTCGTGTCGAGTCGAGTGGGATTGAGTCGTTTCGCGTCTGTTAGGGTAGGATTGGGTCGTTTCCCGTCTATTAGGGTAGGATTGGATCGTTTCGCGTCTATTAGGGTAGGATTGGGTTGTTTTGCGTCTTAGAGGGTAGTATTGGATCCGATCGTGTCGAGTGGGGTAGGATTGGGTCGGGTCGTGTCGAGTAGGGTAGGATTGGGTCGGGCCGTGTCGAGTAGGGTGGGATTGGGTTGGGTCGTGTCGAGTAAGGTAGGATTGGGTCAGGCCAGTTCACGCCAGCCAGGGCTGGGGTGGGTTTGCTTAAACTGGAATGGACCAGTTTGGATTGCTTGGGCTAAGTTAGGTCAAGTTGGTAAGAGTTTAGCTCTATTAGACCATTATCTGGTTAACCCAACTAATATTTGGCGCAGTGTTATTGCAGTGTCGGTACACCCTCCACCAAGCGTCAAGTGCGTGGAGCTAAAGTTGCTGCCTCGCGTTGCAGACAAAGAATCCGCTTATGTCGCTATTTTCTACTGCATCGGCTTCGAATAGCAATGGCGCAAACATTGAGGCAAACTCAACTGAGCGCCCTAAAATTCACAGCTAAGGTAGTGGCCACTGCAAAAATTTTGTTTGAAAAAAATGCGCGCGAAGTCGAAGCTTGCCACCGTGAGTTGCTCATACGAATTTGATGCTGATCACGGAAGCAGCCCCTACTGTGGCTTTTATATTTTAACTTATTAAAACTCATGTTCTATTCATACGTTCATCGCGTTCCTGCGGTTGTCAACGGTTGGTTTGGTTAGGTTGTAAGTAGCAAAATTGGCAGATCTACTTTACTGGTTGAATACATTTTTGTCCTTCCTAAGAAATATGACTATGAAATTACACGATAAAATTTAACGTCGTATGATAACATATATTTTTGAAAAAGGAGCGCGATATGGATGAAATGTCATTCATTTATACCGGCACGGGAAAGGGAATTTACCGAATGATACACATTGCCATTTTGTAAATTCCTTATTCCACGCAATACGCAGGGAACGCTTCAAAAAAAAACTGTTTCATGTTCAAAGTTTTTACACTAAAATTAAAACCAAACTTTGTTGGATAATTAAGAGAATGCGCATCCAACCCCTTTTCTTTGTCAACTAACACCCTATACTATTCGTTGAAATTAATGACGCCTCATCGAATTTTCGTAATTGTGGCCACTGTATGTTTAAAGTTAAAACATGAAATTTTATATTGAATATCCCTAATGCAGAGCCATATATACTCGCAGTTAGGCTGACAGTCGTTATATTGTCTACTGCCTGCAGATGATTTGGAAATTCGCAATAATATCAGCTTCGGAAAAAATATAAGTTAGGTTATAGCAAGATAATTAGGAATTGTTGTTTTAGCAGTGAAAGTGTGAATGGGTGAGGTTAAAATATATTAGGCTAAGATGAAATATGTTAGAATTAGGTTTCTGAAGTTGTTCCTGTGATATTCCTCATCGAATTAGAAGGGAACGAAATAAGATGCAATTGAGCTTCAAGTGATACCACAGTAACGGATTACTGTTGAGACGTTCAACTGATACGTAAAATGAGGAATCGCTATGGAGATCCAATTTTAACTGAATTTCGGTGTCTGACGTTCAACTGTCGAAAGGTCAATGAAAAATATTATTCATGGTTACGTTGGGATATATTAGATTAGTTTGAGATTAGTTTCCACCACTTAGGATAGATTTAATTTTCGAAGGACGGGTTAGGTGATGGAATAATAGGCTTAAGTAAATAATTAAATGCGAATATTTAATGCTACGACACGTTCGATTTTCATGCCAAAATACAAACCGTGAAGTTTTTCACGAGTCCTTCAGTCAGAAAATAAACTTCTTCTGCTTATATTTCCATTTCATCATTTTATACTGTACATACCATACATGACGCCGTGCACTTTTTCATTTCTCAATTAGCATATTTATATTCTCATCATAAATTAATTCCGAACATCTTGTCAATTCTGAATTACGAGTACTTGATATTTTGCATAGATTAGCAAACTTAAAATGATGAAGGATGATAATAACCAGGTTGAATTAACATGACGATCGTATAATAGAAGAAAAAACAAGCTGAATCATATTCCAGGAAATTACGTTACTTAACAAGAAATTAAACGGTACGAATGGGATTATATTTCAACAAAAAAATAGCAATAGTTTCAAAGCTATTTTATGAGATTATTGAAACCACTAACATATCCAGAGAGCGATATCTTAAGTTTGGGCATGAAAATTGAACTTAACATAAACATGAAACGATGCCTTAAATAATTCCACCGCAGTCAATTTTTGAGCATAACGAAATAATCATCTGCGGATATTATTTTACCAGGATCAAAATTAATCCCAGTTATTCAACTTATACGATGCTTGATTTAAATTATAAATATCTGAGTGTATTATTTATGTATAAAAGTTTATATTCGCATAATATGATGTTTTTAACTCGAAAGTCGCCTATACATGGGAGAGAAACAGATAGAATGTCAACAGTGCTTGACCCTAACTTTTTAGAGCATCATAGTAGGATTCATCAGATTTTCTAATAGCTGGTGTATTTTGTTATTTAAGACTGAATTTTTCTATTGTTCAATTAAAGAATTAAAATGATACCAATTTCTGAAAGTTCTCTAAACTCAGGTGATAGATACAAATGAAGCTTACAGAAAATACTAAAAATAATAGTCTCTTTCACGATTGCGTCATTCTGTTTCACAACAAGTTTGCAATATTTTTCAAGAGAAATACTGACATGAAGGAAAAAAACAGTCTACTATTCGAGTTCTACAAACAGTCAACGAATTTTCCTGTTTCTTTATTCAGCGAGCAATAATGAACTCGTACGGAGTAAGACCCATTAAAATTATAGAGCTGCTGCATGTGGACTGATCCCAGTCTCCTGCCCTTGCATCCCTCTTCATTTCTGAATGCATGGTCTCCACTACTTCTAATGCATCAGGCCTAGCAGCATCTCTGCATTTTATCATCTCAGATCCCCGATGGATATTGGCATTGCAGCCTTTTACCTTTTGCTTCGGTTACTTTTTTCGTCTTGAGAATTTTTCAGTAATGTTCCACGTATCCTTAACTGTTTTGTTGGTTGCATTCTGAGAAATAGGGTAAATATACAGGCATCTCGAGTAAAACTTTATAATATATTCCCGGATCGAGGTTTGTTCACTAGTGATCATATTGGTAAGGTAGATGCTACAATCAAATGTATGCAGGCAGACAGAGGTTAGAGATAAGCTGGTTACGTGCGATGTTTACTGGTACGATGTTAACAGGACGGGGATGCGGACCAAATGCGCGGGCCCTAAAGAGCTCACCGCTTATAAGACCTCTGAGGCTAACGGGAGAAGAGGGGCATGGATGGCGCTTGGCGCACACACCTCCCCCCTTTACCCGGATAGGTATTCAATTATAAATAAAAAAAAATATTATTCGGGCGAATAAAAACAAAAATTTTAATTTCAAATAAGTCCAAAAACAACATTAATAACGAAATAATACCTAAACAGAATTAAAGCAAATCCCTTATTTAAATTTCGCACAACTACAAATGTTAACAACATCGTTTTCTCCAAACATGTTGCACTCGCTCGATCGCATAGTGAGCGTAAAACACATACAGCATTAGCATGATTAAATAGTTATTACATAGCGAGAACTAGATTAAATAGTGATTATATAGCTTATACGATTATAAAACATCTAAGCGGATTAAACACATTAAAACGCATAAACCCTTAAACGCATAAAACTTTTCAACATGTTTCTAATTACATTTTACCCTCCAATTTTCACGGAGTTAAACGCATCCAAACAAAAGCATAATTCTTGCATAATTTTCAACAACGCTTTCCCATCTTCAGTCCGAATTTTAGTCGCATTTTCTAATACAAATAAACTCGATTTTCAACGAGCGCATAAATTTTTCCAGTAATATTTTCCAGCTCCTTCTTTTTCCAATATTTCAATTTCAATTTTCTCATAATTTTTCTTATTATTTTCAATCTCAATTTCCAATTCTGAAGCTCTACTGTCGTCAAAGTTTATGTGTTTTTGGTTTTTGAGAACAAAGTCGCTGAGGCACCACGCCGTCTGAGCGGAACACGGCTCAACCACGTGTGCGCGCCACGTGCTTAACACGCGGTACTTGCCCGTACCCGCTGTCACTCGCACAGCACGCGAAGCTGAAATGAAACGAAAACGAAGAAACGATTAGCATGGCCAGATATCAACAACATGAGTTAACAACCAATTAAAAATATGAAGAAATTAAAATTCTATGGAGAATTCTGACATTCTCCATTACCCTGAGAGATACTTAGCCGTTAAAACTTTAGTACCTTTGCAGCTTGGCTCGTGCCAGGTGAGGTGGGAGCTGCTTTACGGAGAGTAAAACAGAGCTTCATTCCATTCCTATTGAGTTTTGGGGTTGTTCCCTTTTATTGTAGTGGTACCGGTTGGTATCTCTTGCTTTTTTGTTCCTTTATTTAAGTTGCGACTTCCTAGCTATGGTGGTGACCTTTAGTCGCGATCTCAGCGGTTATCAATCCCGAGAGTAAAGGCGTTCCGCAGTCGTGGGTGCCGGCGCTCGGTGTTCAGCCGTGGCACGACCTCAAGCACGTGTCCCGGTGGATCGCTTCTACATTTATTCTCTCTATTTCCTAAAGCCATCTTCGCTTCTATTTCCTATGAATTAATCACCTTGTCCTATTGCTCTGATAGATAACCTTGCCATAGTTAATTGTATGACTGTGCGTGTGAGTGATCTTGTTAAGCTACCTTAAATTTCTTGAACTATGAAATCCTTAACCTTAAATATCTTCGATATCTTAATACTATGATACCTTAAATTCTTATAACCTAAATCTATTTCGAGCTTGCTTGGAATGGGCCCTTAACCTTTTTCCTTAACTTAATTAGCCTACCTGGAGCCTAACTGAAAGACGGCTTACCGGCTGTCTAACTCTCCGGGTGGTACTATTAACTCTTAAACCTAATTCTATTTTCCTAAACTTGCTCTTTGCTTGAGCCTTTTCTTGACGTTAACCATCTTTCCAACTCTACGAGTGGCTTCCACACTGAGGCATAATTAAACTCAGGTTAGCCCATGAAATAATCCTGCTATAGTGTTCTTATTTGCTGCAAAATCACTATGAATAACTTCTTACTCCATTAATTTCTCCATTGCATTAATTCATTTGTTTCATTTTAGTATCTGCACCTTCGGGCTCCAAAAGCCCAGCTTGAGGCTGCTCCACCGGGGACGATGCGGGACGGCTGGTTTTAATTCGGCGCAGCGATCTCAGACGAGGCTGTCATTTCGGTTGTGCGGTGCTGGCTACCCTGGGTGTCGATCGGGCTACTGAACAGCGTTAAACTACCGGGAATTCTCGGGGCCGTCCGGCTTGAATTTTGTCGGCTGGGCGAACGGCCAGTCCTTCCGGAGGGCCACGCCGCAAGCTGATTAGGATCGCCGCTGAAGAAAGAATAGTTTCGCGCTTTCGTAGTGGTAACAGTGCTGCTGCGTTTTTTAGCCACCACGCTAGGAGTCGCCATTTTGTTAATTTATAGTGATCGTCTTCTTTCATTCATCTAGGTTAACCCTAGAACTTTCGTTCCTGAATTTTGTTGTTGTTAATTAGAATCGATGTAGCTTTGTAATCTTATACGCAGAGCCGGCATTAGTGTTAAGATTTGTCCTAGTTTATTAATTATTGTTCCTGGCTCGTGAATCTACGATCCTGATGTTCGGGCTTTTTGAATGGTTCGTATCATCTGAATTTGCTGCTACTTGCAGAGTTGAATAAACTTTCTTGCTGTCATTCCCTGTTTACATTTGAACCTATTTGTGTGGATTCTCCACAATTCAAACAGGTAAATAATACTAAGTACCAATCTCATTAATTGAGTTAACAGTCTACTCATGACCCCAAATGTTAAAGCATAAGTTTAGGCAAAGTCCATTCACCTCCCATTAATCTAAAGTATTTACTCTCGGTAAATTCTCGTTAAAAGGAAAAGTGAGAACCTATAAATTGAGAACTACATTTTTGAGTCTCGTTCGGGAAATTTCCAGTCACGTGAGTGCTGATTTCAAATCGATTTCAAATTTAATTTAATTTTGCTGAGACAGCAAAAGTGCACCGCCTCATCGACTCGTCAGCCAAGTCAGCGCATGCCTCTCGCCGGCAACGAGCTATTTTTAGCTGCGAACTAATTAAAAATCCACAGGCGTGAGCAAGGAAAAACAAAAAAAAAATAGAACAAATTTCATAAACAGCAAATTCCTCACAAGCACGTATTCACCGAATAAAACCTCGAATTTAAAAACATAACCAGAAAGGTTACTTCAGTTCAAAGAGATTCACCATGCTGCTTTTTGCAGACGAACACTACAATGCAAAATTAGAAGCAAATAGATTATAAGCAAAACGTTTACGAGAATACAATGAAACATAGCAAAAGCACTGAAAATACTTGGTATATACATAAGAAAAATACGTAAGAACGTACTTCAAAAATCAAATCGAAATCAATTTTCACGTTAAATGCTTGACAATCAATTTTAATTTTTCAATCAGTTGTAAATTGTCAATTGGACAATTTTGGTATTCAAGAAAATAAATTGCATTCTTTTAGAATTAAAACATTTTAAATTTCATAGCACAATATTTTACTGAACATGAAATTCAGATAGGCTTGTAAAATGACTTTTATGATGCCCTAGATCGTTTCAACGTGCTCAAAAATTATTAACTGAAGGATTATTAAATGAAGCCTCTCTCATTGACAAATGACTATGAAGTAAATTAAATTTTACTCTCACACTGAATTAGTGTGGACTCTCACGTCCAAAACACATCTAATTCATGACTATCCACCAGTCACACCAGTCACAATCATCCGTACATTGAACTGCAGTCACCACTGTCTGCATGTTGCCAGTCAGAGTGACCGGAAATGCGTCGCCTTGCGCCTCTCGCGCCTCGCTAAAGTTCAATGCCTTGTGCAGCCTGTGCTGCGTGCTACTTGCACACTGACTCTTGCATGCCACAACTTCTACCGCACAACAGTGTTGTCGCTCAAGTACAGATCCTCATCAGAAGGATTTAACAACATTAACAACATTAACAACATTTAACAATATTAATGACATTTGTGGCACTTTACCATAATCTTTAATGGTCACTATCATAACTAGTTACCTAGTCATATACTGCTTCACAGTATTACTACCTTCACAGTATTACCAACATTACTGCCTTCTGCCAATACTAACGCGTACGAAAAGCTGAGCACAGCTCTCGGCCTTGCGCCGGCGTACAAAAAAACATCTGCCTCTGCATCAAGCAAAAAAAACATCACACTCACTCGTGTGCGCTGCAGTGCAGCTGCACTGGTAACTTTACTCGATACTCTTTACCAGTGATACTTGATACTCGATACTCGTTACTCTTTAACTTATTACCAGACCACCACGTGTGGTTAATTAACGGGCATCTATCGCCTCTCATTATTATTCGCCAGCACAATGACAACCGCAATCTACAATGCTTAACTCTGACCGTCATGGTATCAATGGTATTACTTCCACCACATGAAATTATGAACTAAAATCAGAGTCCCAATGAAAATCAACGGTAACAGCTTCTCCAACAGCTTATTCACTTAATTGTCTGCGCGAATTACTCAACAGTATTACACTTATTATACACTTCACTTGGAAGAGTATCTATACGGGAAGAGTACTTCCTCAAAATCATAATGCATTGATTCTCTTGCAACAATCATAATGTAGTGATTCTGTTGCAAACAATTCTCTCCTTATTCACTACTGCTTGAACGTTGAGTTTTACAAAGGTCTTCAGCATTACCTTTGGGCAAATTGGAACGCACCTCCCCCTGCAGCATCCTATCAGACGCAACCAGTAAAAAAACTCAAATATGATCTTTAAAAATGACACAATAAATGTCCAAAAAATAGTCACCCCAAAAATGACCTTTCTGCCCGCAAACAAACAGGGATACTTTTAAAGAGCATTTTGCAACTGACCGCCTCGCTCAAATTACAGGGAGCATTACATGACCTAACTGTTGCACTGGCTACAGGAGGCATTTAAGGATACTTATGTCTCTTTCGCCAACATATCATCGCTAGAAAAATATTCGTGGCAGTCATTGTACTCACTACAGGCGCGTTGGTTACTGGAATTTCAGGCATAGTTACGTTACTAGTTCGATGTCTAGGTATTACACAAATAACAATTACTGCTCAACTGAGCTTACGATTGCTCAAAAGCAAATTTTTTACAACAGTTACTAAATCAATACAAATTTAGTTAAATCACTTCTAACAACACTTCAAGAAAATTGCGCCACTCACTTCAAAAAAACTCTCTTAAACTCTTAAAAAAACTCATGTCTAGGGATTATTGCACTCAGTGTAGGTGCACACTGCTTGCTCTCTAACTTGCTCTCACTGCGAGTACAGCCTATGTTTGGCCTTGACGCCTGCGCGCATGCAAACAATAACTGACTGAAGAAAAAAAAACACTACCACTGCTGCTGCGACCACAATAACAATTAATTGTTGCTGCGTTACTTATCTTAAATTGTAGGTTTAGTTGTCGTTGTCGAACGATGTCGCGGTCTCTGCAGTCGTTGGAAGCGATGCACCGTTACTGCTTCGTCCGTAGCACGAAAACAACGTAGCTGTAGTCGGTTGACACGCCTCGTAGATGTAGTTTAAGATCTGTAGCCGCCCTCTCGCAGATCTCTGAAGCTCTCTGTAGACGCTGTCCTTATTCTCGATTTCTTGTTGCTCTGACTGTCTCTTCAGATTCTTCTTAGAAGTTATAATTCTTGTCGTCACCAGGCGATCAGTAGTAGTTATCAGTTGTCTTCTCCGCCGTGTTGATTTGCTGAAGTCACTGGATCTTCTCAAAGTTCTGTAGGTCTCGACGAATACTGTATCTTCTTAACTTTTCAATTACATCTTCTTGACTTCTGAATTATATCGTCTTAAATTCGTGGGTCCGTCAACTCTCTGGCCACCAAATATGCAGGCAGACAGAGGTTAGAGATAAGCTGGTTACGTGCGATGTTTACTGGTACGATGTTAACAGGACGGGGATGGGGACCAAATGCGCGGGCCCTAAAGAGCTCACCGCTTATAAGACCTCTGAGGCGAACGGGGAAGAGGGGCATGGATGGCGCTTGGCGCACAAATGCAAATAAAATCTAATCCGTTCCACAGTGCACTGAAAAAGATTATGAGTGACAAGTTTACGAAAAAAAATACGCATTTGCTTTTAATCAGGAGGAAACTACATTTCCTCTGTATGTGCGTTTCACATCCTTTATGTATCGCTCCAGACCAGTCACAGCAAATAAAGTCGCTCAATGCCTCTTAACAAATTACTTTTCTCAGAGTGTTTTCTACTCATTTAAACAGTTCAGGAAGCTGAAATATTAAGATTATTTGCAATTAATTGTACCAAATGAACGACAATTCGATATTTATAGTTGAAGAGCTAATATTCCTTTTTAGAAAAGTATATACATCGCAAACTTGTAACTTTGATTTTAAAATGTAAGTGGCGTCATTTTTATGGTTACTTGACAACTTTTCTATTACAGGACAGCTTCATCTTACCTTGCTGAGATTGCAGCTTCGCTATCAAACTCCTCTGATTTCTGCAAATTGAATTGCTGATCCTCACTGCCTTCAGAAAGGCGCTTCATTTTTATCTTTCAGCTTCGATTAGTCATTCCATTAAACTATGTTTGTTTTTGCAGCACTTCTTGCAGCTAGGTATTCAAATGAACACATTTAAGTTTCTCTTACGTATCGTTGAGATCGGCAGGTAAATTAAAGAGTGACCAACGTTGATGACAAACCGTTCCCTCTTCTGAAAGTAATATACGGCATTGAAAATGTACTTGCAAGAATATCATCGATTTACAGAATGAAATTCCCGAAATTATCTTCATAGACGCCAACTTGCAAAGCCGTGATCAAAAAGTAGAACACTAAAACTTTTTAGATAGAGATAGCTTCAAATATTTCTCCTAAAAAGCAAGCTGGATGAAATGGCAGTTTAAACCAAAACTGAAAACTTCTTTTGGCTCTTATTTCAGAACAACTCTTGACAAGAAGGCGTTCTTGAAAAAAAAACATATATAACAGAAAACGTTCACAGGTATGCTTTTAGTGCTTTTCTGCTACAGCTGTTCTGCAAAACCTGTAGATATATTTATAAGAAATATCGTGAATAATTTCGAAGTTTGAGTACATTAAAGGGAGAACCGTCTGATTAACAATTATTTTACACTCGAACCCACACCTTTTATACGAAACGAAAAAATTACTTTATTCTAAGCGCACAACTCAAACGTTTTCACTGGGATGAAGAAAACAAAACTGGGCATTTCAGAAACGAGTCTGTATAATCAAAGTTAAAAATACCCGCTAACTGGCAAGTAATCGATCTAGTCCGGGTCTTCACAGTCATCAAAGGTTTTAAAGACTTCTTTCGTTATAATTTATTCGCTTTAGTCATATTTCTTATTACAACTTATTGTTTGCTGCAGAGTACAACCGGCATGAAATATAAATATGTAATAATTCATTACTGAAATAGTTTAGAAAGCAAAAAAAAATACTCATCTTATATTCGCTAGAAATTTACCAAATTGAATCGCTTGGTTTTTTTAGGAGTTATATAGAAACGTTCAGAAGAATCAAGCCGAATGAAAATCCTGTACGTAGAAAGCACAGAGCATACAAAACTTTCGAAAGCTAGGGTTCGTTGACGAGAACTTTCACGTTTTCATAAATTCGAAACTAAAATTCTTATATGAGATTATTCCCTATTTCACTAGTTTATTAACCTGGTGCAGTTCAAAAAATTGAAGCATTTTCAATACCTCTCAAGTTCGTTGGTTTTGTGAAAAGGCTTTTCAGTCTATTACAGAAATCCAATGCTCAATGCTCTTACTGGAGGTACACCGGCAATGAAAAACCATTACTTAAACATTACAGAAAGTATACATCGAGGTATAGTCAAAGCACTTTTAACATATTTACCGCTGCTTGACCTCTCTGAAACATTCAACAGCGTTGACAAAAAAAAAACACCTTGTGAGAATTTCAAACTTCAGAATAGACACTTAGGGGCTAGAGAGCTACTTACTATTCTGTGCTCTCTCGTTCTGTGAACCCATGGAAGAAGATGTTACTATTTATACCAAATAATTATTGTGTTCATCAAAAAACCATCCATGCCCCGATTTTATATTCTATTTCTGTAATTGATTTCATCTCCATCACCCCAAACACGATAAACTTAATCTGTGCAGATAATATCCCAATTGATATGCCAAGTTCAATACCTGAATTGGCGGTAACACAAGTCAACGTACGCTGAAAGCCTCTCGAACAATCTGTGCCATGGTCAAAATAGTCCAAAATTAATTTAAGTAAATTGCATTACATCTTTCGATGAAAGAATGCTACCAGAAAATTGTCATGACAAACTCTGATGTTTGTGAATAATAAAATCGAGCCAGCGAAGGCCTAAGAATTTTTAGTTTGACAGAAATACTTCTTCCACACTGCACGTGAAAACAGAATGCTTCAAAATGACGATACCCATGAAGCTTTCCCGTTGGATCGAGAATGTTATGAGTCCTTACTTTTTAATTTGACGCTTTTTGAACACTGCACAGTTTGAGGAGATGTACTTTGGTCTTTTAAAATAGAATTCAGTGAATGTATAATCGTTGGAGCCAAAGTAATGCGGAAAAACAAATTCACGACAAATGATTATGCAGTTCCTTTTCTAAAGCAACTAGGCTGGACAGCGACACCAGAGAGATTTCGGAATGTCCAATGCGTGTCCTCCTCTCTCTCAACCCCTCTCAGAGGAATGCCTGCGTATAATATTTTTTTCCCGACTCTTCCGCGCAAAACACAAATTGCAGGAATGATGTCTGGTTCGTCCGCCCTGCTGTGAAAAGCTTTCTCAGTTTCTGGCGCTTTACGGTGACATGCTCCCTAACGCATAAAACTCTCTAACAGTAAAAGAAATGAATGCGAATGTGTCTCGCTATTTCGCATCGGCGCTATAATAATTACGTACTGTAATACAGAGTAAATCTACTTTGCTTCATTGCCTAGAAAAATGGTTGCAGTACACTTTAAACCAGCCTACTTCTTTTAGAGGTCAGTATTCTAAACTCTTTAAAACTGAGCGACATTGTCGAAGTTAATAAAGACCATGCACATATGTTAACATTCTACTATTCATAAGCTTCCTCGATTCTGCAGTTCTAAAGGCCATTCCCATATAAATAAACCTAATGCCAAGACAGAGCACATTAAACACATATCTTTCATCGGTGTCTAGAACAGTTTATGAAGTAACCTTACGTAACTTTACATTTTTGCTGTAATCTTTCTCAGACTTTCTATCGAACGCAATCTTCAGCGCATTTTTCCAAAGTCATGACAATGCTCAAAGTGACAGTTGGCAAGATGAAAAATATGCAAAAATACCAATACCTCTGGTGTAGGAACATTGCCATTAATATTGATCAGAGAATCGTTCTCACATCACCGATTCGGCAGAGACCTTGTGATGCCCATAATACCAATCTTATTCCTTCGTTAAGGTGCAACAAATTGAAAATATCTATATTTCTTTAGTCTCGAGGAAACTTGTTTTTTCTCCTTCAGCTCGGAATGTGCTATCGAACTAGATGACTTCGTTGCAGGTATAGAATTCAAACTAAAAGTCGCGAAATAAATACTTCAATGCATTCCATATTAAAATTCTACTATATGATTTCAAACACATTCATCGTGTTTGAAATTCAGGTTCAGATCAATAAGAAAATTGCCTTAAAATCGCCAAACAATATACGTTCAAATGTAATCCAAATGTAGATTCTTAGAGCGATTTGCTATCTTTGAACAAATAACCTATAGCGCAGTGTTCTCATTAAATCTCATGTATTCATGTACGTATTTTTTGGTGAGTAACGAGTGAAAAAGAAACCTTAATCATATTATGCTCTTTGACTTCAAGTTGTTTTTTCTGTTTCCATCTAGAAAGCGAAAATAGAATCAAATTATGCGCTTTCAATTTAAGGTCTTTCTTTTTTCAGCCCTCGAGCAATAGAGATAACAGTTCTACGAATTGGAATTGAACCTTTAAATTTGTCGCAAAAAAGTTGAAAATACCGACGATTACGGTAATCAAACGCCCTGCGACAAGCAAGCATTAGAAAATACAGAACCAATAACACAGGTATTCAATATATATACTGTAGTTAGTGTTTTGTCTCATTCTTCCGAAGAGAAATTTATCGTTAGCTATGTAAGCGTCATTAGTGTTTGTATCCTATTATGTAAATAATTAGAAAATAAAGTAATGCATAGCTTAGTGTTTATAAGCCATTTACCTTACTTGTTCGCATACATTATATTGTATGCAATCATAATATTTAATTCCTGTAAAAATCTCTCCTGTCATGTCTTAGGCGTGCTTGCTGTACAATTTTTTATATATACGTTGGCAAACTCTTTTCCAGGACTTTAGAATGATTTATCCCTGTATCACTTGGATTTAACAATGAAAGATATTTTTGCCTCTCTAAGTGTTTCATGGCTGTTCAGGTGTCTCATAGGTAGCCAGAACGTCTCAAAAAGAGAGCAGATGTCTCATCGAAAGTGCGACCCCTCGATGAGCGCTGTCTCAAAATGCTTCCTATGTTTTATTGGCGTTAATAATGTAGTAGCTTAGTCTCCCCTCAAATCTGACTTTAGTTATTCAAGTGTTCAGTAAATCAAATATGTGACAACTTTGATATTTGTGCAGTTCATTACCTCTACTACTGACTGTCTTAATGGTTACGTTAGGTGAAATTAATATGTAAACGTTACCGCTCTCAGCTGAACGGAGAGCAGTAGAGTAATTGATGGCATTTCTACGTCTTACTGCTGAAACCGAGCGTAGCTCCTAGCGCAGCTCTGCAGCGGGACGAATTACAACTGGTGTCACCAGCAGTATCTACCGCTGCTCTCAGTACAATTTGTTAGCGGTTCTAAATTTCTCTGACACTGCAGGCGCTGGAAGCGTCAGCCATGCTAGGAAGTGCAATGTTACGGTTAATGTCCGTAGAGTTTTGTGTGAAACACCAGTTCTAAATGCATCAATCTGAAGCCCAAGTGTCTCATCGATGAGACACTGAAGCACTTTTAGTGAGACACAGGAGCGTCGCTAAATCGGGTCTGGAGACACTGGTATGCATGCTAATCTTGGGTATCACATAGATGATGCATCTGCGTGTTTCGGTTTTGGGACAAACGTCAGATGCACCTGGTTGTTTCAAAATAGGGCTATTATTTCTTTCAGTGAATGCAAGCCTTTTTACAGGGTTAAATTGCTGAATCATATAACGTTGGTTTAACAAACATAGTATTTTTTACACCTAACATTCTCACTGTCATTACTGAGCTATAGTGTAGCACACTTATCGATGCAGGTGCTATGTGTTTTCAATGTATTTTTTCCTCGTTTAAAATCAAAAAGAAGAGATTATTTTCACTGTTTTGTTTTCAATAAATTGAACCACCGTCATAGATGCCAGGGCACTTTTTGTTATATTTTGAACGAATTGAAGGACTGGCGCGAGAATTTTTAAAATTTAATGTTCTGAAAGCTATGAGTAGACATTGAGGATAGAAAATGATTTCCCCGTCTCTTCACGAATCTGAAAAAAGTTAGCTAGAAATGGGTAAGTTCTAGATTATTTTACAATTATTTGGTTTGTGTCATATACAACGGCATTTATGTCTGATAATTATATTTTTAACGACATACCTTACTATTGCAGGACCAATAACCTTTTGCGTCAATGTGAAAGAAAATATTGTCCTCCAAGTGATATAGAGAATTGTTAATATTTCATTGTATCTCATTTTTTCAAGAGTGAATAGAATATCAACAATTACAGATTCTTCAATTTTTCTTTTAGTTATTTATTCAACCGTTCAAAAAAACTATCAACTTCTTCTTGAGCTTTGTCCATCAATTCATAAAATTATTAGCAAAAAATGTACAAAATTTAAATGGTTTTAATGGTTCTTGTGCATCAACGTTTTTAAGAAGCCACTTTTCTTGAAATTTTTCTTTCTTTTTATTTTATGTGGAGAAGTGGTACAGGCAAAATCTAATAGGCTGCGCATCAAAATCTTCCGAAGAGGATTAAACTTGTTGTTTTAAAAGTTCTTCACGCGCAATGATATTTATTTTGTCACATGACTTTGAGAGACATTCTGTGGCTGCACGTGAAATCATCCCAAAACTACAGCACTAAAATACCTTCGAAGCCATCAAATTTCATGTGCTCAATGTGTTATAACTTTAATTAGCTATGCGACGAGCAAACACCATTTCATATCGCATTTAAACTCACTGCCGCCCGAATGCAGCATAGTTCACTTATTGCTTTTAATAACTGTAAAGTTCCAAGGATGAATGTTACTGTTTATGGGACGATTTCAGCCGCAGCCGCAACTTATTTCCTGAGATTGCTTGATAATATAAGTGGAGATGCCAGTGGGGAACTTTCAATGTGAATAGTTCTACCTTCTATACAAGCGTTTAATGAATAGCCTAAGGTTTTATGGAGGATAACGCTTCTCGCTATACTGTAAATCAAGTGAACACTGTTCTTCCTGAACAAATATCTATGTCTTCAATTGGCGTGTACGAGTTGATGACAGGCACAAAAATCCAATGGGAAATGCTTGAGTGATATCGAATAAAACAGAAACTCAAGAGAACGCGAAATACATCTTTGAAGTTAGATGCAATTATGAATAGCGCAACAAAATGTTTCTGTGGTAGAATGTAACATTTTTGTTTCTCACCCTCCTTAAAATCTATTGCAGTTTTTTTGATGAAAATGCCCATAAGTGAAGTTTTTTGGCTTTTGTTTAGCAGTCTGAATACCTAAAATTTAATGTGCACACCCTATTCTTGTAGGACACCTAAATTCGCTACCTGCAAAGAATACACGTTCATCTGTTATATTTAATTTTTTTGAACTAGCAAAGAAATTAAAAATTTGAAAACAGTAAAATTAACGTATTCAACTAATGGCTCTTTAAGTTTAAGTTTTGTAAAATTTTTGAAAAAATGGTGATATTAGGTTTGAAAATATCTTCGGTCTCGTTTTTATCTTCCTGTTAGTTACTGGGCTTACGAAAAGATAAATACACACATGTAGTATAGTATATATATACATAATATTGTAAACACACGCTCACATAAGTGTTAACACGACCATAGATACACCAACAAGCACTCACTCAATTAACACACATCCCTGCATTCATGGTGTTTCTCGCAGCTGAAGTTTCCTTTCAGCCACGCCCTCCTGCTGGTCATGATTTTGGAACCCTTACCCCTTATTGTAGATTTCAAACGCTCGCAAATTTGTTTTTCACATCATAGGAGAAATAGTTGCATCGTTCAAGCCATTTTAGCAGCGTTCTAGTTTCCGCCAAGAAGACTGCATCGTATTTTGATCCTTGTAGGGGTGCGTCACTTGCTTCCTTTCACCGTTGCTGTGTCTAGCTTTAAATCGCAGTTGCAGTATTTCGATTTAAGGAGACCATCTCAGGCCCTTGCCAGATGCTGTCGATTCCATGGTCATTTCTCATGTTTTTGTTGTAAAAGGACCCTTAGAAGGTAGACTATTCGTTCCTAAAATTTTATGGCGCTACGGAAAATAATTTCCCCCCCCCCCGGGGGGGGGGTAAGGCGACCAAACTTTTTCAATTTTTCCGATTTTGACCCCACATAAAAAGAGAACAAATAGGAAATGGAAAAAAAGCTCAATGTGAGTTTGTTAGAAATGTTCCAAGGATTCTAAAACTGTCTTTGCTTTTGTTCTAGCATCAAAACTGAAGGAGGAGTTACATTTTGAAATATCAATATAAATGAAAAGCACCCAAAATTTTAAATTTTTTCCCGATTTTGACCCCATATAAAAAGAGAACAAATAGGAAATGGAAAAAAAGCTCAATGTGAGTTTGTTAGAAATGTTCCAAGGATTCTAAAACTGTCTTTGCTTTTATTCTAGCATCAAAACTGAAGGAGGAGTCCTATTTTGAAATATCAATATTAGTGAAATATCAATACCTAAAAACCAATATGTCAAATTTTTGCAAAATCTAAGGCCTGAATCAAAAAAATGAATGGAATCAATTGTGTTTATTTTCAAAGGTTACATATCATAGTCAAATTTTATAAGAATCAGACTGAAAATAAAAAAAATCATTTTGTTGAAAAAAAATGATAATTTTTTTTTATTTTTCTTATTTTTTGAAATCACAATTCACACTTCGAATATGAAGTTATGTATGGAAATTATCAAAATAAAAATTAAAACTGCATTCAATTACATCAATTGTTCATTATATTACACTTCAATACAAAATTTTATTTTTTGCTTATACCCAACACTTTGAATTTTCAACTTTCATCCTGGGACTAGTTCTCGAGTTTTGATGCTAGAACAAATCCAAAGACAGTTTTAGAATCCTTGAAGCATTTCTAACAAACGCTCGTTCGGTTTTTTTTCAAATTCGAATTCTTTGAAAAAATATATCGCTCTAAACCCAAAAAATTGTTGCTGATTTTTGAAATTTTAAAAATTTTTGAAAAAATAGAAAAAATTTATTTTGAAAAAAACTGAACGAGCGTTTGTTAGAAATGTTCCAAGGGTTCTAAAACTGTCTTTGTTTTTGTTCTAGCATCAAAACTGAAGGAGGAGTCCCAATCTGAAATTTCAATAAAAATATACCAAAAACACATTTTTCGTCAAAAAAAAAAAGTAAGGCCTAAATCGAAAAAATGACAGGAGTAAAAAAGGTTTACTTTTACAAAATACATATACTGGCCAACTTTCAAACGAATCGGACTAAAAAAGTTGAAAAAGTGAGATGGTCTCCGTAAGTCGACGCTGCAATTGGAATGCCTCTCTCCTCTTACAGTCGAGTTTCTTGGCTTCCGTCGCATTACAGCGTCCTGTTAATAGTAACGGCTGCCGTGGCCTGGCCATGAGCTCACACAGGTAACGGTGCAAGGGCCTAACATGACTCCCAGTTTTAACGTCTAAGTCCTTGTTGCAAAGTCTAATTAGTCCTTTTCGCGAGGAAAATTGTGATGTTTCTTTTAATTTTATTAGAATTTCGATATAAAACGATTAATTCTTCTGAAAAGCTCTCGTCACCTCTAAATTCATTGTATCTGTTTGTTCAGAAAAAATTATTTCAAGTTGAGCCGGAATAGAATTGACATATAACGAATAATCTCATGCTCTTCTAAAAAATTTACTTGGAGCTTTTAAACATCATTTCATTTTCATAATTCATATTACTATTAATAAACCCCCTACTTTTCCCTTTCCCACAGCTCGCCTAAGGTGGTTGGAGAGGAAAAAAGGCGAGCGGAGGTTTTTCGATTCTCACAGTGCACCTGGCCAAATGATCGGCCCTTCTTTTGCGCGGCGACAGCTCTGAACAGCGTCGTGTAACTGTCAGGTTTGTACCAGCGTATTTTGGGGCCGGCAATCGTCCTGTGCGCCAGTGCTGAGACCTCACTCCCGGCCCTGCTCGGCGTTCCTCGGCGCCGTTAATGACTTACCTAAAAATAGATATTTCGACGCCGATCCGGATTCGAGCAATTGCTACCAGCGACATAAAAACCACGCGATTTGACCTCGGCTTGCTCTAATGTGAACAGTAATTTTGGTATCGGTGAATCTGAAGAATCCTCAAAAGCTATCTGAGACGTGTATTAACGGTTTGTTAGCAGTTTGTAAAAATTTATTGAAAAGCGAACGTAGGCATGATCATTTCACGGAGAGTCCACGAGAATTCCTTTGCGGGAAGTTTATTAAATTTACAATATGTTCAGCAGCTTAGGTAGGCTTTTAAGCAGATCCATATACCAGGTAATTTCAAACCTACGGGAAGTTTTCAAAGTCTGTCATACCTAACACAATGCTATATAATAACATGCTAACTTGAAGTAGGAGCTTGAAGGAACCAGCAGCCGGAGTCGAGCGCAGAAAATTGTAGGAATTGTTACATCAAGTGAGACTTCTCAGCAAAGTTCTACTTCTCCCTGCAATGTTCATGTACTCTACAGTGTACACTGCGCTGAGACTTTCCCCCTGATATGCTATTATCGAAAAATAACCAGTGTGTATTAAAATCGATTTATTGCGGTTGCACACCTCACTGTCTTTTGATGTGGCGTATTTTGAGCGGCATTGAGTGGTCAGTATGAATGATGCATTATAGGACCTCATATCGTCTCGGAACTCGACGTCATGAGCTCGTTGCCCACTTTCATTGCAGTGATCACGGCCTTTAACATTTACTTCAACTAAGACCCCGTTCAAGTGTTTGGACTACCGACGGAGTGAAGTTCTACGCTGGCAAACGTCATTTTGAAAATCAGGCAGAGAGCAGGAAGTATTCTAGGTGGACCAATGTATTTCCTAGCATTTGTCAGACAGTGTAACTTTTACAACAGGCGATACTGCTGAGTTTGCCTGTAGTTACTGAAGTGGCACGTTATGTTTCATTGCAGCCAGTGAATAGCACGAACATGGTGTCTCACTTTCTCTGCAACCTGCACACCATCTCGAGCCAACTTAGAGATTCAGTTCGAGAGTCTAGCAAAAGATGAGCTCTTCTGTGTTATCGAAGCATCTAGAGCACAGTGGTTCTTAACCTTTTCCATCCCAGGACACCCCGGGACTAATCAGAGTACTATTATGACCCCCTATAATAGATTTGGAAATAAAGAACCTTGTCAAAGGGTCAAGTAAAAAAATTACAGGAAGACCATGGTTTACTCCTATCCAATTTTATTGGAAACACCACAGAACAAAAACCTTGAAAAATTCCACTTACATAGCCTCTACAAATGCCATAAAATTATCAATTCCAAAAAACTATTCAACACCATACAAAACCTAGCCCCTACTTCGCATTCACTCAGCGTGATGGTTGAAATTGTCTTGCAGCCATGTCTATCAAAGCGAGGACCAATGTTTGATAGGCAACACCTCATGTCAGCATCGATGACAAGCCTATTGCGTCCCTTCGTTTTCAGTGCAACCATTGCTGAGAATCCAACTTCGCACCGGTAGGGTGACGAGGACTGAATCAACATGGTTTAATGCACGAATCGAGAGAATAGGATAGTAGTCCTTCACTTTTGCCCAAAATGTTGTGAGCTCTTGTTCGGCAAAATCGACTTTAAGCTGAGAATCCTCACGAATTTGAAAAAAACTACCTAAACAGCAACATCAGTATCACTGATGGCACTATCCTTAACTGAAAAGAGTCTATAGATCCACGCATCAGTACAGCGGTCGTTTAGTCCTGGAAAGTAACTTTCGATGGCGTCATTTACTGCCAAAGATGAGTGGAGATCTTACGGAAACTACATTCAGCATTTAGCATGGAACCCAGGAGAGTCATCATCTCCGTGTAGAAAGTGATGTCACCGTCCTGAACTCTTTTCTGGTAAAGTTGAAACTTAGACTTGAACGCTGCCACTTTGTCACTAGCTGTGTGCATCATTGTAACGTTTCCTTGGATTGAAGTATTCAGAGAATTTACTTCCGAGAAGAAATCTGCCAAGTAGGCAACCTGTGTTACAAATCAATCATCCTGCATCTTTTCAAAAAGAAGATTCTCCTTTGGTGTATGACCACGTTCCAACAGCATTGTTATTTCTTCGCGAAGTTGTTGCACGCGATTTTAAACTTGACCAAAATAGCTTTACCAAAATTACCGAAATAGCGTTAAATTCCCATTATAGTAGTATAATGGGAATTTAACGCTATTTTGGTAACACTGGCTATTATGGTTAAATGTGCAACAGACCACCCAACTTGTGGCCAGTTTTAAGGACAACGGTCCAATATTCTTCCAATAAAATTCTACTTCTTTATCTCTACCTCGGAGCTCGTAGCTTTGTACCTCCATACGCTTGCCGCCCCGCACTACAGGTGAATATAGAAATGTTTAATCGTGAAATGTACTGTGATTTATCTATGTTTGTGAATCTCTGTGAAATAGCAAATTATGAAGTGTTGTATTGTCTTGAAGTTTTTATTCTCTGTGAATTATTTAGCTTTTCTGCTAGTCGTACTTAACGCCTGTTAAGAGAGATTCTATTTTTCTGTCCAACAGGCCAGATCGTTGAGACTGCGCCTTAACCCATATCGCGAATTCAGAACTGCTGTCGTATAACTGCTTTAATTTAGTGCTTCAATATAGTTGCCCTAGAATCTTTTGTTATCTTCTAAATTTTATACCGGCCCGATTTTCGATGTATAGCAATAAAGTCACTTCCCAACTCGTCTATTAGTATACTTGAGAATTAGTTCGCATTGTCGTTTTTTCACTGCTCATTATATATTTTTAAAGTGTAAACTTAATATAAATGTTAATTATACTGTTGAATACAACAGTAGGACCTTATCGATTTTCTTTCACCTGCCACCTAACCCATGCCGATCCTGCATGCCCTGACACCAGTGTTGTACTCATCAAACTGGTAAAAGCCATACTGGCTATTTCAAATACGTGTAAAATGTATATGAAAAATAAATTATTCTCCAGAACCCTTTATGAACCCTTAAGAAAACCCAAACGCCCCCCCCCCCCTCCCCACCCGGGGGTCACGACCCCCAGGTTAAGAACCACTGAATTCTAGCACGAGACGTTGGAATACCAATCACCTCGTCGAATTCCGGCCCGTGCACTGCCCCTCATTTGTCTCTATGAGCACTGCAGCTCAGTTAAACGAACCCAACAGCGAAAATGAATTACTGTATACACTGTAGCAAATCTTGGATTCAAAATAGATGGAGAATGCCAGCAAGACTTCCTTAACCTAAAGATAGGCAAATTCAACTAACAGTAATCATTTCAACTACTGGAATTACAAAATCATTCTTTGAATAAGCCACGTTGAGATCAGCAGAGCTGAAAATTTATGAGATTTTTTGTTCATACATGGTGTAATAATAAGAAAACATTTCTATTTCGCTAATTACATACAAAAAATGGCTTTGAAATGTAATTAGTTCGAAAACATTAGACAAATTTTTGCAAGATAATTGATTTTCTGAATTGCATGAATTATCTAGGTAGCAATAAAGCATCAGTTATATCAATAATTCTACGGTGTCCGGAATGTTCTTATTCTTTTGACCTGTTAAGTTTGCATTTGTAGTAGCGTGGGGTGTGTATCAGCAGTATTTACAAGTGAAATGAAATACTGCGGGGTACGTTCCAGTAACCATTTAGTGGTCTGTACACTGCAAGCAAACCAATAATGATGGCGTATTCATTTTTCCAAACTCTCCAATCCCACATCGTAACTTGTAGAAAAGTTAACACTTGTCACATTCAAGTGACTGCATTGCCAGGGTACGAAATACCTGCAAACACGAAGCAGGTACGTAGTTCACCACAATTCTTGTGCATGTACAGTAAATTTATCTGTACGCCCAACATTTTCTGGCCTCTTATTTTACAAAATAGCAACATCTCTCTTGCGTAAAATATGTAGTTGAAATGATTGCTGCCGAGTAAGTCATTTGAGGTCGAAATGAAACTCGGCTGTCCAAGCACGCCTCTCAATCTTAACTCATCGAAATCGGTAATCTGTTCGAGAAGTGCCTCGTAATTCTTTCTTGATGTACCATTCGTTTATAAAAAGCAAAGGTTCGGGTGGAGCTTCCACTTGCAGTTACTCAAACTGTTACTTAAAGACTGTTACTTACTGTTAAGTAACTTATTGTTACTTAAAGAATAGTTTTAATGGAGTGATTAACGTGCTATTGGAGTTGTCGCCTTTAAACTTCTGAATCACTGCCAAAAATACGCGAATTTAGAATTTTTCAAGTTATAAGTCAGTTGAATCAATTACTCCTTTGACCACATCTATTTATTCATCATCAAGCTGTATGAATCGCTGCAAAACATTGAATTATTAGAATGTATTCAGGTTTAGCAAATGAAGTTTTTAGTAAGGTGCTTGGCTACATCAGTATCACTTGCAAACAATCAGTTCAATTGAACTGATTTTTCAAGGGAATACATTTCGTGATTATTTTCTGAAATTTTTGAATAATATCAACATTATTTAGGCGATGAACATCAAGCAAGATTGAGAATATAGTGGTGCATCGATGGAGTTTTCTATTTCAATCATGACTTGTTTTTTATTTAGTTTTGGGTAGGAAACTCTAATGGGGAATAAACCTCACTACGGATGTATTTTTATTGATGCTTTAAATCGTACCAACTCTGTATATTATCATGTATCTTCACTCTGCATTGCAGAACTATCCTCTTTTGTGTCCTTATCAAATTGATGCAATGCTCTTGCTAAGCTTGTTACGCACGCTAGCAAAATAAGAGCTAGAGTCTTTTAAGACAACGCACTCCGTTTCGACGCGTCCCACATCTAGTCAATAATTCAGCTAATCCATGGTACAGACGTTCATTACTTGTTTTCAATTGCAGCTGTGTAGTTTCATGAGCCACGTACGCCTTCCACAGAACATTGTACTGTTACCATCTGCCGTCAATTCAACAATACATGATGTCCTCAGGGCATATAAAATACAGTTCAACAAGAGCTGAAACTATTGAACGGGCTGACTTACATGAACCTTGTTCCTGTGCTATTCTACTAAGTACGTTTTAACAATGACACTAAGTATGACCATCTTATGATCGGTTTAAATAATTGTCAGGCTACATTAATAAGCAATAGTTGTTTATTTCTCATTAATAATTATTTTGGAGTATTGAACCTTGAAAATCAAGTGAGTTTCTACGCTCGTTGGATGTGGTCTTTCGCAAATCTTTATTGTTTAGAGAAGTTTCAGCGTCACTTTGGCCTGAAGGTGTAAATTATCTGAAGGTGTAAAAGGATTTTGAATAGTCTCGGATTTGTTAAAGGAATGATCAGCTCTCAATTTCTTGGTTGAAGGTTAGACTTTATGAACAGCTTGATCCAACGAGTCGTCTAGTCTAAAATAAAAACATTGATAATCTCGTCGAGTTGTTCGTCGGCTTGCTTGGTGGCCACCGACTTCGCTCTATTTTCAGTACTGATGGGCAAAATTCAATATCCTTTCAGTAGCAAAATTATCAAAAAAGAGTTAACATGCTTTTAGTGGCAGATAGGGTCAATGAATAGTGGCAGATAGGGTCAATGAATAGTGGCAGATAGGGACGAAGTAGATTAAGCGAGCCGTAGAGTCCAAGTTCAATCCTACGTTAGCATTCCCTGGTATCTTGTCCTTCCATGCCACGTTCGGAACGCTCTTCAGAGGTGTGTATGATGCTTTAAACTTGAATTTATGCATGTAGGTCATGTAAAAGGAAAATGTCTAGTTATTTATTCTTATTTTGCAACAGCTAAGTCTTACTTGTGTTTTTTCTGTTTGTTGTAGGTTACATGAGGGTCTGTTGCCGACGTTCTCTCTCCCTCTCTCTAGTAAATTTATGTTCATGATTACTCTGAAGCTGTCTCGCCCATTACCTCTGATAAATTTGAAGTTCAATAAATTAGGTTTTGGTTGCATTTTTTGGGGCTTGACAGACTAGTGGGGTGAAAGTGGCTTTCAATAAAATCAGATCTTGTTACATGATTGTGAAATTAAGTCTTACATTATTACCTGGAGATAAATTCAAGCCGTTCTTAAACCGACTCAGCTTATATAACTCAACTGGCCTGCATTGTAAATAGCCTCAGTTGCATGTTTATTTCTGAAAAATATTTTTCTTCAGTTCTTTTGTGACTATGGAGTATTTTACTCTCACAAATCGCATATCAACCATTTCCTAGGTGTACAATACAATACAAAAGCATAGTCCAACGGAGCAGCGGTGGTAAGTTTATGTATGGAATACTGGGCCAGAATTCAGCGAGTTAACTTCTTTTTATGGAGGTTTCGGTAATTCTTTCAACTCTCACTGTGTCACAGCATGAAGATATTCATGAACTCCCAATTCATTGGTAGAATATTGAACCGAAGTGTTTTCTCATTTTTTCGAAACTTTTTTACCATGCGCAGTGTTATCGTTTTTTTGCTTGATGTATGATTGATTTTCGCTAATTTTAGTGGTAGATAAATTATAAAACTATGTTCTGTTTACCTAGTTATTAAAATTATTTCTTTATTCCTTTGCAAGCCCCTAACTCCTACGATAAGCATTACTTAGTATGATCTGTGCTTCTGAAATGAATCATCTTTTTCACCAAAAAGTCATAGATAAAGAGCCGTCTTTATTTTTTATACGTTCAATACAGATTTTACCTCTCTCTCTGTTAAATATTACCGTACATTCAGTATTCATTCGCATTCACGCAGGGTTTCAAAAGTTCATTGGACATGATTTTTTCGAACCTCCGAAAAAATATGTCCGATGAAAAAATCTCACTATGAATTTTTTTCACCGGACTGATTGAACCAAATTGGCCGTCGGTATTTTCAGCACTCGAAAAGGCTCTCTGAATGGTCGATGTCAAAACTAGATCGGTTATATGCGAGTCACCAGCGATTGCAAAACAAGTCATCGCTGAAATGCTCAATGACGAGCGACCTGCAGAAAATAGTGGCGAGTTGAAAGCATTTTCTGGCTTACAGCCCGCCTTCTGCACAAGTTTCTTTCAGTTTTGCTATAATAAGTGTGAATAAAGTAAACATTTTCACAACCGTTTATACCACTGTGAAATGAAATATTATAACTTATCAAAATTAGTAATCACAGTATCTTTTTTGTCGTCTTATTTGTCATCAATCAATTGTAAAACAATGTTCTTTGGATGTAATATAGTTTTTTTAACTGTCAAAATTGGTACACAATTAAGTTTAGAAATGTGTGTGAATTATAATGGCTGATTATAAAGATATAATTCAAAACTCAAATATTCAGAACTTCTAAAAATATATATTGAATGACGTACAGCCTAACAACCAAACAAAGCATCGGCAAAAACATTTTTTGCAGAAATTTGATTGAAAATATTCGAATTTAATTAGTGCACTTTTAGATAATAGCAATATGTTTAAAATGTAATAATGCAATCAGCAAGTTTCGAAGGGGCTTCCTTGTGCGGCAAAACACAGATTCAAAGATGCAAAGAAATTTTCGGCAATAGGGTGCGAGTCTTTTGGCTATAGCCGGTCCCACTCACGGCGCAGCGATTGCTTCTGGGAATTCTAACTTGCAGAACTGACTAGAAGCTCTATGGACCTGCCACTGTGGTTTTGATGGTTGGGCACTCGCTTCACGGTGAACTGCTTCTCATCTGGGAGGAGGATGTGTCCTGTCGGGTCTATTTGTGGCCTGGGACCAGAGACGCTCGTTTTGATAGCATCGTTAGAATCGCACAAGCTTGTTGTCAACAGGTAGGAGCTAAACTTTTCACAGCTTGTAGGGCTAGTGTCTGAGTCTTTTTTTTTTTTGCTATTGGTCGAATGAATTCGAGTTAGTGTCCGATCTCACGGATGATTTTTCTTATGAACACCCTCGAATTGGAGCCACTCACAACGTGCGGATTTTGACGTGATTACCGCGCACATACTTCCGCGTTCGGGACGATCACCATTGTTGTCAAGATCCCAATATCGCTACATTGCGTCCAAGTCCATCATTTTGGAGAACAACCTAAATTTCACAATGGCGTTCTCCTTGGCCAAAAAGCTTTGAAATGCACCAAGTCTATTTATTATTTTAAAACACACGGTGATTAATCGACAACTGTATCAAAAACAGATCTACAGATACGAAAGCAACTCCCGGATAATGAATAAATAAAATAGTCAGCTACCGTGCGACACATTCGGGGCATGCAGGGTACACTTAGCCTTGAACCCGTTATTCCTCATCATCTTGCATTCGCTTCAAAGAACGGGTATATTCCTACCAGTTTCGATATGCTATCACTCAAAATGCTGTACATAGTAAAACTGTTCTTACTTATTCATTGATGAATGGTATTTGGTCAAAATAAACGAACACGCAGAAGCTCCTCCCACTATTATAACCGCTCTTATTTCATGAACAAAAATACGTATTCATGTAACAACTGCCTGCGTTCCGTGTATGGACTAGATAGTTTCAAAAATTTATAAGTGAAATTATACCTGCTCATCAATTAGGTTTTTTAAAAACGAAAACTAGTACTAAAGATTTGCTGGTCAAACAATTTGATTATTAATTTGTAGTAATTGATGTGTTTTGGATAGGCAAATGCATATTAATTCACTGAGTTTAAGAATTGACTCGTCTTCCAAAGTTCATTCTCCAATTGAATCAGCATTAATCTGCAGGATCACAAAATTCAGAGAATAAGTGCTCGCGTAACTCTCTCACGAGACCATTACAAACTGAAGAAATACGGCAAGCTCTTTAATCTCTTCACCACCACACATTGGCAAAGCCTTACAGCTTTTAATATCAGGCCAAATTCATGTGCACCTGCCTAGCTTTGCCGTGCCGACTCTTTCTCACGGTGCATCATATTTATGAACATTTTTAAAAAAATTCTCTCATTGTTTGTCGCGCTGTACGATATCAATCACAAAATGTTTACAGAAGAACTTTCTGACTGCTCGGGTATGACATGGCCCAGGTTTTTTTCTTTCTTATTAATTTCTTTCTAACTGCTCGAGTATGACGTATTGCAACGGAGTCGGGGCCAACTGAAATGAGATAGAAAAAATAAAAGTTTATTAGCAATAAAGTAGATACATTAAATGCATTACGTCGGATTTTAAAATATCTCAACCCAAATATACTTTATTTGTGAACACACGTAGATTTTGTAATAGCTATGTCAGTAGCTAAATAAACGTTTGAGTGAAAAAAAATGTTAGTTCCCACTTGCACTCCTAAATGGGAATAATTATCTAATGCTTTTGCTATTTTAGGGGATAATTTTGAAGATTGAATCGGTGAATAAAATTAATGACTAAAAGGTTGACATGGCCGAAATTCAGAACTCTCTCCACATGCTTAAGTATATGAATTTGTGTGCCAGGTAGCCAGCTCAGGAGGAAATGTTTAACCACCCCATGCGTTCATGGTGTTACCTGCATCAATAATGCTGGCGGAGTCAGGAACAAGAAAATGATTGCTGCATAATGCAAACCAAAGCATTTTAGAAAACGAATTGAACAATCATTCAAGGAATTGATTACCACAATATTGCAGTCACAATTTACTCCAGAGCGGCATACGAAGCTGCAACAAATAAATGAAAACTTGACATGAAATAGTTATAGAAATGAATTTTCAAATATAATTACAATACTCATTTTTTTACATCAGAGCGCTCCTGGCTAGGTTATTCATAGTGCTATCAACCTTAAAAGTTATCGTCCTCAGCGAACGTGTTTCCAATCAGATCCAGCGTCTGTCAACAATCCAGTTCGACATCACAAGTGATTGTCATGTAATCAGATGAGAAATAATGCAGTGCTACATCCTGCGGAGATACGTTATGGAATCTCATTGTTTTATACAACATATTTTCATTTGGTATGAATGAGAGTGATTGCTTTTGTGCTGCACCGTAGGAAATTGAGGAAAGGAAATTGAGCTTTAAGTACCCTGTTGAAATTACAATAATATTTTCACTGTGTCAAAACAGAATTTTTTTACTCAGGAGTAAAGTTTCCGTAAGTTTTCATACACGCACATTTATCTGGAACTAGAATTGAAAAACAAAATTCTCTTTACATGCTATAAAAACTCTCTACAGAGTGAGTGCTTTTGTGCAGCGCCGTCGGAAATTGAGGAACGGAAGTTGCGCTGTTTCCGTAAGTTATCGTACACGCACATTTACCTGGAAACTAGCGTTGAAAAACAAATCTCATTGCATTTTATGTGTGTTCCGGAATTTTTTTGAAGATAACGCTCACACGGCATACAGGGTTTCCCCAAAAAAACAAACCGAACTTCAAATTATTACAGCTCTTAGGTTATAGTTGACAATTGAATTCTGTAAAAACCACATTGTTTACTAGCTCGTTAATTTGATATAAACCAAAACTTTTAGTCATGAAAACTAGAAACTTAAATCTTTTCTATATTATGTACAATAATTGATATCCTACTTCTATTTAGTATCTTATTAAAACAAGCATTTAAGCAGAGCGTTGTAATTGATGTTGAATATTTTTTTCCTGTACCAAAATACAAGTAATGTTTCTTCAAAACTAAAATGAAAAACATTCTGGATTCAATGAAATAGATGCGTTACACACTGATTTTTTTAATTTAATTTCTTACGCAATGTTTTACAATCGCTAAATTTGGTACGCAACCTAGAATACGATTTAAGTGTGAATCGTTTGACTTGTGGACAGGCCAGGTAACCAAGATCATTCGCAGTCGTAGATTCGATAGGGTGACGTTCAAACATTCGGATACGTTTTCAAATTGGATTGATTAATTTTAGATGGGCTGAATTAACTCAAAATGAAATACTGGTGGGTTCCTCATATGTTAGAACTATCGATGGAATTTAAAGTTATTCGAAGAGTTACAGTTAACATTGAATTATTATATGCCGAATTTTATTCATGAAAAATCATAGAAAAATATTATTAAAACAATATTCTCTGCTGACGATCTGAATTACCAAGGGATTCTGTGTAAATTCGTGAATATTCTTATTCCGCATATAGGTAAGCGTTTAGATAGTGGGAGTAAGTTAAATCTAAATATTAAATACCGTAGATTTGAATCGAATTTTAATTTGATGTTGCACACCAGGCACCTCATCATCTCAATGAGGAACAATAATTATGAGTCGGTTTTGCAACAAGTGTATGATGTATTTATGTGTGTCGAAAATGACTCATGTTTTTTTTTATTGCGTCGATCACAGCAAAAATTACGAAAGAATTTCCCGACACGTACGCAGCAACACATCATTTTGTTTTACCCATTTATGGACGTAAAAAATTGGTATTTAGTAAGTTTCGGTGACAAATTGAGACTTTTGTGCGATGAGTAAAGTAAAATGAATAATCAAAGTATTCGAGAACGTTGTTATTGATAGACTTCCGATATTTCTGTTCTTCATTCCTCATCACATTGCAAGATCACCAATATATCACCTGTTTTTTCAGGAAGTACCTGCATGTATTTATCGAAGGCTTGACTGTATAAGTACTTGGCATATCGTTTTTACATAGTTTCACGAGTAAAATTTTTCTCATCGCCATGGCATCAAAGTTCCTGATATTTTTCTCAAATGCATATGAGTAACCAAAACTTTTTAATTGTACAACATCGATATCAATGCGGAATTTAAGCTTAGTTGTTTAGAATATCGGCGATATATCATCAATGAATAGTACTAATTTTACTAAAGAATTAGTACTTAAAATATGGTTATTCACAGAATACGAAGATTTATTTCAAGGTATTTGTCATGGTAATTTTCCAGTCACTTCTATGACACAAGCATAGATTCTCAATCAAGGAATTACGATGAATTGTGACACATTCCATAATTATTGTTAACTAAGGGAGACCTCAGTTAGACCACATCCCTCTAGAAAAGCCTGCGCAAAAACTTAATGGTAACAAATAAGCGAACTTCTACGAGAACAAATACGGCGTATGGGATACGTATTTTAGATTAATCGTACTCGTTGATGTAACCAGAGTTCAACAATTCTGATTAAGTC
The DNA here is from genome assembly GCA_030386875.1 of Morinoia aosen. NCBI lineage: Eukaryota > Metazoa > Arthropoda > Malacostraca > Amphipoda > Talitridae > Morinoia > Morinoia aosen. The sequence goes on along the minus strand of CM059567.1, from coordinate 86,147,782 downwards.
TCCAAAATTTCAAACACTAAATTATTTTGGAAGGAAGATTGAAAAGTGATGACTTTGTATGATGAACGCTACGGAATGAAACATTTTAAATCAGTATTTAAAATATCAACGAAAAGTTCTACTTGTCAATGGTAAGCTGAGCTTGACATTGCAATTTCACGTCTTTGAAGTGTTTTGCTTGGTGGACATTTGAAGGGACCTCTGACTGCTCGAGATCTCGACTCTCGAGCACTGATTGCATTCAGCTAACGGTGTTATATGTCAGAGCGCTGCTTCTTACTATGTTACTGACGAGTCATCGTACGGCAAGTGGCGCCATCTAACAATTTCGCTTTTCTGTTCTATTTCCTGCAGACGCATTAATTCGGGCTTAAATCCCAATGCTAATGATACTCAACTTTAAATCTATAAAAAAAATTAAATCGTACGACAAGCAAAGAAGAGCGGGAAGGTGAACTCCCATTTCTTCCATTGTAGATTTATGACTTTTCTAGACTTTTCTAGCTCGCAGGTCGTTTTTTTCAGGAGATGGCGTCGTATTTTCTAAGATATTTTATTATTCTTTCATAGGCACAATCACTGATGAACCTTTTGATGCTTCACTTCAAAGATAGGTCTTTGAAATAATAATCACGTAGGCATTCTATGGCAAGTGTTGTGAGGTGGTTTCATAGAATAATAACATGTCAAATTTTATAACACCTTCCGTCTTCCCTATGTCGTTTTAGTTGTTATTCTTTCATCATATCAGTGTTATATATATAGCTTATTCAATATTGTGCCAGCCAGCAAATTCGAAAATTTTTCATCATTTCGAACGGGACCACGCTCAGAAAGGGTTTTTGCCATCGGTTCATTATTATTTTTCGGTAAACATTGCATTTTTTCCTCATCAGTCATCCCTCTGTGAGCACGCTCTGTAAATTAATTTTACCGTCATTCTAATATTATTCTCGCGCTAAAAACCACCGAAAGCTTGTTTATGGTACTGGTCTGGCATACTTTAGAGAGAAAATACTTGGAAATTTGTTCAATCAGCTCGTGGGTCAACATTAATTTTCAGTCTCAAAAATTTGCAGAGAAATTGATTGGCTTCTTGAAAATTAATTTATTTTTACATTCGAAAGATCACTCTGACTGTTGAGCAACAACACGATTTACTCAAAGTCATTTAGGACAAAGTTATTCCTAAACGAAAGACATTCATCAACGTGAACGAGTTTCAGGTAGCCTTCTTGTGACATTTGCCTCTGAAAGAGCCTCGTACCTCAAAAATTACTGCGTACTTACAGACCCCACCGGCACTCAACTTGACTTCAATAATTATTTAGGTCACACTTGTAATTTTGAAACCTACCCCATTTGGATGCTAGAGATGCCCGTCTTTGATTTCAATTTGATCATTGAGAGGAGTGAAGTGCTTCTTTTTGCGATGAATATTTATGAAAACTGTAAATTTCTCGTTGCGTACTGTAAATAATATTTGAAAATACTTTGAAATATCATTTTCTAATTATCAATTTATCAATTTAATTTTAAGTTCATGTTCGACTTTGTAATGCTAAAAACTTCAAATATAAGTCATCAGTTTTTTTCAACCTCAGGAAGTTTGTAAATGCCACTACTATGCATTGTAGTTAAAGATTTAAATGTAATTTATATCGATTACAAGAATTATCTCATCAGTCATGAGCTATTTCTACTGTTATGTTACCCTGCCATATACCGACAGAGATGACTCCGAAGTTATACGTGTTTGTATTTTACAAACTAAAATTTTACTAGAACTCTAAATCATCAGTTTATAAATTAGTTCCATGCCATTTTTATCCTACTATTTTTACAAATGCTTTGTGGAAACTGTGCATATACAATTGACAGTAAATAATATTAGTGGGTTGTATTTCTTCGGTGGAAAGATTTTTCTGAGTTCAGAAAAATTGAAATTGAAATACAAATGAAGGACTGAGTGAAAAATGTCACAGCACTCCATCAGTATTTTTTAGAAATACTATTTTTTCAGAGATGTGTGTATTCAAAATAGCTATAGGGACTAGAAAATTAACGCAGCGTCATTGCACTGGGTCTTGGTTTAGATATTTGGTCACCTACTAGTCAACACAGGTGGAGGAGGGGGGTATGCGGTTGTTTGGAGTTAACATCGTTTCAGTGCGAGGTTATCAGCTGTCCTCGAATATCAAACATGAATGTTGTCTTGCTTGAATAAGAACAGCATTAGTATTGAGTCTTATGAGAAATTGTGAAGCGAAAAAATTCTCGAAAGATGAGAGAATATGAAACAATGTTGTGTGAGTTCAACGTTAATGCAATTCCAAGCTGCTTTCTTCTTCTCACCATGAAGTAAGCCATGTTAGAATTGCTGAGAACGTACCATAAACGAACACGTGGTGTGCTGTGCCCAGTGGTAAATTATCTGTTATAGTGCTATAGCGAATATGCTAAGAAAATATTATATTATTTTATTCCCTATTATGCCTTAATTGGGTGAGGTTAATGGGAAATAAATTTTTATTTATACTTATTTAAATTTTAATAAGCCAGTGTTTGACTACAGAAATTTTTTCGTTCGTGTTACAGTGAGAATTTATCTCAACATTTCTTGATTTTTTTTATTATTGCTAAGGCTATCATTCTTCGCTTAAAATTCAGCGGTAAAGAACGGTGTAGAAAAACGAGTTGCTCGATATTTTCTTACGTATTTTGTAGCAAAATCGAGACCACCGCAATGAACAAGTCTCTTCGCTGTATCGCGTAGTCGCACAAACCTAATGGGATTAACGCATCCAGGTGAACTAAGCGCCTGTTTTTTCATATGCGTTATTTCTCCAAATGCTATACACCACCGCGAGCAAAACAGCTGTTCTTCAACATATTTCTTTTGGAACACTGTTGGGAACTAAAACTCATTTTAAGATTAAATTTTACGACGGAATCGACATGCTCGATGCTCAATTCACAACCACTTTACCATAGTGCCCACGCTCAGCACATGCTACTCTGGTATTCCTTTTTACGTCAGATCTATCCCACAGTCCATTGAATATGACGCTCGCGACACAAAAAGACTAGAGCGAAGCGCGTTCTAACAACACATTTTTTAATGTGTGAATTTTGATTCATGTCCCATGTATGTCAGTCGGAATCGGTCCTCTTGCATAGGACAACACAGTTCATTGGTAAATTATATAATTTGGACAGAAAAATGAATCTCTTCCAGTGAAACATTCGATTCACAGTGATGTCATTTATGGAAAGTACATAAGGCGTAGTGCCGCAATTTTTTTCATTGATGCCGTTTTTTCGTTAAAATTACTGAACTTGAGCAGAATCAATTAATTACACCACGCCCATGTTATCTTTAAAACCTATTACCATGAACAAAACTGGACTGGTGGCCTGTACTGATATTTATCTACTCACATTTCATCACCAAGCCCCACCCTTATCAAATTTGTGTTCACGTTTTGTTTTCGCTCACTTTTTCACGCAATAAAATTTGGCGAAAGTCACTTGAGCTCAAGATAGCTAAGCACCTATAACCTTAAGGCTAGAAATTTAATTTCCCGCAATTTTTAAAACTAATAGGTTTCTGGTGAGACTAGGAGCGTAGGGAATGATCTAATCATTTGACATAAATCGGTAAAATTCGATTGTAAAACTTATTTGCTAATTCTGAATTCATGTAGAAATCACATTCAAAATTGTATAAATCAAAGTTACTTAACACAGCACTACATCCATTCCCATCAACTAATTATCTAGGATTCAAGTAATAATCAAGTAGTATATTACGACCACATTGCAGCGAGAACTGTTACAGCTTCGTGGGTATCAACTTAACCTGCGCCTCTCAGGCACTAACTTGAACAGCGCTGTCACTGTGGTAGGAACTTGAGCTGCGGCTCTCACTGCGGCAATTACAGGAGTTACGGCTCCAACTGCAGCAACGACTTCTACTGCGACTTTTACTTATCCACCGACTTCTGCTGCAGCTCTTACTCTCGCACGTAATAACTTCACAACATACACTTGAATTTTGCATCAAAACTCACACATTCTTTGAGTTTATTTCATTAATGGTAAAACGTATCTTACGAGATTGTAAAAAACTAAGCCAAACAGGGGTTCTTATTCTCAATATCATTTGAATTTTTGAATTCAGCTCATTTGCTGTTTATGAATGACATTCGCTGAGCAAAAAAGTTCCTGAGGAAGGAAAACCGCCGGCCCTCGCTCCGCTCACTACGTCGTTTATGGAAGGGTCACCTAAAACTCGATGCCAAATTTAATGGAAGCTATTTGCACGGGTTTCAGATAGTGGAATCTTGTGACGAATTTCATTAGAACCTTAACGAGTCAACGGAAGGCGTAGTGGCGTGAGATTTGCCTTGAGTTGACAGACGCATTACACACTTCACGTGGACCGGAGCTCCCGGGCGGTTCTGTATCCAGGACACCTCTTTCTACTTACCTACTTATTAATTTGTACAAACCCTTCCATTTCCTTATGTTACGTTTACCCTTCAAGCACGTTTGAACTTCTAGGTCTGTCAGTTTAGATCTTTGATTAACTTTTAGTCTAACATACTAACCTTAATTAAGTCTTGTTTCTTTGCTTATTACTTTATTGCTGTAGACACTGGCAGGCCTCTCTTCCACTGATTTCCTCTTCCTACACTGGAATTATCTTCGCATCCATTAAATTCGAAGGTAAATACCGTGCTGACTAGGCTATCTATTAAACTTGTGACATTAATGCTTTACACCGTAATTTCGGAAGCTCTTTGTAACGCCAAATTCTTTGTTCCGTAGAAAACTACCGCACCGGGACTCCGTATGTCAACCAGGCTCTGGTTTTATTCTGCCGCAAATGACGCTTCTGGAACGACGGCAACCTTTTCGTTATTGTGCGTCCATCCGCTTACTTGTTCATTGTCACCTGTAAATTAGGCCAGGTTTGCGACTGACTAGTGCGTGTAGAGACCCTGAAACACTGTGCTTATAGTGTATAAATAGGTTGGCAGCCGGAAGAATTAGCTCACTGAGCAAGTTTTCTCTTGTTTCAGCTTTCGGCTACGCGTTGAAGTGTCTGTTCTACTTTCTTAAAACTTCGACGTTTCTACGAGTACAGCGATGTTTCTTGTTCAACTAGTTTCTTTACGTTTTAACGTAATCGGGCGTTTCTCCGAAATTACAAGGGGACGCCACTTTGTATTAACTACGCAGGATAACGTTTCCTTCCTAAATTGAACGAAAAGAGTTATTCTTGCGGATTGTGTGTTTACTTTCTCCCAAAATCTCACAATCTGTAATCCGTAATTTTTCAAGATTTCTACGTTAAAACGCGAAGAATAGGCTCATGTTAGGTTGTGTCAATCTAGGTTCGGTCAGCAAAAGATGGGTTGGCAATTAGGCAAGTTAGGTTTAAGTTTATTGAAATTAAAAAAAAATACAAGCGGACCCAAATCTATCAGCTGTTATTTTTTCAGACAGTGTGGTTTGAGGCTTTGCTATCCACAACAGAGACGAGCTTATGAGACCGAAGAGGAGGAACCATTATGTATCTACCGTAGGAAACGAGTTTTCCGCACATGGCGTATTCCCAACGCAGAATACTCTCGCGCATAGAAACGGTACGTTGGGTGACAAGAGGAAGAAACAAAAAAAAAGAGATAGCTAGAAAGGCATGCATATTGAGTGGACATGAATGAAGGATAGAAATCCCGAAACCGTACCTAATACTGAGTTAACCTAACGGTATACCTCCTGACGCTCCAGTATTCTTAGCGTAGGAGAGACAAACCTAGAGTATTGATTCTCCTATTCTTCTTGAGGTGGTAAATCGCTTGAGAAGGACCTGTTCAACCGAGGTTCAGTATGGAATAAAGCAGCCACATATTGTTTTCTTCAAAAATTATGAAGCGAAAAAAAACGAATTCATGGTTGAAAGAGTTAAAATTTAAGAAACACAAGAAAAGAGTCAAAATAATAAAGTTCACTTGGTTAAATAAACATTAAAAAATGGCTGCCAAGGTCGAAGCAGGCCTCCAACATTTTGCGGGGCAGGCAGCGGCAGCGCAGCTTGGCGGTTGCTCAAAAATGTCCACTTAAACGCAGTAGCCGCCATCAGCGCAAATATCCTGCATGAAGCGGAGCAGTTTTTCGTAGCCACACAGCCGCCATTTAATACACTGCCTCGGCACAAACATTGCCGCACTGAACTGCTCTGTGCGAGTGTTGCTGCTCAAATCTTCGTACGCGCCGATAGTGGTTCTAACAGAGTTGTTCGAAAAAGGAAAGCAACGCGATAGAGTTGTGTATGTAGATTACAGGGAAAAGCTTATTTCTTGAAACATTGTCAAATCCCTAATATTCCTTTTTCCTTTAATTGATTCAGATGATGAAATTTTTGTATTTGATTATTCTAGGAATAGACAATGGGAGTCCATAACGATGTAAGCCCAAGTGAGATAGCTCTAGATTGAGGCTCTTTCATCTAAGGTGCCAATGTGTCAAAGCTTTTATATACGAGGGTTCACCGGCATGTCAATATTTTTGAATAAACGCAAATGCTAAAAAGTTGTTATTTATCATCGTAACAAATGTATTTTTTCCAATATAGCGGACAATTTTTCTATTGACGTAGGCCTTCCATCTGTTCTGTTTTGACACACCCCAAACTGGCCCTCAAACCAGGCCTTAATTAACCCTCACAATTGAATTTTTATTCCCTATGATGTATTTCTCCAACTAATCTTGTGGAAAAAGTGTTGAATGTTAAATGACGTAGGATGTTGTTCTTCCAAGGGGTACTCCGGATGTGACCTCAATTGGATTTCTCACCGTAAAATTTTTAATTCATTTCGTCTCTTAGTGCGCGATTCAGAGATTTATCGCAAATATGAAGGTGTTGGCATCTTTCCCTGTGTTCTTTGAATTCAGTTCAAAGTTTAGATACGTTCCGTAAATACTTATGACTTTCTTTCCAAAAAAGACATTACCAAGATTGTGTTACTTCTGATTGTCGTCGTTGTTAAGCGTTTTGTCCATTAAAATTATAATTGTCTTGAAGAAATTATTTAGTTGAAAGTTTTCATCACTATAAAAACAGACAGGTAATTACCAGAACATGATAGATTTCCCCACTGATTACGAGTTTACTCGTTCGTTTAATATTGGCCAATTTTATTTCTCGCTTGGCTTCACTATTTTACAATTTCAATGAATATTTTTGAGCCGTGCACGAGATTTGAATAACCAACAAACGAATGAAATTAAAATAATGAATGCATATACAAAATACGTACGTGTCACGATTCCTGCTGAGTTAACTTAGTGTGAATTAAAATTGATTCATAGTTAAAGTGATTTCAAGAGCTGAATTGCTAATGTTGATGACTACTTTAAAAGTAGGTAAATAATTTAAGATTAAAAACCTACATGTCAAATTATTAGTTCATGGCTTCAATTAGTGTCACTGACGACCTTAGTGTAAGACGTACCGCCATCAGTCATGAGTGTAAACACTCGGAGCATTTTCTAGTTTCTGGTATCGGAAACATATTTCCTTTCTGAAGTAAGGCGTAACAAAGTTGTGGGAAAGCTATAATGGTAGCTTCCTGCTGTGAACGTGGCGCGGCTGCTAAGGGAGCAAGCTTCCTGCGCCGGGAGATGAAGCACGTAAGCAGGTCGAAACTGTTGGGATGATATTTCAGCTTGATGTATTTCATGATAGGTTCTTGAAAAAATAAAACAGTGCAAGAAAAACTTTGAAAAACATGGAAGTGGTGCTGCAAGTGCTCATTCATACCACTGCTTTCTGTGAGTGCATCGGACGGAGGTAGAAGGAACAGCCAAATGTAAAAGGTAATGCGAGCGAGTATCGAAACATTTTACAACCGGTAATCTTCCGATCACGCAATTATTAGCGAAATTTAAATTCAGAGCAGTTCCAAAGTATTCGATTTGGTCAAACTTACGCTTCATGCGGGGACACACCTAGGAGACAGTGACCTAATTAAACCTAATTGAAGCGTTTATGGTATATGTGCCCTTTATTTTCTGATGGTATGTAGCTGTAAACATTAGTGCGATGGTTGAAGGTTGTTGTTGCGCTGAAGCATCCTATATCCTGTTTCTACCATAAAAATTTATCAAGTAACAGTATGTTGACCATGATTTTAGAAATGATGTAATACTATTTTCTGTAAATAAAATGATAATTTTTGTAAGGTTTTGTTTTGCACAAAAGTTTTAATTCATTTTAAGATTATGTGAATGATTCATACAGGTTGAAACTTTCTTCACAGATGATGTTTCTCTGAAGCATTTTTATCCGTAGAATAAATTATTTTCACGAACAAAAAGCTACTTGCTCAAAGCACTAGAACTGCGGCTCAGTTGGAACTACTAAAACAGCAGAGAAGTCCAAATGACGGCGTTTCGCTATTTCACCCATATGCAATATTTTTTGCACTTTTGTTGGTCTATTAGGTTGTGAATGAACATATTGTACTATCTATGTAATGGAATATTCCAAGCCAATTATTGAAAGAATCTCTGCTCAAAATAATAAAAAAACAAAGGATTTGAGCATTATTAAAGAATATAAAGATAAGCTCCAACTATACTGAATCATGTTTGTAATAACTTCCATTTCATTTAATGTTAGAAAAAAGTAGCTAATTTATTTTTCCATCTTATAACTTAAAGTAAAGCATTACACACCATTTATGCCAGCTAGATCCAAAATGTAAAAAACCTGGATAGGCCACTTTCAGGAACTATTTTTTGTACTATACAGCCTTGTCCTCTAGTCTTAGAAATCTACACCATTCTTTGCAGAATTTTAGTATACAACAGTTTCAGGAAATTTCTCTTTGTCTTCTCCAACTACTATAATTTTATACACAGAACTCATTACTATAATATATTCTTATTAGGTTTAGACTTAAACACTGTAAAGGTACAGATATTGCGTTTGGGTTTGCATGTGATTTGTCGCTTGCTCTTGTAACTTGTATGCTTTAACAGGCTGTGGCGTTTTCTCTCCGAATTCTGTACACTGTAACAGCGAGGCTAGTCTTCTTTTCGTGTAGCTCTCCAGCCAGCTTCAACGACGTGAAAAAAATGGTTAGTTGTTACATTCCAACCTTTTCAAACGTATGATTGTACTTAGCTGGGAGCCACATGCTGTAATAAATTGTTGCTTTGAGAAGCGATTTGATCTTCACCAAGGTATCGTACACCATTCAATAAGTATTATGATTTTGCATCAGCTATTTAGCAATATTGTATCGAAACTTATCAGCTTTGTTAGCCATATACAGAATAAATAAATAAATAAATATCAACAAGAATATCATTGGATTACAACTACCAAACGAATTTTGTACTGGTCTGTCTCAAATTAATATCAAGGTAAACTTATCAGTCTTCAATCGAAGTGTTCGTGTCGATCGTATATCAAATCTGAGAAACCTCGTTATTGCATTGAAATGATCTCGCGACATTGTGATGCGGAAGAATGGGGGACCCCAACACTTTGAATAGACATAATCCACCGACTGCCCCTTTGTAAGAATGCCTCGAGCGAACATAATAGCTATAGAGACACAAACTTCTTCAACTGATATGTTCCAAAAATCATGCTTTAAGGGGACAGTCTGGGTCATAATCCAAAATATTATCGATTCTCTGTTTTTTTAGTTCACGTTATAGTTAAGTTCACTTCCGTGTAAGCGTGTTCGTTCGTCTGCTACAGCTTACGAAAGGCTAGCCAACGTTAGGGGCCAATTTACCCCAAAATCCAAAAATTACAAATTTTTATGTTTTACCTTATGTTATAGAGTATTTTTCTGAATCTAACGATATGCTTCACCGCTTCGCAAGTGTGATCGTTTGTCTGCTCCGGCTTGCGAAAAGCCAGTCACGTCATTACACGGCCACGCACGTGACGCTTTTATCAGGTCGTGCCTATAGTTTACGCTTGCATATGGTTTATTGACGATTATTTATCCGTGAAAAACAGTGCGCTAGCTGCTTCCGGTTGATTCCTTAATTTGAGGAAAGACAATAGGCTTAGCAAATTTTAAATATTCTTCTTCATTCTCAGGTCCAAAATTTTATTTGGAGGCATCAACGTCATCTTGGGACTTTACATACGTGGTTCATAGGTTTAATGTATTGCTGAGAGCTTCTAGCCTTTTTAGGCGTTTTATCTTGCAGAAATCACGCATTCAAAACTTGTCTCAAGCGTAAAAATGCGTTTGTCACTCAGTGTTGTACAAATTATTCGAAATTTTGATGCATAGTAACTTGTTATTGTTGAAAATTGAGGAATTCGCTACTGAAAAATATATTCTTATGCTTGATGATTGGTGTCAATTAATGTTTTTACCTATTATGTATGCTTAGAGGTTTAACTTTCAGCAACTATTTTTTTAAGAATTTTTTGAACTACTGATATACGCATTCACCTAACTAGTTTATAATACAGAATGAGTCAACGTATATTCGATAAAATTCTATAATTAAGTAAATTTAGAAATAATCTTCACAAATCTATGTACGAGTATTTATACTATGAGTATCCAGAGAAGTAGCTCTCATTATTTTTGAAGTCAGTTCCGTAGATTCGTGGGAAATATTTTTCAACAGGTTCTGTCAAGTAACGTACGTTATGGGCAACGTACGTAACGTATAATGTTTTATGAAAGCATTATTTGCTATGCTTCACGATATTCTATGTTTGTTAATATAAACTTAAACGTTTTAGAAGACATTAAGAGCACTAGACGTAAAATTTCTTGCTGGTCATGTGTTATTGAACGTATTTTCGTACAGATGTCAAATGTTTTTACTTAGAAACATGTACAGGAAAACTATTTCAATTTAATTCTTCTCATCGTTTGGAAAAATTTGAAAAACGCGCAACTTGAGAGTATATTCAAAAGTCATGTACACGTGTTTCATTCGAGTTTAGGAAAGAAGCACTCTGGCGTATACGGTAGTGGCCATTACTGAGCTTTTTTCAGTGAACTGCGCTGTAGTTAACGATTTAATCGATACTATTTACTACATGACATGTGTTTGCTATTTTTCTTCTGCAGGAATCTTTCGAATCTACATAGTTCTGACTAGTTCGTTTCCTTACTTCAGAAATCACTGATCATTCTGTGCACTGTACTGAAAAATATCCGCAGCTTTGCGCCTATCAAGGGTCTATTTTTAAGCATTTCCGTACTGATCATGGTTGTAAATACTCGAATAAAAATCTTTATTCAAACGCAAAAATTCTATACCATGTTGATAAAAAATACCATATTCAAATAATAGAAAAGTTACATTTTCACAAGCTTAAACCAGCCATCAACGAAAATGCTAATGATTTCGTTGTTCTAAAACTATTCAATAGGACTGTAGAATAAAAGTTTGAAACATAAGTTCGTTCATCCATTGCGCCTGTGTCTCTGGTACATGGAACATGTAACGTCTGTGTAATATTAGCTAGTATGCTGGTGATCAATATCCCTACAGTGCAGAAATTACTTCTGTCTTGTCGTCCTACATTGTTATTTTTCAGTATTTTTACTGGGTCTGATTTTGCTTGAACGACATATTTACATTTTTATTAATGTGACTCTATAAAAATATGATCTACTTAATATTTTCAGCCTGAAGATGAGGATAGTTCCATCGAAACGTGGCGTTTTATAGATTGACAGAGGTTTAGAATTTAACTATTGACATTGGTGCAGTAAAAAAATTTTGAGTGGTTTTCTTTTTATTTCAACACGTGAAGAACTTGAAATGTACATTATTATTGACATCTGAGGCGAGCGGGTGATGGTTTTTCTATGTCGCAGGAACACTCTCCAAACTTAAGGGTTTATGCTGGTATTTGTCTTTTCTGCCACGAGGGTAGTCGTATGTGACATACGTACGTTGGAAAAGAAAATACAAAGAAATTTTCCAGCTGATTTACTCGAAATATTGATCAGTCGGTCTTACGTCTAGGCGCCTCAAACCTCAACGTGCCTGTGTGAAGAAGGCTAATTCCACAAGAAGGGAAATTTTTTGCGTGTTCCAAGTTAACTTTTTTGATGTTTCACTTCTGAAGATGGAATTTTTAATACTCCGAAATGTTTGGAATAAATGTTGTACATCTTAACACTGGTTCTTCTTATAATCTTACACTTGAGATTATGCCGTCACAAGTGCGTACTCTCTCTGTGCATATATTCGTACGTGGTCAGATGACGCCCAGTGTGGGCACCGCCGTGTTTGTGCTGTGTCAGCGATTATTGAGTATATAAGGTAGTGCGGAGCCCCCTTGAGGCGCATTTGGTTCTACTGTCCCTCTACGTCAAGTACACGCTGAAACTCTACTCGTCTACTTACTACCCACCCCGAGAACGGCATACTGGTGGCAGTGAGTACGTACCCACGACGTGAAATTATACTTGGTACTTGTGCTGTGATTTGGATGCAGCGACTACGGTGATTGACGATATCGGAAATTTCCGCCTGGTTTATCGACGGTGATATTCGAGGATCACGTGTCTACGGAATTTCGTGAAGATTCTACGTGTGGTGGTCTACGCTTCGCTTCGTGAGCGGAGAATATTTTTGGTGATATCGACAATACTACTATGGAGAAATCTACAGCAACGGGAAGAGAAATTGAAGAAGCACCGCAAGTATATAAGAACGTGTTTCGGTTCGTCATTAAGCGTGTCCCTGAAGAAACTCTGACGAATTCTCCTTATGCTTTAGAACTAAACGTGCCTGTGGGAGTACCTTACACAGCTCGTGTTGATCTGGAATAGGATGGTGACCATTGCGTCATGAAATTGTGCGTAAATTTCCATCGGAAATAGTGACGTGGTCGTTTGACAGTTGTATGCATAAGTAGCTGAGTTCAGAACAATTCTACGAACTGTTGCAGTGTTCTGTTTCTACGAGAACAATTGTGTACTGTGTATGTGATAGGAAATTACATACCGAACAGTGTTGCTTCAAATTAATTAATACGTATACATAAAACTTGAGCTGTGCGATTACGCGCAGTGTGGAACCGTGACCCTGCGTAAGCACTACGAGTGCGTGCTACGTACAACCGTCGCTACTCCGCTGTCTGCCAGCGCTGGGTGTATGACCTTGGCATCCGGCAGTCCCGACGTCTGCCGTGCCTGTGCCTGTGCTACGCAGACGACCTTGAGACAGGCTGCGCAGCACCTGCTGCTGCTGTTACTGGGCAGTCTACCAGATCGACCTTGGCGACAGCTGTGACGCCTCCCTGCCTGCAGGAGCTGCACTGCCGTAGCTGCGTTGCTGATTCCCAGTTGAGTGTTCTGTAACTATAATGTTATTGTTTGGGATTGTTAGATAATTTTCCGTGACTTCGTCAGTTTTTATTTTGTTGCTTTTTGTTGTTTCAAAAATTGTTGGGATCGATACCATTCAATTCGTGTAACGAGTTCCTTGTTAGTAATTGGTTTCGGTTCGGTTTGCAAGTCGCAAGAAAAAATTTTTGGATTTAAATTTTCAGTGATTTTTAATGGAGATTTCACCGTGTGCTATATCCATTTTAGTAACGTGAGTTTTTAGCGTTCTGTTATGTGATTATTTTTTTGCGAGGTAAAATTTTTAGGGTTCTGCAGTGTTATTTTTTTGTGGCGTAGGAATCTTGCGTTGGACTGTGGGATTTTTCAATTGTGATTTAATTTTTTTAGCATTGTGAGAAAAACTTGTTTTCTTGTTGCGATAAATGATGGGAGATTCTGATTCAGAACCTGAATTTATCCGTTCGACGGGTACAACTACTAGTAGCGGAAGAGTTTCTGTTCCAGCATTTAGTGGTACGTTACCTGGTACGTGCGCACATACTCCAACAAGTGTGTTTATGTCTGGACCACAGACCACGACGGTAATCACGACCACTGTTAGTACACAGACTGTGTCGTTCAGTACGCCAAGTGTGACTACAATGACGTCCTCTAGTGGACCGATGACGGGTGGTAGTGTAACAACAACTTTACGAAGGGGCAGTACTATACTGTCCAGTGCAGAGCTTCCCTTGTTCCGAGGGAGACCTCGTCTCAGTGACCCAATTTTTTGTGAAACAAAGAGTTTTCGGACGCATGTCGCAAACTTAAAATCTTATATGTGCTTGTTGCCCGACGTCACTTCCGATGCCGCCAAAAAAGAGTTACTCGTGCGAAGCGCACACAAAAGTGTTGGCGATTTTAATGGAGTAGTCACGAAATTAGTAAACCCTGATGTTCATTATTCCTTCGATCAGGTTATCGAAATTTTAGATGATATCTACGTGTCTAAGGGGGAGCGTTCAGTTCATGCCTTAGCGTGCGATTTAAATCAGTTACGGTTGTTACGTAATGAAGGGCTGGCAGCCCAATTGGTTATGGCAATATCGAAAATTAGAAATTTGAGTGACCACATTCTAAATAGTACAGAAGTAGCATTACAAAGACATCCATTTGTAATTGCTAGCACGAACGCAAACGAATTAAAAAAATTCTCTGGTGACTTAGTAGTTTTTAGTCTAGCTATAGCAGTTCTCGGACCTCTTTTAGAGGAGAACTTTTGTAAAAAAATCTTCTCGAGGCCGTTCAATACCTCTGAAGAATTGTTAGCTCGTCTCGTTTCCGCTGTGCGTAATAATCCTGAGGGTAGAGAAATAGTTGCGCGCAAAAACAATACCCAGTCCACGTATCAAACCAGAGAGACTTGCCTTGCGGTTGTACCTGAAGAGAGTGAGTGGGACGAGAAGGACTCGTTTCCCGAGGCTTACTATGCATCACAAAACAACAACCGACGTTTTCATGGTCGGAGGCCATTTTTCAGAAGCAATTGGAGACCTGCTAGATTTCAAAGGGGCAGACAATATTCATATTTTGGAGATCGACCTTTAGGTTCTTTGGAGTGCAACGACGCTCAGGTGGTAAACCCACAACAGACTAGTAAAGATAAATCTAAATCGTTTTGTTCACTGTGCAATACCGCAGGTCATGTTCAAAGTATGTGCACGACTAAAGGAGGCCAAAGCAAATCAAATTTCCGCGGTCATGCTTGCTACAATTGTGGCAAGACGGGCCATTTTGCACGTGAATGTCGTTCGCGTGGTCGTGGTAGAGGACGAGGTGAAGCGTACTACGCTGCATCTTGCGAGGGTGAAGATTTTTTAGAGTAGATGGAGAAAAATCGGAAAATTCAAAGAGTCTTGGTGTAGAGAGGAAGTTGCCAGTGCCCGAGGATACAGCTACAGTCCCCGTTACCAATGATGTGGCATTGAAACCAGA
Source organism: Morinoia aosen (assembly GCA_030386875.1). Taxonomy (NCBI): domain Eukaryota; kingdom Metazoa; phylum Arthropoda; class Malacostraca; order Amphipoda; family Talitridae; genus Morinoia; species Morinoia aosen. The sequence continues at coordinate 86,132,438 of CM059567.1, read as the reverse complement.
TACTAATAATAAGTCGACGGAAGAGGTGGATCCGCTATTCCTGTGTAAAAATAAATTCGAATTACTAGGTGAACAAGAACTTGATGTAGGTGCAAATTCTGAACTACCTGTAGAAGTTTGTTTGTCAGCGACGGTTATGAAGGAAGGTCGTTTAAGGAAGGAAAGCGACGGTTTATTTTCATTACGGCGTTCTAAAAAGCCTACAATTATATTACGTAATGATAACAAATTGATGAGCGCCCTCATCGACAGCGGTAGTGACCGGTGTCTAGTGAGTTACCGGAATTTAAAAGGCATAAACGAGCGAATTAAGCCTAGTGCCTTGAGTATCAGGGGTGTAAATTCTAAAAGCCAGGTATCAGGCGAACTTGATCTTTGTATTACGCTGCCTAATAATAAAGAAATCAATACTAGCGCTTTGATTTTGAAGGATGGCGAATTTAAATATGATGTAATCCTTGGCAGAGATATTCTGCAAGATGCAGTGATTAATTTTAAAGAAGGATTCATCGTTCTCGACGGCGTAAAAGTACCGTTTCATGATGTGCAGGAATTGAACGAGCAAAATAGGAAAGAGATATTTTTCAATACTATAAGTAATCCAGAATGTCTAATGGCTGACATGCTTGCCAATAGGAGGAAAATAAGGAATTATCTGCTGAAGCAGAGGGAATCAAAAATTGCGAGACAAGAAAGTTGCGATAAAAATGGCCTAGAAATAAATACTGCAGAAGAGAGGGGTACCCCAGGCCCAACGGCAGGGCGAGGAAAAAATGGGAAAGTAAAAAATAAACAGCATGCGAAGAAAATAAGAGAAACTAAGGAACATGCGAGAAGTTTAAAAAATAGTAAAAGACGAGAAATAGTTGTTCATTGTGGAGCAGTGGAAATGCCAAGGAATTGTTTACGTGTTATTAATGGGTATGTCAAAAAGGCTAAGCCCGGAAAATATATTATGAATAAGACAATTCTTGCGAATGGAATTTATGTCGCCGAATCTGTTGTGGATATCAGGTCAAATGGGTTTGTCCCTGTAATGCTTTTGAATGTCTCTGAAGACGTGGTATATATAAGCGACAATACGATGTTAAGTACGATTGAAGAAATTGACGACATGGAAATTGAACACGAGATTTACATGTCTACCGTGCACGAAGCTGTGCGAGATGCAAATTTGTGCGATGCCCACGGTAATGCGGATCCACCCGAAGTCGACAGTGTTAATGGTGGAAGTTTCAATGCCATCTCTGGTAAAGACGTTGGGGTGGTATCTGTAGAATCGAGGCATTGTTGTAACGATCTTCGTGTTGATGAAGTAGAAATTAATGCACAGAAAGATGTTGTACCGGAGGGAGGTAGTAACGAGAGACGCCTTCTGACCAGTAACGATGTGAATTGTGATGATGAAGACGCTAAACCATTACTGTTAAATTTATTAAACGATTTTAGAGACGTAATTACTCTCGAAGGCGAAACTATTGCCGTTACGAACGTTATGCAACATGAGATAAAATTAAAGCCTCATGCTCCAGTACTTAACATCCCACCATATCGAATTCCACATAAGTATCAAAACGAATTGTTGCAAGCAAATAAACAGATGTTGGATCAAGGAATTATCGAGCCTTCAAGCTCTGAATATAATTTTCCTTTAATCGTTGTGAAGAAGAAGTCTGGCGAGATTCGCCCCGTTATTGATTTCCGCGAACTCAATAAAATAATTATCAAGGAATGTTACCCCATCCCACGCATAGACGAAGTACTTTACTCTCTTGGTGGTAATAGCATTTTTTCAAGTCTCGACCTCCGCTCTGCCTTTCATCAGGTCGAGTTGGAAGAAAAATGCCGTAAATTCACCGCGTTCAGGATCGGTTACGAGAAATTTCAGTTCAAGAGGCTGCCATTCGGGTTGTCCTCGAGTCCATCAGTTTTCCAAAGAATCATTTCTTCTGTTCTTGCAAATGTCATCGGTAAACTCTGTTTTGTATTTCTCGATGATATCCTAGTATTTTCAAAATCCATAAACCAACATCTGAAGGATTTAAATCGTGTTTTTGAGAAACTACGAAGTGGAAATCTATCACTTAAACTTGAAAAGTGTCATTTTCTAAAAAGCTCAATTGAATATCTTGGACACATCGTGTCGGCAGACGGAATTCGCTGCAAAGAATCAGAAAAGCTACAAAACTTTCCCATTCCAAAAAATGTGAAAGAACTGCAAAATTTTCTAGGAGTGGCGAACTATTTCGCAATCACATACCAATGTTTGGATCGATCTCATACCCTCTGTATCAATTGTTACGTAAAAATGTTGAGTTTATCTGGAATCCTGAATGTCAGCAAGCTTTTGAAAAAATCAAATCTGTTTTAACATCTGATACCGTTTTACGGCATCCTGATTTTACTAAGCCCTTCCATGTATTTACTGATGCTTCTAATTTTGGTATAGGTGCGGTACTTTTGCAACACGAAAATGACTCAAATAAATCTATGAAGGCTATTGCTTACTACAGTAAAAGTTTAAACTCAACACAAAAGCGCTATTCAACGACGAAAAAAGAGTTCTTCGCCATTGTGAGCGCGCTGAAAGCATTTAAATATCTCATTCTTGGATATCCGATCTATCTCTACACTGATCATAAACCTTTACAGCCCTTGTTTTTCAAAAAGCTTCCTGACGATTCGGCTATGGCTAGGTGGTGTCTCACAGTTCAATCTTTCGAACCGGTAGTAAAATATTTCCCCGGGAAACAAAATCTAATTGCAGATTGTCTAAGTAGATTGCCCGAGCATTTGACTATTTCTGATCTTGAAGAATGCTCAGAGTTCGAGGAGGTTGACGCCTTCGCAGTAACTACACGCCGTGGTGCGCTGACCGCCGACGTAGACGAAACAGACGCGACGCACTCTAATCAAGTGGCGCCAGAGGCGACTGCAAAACCCCGACTGACTGACTACGTTCCTCAGTTAAAAGACGTATCATGGACTTTAGACGAATTTCGAAATGAGCAACAGCTAGACCCATTCTGTTCTGAGGTGAAAGACGCATTACTAAATAGTAGTAAATCTACGATCCCTGACTTACAAAAATATTTAATTCTGAACGACATACTTTATAGACGACGACAAATAGACTCTAGGGAAAGTACTATTCTCACTTCGGTTATACCGACATCGCTAATGAACAAGGCGGTGCTTAGTATACACTCCTTGTATCATACTGATGCGACGCATACATTGTTTAAATTTAAGTTGCGTTATTTTCATTTATTAGAGAAGAGTATCATACGTAAATTTGTCAAAATGTGTGATGTATGTAAAATTCTTAAAGCCAGCAGTACTGTACCTATTAAGATATTGGATGCACCTATTGCTAAAGAACCTTTCGAGGTAGTTTCAATGGATTTTCTTGGTCCTCTCACTATCACAGGTCAGCAGAATAAATACATTCTAATCATCATTGACTTATTCTCGCGTTACTGTAAGCTTTACGCGACGGCAGATCGATTAGCAGATACAGTTGTCTCTTGTCTAGACAGCTGCTTCTCCACCTTTGGCTATCCTAAAACACTTCTAAGTGACCAAGCTCTTGAATTTAAATCTGCGGCAGTTAAAAAATTCTCTCAAATTCATTGTATTGCGAAAAAAGAGGTCCTCCCTTGGAGTCCTCACAGTAACGCTATTGTTGAACGAAATAATCGCAAGATTACAAATTTATTAAAATTATATATTAACTCTTTACCGCATACCGAATGGGATCAGTGTCTCAACAGCACAGAGAACGAGATAAACAATAGTTTAAATACCACATTGGGGGATACACCCTCGTTCATTGTTTTCAATCGCGATACGTGTCCGAGCTTTAGCGCCGTAACTTTCGAACCTAATTACAGTCACGACACGAACGTGAATATAATAAAATTTAGAGCTCAAGAAGCAGCCCGTACTGTTGAAAACGTTAGAGCTGTGATAATTAATAACACCAGTGAAAGAACGATGTACCGAAACCTTCGTCGAAAAAATAAAAATTTTGAACTCAACGACAGAGTATTATTGCGAAATCATTTGCGGAAGCATAAGCTTGATCTGGCCTGGAATGGGCCGGGAATTATCACAAAAATTAACCGAAATTACGTAGAAATCAAAATTGGTAATAAAACATTCAGGAGTAATAAAAATCATGTACTACCTTTACGTAAAAAGTGTTGAATGAAAACTATGCGACTTACGACTGACTCTGTTACTAGGTCCACATAATACTATTGTGTGAATCTTGCTTCGATGTTAATTTTACGTGTATTTTTAATTGCAACTTTCCTTCTATAATCATATGTATTTGCCTTATATTTCTTTTCGTTTTTAATGTATCGTGGTTTTACGTGCGTGATTGAGAATGTACGCATTTCATTTTAACCATCAAGGTTTGCATCTGCCCGAGAGCCTTGCACGGTTCAATAACCTCCGTGTTTATAAACGAGGGCACCTCACTGCTGTGGGAGCGAAGTGCTAGCTCCCGAGTTGTTTTGGAGATCCGTCGCCGATTTGTTTTGCAATTAGGTGTGGAGCTGTTGAGACCGTGTGGGAACTGCGGCATGCAGATACGCTGTTTGTTCTTTTCCTTGCTACCATGATCGGGTGTCATCATTTATTTCTTTATCAATTTGATGTAGTAACCATTGATTTCAATTATTTAAATTATGTGGCCATGCTAATTTGATCTGTATTTGTTTCCGATTTCAGACTGCGCACGCATCGCCACCTGACCTTCAAGATGGGGAACAGACTTACGCATGTCTCGGTGGAGGCTCTAACCAATGCGTTAGAGCACCACCAGGGACGTGTTTCCAAGGACTGGATTGCGGCGAACGCTTTAGTCGACATCCTTCCGGATCGCGTTACTGATTTAGGATTCCTTTTCCTTTTCCCAGCGACCTTGGCGATAGGAGTCTGTCTCTTTTACTTTCGTCGTGAACTGAATTTGCTAGCAGACAGATTTCGTTCTGAGGACGCGTTGCTTCGACGTCAGCTGCTCAGGTCAAGCACTGCCGAGCCGCAGTTACGTCACCCACAGGCGACGAACGAGGTGTAGGCGACGGCGTGGAATGTTTTTGAAACGGTGGGGTTTTTACACTCGCGCGTCGTTTAGCGACACTATTTTTCCTCATGCATTATAAACGGACATAGTGTTATTTAGATTTAACATATACCTCAGGAATTAGTTATAAGGTTTTCGTATACCCTTCGAATTTTAGCGATGATGCTCGAAAATGATATCATATTCACGTACACGAAAATGTATAAATTGGTTTCCGATTACAGTAGATAATTTCATGCGATAAATTTTGTCAACAAATTTTCAGTGGCAATGCGTTGTAATTCACTTATGCGTATTTCTTATTATCATTAACGAATGTATTGTTCTAAATTGGATTATTTCTTACTTATGTTTGAGTGATTATAATTTGGTTGTTGTTTCAACGATGCGATTTTCCATTTTCGTTTTCTTTATGTTTAGCAATTGACCTGTATAGCGTGCAACAATGTTTACGGAAATTGCGACTTCATGGCGACTGTTGATGAAACTAAAATACGTATATTCTTGCGTTGTTTACAAAAAGAAAATATTTTTCATTATCTTCATGCGTAATGTATGCACCCTTGTTTTCGATTTTTAGGGGAATCAGATATTTTTTTACGAATTTCCTTAATTTTGTTTACGATGATGCCTACATGATTTGATGATGAGGCTGTTCGTTAATACATGATATTTTTTTCTTACGTTCTACATTTCCGGTAGTATTATCCTTTTGGTGGTACGCTGATAGTATCATCTTGCGTTGTTGATAAACTTTGGAAGACGTGTTTTGATTTTGGAAAGGATGTTTTTCTGTTTAGAAATTTTTATTGTTGTTGTTTTCATACCCGATAACTCATTTGGCTTCCGAAATATGTTCTTCAAATGCAGTTTTCACTTTACTTTTTGTTGGTGGGGGTTAATTGCCAAACTTCACTTTGCGTACCTAAGTCGAATTACAATTGAAGCGGTTACTCAGATACTCAGTTATTTTTCTTCTTGATGAGTTTGGTACCAATTTTTCTCTTGTTCGGATTGACGTTCGGGAATAGACGACTGTTCAAATATACAGTGTGCATTCTTTCAATTTCGATTGAATCGGATTTCTTTCTACGAAAATGACGATATTTTAAATTGATAGCAGTTTCGATACAAATTCCATGCGTGTAAAAATTTTTTTCTGCAAGTGATATTGTTTTCATAATTACCAAACTACATGGTTGTCAACGAAGTTGTCCGTAGAACATTTATGCGGCGTTTAATTTTTATGTGTAACGATTCCCATTTGTTTAAAACCTTTTTCTGCGTACGAAACGATGATTTTTTTGAATAAATATTGCCTCATTACCTTAATACTTAACGAATATTTCTTGGAAGGTTTATTTTTTCATGTTCAACGTCGTTTTTTAGCGTTTATTTTCGATATGTTGCTGACGTGTTCCTACACTGAAAAGTTAGTTGAATCCTGGTTCCGAAAACCGTGGAGTTTTCTTTTACCGTTTTTGGATGCCGATTATAGTTTTTAGTTGACGGACTTTATTGTGTTGCGTTGTTCACGCCTGTGTTTCGAGACGTGTATTCTGTTCTTAACTTAGGAATTTTGCGTTAATAATGTGTATTTGAGCAGCGGCTCTTACGTTTTCTTGGTGGTGGGGGTGTGGATGAATTCATTTTTACGATGTCCTGTCAATTTTAATTCGATGCGTTGTTTCTTTTCCTAAAATGATAGTTGTTTTGCTACACAGTACTTTTCAATTGGGGATATTTTACCGAGGATGTTTTTAGCTTCCTGTGTTAAAATTGTAGGTTACGATTCTTAAAAAACTGCAATTGATCAATTTTGATATTGGAAATTAACCAGGGCATGGGGGGAGGTGTATGCCGTCACAAGTGCGTACTCTCTCTGTGCATATGTTCGTACGTGGTCAGATGACGCCCAGTGTGGGCACCGCCGTGTTTGTGCTGTGTCAGCGATTATTGAGTATATAAGGTAGTGCGGAGCCCCCTTGGGGCGCATTTGGTTCTACTGTCCCTCTACGTCAAGTACACGCTGAAACTCTACTCGTCTACTTACTACCCACCCCGAGAACGGCATAAGATTTCCCAGGTCTCAAACTACTGGAAACATGACATTTAATAGCTATCGACATCGCAACGAGGAATAAGTGTTAGGCAATTCTACTTTTAATGGATTGAATTTATATTGGTTCGACCTCTTTTTATTTATTTATTCAAAGGACGTTTGATTCAGTGTGCACTCTGCATTCGCAACACCATTGGCCATGTGGTACAAATGATGCATTGGCTTGGTTCAGAATGTTGTGACTGCGAAGGCGAATAAACTTGTTTCAGCCTCCACAGCATTTACACTTTCCTTCAATTACATCATTTATTGTTTCATTCAACTCGAACTGTAGTTAAATGGCTTTAAGCCGCTCCCAAGGTGTGAGCACCTAGTTAATCCTCCAGTTATCTGTGCTTCGAACTCATTATTGACGACAATGTGGAGCAGGCTGTGGCGGTGGAGGAATAAGTTTTTTAAGCAAAAATCACTGACCTCGCTGCGAGGTCTCCGACTGCCTTGCACTCAGGCTCTTATCGGTCTTCTTTGCTGAGGAGCCAGCATCGCCTTGGGAGCCGGTGTCACGAGCGCTGCTTTTCTTTGTTTCAGCGACAGGACTGTCTGCCGTCGGCCTTCTCTACCCACATCGCCGACCGGATCTCTAGCGGACCCAAACTAACAAATTGGGTCGTGACCTAACTTCGGAAATTCAACAAAACTTTTTCTTGTGCATCTTGCTGAGTATATCCTATCAAATTGCGTTTCTTCTGAAGTTCTCACAATTATGGGAACTTATTTTCCCCTACAGTAGCGCATGTCATGTTACGAAAAGCACCTTCTAAATTATTAATTTGCGGGCCTTATTTTTTTCCGTGACACTTTAAACGCGCATACTTCTCACAGGTCTTGGTTACTGGCGAGATCGATCGTGTGCACCACTTACCGACTTCATGACTTCTTTGAAGTTCCCGGAGTGCTTCTAGACGGAGAGCGCAAAATATTTTCTCTACTATTCAATTACCAATGCAATTACCAACTAGCAATAATTGTAGTGACACACTCTGAAGTAATTTAAGTTCTTGCGTATATTCGTTATCATTATTCCATACACGATTCTTCAACGACGGATTTAATGCGAAGTCTTTTTTCGGTCACAACCACTGAGCACTCTCGTAGTAATTTATTTTACATACTGAAGTTTTAAATAATTGAACATTCAGTCATTCAGTATCGTAGTGTCATTGAACATTAAGGTTCAAGCTTGTGTTTTGAATTAAGCAGATTTAATTACAACTTTCTATAACTTAGTCATAACTTACAGTCTGGCATGTCTAAAGTTTCAGCTTGTGTTTTCAGCATTTTGAGTATCGTAGAATGAGTTTGCAAATTAAAATTTCTCCTTGGAATGTAAAGTGCTTTGATAATAAATGAGTTTTCAAAATAGCAAACTGATAAATTGTAGCTTCTTCACGTACGTTTGACGAGCCTTTCATCACACAATAGTAATATTTAGCCGCTATTTGAACTTCTTTTTTGGTTAACCAGCTAGAAAAGGTAATTTCAAAATCAAACGGTATTTTCAAGTATTTTAAGAAATAACTTGCAGCATGAGACATACATACCTCACTAACCCACGCCTAGTGCCTATTCTGCGCATCCCCTTATGCAAATCCATCTCCACTGGCAAGCTTAGATTAAATATTAAAGAACCATTACGTTCATTTCCCTCAGTGATTCCGTAATTTTATTTTGTCAATTGGGAGTATCCTAATTTTACAAGTATCATGTAAGCCATACCTACGTAAATGTCGATGCCACGTTTTATTCACTTGCAGGCATTGTACATGAAATCTGAGACTCATTTTTGTGGGAAGGAAGGGAAGCACCCATTTCGACTACAGCCCTGATAAGATACTATTTTAAAACCTCACTGAGTTCACGGAACAGATATAACAGAAATACCGTGTTAATATCAGGTTGAATTGTAGGGGTGAGGTTTGAATGAAACAAAAATTGATATTCGAAAACCTTGTTCACATAAAAAAAAAAAAAAACACGCGCTAAATCGGCCAAGGTTAATAGACAAGTTCGCAAGAAAATTTGTCACTTATCAATCAATTTCTCACTTGAATTCATCACGTCGAACATGACGTTCGACGTTCATTTTGAGTTCGTGACCTGAGTTTGAACGAAAGATGAGCGATTCTCACAACAATTATATGATCTGATTGTGCATTATTACATTTTAAAATTAAATTCAATAGTTTTTACAACGCTAATGTTGGAACGAAAGGAAAGAGCTGTGATTTCCCTAAGTGAAAAGAAGTCGAACTTGAATAAAACTGGAGGGGAGCTTGTTCATTTTTGAATCGCTATAATTAAATAGTTCACGATGATTGAATTGGATTAAAAATGGGCCGATTAAAATCTGTAGGATATTTTTCAGAGCGTTAATACCATATTTATTAGGATATAAAACTGAGTGCAAAGAAGTGTTTTATAAAGAACTCGCAAAAATAATTAAGAACGAAGAGGTAGAAAAAGTAAAACTATCGCACTCAAGAAGAATATTGCCGGCATGAGCATCTTAGGCCAGCAACCAAAGAGAAAAGTGAAGTTTTAGGCTCAAGGAACCATAGTTTGTTCGCTCAGTTTGTTCAGTTTAGTTATAGGTTGACCATACTGATAAGCACTGGTCTTTCATAAATTTATCGAATAAGCTATTAGTACCGAAAACAAACTTTTGTGACTGATTCGTTACCAAATGTATTTTTTATTGTTCGAACTCTGTTCAAAAGTTTAGTTAGAACTGATACAAAAAAAAAATTTAGACTGCTCAAAAAAGTTATTTAGCGATAATTTCTGAACACGTTAAATCATGACAAATACTCAATTGAAAAGATATCTTACACACACCATAGAACGTTGAAAATATGATATTCCGCTTAAGAAATGAATTTATGAAAAAATTCGCATAATACTTAGAAACGAAGTACATTAACAACTTCTAATTCAATTTTGACAAGTGCGTTTCACGCAAGTTTCAACAGCTGTATATACTCGTATTAGAAGATCGAGGAAAAAATTTGAATGGTATATAATAAATACTTATCAGGAGGCTGTGAAGTTAATTTTGTATCAGGAACCTGTCTAGAAGAACTGGAAGACTCCAAAGCAAACGCAGTTAATAAAAGTTATGTGAATAATTGGGACTGTTATGTTCACAAGACAAAAATGGCCTTTCAGAGAGATTTAGCAGCCTGAGCTCTAGATTGAGACTTTGAAACAGGGCTGTAGAGTGATAGCAGAGAAAGAGATCATGATGTACATTGTTGCTGGGATGACTGAGTCCGCCAAGTAGAGAGCGCTACTTGAATAGGCCTTGGATCAGAAGTGCTAGGCTGAAGCGAACGCGCGCGCCGATTGGTCCGCCTGAAGTAACAAGTCGATCTTCTGTATTCGTACGAGTAGCCTACATTTAAGTTGTAATGTGGGTTACTAACGAAGTACAGGATTGAAGTTAGGAGTGAGTCTATTAGCTCGCTCTGGGAGTTGAGTCGATGCGTGATATACGTACGAACATCTGTAACATGGTTGCAACGGAAAGTAATTGAGTTACAACACCCATTACTGAAGGAACAGCATTTAAAAGAAAAACTTTAAATTTCAAAGCTGATTTTGAACAGCGATGATAATTTAGTTGAATAAATTTCAAGACTTGATGAGAGCATGCTAACGTTTTGTGACCATTGTGATATAACACCTATCGACTAAAAAAGGAACAGCTTACGCAGAGACGAACACCATCACAAATGTGGAATAAAGGGGCGAGAGGTTATTGGTATGGTTTTGCGTTGCATTAAGTGATACATAATATTTAATGATAGTAATTGAAAAAACTGTACACGAATTTAAATACCACACGGCTAAGGAGAATAATTTAACTAAATCTGATGAGAAACTAAATCCTAGAACTGTGATGTCGGTTTCAACAGGACATTGAGCACCAAGTAAACTTCAAGGACACCAAATTTGTAAACTCGGCCCCAGGTGTACTTTACGGACACCAGTGTTAATCCAAGTGTAGTTTATGGACACCAGTGAATTTTTGAATGTATCTATGCTACGGTGTTCTGCATGTCTTGACTGCAATCAAATCGAAAGAATTTTTTTTTACAGTGCGATAAACCTTGATCTTTTTAATGAAACTAGTGCACACATGCTGGTCGGCATCAATCTGAAAAATTTCATCCTTTCTTTCTTGAGTTAAATTCTCTCGTGCCACTCGATGTTGTCCAGCGCTGTGCCGAAGAATTTTCTCGCTTCTTTCATGTGTTAAGCTCTCTCTAGCTTCTCGATGCTGCTCTGCATTATTCCGTAGAATTTTCAAACGCCGGTCAAGGGTCAATTTAGCTCTAGCTTCTCGTTGGCGAGCAGCATTGCTTCGTCTTGCCATTTCGCGTTGTTCATCCAGTCGTTTACGGCATTTTTCTTGTTGTCGAAGTCTTGCTACTTCTCTTTTCCGGTTGGACACATTTTTATCCATGGTGGCCTCTTTTGCCGGAATTTTATTCTGAAATGTCGTCTAGTATCTCTTCGAAGCTTTTCAAGAAAACCCAATTTCGAAAACAATTACTCAAGTTTCAAAATCTTGGGCTTTATACAAAGTGGTAGCCAGGTTACTGGTCAAAAGAATTTGAAACATTTATTTTCGCTTTATCAATTAAAAGTATCAAATCGACATGATGAATTTCAACAAAGAAAGCTCCATACAAAATATATATTTGTAAAACCAAGCCGATTGCGTATTATGGATCCATTATCAAAAGGGGGTCACACAGACGGACGGAGGGACGGACGGACGGACGCGGCTCCTTTTATAATAGTGATGAAACGAGCAACATTTCAAACAGAAATTCTTCCTCTATTTGGTGAAAATCCACTGCCGGCCATTGAATGGATGAAGCAGAGACAACTATTGGCAAGTGTCATTAAGTGTGATGCTTGCAATGAAATGTATTAGGCACACCAGTGTTACTGATAAAATTATATGTGTGGAGATGCCATTACAAAAATTGTCTGAAGTTCAAACGGAAAGTGTGTTTGAGAAAGGACTCATTCTTCAGAAAACCTCATCTAAGCTTACAAAAATGGATTCTCGCTATTTATCTGTGGTCTGAACGCATGAGCAAAAAAGAGGCTATGAACCAGTTGAACATTTCGAAAAAGGAAAATGTATTATGTATATAAGTTTTTACCGCCTCTTTATTATGCTTTCTATGCATTGCTTTTATGAATGGTTAAAATTTTATTTAATGTCGTTTTAAGTATCATAAATATCACCCAAGTGTATTTTAAGGACCCAAAAAAACGGTGTAGTTTATGGACACCATATGGAGCTACTGTCCTTAAAGTATACTTGATCCGGACATTGACCTTAAGCAGACCACTATGTATTTCGTTAACTGTTCTAAAATGACAACATCGTGGAATAACTGTGTCATTAATCGAATTCATGTCTAAAAGAATATTTATTAGGGTTTGAATCCCGGGATTCATGATGATTTGGGGATGAATTTCCCGGTCCAGGAATTCCTTATTTCCCGGGAATTCCTGGGATTCTAAATCATATATGTACATATTTCAAAATATTAGTGAGAAAATAATTTAAAATAAAGCTCTTTCCGGGAATTTCCGGGATTCTAAATTACATACATATTTCAAAATATTAGTGAGAAAATAACCCAAAATCATGCATTTTCCGGGAATTTCCGGGATTCTAAGTAGTATACATATATAAAGATATTAGTGAGAAAATAACTTAAAATCATGCTGTTTATTATGATTTATCAATTAGCGAGCTCAAGATCGGACTTTAGTGTTTCAATATTATTGCAATTCACATCACTACACAGTATAGTCTATACTCTCTCATAATAGAGTTCAACTAATGCATCAGAAGATATTTTGTAGTTTAGTTTTGCAGGTAATAAAGAATAGACTATAATAGATACGATGACCACGGCTGATGTTGTATAAACTAAAGCCTTTGTGTGGCGATACTGTGTTAAAGATGTAACTGGAGATGGTGCTAAGTGTATCAAATGCGGCAAAAGTTTACTCTGCGAAAGCTGGTCTACCAGTGGCTTGTTTCTTTACTAAAGAGTTAACACAACACAGTGAAGCATGAAACTGATGACGCAGTTGCGTCAACTAATAAATCAGAAAATAGAATCCGTATTAGAACAAAGCATCCTCGTGCAAATGAGAATAGTAGTGGAAGTACTAAACCTAAACATACAAAAATAACAAGTTTCGTGAAGGTACATGAAAATACCTCGGAAGAACAAGTGACCAAGCTTGTAGCAGTTGATGGCGTGTCAGTAAAAACAGTTTGAATTCATTAAAGAATCCTTCTCTAATAAAGGTTGTTTGCTCCCTAAATCGCCCAAACACTGTGATGGATGTGGGGAACCAATTACCATGACATAAATGTAAAATATAAAGAAATCCCGGGATCCCGAGAATTCCCGGGATTGTCTTCCAAACCCTAATATTTAGGGAGAAGACTCATAAGTTAGTTCCAGTCAAGACAACCGATCAAACTAAATATATTGATGATTTGTGCTTAAAAAATGTACAATGATTCTAACTAATACCTTGCTTTAAATTAGTAAAAACTTTCTGGAGCCGCCAAAGAACTGTAGGTGGTGCTGTAGCGTGAGGTCTATCACACTATATATAGCATGAGATCTACCTCTATCTACTATTATAGAGTGAGGTTGTGTAAGGTTACTAAGTGATATTACTTATTTCCACTCATTAAATTTAGTGATAAACGGTTTATTTGTGCATCTCAAACTGCGCCTGGGCTGGCGATATATGGCAGTTGGCCTCAGGCTGGCGTATCACCGAACTATGAGAGCATATACTCTATCTGTGCTGCAACAAAATTTGAAACCAATTTCTTTCACTTGTTTCACGTCCCATTTACTTGAACAGAGTATAAAATCTTTATACATTACAACATTTCATTTTTGTTCCTTATGTGAGTGGGTGTTATTCTCGGTTGGAAGCAAGATTACGTTAAAAAACGCACACATGTATAAAACACTAAAACAACAACAATTAGTTGGGATTTTAAAAGTTAAAGTCACGTATAAATGCACAGACCTGTAACTAAGGCACAATGCAGGTTTTATTGTTTTTTATTGGCTCCATTTTCAAACTTAAATTATTGAATCTATATTGAACCTTAATTACTTCTTATGGATTGTACAACACAGTTTGTACCATCATGTGGAAGTCTCTGTCGACAGTGGTAGGTCTTAAATGCAACATCTTAGACATCAGCATTTGGCATCAAGTGTTTGAATATTTTAAGGAGCATTTGAGTTTTCCCTCCCCCAAACCTACTTCCAACATTATCACAGGCAATGCTGACTGGCGGTATGTATCCAGGTCGCATCACAGAGCAGAACATATGGAACTCTTTATTTTCTTTTACATTAAAATAAATATTTGAACTGAAGAAGAATTTCCACAGTTGAATATCTAATCTTTCTTTGTCTTCTTGAAAAGAGCAAAGGAACTCAAAAGTCCTACTCTGTTTTACTGGTAATGGGTCAGTTGACTTCGCTGTAGTTGGGGCTAATGCAGAAGAAAATGTTATTGTTGACAGGAAACTAGCAGGCCTTAAAAACAAATGTAGATGTCACGCCTGCAGTATCAGTTACACTTGACGGCACTGACAGCAAGACGAAGAGAGTCCGAAAATCAGAAACTTCTAAATTACCAAATCATACTCCTGATAGATAGATAGCTATTGCTTTTGACTGGAGTAGCTTGAGCTGTGTTCACACTGCACACACACACAAATACTTTAAGTATGCATTAAAAAGATATTTAAGAGTAGAATTTAGGTAGCCGTTATCCAATAAAAAGAACAAACTCCTCCCAAAAATACAACCCAATACAACTTCAAAAAAATCGAGTTTTTTTTAAGTTTTTTTTTTCTCATTCTGGTTGGGAGCAGCGGCACTACCACGCCGTCAAAAGTGAGTAACTTTAGCTTAATACCGAATATTTTTAAAACCTTTTTAATTCTAACTTCCCCGAGGAAGATCGGCGTTCTGTCTATCAAACTACAAGAAATTTAACTGTGTAGCATTAATAAATTCGTTCCATATCTCATTTTTTATAAATCAGTTTTTTAGACTTCGTTTAAATGGTTATTAAATCAATTTTAAAGATAACTGTTGACACAGTTGCAGGCTGAGAAGTCATGATGAGTCAGATGAGCGAGGCACGATACTTAGATTAAAGTCGTTGCTGATAAACTCAACCCTTCAACCCTTTTACTCACAAAAAATCTCCGTATTTAACGTTAATAGTTTTTTCCTCATAGTGTATGTTGGGATGTGTACAGCCTACTGCTTTTCTTTGGTATAAATGAAAACAAGATGTAATATCGTAAGTGGCTGAAAATTTATCGCTCATAAATTTTTTACTAATCGATAACACGACTTTTAGCTTGAATGTAAACTTATATTCTACCTGGACTTTATTCTACAAGGTTCTGGCTACTCGGCACCTCTAGTTTTGGCTCTAACTGAAGTAGCCTGTTCCCCAAAGCAATCAATGTTGAAGGAACAGGCGATACGTCATGCGGGCTCATACTCAAGCTCATTCCAAAAATTTTAAAAAGGGTTAAAATTAGGAGATGGTCGAGACCAATCCGCATGTTCAAATGTTCCCTCCTCAGCAGTTCACCAATCTTGAATATTTCTAGCCTTGTACAGATGATCCAGTTCTGAAAAATTCCGTTACCATCAGGTTAATAAAATTCCATGGAAAGATAGGTGTGGTCAAAAAGTTCCTCCAAATAGACTTGGGAGTTAATTTTGTTATTGCAAAGAATGGCAGTTCCACATCCATCCCAGCTGAAACAGCTCCATACCATTGCACCGTCTCCAGGTGCCTTTAACAGTTGGGAAGAAGAAAGATGGTTTCGTAACTTCATGGGCCTATTGCCGCACCCTAACATCCCCATTGTTCCGAAAGAGGGGGTTTGAACTTATCGGACCACTTTGCAGCCTTCCAGCCTTTTAACAGTCCCATCTTTGTGTTCGTAGGCAGCTAACAAAAGGCCAAAGTATTTTTCTGATATACTGATGACACTAACAGCTAACTGGTGGCTTTGCGTTTTCCTAGAATATTTTTCTTCATTTCTCGATGAGGGGAAATTATTCTTGGACTATCACAAAACTCGCATTCAGACTTTTCTTTATAATCTGTTATAAGAGCACCTGTTTCTGTGATCCGAAATTTTATGCTTTTCTCAATTTGTATGAGATGAACAAGGTTTAATATCTTGCTTCCAGAGTCCCATTGTTATCTACATCGTTTTGATAGTTATCCAATTACTGTAAAGATATACCGAGTTTGTTTTTCCATCTGCTAACCTAATAATGAGTCTTTTATAAAATGCTGACAGGTCCTTTCCACAGGTCTTCCAATCTCCGATCTGAAAGAAAACTTAGAATCCTTCATGCACTCTGAGCAGGTCTATGCTTCTTGATAAACCTACCTAAAATGTTGTTTTACACAGCCATGCTGAAAAAAAAAGAACTACGAAATTAATGAAATAAAACATAGTATATGGGGTTGGAAAAATGGCCACCGAGTGTATTTTCGGCAAGGTGAACGACATCGCTCAACAGAAACGACTGCATTATGAACTCGTGCTTTAAGGGTTTACTAGTTTATTGTAGATAAAGTAATACAGGAAGAAATTAACGAAAAATAGGGGATTAAGTTCTGTTACTTATTAACCGCCAAGAACTTATTTGCTAAAAACCTCTTTGAATCTTGAGCACATTAAGTATTTAACACCTTCTGCATTAACTCATAAATATTTTGATTGAGGCTCAACAAGAAATTGATCAAATTTATTTATCCAGAACTACCTAACACGAACTCAAATAGTGGTCTACAATAAGACTCAATTCGATGAACTCTTCGCGAACGCAAAATGCTTAAATAAACGTTTGATTAGCTGCTGCTCATTTCCCATCGAAGTGATCAGGTAATGCGTTACAGAAGAAAACATTTTGAAAAATACTGAACCTTTTTCACATCTAAATTAAACCCTTAGGTTAATCACCTGATAAATACTTAAATTTCTGTGTATTATCCTTAACAAACTGCTGATAAAATCGAGTATAAAAATCATTTTTCGTCATAACACCATCTCTTGTGAAATTAAGGATCAGATATTTGCGTGGGGGCTGTGAGAGATAAAACATTGTACTGAGAATTTTTATTTAAGGAGACGTATTCTGTAGGATAAATAATGAATTTTCATCCTAAGAATAGTACAAACAAATTTTTAATAGTAGCCTCAACCTCATGAATATGTTTGGCTGATATTCGTCGCCAAAAAATATCAGCATAAGTCGAATACGGGTACACAAGACGATTATGTACGTTACCAACAGACGCTTGTAAAGGAATCTTAAAATCGCGTATGAGAAGAGCTATAGGCCCTTAGGTTCGATAAACTTGTATGGGTGCCAGATAGCGAGTTTTTTTTTCTGAACTCTTTCACCGAAATTACGTCGTTTTCCATAAGCAGCTAAATGTTCTCGGCTTGAGATCGAGGAAGTTTAGTCGAATCTTTCCCAGAAAACACTGAAGTAGGTAGTTAAGATTTTCGTTCAACTTTTTTCATCTTTGGGAGCTTGACCCTCAAGTTCGATCAAAAGTACATTTGTATATTACTCAATTGATCTTGTTAACATATTCATTAATACTATTTCTATTTGTTTTGGCTCGTGCTTCAACTGAGATCTAATTTTTAACTGTGCATCTCTAACCATTCACTTAAAGAGACGGCCGAAAGAGTGTTGTCCAGAAAATCTGCTTCTGTTTGATATATTTTAGAATTTCTTTACGATTGTTGTATAATGCAGTTTGTGAAGAGTCAAATCAGTCGGGTAAGACAGGTGGGTTATAAGTTGGTTTCATTTGCTCTGTTGGAGTATGATACTCAGTAAGGGGAAATTTCTCCTTCAGTGCCTTACAGCGTTGCTGAGTTTTACTCTTTTTTAATAGCTTCTTGTAGTTTCTTTTTCCCTTAGCATTGTTGCGTCTTGGCTGTGTAGTTGTTGGTAATCTGCGTTTAGGATATCAAATATTTATTTCTAGGGTCCGACTTAGTCTTGAGACTCAGTCAATGTCAATGAGATTGAAGTCGTCCACAATTAGTGTGCTTCGTGCGGAGTACCGAACACACTGCTTAGGCTGTCACAAAGAACATCATCATTGGCTGCTTCACAATCCAGGTTTCTATAAACGAGCAGACACTTGGTAGTTGTCCTTCGTAATTTGTATTGTTTTAGACGTATGGAGTAGCCAGTTTTGTATTCCTGAGTTCGGTTTGATTTGTCACTGTAACTTATCTTTCGCATAAATTATAGACAGGAAATTCATCAGCATGAGAAACACGTTCCTTTTAGTAAATCTTCAGGCATGAGATGTCGTCCATTTCAACTTAACACATGTCGTTAAGAGCTTTAATAAAACGTGTCATTGGAGGTAGCTGGATGGAAACAGAATGGCAGCATCATTCATCATTAGCATCTGCAAACGTGAGGTAGCATCATTACCCTTCCAGTCTTTACCGCTTTCAGGCTGAACTGTGCTGCTTAGAATAACAAAATAAATAATGAAAGTAGATATTGTCGCAATAGAAGTGACATTGGAACTCTTATTTTTAAAATAACTTGTTTTGAAGTGGGTTTGGTCCTTCTTTTATTAAGGATGTTTTACTTATGATTTGAAAAATCGTTGGCTTTGTACAATTTGCACTGAGGAGTACTTGCGCATAAGAAACGTTAAATGATTGCAATAAATTTTTTAGGAGGCCTTACTTATCAAACCACGCTTTAAGATAAGGAGTGATCGTTCCTCCTGTATTAAATTGATATTTTTAGGTACTAATGTAACCAACGTGGCTCTTATCTATTTTATATAAAAATAGCAGCATTTTCTCTTAGATTCAACGTTGCTGTGTCAAACTTGATCTCCTATATTATTTTAGTTTTTCCCTTGGTAAAAAAGGCACGAAGTGCTATGTGGGGGAAAAAGGGACGAGTAAGTAAAGGGAATAGGAAGGTACATGAATGGAAATTTCCTTAAAGTGGAAATAAAAATATAGTTGAGACATATTTATCGAAATACAATTCCAATTATTAATTGTTTCGGAGATGAACCGTTAAATAAGGGGGTTTATCTTCAATTTACCAATATAATACTCGTAAAGATAGAAAAACATTGTACAGAAAGTGCCACAATTAGTAGTAAGATAAATAATGTGCGCTCGGAACGAGAATCCTTTGTGTTTTTTTCCTATGTCCTGAAGGAATTGTGTAATTACATAATTTTCAAGGTATTCATGGTGCTATTTCCTTGCAAATACCTACCGATACTCAGAAATCAGCCCTGGTCACTGCAGCTTGACAAGAGAGAAAGAGAAGATCGTAAACTTCGGAGATTCTAGAAGTACGAGCGGCAGCCTGCCACAAGTCCGATGCATCATGTTTTGTTCATTTCGCGGTGCCTAATCTTTGTGGCCTCTGACGTGACTCTCGCGGTGACCGATGAGAACATGTGTGCATTCGTGAAATTACCGAACGTGAAGATGGCCTGTTACAGGAGCGGCTGGTTCGCCGGCAGATGGGGGCAGGGACGACGATTCTTCGGAGGATCGGATTCTTCATGCGCAAGATGGAGGCCTGGCACCAAAACTACCTTCTCGTCACTATGGAGACCCTGAGACCGGTTTGCTGTTATGGTGGGTTGCAGTGAAGGATAGCGCCATGTCTAGTCAACCTGTACAGTAATTCTTACCTTCTAAATGTGGTAGAAGGTTCACCACTCTGGCCTAGCGAAATTTGAGAAGATCAAGAAGGGTTCTCGCTCATTTGAAACTCACTGTGAGCGACGTACGCTAAAAGGCTATTGTTTATTGCTAATGCTATTTCCTTTGCTAGAACTTGATTGTTATTGCTATTTTCGTAGCCGAAAGTTTATTGCTATCGCTATTGCTAGTCCCATTGCTAGAAATTTCTTTCTATTGCTATTTCGTTCAGGTTCAAAGTTGAAGTTAAATCTGGGAACTATTACGTAATACATTTTGGCCGTTAGGTATACGATTTGCTATAGGCGTTCTTCCGTAAAACCTTGTTTTACCGCACCGAAGAAACCTAACTACACGGTGTTTGTTCACAGCCCGTGGTCTTCCTCCTTGTGAGCGTCCGTGGGTTTAAGGCCGTTTACACTAGGGGACATTTCGGCCGTGAGGCGTGACACTTGTATTTGAGGCTCGTCACTGAGGCTCATATTTGCTTGTGTGTATACGAAGTTCCCTATTCGCTCTGATCGAATTCGTGAGGCGCCACACACGAGAGCCTCGCAACTCTGTCCCCGGTCAATGTAGGGTTAGCAGTCATGAGGAGAGGTAATGCCCTTTGCTCATCAATTATGGCTAACACAACTTTGCCGCGAAAACCTACGTTGCAATTGAACTGTAGAAAAAACATGAATGCCTATGGTGGGCGAAAAGAAGCAAATATAAGAACCAAGATATGAAGGAGGCTGCCTTCAATTAGATTTTAGTGAAAATTAACGAATATATTTACATTTCCCTCCTGCAAATAAAGAAAAGATTTCATACCCTACGATACAGCAACAATATTTAGACAAGCGACTGCAATCCACCTCTAATGGCGGTTAATGACGCACTGACCAGTTTTAAGAAATTAAGAAGAAAGCGCGACGTTGTGCGCGCTCAACGTCTAGTGTAAACGCTCATGGCTTTTGTGAGGTGCCACATCAGGCGTATACACGTGAGCCTGCGACAAAATTTATACCAGTGTAAACAGGGCTTTAGTTTTAGAGCTGCGCTGCCGACGGCACTCTCTGTCGGTGACCTCCGAAACGTGGGGAGACTTGAGAGGACTCTGGCTGTTTAATTGTTCTGATGAATTATTGCTCAGAATGTAATGACTTTACCTGCAATATACGCTATGAGTTTTCCGTCGTTCTTCTCCTTGCTCCCATCATATTTTTTTCAAGAAACATAGAGTTTGTGCTTTAAATAATTTTGATTACGAAGGAATTGTCATCGAAAAGTCAGAGGTACTGCTCAGAATGCTCGGACGCCGAGAGTGCAAGCACTCATAAAGTCATCAAGAATAACCGTTTGAAGCTAATTTCAATGGAAGACGACACCGAGGATTGGCTTCGAGCGGAAAGACCTTGATCAGAAATGCCCACATCACTTGTTAATGCTGTCTCTTCTTTTCTCTTGAGGACCTCTTATCCCTTGAGGTTCATAAGATGACCGAAGTGTGTGGAGCCAGTCCAAGAACAACGGGATGCATTTATCATGATAATTTAGGGATGTTATCCTCCAAAGTCCAAAAATGCTGACTATCATCGAAATTATAATTTGGAAAAGAATAGAAACATGAACAGTTTTACTGTGAGAAGCTGATAGAAAGCACGACAGATTAAATCGAGTTGTCTGATGAGAATTTTTTTTCAGTTGAAGTGTCTAACAACCGGTGTGATGACAGCGTCATTAGGCATAATGCTACTTTAATTATTGCTCCTGAATCAAGGAAAATTTGTCGCATCACTACTATCTCCCACGCTTAGTACAGGGACAGTTTACTATGGCTTTGATAAAAGCATATGTGACCACCTCGTTCTACAGATCTCAGACTAATCAACTTCGCATTATAGCCGATACCTGAGTCTAGAGCATGTCCGAAAGTTCATGTTGCTATTTAACACTCGAGGATATTCCCAATAATTATTTGTACAGAAAGATGTGTTCGATGCCGGTTTGGTATCGTAATGGCTAGGATAATCAATTATTTCAGAATTTATTCAACTATATTGATTTTATGTCGAGGTTTGCACGTGCAAAACAATTTTTTAAGCGTCAATATATATGTTAAGTAAACATTACCGGGTGCTCGCTAAGAAAGCCGCTGATTTCAAAGCGCTGTACTTTACGAAGTGTTAAGAGGCCAAAGAGCTGAAATAGGTTTCATTGAAGAGCGAAAAAATCTAAAATTGTATTTCGGGGATTATTAATTAAATTGCATCTCACCGCTGTCGCACCGACGCATGAAACAAGTATTGCTAACACGAGAAGTTCAGCCCGTAAAATAACAACAATACTTAGTCTCAGCGCCCTTTCTGATTCTAACCGGAATCTAAAGCACGAGCGGATACTAGCGTAGATACGAAACACATGAGGTTAATACCCTAAACATAACGCATAGCTGTCCTGTGTACCCTTGCGTTATAATAGTCGAGACGAGCATCTCGACACAGAGGGTGTGCACCAAAATATAAAAAAATGATTACTCTTAAGCCCAATTCATAATCGGTGAAGCGTTTATGATGGTTAGCCTCAGCTCAGCTCAGTAGGTATGCTGTAAAGTAAAGGCTGGTTCGTTTCACAGTCTTGCGCCAGCAGTTCTATAGCTGCATGGGATCGTTAGTGGCTACCAGTAATTCAGCGCAATAAAAACTGCCCACGCACTACCGTATTACTTACAGCCTGTCATGCTTAATAAGGTTATGTAGTAAAGGTGGAAGTGAGGTGTTACAATGTAATGTGGCGAAGTAATGAACAACAATCTTGTTTTCATAACATATATTGAACACGACCACTTCAGCAGCTTCCATGAAATTATGCCTCATCGGCCGTTTCACACAAGGCGACACAATATACCTTTGCGGCTCACTGATGTGAATGCGCCTATTCCACGCCCGAGGACATTTTGAAATCGGTCGCAATATAAAAGACACTCAGCAGGTAAATGAGGGCGACAGCCTACTTTTGTAGAACATGTAGTGGAAGGTGACGATAATTTTCGAAAAATTATAGGGATATTTATAATTACCGGCGATGTCGCTCCTAATTTCCCTCTGGGTTACTCTCCAATTTTTGACGAAGTACGACTTTCTCAACGAGACCGTGAAAGTGATAGCTGTGCCAATCTCTTCATTTTAATAAATCAATGATTTTCATCCTCTTCAAGATTACTTTTACGACAGTACATTTCTCATAGAAGAGAGTGCTGATATTACAAAATATCACTGCGAATAATAATTATTTAATAATTCAAATTTGAGAGTGCATTTGATTTTACTAGGCATCAATCCTCAATTCGGATTGGCGATACTGGGGCTGAAATTGCAGCGTACAAAGGCTTGCCATTCTTACAAATGAAAGTCGTTGTTTCAATGCTTTTTAGTTACTGCTTGAATTATTATTCATCAAAGTCTTCGAAACTCCATTCATTGTGCACACCTTCACTTTAAATTCCTAATTCAGACAATTGCTATTCGGCTCATGAAGCGACTCGTTTGTACATGATTCATGTAAAAAACAAAATAAAATGTAATTAGAAAAATCGCGCTCAATTGTACAGCAAAGCTTACTGAACAATATTTAGTTCTCTAAAATTAATATTTTTTTCGGAAGATTTGCGTGGGGGAGAAATAAATAGGAATATTTTTATCACAAAACTGATTTAACATCGTTTCTTACCTGATTCCATTCTCACCTCAGATTCACTGACCTATTGGTGGCTTGTTTTCCAAGTTTGTTCAGAAGTGAAAGCATCTTTTGAGTAATGTTATAGACATTCTCAACAAACATAGATTTAATTAAAGCAATCAAATGTACTTTGCAGAGTGAAAAAACGTTGGTTATTTTTATAATACAAAATTTAATTTGTGAAACCGATATGAATGATATGGAAAGCGGCTTCTGATAATTAATTCGAAACGTTTAATATTATAACTAATATTACAATATTGTTCCCGATGCTATTTTTTAGTAACATTATTTAGAAAATAATTTCACTGCCTTAATGTTTACAGTTGAGCCCCAAACACAACAAGGAAAATTATTTGGTTTTTAGCATTCAGCACCGCACTGTATTCAGCTCTGAAGAATTATATAACATTAATTTTGGATTTATTCCGAAATGTTTCAAATGAAAAATAATAAAAAATGTTGATTTCGAAATTGGTTGTCCTTTTTGTCATACGCGTAAGATTTCCTAAGAAACATCGAATGTGAAAAGTAGAAAATTAGTTTAGCAAAACATTTATGCGGTTGAAAGAGCGATCAGCGTATGTGAAAAATATTTAAAGATGAATACCTTGAACGAATGTATCTTTAACGAGAATTCTTTCATTCAGTTCTTCCCGCTAAGCTGCGTACCGAAATTCCAATCGAAATGTTGAAAAAAATCATCAGTACAGAACAATGTGTGAAATCGCAGTTATAAGCATGCATCATCATCTTCAGCTCAAAGCTCATCGAACATAAATGTAAATATGCCAGCTAAAACAAATCTGCAGGAAATTTATGAGTATTTTCACAAACGTTCACAATAAATATTTGAGCGAAATATTCATCGTTACTCGCTTCAATATTCATCTCAAATGTAGGAGTCGACTCAGATTCGATTTTGATTGCTGAATTTCTAACCTAGAATTGAAAGCTACTCGAATATAAGATTTATTCTGAAATGATCACTTCGAAATCCCTGCGCAGCAGAACTGCATATTAGCATTGATTATTGTCGTGGTTCGTTTGTTAATATTTTACTTGAAACTCGTAAACGCACTTGCGGCCGTCCCCAGAGCGCAGAGCCGGAGGAAATTCAGAATATCAATTGCCGGTAACTGGCCTTGTTACCAGATCCAATTTGTGGTTCCAACAAGACGGAAGCTCACCCTGAGGGAAACAATTGTTCTGCCTAGGAATATTCCTCTCTCTGCGAAGAGTTTAATGCACCTGCAGGTTACCAGGCTGGCTTATCAAGTCAGAACTCTCCTTTGAACATTTCATGTCAAGGAAGATTCATGTTGACGAGCACTGTTGTTTAAAGCAACCAAGGGTCCACGTCATTAAAATAAATTTGCTTACGGTTATGAGTTCATCATCGATACTGTATAAGTGGAGAAGACTCCAAATGATTTCTATCTTGCCATGAACTAAGAAGTTTGATACAAAACATTTGGCAAAATTTTAAAAAGATGGGCGATTTTTTATTCATTCCTCTCAAACTTCACGAAAAACTTTTCCGCGGTATCGATGAGAAGATTTTCATCACCTAAATAATCTACTTACAGAAGAATTGCCTAATTATGCTCCGAAATTATAAAGAGATAATGTATTCAGATATAAGTGAAATGCACATTAAATCTTTTTTAATTGACCGATATTGAATCTTCAAGAAATTTCACAGTGCTTTCATTACGCACAATTTTCTTGGTTTATTTCTGGTTATTTCCTTCGTATTCTTGCATGTGCGTGAATGCATACAGTGGAGTGGACGAAAGAATTTGAACTCATCAGGTTTGACATATAATACATTAGCTGCTAGCAGACAAACATATGCAAAATTTTGATGTATCACAATTTTCCATATTGAAGCTATTCATGTAAAAAATCTGATTTTTCGAAAATGTGGGATATTACACAACGAAAAAATGCGTGATAAGCCCATAAGTAGTAAGCCATTTGAACAAAACGTTTTATAAAATGATAATAACAACGTTTTAAAAATCTATTCATCGAAACTTGTGAACGAAAAACGCTCTTAATATTGAAATCCTATTTATTAGAACTTCACAAGGTATAACATCCACAAAGACTCTATTCATTCTGTTAGACGTTTCGGAGACCAGCTCCATTCTCAGTAAGTCATTCTGTAAAAAACAATCATTGAAAAATGAAAAATTCAGTAATATCTAAATAACAACAGTTTTTTCAATTAAACATCTACGTATAAATTTGCAGGGGAAATGAGCTGTTTGTACTACTAAGGACAGGCATTTCTTTGGCTATATACAGAGACTCTAAAACGCGAAGTCTAATTCCTTCGGAGCAATACGTAAATTTTTAAAATCATCCACTGCTATGCGCTCGCAGCACTATTCACTATGAGGCGAATAGACAAGTGAGGCGGTTGGGTAAACATTCTTCCAATACGGCAGCTGATTTCAAGATATACTGGGCAATCCTAATGTAAAGTGGCAAAATCGTCATGCCGACATAACCAGATGTACACTGTACACAACTTAACTTATAGGCAACGGATGCCCGATTTCGCTTCGGAATCACGTCCTTGTAGCGGGAAAATGAGCCAACTTTTAGAGAATTGACGGCAGTGATACATCGTTTCACTGAAGGAAAATGGCGTTTAAAAAGGGTCTCTAAATCTTTGGATATCTTATCACTAAAATCTCCAAAATACGGAAAACACAATATAGACGTTGCACTGCTCTGGAAGATAACTTATTAATGAATATTTTTTGACAGAAATTTTTAATTTGAACATGAACTATGGATGAAGGAAAACAATTTTGACCAAAGATTTTTTTCAGAAAAGTAAATTCACCGTGCAAGTCCACATAGTTTGAACAAATGTTATATGCTCGATTCAATAATGTATTTATAGTATTATTTTGAACCTATAAGACAAAAACTGGAAAAAACTTGAGCCCAATCCAGTAAAAGTAGCCTTCCGAAAAACGAGGATTTAAAAGTGCGGCCTTTTCTAGTAATTTGGGGTTCTAAAAATGATAAACAATTATTGCACTCAATTCCAACAGAAAATTTTAATTTTAAGATGCTTAGAATTCAAATAGTCTCTGAACATAGAGGCATGGCTTGGATCTTGAAAAATGAGAAAGTACCGTCAATACATCTTCGGTAAAATACGGATTTGAAAGTTTTGGGGCAATCTGCAAGCCATTTTTGCTCCCAATGGCACATTAAAATGTTTGCAAACGTTGGGCCCAATGGGAGACCCATGCCAAGACCTTCTATTTGTTTATATAATTTGCGGCCATTCGCAAATTATATTATTATAAATTATAATTTGCGGGTACTGTAGATGCACTCAAGTTCATCTATTCGTCATTTTTTTCATTTATGCGAGTATGGAAAAAATTATCTAGACATGCGTGAATGCGTTCGTATATACCTCCTTGAGTCCACGAACCTCTTTCCATGCACCCATGCATACATCCGTCTATTCATATATCCTTCTGAGCATTTATGTATTGTATGCGTTTATCCGTACAACCATTCATACATGTATATACGCATACATCCGTACATGCATACATGAACAGTAGTACCCCTACTATTTAAGGAATAAAAACAACAGAACTTAATAGTTTATCATAAATGTCTTCTACTGAACGATTTCTTGAAAAATATCGCAGAAACTTTCAAGAAGTGTAGATAAACTCAATGTCTATGAAAAAGACGCACAGTTTTTCCAGTTTCATTTCTTCTGTAATATTTCCTTCAGCGGCCGCTTTCCATACAACAAGATCCATCTCAAACTCTAGCGGTAATCTGTAAATAAATAATTTATTATGGCTCTAGAAAATCAATCTAAAGAACTCACGTCTCGAGATCTTGAAGGTTACTATATTACTAGTCCATTACGACCGATTTACACGTCCGGAAAGGAGTCGTTCATATATTAGCGAGCATTCTAGTCGGAATGAGCCGGAGCTCCGTAGTGTTGGAACCCCATTCGACGGAAAGTATCTACAGGCACATACTCAAGCATTTCAGGAAACACGTCCCCTAGATACGTGACATAAAATGGTCTATTTCCAGGAGACACCAATCAAATGTGGCTTAATTAGATAGTCATCGACAAAACTGGCCCACACATTTAAGGCGAAAACGATTTTGGAACTGAGCCGATGCACATGATGAGGGTTATCTTATGCATGGTCAGTGGTGCAAGTTATGTGTGTTGCGCACAACAATGGCTTTAGTAAAAAGGTGGAGAAAACACACGTCAAGAGATTTATAGTCCTAGTTTTGCACCAGGCACCAACCAGCAAACTGTACTCGAGGGATATAGTCGGACGGAAGCTGATCATGACCTTTCATAAAATGGTTAATGTAAGTTGTTTTCATCGAGAACATACCGTTCGTCGATTGGTTTTGTGTTCCGAAATCACGTGCTGCATCTTGGATGCTGGGGTGAGTCATGTCAAAGAAGTGTTACAGCACCTCATTCTTAACAATATTACGAAATTATGTGAACACACCATAAGCTCTCCAGTTCACGTTGAAGTAACCATGTTCACGTAGAAGGCGATGTATAGTTGTAAAAATGCGATATCCGCACTAATTAACCGGGTGTCTCACAAAAATGCCCCAGATTTTTCAATTAATTACACCTCCGCTTTGAATTAACATACTTGAATTGTCTGTTTTTCATAACGTTGTTAATTCCGTTTATTTTTCGAATAATTTAAGTTTTGAAAATCGTTTAACTACTTTACAGTGATCGATTTACCGAAAGAGGTACGAGTAGAAAAACTAATTGTTCGAATGAAAAGTTTTAAAAACAACACAGGGGTTCTTTTTCATTTCTCAATACCTATTGTAAAACATTCCCTCCATCATTAATGATTCATCGACGACGAATTGAAGAAGTATTTCAAGAACCAAACGAAAACGATGAAATACTCCACAAAACTCTTCGTTCAATGATGGCTAGATGTAATACTTGCCGTGAGAGAAATGGAGGGGATGTCGAAGACGACTAAATTACTTCATTTATTTAGACGTTATTTAAGGTAACGATTCGTTAATATTTCAAATTTTTATTTGTTCGGTTTTTTGAAAAAAACAAGATAAGGATGAATATTAATATTGTTTTACAATATTTTCCTTTGAACAATCAGTTTTTCTACCTCTTTCAGTAACTCGATCATTGTGAAGCGGTTATTCAATCGATTTTCAAAAACTTAAATTATTCAAAAAGGAACCAAAATTTACTAGATTGTGAAAAAATACAATTCAAATATGTTAATTGAAATCGGAGATGTAATCAATTAAATAAGTCGGGGAGATTTTTGTGGGACACCCAGTATAGCGATTGGGAAAACGCTCCTGAAATGGCCTAGCAGTGCTCGAGCTATGATGTTTGCTGCACCGTAAACTTACTCTATATACACACATTTTTGCTATTTTTTTCATTTCACAAACGTGCCATGGTTTCGGCATCACGTCGCAGAGTAAACTGATTCGTATAGACTAAGCACTCCATTGCTGCCAAAGTAGGAGAGGATTTTTAATTCGAAATTTATATCGCAGAAACAAGAAAATGGGGCAAATATGGCCCGTAAGTTTTAACTAAACTTCAGTATCATGAAAACTAAGGAGTTTCCTGAATATTTAGTGTTAGTAAAAGTGTTTAATTTGCGTGTTCTTGCCTGTTACCAAAGTTCTATCTTCTAGCTTGGTATCACTTTTCATACAATTACTGAAACCCATACATGTAAAATAGTACTATTATTGTACGATTCCTAGGGAATCCCACTCTGATGAAGTAAGAGAGCTTATGCTGCTGTGGTCACTACGTGAGTATCTCTCTTATTATAGATTTGTAACACAAACTAAACACATAAATACGAGTACTACACGTTTATACACAACAGTGGTATCAAAAGGATAACCAGAATAATAACAAATATATCCGCCCCAAACGTTTGGAGTTTTCGTATTCCGTCATCAGTGGTGAAACACGAATATAAAAAATGAACATCAGGAGACGAGTATATAGAACATAATACTACTAAAAACTTTACAAAGAAACATTTTTAGCTCCTCGAACGCAAAAACTTACGGTTCAAATCCTTGCATTCACATCTAGGCAAAGGGATTCATTCACACGACTGTCGAGTTTGAATGAAAATATATCAGTGTTGATTAATTTCAATGCTTCCGTTAGTGATTTAACTGGGAATGGTGACGAAAGAAATGAATTGCGTATAAAATGCTCCGAAACGAAATATGAGAATTGCTCCCATATTTGGATTCAAACTGTTCAATCGTACGAATTAATTATTAATTTATTAGCATGTAGATGAGTGAATGAATTAAAAAAATACATTAGTGCATGCAAGGTGATAGGTAAGGAGGTTCGAAATTTTTACTCGTTTACTTGTGCTCTCTCTGGTTTTTCACCACTGATCATTTGCACGTTTTTCTGTAGCACTGATGTGGAACAAACAATTTCTAAGCGTTTGAGCTGTCCGTGATATTGATCGGTTTGTTTCATAATACACAAACAAGCATGCAGACGTACAGTATTGCAATGAATCATCCATGCTCTAGAAGATATTTTCAAACAAGCAAGTAAGCATGCGTCAATCTACACGTAACTTCGCGTTATAAGTTTCTGGGTTGATAAACTGTATATCTTACTGTTGCAGCACCATCGCGATGTTATGTGATCGGTATCAGTAACAAGTTAACTCATTTCCTATTATGGTGGTTTAAATTTTAAGTGAAGTTTCTCGTATCATGGATACTACGTTTATTTTCTTTCGAGATCATGATAAAATATTTTCCTGTATTTCTATTCAATTCCATTCGTTATTCGTCGCTATTAAGTCGTTAATTATTTTTTATGATGATAAGTTCAAACGACAAATGAAGTAGAATATTGGTGATTTATGGTGGTGAGCGTGATTATGCTCTGCTATAGGTTAGTAGTCATTAATGGGTTGAACATTCATCTAGTTTCTTTCAAAGAATAAGGAAACTGATACAATCTGAGTCTAGTTATGCTTTAACTAATAAAAAATGTTACATAGCACTGTGTAATAAATTTTTTGTCTTCGAGTTGAAACTGTTATTACCTGTTTATGTCTATAAACCATGAAAAAAATACTTGCATTCGCTTCTAATTTTGCTTGTATATCCAGGATTGAGATATTTTTGAAATTTACTTACTCTCATCGGGACAAAATTGCTGATTCGAAATTTGACTTGAACAAAGTAGATACAAAACAACATACAATGGAATAAAAGCATTTATTTATTCTATAGTTGTACCAGTGAGACAATAAACACATTAGAAATGACCCAGGTAGCAAGAAATTATTAGGCCAATATTGGGTTGGTAATTTTTTATTTACCTGACATTGGAATCTTGGATTACTACATAAGGCTAATAACAAGACAATATAGAAAAAATATATATTTATTTATGATATCAACTTGTTATTGGGACAATGTGGTAAATAGTTTTCTTTCTAATATTAAACTAACAGTGTATATATATATATATATATATATATGTACGATATTCATATAAGTGGAAACTATCTCATAATAATTAAAAATTTCGCAATTTAATAAAATTTGTTAACATATAAATTGTTATTGCCCAAATATTGGGTTAATATTGTAGGCCAATAATACGGAGTAATTTGTTTAAATGAAACAGCTCAATATCAAGTCAATAGTGACACAGTAATTAGCTGATACTGGATTAAAAATAAGTTATTATTGGGACAATATATTCTACCAATATCCACTTGTTGTCAGAAAATATTGGGCCTGTAGTGCCCTACTTTAGTTACCCCTCAAACTCAGTTTTAGTACATTTGTGTTCAGTAATACTAATACGTGCAAATGTAAAATTATCAAAGAGGAAAATGTTGAAAATTAAGTAGTGTATGCCCTATAAGAACTTCTCAAGAAGTTCGAGCCTATAACTTAGGTCGCTGCTTCACCCTCCGTAAGTGAAACCCGGTTGTCAAAGCAGGAACACCTCCAGGCCTTACATGCCAATACTGTTCTAAGGAAGACTTCGATATGAAGTCCATATTGAAATAATAATTGGCATTGGGTTAGTGAAATTATCATTATCCGGGGCATATGTTTTACAAATATCAACCTATCAGGAATTGAGTATTAAGCCAATGTTATTGAAGGGAACGCTTCACTATCAAGTCAATATTGACACAATATTTAGTTGATATTGGGTTGATGATAATATTGTTATTGGGCCAATATATTTTTCTAATATCAACCGAATTTTCCAAAATAAGGTATTGCCCCAATGTTCATTTTGAATATCCAGTCAATATTGAGACTGTATATTGGCTCAATATTAGGTCAATAAATTTTGCTACCTGGGGAGTAGTTCTTCTAGATTTACGCTTGAACTATACATAGATTACTTTCACTAATCAGCCCTCAAAAGTAGTCTCCATCTCGTTTTCATTTTAAGACCCTTGGTAGCGGCATTTTAAGTCCAATATATCCTGATGGAAGCGTTCGCCTTGCTCCTAAGAGTACGCTCCCATGTTTTCTTCAAATTTATGAAGATGGGGGATTTAGACTTTAGGATTTAGAATTTAGGGGGGCATCCTGCTACCCATCTTGCCGTAGTTCGTCACCAAGTGGTCAACAAGCTACGCATAGTTTTCGGCCTTATGATTCCCGAAGAAGTTAAGAACTACTGTGACAAAGCTGTCCCATGCTGATCTCTATATCTATGAGAATTTTTAGGAATACTCCTTCCACTCCATGACCCATTTTATTTGTGGACCAATAAAGACACCTGCTTCAAATTTCGCTGTAGACAACTTGGGGTTGAAATCCCGAAGGTACTTGAAAGCTGGGGACTCCATACCTAGAGCTTTGACGAAGTGTTTCATAAGGCCCAGTTTTAAGTGGAGTAGAGGAAACAGTACTTTTCTAGGATCCAACAAGCTCCCATTTTACGTTGTTCTTTCCCACACTAAACTTTGATCGCTGTGACCTGTTCCGCTTGAGTTAGAGTGCCATGCTATCCCTGCTGTCCCAAAGGCAAGGAAAACAAGGATACTTGGAAAAGCCGCTTTGGAGATCCATCAGGTAGGCCACTATTTTGAAGTCGTCCTATATCCTCCCAACGGTACTCTTCATATTTCAAGGCGTCGAACAAGATCTTGACACCCTTGTTTTCCTATTTTGGTTGGACAGAGTGGGCGAGGGGAAGAGATGGATACGTATTCCCGTTATGAAGCAGCACTGCTTTGAGGCTTCTGCACGAGCTGTCGATAAAGAGCAGCAACTCTTTGAGGTGAAGGGTAATTCCAATTGCCTTAAACAGACCGGGGACATTATGACAAAATCAATGCTCACTGTTAGGCTATTGCCAAAAGATGTCGACTACTGCCTATGTCATTTAACAGGAGGGAAAATAATTCTTCTCGCAAATAACTGAGCTCGCGTACCACAGATACTGGCGAAACATACTTCCATCACGGACTTCAAAATTTCATTAGCTTGAATTAGTTCGGCTCAAAATCCGACGCTTGATTTAGTTCGGCTCAAAATTCGAAACCTGTTTTATTACCTCGAAAAACTCCGAAGCTTGATTTAGTTCAGCTCAAATACTACGCTTGAAAACAGCTCGAAATCTCCAAAACTTGTAACCAGATCGAAAACTCTGAAGAATACCGGAAATGTTCGCAACAATTAAAAACTGTTGACGAATCAACTTAAGAAAAATAAGTCATCAAAATCTGACTTCTCTCTTATCCCTGGAATGTCAGGAAAATTCCTCAGAAAGAACAAGCCTCAGAAATACGGCCCTCAGAAATCCGTAAGATAGGGACAAAATCAAAGGGCATCCAAGAAGGACCAAACCAATATAACTCTCAATTGGGCCGAATAGGACTCGCCCACCAAAATAATCTATCAGCTTTCCCCCAAGAAGGATACGCCTACTAAATATTTAAAATTGGTGCCCGAACTGGGACTCGCCTATAAAAATATTTAACAACTGGCGACCAAGAAGGGATACGCAAACTAACGATTTAACACTCACCTTTACGAGAGAAAAAGATTTATAAATGATGGTGACGCTTTCTCTGACCTCATAGGTGCATACTCTCATCTAGTAAATTTCACTGCTTGAGTCTCGACATCATAAGCTCACCATCTGACTTCGTGAGGTCAAGATCTCTGATCAGGTCATTAATATTCTTGACTGGGGTTGTATGGATTTCTCTCCCCGGAACTGCTGCTCTCTCTCAGGAGAAGTGGGTACGGAGAGCTCAGAGCAGTATGGCACTGGCGCAATGGATTACAGAGGGTCAGGATATATGAGAGCAGACGCATTTTTGTCTGCTCGACGTTTAGAAGGGTCTACCTACAGAAAATTCAATTGTTTAAGTGGTCAGTTGACTCCCTCCATATTCAGGGACTGTAAATCTCATAAATCTCATTTCCGTCTGTACCAACCTGTGAAAAAAACAGATTGAAATCATAAGTGTAAAAATGTAGAAACATTCAACTCAGTGCAATAGAATATGTTGAAATAAAAACTATATACTGTATATATGTATATGGAAGTGTTTTTCTCACCTTCCAGAGTTCTGTTGCAGAGTTCGCAGGTGAAATGAGATGTCCAAGGTTTGTCCTGATCCCCGACAGGCACACCGAAATATGGGTTGCAGGCCTCGCGCATTTTCAGCGATATTTTCTGAGAGCACTTTTTAGCTCTAATTTTGATAAACTCGCCACAGGCGTATCAAAATGCGTCCGCCGGATGCTTACAACCTCTGGATGCCATGCTTGATGAATGCAGATAGTATTGACTGATGACGATCGACCTCTTTACACACTGACGGCTAGAAGTGAACAGTTGTTTCGCATACGTTCCCTGCATTTATACTGCAATATACATACATTGCAAGAATATTCTAGAAGTTCGTGAAACGTTTGAAAGTAACAGTTTTGAAGGCTTTAGATTCATCTAGAAAATTCTTCAATTTTTAACCTTATTAATTTAGAATCTGTCGGGATTGATGTGGAAAAATAAAATTAGCCTTTTATAATAGGCTAGTTTTAAAACATCGTTGGCCAGTTTAGAAAAATCAAAGTTTAAAGCGAATAATCATTATATTATCCGTTTTTTAAATGAAAGAAAATAAAGAATAATATTAACTGACCGAATACGAAAAAGGGAAAATTTTGTGACGCAGTAGTCTTCAATATTTTCTGTGAGCGCTTGGCAATAATCATCCTAAATTGACGCCATGGATAACATGCTATAGTCGCATCAAGCTATGAGTGTCGGGTGTCTCTTACGATTTAGGTCATTCAGTTTCATTCAGGTTTCTTTTATCCTATACGGTTGAAATTAGTGACAAACATGGTAAAGGATACCTCAAGATATGCTAAGGATGGAAGGCAGGCATCTAGGGCGCCGCAGCAAAAATTTGATGGGTGAGCACTACTGGTTCCTACCGCGAGAGGGCTCTAGATTCTCTCACAAGCGCATGAGCAAAATTATGATTTTGTTCATGCGCTTGTGAGAAAATTTAAAGTCCTAATACTGCATATAGGAGGTAGTACTCACCTATTCACACCATCAAAAGTATTTGATTACAACTATCAAATATTTTTGTTGTGTAATTAGGTGGGTACTACCTCCAATATGCAATAAATGTCTTGTGTGGGTGTGCAAAAAACGTCCATTATGCCAAATAAGGTACCGTGATTCTATGCCTTCTTCCAAAAACTTCTCAAGTAATTTCGCTCCCGATGAATTTAGTGTATTCTTCATTATACCTCAAGAACCTCACGTGCTGGGAGAAATCTGCGGACAGATTTAAAATCACTGCCTCAATATATTTTGTTGCTTAACGATTTCGTCTAGTACCAGAGACAAAGTTAAAATTTGCTCGCTGGTGATATATTGCGCGTCATTTGCGATGAATCGATGGGACGAAATTAGGTTAGCTCCAATCTTTCGGTGATTTCCCTTGAAGCAGAATCGATCAGGCCATGAGGTATGGAGCGATACCTTCGAGCGAGGTGAGAATCAATACTATTGAAGATAAGTAGCAATACTTTTTCTGTCATATGAATATTTGTAAAAACCGCTTTCCCATGATTATTTCTGGTTCGACTAAAAATAAAAACAAAGTCGACGTTGTCTCGGACCAACGTTTAACCTACACCATCAAATTAAGGTTTCAAACTAAGAATATATTGTACTCACGCTTTCTCTTGGAATTTTGGCGAGGCTAGCAGCTTAGTTTTTTTCTCTGGAGCATAACAAATATATAAGGTTTCTCTACTGTACACGATTTTCATTTCATATTTGTCTTACATAACATGGGTTCAAAAAACTAGTCAGTTACTACAAAAGTTTCGCAAAGTTCAATAACCACAGTAAAATGCATAATATTGACACCATCGCTTTTGAGAACTGTCTAGGTAACAATTCCTTCCTTTCCATCGCTGAACAGATACAAATAGCGACTTGAATTCCCTTCTTTACTCAAGAATAAATTACAAAACATAAAACGTACAAGCTTAAAACTTTAAATATTAGAAACCTAAATACCTTCACACACTGCACATGAACATATGATCACTCTCGTGCAATATAACATAAGTTTTGAATAAATTCATGCAAATGAACATGTTCACAGCTAATGGATTCTATATTAAAAAGATACATTTTCGGACAGCTGGTGTGATGTCAATATTATGTTGCCACGCCTAGGAACAAGATTGGAGATCTAGTAGGCGTGGACCGGTTCGGCACGGAGCTTCAACTTGCACCATCGTGCAAAAATGTCGGCCGATACCTAAAATACAGCGAAAATGTGAGCTCACCCGCGCCTCACAGCTCTTGTTGGTGCCGATGGTTGGTTTTTATCGGGCAATTCACGTTAGAATCACATTTGAATCTGGCGACAGTACCAATTACTGTTAATGAAATTAAAGATTTTTCACTGTCTTCTTCTTTAAAGTATTTTTCAGTTTCAGTCGCCATAAAACAATAAAAATGAATGAATTTTATCAATAAGAGTGAGTAATGCAATACATCTGAGCTGGGATACTTCTGGTTTTATTTTAATGATAGTAATCAGTAAATTTGCTATTCAATCTTGGATGAAAAATAAGTTCTCGATAACCAAAATCTGAGCCAAAGTTTCTGTTGTCATTTTAACGGAAGATTTGGTAAAAACAATGGAGACATAAGATGCGTTTTCTCTGAAATGCATTGTCCTTAAACAACACAGGTATAAAGTAAAGAAAAGGTCGAAGAAACGAATGGAAATATTTCAGAAGATAATTTGTGAAGATAATTTTAACACAATTAATTTTTTTCGACAAACACTAAGGTGAAGAGGTGAGTCCAATGTGAGGCCAATCATTAAGCATGCGTTGTATCTAATCCATATTATGGCATAAATATGGAAAAATTTAAAGTCATGCATTTCGATGGACGGAGGAGTGTCCAACCATTAAACAAGAGTATAACAACGAAGTATTCATTGAGCTCACGAACAAACTGTTATTTTTGTTCTTGTTGTGGCGTTAAAAAATACATGAGATATTGAACAACTCAAATTATTTCTCCATTATTGAATTCACTTTCGCCACAATGTTATCTAAGTTCCCAGTACATTTTTGAATATCTACGTGTTTTCTACCTCAGTAGTTTCCATCGTAATAATTTGAATTAAAACCAGGTTTTGATCGTATAACCAGTAACTAATATATTCAAATTTTAAGGAATGATCAATTACTCGAGAAAAATCGAACAACAATTCATTAGTCGAAAAACTCATAATCGAGTTTGAAGAGCAAAGGAGAAGACCCTCAGCCGAGATCGCTGGATGTGTTCCGCGAGAAAGCAATAACAGCCCAGCAAACACAATCAGAAAAGTGGCGCGGAGGAATCTGGCGAGCGAAATTTGCGTTCCCAAGCTGATCGAGAACCGAATTGAAAAGAATTACAAGGCAGTTGGGGTTCCAATCACATGACGCTCATCATGACGCGACGACGGCTTCGTTTGGATCTTGAGGAGTAGTGATGTGAGCCATCTGCTTCAACGTCTTCAGAATACTGTAGAAAACTGAGCCAAAATGTTCATGTGCACAAAATAGCCAAAATCTCATGTTTTATCCAACAGAGCACGTACAAAGTTTCTGATTATGTTCAGATGTTATGGGTATTTTTTTCCGGCAATAATCTAACGCTAATGGTGAATATGAAGAACCGTACGAACTCTTAAATTAAACAATAAGAACGTTCAATCACCTTGAATGAAATTCAAAGCGAACAAAAAAATCAATATTCTTATTGAACCAAGTCACCTAAAATATTAATAAGCAGCTACAAACAAAGCCCACTCAAAACGCGAAAATATAATATTATTTAATAACAGATTGTCGAAGGTCGTCTATGGCCCCGTATACATCTTGCAACACGTCGCTGCAGCTCGTCGCCGTAGTGGCGTCAACCGCTGCTGTAAACACCCGCTTGTGGACGAGCCCACTGCTGCAGACGCAGACAATTGCCCTGATTTTCAGGGAATAAACAATTTTAAAGAGGGAAAAATAGTACTTCGTTTTTGGACGTCATAAAACGCGTAGTAAAAAATTGAATTACGGAAAAAATTGAAACAATTTGATGGTCTTCTTCGACTTGAAATTAATTTAAACTAGAGAATTTAATTTCTTTATATTATTTTCACTCACACCCTACTATGGTGTCTAACTCAGTTTTGTTCTTGATTGTGCATCGTTGCGTTAATTTTTTTACGTCAATATGTAGATTTTCTATGAACTCATTTCATTCTGGACGTTAACAATCATACGTAATTCTCGGTTGGTAAGAAGAGAGCTTGTGAATATAAAGTTTTTGACCTATCAGCTCCTGCTTTCGGAAATGCACCAACAGTCTCTCCATCATTTACACTAACCTTTGAATTAGACAGTTAATAATATGATCTGTAGCTTAGCGCTCGTTCAATCTCACAAATTTGAGCAGTGTTCATTTACCAGGAACGTTCGCCATGATTTTCCGTCGTCCATTTACTGCTCAGAAACGTAGTGTGAATGCTGAAATTGTTCACCTGACTTCCATTCAAAGTTAATAGTTCAGTTGGCTTACAAAGTCCCCTTTAGTCTTCAAGTCAGTAGACAGAAATTTTTCAACTACCCCACCATCTTTCACACCAATCTTTCAATTTGACAATAATGTTACAGTTTGGGTTGAGTTCCGGATTCGCACATTCGTACAAGGTTCTCCGAAAAATTCAGCTCACACTCGTAAATTACACTGTTCAACAAATTTTTAATGGTCAAATGTTGACCTACGGAATGAAAAAAATGAAATCTCAAAATTATTTGAACGTCTCAGGTGAAAATGATCGCATTTACGAAGTTTGATTTACTGAAGGGTTTAGATATTCCTCAAAATAACAACAACGTCATCCAACGGTCTCATTTTGTGCAAGGTTGAGGCAGAGATCACGAAAAATTGCTTCTCGTGTGGAAATGGCCTCCCAGTGTCCAAAATTAAGGTCACGGTAGAAGAAAAAAATAAATAACAAAAAAATATTTGTTATTTATTTTTATTTAAAAAAATTTTTGTCCAATAACAAAAAAATATTTGTTATTGGCTAAAGAGAGAACTGAGGTTCTCGACATCTCTTTGTTTTGAGTAGTAAGATCATTCTCAACACTTGTTCGTATTTTAGGAAATTAATAAGTGTTTTCATTATCCTGAAACGGTTGAATCGCACACATTTCGAAGTTTAGAAAAATCTTGAAGAATGGAAGCTCCTTATGGAATGGAAACCGTTATCAGCGTGAACGTTGGCCCAATCAATAATTAGCTTGATTGTTTTCAATCCATTTATATTTCTCGAGGACGGGACAAACCATTCCGTCGGGTAATGGGCTTATTCGATTTGTTTTAGTTTAGGGAATTTTTCTTACGCACAATGTTGAACACCCGTGAACAATATTAATGACATAACCTAACAAGCCAGAAAAATATTACACGCAAACGAGAAAAAACTCTCACACACCTGCATCCTAAATACCGTTCGAGAGTGTCTTAACGCCAAATGTCAGTTTCTAAAACTTTTAATAAATATATTTAGGTTACTTTAAGCTACATTAGTTTGGGTAACCGATGTTAAGTTGAAGTTGACTGTACCAAAAGTTGGTGCAAATGGAAAAAAGACTTCGTTCGTCCTTGATTAATAATCAAAACACTTAAATTGTCCACCGAAAAGCCATTTATTGTCAGCGTCTTTTTAACGTTGTGATATAGGCTTGAAGAGTTTACGTTGAGTTAGTTATAATACTGTATACTGTATTAGTTATAATACTGTATATATGCCACAACGCAAAAGATTACTTTAAATAGTAAGATCAATATTATATTTTGATATTTTAAACTGAAGTATTCTGTAATTTAAACTAAGCTATTCTAAAATAAGAACATAGGCAAACACGATTTTTGCATGATGTACTCAATGGTATTTGTTCATGTTGTGTCGCCACTAGAGCTCAAGTGAGTGTTTGGCCCACACTTCACAGCCCTGATATGATTTACTGTAGGATATTTACACTTTACATGCATTGCATGCCGTAAATGGTACACAGCCAACGTTCCCAACTCGTATCATGCACGGTAATTGGTTGATGCAAAGGTAGGTGAAATGTCGAGTAAGGAAAAGGCGATCCCTGCACACATTATTGAGAAATGCAAGCAACACTGGGAACCACGGTTATGACAGAGCACGTTGTGCTCTATGAATATACCTTCCTAGACAGAGGAGCAGCCGCTGAATTTCGCACACATGAGTTAAAAATAGTTGTAAGTAAAATTTTACTGTTAAATTCATATATGCTGCTCAAGTGGAGCTTATTCTTGTTTCTTATTTAATGCCATGTACGTGATTCTGATGAATAAATTATTTTCAATTTGTGAAACTTTTCTGACGATGTTGATGGAAAGAAATATGGGACTTGCCCAAATCCAGAAGGATTTTTTCCATTTTTCAAGACAAAGCTTTCATAATTCAGCCAGATTATATGATTACCCTCATAAACTTTAATTTTCAGGTGATTTCAAATTTTTTCAATAGCATTCCGATCCAGAGGTTGTTAAGATTAATCTAAACCCTCGCATCATATGCTGCGCAGCCAGTTTGAAGAACACTATGATCTGTGTTCAGGATCGTTTTCTTCCCGATCCAAAACGCACACTGAACGGTACGAGTGAGGTGTATAGCGAGAAAATTTTACTATACTACAGTATACTATAATTACCCGAATTGATTGTTTCCTTTAAGACATGAAGTCACCGATGGCTTGTATAGAGGGATATTGCACCCTTGGGTTCTTTTCCAGCGAGTCAAGGTTTTGTATATGCGCTCGAAGTGTCGTTTGCCTCGTCCAATTTTTATCACATGCTACATCCTACTACTATATATACTATTACCATATTGGCCACGCGTCAAGAGAGGACGGCGGACTAATTTACGTAGAAATGGTGATAACGTTGTCGGCTTTGTTTTTTAGTGAAATGAATATTATTTGAGTGAAGATCAGTCAGAATATACTTATAGTACAAGTGGTATTTACAATTTCTGTTGCATATATATTATATTATTCCAGGAGAGATGCAAAAACTCAATCAGACTATATACGTGCCATGAAAATAATTGTGACTTCTAGCACAAAATTACTTACAAAGTTACTTTCCTTAGAATTTTTTGATACCAAGTTCCAAACATATTACTTTCTACTTCACTGCATCTGTTTTCTTTGTTTAGAATTTTATTTAGCTCAATATATCAAGACGCATAATTATTCTATTTATAAAACCTCTGCCCGTACAGATTATATATGAAAACATGCAGATGGAAACAACCCTTCAATTTAATGCCTCCACTACCATCCTTCACAATAGGAATAGTGTTTTTTGGTTGCGTGCAACCATTCGGCCGTAGCCAAATAGTCCAACGTGTAAGTTACTACTATGATAGTGGATAGCAATTGTCTCCGTCCAGCGGTACATTGGTGTATTCCAATCGAGCAGTAACATTTTATCGATGGAAGAGGGGCTACGATTGCTCCTCACTCAAAGCAGTGTGAGGAACGTGGGTGCGAACCATTAGATTTTATCTACATGAAGCATAGGTAATTGGTTGTTCAGCAGATTTTACGAATTCTGGAGCTATATGACTGTTTTATCGCCGTTGAGATATGTTAAAGGTTTTCTTTAATTTTATAAGAAGCATGGAATGATTTCTTTTCCATAACTGGCGAGAAGCTCCAGATCGTACTCTATTAGTTCCTCTTCCGTCAGACATACATTTCATAACAATGGCTTTCACAAAGCTAATGGGATGCCAAGTTTCTAACACATTTTCCTGCATTCACTGGCAGGCTTCTGCTTTCAACAATCATTTTTATATCATGAATGATTTATTTTTAGGCGTCTTGTCAATGCTCCACGATGTTGAACCGGCAGAGGGTGTTTGCTCATTGAACATATATGTAAGACCGTTTAATGTATCATCAGCATCAAAAACCGGTTTAGGAAGTTAAAATGTTCCTTCAAGGAAAGTATGTTCTTGAAATCTTAACAAGACAATGCTGCTAAATCGCCATTTCATTCGGTTGTCTAGTTATGTTGCCGTTCACAGTATTTTTCGCATTCTGTTTATTGCATTACCTGATGCTGGCGTTATTTATGTTATGTTAGTTCTTTTCTTGAGTAATATTTTCCAATCTAAGAAATGATCAGAAAATAATTGCATAAACAGAACTGAAACATCATCGTTCGCTGCTAAAACTTTGTTGACTCACTCCATGAATGTAACTGTGTATAAATGCGCCTATCAGAGCTAATAGTAAAGATGTATTAGTTAATTTTTGTATGAAATTTTCATACATGACATACTCAAAATCATATTTTAATGGATAAAGAGGAAGATTCATGGATGAAATTAATTTGAAGGAATAGGTGAAGGTAGTTGAACTTGTATTACGTTTCAGTGTTTCATTTCTCATTATTTTGAAGCCCTTTCGATAAATGAATCCCCCAAAAATGAAAATATCATACCCTATAAACTAAATGATTTATAAGCTACATATAACAACCAATTCACTGCTCAGAAGTTGATTTCATGTTAATTAAATCGATTTATTATTCTGTAGATTAATTTATAATTCCGGACTCGCGCATGGTTAATGTATGAATACCTGTATCCTAGGTTCTCCAAAAAATTCATGCCACGTTTGAACGACTGATTCCTTAATAATTTATTTGTTTCCGAAGCAGGCCACTGTAGATACTGCAAAAGAGAACGGAATTTTTTATGAAGCAGTTACAGTAAAACTGCAAAACTGCTGCTCCCCAAATTGGGTTGATAGCAAAAGTTACGAAGAACTTTTTACATGCGCCGGAAACTGTGTACATGCAGAATGCCGATGCATTGCAGGAACGTTTTCGCCGCTCAGCAGGCGATGATAGACGCACTGAAAGTAGGATTTGGGAGACGAAATTCAGCGATTGAAAATAAAATTACTGATTGTCACAAATTAATTGGTTTACATGGGGAGCTGCTCGCTCTATATTGTGCTTATCAGTTGCAAAGGCCACGAACAAGCGGTGCTTAGTGAAACTGAGGGAAGATAGACAAATTTGCCAATAATTTTACCCTTTAAAATTAATATTCAAATCTTTCAATTCAAAGCACCTATGTACCTATTTAATGAATTTTACACTATCCGTCGTAACTAAATTCAGAATCATTTCTTGAGTAATTTGAAGTTTTTTTGACGGCCTATCATTATTAAAAAAAGAGTTCTAGAATTGTTTCAACCCTTATTTGTTCACTGTGAGAAGTAGCGCTTTGTCAAGATCAGCAAGTTTTGACTTTGGTCGTCCAAGTCTTTGACATTACAAAAATGTTTCCAATATGAATTGATCCTAATTAGTATTTGTGTATATCTATAGTTCAATTTCTTCACGTGTAAGTTGATTAAGAAATGCACCTAGCATTTTCGTACTAAAACAAAGCAATTCGTTAAAATCTATATTTCTGTCTAATTATAAAATGCAACGTTTCGACGTATCAAACATCATCCTCAGGCTGTAAAAAAAACAGAATGATTTTCAGTCACATTGGAAAAAATGCATAAACTAACACTTAAGTAATATAGACTAGATAAGTAGATCACAAAAGACGGAAGCGACTAGACAAAATAACAACCTTTTTTATCACAGAAATAGTAGTATGACTAGATACATTGTACAAAACCGATGTTCATCACACGAGAGACAAGAGCAAAATGGTCGAGCAGCCTCGTCGCACCAAGCAAGCTGAAGTTCTACGAAACAGTTTGAGAGCGAAAAAATCATTCGTGTTTTCATTAAGGGGAGGT
Source organism: Morinoia aosen (assembly GCA_030386875.1). Taxonomy (NCBI): domain Eukaryota; kingdom Metazoa; phylum Arthropoda; class Malacostraca; order Amphipoda; family Talitridae; genus Morinoia; species Morinoia aosen. Next base: position 86,088,152 of record CM059567.1, on the reverse strand, counting down.
TTAAGCTCATGAATGTGTAATGCTTCAATTATATGAATATGATCTTTTTTAATAACATTATAAAGAATTTTGGTGTTAGGGAACAGATCTTCATTGGATGGTTTGCAACTATGGTCAACACGAAAATGATTGAAAATGGAACCTTGATATTTATGAGCGGTTAATCTTTGCTTCAGGGTCATTCTGGTCATGCCAATGTAACGTTTATCAAGAGACTTACATTCTCTTCGGTTACATTTAAATTGATAAATCACACCGGCCTTGTCCAGATCGTTGACCCCAGATGCAGACAGATTATTTTTTACTAATTGGTCACTGATTTTACGGTTCTTATAATACACGCAAACTTTAATAGAAGTTTCTGGATTTATTGGTTTAACAAAAGTTTCAACAATGTTTTTAAAGACCCGTTCGTCAATTTTGTAATTATCATGCATTTGATTTTCGTAATAAATATTGATACGGTTTGCATTCGCTGAATTATTGTCACTGCTCATGATTCGGTTCAAAAATTTATCAATAGTTTTATCAATCAATGTATTAGGAAAGTTGTTATTAACAAGTAAACGTTTGATTCGAAGCATTTCGGAATGAAAGTTTTCCCAATTACTGCAAACTTTACGAGCTCTATTTTTAGTACGAAAATGCTAGGTGCATTTCTTAATCAACTTACACGTGAAGAAATTGAACTATTTCGTAGGGCTGAAAAGTTAGAAAAGAAATTGTGTATATCTATCTGAATGAATCTATGGTTATAGTTCCATAATTGTTAAATAGTAAGGATATCAAGTGGTTTACCGACTTATTAAATGATTTATCGATTGATTTTAGTTTGTTAAAAACGTACAAATTTACCACCCTTTATGAATCGTGAAGAATAGCTAGCTGGTAATCTCATTTTTCTACTCATGGGTAAACCGTTCTAAATCTTCATGCAATAAGTTGGTTCTATCATGAGAGCTTCGTCTCCGATTAAACTCGTGAGTTCGAATGGTAAATAAAGAGTATTCGTTTGAAGAATAACCTTTCTCATATAATGCTAGCTAGCTAAGTTTATTGTGTACCTAAATTTTATTTGATCCGCGTAATTGAGCGGCTGCAGAATCAGCCTTGAAAAGTTTGGACAAATATGGGTAAAATTGCTAAAACGCGCTAGATTAAACTTTCCGGCAGAGATATTTAGGCGAGTGTGAGCCGTTCGAACCATGAAAATCTTTGGTGAGTAGTCAAATGAGCTGTGTCCACATCGGGAAGAGAGTATAAATCTTGATTGCAGTTCAATTCATCAATATTTTTGCGTGTGAAATTTAACCGTATCCTTGGAATAGAACATAAATTTAGAAGCCACATTCGTGATTGGTTTCAACGAGCTGTATCGATGTCATTACTGTATCGATTTTATTATTTGGCAATATGATATACTTCTAAATCTAAGCAGCTTGAGTCAAGTTTGAAATAATAATGCGAGTCAAAAACTTAAACATTTAATCCTTTCTCCACAGTCTACATAATATAATTTGCTTTTATTTCATTTAAATTAAAAACTTTTGTAGCGGCAATTACCTACGCATTTCCACCGCATCTGAATTTTGTATATGGTATACCAATGTCATCCTGAAACATATGGAAAAGAGCAGAAGCGCGGGCTAATCATGGACTCATCAGAATGAGAAAAATATTCAAAGTAATTTGACTCAGGAGACCAAATCAAAGTAAGCCGAACCAATCGTGATTACAATGCTTCCATGCACTGACAACGTGACGCACGGCGCGAGTTCAAAGCGATTTTGATAAACCGATATTAACCGGAAAACAGCTTACAGTATATTGCTAAAGATAGAAAGTAATCGAAGACAATGAAGGGAGGGTACAATGAAAATTATCTAGACTGAGACAGGAATATGCCATGTCAATCCCCTGAATTTTGATTTTTCAATATCATCAAAAGACTGTGTATTGTGTGTTATTCTTTGCGGTTATTTTAATTTTTTTGAAGAGCAAAATGATTCTGTTGAAATGAATTCATTGTTACATTGATTATTATCGTAATTTGTTTTATTGAAACTTCATTCATAGGACTGGCATGAGTTGCGTGCATTTCAAAGTTAAGAGAAATTTCAAGTCCCGTGCGTGGGGCCCTTGATTGCAGCAGGAAATTTCCAAGCGCTCTCCTTTACTGTGAATGGAATAGAATATGATGCTATAAACATGGGCCAAGTAGCCTATTGTCTGGTTATATTTGAAGATCGACAGATTGACGTTTGAATTTTAGCTAGTTGAATTAGTGACGTAATGCGTTCACTTATTGCACTGTAATGACTAAATTTTAAAAAAAGACCTAATGGTTTTTGGCGGTTTTGGTCAGAATTTTGCATTACATTTCAAATTATAATTAATTTATTGGTGTCATAATAATGAATACTTGATGAAATAAATCATGTATAGAATATTGCTCAAATATTGCATGTCGATAACTATTACGAAATGTGCTGGAAAAATATTTAATCATCATATTTGTCTCAGGATTTAACGAAATAAATTTAAAAGATAACAAACTTGAAATTCAACTAATGCTTCAAAAAAAATTTATTTAACGGCTCAAACTATTGATAAGGTGGATTATAGTTAGTTACTGTCAGTCTCTGTAGCAAAAGAAAAGGGTCGAGGAGCGTGGCTGGGACGGTAAGTCACTCATGAATTATAATTATTGCTGGCTGACCACATACGCTGAGTAGGGTAGAAGCAAGGAGTGTTGCATTCATCGGGTAAAGATTTGATTGGTGGACTAAAGTTAATGAAATTATTAAAAAAAATCACAGTCGATTGTTAGAACACTTAATTCATAATTTTCATTTAGATACGGTTCATTATGGCACAGTTGCTTTCAACATGTAGTTCTAAATTACTTAGTGCCCATACATTATATAAACACATTATAGTCTTCCCATCAATACTGAGTATCAATTTTAACGAATTCTTCACCAAGTTTGGGTATACTTGGTTTGAAATATCTTTTTGAAAAACGTTGTTGAATCCATTCAAAGTCTAAAATTGTCTATGTAGGCATTGAAACACAAGCTTTTCCAAGCTGAGACCCAGTTGTATCCTATGATTAAAGTATAAATTTTGTACTTCTGGGGAAGAAGGAAAATTTAATCGAATAATAAGTAATTGAAAGTGAATTACAGAGATAACCTAGACAGCGTTTAAACAAAAGTTTTGCAGCATATAGTGAATCACTGTTTCTTTGCAGGAACCTAAATATCTTAGACAATGGTTATAAAATTATAAAATCGAGAGAGGATGCCATTTTCTCTTTAAGAACAGTGATTCCCAAAATATTTATTGTTCAGCAAACGTTCTGAATGGCAGTTTCTAACTTCTGAAAATCAGCTATACATGTAATTCATAAGTAGTTATTGACTACATACCTTCGAGAACGAAACTTACACTCGTTAAAAAATCAATGTTCATCGAAAAAGAAAATTACGATTAAATGAACAAAACAAATTAAGCTTGCAAAATAAAGGAATATGGTGAAAAAATATATGGAAATTCGGTGCTCGCGCAAATCTAGAGTGACAATGATCTCTCCATTGCATTTGTTCGCAAATTTAACCTAAAAATGTCCCTGGGCTGTGATCTTGCCTGATGGTTTGTTCGACAAGGCTTACTCGAATGCTGATTAATTCAGTGCAAAAATGTGTTGAAGAAACCATTTTCTTATGAATACCATTAGTATTACGTCATTATAACTTTAAGGGTTAAATCAAAACAGCTTCTCCACTTTCTTTACATTGTAAGAGGACGTTCGAAATAGTGCGCTTCTGTCATTAGCAATAACATTATCCCTAATTACAAATACCTCATAAGCTTAGCTTAGTGTTGTGGCTGCGAAAGAGCAGACACGTTCCAGCCTCCGCATACGTTGCTTACGTACGCATACGTTTCTTCATGCACTTTCATGGATGTTATGTAACTTAAGGTATAGTTTAATGCCCTTGAGAAGCCCCCAGGAGGTGTACACCGAGATAAACCGCCCGTAATCTGTGCTTTCTTTCGCCTATTGTCGAGGTCGTGGAGCAGGCTGATGGTTGAGGAGCAAGAACTCGATGCATGGCGTTGTCCTTAGAGCGAGCTTTCCGAAGGTCTCGCACAAGGCTGTTGTCGGTCTTCGCTGCTGTGAATCCAGCACTGGTGTTGGAGTCAGTGCTACGAACGCTAACTTTCACTTCAGCGAGACAGCGACTGCACGGCCTGTCGTTGGCTTTTTCTACCACCTTCGCCGGGTGCACCTCCAGGACCCGGCTAGTGGAGGTGAGCAGAGCTGATGAGTATGTACACTTGTCTCAAACGTCCCTCACAGACTTTTCATAGGGCTGTAGATTCCATAACTCGAGTTGTACCCACAAATTATGTCGTGACCTAACCACGTAAACTCAAACTAGATTTTCTCCGTGTTCACATAACGGGGTGTATCGTATCAAGGCTCTGTTGTCACATTGAATTTTATATTTATATTTGAATTATTTTTCTCTTCAGTAGTTATACCCAGTCACTGACCGCACCATCTAACCAGTTATTTACGTACCGGATTGTTATTCCTCGACATGACTAAACGTGCATAATTTCCACAGGTCATGTATTTATTGACAAGATCGATAGCGCGCGGCCGTCGGGTGCACCAATTCCCGACATCATAGCTCCCATGATGACCCCGACGTGCTTCTGCCTGAAGAGCGCAAGGTCTTTTCTTTGGAATTTGTTATGTTTCTGTAATGACACGCACTAAAATAGTCTAATTTCTTGCGTTCATTCATCCTCCTCTTCCTCCACTCATTTTATTTCTATAATATTAACAACTACTTCATTGCAAACGTTGGGTCGTAACGAATATTGTTGGGAAAATTTCTGAGGTAACTTTTTATTCACTGAAGCAATCTTATCAGCAATCGACAGACAAATTAACCATCCGTCCAAAAAAATATTGTCTTATTACGTTTCACTAGTCATTCAAACATCGAAAAAATCGGTGCTACTATGGCGTGAGGTCTACCGCCATATATCGCCTACCCAGGTGCAGTTTAATTAAGATGTATAAATTAAGTGTTCATCACTAAATTAGAATATGAAAATAACTAATATCCATTAGTATCCTAATCTAACCTCAAGCTATAGCAGCCCTAAAAATCTGTATTGAAAAATAAAAAGTGTAAATATTATAAAACACAGAAATCATATGAAGAAATACCAAAAGCACAATTGCCCGAAAAATGTCGGCTCTTCGTTTGGAATATTCAACATGAGCCAGTGTACCGGATTATACGCACCATCCTGCCTTGAATACTCCAATTGAACATACCATTACCTTATCCTTCAGGAAATTATACATTTGTTGGGCTTCTTATTTCTATATTTTTTGTAAAGTTACCACTTAGACCTGATTTCTGAACAGCCACGGCAACAGTCGTGAAAATACTTTTGACAACCAACGCCGGCAAGCGTAGAGGCTGATTTAAACAATAATTATTGCATCTACTTGCATTGTGCCGCTAGAGGTGCGGCCTTGGTCGTGGTAAGGAAATTCGGAGACGTTTTCTTAGGTGTTTACTTGATGGAGGTGACGAGAACGATAGCACCAGGACTAAACGGTCTAGTGCTTATAAAGGCTCCGGTACGCATGGATGGGGGTTGCGCGTACATATCTCCCCATCCCTCTTTCAAAGTGAGGTACTTATCGCAAAAAAATTTTTAATTTTTAATAAGTGATTAAAAAAAAAATTTCTTACATGAAATTAATCACTACTAACGCCGGCAAGCGTAGAGGCTGATTTAAACAATAATTATTGCATCTACTTGCATTGTGCCGCTAGAGGTGCGGCCTTGGTCGTGATAAGGAAATTCGGAGACGTTTTCTTAGGTGTTTACTTGATGGAGGTGACGAGAACGATAGCACCAGGACTAAACGGTCTAGTGCTTATAAAGGCTCCGGTACGCATGGATGGGGGTTGCGCGTACATATCTCCCCATCCCTCTTTCAAAGTGAGGTACTTATCGCAAAAAAATTTTTAATTTTTAATAAGTGATTAAAAAAAAAATTTCTTACATGAAATTAATCACTACTAACGTAGCAAATTGTTTGCTCCTCAGCGGGTGATTGTTGAAAGTTAAACATCTCAAAAATCACAATATTGAACAAAGTTATTTTAAATGTAAGTAAACGTGTTTTTTATCCATAATACACCTTGTTTTATTTTAACAATAACAACAGAATAAAGAAACGCACTAACGCAAGCAGGAAGAAAGGAGGCAGCGACTGGTTAACAATAATAATGCCCTCTTCTTCAACAGTATAAACTATAACGCATTAACAATAGTATATAGAAACGCATTAACGCAAGCAGGAAGAAAGGAGGCAGCGACTGGTTAACAATAATAATGCCATCTTCTTCAACAGTACAAACTATAGCACGGGTTCCTACATTACTATGGAAAAATAAAAACTGTCAGTATTTTAGGTCAAGGGAATATAAATAAAAACGCCAGGTACAAGGTTATAAAGACACAATTGAAGGAAACTGAATATCGATACGGATAAATTCAATAATTTTAAATAACATTTCGCATTCAACCTTGTTCGATTTAACATGGATATGAAAAATGGGTGTACACGTCCGTGTACTTGAATAGTCGAAAGTTTGGCATCGTTCTCTGTCTTACACAGAGAAAACGGAGAACTGCTTTCAAGGTTAATTGAAGTCAAAGTTCTTGACTGCGCCGAAGGTTAATTTCAGTCTGGGGAATCAATGTTTGTTGACAGTCGCTCGGCGTCATGCGGTCTCAGCTAGACACCGCACCGGAGTTGGAGGTATTATTTTTTAACTATTATTGAGCAAGTTAGCAGCTTTCAAAGCTTTGAATGACTATCAGACTATTAAATTAAAGCAAACGACTGTGTGAACGCAGAGGTAATAGTAGATTACGGAACTCATAAGAACTTAAATTACGTGTATGGCTATTTTATGATTATAAAAACATCGATTAGGCATCGAGTAAACATTTGGTTATATGAAATATGTTTAAACGGAATATTTTTCAGCAGAGCTGCACTCTATCTAATGGGGTTTGACACGTTTACCAAGAACCTAGGTATAACAAATTTATTTAGAGCCAAATTTGGTTATACTTCCGTTGACAGCATTCCGAAGGTTGTTGCCAGCTTTGGCATGTTAGCCCGCGCCGGTCGTTTTGGGTGCCTAGGCCATTTCAAGATGGGTTGCAAATTTATTACTACGTGTCCCCCTACAGTTACAGTGGTTACATTTCTGATAATGTTCCCTTTGTTTTGAGCATGTTTCGACGTAGCTGAAAATCCTCTTGTTTTATGCACTCGGCCAGAAGCTCCATTTGCTTTCGCAAATAATAAACTAGGACTGTTAGGGTTATCATGACGATGATTAGGATCATGAGAAGCACATCACTCACTCGGTCTGGTATCCAGTCCGTATTACTGTTTGCTGCTATCCAGTCGTTGGTTATTTGGCCCTTAGTGTCAACTAGAGCTGCAGTTAGTGTGTCGACACTGATACTACTTATCTTGTTGCCCATAATGTAGTGTTTCCCGTATTTAGTATTTGAAGTGGTGATTGTTTACTCGTGTATCAGCCACCCGGTTCTGCAATGGAAACAAAACCAAGACTATTAGCATGGCCACAAAATTTATAATGTCATACACAAACAATGGAACATCTAACTCTAACCACAATTATAAACGCAATTAAAAATCAATGTATTCGTTGTTCAAATTTGAAAGTTAACAGTGAAAGACTAACTATTAACTGAAATTATTAAATACTAAATGAGATACTAACTATTTCTGAAACAGTTAACTGAATGTGAAAACAATTGAAGTGAAAAACTATCAAACTGATTGTCAATCAATTAAGTCAACAACAGTATCCAGTTTCAACCCGGAAGTTTCTCACGATTTATTCATGATGTATTTCGATTAATTTTTCAATTTCCTCAAGCCTTGAGGTTGATTTTTTCATCAACATTGAAGCTCTGTTGACGTGATGCATTTAGCAAATGCGGAACTCGCTTATCATTTTTAATTGGGGTTTCAGGATCCAAATTTTGAACGTAATTATTGACTGTTGTGAAACATTGCAATTTCACAGATCGTGAGAACATTCGTTGAAGCATGTTCTCTGTGATATTCGTTTTTCTTGATTTTTAAACTTACAAACTTGAACTTTAACATAGGGCAATCTGTTTAGAAGGTTAATCCATTTGCTACTAGCAATGAAAATCACTAATACTAGAACACACGAGATTATTTAACACAAGCATACAAGGGATTAATATGAAACGAGGTATAGCCTATATGAGTTTAATATGATGCGAAGGAAGTAAGGCAAAGTAGATACTTAATAATTAATTTACCTAATACATAGTCACACAGTCCTATTTTTAGCAAAATGGTAAATTGTCACGTCTGAAACGTTATAGTCGCAAAAATAGTTATAGGTGAAACAATACGTTGTAACGTTGTCATTTCCTTTTACTTAGGGGCAACACATGGTTCATGTTACTTTTATGGATTTTATCTCCTATTTTGATTTCGACCCAGTGTCCTTTGATTTTCGTAATTAGGCCCGGCCCCTGCCATGTCAGCTGAAGTTTGTTTGTCTTGTAATGATTTTTTAACAAAACCCTGTCACCTATTCTGAAATCTTTGTCCCTTCTTTCTAGGTTCTGGTACATTGTACGTGCAGAAGTATTATTCAAAATAAGATTTCTAACGTTTTCTACGGTTCGCACCGCTTCCCTTGCACGAAAATTCACTAAGTCAATATCGTCATCGTAACTGTATGAAATGGGGAGATCTTCCCCGCGGAAAAATGCGCACGTGTCTCTATTGAACAGTACATAGCTAGGTGTATCACCTAAAGTAAAATTATATGCGTTGTTGATGGCGTTCTCCACCAACTCCAAACAATGGTCCCATTCGGTATGAGCCGGGGAATTAATGTATAGTTTTAGTAAATTGCTTATTTTCTTGTTATTTCGTTCAACAATTGCATTTGAATGGGGGCTAAAAGCTAGTACTTCTTTTTTAGCAATAGCATGAATTTTGGCAAATTGTTTCACTGCTACCGATTTAAATTCAACTGCGTTGTCACTTAAGAGAGTTTTGGGGTACCCAAACACGGAGAAACAGCTTCCTAAACATGATATTACTGTGTCTGTTCGACGGTTAGAGGTCGCGTATAATCTAAAGAAGCGTGAAAAAAGATCAATCACAACTAGTATGTATTTATTCCCACTATCGGTAGTTTTAAGGGGACCAAGAAAATCCATAGAAACTACTTCAAACGGTTCCTTTGCTATCGGGGCTGTTAATATTTTAATAGGTACGGTAGGATTTGTTTTTAGAAGTTTGCACACTTCACAATCCTGAACAAATTTTCTTACAACCGTTTTCTCTAAAATATTGAAGTACTTTAGTCCAAACTTGAATAGCGTATGCAACGCATCTGTATGGTACATATAGTGTATGCTTAAGATTGCTTTATTCAACAACGAAGCTGGCATTACCGCTGTTAATATTGTTGTAGTTCGGGAGTCAATGCGTCGTCGTCGATACAAAATGTCATTGACAATTAAATAACTCGGTAAGTCAAGAATTGTAGACGTACTTTTATGAAGTAATGCTTCTCGAACTTCAATACAAAAGGGATCAAGCTTTTGCTCGTCAGTGAACTCTTTTAAAGTCCATGAGATCTCTTTTTCTGTCGGGACATACTCAATTAATTTTGGTGTCAACACGTCGTTATCGTGTGATTGCATCGTCTGGTCAGTGAGAACGTCTTGCTTTGCTTGCGTCTTGGCTCGCATCTGCGCTATTCATGTCTCAGATTCAAGTTCAGACATTAATGTGTCACAGCTTTCTAATACTTTAATAGTTAGCTGATCATTGTTGTTTGGTAGCCTACTTAGGTAGTCCGCTACGACGTTTTGTCTACCTGGTAAATAATGAACGATAGGGTCAAAGTATGTATGTTTATACACAATCTGGACATGGTGGTGTCGTCTGGCAATTTTCGTGTGAACAGAGGCGCTAACGGACGGTGGTCCGTATACACATGGATGGGATACCCAATAATTAGATATTTGAATGCTTTAAGAGCACTATAAATTGCAAAGAACTCTTTTTTTGTGGTTGAGTAACGCTTTTGACTTGCATTTAAAGTTTTGCTGAAATATCCAATTGGACGCATTAATTTATCGCCTGTATCTTCGGGCTGCATCAAGACCGATCCTATGGCAAAACTTGATGCATCAGTAAATATGTGAAATGTCTTCGTGAAATCAAGGTGTCGTAAAACAGTGTCAGAAGTCAGAGCTGCTTTTATGTAGTCAAAACTTTTTTGACAGTCGTTTGTCCAGTCGAAATTAACACATTTCTTTAACAATCTGTACAGGGGATTAGCAATCACTGCGAATTGAGCTATGAAGTTTCGAAAATATTTGGCTACGCCAAGGAATTGCTGCAATTCTCTTACATTTGTTGGTGCTGGACAATTTTGCAATTTCTCGGAGTATTTACAATGTATACCCTCTGACGAAATAATATGCCCTAGGTACTCTATTTTTTTCTTGAAAAATTGACATTTTTCGAGTTTGATAGATAGTTTGCCGGAACGGAGCGTAGAGCGGACAGTTCTAATATCGCACAAATGTTGCTCATTAGTTTTTGAGTAAATTAATATATCATCCATGAATACAAAGCACAATTTTCCTAAAATAGGTGCTAGAACAGATGACATTACGCTTTGAAGAACGCTCGGACTCGAAGCGAGCCCGAACGGGATATGTCGGAATTGAAATTTTTGATAATTTACACTAAATGCTGTAAATTTCCGACTTTTCTGTTCTAATTCTACCTGATGAAAGGCACTTTTTAAATCTAGAGAGGAAAATACGGTATTGCCACCAAGGGTAGACAATATTTCGTCCACTCGTGGTATAGGATATGTCTCCTTGATCACTATTTTATTTAAGGCTCTGAAATCTATCACGGGTCTAATTTCACCCGTCTTTTTTTTCACCACGATAATTGGGAAATTGAACTCTGATGTTGATTTTTCAATAATTCCCTGTGAGAGCATTTCTTTGTTGACCTTGGCCAACTCCTCCTGGTATTTGTGAGGTATGCGATATGGCGGTATGTTTATAACTGTTGCATCAGTTTTTAATACAATCTTATGTTTGGTCACATTCGTGACACCTATAGTTTCGCCTTGTAACGTGATCACGTCACGGAAATTGTTCATCAATTCCAGTAATTTTAGTTTTACATCAACTTCATCGCAAGTTACATCGTTACATGTTAACGGACGGCGTAAGTCCTTCTGTACATTAGATACACTTTTGACTTGTGCACCACACTCACAAAAATCACCAAGAACATCGACCTTCGACTCAAGTCTCTCCGTGTCTATGGTCTTTGTTTCACCAAGTCCTGAGATGACTTTGTTTGAATCCGATGTAACCTCAGAGTTTATCTCAACATTATTCGCCTCATTAAGCGCTTTCTCTACATTTGTGAGGTAAAGTTCGGCCTCAACTTCCTCTTCAGGTAATGCTTCCATGTTACAGAGCATTGTGTTTTCACTAAAATTAATGGCCTCATCTGTCGGGTTCAGTACTAATAAAGGTGCATTCCCATTTTCATTGACTATAACTATTGATTCTGCTCTCAGTCCTCCATTATCAAATCCTCGTTTCAACACGATATAATTACCTTGTTTAGCTTTTTTAACAAAGGCATTAATGAGCTTGATGCAATTAGCAGGCACTTCTATTGCGTCACAGTGAACCACTAGAGGTCTATTTTTTTTTCTCTTGCCACTGGCTTTGGCAGCTCGGGTACACACTCGAGTTCAGCCTCTTTTTTCTTGCCTGTTCTTACAGCATCTTTTTTCTCTCGCGACCATTCATTAAACCGCGGCATCTGGGGCTCTTCTTAGCACAGGCAACTACATCCGACATTAAACAATCACTGTTTATTATATCCATTAATATGGCTTCTCTACTTATTGTAGGCTTACTCTCTATTTCATTGAAGGGTACTCTGGTTCCCTCCCAAAGGAGTGAACCATCCCTCAAATTAATAACCGCGTTGGTTAGTACATCTCTACCTAAAATTAAATCATATTTGAAATTAGCATCTTTAATTACTAAAGCACTAGTCTTAAGTACACTGTCAGTACCAGGTATTGAGATATTTAAATCAATCTCACCGCTAACATTACTCTTTGCGTTTATGCCTCTAACGCTCAAAAAACTTGGTTTTAACTTTTCTTTGGGGTTTTTGATGTTACTGTAACTAATGAGGCATTTTTCACTACCGCTGTCAAGCAGCGCACTCAAGTATTTGTCTTTATTAGACAGTATAATGGTCGGCCGTTTAGTTCTCCTAAACGTAACAAGATCGGCTCCATTTTCACGTCTTTCTCCGCCTACAACTGTGGTGTTAAAATAGACTTCAACTGCTTTCTTCTGTGATCTCTCATGAGTCAGTTCTTCATCTTTTAACTTGGCAAACCTATTTCTACATTTAAATAATGGATCAATGTATGATTCACTCTCATCATGATTGCACTTTGTCATCTCAGTATCTGGATTCGTTTCGACCACAGCGTTAGGCTTAACGAGAATCGTGCGGTGATTCTCGGGCTTCGTCTCATTTTTTTCTCCACCTTATTTACCTCCACCTTTAATTACTCTTGCTCTAAAAAATCTCTGTCGTCTCTTTCGTACTCCTCGCCATAGTGCACCTCGTGTCTTCCACGGTTATTGCCTCTGTAGGCATTATACCCACGCAAGTGTGTTTTATACTGCCTGATTTCATTTTCTGACGCTCTGCAGTTTCGGACGAGGTGTTCTTTTGAACCGCATGAAAAGCAGGGGCCAAGGACCCTAGGTTTGCTCTGATCACTTTGGGTTCGACAATTGGCTTCGACATGTCCTGAAACGTTGCATATACTGCAGAACAAAGAGCCTCTCGTTCTAGCTGCAGAGTGCACTGGGGCATGACTCGAACTTTCTGCCCGCAAAGTGTTACATTCAAGGGAACCTATTCTTCTATCACCTACATAGCCACTGACATTCCTTCCTACTCTATGATTTCTCAACCAGGGTCGAGGAATTGATCTCCGACCAGCGAAACGCCCTCTACGGTAATTTCCGTAGAAAACTTCACTTTCCTGAGGGGAATTTTGCTCATCAATATTGTCTTCTGACTCGACAACTTCGGCTACAAAGGTTTCTCTATTGTACTGCGTCTCGTAGTGAGTCGCTAAAAGGGGTAACTCAGAGCCCGATAGGATTGTTCCTGATCTTGGCATGTTTGCTGCAATTTCTCTTGCTAAACTACTAGGATTTGTACTAGGGCCAACGGCCCTAGTACAAATCCTAGTAGTTTAGCTGATGGTTCAGCTAGCTAGCTAGCTGATGGTTCAGTCCTAGCTAGCTGATGGTTCAGTCATTTCTGGATTGCTCTCAGCACTAAATCTAGCTTTGCTTACTCGACCTCTAGTTGTTTTGGTCGCTGTTGTTCTAATAGTTTCCTCTGACTCGGACGTGTCCGACATACGGTAGTTATTAATTTTTTACACAATATTAATACTTGCAAAACAATATTTTGCAACAGATCAATATTACACACTTTGGAAATCAATGTTATTCATTCTAGAAATCAATATTGCACACTCTAGAAATCAATATTACACACTTTTAGAAGTCAATTTAATAAACACACATTTTATGAAATAAAGCACTTATAGAAAAAATTTTTATCACTCACTTCTAAACGCTATAGCTATCTTGCACAAGTTCGATTTACTACTGCGGCTTCACAGCTCTTGCTACTCTGCTTGTTTTGCCTGACGCATGCTGTCTATGCACTGCGCATTGCCTTCAGCTGATACAAAAAATAATCTGCTTCTCACAGAGCAAGAAAAAACTACTTACAAAAAAATGTTACTCTGCCTGCCTGTGCTGTCTAGCAATCGCGCTGCTGCGATAAGGCGGAAAAACTATCTGTTAATTCAGTGCAAGCTATTATTTACTTAGCTTCCACTGGGTGAATGAAGGAAGTTGTGTAGTCGCTTGCCACTGTAGACGTACACAGGGATGAGTGGAGGAAGTGAAGTCGCTCGTTCCTGCAGACGTAGTAGTCGTTGTAGATCACTCGTTGTAGGGAGTCGCTCCAAACTGTAGTTGTAGAACTACTTCATGTCTTCTCCTGATTCAAAGATGAATACTTTGCTGCTGAAGGGGTAGCAGGTATTTATCCACGCTGAAAATTGGACGTAGGTCTCTACCAATGCAGTGTACGGGATCTTGAAACTGATGTTGAGTACAGACGGTCGTAGTTGTCGAAGACTCGTATTGTTGTTGCTGCCAGTCATTTGCGCGATTTAACAATTTTCTCTTCTTTTCTTGATTCTTGCTGAATTTAAAAAATCTTCGTAGTAGAAATTTCTCATAGGTTTTCAATCTCGTAGTAATCTTCTTCTAACTTTATTATAACTTCTTCACAACGTCATAGATTAGACCGAGACTGGCCACCATATGTGCCGCTATGGGTGCGGCCTTGGTCGTGGTAAGGAAACTCGGAGACGTTTTCTTAGGTGTTTACTTGATGGAGGTGACGAGAACGATAGCACCAGGACTAAACTGTCTAGTGCTTATAAAAGCTCCGGTACGCATGGATGGGGGTTGCGCGTACATGCATTGCGAATGAACTGAGATGTCAGTTCACTGAAAATTTGTACGCGAGATTATGCTGACGAAAATGCTTGAAGGGACGAATAGGGTGCAGATGATAGCTCAAGAACTGATCTTATTGGAGACCAGAGTAAGTTTAGACTTGAAACTTGGGGCTGCTGAAGTGCAAAAATTATTACGATCTGTGTGAAACGATTTTGAATTTATAAATCTGAGTAAATTATGCATACGTCATAGACGATGCACTGTTTATAACTTTACGCTGAATAACTGATAAAAAAGGAAGTAAGTTCATAAATCAGCCTTGCAAGGTACATGAAATAACAACTTCTAATTTTTACTGTTGCTGTTTATCAATGAAAAAGTAACAAAACCTTGGGTTTTACGAGTTTTATGACATCTAACAGAATTCAGCTGCGAAATTTTACTCATTGGAAAACTTGAGGGAAGAAATGTTAATCCCTAATTATTGTTTCACAGTTTACACCTCCAAAATAAGAATTTTTTCACAAACAAGTTTACTCACTCCTATACAAAATAATTTGATGCGGGGATGATATTGATTTATCAAATCACACTATTTTTCTTGATAATATTCTATTTATGTCCCTTTTCAACCATACTTCTAATTTTCAACATTACGTAATGAGCTAAGTTGGTACATAACTATACTGTTTACTGTGAGATCGTTGAAAAATTCATTTCTATTCATACCACCCAATAGGGAGAGCTGAAGCTCACAAAATGCCCAATCAATTAAATTAGTGATTTGACTCTACGTATCATTCGACCATATTAACAGAGCGCAACGAAATTATTTGCTGTAAAGAGCAGAAAAGCAATAGCCTCCAAAAGCTGAAGAGCTCAACGGATCCCCATTAAACTTGCTGGCTTAAGTGACTTGGATTTCACACAAAGCAAGATAACTAAATTAAAACTGCAAATTTAAGCGTTAAGATAACTTTCAGTTCTACGGTGCCCCAATTTAAAGAAGAAAGTTGAAGTACTGCTTATGTCAACCATATTACCTGGGAGAAAATAACGTAGATAACAAGTGCCTGTAACTGACCTTAATCCAACAAGTTTTACTCTCCACAATCTAACGCAAGAAACGAAAAATATTATTCCTCTGTTCTAAACCATTGAGCAAATTAATTTTGCAATCTGTACTCGTTACACTTGTGAGGATGAGGTGCACTTGAACTGTAACAATAATGTTTAATAATGAACAGTGGGAGTAAGCATTCAGCTAATGTTTGGTTCGACAGTTAACAATTGAGAAAATTTAGAGAATATGCCTCGAAACTTGCGCCGCCGCGAAGAGACACACCATTTTTCTCACTACAAACGAGTTCTTGAAGACTTTTTTTTACAGGAAACAATGACGGTCACGTAACATGGTCATAACACCAGAGTAAAGAATCGGTAGTTTGTTTTCAAAACGTTTTGGAGGTTGAGGAGCTAAGGCGTGTTGCAACGATTTTACGTAGTAAAGTAGACGTATCCAGATGTATTTTAATGGAACCCAGGAAAATGAAAAGTTTCGTCTAGGGATTTTACCCAACGGTGGAAAATCCCAGAAATGCAATTTGCCATTGTTTAATGATCTTCATTTTCATGGTAGAGTGTGAGGAAATACTACTCTCATGAAATGTTTTTGGAAATTATTAAGAAATACTCTCGTAAAATATATTTTTTTTGGGAAACATGCTCGTAAAATGTTTTTGGGAAAATACTTCACTTCAAGAAAATGTCAAAAACCGTTATCACTGGTATTCTTGAGCGTGAGAATGTGGACCAAAGTTTACCCGTGTGTATAAGGTTAATTCTTCAATGTTCTGTCGAAAAACAAGCAGCGATAGTTTGAGCGATATCGCAGAGGCTGGCTCGACATGAGAAAAGCTGAGCTGGGGTAGAGGGGTGTCATATTTTACGGCCTCAAGAGGCCAGTACTTCACCAGACTGCGAGCGCAGGCATCGTGAACGACTCACACACACACAAGAAAAGCACAAAAACACACAACACACATCGACGCACACACAAACACACGCACAACACAAGCGCACACAAGGCACAAGCCGAGACTTCGGAGGGCAAGAGGCGGACGTGACGCAGGAACAGAGGCCCACACGACCTGAGCGAATCACCGCTCGCCAGAGGGATGACGCGAGAAGGTGTGTCTGAGCACACACCAATGGGAGTCCCAGACGTCAGAACAAACAAGGATTCCGCCAATCAGGATGCAGATGCTGCCTCTGTACAATGGAATGATCTGGATCAATCTCGAAGCAAGGAGGCGAAACGCTTATAAGGAGGGTAGATGAAGCCTAGGGAGGATTTTTTTGGTGGAGCGGCACAAGGGAAGCAGCTAGAACCTGAGTGCGTGAGCAAGTGCACCCGTCCCTTGCCGGGAGGGGGCGCACAAGAACAACGAAATAGACATCTGCGTGAAGTTACCAGCAGACATCGATACGATAACTTGCAAGAAAGACCGCTCAAAACACCTCAACTGCATCGAAACGACAACTTGCAAGAAAGACCGTTCAAAACACCTCGGCTGCGCGGTGATAATCGACAAGAGACAAAGTGTCAACAACTCTACAGAAAGCATTCTATTTGCTTCTACATCAACTCCAAATTCGCAAACAACTCCACCTTCTCCAGCAAGACAATTGTCCACGTTTATCTTCAAGCCAGCAGAAATGTCGGGCGCTGGGAGCTCTGCAGTGAGCGGGCAGGCGTTGTTACGCATTTCTCAACGCGAACGCAAGCGCCGCCAGGCTGGCCGCAGCATCGCCGAACGAGAAGATCAGACTGAGTCCGCGTACAGGCTTCAGAATTGAAGAGGAATCCAGCCTCAATGGAATGGAATTAGGTCAGCTGCAGCCGCACATCACAGCGGAGTGGGAAGTGTATAATTGTCGGCAGGGTGAATTCGAAAATGAGGGCGCTTAAGTGCAATTTTTAAAATGGAGGGTTACACACAGAAAAATGTTTTCACCTGGCACGTGATTTAAGTGTGATTCTTTTCAGATGAGTGCTTAGACTACGTTGTGTGCAGTGCTGAGCATCCTATAATTTGATTCCTGGTTGTGAGTCAAGGTTAAATTGTAATTTATCAACCTCGTAATTTCTGTGCTTTGAGTTGCGTACGGCAACCATAATTTGTGTGTTCGTAAATTGTTGGCAGAGCGGAAGCATTGATAATTTGAAGTCTCGGTAAGCATCATATTTTATACCATGTCGTAATTGAAATTCCATGTCGGTGGAAATGTGCGTACCTTTCATTAATGCAGTTGTGCCCTTTCAAATCATTTCGTACCAATGCCTTGTGTACTTTATCCACGTGTTACCTAAAATAAATTCATGTAAATTTTCAAATTTTTTTATTCTCCATGTCTGGTATGCAGGTGTACGCAAGCATAAAGGACGATACTTTAAAATTTGCGGGGGTTGAGAGTCCCTCAGCGTCTGGGAAGGGGGTCCTAAACCCACCCTCTTCTCGTATCGCAACAGGAAAAATATTAATTGTCCTATGCAAGCGTACTGTCTGTATATTGGCATGGAAAATTTTCTTTAATCATTTTCAATTGCTTAAATTTTTTTTACAAGTTTTATAACGGTCCCTCAAGAAAGAATTCAAATAATGGTCCAGTCGTTTGCAAGGATTTGTCCGGCATTGTATTTCGCTTGCTCTGTGTAGTTTCTTGTGGCGGCGATTGGTCTTGCTTTCGGGAAATTGCCCTTCGTTGTGTAATGGCATTTCACTGCTTTGAGTCATAAATGCGTGAGAGTGTGGAGCAATAAAATTTGAAATTCTTGCAGCTGCAGTCGGATCATTTCTGAGCGCCTAATTTGAAGTGTACTTGACTGAGTGTAATTCATGGCGATTAATTTCGAAATGCTATGAGAAATTGATATTTTCCGAAATCTTTGCTCATTTTTCTCGTGCCGCTGAGTTGATTCAGTTAATGTTGTTTGAGTGAATATTACATCAAAGTTCAATTAATAGCGTTGTCTTCTTGGCACATTTTATTAATGGTGCATCCGAGAGCCAGCATAATTTAGTCACGTTCTGAAGTGCCGCCATCATTATTAAAAAGAATTTCCTTCTCCATAGGAGATTTATATTTCAGTGCCCTTGTGATTAGGAGTTTGTCGGTATGCTCTGAACAACAGCCTCTGCGCCTCTTGCGAGGAAAATACTTACTCTATTTTCTTGACAGTGTGTTCGATAAAAAAAAAATTTCTTGAGTGCTGAATTTTTGGTTGAATTTTTCTATGATCTGTACAATTATTAGGTTTAACTGAATTTAGGTGTGAAGCATTGGCTGTGGAAAATGA
The DNA here is from genome assembly GCA_030386875.1 of Morinoia aosen. Lineage (NCBI taxonomy): Eukaryota > Metazoa > Arthropoda > Malacostraca > Amphipoda > Talitridae > Morinoia > Morinoia aosen. Next base: position 86,069,008 of record CM059567.1, on the reverse strand, counting down.
CGCCGTAATTTTAGCAAACACCGCCTTATCTCAAGTGAATCTTTGAAGTAAGTTAAAGTTTACCAAGGTTTGAGGCATTGAGTAATTAATTCGGTTGAAATTTTCATTTTTGTGACGCCTCACTTAAAATAATTTACAGAATTCGTTTTGGCCTCGTGTGCGTCAAGCTCCTTCAATCAGCTTTAGCAACATAATTCCTACTTTCATTAGTTGATATTTGAGTGCTTCAATTATATAAATTGACATCGGCTAAGAAGCAGTAATGGGATTGTTTGAGAATCGATTTCCGTGCTATAAATGGGGCAAAAATTTTTTTTTTGTTGCAAGTTGTTGAAGGAATTAAGCGACGGCACTTAAAAACAAAATTTAAATGTAGTTTTTAGAGTAAGTTGTAATTTCAAGGATGCTGCGAATTTAGTTCGTGGTCTAATTTTATGTGCTTAGATATTAATGATGCCTCTGCTCGTGTGTTATTTAAAGTGAATTCGTTTTCTATTCACATCAGGATGATGCTAAAGCACCAGTACATCAGAGAGAGAATTTAAATAATTTTCAGTAATAATCGACTACAATCTAGAACTCTGAGTAAACTTTCTCATGTATGTAGTAACCAACCGGTTCCGCCCCTGACAGAAGTCAATCAATGCCTTTATGCTGAATTTAGTTGAGCGTAAGATATGTGCTGCCTCACACTGAAACTTTTAAGATTTTCATGATAATTAAAATTTTCAAGTGGATTCGACTGTACAAGGCTTATTATGAAGTTAAGATTATTCAATCCCAGCTAGCTTCAGCTGGGGGGAACTGTATCACATTAAGTATCTGTAGATTTTAAGGGAACACGTGGATTAAATGCAATTTTTTTTGTAGTCTAAACGGTTACATGTCGCCAATAAAATAATTTTTCTTTATCAGTTGGAGCGCACATTGAATTTTGAGCTTGTTTTTTTTTATCGTTGATTGCCCAAAATAGGAACTTTCAAGTTAACACTCATCATGATAAAATGAAACTTTTGGTAATTTTGTTAACACTGGAATATACAACCCAGTTGGAGTTTATTCCTAAGGAGTTAATGAAAATTAAAGAGGAGTTTTGCTGTATCAAACAGGAGTTTTGCCGTACCAAAGTGAGAATTTCATGAAGTCAGCTACAATACTCGATGTATAAACTTCGTTTTGAAATTGCAAGCGTTCTCCGTTCAATATTTTTATTAACACTTAAATGATGCTGTCCATTCTCGTCGGTAATTCAAACTGAATTATTGTGTAATGCTGAGAGTGTGTTCTTGCTTAGGCAAGTTAAGGAGTTAGCTTCACTGAAATATGTGCGTTTCACATGGTCGGAAATGTACAATATTCGAGATGGAGACTTTATTTTCTGTTAGATGGATTTAATACAGCGTGAGAATTGAAATGAAAGGCATTGCGGTGAATACATGGAATTTATCTTTAACAATAAGGATCAGCGTGACAGTCTGCGGTGCAGCGAAGCTATGTAATTTTATTGCTGTTCTGAGCCGAGGCAAGGGAATTCTCTTGTGCGTCGAGTTAAGTGTGGTATAACGTGAGGTCATAATGTAGGATATGAAAGCAGGAAATGTCTGAGAGAGTATGGTCAGTAACATTGATTTATAAATGTGTCGTATCAAAAATGACGAGTTGTTTTTGAGCCAAGCTAGTGAAGGTGTTTCGGCGCCGTTGTGTGGGAATTTCTTGATCACTCTTTCCCCATAATGTTGTTGACGCTGACGCTGGTTATTCTCAAACATCATTGGTATGCGTCATTAATTTCATTTTTTTGTTCATTGTTCTGTAGGCATGATAATTATTAGGGTGACAATTCCGTTAATCCGTTGTTTAACGATGTTAGTGAAAACTTTGGAAACAGGATGAGTATATAAATATCGTGTGTACGAACGATGTCGTCGAGCAACGTGGAATCATTTAAATGTGCTGCACTGACTCTGGGGCTGAGAATCGGATAAAATTTTGCGTCATGTCTATTGTTTTTTTTTGCATTTTTGTGTCAGTGTTATCACAATGTCAGATCGTCTGAAGAGCCTTTCGGCGTAGTAAGGTGTAAAGTTTGACGGGTTGTTAACACTACATTTCGTCTATTTTTTGTGTGTGTCGGTGTTGTCAAAATGTCGGATCGTTAGAAAAGCCTTCGCGGCAGAGTATGACGTAAAGTTCGATGTGTTAACAATACCCAATTTATATGTGCTTTTTTTATTGGTGCGTATTCAGGATGTCTCCTGATAGTTCGTACGTCATGTGCTAGAATGTCTATCTTCGAAATAATTATGTGATTCAACTGATTAGTGACACCGTCGAACGAATTTCGGCTTTTGTCTAGAGTTGGTTGAGGATACCGCAAAGTAACTATTTTATGTATGTATGTAGGAATTCTTCGCGTAGCTCACGTCCGCCTCACTCAAGGCAGATTTTGAAGGAAACCGAGGAACAATTCTTACGTAGATCAACCAAGTAATGCGCTGTCTCTCGAGTACAAATGAATCAGGTTAGACAATTAAACGCGTATTTACGGAAGGAGATCATTGGCAATTTAACGCGAACCTCAGGGGTTAATGTCATGCTAGTCGACGAGCGGACTGAGAACCAAAACCTGAAGATCTTCGCAAATAAATGTGCTTCATTTTCTACAATATGATGAAAGAGCTGATGAGCTCCTACGTGGGAGTCCAACGCGCATTTGACGCAGTAATCTACAGAATTGGTCCGCGAATTGACGCAACGAGGATCTACGGAATTTTCCACGAGCTCACGTGACGCCAAGGATGAATTTTTTTTAATGGAAAAGCTTCAGCATACCTCGATTCTCAGCAGGGGGCCCTCCCCAGGATCAGTAGCAAGCCGAAGAGCAGTAGCACGTCAGGAGAACAATAACAATAACAAGCTGTAGCCAGGCGCATAGGAGGAGCAACAGCAAGTTTTTGTTGCAAGAAAAACGTCTACTTTTGAACCACAGGATGAAATGATGATCATGAGGAAGAAAACTTGAGGTTGGAAAATCACCTCCATTTTGAGATTTTGTTTTAGGTGGATTGCAATCGAGAAAGCTGAAAGGATGTTTCTGCTTGTACCAAATTCGCCTATTTCTGATCTCTAACTTAGATGTTTATTTATGTCGATGAATTTGTCGAGAACATACCGGAAATAATAAGATAACGGGTGCGTTTTATTTTGTGCGTTTATGTTTTCCTATTTATGCGTTATCTTTAATGTGTTCTTTTTCTCCTTGCGTTCTATGATAATGTGTATAAGAAATGTGCGTTTCAATTATTAGGTGTGTGTCAGGTATTAATGAATTAGTTATAAATGCGTCAACATCGGCGTGTTGCAAGAGGGTAAATCGTGAGGTGATATGTAAGGATATTTTGATGTCGGGAAAAGCGAAGGGTTTGAGAAAGGAGGGCGAATATTTTCTAAATTTTTAACGTAAGGGGTATGTAACGGTTATAATTGTAATTAACGGATGAAAATTTGTACCAACTTTGCAAGTTGGCCCAAATTTTTCTGGGGCGAAGCGGGTATTGTGAGGAAATACTACTCTCATAAAATGTTTTTGGAAATTATTAAGAAATACTCTCGGAAAATATATTTTTTTTTTGGGAAACATGATAGTAAAATGTTTTTGGGAAAATACTTCACTTCAAGAAAATGTCAAAAACCGTTATCACTGGTATTCTTGAGCGTGAGAATGTGGACCAAAGTTTACCCGTGTGTATAAGGTCAATTCTTCAATGTTCTGTCGAAAAACAAGCAGCGATTGTTTGAGCGATATCGCAGAGGCTGGCTCGACATGAGAAAAGCTGAGCTGGGGTAGAGGGGTGTCATATTTTACGGCCTCAAGAGGCCAGTACTTCACCAGACTGCGAGCGCAGGCATCGTGAACGACTCACACACACAATAAAAACACAAAAACACACAACACACATCGACGCACACACAAACACACGCACAACACAAGCGCACACAAGGCACAAGCCGAGACTTCGGAGGGCAAGAGGCGGACGTGACGTAGGAACAGAGGTCCACACGACCTGAGCGAATCACCGCTCGCCAAAGGGATGACGCGAGAAGGTGGGTCTGAGCACACACCAATGGGAGTCCCAGACGTCAGAACAAACAAGGATTCCGCCAATCAGGATGCAGATGCTGCCTCTGTACAATGGAATGATCTGGATCAATCTCGAAGCAAGGAGGCGAAACGCTTATAAGGAGGGTAGATGAAGCCTAGGGAGGATTTTTTAAGTGAAGCGGCACAAGGAAAGCAGCTAGAACCTGAGTGCGTGAGCAAGTGCACCCGTCCCTTGCCGGGAGGGGGCGTACAAGAACAACGAAATAGACATCTGCGTGAAGTTACCAGCAGACATCGATACGATAACTTGCAAGAAAGACCGCTCAAAACACCTCAACTGCATCGAAACGACAACTTGCAACAAAGACCGTTCAAAACACCTCGGCTGCGCGGTGATAATCGACAAGAGACAAAGTGTCAACAACTCTACAGAAAGCATTCTATTTGCTTTTACATCAACTCCAAATTCGCAAACAACTCCACCTTCTCCAGCAAAACAATTGTCCACGTTTATCTTCAAGCCAGCAGAAATGTCGGGCGCTGGGAGCTCTGCAGTTAGCGGGCAGGCGTTGTTACGCATTTCTCAACGCGAACGCAAGCGCCGCCAGGCTGGCCGCAGCATCGCCAAACGAGAAGATCAGACTGAGTCCGCGTACAGGCTTCAGAATTGAAGAGGAATCCAGCCTCAATGGAATGGAATTAGGTCAGCTGCAGCCGCACATCACAGCGGAATGGAAAGTGTATAATTGTCGGCAGGGTGAATTCGAAAATGAGGGCGCTTAAGTGCAATTTTTAAAATGGAGGGTTACACACAGAAAAGTGTTTTCACCTGGCGCGTGATTTAAAGTGTGATTCTTTTCAGATGAGTGCTTAGACTACGTTGTGTGCAGTGCTGAGCATCCTATAATTTGATTCCTGGTTGTGAGTCAAGGTTAAATTGTAATTTATCAACATCGTAATTTCTGTGCTTTGAGTTGCGTACGGTAACCATAATTTGTGTGTTCGTAAATTGTTGGCAGCGCGGAAGCATTGATAATTTGAAGTCTCGGTAAGCATCATATTTTATACCATGTCGTAATTGAAATTCCATGTCGGTGGAAATGTGCGTACCTTTCATTAATGCAGTTGTGCCCTTTCAAATCATTTCGTACCAATGCCTTGTGTACTTTATCCACGTGTTACCTAAAATAAATTCATGTAAATTTTCAAATTCTTTTATTCTCCATGTCTGGTATGCAGGTGTACGCAAGCATGAAGGACGATACTTTAAAATTTACGGGGGTTGAGATTCCCTCAGCGTCTGGGAAGGGGGTCCTAAACCCACCCTCTTTTCGTATCGCAACATAGAGCTTCAAATTTCTAACGAAAACTATTTCAAAATATTTTGTTCAAATGCGTCTTTTCTTCGCTCGACCCAATACCCCGACCTCGAATAACTCTCTTGAACAAATTTAAGTCAGCAACAATAGGCCTGTAATTAGTAAGAGAAATCTTCGTGCTTGAATAATAAAGCAAGGAAAAAGGTTTGAGAGCGAACATTTCACTAGGAAGAATTATCGTTAAAGTTAACGTTTCGACTCAAAGAATGGTTATCAACAACGATTCTGAAACAACGACGATAATTATAATACGCAGATAGATCAATGTTCAAATTCTGAAAGCCTCAATGAAAATTCAAAGTAACTCATGAGTTGGCTACTCGTAATTAGGTGTCAGTCAAATGTGGTTGGCGTAGTAGAATGCAAATAAATATTTTCAGCACGGAAGGCGACGGCATTGGAACCTGAAGCTTAATCGCCGAAATCGTCTTCCTATGGTAAACGATTACATTTTTTGAGCTAGAACTTAGGTATTAAGACGCACATTGTGTGCATCTGTGTGGATAGATCGTTGAAGAGAGCATGGCTTGTGGAAGGTGTTCTTTATAGTTGATAGAAGGGCAGATTTGATTTTTGTTTAACAAAACAAATTGAAATTCAACATTCATGAACAATTCAGAATGAAAGATAAGCAGACCTTTCTATATTTTTTTCAGTTTGGCTGTCAAAATAAAGAACAAAAATTGTTCATCAGTAGCAGATTCAAGTTACGATATAAAGGAAATTGTTTGCGCCTTTCCTTATTCGGCCATCATTAGAAAAAATTGGAAAATATTTGCTTGCCCTTTCATCAAAACACTCATGCACATCGATTTTTATTTTGTTTTGCTTGAAAAAAATTAGTTTATTCATTTTTTAACTTCGACGGATGGTTGTAAAAATACACATTCTACTGTGATTTATCAACACAGTTACGCAGAGTGTGCATCTGAAAACTTAGGCTCTATACCGAGAGCCTTACGAATTCGAATACAAGAGCATACTCACTCGACCGTTTTTTTCTGTTATTCTTGCAACCAATTCTCCCCATCTGTTACCTACGTTTTTGTTATAATGCTGTTTACCCTTGCTTTATGGAGCCTGTGTGTATTTTACAACGTAAAATCATTTGAATGACACTCAGTTTGCAGTCAGCTTGCTCACTTTGTGTGTCAGAAGTATAATCTACAACGCCATCCGTAATTATAACCGCCACGTCTGGGAGTAGGAGAAATATTTGTCTTCGATGAAAACATTCGTCAAGATCTACAGCTCTCGTATGCCACTTTGTTCATAAGAAGTCTGGCATGAAACCGGGAGAAATACAGATAACAAATGACAACTTAACATGGCATAGAACTATTTTTCTATTGCATGGTAACGTGCAAAAATTTGCCTAGCGTGTGATTCATGAAAAAAATGTGTAAAGTGTTTAGAGTTCAGCTGAACTACAGTGATCATTGACACACGGTCAGTTTATGAACCAAATGTTTTCCAGCGCTCTTAATTCATAAATGGAAGAGGATGTTATTACTTTAAAGATCCTAATGCGTATAGAACGATTCAAATGTAAATTGTGGTCCCTAATACTACGATTTGGTTGCGAGAAAAGGAGTGCTTCAGTGCGCAAAAATATGGTCGTCTTAGCTATCGTTATGAAGTTGCTTACTCCTGCCACAGAGTTGGTACGGAATATCACACCTAACATCCATAAGTTTGTTTCCTTTATTATTTTTTCAAATTATTTTTGCGATATAAATTCAGAGGTGATAGCCTAGAAAGCCAATGAACCCCAATTTCAAATAATCCGGGGATAATGATAAATACTCTCTTGTCAAGAAAAAATCCTGATTATCAATTTGTGTACCATACAATTTTCTCACGACCATTTTTTATGGCTATTAAATCAAAGTAAAAATTTCATACACTTTTTCCGTTCTATTGCGCAGCATTATATAGGTTCTCTATTTGCATTGATTTAGGGTTGCGGTCGGTAAAAACTTTATCTAAGTGCAGCCCAGTTTGGTGTAAAACGTTATACGGTAGCTCATTGACTTCGAAAATTCTTCCCCTAAACTAATGTGGGCAGAATTGAAGTGCTTAAACGAAGATTTTCACGTGACTTGAACGAAAGGCGGCGGAAACGGTGGGGCCCTGCAATTTCACAGATCATTTGCATTATAACTAATTATTTGTTCTATTGTTCTACGTGGCAGGAGCTCATTTCTCTCGTCACTGATATTCTTTATTGTAATTTTGCCTTTAAACCATGCACCATTACCAAATTGACTCCAGCGTAGGGGAAATTGTGTAGTACTTGAGTCTTAAAGCACGTTGCTCGGAAACAAACCCATTGGCCTGAAAACTTCTGAACACGCACTAGCAATTTTTAAGATTTCCACTCCTTCCACTGCTTTTCTAATAGGAGATGAGCAAACGCATTAAAAAATAACACTGCATTGGACACAGGATCAGTTCAGATATTATTCAAAGTTGGTACAATTTTTTAGACCACGTAACATGGTAAAATTAAGAGGACTGCGAATAATTGTGCAGTTTTGAATAATATGATAAAGAGCTCGAAAATATATTCACATGTCAGGGCATTTTGTTGTTCGAGCTGACGGACAAGAGTTTTTTCGCTGAGTAAGTGCTAGGGTAGTACTTTGAATTTTTTAAAATGCAAAGGAATCATCATTGTAGTTCGCCAACTTTTTGTACTTGGAGCTGCACTAAGCCAACACTAAGCAAGTGCTTTTGTACTATGTCAAGATATAACAAAAAGCACAATACGCGAGATGAATCCATGATTGAGGGTATGAATACACGAACTGAGATTAGGATCATATATAGCAATGGTTTGTCACCCTGAAACGTTACTCACTCCGACAAGTTCTTGTCCCATGTTCCTCCTCACACTTCGTGCACTCAAAGATACACTCATACTCATCGATCTGCACTGATCATTGATTAATTCTCTGCGAAATCTTCTAACTAATTCAAAATCTCTTAACTTTTCCGTATGCTCCCTAACGTTGTCATGATACGACGTCTAAAGAAATGGAAATAAATTGAAGAACATCATTTTATTTTGATATAACTTGATTGTTGGAACTTGACTATTTCTCGTCAAATAGACTTCTTGAACATTCTACAAAATGTTTACGGAGATAAGTTGAAGTCGAATGATTTAGTTTACTTCTGGGTAGAGAAAGGGGAAATTTCAATTATAAAATTATCACTGGTGGTGGGATAATCCATATTTGTACTGAAAAAACTTAGAGCGCACTTCAGTTTTCCTTTATTAAGTACTCACGCGCTGCCCTATTAAAAATTATAGGAGTGGCATCGGTGATTCTTGGGAGCGCTCCCAAATATGCATGGTTGTTTCATCCATGCGTCTCCTATGAGGCAACTTCGAAGTGTCCACTTTATAGGCGCGCCTGCACCTCTGTCCCAACCGGTGGCCACGCATGGCTCAGCATGGAGCACTACCGTCGCGCTCCCAAGGCGCGACCAGTTTCTCTTATTCACCATCGGAGAATCATGAGAGGCCCAGGATGGCCACCTCTTAATTTAATTTAAAAAAAACGGCTGCGCACAGCTGATTTCCCATTAGTCACACTTTCAAACCGTCACACTGCTCAAACCGATTATAACCAGTTTGCCCTTGAATTACCTTAGTTCTTGCGCGATTAATCAATTCATCATAAGCAAACACGGTTGATAGTACAATAAAAATGTACCAGAGTATGTAAATTAAATACATTCCTACTAATGTGCAGAAAATTTCAAGGGTGCGTGTTCATTATTAAGCTGACATTAATGGGACATGTTTGTGACGTATAACTTATGCTTGAAGTTTTCGCAACGCAATTACTAAGGTAATTAATGGGCAACTGGCTATATTTGGTTGAGAAGCGTCAACGGTTGAACGTGCAATAATGGGAAATCAGCTGTACGCAGCCTTGGAGGCGAAAGCCTGCAGGGAACAATATAAATGTACCTTGAAAAGAATATAGCAACAATACCCTAGGGTCGTTGAAAGAATATACTCGTAGCTATATACATAACAAAAAAATTAGAAAGGAAAATAAAATATTTTTACCTTGCCCGAGCCTAATTACACCGGCTATTTATATACACACACTCCCCCACCTATCCCCACACACAAACCCTCCCCACACCCCCCTCCCACACACCTACTCCCACACCCACACACAACCCCGCCACCCCCCCCCCCCCCCCCTACACACACACAAATATGTATCTGAACACATCGTCGATCACCTTCAAGAACGTCCTTCAATTCAAAGGTTGCTGAAGACTGACGAGGGAAAATTCAGGTTTGGTTTCCACATTTTGTTGTTTTTACATTGCTCACATTGAGGTTTTGCCTTCGCTACCAGCCCCACCACAACGATGAATCGTCACAAATATCAATTGACCGAAGTGGTGAAGCTAGCAGTCCTTGCTCCGTTCATGCTCTTGAAATAATGCCTCTACAGACCAGCATTCTACGTCTCTTCTATCTCTTGTTTCTTCTGACACCCTCACGTACTATACACCCTCACGTAATACACACTCGCACTGATATACACTCTAACACTACTTGAAACGTTTTAAACAATATAGACACGATCCAGACATGTGTCACGCACAACACCAACTTCCAAACTGACGCGAAAGACGGTAACCGTCATTTCTCTCGAGAAAGGTGGCAGACGTTTCGCCTAGAGGCCACCTGAACAGGTGGCCTGTGGTAGAACCATGGGAGAACTTGCTCGCATCGCGCTTATGAGTCGCGCCCTGGAAGTGTCAGAAGGGAAGAGGCCTCGGATTGCTTAATACTCCTTTAATTCACCGCTGTCTCCCTTAATCAACCATGCTACTCCCTTAATTTTTAATAGGGTGAGTACTAGCGAAAATATCCAGTGAAATTTATTTCGTTTGCATGCAATGTATTGAGAACTTCGTTTCGTTACTACACTTCCTTGAATATTTCATATATTCCAATCTAAAGGCAAAAAAATAAATAAAGTGTTTTTTAATGTCTCGGGAACTTGTCACGTTGTGCGGAAGATGTTCTGCGTGCATTTAAAATTCAAGACCGAATCAGTTATTCCACTTCATTAACTGCCTTTTTACATAGATTGCATTTTTCAATCACGGCTGACGTTTGTTCTATTTAATTTCGTACATTTTCTTCACTTACTTGACTATCGTATACTGAGTAATTCATTAGATGGTTTTTCAAAAATTAATTCTTCAACCTCATATAGTTTAGTATAAATTTCGGTAATGAAACCGAATATCTTTTTGAAAATAGGAATTCAATGTGTTATACGAGTAATGCAAGATTTGAAATTACAACAAAAGAATAGTCACAGGTACTCATCAAATTATTCGGTTATTTAACGGCAATATTCTTTGATCCATTCAAATACAAACGTGAAACTAATGTTCAATCAGTTTTAAAACTGCGTGCGACCTGTGCAATTAGACGTGACAAACACGCTAGTTTAACTAACACATCTTTTGATATCGAGCCATTCGTTTAGTCTGAACGGCTAAATCATGCATGTAAATAAGTTTGAAATAGGAGTAAAAATAAATTCTCTGCAGCTCTTAATCGTCCAGGGAATGCATGTGAAGCAATTGGTTGCCTCAAGTTTTGGTAAATTCCCGATGTACAAAACGTATTCTCCGAACCAGCTTCAACAGAGCACATAGAGTCTACACTGGCCAAAAAAAGAATTTTTCCACAAAAAATTTTTAGGAGAAAAATTTGACTGAAGTTCATCTCATTTTACAGACTATATTGTCATCAAAGAAGCAAATAAAGTCAGTGTGACTTCTTATTATACATGTAACATCAGTCATCAAATAACCACCAGCTAGGAGAAAGGTTATTTTGAACAATTTCAAACAAGGACCGCTCGCAGGTGAGATAAATTGTCAGAACTTTTCTCGTTCAATGTATGGTTCAACTGCCAGAGTGAGTGCGTACTAGATAAGTCACCGCCAGGTATTCCAAATTCTCATGAAACAGTTCAAAACCACGTTTCGGTGATTGCTTTCGCTGTCATTCCCAAAACAAGGAAATATTTCGGTGTTTTTCAACACGGGACACACGCAAAAACCTTTTCGTGCATTAATCAATATATGGCTCCTACTTTGAGTAAAGTAGAATGCAGTCTAACAAACGAGTGATCCTTTTCGAACAGACTACAAACTTTCTCACGTCTCAAATAGGACGGATCAATGTTCTAGGGAATTTTCAAGATCTTGAACGAAGTACAAGGGGCCTCCTGTTAAAAATCAAAGCCATTTTTTGACGGTTTCCTTGCCGCGATAAGCAAGACCGTTGACAGTATATAGGTCTGGAAGGATTTTTTTTGGTCACCGTTCTCGTTTTCTGCTGTTGAAACCGCCAGAAAATTTTTAATTACATTGGAACCATTCGGTAACTACAGCCTTCAGCGGCTCCCTGCTGCTTTTCTCGGTTACGTAATAGCAGCGTTCCGTGGCCTACACCGACATTTTTTGCGGTAAGAACAGTCTTCCGCAACTCCATTTTGATATTGCGCAACTTCGTGCCGACGTTCCGTGGTTCCGTGCTACCCCTGGAATTCATGTCATTACTGGTCACATTTTACACTTACATAATATGTATGTACAATTAAAATTGTATACATATATCTCCCAAAGAATGGTCCCACATTTAAAGACTGAAATGGTAATCTAAATTAAATTTGTACTTATTCTTCTTGCATTTTCCATGGCTGCAAATTGTTGTCAATTCCGTGGCGAATTGACTTTTTTCTCAGCTCCATCAACATTGCCAACTGCTGTAATTACCTGACGGAGGAGATGACATTAAAATGGCAAAGTTTGCTTATATCGAAATATCTACAGTTGGCAATCATTACAGCTTACATTTCTTGAAGCAAGCTGCGGGTTGTTCGAGCCATAGAAGCTTTTCAGATCCTAGAAAACAAATTCTGAGCTGCCAGTGCCAGTACGTCATCGCGATAGGTAACGAGAACGAAACCAACTCTGTAACACACACCCTGTGAGCGAAGGATTCAAACAAGAGAAAACATTTAAAACAGTGTGAGAAAAATTATTACATTAGAGACTTCAATATGAGTTGAGTACGACAATTACTTCAACAATTAACGAACTCGTCTTAAACTGGAAATTGGGACAGACTTACATGAGCCAGCATGAAGAAATTGGGAAAAATTGACTGACTAACGGCTCAGAATAATGACATGACGGATGGTTTCAGAGAGTTTTTTTTCAAAACGCAAAGTGAACGAACGTCGATGACAGCTCGGAAACTGAAATATGAGATTATATTGGTCGTGTATACATGTGTTGAATTAATTTAGACATTAGCGGAACTAATCTACAAGGGATTTATTTCGTAATATAAATAGAGCTAAGTGGTTCGCACTTACTAAGGCTTGGCGCTTTATTTTCTTTTTATCTGTACTTTTTAAGCATCTTATCGTGCCATACAGCAGTGATCATTGAAGATGACGTAACATATCCCCGCATGAAGGTATCAAGATATGAGCAGGATCATGAGCATGATAATCAGGTGCAATTTTGAATGAGATTAGCGTATTGATCAAGTTGCAGCGAGGGTTGGAGTTTTGCGGTCTTGTTGAGGTTCGCTCGATTGTACGTCTGGGGCAGCACGCGCGCTCGCCCTCTCCTCCAAACTCACCTCACCGTCGATCAGTAAATTCCTAAATGGGATTTAGGTGTTCCTCACTAACCACACGACTCTCACGAACCACAATTGAAACACGCGTGTTGAAAACTCGGCTAGCGCTACTAAGTTGTTGTTTGCATGACGAAGTAAGAGTTGGATGCAATTGCTAACGTTAACGTGACAATATCTAAACGTTGAGTGATAATACATCTTAAAAGTCATTCCTTAATTTTCAAGACTTCTGTCTCTAGTGGCAGCAACCTTCCCTTCTTAATCTTCACGGATTAACGAGTAAAGAGTGAGAGAAAGTCACGAAAAATCATCGAACATTCATATTGTCCTTGTTTAGAGTGCACTCCGTGAACTTCTTATTACAACACGTTCTAGAAATCAATGCCTGGGCATTGTGAAACAGTTTTAAAATATTAGGCCTGCAAACAGCGTGATTTTAAAATTTTGAAATGCTAATACACTTGTTGGTGGAACTCTTCGTGCAAACTTCGGCTACTAGGAGGAAATACAAATTTAAACACTTCTTTATCAGTGAAAAAATATCGAAAACGCTTAGTTTTTTAATTATTGGGCTTAGAAGTTTTTAATGCTGCGCTACAAGAGCACAACAGCGATGCCGCAACAGACAGAAATAAGGGCAATATTGGGAATTAGAATGAACAAGTGTTGGCAGAATCGAACATGTTTTATTTACAGTTTAAAACATTAATTCACAGATTCAAGAAATTTCTAGAAATTCCTAGTCAACGTTAGCGAACCCTGGTGAGAAGCGTATGCGTATCTTTCGTCAGCTATGCACCGTGGCACTGAAGTGGTAAGATGTATCGCTTACAAATGCACAAATGGCAGACATGCATTTCATTCATGGTTCTGCTATTGGTAATGCAAGACGTGCCGCGAGAATCTATCACGAACGTTACCCTAATCGAGAAGTCCATGATCATCGATTATTCACTGCATTGCACCTAAGATTGACGGAAACCGGCAGTTTAAAGGTAAACAGAGTAGACGTTGGTCGCCCAATCAATTATCATCGAGAGCAAGAAGTGTTGGAACATTTCCGTAGATACCCGCGTACGAGCACCCGTGCCGCAGCAGCATCTTTGGGTATTCGTGACCATAGTACAGTGTGGCATGTATTGAACCGGAATAATTATCATCCGTATCACTTCCAGAGAGTCCAGTGTCTCCTTCCCGTTTATTATGGTGGTCCTCGTGAGCGATTCGCGCAGTGGTTTTAAGATCGGGGGGGGGGTTTAGAAGATACCAATTTTGCAGAGTGTGTGTTGTTTACGGATGAAGCAACCTTCAACCGAGAGGGAATTTTTGATTATCATAACTTTCACTCATGGCAGCAGAACAACCCTCATGTCATCCGTGAACGTCATCACCAACATCGCTACACTGTCAATGTTTGGGCAGGTATCGTGTACAATCAACTCATTGGTCCATACATTCTGCCAGAGCGTCGTACTGGAGATGTGTACAAAATCTTTTTTGAACAAGTCCTTCCTGGTTTATTGGAAAATGTGCCATTAGGTATTTGTAGACGACTTGGGTTTCAACACGATGGAGCTCCGGCACATAATGCTCTAAATGTGCGACGGTTTCTTGACCAACCATTTCCAAATCGATGGATTGGTCGTGGTGGTGCTGTGCCTGGCCACCGAGATCACCTGATTTGACTCCGTTAGATTTTTCTAATGGGGGCACTTGAAGTCTCTGATTTATGCGACACCTGTGGAGTCGGAAGAAGACTTTGTCGCTCGAATTGCAATCGCTGCTGGAGATATCGCTGACAACCCAGGAATGTTTGGCAACCCACGCAACTCGCTTCGACGAAGGTGTCGAGCGTGTCCTTTCGGCCATGTTAATGGTCGAAATTTTGAACACCTACTTTGATGCGTTACTTTCTATTATTTATTAAAGTACCTCATGTTATTTAACGTTTTTTATTACCCTCGTGTGTTATTATTGAACATTAGTGCATGTGGTTAACTAGGATCGCCGTGAGTTCTTGAAGCACAGCATTAAAAACTGCTAAGCCCAATAATTAAAAAACTAAGCGTTTTTCGATATTTTTTCACTGGTGAAACAGTGTTTAAATTTGTATTTTCTACTAGTAGCCGAAGTTTGTACCAAGAGTTCCACCAACATCCTGTATACATAAAACGACGTAAGTGATTATTATAAGTGATTCCCAGCACACCATTTACAGTCGATAAAAATAAGTATAGGTGCGGTGTAAAAGCAAATAGCTTACATTTTTTAGCGCATTTGTCTAATTTCAAATTATTCACTAGTTTCAAGTTGAACCAAGGCACTGTTTGAGGAGTGAGTGTTCGTTACTCCACCTGCTTCTCTGCATGTGTACGTACTGCCCATCTCAAGCGAAAGATCAACCTAGGCACTAAAACACTACAGATTTTACAAAACTTTCACAAGGTACAGACTTACCCATCTACAGTCAAACTCATTTCAGAATTAAAAATTAGCTTCAAACATAGAAGATACATTGTTTCAAACGTAATTCGTTTCAAAATATCATTTGCCTATGAACTGAAAATTTGAAAAGCATCAATTTAGTTGATATAAGCTTGCAATACGTTAACGGCTGCTTCATTTTTCAATTTGTTCGATACAGGCGTACTTCATACCCTATGCCAAATTTCGGTAAAACCTATATTTTGGCCAGTTCATGTGTAAATTTCATCCAGGGGTAGTCGAGAGTGGCCAACGGTCGGGTGATCCGGCAGTGTGTGGCCTTTCTCGGCCGGAGATTAACGGCTCTTGTCGACCTGAAAACGGCCTGAATTTTAATTATGTTTCGTTCTTGACAGGACCTTCCCCCTGTGCAGGTCCTGTGAAACTTTACGTTGCATGCGTGGAAATGAATGTTCTAATGTATTTTGTGTTCCTGAATGAAAATCTCATAGAGTCTGTACACGACTTGACTTTCCAAAATGATGGACGCTGCAGCAAGACAACAAGACAAAATCTATCATAACGGGCTCTGCAGAGTGGTTTCAGCAGTAGAAAATAAAGTTATGGGGCTACCAAGTCCGTCACCGAACCTGAATCCTATCGAAAACTTGAGGAGAGGATTAAAACGTTCACTAACACTTGTATGAGACTATCATGTATCCTTTGGAACTTTCATGTGACACTTTTGCACTAATCCAGACGATGTTTTACCAGTTTTGTACTCAGATCCCAATTTTCCATTAAATGAACATAAATACAATAAAAGATTAATTTTTTATTACTTTCCTATTGTGTGTACTTATTGGAGATGAACTTTTGACTTCCCGTAGGATATTTATGGAACCAACTGTATTTCCAAAGCTGCTTAAGTTATTTTCTAGAGAGAGAAAATTTTCATTTATCTCTCAGTGCGTCGAGATTCACCAAGTGATATTCACCATATTTGAAGCATCTGTTTTCTTACTCAAGGTATTTATGCTAAGTCAAGTTTGGTAACGTAACCTGACCGTGGATAATACCTTACAATTTTCACAACATTCATTAGAATTCTGTTGCAAAAATAGAGAGACATGAGGCATCATTTCTGCAAGCATTATTCCAGTCCACGGGAGTGCTTGGATATGATTCAGATGTATTGACAAACTATACCTGCACGTCTAGTAAAACTGAACAAAGATCATTCATAAAAAGTATACTCATTTACTTTTACTTATACTATGCACGAGAGTTTCAGGCCTGACTCGCACGCGTGATTTGGGTTAGAGGGAATATTGTCATGAATGTTTGATCAAAATGTAGGTAAAGGCAAGAATCAATGCTGAAAAGCATTATCGGTTGTTTGGTTATATCTGGAATAAAAAACTAACAGTTTACTGTTTCATCAGTCTTTGGCTTTTGAACGTATCACCCTCCCCCAAAACCGGTGTGCGTACGGCTTCAGAATATATTAGTGTGCATTTGATTTTGGTTGAGAATTCCGTTTCGGTGGGTTCAAACTGTAGGAAAATCATATCGTAAAGACTACGAGTATTGAAAATATTCCAAAAATTTAGGTATTTTCCAAAATTTTCAGCTTGAAGTATGAGTGCAACGGGCAAAGCAAAGTGAGAGCTGTTTGTTCTGGGGTTGTTTCGACAACTCGGGAGTGGGTCCTTTATTTGCCATGAAACTGAAGCAGCAGGGTGTCATTCAGCTGTTATGACAACCAATTTTTCCAATTTTCCTAATATTAGAATGTATAAAGGCTAGTTACTTCGTTTATGTTTCTAGCATCCGAATCAGAGCCAAGAACCGACATCAGTACCATTCAAATCAAGTCCAAGCGCTCCCATAAACAAGAATAATGCCCCATTGTAGGAATAATACTTCAGTTGCAGAAAATATACTTCATGCAATTTATGCCAGCAAGAGAATTCGGATAAATCGCTTAAAAGTTGTAAGGTTTCATCCACGGTTATGTTGCATCACCTAATTTCATATAGCATGAAGCCCTGGAGTAAATAAATAGATGTTTCACATTTGCAAGCAGGCAAGTCCATGAACCTTAATGCACCGAGGGAAAAGTAGAAATTTTCTCATAGGAGAAAATAAATTACATTTTTACAAAAAAAATTACCCACCTGTCCATCAGTTTTGCAAAGTATACAGAGTCGAATACTTTCAGATCGAGAATAATTATTGTCGTAACTTACATGTAGGCATTACTAGGAGCTTAATTGAAAAAAGTTTGCAGGAATCAGCGCAGCTTCATGCCTATTTTCAGAATGAAATTTTAAATAATTTGAAGTAAAAATATCAATTACAAGCTTTGAGCCTGAGGGCTTAAATGTTTTTACATGACATTCTAGCTATGGATTTGGATAATTTCATAGAACACTATTTTCGTAAAAGTTTGTAATTTACTCGCAATTTCTTATCTATTCAGGGAGATACTTCGAATTAATGAATGAGCTGAGCAGATCTGATTTCGAAGACTTAACGTAGAATAAAAACGCCCAAGAATGCTTTATGATTTTAAAAGAAGAAATTCTCACCTCTTCAGAGCATCAAATCCCAACAGAGCGACCGAAACCGACCGATAATGCCCCCTGATTTACACCGGAGATTAGACATCAAATAAATGGCAGGCAAAAATATCTACGAAGACTTAATATGAACCAAAACAAAGCACATCACAAGAAGCACACTCGTGGCTGCAGAGCCGCCGAACAGATGATCAGACTTGAAAATTAGAATTACAAAAGCACAGTTGCAGCTCTTGCAAAGCACACCCAATGTATGTTAATGTACGTATTAATTTCATGTACGTAAATGAAAAAGGACTTGCAAAGATACAATTAGATTTTTGATCTTCATTGACTTTGAAGCCCAGATGACAAAAGTAAAACCAAAATCCGAATTAAATAAGAACTTAACTTCAATGTTCACTGGGAGAATTTAACTGAAATTCCTCAACCTCAGGCCATAAGCATCCATGCTGTCTTCAACAAACGACATAATTATCGGTGCAAAAAGTCAGAAAAAGAGCTAATCCTTTAGAACTTATGCAAATCAACTGCCCCTGCTGGCCTAGCTCCCCGTAAGCTTAAAGAAACCTGAAGAAATCAAAGAGCCCTTATAAACCATCTATCGATTGCCCGCAACTGGGCTTGTTTCGCAGAATTGGAAGCTGGCTAAAGTCACTCTAATTTTCAAAAAAGTAAAATCACAAGTCCCAATTACTGTTGTCCTATAAGCCTGTCATCTGTAAGCGTCAGAAAGATGAAAAGATCGTTCTGTGTCCGAATAACAAAACATCTTCAAATTCAGAATTAATTGCAGGCACTCAGCAGATGTTTCGGGAAAAAACTCAACTGTCTCACAAAAGTACTTTCCTTCTTCGGAGAAGTTAACGAAATCTCCGACAGTACGAAAGCCATAAACGTCATAGATCTCAAATTCAAAAAGACTTCGATAAAGTTCCCCATAAAATGATTATGGTAAAAGTGAGAGCCCTGGTATTCAGAAGTACAACGCACGATGGGTGCTAAACTGGCACACTGCATGGTCGCTCTTATAGAGAGTATATAGCGAATCACGAGTGATTTAGTGACAACTTATGTATGCTCAGGAGTTCGCCAAGGGAGCGTTTCAAGTCCGCTACTCTTCATCATTTTTTTGCGAACTTGATCTCGAAATCATGAGAAAATTAATAAATTCGGCGATCCAACGATTCTTAGACACGGTCCTTCACCGAGCGGGACAGAATTAATATTCAAGCAGATTCGGACCGGACCGTCTTCTTCAATGGAGCGGAACCTGGCAAATGAGCTTTAAAATCGATTAATACTAAATAGTGCTCACTGGGAGAAAGAATGAGCACTTCCTACATGCAGTGAATGATATTCCAATTAAAGCCGTAGGCCAACAAAGTGATCTTGGCATCACTATCACTAAGAACCCAAGCATGACAGACAAGTAGAACAAAGGGATATGACTATAGACCGACCGGGGTTGAAAATTTGGCCGAGGCCTGGGTCAACAAATTTTTCATGGCCGGGGCCGGGGTTATCAAATTTACCATGGCCGGGGCCGGGGTTCAGACCGTGTCAGGACATGTTACGACGACGTAATGCAGAACGCAGGTTAGTGGCTCAATGCATGTTGCGGTTGGGTGCGTAATGTTGTCATTTGACTAAAGTTTTGTAGACTCGCAGTTGCTGTGTTTGTTGAATTAATTAATATGGAGGCAATTATAGTAATTAAATATACCGGGTGTTCCACAAAAATGTCCACGACTTTTTAATTGATTCTATCTCCGCTTTAGATTAATATATTTTAATTGTCTTTTTCACAATGTAGTAAATTTTGTTTCCTTTTCGAAAAATTTAAGTTTTTAAAAATCGTTTAATAAGCATTTTCCAGGGATCGATTTACTGAAAAAGGCAGAAAAACTAATTGTTCAAAGGAAAAGTTTTAAAAACAACTGGTGGTATTCTTCTTCATTTCTCAATACCTACTATAAACAACGCAATTTCAGAACAAAACCTCCATCATAAATAGTTCTCCGACAAAGAATTGAAGAAGTGTTTCAAAAACCAAAGGAAAACAGTGAAATAATCCGCAAAACTCTTCGTTCAATGGTGGCTAGAAGTAATACTTGCCTTGAGAGAAATGGAGGGTTTGTCGAAGAATACTCAATTACTTTAATTATTTAAACAATATTTAAGGTAATGTTTTGTTGCACTTTTAAATTTTTGTTTGTTCGTTTTTATGGAAAGTACAAAATAAGGAAGAATATCAACATTACTTTACACGCTTTTCCTTTGAACAATTAATTTTTCTATCCCTTTCAGTAAATCCATCAATGTAAAGTGGTTATTAAACGATTTTCAAAAACATAGATTCTTCTATAAGAAAACAGAATTTACTACATTGTTAAAAAATACAACTAAAAAATGTTAATTTAACATGGAAATTTAATCAACTGAAAAGTCGGGGACATTTTTGTGGGACACCAGGCATAATGACTAAAAGCAATGCATCAGCAGTATGGGATTGCTTTTATATGTCGGTGAAGTGTGAAGGAATTGCAGTGTGCACCATTTGTGAAGCAAATATACGACAAGGAACAGCTGTTGCACCTCAGAAAACTTTCTCAACTAAATCTTCATGGGGCCATCTAAAATCAACACAAAATGATCAATTCCTGGAAGCTAAAGAAAAACCAAATTAAGAAAGAGAATTGAAAAATAAAAACAAAATGAACAAGAAGAAAACCTAAATGTCTAAGTATTGAAAGCAAAGCCAGTTTAGGTTGCAGCAGTGGCAAAACAACCGATAGTAGCACGCTGTCTTCGTCTTCTGGCAAACAGATGACTTTAAAAAAAAACATTTCCTGAATCAAAAAACTGAGTGCCTAATAATACTGACCAAATACATAGAGAGAAATTGGTAATTTACTGGATTTGTGACGCGCTCAATCCTTACCACCCTGAGGAAAAGGAAACTTTTCGAACTTTATAGAGTTTTTGAATGATTCCATCAGAGAAGGTAATTAGAACAAGACTAATTCTGAAATTCAGTATCCTAATTCAGTGTGCCATTTCAGAGGAAATACAAAAGCAAGTAGACGAAAATAGCATCTTCTCATGAGCTACTAATATTTCGATCTTTCAAGTCGAGATTCTTTCATGTCAATAACTGCGCACTGGATTATAATTACACTGGATGGTAGTATACACACTGCTTGTTCTACTTAGTGACTGCATGTTATTCAGAATTGCGATGAAGTCGCAAATCTCTCGAAAAATCATTTTGAATTTTATTAAAAAACACTTGAATTTTTCAAGTGCGGTTTGCCGAGCACACAACACCTTTTTCACTCCAAATAAATCCAAGTCAAGTTAAATTTAATCCAAGTCAAGTTCAATTTAATTCAAGTCAAGTTCCAATTAATCCAAGTCAAGTTCAAATTAATCCAATTCAAGTTCAAATTAATCCAAGTCAAGTTCAAGTTAATCCAACCCTAAGTTGAGTTAAAAATTTACGTACTTACACGTAATTTGAGCGGTTTTTGTGAACATGTATCTATTGGAGGTACATATGTATCTAATGGATGTGATGAGCGAGACAATCGTTTTTTCTTTTAAGCAAGGAATACATAAAATTTCCGCCAGTGTTGCAATCTATGGAAAAACAAGCTCTCGTAAAATGTGCTAGGTATCTATCATCAGGAGGCTGAGTGTGATTCAAATCTTTGACCGGCGTAAAAGATGCAAGTCAATTATAAAAACTTAGCATTATACTACTCATTAATGTTGCTTTAAAATTCTACATTGATGGCAGTGTTCAAACATTCAAATATTTATGTTCAAAAGGTAATTTTATGTTAAACATACACGTAGTAGTTTCGAGGATTTATTTACTCATAGATCTTACATCGATCCTGGAATTTCACTTCATCATATATACATAAAATCATATACATACAAATACAAAAGATTACTACCGGACGATATGCAGAATTAATCTTTAAAAGAAATATACAAATGTGATTCACTGCGTACTTAACGTACTATATTACGTAATCCGTGTTAGTTGATGTGACGAAATGTACATAGAATCCTCTTACAATATACAATAATAATACAAGTAACAATGATTCTAACTCAATGCGTATTTTATATGTATGTGTATACAATTCAATATATATTATAATTTCAAGACTCAAATAACTTTTATGATAGTCATTTAATGAATATTGTCACCCATATCAAGATATATTGAATGTATACACGAACATATATTGAATTGTATACACAAACATATGAAATACGCATTGAGTCAGAAACATTGTAACTTGTATTATTATAGTGTATTGTCAGAGGATCCTACATTTCTTCACATTTGTGTAATACTCATTTAAACTGTAATCAAACGGAATCGTACTTCAGTACTCTGTGAATGTCATTTGTATATTACTTTTAAAAATTAAATCTACGTATCGTCTGGTGGTAATCTTTTGTATCTGCATGTATATGATTCCATATATATATGTGATCAAGTGAAATTCCACGTAAATAAATTTTTATGAGTGTAAATAAATCCTCGAAACTACTACGTGTATGTTTAACATAAAATTATATTTTGAACATAAATATTTGAATGTTTGAACACTGCCATCAATGTAGAATTTTAAAGCAACATTAATAAGTAGTATATTGCTAAGTTTTTATAATTGACTCGCTTCTTTTACGCCGGTCAAAGATTTGAATCACACTCAGCCTCCTGATGCTGGACACTTGGCAGATTTAGCACATTTTACGACAGCTTGTTTTTATAGAGATTGCCTGTTATTCCTTGCGGAAATTTTATGTATTCCTTGCTTAAAGGAAAAACGATTGTCTCGCTCACCACATCCAATTGATACATATTTAACACAAAACCGCTCAAATTAACGTGTGATTATGTCAATTTTCAACTCAACTTAGGGTTAGATCAATTTGAATTTGACTTGGATTTATTTGAACTTGACTTGGATTAATTTGAACATGACTTGGATGAATTTGAACATGACTTGGATTAATTTGAACTTCAACAAAATGTAGATAATGCAACATAATGCGTACAAAACGCATGCTTTTCGTGTTCCCATGTATTTGTTTTTTGCCTGTGTTTAATGTTCTTTACCAGTGTTAAATTTTCTTTAGCTGTATTAAGAGTTCCTAAATGTATTAAATAATCTTTTTTCGATGTTAGTTTGCTGTGATCTTTGTCAAGTTTGTAATAGAATAGTTGTCGGCAAACATTGAGAGCTCCATCCGCATTTCTTAGATGCGAGCAAGTTTAAGTAAGCCTGACTCGCCCCTTTTTCTGATCGGCTCTTTTCACGCTGCGCCGCGCAAGCGAGCAGTGTCTCCGTCGCTTTTTCTTGAACTCGCTAGTATTAGCAAGTCGACCACTCTACAGTGGAATACATCTCAAGTGGACGACTATTCATTTGTCTATTTATTGGTTCTTCATTAGTTCTCCATCAACCTAAGATGACAGTGTGAAGAATTAGGGGGCGGCAACTGGCGACACACTGGCCGGCTTGCGTCCTTTGGGCGGAGGGATGCCTTGATGGCTGCGCCCCCCTTCGATGGCTGGGCCCCACTTCGATGGCTGCACCCCACTTCGATGGCTGCGCCCCCCTTCGATGGCTGCGCCCCACTTCGATGGCTGCGCCCCACTTCGATGGCTGCGCCCCACTTCGATTGCTGCGCCCCACTTCGATGGCTGCGCCCCACTTCGATGGCTGCACCCCACTTCGATGGCTGCGCCCCACTTCGATGGCTGCGCCCCACTTCGATGGCTGCGCCCCCACTTCGATGGCAGCGCCCAACTTCGATGGCTGCGCCCCCCTTCGATTGCTGCGCCCCACTTCGATGGCTGCGCCCCACTTCGATGGCTGCGCCCCACTTCGATGGCTCCGCCCCACTTCGATGGCTGCGCCCCACTTCGATGGCTGCGCCCCACTTCGATGGCTGCGCCCCCTTTCGATGGCTGCGCCCCACTTCGATGGCTGCGCCACTGTTCGATGGCTGCGCCCCACTTCGATGGCTGCACCCCACTTCGATGGGTGCGCCCCACTTCGATGGCTGCGCCCCACTTCGATTGCTGCTCCTCACTTCGATTGCTGCTCCCCACTTCGATGGGTGCGCCCCACTTTGATTGCTGCTCCCCACTTCGATTGCTGCTCCCCACTTCGATGGCTGCTCCCCTCTTCGATGGCTGCGCCCCACTTCGATGGCTGCGCCCCACTTCGATTGCTGCTCCTCACTTCGATTGCTGCTCCCCACTTCGATTGCTGCTCCCCACTTCGATTACTGCTCCCCACTTCGATGGCTGCGCCCTACTTCGATGGCTGCGCCCCACTTCGATTGCTGCTCCCCACTTCGATTGCTGCTCCCCACCTCGATGGCTGCGCCCCACTTCGATGGCTGCGCCCCACTTCGATTGCTGCTCCCCACTTCGATTGCTGCTCCCCACTTCGATGGGTGCGCCCCACTTCGATGGCTGCTCCCCACTTCGATTGCTGCTCCCCACTTCGATGGCTGCTCCCCTCTTCGATGGCTGCGCCCCACTTCGATGGCTGCGCCCCACTTCGATTGCTGCTCCTCACTTCGATTGCTGCTCCCCACTTCGATTGCTGCTCCCCACTTCGATTACTGCTCCCCACTTCGATGGCTGCGCCCTACTTCGATGGCTGCGCCCCACTTCGATTGCTGCTCCCCACTTCGATTGCTGCTCCCCACCTCGATGGCTGCGCCCCACTTCGATGGCTGCGCCCCACTTCGATTGCTGCTCCCCACTTCGATTGCTGCTCCCCACTTCGATGGGTGCGCCCCACTTCGATGGCTGCTCCCCACTTCGATGGGTGCGCCCCACTTCGATGGCTGCGCCCCACTTCGATGGCTGCGCCCCACTTCGATGGGTGCGCCCCACTTCGATGGCTGCGCCCCACTTCGATGGCTGCGCCCCACTTCGATGGCTGCTCCCCACTTCGATGGGTGCGCCCCACTTCGATGGCTGCGCCCCACTTCGATGGGTGCGCCCCACTTCGATGGCTGCTCGCCACTTCGATGGCTGCGCCCCACTTCGATGGCTGCGCCCCACTTCGATGGCTGCGCCCCTCGCTTGACGTCGTCGAGCTCAATGAGCCTGGCCTAAGGTGAGATTGACTCTCCAATGTTTACCGACTGTCCTTAGCTTAGGTTTAGTATCGTTCTGATATGTGGCTCGCGGCTCAATCTGTACCGATGAACCCTGAAACCTAATTCAATTTTGTTATCGTGTTCTTTATCATTAAATCTCGTGGCCTCGCGCCCAACTTAGGAGTCTGTGTAATCTGTGTAATCTCGTGGCCTCGCGCCCAACTTAGGAGTCTGTGTAATCTGTGTAATCTCGTGGCCTCGCACCCATCTTAGGAGTCTGTGTTATCTGTGTAATCTCGTGGCCTCGCGCCCATCTTAGGAGTCTGTGTTATCTGTGTAATCTCGTGGCCTCGCGCCCTACTTAGGAGTCTGTGTTATCTGTGAAATCTCGTGGCCTCGCGCCCCACTTAGGAGTCTGTGTTATCTGTGAAATCTCGTGGCCTCGCGCCCCACTTAGGAGTCTGTGTTATCTGTGTAATCTCGTGGCCTCGCGCCCCACTTAGGAGTTTGTGTTATCTGTGAAATCTCGTGGCCTCGCGCCCAACTTAGGAGTCTGTGTAATCTCGTGGCCTCGCGCCCAACCTAGGAGTTTGTGTAATCTGTGTAATCTCGTGGCCTCGCGCCCAACTTAGGAGTCTGTGTAATCTGGGTAATCTCGTGGCCTCGCGCCCAATGTAGGAAGCTGTAAGCTTCAGTCATTAATCTTTAATCTGTAATCTCGTGTCCTCGAGCCCAATGTAGGAAGCTGTAAGCTTCAGTCTTTAATCTTTAATCTGTAATCTCGTGGCCTCGCGCCCAATCTAGGAAGCTGTAAGCTTCGGTCTTCAATCTTTAATCTGTAATCTCGTGTCCTCGAGCCCAATGAAGGAAGCTGTGATCTTTTCTCTTTAATCTGCAATCTGTAATCTGAAACCTCATGGCCTCGTGCTCAACTGTTAGTCTGTAACAATCTTTTGGGCTCAGCTCGTATTTACCTATACTGGAAGGGCATCAGCTCCATAATACGAAAGTGTGCTCAGCTCGGTTTTCTCTTGCAGCCTATGAGACGTCGCCTGCCGCTACACTGCTTACTGTGCTGCCGTGGTTGACGCTGCTGCTGAGGCCCACTCGCCATGCTGCAGTGCATTACAATTCTTGATAGTTCTTTGTTTTGAGAATGAAGATTATTATTAAATAATGAAATCCCCTTTCTGGGAGCAATTTACCATGGTTCGGGAAGATTTAGTTACTATTTTGTATATGATGTAACGAAAAATGATTACAGAACTCCTTGACTCAGCTCCGAGAGATGCCTTCAACTGACTAAGCTCATTTCCTCGATCAAAGAAGATCGTAAGGTCTATGAATAGAGAGCTACGAATATCTTTAATGGGTTGAACGATGCAACACCAGAAAGGCTTTCCTATAGTAAAGACACTGTCCGAACCAGGAAAACTGGCCAAAAATTCACAATAAATAATTTCAATACAACCTAGGCCCTAAGTTTTTTCAGTTAAAAATTTTCAGACTCTGAAACCAGCTTCCAGAAAATTTTGTCTCTTTCATATAAGGTAAAAAACCGTCTTGACTATTACTGGATTGGCAGCCCACCAATATTCTAAAGTATTAATAACAACTGAAATTCCAAGTTGATTTGAATCGAAAAAGCTACAGGCATACTTCAGTATGGAATACCAGCAAATACTTTTTGGAGCTTATAATTATGATTTCATTGGCAATATCTCATCGGATAGAAGCGTCAGCATGGCGTGAAAAAAAAGAAGCGGTATTGTCGCTAATATATCTAAAAAAGGGAAGGAAACTGTCAAATCATTGAGTGACACTTTGTGTAACGGCATCCTTGAGAGATAGTGTGTTAACGTGAACGTAATGGTGCTTGTGCCTGAAAATTGATCGTTTTAAATTTGTTTTGTTGGCGCCTGAGCGTGATTGATGCTTGATGGCGCGTGACTTATGAAACAATCCGAGAATGGAGCGCTTGGCTCGTTTCTGTTGTCATCTTCTATTTAATGTATTCTAGTATAATCGAAGCATCCTAGGCCGAATTCATGCAGCTTACTGACTTTCTTAATTCATACATTCACAGAATTTTTTAGTGAATTCTTCGGGTCAGGACTTAACAGACAATCATTGTAGAAACGGACAGTGCAGTTCAGAAACATTAACAGGCCGGAGGTTCGAAAGTTGTAATAAAATAGGCGCATTTTTGAAAGGCTACTTACGAGCGAATGAAATAGTGTACTCTTGAATTCAAGGCATTCTAGTTCTAAAGAAAAGGTGCCAGCAGACTTGGAACAGAAATCGAAGGGACAGTTTCTTTACGTCGTGTAAAGTGGCATACCCAAGAACAGGAAAGCAAATAATTAAAAATTTACGTGTTGGCCTTCGTGTGTTCACTGTTTCGTCTAGAATTTATGTAGCTCATTCGAGCAACCAAAAAAGATTATAAAGTTAAAGCGCTAAATTAGTAATCTGGATCTCATGACTCTAATATTGGAACATTTTTATTTATCACAATAAAGTGGATTACCGATAGGGGATATAATTTTACAAGGCTTTCATTCTTCAACAAATATTTTCTTTAATAAGAACTGTTATGAGCTATTCAATGTTCAACTCAAACATTGCGAATAATACATTAGGTGAATATATTCGCACTTTAGTCAGTCAATTTACAAACTACACACATTCAACCACGAAAAACAATTTTCGCCTGAACCAACATCTAAGTGGGAGCTGAAAATTAAACTGCAAATAGCGGCAACGAACGTAAGAGAAAAGCATTAAGAAAGATATTTTAAAAATCGGCCAGCGATAATACGTCACAGTGAATAACAAGCATATCCCATGAGAATCTGTTCAAGGAAATAAAAGAACAACCCGTCTTCACGTCCTCAGTCACCTTTGAGTGGAATAACGACGCGCTTGTATCATGTCAAATGAATTGTTGAAGAAGAAACTCAATGTCATCTTCTTCTGTTCAGGACGAAATTATTGCATTAAACGTCACAACGCACTTATGTGTAAATCATCAAACCAGTGCATGAAAGGTAGTAGACAGTGATGTACGTCATTTAAATTTTATCTTTATGCTGAGACTAAACTGAACAAAATCTTTGTCTGCGAATAGTACCGCTACCAAAATAAAAACCAATCTTTTCTTCTTCGTTAGGCTTCCATCAAGAAAGCACAAATCCTGTGTTCGAGTCATACCGAGATAGAAATTTTCCACTAATACGAGTGCTAACACGGACAAAATATGTGCGACATTACCAGAATGCCGCTAACTTGAACAAATTGCTCACATATACATGATTAATACTGTGCTCACAATGCTGGTGGAGCTATATTCCATTTTCAAATATAAGAATAAAATTGAAGTGAACACGAAAAAAAATAATTCTGAGACCTGAAAACCAAAGAATCTGTGACTATGTTACGTCAATTAGCCCGCGCCGCATCAACGAGAAATGACGAGCTATCGACACGATTTAATGCCCACCTCAAAAATGTAAACACTGGAGCTGGAAGGCTCAGAAAGGCTTGGAAGTGCTGTGATGCTGATTAGCTCCGAACATTCATGGATGAGAGGGCGCGTTACATCTGCATGTGAACAGCTATGCAATTGACTTCGGCAAAAGTTTTATTGAAATGTTTCAAGAACTAAAAATCAAACACAAAAATGCACTTGAAAAAAAATTGCTTTGTACTTCGATTCAAAACTTCATAAATTCCCATTGACAATAAAACAAATTAGATGGAAGATAGTTTCAATTAAATAGCAAAATCCACCTGTACTGAAAAATTAACTGCTTTTGTTGAAGTACTGTTCAACTCGCATCGGTACATCAGTATTGTATCAGTACATGCTGCATCAGTACAAACACAGTACTGATACAGAAAATCTCGCCCCAACATCTAAAAAAATACTCATTGAAAGGGAGAACAATGAGATAAAAATTTACTTACCAGGTTTTCGCAGTAGAAGAAAAGGAAGTAATCACAGTCGAAAACCACTCTGCCACTCTGGACAACAAAAAATGTTCAAACAACGACAGAAACTAAGGACTAGGAGTTAATGAAATAACCCTGACCATCGAACACTTGCACCTCATGGTACATATCCAGATTTTAGTGCCTTCAAAATCACTGGAAGGTACTGGCAAATATGAACGCTTTTGAAACTAGAACTCTGGCATGCACAGGCCCGGATGAGCACCTCTTGGCACACGAAGGAACGAGACAGCATTTCCAAGAAAATAAGAGAGTAAGCACGAAGACACTCATCGTCCTAGCACATCTCTTATATCTTAATTTGCTCACTTCTTTAAGTGTAATCCATTTGCCTAGGTATTATTATTACCAGAACTGTTCTCATTATTGCTGTATTTTTTTGGTAGTTACTAGATGTCTAATTTGGAAGTGATATCGTCCCAAGAAATAACCCGGACTTGAACAACTCTGATTTACCATACTCTGTCCTATTAATTTTGAGCATTCGAAATGTGTAGCGATGAAAAATGTATGTAATTATCCTGCGGTAAATGATTTTGACTTCTAGAATAACTCATCTTTTTTGTATCTAAACTTTATTTATTGATGTTAATAAACGATAAATACTATTTCATTAGAATAATTTATAGACATACGTCTAGGTGGATCAAAGAGGGTGGACTAATTTATGATGAGAGGGAAAAATAATTTGCCCAATCTCTCCATAACCATTGCCATGATGATGTAAAAGTCTGCAGTAACTTTATTCTTAACTGCTTAAAATAAAATCTACAAAACAACTACCAAATTTCCAAATTGATACCAGCTAAGGCCCTTTCCTCCCTCTTCAACAAACCAGGAAGAATTTCTTCTAACGGTGCCTCATTAATCAATCGCATTCTCAAGCCGCATTCAGTTACGTGGTCTTCCAAATAAATCCAGCTAATTTCCCTATCTATTTTCAAATCCAAATATATCAAGAAAAACGTAATAAAATAATTTTAAATTTTGACAGTTTAATTAGCATACGAAGAAAACGAAAGTTTAATTCGATATTATTGCCTTCTTCAGCTATGATGATGGCTTCTACAAGTTTTTGGAAGCTAGATACAACTCAAATAACTTTTTCTACTTCCAAATACTCCACAGCCTTTACGTTATCCTTCTTCAAGGATGTGATGCTGTTTTGGGACTTCGCACTTGTTTTGGTCTCAATTTGCAACCAAAAATATGAATCCAATTATAATAAATCTGGCGAGCTGAAGACCAACTGTTTTTTCTAAACATCGGACCTCATGAGTAAGCCAACGTTTTTTAAGGCCGTATGGGTGGGGACCGAGCCATGTGTGAACACTGAATTTATATATGAAATTGATTTCTATTAGCAAGGCGTTTCCATTAGCTTCGGCATTTACTCTTCCTTTGTCCCCGAACAAGAGGGTCAAGACATTACCCTCACACGAAACCACGCAGAGAATCGTGACGTTTGCTGTTTTTGTCGTGGGTATCGGGATTGAACCTCAGTGTGAGAAGAGGCAATGTAGCGATCGTTACGTCTCTTACAAGCCCTATCAACTGCACAATTTTCTTAACAGAAAAAATTTGATGGTCGATCTGTTGGTCTTCAACTACTTGTAGTTTAAAATTTTCTTGTACCTCTCCATTGCAAACGAACATCTTCTATGTTTTAAGTCGAGAGGCGCATCCCACCTTGTGCGTATGAGCCATCGCTTTGTCAATTTCGGTGTTGAGCCTTTTCTTAGTCTGTCGACTATATCATGGTTGGATTGGCCTTCACGCATCTGTCGAAGCCAGCGGGAAAGCGAGATTTGCAAATTTTATCTATCTTGCCCTATGTGAGGCTCTGCAATCAGGCCAGATTCATCAAAATGTTCTCAAATGGTCTGCATATAATACTGGAAGGATTTATTTTTATTGCTGAACTTTAGTGTCTTGTTTCTGACTCCGGTGAATTCCTTCTGGCCAGTATTGTTTATTGAGGAGAGGAAATACCATAAATTTATGGTTTGGTTATATCATTTTCTTCGAGCAAATTATTTGTCATACTAGTTGATGGTGAAACATGAAAAGATTCTATTATATCGACCTTTCAGTCGTAGACGCAGAATTTTTTAACGGGCCCCTATTTTACTTACTACATTATTCACAGATATCGCAAAAGCATAAGCTCATTTTCAAAGTGAGTGGGCGGTGACATAGCTGTTTTAACGATGCGTGAATATCATTATATATATTTACATGAATATATTTTCTTCTATATATTTAGATTATCAAACTTAGAATAATTTAATGCCCTAAAAAATCAACCAAGCATAAAAATACATTCTGAATTAGAATGTTTGAATAAGTAGCTCCTTCGATTTTGTCCATTATTGCCATTATTATGAACAGAACGTTCACTCACAGTGCCTTCCTCAATTCAATAAAAATTGCTACATGCAGTAGCCTCCTCTTCTAGAGCTACAACAAATAGGGCTTAATAATTACAAGCCAATTTCAAAATAGTCTTTCGCTAGTAAGATTTCAGTAGTATAGTAAACAGTATATAGTAAACTATCGCATGGAGCTCAACTCAAATCATATTATAAGTCATTCGATTTTCTATCATGGATCAGTTCTCGGGCTCCTAATCCTCATTTTACAAGTAATGTTGGCAAAATGTTATTCCACAAAATTCTCTTTTTTTTCAAATCGCAGCACATTATCCACGAGTTTTCAGAGGAAACAGCTTAAAAATAAATCTTAAAATGTTTTGTTTATGTTCGAGGCAATTGATATCGTCTTAAATGCTACTAATCCTAAATACGCGCTCGTATCTTCTCGGATAAACACATTAGACTGTAGCACGAAGATGAAGTCGCTCGTTTTGAGTTAAGCTAGATGAAAATTTGACTTATGCTCACCATATCAATCATATACACATGAAGGTATCTTAATCTACGGATACCCTCAAAAATCTTTTACAGCACATTGCTTCAAACGTTTATTGTACATGGCACTAAAGCCTTGTATGGCACAGAGAAAAATTTAATAGAAAGACTAATCAAGCCACAAAGAAAAAAATTAATTTTCTTTCACTTTAAATACAACGCAACATCAACAAATCCTTCAAGATCTGAAAAAGTGCCAACTATCCGACTACAAACCGATTTTCTCTTCGAAGCTTTTAAAAGAAACTCTCAACTGTAAAGAAAACTCTGAGCTTCGACCGCAAATCAAAGTTTCAAATGACTTTTGATGATATATAGAAACAAACATTTAGTTCAGCATGAATCGAACTGTAAAACTCAAACAGTTTTATTTTCGCTTTTCTCAAATTATTAAACTCCATTCCTGTGATGTTTGCGATGGTCCCCCCAAAACACGCATTTTAGCTCAGTCGACCGTGGAATCGGCTATATATGAACTTTCCGCCTACGTCCCACCTATTCATCATTCAAAAGTAGGCCTGAATCTCGTTGATCTCAATTAACGAGTCACAAGCGTCACAAACAAAGGTTGAAGTGAAAGTAGTAAGAATTAAGAAATTGTATTTCCAAAATAAGCTATCCGGGTAAAAAATGGTCACCAGCCAGTAGTATGGTGTAAAATTTCAACGAGTACGAACAAACGGGGCAATTCCACACAGTATTAAGCTAATAGGTATTTTAATTATTGTACATATGGTCGATTTTAAACCACTCTTGCATCAACTGATCTCGTAGTGGGGCTAAAAAATGCGAGCGTTCTTCTTTATGTCCAAATTGTCGCTCAATACGGTCACACTAATTTTTCACTGGGTGACTTTCCTGAATGGCTGTCAGGCCAGTTGAATGAAATTTTAAGACGATGCAAGCAACGTTGCCAACCATAAACATAAGCCAAGCACAAACCTTTCTTCATTCTAATATTGTGGAACTGGAAAAACTTGGCTATCCTGCAGCTCAATGTTGCCATGCTGGTTCAGTGTCATGACAAACGTAGGACTCACTTCGAAACAGCCCAGAACATGACTTTGCATCGCCCGTAGCACACATGCTTTGTTGAAGACTTCATGAATTATTCGACGAACATGACGGCGGGCTGGATTTTTTTTAGACAGAATCGTGATTCATCTGACCACACGACGCTTCACTTTTGTACATTGAGTGTGTGCTCTGGTCCAGTTCAATCGAGTGGTCTCGTGGGCAGTAATTAACATTGTTCATTTACGAACCACTCTGCTCCATATTTCCATTGCAAGAAGTTCACATAGAGTTCGTTCGAAAACCGCAGGAAAATTGCTATCATTGGCGTTTTGCTGTGGTGCCATTCATGATGCAATGCACTTCCGGTCAACAATTCGCGATACATGGCGGTACCGGTTAGAATATTCTTCCAAACACGATTTTTCCCTGAATTGCTGTATGTACCGGATTGGATTGTCTTCCTTGCTGACAGACCTGCATTACAGTGCGGAATGAAACTCCGGCAAATTACGGTACTTCTTTCATAGGAAGGGTTTTGGGAAGGTAATGGTTAATTAAACCAAGTAACAGCCGGAAGTAATTTTATTTGGAATAGTTAAACAGACATACTGTTTGCAAATAAAGTGTGACTGTTTCGTTGAAGTGGAAACTCTTGGGAATTACGAGAAACTGGCAGTTCTCATTTCACCGGAGGAAGAATTAGGCGCACGACCTCCGGCTATTTATTCATATCCCGTCATCTCCCGATTGGTAGATATGAAACAGGATATCAGTGTTTGGTAATTAGCTTAATCTCGTAATAAGTAAGCCCGTAGGCTCGTAATAGGGTTAAATAGGGTGGGCCAGAAGAAACTTGCCCTTTTAATTTGTTAAGAAAAAGAAAACTGTGATTGTTAGGAAGTTGAAACTTATTTTCTTTGAAAGAATAACATTTTTATGGTTTATCATCAACATAATTTGAATATAATGTTGTTTAAATGACTGCCACGGCTGTTTTTGACAAATTAGGGTTTTTTTTGTAGTTTCGATAACGTTTCATAGTTTATTATGCGAGAGTTGAGCTATTACATATTAATGTTGTTTTTAAATTCCTGTAAATTTCTTGGATTTGTTAATTAAACTCGTGATTTAAGGTAGCCACACAAGAAGCAGTCGCATGGGGACAAATCTGGAGAGCGAGGAGGTAGGGGATGTTACCAAATCTTGAAATCAAATCTTTTATCTTGCTTTTGATGAACATATTGTTGATAAATCGTAAAAATGTTATTCTTTGAAATAAAACAAGGTTTAACTTCTCAGCGTTCATAGTTTTCCTTTTATAAGCAAATTATCAGCAGGTCAGTTACTTCTGGCCTACCATGTACTAAGCCGTAAAACTCTAATGAGGATACAGTAAGCACGTACGCTAGTAACGAGGTTATAATAAGCACGTAGGCCCGTAATAGTTAGCACAGTGGTTTGTAAAAAGAATATAGTAAGAACGTAGGCTCGAAGTAAGTTACTAGCAAGCACGTTGGAAGATCGTAAGCTAATGGTAAACACGTTAACGAAATAAATATTTAGTAACCACAGTTACTAGGAATAAGTTCTAAGCAGATTCAAGGAAAGGGTTGTCACGTTTGTTGTATGGGATATGTACATCAATGAAATTTGGCATTCGTATGTATTTCTGTAAATAAATAGTAGCTGTCATGCAGACTTTTTCCCATTTTTGAAATAATTACGGAGATAATGGGGGAAAATATAGTATTTTCGAAAGCTATCTCTTCCGAAAGTTATTACCGTAGATCAATGATTTAGGTCGCATTGAATGCGCAAAAAGTTGCTGCATAGCTGGACGTGGGTTGGTTTTGAAATTCGCGATAGCATTTTTTTCAAATAATTTCAAATTTTATTTCAAAAATTCACGCATTTTTTCGTAGATTTTTGAATGTGACTAAAACACTATTGTGTATTTCAAAACGAACCCACGTCCAGCCATGCAGCAATTCTTTGCACATTTAATAAAATCTAAATCATTGCTTTAGGAGGATAAATTTTGAGGAGATAGCTTCTGAACTTTTTACCTTCAACTGTTCAGGAAGCGCATTTTTCTACAATAATTTTTCTTTTCTTTTCTTTTCATTTGCAAGCTATATTGCTTGGCAAAATTGACGCGGAAGACGTTCTGAGAGCTATCTGAACACATGTGAATATCTTTTCTCGTAAGTTTTTTATTTTTTCTTTAAAGGAACTCTTACCTCAGGTATCACAGAAACGAATGGAACTGGTATCATACATACGTACCACTGCCCCAGGAGCGCTCGTTGCAGCGCCTTCCCCGACGCGCTCCTCCTCTTCCCCCCTTCGTTTCCCTCTTTTGCGGAGCAACGAACGTCGTGTAGCTTTGTTAGATTGTAAACAAAAGAGTTCTGTGTCGAATAGATCAATAAAACAAAATCGATATATTTCTGATTCGTGTCTAATACGACGACTGTCCGGTTCTACTAGCTGCATTCGAATCCACCCCCTTACAACCCTCGTTCCTCACTCTCTCGAAGCACGGAACGTTTTGAACCTTCCCTAGCTTGCAAACTAAGGACTTCTGTATTATTCAATAAAGAAGTCCTTAGTTGGCAGATTTTATCCTCGTTTTCCAGATTTTATGAACAATAAAAAACAAAAAAAAAATTTTCATCTGCCCTTGCTGATGGGCGCTGGTTGCTGGTTGGACCCTCCCCCCTTCCCTTATTTCTCACACTCACGATGCTCAGATCGTCCTGCAAATTTGATAGCTTGTGAAGTAAGCTTATCTCTAGCGAATAAAGCAATAAATAATCCAGCAATTTTCCAGATTCTGCTTAGACGTCCCCCTTAACGGCGACTGGAGGGCCTGTTGTGGATGCAGACGGGAACACTACAGGTAAAGTTCCTCTGAATCCGCGGTTCTTAACCAGTGGGGAATTACGGAGTTACCATGCGGTGAATTTCGTGCATTTGTTTCGACCCACGAAAAATCGAGATTTTAAAGTCAAATATATTACATCCAAACATTGACTTACTTTACAAATCACAACCATTTACAGACTGTTTTAAAAACAAAAATAACCATAATAGGGTATTGTATGTCATGTTTGGATAAAAGTGACAACACTGCTGGTTGAGTAATTGGAAGATGCTGTGGTGGGGAATGGAGAGTTGACTCACTAAAAGCGGAAAATTGAAGAAAAAAGGTTTAGAACCACTGCTTTAAACATAGGCCCAGGTTTGCCCGCGTAGGTGCCGCGACGTTCGTGGCTATTTCCAAAGATGATCGTAAAAGCGGTGCGTGAGCACTTCAAAATGCATGTTTGACGGAAGGGTAGCTGTCAGGACGAATGTTGACACTGGACCACTGTTCAGTTGAACATCCTCTGGACTTCAAATCTAATAAATTGTTTAATCACCTAGTGCAGTTGGTCCAAGTGCTGAAGGTCTTTTGTCTGTTTCTTGGGAGACTTTGGAGGAAAAATTTGATGTTGCGTTCAGGGAGTATTTGGAATATTCCAGCGTAGGGTGTTTCCGGTTATATACTGTTGGTGGTGCCACAAGCACCATCATTTAACAATATTAAGTTCTTTTTGGTTTATTTTGTGCTCTTCACTGAATGTCTCATACCCTGAACATGTGCAATAGCCAGTTTTTGTCATTCCAAGAGATATACTTTCCTCCCATCGTTCTGGAGGGCTAAAAAACGAATCTACAGTATACCATGACAGCTCCGAATAGACTAATTCTTATTCAGGACTCGCATTAACCTAACCAAATGACCTTCGGTCATTGGTTTGTACACCTAATGATGAACCCGACGAATATATGGAGCTCGGGAAATAATATGTGAATAATTTTTTGCCCGGGAAGCTTATCATCTCCGAACTGATATGCTCAAAGTGACGGGTGTGCTGAAGAAAATGCCAATCATAGATCAGCC
Source organism: Morinoia aosen (assembly GCA_030386875.1). Classification (NCBI taxonomy): domain Eukaryota; kingdom Metazoa; phylum Arthropoda; class Malacostraca; order Amphipoda; family Talitridae; genus Morinoia; species Morinoia aosen. The sequence continues at coordinate 86,031,739 of CM059567.1, read as the reverse complement.
AACATGAATGTACAATGTTCATATGTGCATATATATGTTGGTGAATATGTACATTTTTTATGAAGGAATAAAATTATTTTTTGGGAAAAACATTAACCTAACTAAATTCTATTTTCTCTTAGCATAACTTGAACACACTATGCCTTAATAACAGTTAATCAATTCGACGTTAGGTATTTGAGTGTGGTGAGTTATCAATCATGTTCCTCCAGAATACGGTCACCTCCTGATAGGTTGTCATGAAAGCCATTGTGGCTTACTTGACAAATATGGTAAATACTCGTAAATATACATATTCTGACATGTAGACATGAAAAATTTTTCCTTTCCTTTTTTATAATAATGTTCATGATTGAGGTGAATAAATCTTTCAAATCTTAATACGAATGTTTCACTGGGCTTGGATGAAGTATGTCGATGCTTCTGAACCGAGTTATAATACATTTACTGAGACTTCGATAAAGACAATTCTAGAGCAGAGTTGACACTACTAAGTAAGGTTTTTCAAGAAATTTTATTTACGAAAAATGAACTCTCGCTCTCATGACGTCATCAGATAAGCTCCAACTCATTTGTCATGAACAACATTAGCATTATTAGTAATTACCACACTCGTGAACTACGTCTGATAAGATTGGCAGCAGTGCACCATTGCTCCATTTTTGTTAGCCTCCACATCTAAGATAATAACAGTGGAAATATCATTTGGATTGGTGAACACTTTGAGTTTTAAAATGGCATGCAACAGGAAAACTGAAAGGAAATAACTTTGTCCAAGCGTATTGGTGGACTTCGTGAGAAGAAATATGCCAGCATAAATTTTTACTTGTTGCTCATGTTTATTCAAATAGATTTGAAAGTAATTACTCTTAAGGTATGAGTTTGGTTGAAAAATAAAAACAAATTGCACTTTGTCTTGCTGCTGACGAAAATTTTGTCGGAAGTTCTTCCTCTACGATTGGGTGGACCTAATCAATACTAGAATGACAATCATGTTTTCTGATATTTAAATTTGTTCAGAGATTACGTAAATTTTCATTAGCCTCCTCAAAAAAGATATTTGAGTGTGTTTTGGGGTTTTCGGATCCACTGATTGGAATGCGTATAATACCCTTTTAAATGCAGACTATATAGATAGATTGAATCGCAATATAAAAACGTTTGGTATTATGATGTCAAGTTTGACTTACGCAGAAATAAAATATTCAGAAAAAATAAAGCAACAGAAAAACACAAATAATCTCATTATGCTTCCAGAATAGAACTTGAAAGAAAATTAAACATATTGGTCTTGTTTGATTAGAGGGAAAAATCAGCAAATTAGAATTGTTCGCTTTGAGAGAAATGCTTCATTTGTGGTGTTGCTAATGTATTAGCATTATTTTATTCCCATCTTGTTAATCCACGTCGCTCAACAGCGATACATAAACTGCTTGCAAAAATATTCAACATAAGCTTTCAATATGATGAAAAGCACAAGAATCAGTAATGAATTGGTTTAAACTCGTGTACTTAAAACAAAAATCAAATTTTGTGTCATCGCTTTTTCCTTCATTTTAGTCATTTTGCTGTTCGCTTTATTCCGCAACAGCATTTTGTCTTTAGGATAAATGAAGGCAAGGCTCTTCTTTTCATTTCCTACCAAAAGTTTAGAGTTGTTTCAGTCACGCGAAAACTTTGATCAATGGAGATTATTTGCAAGGGTGCAGTGGCTCAAGAACGGAGCTCCTGGGTCTCTATCATAGCGAACTGCCTGCTCCAATGAGCGCAAAAACGGGAAATTAGTTACGTGCTCCCTCTACCGGAAAAATTGCTTCCGTGGAAGTCGGGGCGCGCCCGATGTGAGGAAACGAAAATAGTTCTGGGTGAAAACCTCAGATATACGGTAGCGTAGAAAAATCCTCTTTCATTCAGGAATAACTAAATTAAGATTTTAGAAATGATATCACATATTGTATCATTTTACGTATGAAAGTAATTTTTCTACAATAATTATTATTGTGTTCGTTTAACACTTTGTGTTACCAAAGTGTTTGCTCAGGACTTTGATGATGGAATGTAGGTAAAAATGTACAAATTTTGTACTTCGAACAGCCAAATGATGAGTATGAGATCCAGCAGTGAAACTGAAGTTTAATTAAGCCGAACTAAAAAGCTCTTCATGAAATAATTTGTTATACACCTTTATTCAAGGAAATGACAAAAATCAAAAGCAAAAACAAAACATAGCTTTCTTTGTGCTTGCATCTTAACTAAACATTGCTAAAAACGTTGATCTATGAATTGCTGTGGAATTACCTTAGTCTTTTTGCTCTACTCGGTGAAATGCTGATTTTCTATCGATAAATTAAGGTAATGACTAACTGCAGCTAACTATATATCAACATTCTTTGATCTTTAGTGCTCGTATTGTGAGAGGTTTAGCCTTTTGGCAGGTATTTACCTACATAAACACCAATTAGAGAATTTAATATTTTTGAAAAATCTAATAATAGCAATAATTAACCTTACACACACACACACAATCATTCCTCTGATAGACGTACTGCTCAAAACTCTTGAAATTAACTCAAGAAATACCGGATGTTACCAAGCTGGCTCGTTTGAAACCCTGATTCTTAATCCCTCAGCTACGTGAATTAAATGAACGTGGGTTACGATTTCTTCTCAATCTTTCCTGCTTGCAATCGGAAGTGAAGTACTGGAAATGTAGCGACTGCCTTCATATTCGTTTTGCTCCTCAAAAAGTAAATTTCTCTAGATCACATTTTTAATCTGTTTTACACTTGCCAAACACATGAATTAGTGCCGATTACTGACTATGAAGAAGACGACTTATCTTCATTCATGTTCTAAATTCAGTTCTGGGGATGTTCTAACAATATTAAAACTGCGTGTGTTATGTGTCAGTCAGATTAATCTTTCCCATGTTTTGAAATTGGCGAGCGATGCAATCTACTCAAACTTACTTTCAGTGGCTAGTAAGTGTGCTTCCTATCACTCGGATAATAGAAATATACATCAATAACATTAGTATTCTTCTTCTTGGCGTTAACTTTGTTTTGGTCTTTAGTTCTTCCTTGCATTTTCAGCATTCCTGCTATTTTCCAACTAATGTTTCATCAGATTTATTGGAAATTGATCCCCGAGGTTTTCATGAGTTTTCATTGAAATATTCTAGGGGATGTTAAGCTCGCTTATCACAATAAATGACTCCCTCTAGTCAAGGTTTTTAAATGATACGCACAAATTCTAGTGGAGAAATTTTATATTTCTCGCGTGGAGACGCCTTCCGTCAACCTAGTTATGCGATTTATATAGCAAGTTGTTGACTTAATTTACAGTATCATATCAATACTTGTTCAAGCAAAATGTGTACTTATATTTTTTTAGCTGAAATCAAGCGTAAATCTTAACGATAAACATTTCCCGGAATAATTCATGAAAAATCCAAACGCAGTACAGGTAACTCTCGATTGGAGGGCATATATGCAGAGTGGCCTAACCCACAAATCAGAGGTGAAAACTGGCAGAGTGGCCTAAGTGATAATTCCACCTCAAGCTGCGTAGATGTCTTTCAGGCAGAGTGGCCTAACCAGCAGCGCGTATACATCGTCTTGCTGCGCTGCGCCACGCGGTCTGGGGCAGAGTGGCCTAAACGGCAGATTATTGCTTTCTCTATTTTATTTCATGAGTATTTTAATGGTGGTCTACAAGCTCGTTTAACCACTATTATGTAATTGAAGCTAAGAATAACATGATCTGAAAGCAGGTTTAAACATATCTTACTTCAACGCAAATTGAATAACTTGCACTAACTGATAACCTCTTACATCGTATAACGCATGCAGGTGTTTAATAATATTTAAAAATCAATGTTAATTCAAGCTATATAAACAATTTGAAGCTATAGTGCGGCATATGCATAAGCAAAAAGAAGACAAATAATTGTTTAGGTTTGCTATCCACAATATTTTCATGCATAGGAAAGTGAACACAATCGTACCTTTTCTTTCTAGTTACAGGTTACGTCAGGACTAAAAGGATAAAGCTATTATGACTAAGTTTTATTGTGAGAAATCCCAATACTGCAATCCACCATTATGGACACAGTAAACAAGCAAAACTATTACAAAATGTTTTTAGTTGATTTACATACGTCAAGCGGACTCACAGTCTTAATATTTAGTAGCTCTTCTAACTGTAACACAAATTAAATGTTTTTTAAGTGAAGGATGACAAAAGATAACAAAAAATCATGTAATAATATTTAACCTTAATCTCCGTCAAACAAAAAAATGCTACTCTCATATGTTATCATCTCGTTATTAGCATTACCTATGGCTAATTGGAGGAAAAATTGTGTGTATAAAGACGAAAAAAATCAAAAGATAGAAGCTAGAAGAGCACGTTTGCGATGAACACAAAAAATAACAAGCTTATTCTAACCGAATATAAAAACCTTTTCCTGTGTACATAATAAAATTTGTTCCTCTGGATCAATGCAAAAATATTAACTGATTTTTCTTACAAAAGTAATGGATAGGAAGTGGAATTTAATAATATTCTAACATTGACTTGAGCAACATTGTGCTTCAGCTACTCCTCAGTTTCTTCATCCGGAATAAACTCAAAATTGGATTTCTTGCTTCTGATTTCATGGGGGAGATTGGTGAAAAAGCTTACAAGATGAGATGGTATGTAAGCAGTCAAGTCTTGCAGGTCTCTGAATTTTTCGAGTGAAAGCTTGATTGGTTCTTTGTACAGGGGCTCCAGATGGACGGTTTTTAGTTCTGATAGCTTGTTGCGTTTGCTGATGTCAATGGCACGGAATTCCTCGTGGGGATCGCTGGAATACTTGTATTGCATCAAGCACTCGTTTTCCTTGGAAACTTTCAGCCATTTCAGCTTCAACCAGCTGAATTTGTTTCCTTGTGTATCGACAGTCCGAAACGTGAAGTACGACTGGAGCTTGGCGACATTGATAAACTTGTCCTTCATATGAGTGACATCAAATTTACACATCTGCATGATAGTTGTCCAGTCGCTGAGAGTATAAATTCCAACATTCCTTTTCTTGGTAGATTCTATTTGTCCGAAATCTGTGTCATTGGGTAGGAATGAATGACCACTCTCTAGAAAAGTGTGAGTCCAAGAAGTAATATGCGTACTCATGCAGATAAACATGAAAAAAGCGATGACGTTTTTATTGCGGTTTTTTCCACCACAACAGTCTGAAAATGTATGAATCTCGTCGTAGTGGTCAAGATGATTTTCTTGTAGGAAAGTTAAAAGCGATGAAGCGATCTCACAACTTCCTCGCTGTCCTTCGATCTCTTGCCAAACAAACATGTGGCCCATCTTATTATGTCTTGTATTTACTCCAAGGTTGTACAACCACATTTGCCGCTTATAAAAAGCCACAGAAGTGTTGAGGTAAGGAATCGGCTGAGTTTTTTCCAGGTCAAATGTGAAGCACAGTAGGCGCGAACCACCCAATTGAAAATTATCGCCCTTTTCAGGTAGTAAATTAGTCGTAAAAGGTCGAAAACGGCCCAAAAGGGCCAAAAATCACGACTTCAAACCGACTCCTACCTATACTTGGCCTATTAGGGCTTGAAAAGGGCTCTTCATTCAACTGGCCTTTTATAGGTCTAGTCAATGGCTGTTTGCGGGCTCATTCGGGTCGTTTAAAGTCGTTTTCAAGCCTTTTCGACGACCTCTATTTGGACGCGTAATAGATTGTAAAAAGACTCGTAATCGTAAATGTTGTACAAATCGTATTACTTCAGTAAATGTAAAGAACTAAATGAATTTCAACTAACCTAACTTAGTTAAGTTAGATTAGGTAAGGGTGGCCAAAGTTAGTTTCGATTAGTTTCATCAATTAATTATTACTATAAATTTCGGTTTAGTAGTTAAAAAAATATTATGCTCATGTAGATATCCAGAGCTGGTCATAGATACTTCAAAATGTATCTAGATACTAGATACTTCTCCAAAAGTATCTAGATACTAGATAATTTTCTTTTAATTCTCTCTGTCTCACTACTTCATCGCTGAGCATTCAACTTGTATTGCTTTACCCTAGTTACCCCTCAAACCTCGATTCTAGTCCTTCTATGTTCAGTAATCTTAATATATCGCAATGTAAATTTAATCAAGAAAAAGTTCCCACTTCTCCGCCGCGTATCAACGATACCTACAGCCGGAGAAGTATAAAGGTAAGGCCGCTGCTTCACTCGCCTCAAATCGGAACTCACTAGGCGAAGCAGCCACAAGACCCGGCCTTACAAACTCTTTACATCGTATAGAAAATCTGATGTTGGAGCGATCTGATCTGCTCCATTATGCCAATGGTGTAAATCAATACTAAGTAATTTTCATATTTATTTCGTTAATAAATGAAAATTTTAATTTTCATTGGTATAATGTTTCAATTTGGGACTTTTGATTCCATATGTCTTTTTGTTTTTAAGGCCGGGCGTAAGGAAGCCCAAAAGGGCCGGTATTAGCCTTGATCAAGCAGTAAGGAAGCCCAAAAGGGCCGGTATTAGCCTTGATCAAGCAGTAAGGAAGCCCAAAAGGGCCGGTATTAGCCTTGATCAAGCAGTAAGGAAGCCCAAAAAGGCCAGGACGAGGCTAGTTCAAGCAATGGAAAAGCCAAAAATGGTCGTGAATAGCCTCGTTCAGGTAGTAGAGAAGCCCAAAATGGCCGTTGCATTAGCCGTTTCGATGCCCAGAAATAGCCGTTTAAATGGGCTAAAAATACTAGACATTTGCTCCGAAGAAGGCTAATTTACTGCTCGAAAACGACTAAACTCTTGGCTTATAACTGCCTGAAAACGATCTGTAAAAGGCTCAGAATTTCAATTGGGCAGGCTGGCGACATTCCTCTTCTGTTTCCTTTAGTTCCTTGCGCGCAAGTTCAGCACGTGTAATGTGCTCCTTATGGTTTTTTTCTACAGTTATTCTTTCTTCAACAGCTAGATTTGCTTTATTTTTCACCTTGTATTCATCGCATCTAGCACACGTGTCTTTCGTTGACAAGTATATTCCTACGTTGTATTTTTTGAGTTCCCTCATGAAAACGAATGAGCTGACAGGATGATCAGGATTTCCCTCCGTGTACAGCGAATACATTTTTCGGTAGGTAAGATCAGGGCTGAAATATAATTTAGGACTATCACTGTAGTGGGATTTGTACTTTGGAAATTTATTAAGAAATGTTGACACTTTTTCTTCTACCTCCGGTGAAATTTTGTTAGCGGGCACATGTTTTCCTCTTTTGTCTGGTGAAACAATTCCTGATTTCACTTTCTTGTTGATTACATAGGTTACACGCTTTGGCGAGATTCCCAGCGTAGAACAATACACTGCCTTGCACACTCTGTGGCCATTTACAGTGTAATAAAATGTTTTACTTCTCTGAAGATGCAGTGGGGTGTGGTTGTGACGCTTCACTGGCACCTGCAAAGAAAATAAATTTCATATTAATTCAATTTGCAATTTACGTAGATAGAAAAGTAGTTCTTAGCACAGAACTACTTACATAATGTTCAACATGTCTGTCTTAATGTTACATTGAGTCCGTATTCCACCTGAAAAGAAAAATTTCGTTTCACTTATATTATGTCAGAATAAGCGACTATATTTTACTCAAAATGTAGGCCATTACCGAAATACAGTAAACCGATACAAGCATATTCAAATCAACCCAGGGATAATAGAAAGGGTCTCAACTGCATACCTCGGACACAGACGAAGAGAGGAACGCAGTTTGGGCATCCCAGCTTCCCAGTTTCCAGAAACGAGAGAAAATTTCTCGTCTAGCCTCTTCTGAGAGATGCTTGTCGCAGCGAAAGACGCATTTGCAGGACAAGTACTTGAACTCTTTGGCCTGATGGTTGGTGCCGTCAGGTGAATAGTAAGATTGCCCAGTTTGTCGTGGGTACTTGCGGTCCGACTTGCTAGTGGTTGTAAATGTCATATTGTCTTCCGAAATACACATTTGTTCAACTGCGGCAGGAGTGTCTGTAGGAGAAACCGAATAAATTTTAGGAGAATGCTGTGCACGTCGAAACTAGAAAAATTTCATAGTAATGAAAATAGGGATAAGTAAATCCCATAATCTTGAAAATATGATAAAAATATTTTTAATTTCTCCCAAATTGGTAAATGCTGATGATACAATACAGTAAAATGAAGCATAGGACATGTGTGGTTCTTCAAAGTATATTAAACCACTATAGCGCAGGTGGAACAAGTATATTCTTTTACACCGATAGCAATTTCGCATTTTTCATATCTACTCGCGATATTTTCGTTATATATCAGAACACATGTGTTCTAAGTCGGAACTTTTGTCCTAAAAATGGAAAAAACATTAACATACTCACCAGCATTGCTAACGGCATGTTGTCTTTCTAGAGAAGGGCTATCTATTGCGACTCTGACACTGTTGCGCTGTGCTTCTGCCTGACTGTCAATGTTGCCGTCAAACCCGGCAGCGATTAGCTCTGGATCGTCAGTGATGTGCTCTGGATCGACAGTAATGGGCTCTGGATCGACAGTGATGGGCTCTGGTTCGACAGTGATAGGCTCTGGATCGGCAGTGATGAGCTCTGGATCGACGTTTTCTTTCTCCAGTGAGGAAATTTGGTCTGTAACAAAATTTGAAATGCAATATAAATTATTTTATAATATTTATTCCCGAGCATCAGTTTTGATAACAGTAACTGCAATAGAGCCTCACATTGCGTTAAATTTAAAACATTGACTATAATTTGCTGAAAGGATTAAATGTGTCAGTACAGTACGTCTTACATAATCATGTAGTTGTGTTGATTTATTGATATATCAAACGACTGAGGTAGCTAAGCGATTTACCTGTACATAGACTTTTTTAAATTAAAATAATACACAATATATTACCTAAATTTCTCTCATCAAGATTGCGGTAGACTTTAGGCGATGGTCCAGGTCCACTGTAGTCTGTCACAGGGGCGAGTTGCTGCCCAGCATAATGGGAGTGACACTCTTCAACCCAAGTCGACACTCTAAGCTGTTTAGCTGCGGAACAGCAAGGTATTTCAGGGCGAGAAGAATCTGCTCCTGCAATAGAAATATGCATATTAATATCGCACGGAACAAGAATCTTCGTTAAATTAGTATAAATGTGTGCTGATGTAATGTGTATACTCATACATCTTGCTTGCACAGTCAGTCATTATATGGTATAGAAATTCTCTATATTTCAATAAGGGCACTGCTAGTGTCGCATAAGCTAGAATCTTGTTCGTATGACGAATATCAATATTTCACCTGCAGTTTAATTCATCTTATGAAGCGAGCTTTAACCGACAGGGTCCAACATGTTCCAGTATGCAGTAATAAAGTAACACCCTAATGTATGCCAGCTTGTATCCTATAACAATTTACGGGAGAAAATAAGATACTTATACGAAGTTTTCAGCATAATCATGAGAGATAATGTCACATATTAAGGTACGTATATTGGTTTTATACTAAATAGTTTTTACTAAATGGTAGCACCTCAAAGAAGTGTTTCCCAGCTGGTGGTCTCAGAGTACCAAAATTAGCATCAAATTGAAATTATGTAATGTAGCTCTAGGATTTCATTATAGCTATCTGAATTTTATTTTAAAATTGTTTTAAATTTTCATTTGTTCTTTGCAAACTACAGCCAAATTAGTTATTTGTGCATTTTTATGAAACAATCAACTTCGAAGAACATTTACCTATAATGTTATTTTATCTTCAGTTAATAACAATAATTGTACTATATTGATACGAATGTACTTTTGGCCTTACGGTACCATCATTTATGAAACAGTAATCTAAAATCATTCACGTTTGCATCTATTATTGTAACTATGAACTCTATAATACAGTAGGTACAGTATCGGACAAACAAATGTTCTTGTAAAAAATGTTTGTCACTTTTTTCCGTTACTAAACATCTCAATAATTAACCAAACTGTTATAGAATATGGATTGCACTTCATGAAGATCTGCTTACCTGTTGCATCTGCGTTTGGCTCAGTAAAAAGACGTCTTTTGCAATGAGGCAACTCTTCCTTAGTCTTCCGTTTAGCTAACTCCACCATTTTGAAGCCACGAGAAAACATATTGATAGAAAGTGACCAACCACAGCAACGCACAGAAAATCTGTTACACCTCTCACGACGATACTTCACGACTGACTAAATGAGGTTGCCGCCAAAATGCTGTGCACGCATGATGCAATAGTTTTCTCTGTAGTGCAGTAGCTCATCGTTGCCATGGTAACCTGCACCTGCAGCTGCGATTATCCCACAGCCAGTCAGTACGCCCCGCACTTTCTGTCTGCGATAGAGTGGCCTAAACAACTGAGCTATTCCTAGTTCAGGATATACGCAAAACGCTGTCGCTTATCCCACTTTGCTTATCATTGGTCTAAAATTCTGTATTTTGTGGGTTAGGCCACTCTGCATATTTGCCCTCCGATTTATCCTCATCCCAATTAGTCCCTCTCTCGATTTATACAGTTTTTTTTGACCCTTTAATCGGCACCATCTCGATTAATCCACACTTTGCGTTCGTCGTGTATTCTGCAACATTCATTGTCAGAAAAAAAAATTGTAAACAAAGGCTGTTCTTTCATCTGTTACTCTGATCGATGTGTGTTGGTTCGATATATCGATATATGGGCCAATATGACAACCCCTAAGACTTGAAGTGAAACAAGTTGATGTACCTATGAATGTAAAAAACAGAAAAAACAAAAAAACAAAGACCAGAAACAAGAGCATTAATCAATTTATTTATATGAATATTATTGTGTTATTTACTCCTTTACTGTATGATGCTAGGATAATTATTCGTATGCAGTCTAAAGTTTCCCCTAAAAGAACAGGTTCATTTTTTCTTTTAAACCAAATATGGTACCTCGATTTATCCACCATCACTATTTATCCAGTCCCATTCCAGGGGACAAAGCGAGAGTTACCTGAATTCCTTTTCCGAGTGAAAACGCTCGCGAACTACGGTATAGAGTAATGTAATACGATCTGAAACGTAATATTCTTCCACATTGGTCACACTGCAGTGAACAAATATCCGACAATAAATTTTCTCCGTATATGGGATCAAAACAATGAGCTCATTGTATTGTTAAAACTGCTATCAGAGAACGAAGTATAAATGGAATAAATTTGGTGCATTTAAAATCTAGCTACAATTTTGAGCATGCTGGCTCACGAATATTAAATCTACTGTTTGATATGTGATTTGAACTACGTTTTTGCAAAATGACTCGCCAGTTTTAAGAGGAAATTGCTTGCTCAATTCGACGAGTTGCACTATACACCTAAACAAATAGGCCTTTGTGCATTGCAGGGGCTTCCCGAAGGACAGGCCTGTTCTGTGCACGTTTGAAGCTTGTCATCTGGCTGAAGGACAGTCACCTATTTAATACTAGCCTCTTATACAATAACTAACTTTTCTACTATTATTTAATATTACCCGATTAATTGCCTATAATTTAATTTTACCCACTTCAAGTGTCTGCAAATACCATTGAATAAAGTTTTTATTTTTTTTATGAAACTGTAACATTTTCAAATTTACTTAGATGTTTCAGACCTATGGAAACTTCACCAACAACGCAATAACTTCCGTAATAATAAATATACACACAACAAATGGTCATTTTCGTATTCAAACTGTGTTCAGGGAACGGAAAAACCTGTGATGAATCATACTGAAATTATATTGGATTGAAAAAAACATATTTTGAATTTCATTTTCCCAAATTTTTCCAAGTATAGCATGATTAAGGTTCAACGATATCATTCTTTGCAAGGAAATGTGCCTCAGATAATTCCAATCTAACATATTTGTTGCGTTCATTTCAATTACATTAGCTTCTGTTCCAATTATTTATAAGTATTCAGTTACCCAAGAATTTACTTTCACATCAGGTAAACTTCTAGCCTTTGCTAAACGACGACGTACAAACGTGTGTGTGCTAAGGCTAAACGAGACTCGCCTCTCAAAATAACCTGAATACATACATAAAGAGTGACTTACATCGGTGCACGTCAAAGAGATCTTCCAGCATCGTTAGAAATAATTCATGCAATGTAAACCCTAATACCTCAAAAAATATATAGAAAAGCTACCCGAAGGATTGAAAGGGTTCGTGCGGAAGCACGAGTGTTTCCTGGAAATACGTTAAGGTTTTTCTGTTCGAATGAGTTTGGATGTAATGTGCACGGGCAAAGTGTATATTTTCAACTATCGTAAAATAACCAGTAAAAATACCATTCCTTCACAAAAATGTGTTGAAAGAAGCTATAGCTGGTGAAAAGGTTGGGTATAATATATGTAAGTATATGTATTAGCTTTGCTGTGCAGGGGTATGGGAACTAAGAGACCGAAGAAAGGGAGTAGGGACTGCAAGGTTGAATAGAAGCGCTAGTAATGACTGCAGTGATATGTACACTCCCATTCCGTTTTCCAGAATTTTGTCATGGCTGATGGCTATCAAATAATTTGAAGTTTTTGATGTTTCACTTTTTGTGTATGCACATTCGTAAAATGAATTATCTATGAAGGAAAGAAAAATTATGGGTAATCAGAAAAACAATGAATGCTAACTTGAAGATGTGGTGTCATAGTGCAACCGCTAGTCTGAATGAACGAATATAAATATTTTGAAATAATTTTCTCAAATATTTAAAGATTTCTAAGCAAGTTGACAAATTACTAGGAAAAAATTTAAATGATAATAACTTTTGCTTCTGTCCTCGTTCGTAATTTTTGACGTTACAGTGAACCCAAATTGATGATTGGATGATTTGATGAAGGTTCCTCAGCGCTGAGGGCATCCTGCTACTAAATGAAGCAAAACGTTTGTAGTTTTCTGTAAGGTTTTGCCTGTAATCTGCTACCGACAACAAACCATTAACAGCCTTAACAGCTCACTCCTCACGCCATGCACTCTCAACACTTCCCACAACGCTTTTCGGTCTATTCTGTCAAATCTACAGAAGCCCTAAGATCTATCTTCCTTTCGCTATGAACGTTTCATACACTTGAGGCACTGCCAATTTCTGATCCATACACCCTGAACCTCGTCGGGAACTGCTTTGCTTTTCTCCTTTCGCACCATCTGTGTTCTACCTTACACTATTCATTGCTGCACTACCAAACACCTTCCAAACCACACTCAAGAGACTAATACCCCTTTAATTAAGAGACTCTCACGAATCCTCTCTGCCTTACATATACAGCAGAATCCCACACGCACTGTTACAATTTATCAGCACCGTATCTACAACAAAATGTAAATTCAACAATGACGAAACCTATCAAACTATTACAACGCCTTACTTCGAACACTCACAATTGCAACTCCGTCCAAACTTCGGGTTTTACTCGACCGTGCTCTTCTCCGAGTAAGCTCCACTTTCACTATCGTGACCAATTCATCTGCGTTTTTCTTTTATTGGTAGTCTCCTTCCGTCTTCAGTCGCCTAAACCACTGCCTGTGTTTCATCCTCAACGTTCGACATTTGTTCAAATTTTTCTGCCTAATAACTCAAATGTCTGTTCACTCATTATACCCTGTCACATTATTCAACCTTCGCTCTTTCGCTTCTTCGCACTTCCGTACTCTTTTCCCTTCCTCCCAGAAGATTGCTTTATTATCCTCAAAATTTACCTATATCGTTCGATTTCACCTCTAATCATAAGCGCTCTTCTTTTCATTTATGCTATATTTAAGCAGCCCAAGTTTTCACTATAAATGTTATATGCCGCTCTTTCGCCACCATTTTAAGGCCATTTCTTTATACGTTTTCCTCTTTTAAGCATTCTTTACACCCTCGTTCCCCATTCACACCCCTCTCGCTTCCTTCCCCCAACGGGCCTGAAACTATAAAGTGCCTCAGCACTCGGTATTAAAGTGTATTTGGAAAGCACTCATTTGTTCTCAAAACCTCGACATTCTATCGGCCTCAATGGTTTAAATCTCACTCAATTTCATCTTCAACTCCTATTAATTTTTTTGCGTGACCCAGACCCCAAACTTTCACTCCCCTACGAGCTACCATATCATTCCTGTCTCTGCTCCGACTCTCCAACACTCAAACTTTAGCATCCACCATATAATGATTTGACATACTTCCTGGTTCACCTTTTAGTACGTGAGCAGCGAGAAACCTCTTCCAAATCGTTCTCCCACTCAAAACAACCTAATCCATTATCATCCTTTCTACAGCTTTGTCTGCAACTTCTTAGGCTCACGTATATTCAGACCGATAATATTAACAATGTACTCCAAAAACACGTTTCATTCCCTACTCACATATCTGAAAGTCTCTCACTTATTTATCCCAGGTACTCCAAATTTCCCTTTGTGCTTTCAATCATGATTTACTTTTCTCTTGCTTTTAAATCGCCCTGGCCACTACGTATAGGAATTTGGACTAAAACAACTCACACATTTATTTAATTCGATCCAGAATCTTGTTCCCTTTTCTGCACGTCTTTCGCCCCTGGGCCATACACGCTCAAAACACAAACACTTACCAATCTAGCCCCATTTGCACCAACATCAGTCTCGCCAGCTTATCTCACTCTACGTTAAACAATCTCTCACCTAACATTTAGGCCAACTTTCCTCTCTCTCTTTAGCTCCTATACCCGACTTTCTTCATTTCTCCTTATCAAACTAACAATCACCTGGCTCATTCGTTGTCGTTTCATTCAGAGAAAACACATCTGCTGCTTACACTTCTGAAACCAACTTCCAATTTCAATCCTTTCCCGGACGCATGCAGTAGAACCACACACGTTTGAAGCACTAATTTTTAGCGTTTTGTAAAAATTCAATGTAATCATAAAAATTTTCGCTGTTTTCCTCGCATTGTTATTTTCCAACCGTGTTTGCAATCAAGGAAGATTCAATTATCGAATAACTTATAAAATTACTAATTGCATCTTCTGGGTTTCACCGTTTGTCTTTTCGTTTAATATTTTTTACTGAACTTCGCGCCGGAGAAGCTGTCATCTCAAAAATGTCCAATGAACGAGCATCATTGGATTTTATTTGTTTCAGAAGTAAAACTAGGAATGAAAACGGCTTGTTGAAAACGGGGCGTGATATATACGCATAGATCGAACATCAAAATCTCCAACTAAAGGGGGAGAGTTGTTTTCAAGAAGCACGTCGGCTTGACACGACCCTTGTTATCTCCCGATCCCTTCCAATTTTTCAGAAGCGGGTTGTTCCGTCCTGCCCCTCTCTTGGCTTCTATATATAGCGCGCCGGTTTTGAAAAAATATTGGACATTCCTATCAATTTTCTTCACCAGACCAAGCTTGGTTAATTTCAGGAAGAATATGAAAGCAAACATCCAATAGATCAAAAATTTGGAATGAGAATCTTCTCCAGCTCTGACCAAAATTTGTTCTATCAAAGGAATGCTCTTACAGTAAAGATTTATGGGAAGCAGATTCTCGTGAAATTATTCCACGTGTGTGTGTTGCATGCACATAAATAGCATTGATTTTGAATTAGACTTTATTAACACGTTCAACGGTTGGTTTGGTTGGGTTATAAGTCGTAGAATTGGGAAATCGATTTTAATATTCAAAAATTTTTTTTCCCTCCTAAGAAATATGAAAATGCAATCGCACGATAAATATTGCCTCGTATGAGAATAGGTATTTTTTCAAAAGCCAGCAAAACAGATGAAATGTCGTTCATTTATACCGGTAACGTGAGTGAGAAATTTACAGAATTGTACACATATCGCAGAAAACGTGATAAAATTTCTTTGCTGATCCTCTTCTATTGTTCATAATAACTATTGTTTGCATGTTATGAAATGCGGTGTGGATTGGATAGCCTATCATTTTCGAAAATGGAATCAGAATTACGAGAAGAAAGCCAATGGTTTTTGGGTACTGTCTTGAAGTTCGCAAAATTTCTTAGTAAATGGCTCTGCCGTCGGGCAACGGATTCAGTAGCTTCTAGACTCTAAAACAGTGAAACTTCCTTAATTTTAGTACTAACCAACCAAGCTATCGAAATTTAGAAGAAATTTGAACGTTTAGAAAGATTGTAATGGAAAAATTGGGCATGCCAAGCTTTCTCAAAATGAATGATTATTTTTGAGAAAAAACAGCAGTCAAAAGTTACTGTAAAATATTGATGTGGATTCCCAATCTATGTACTGCGCGACGAATTCAGTTTATTCAATTATTTGAATTACACTCGTTGTTTCCAGCTCAAGGCTGAAAATTGACTATGAACTCATGTCCATCAAGACTTTGATTCCGGTTCCAAGATGTGTGGTTAAATTTGACTTAAACTGAGACTCTGACTATACATTCTCACTGGATTAGGCTCATTTTCAGCGATGATCGTCATTCGGTCCTGATTTGACTTGTATCCGAAGCTTTAAACTCGAACACCTATACCGGAGCAACCTACAGTACGTACAGACCGCCGTCTGGAATTTGTTACGCTTTTATTGACGAAGTGACTAACTTAACCAAGTCTCAACAGACCTTACAACGGAATTATAATGATTTATGAAAACTTCAATCAACACCTGATTTATAGGTGTAAAATTTTGAACAAACGTCAGCCAACTGAAATCTCGCTCAACCCTGAATTTCGAATAAAATTAATAATGCAAATACCCTTCAAGGCAATAATTTTTTTTGAAGGATTTTGACTCCCGACGCATCTAACCATTTCTTAATACTCCAAATGAAAAATCATTTCATAAAAAAACCAAACTTCATTCATACCTTCTCGCAAGATTGAGTAAATTTACTAACCTTTTATCACATGGACGAGACTAAATCGGAAATTTACTCAAGCCATGTTCTGCATGAAACGAACTTTTTATCATAAATAACACCCAAACAGACGCTCTCAATGCATCACCCCTGCAGTCACGCCAGTCATGCATGCAGAAGACATACATAACCACAGTAATTAATTCTGAAATAAAATAACGAGTGGGTTATTTTATTGTGCACTGTGAAAGAAAATTCTTTTGCCGTGTATGATTGACTCAAATTTATGTTACCAGACAAATTCGATCATCTAAAAAAAATCTATTTCACTCAATAATTTCTCAAGCTGAAACGTGAAGGAAAACAGGAATTTCAAAATTTTGTTTACAGACCGAAAATAACCCGAAAACCGCAATGCAAACTATTGTTCATGGTACCCTACCTTACCATAATGCTAACAATCCCACCAATACGTTCAATAATATAGTTTTTAAAATGAATGCTACAAAAATTACTGAAATCATATGAAATTAATCCATCACTACTTACGATACCTCACAAATTTAAACATAAACCACACTTTCTACCAAACCCCAGTGAATGCTTGATAGATTTCCAACTGCTTTCAAACCACAAATGAACAAATAATGTGAGAGATGTCTCTCCTCAACTAAATATATTAAATACATAGCTTTTTAAACTTAAATATGCTGGCTGATCACCACAAAGGGATGGGAGCATACACCACAAACACTGAAACTAGATTCCCAAATCACAGGATTTCTAAAAGTAGAATATTTTGAAGTACAAAACTCAACGTTAGAGTTCTTCATCAGGTAATGGGCCTGCAGATGAATGCGCAAGGAAATGAGTACAAGAGTAACAATGCAAATTTTCCTACACTGTAAAAAGCTCCCGTGGTTTCTGCCATCAAAAACTGGATTGAAAACTGTTTTTTACCGTTCGGCCCAAATTACCGTGTTTTAGTCGGAAACGGTAAAAGACCGTAAAATGAGAGATAAAATCCTTCCCTCATTTTCCAAAGAATTTATGTAAAAATAATTATTCATATATTACCTTCTGAGTGACGTAAAGTTATAAACTGTACGGTAGTTAGAAACTCTGAACAGTGAATTGACTTTTGAGATAAAAATAATTCATTATCATATAAACTTACTTTTTGAGATGAAAACAATTCATTCCCCAGAGTGTTCCTTTTATTGTAAAATACTGAAAATTTTCAGCGATATTAACAAAAAACAATAAAGTGTCTACATATATTCTGTCACATGAAATTCGCAATGAAATAAGTTCAAGTCAAACTTGCACCAATTCATGAATATTATTTTGGAACTAATTTCCCTCTATTTAGACGACAGATCTATTAAAGTAGATGGAGCGGGTCAATATTATGAGTTATATTAGCCGTGAAGCTTGAGCGATAGTCATATAATTTGTTTTCATCGTATAAATTAGTTTTCCAAAGTACAGTGGACGAATTGCTCCTAAGCTGAAAAGTTTCTTTCCATCAGGATCACTTTAATGAGTGAGTATTGAATCATATTGCCGCCAAGTGTTCTGCAGCTTGCCAGTCAACTTACTTAGGTACTGTACTACGAAGGAGTGAAAAAATAAACTGTCTTCATGAGATCAAAGAGCTGTTGCATTATTGAATCGTTTTGCTGTATTCAAGCTAACCGCTTCTATCCTCTCATGATATATTATGTATGTGCAATAATGTATAAAATAATAGATAGTGTGCTTTGTATTCATATTTTTCAACCTCTGGTGCAACAACTTATTTCTTCTGTACGCTATGAATTCCAATGCCTCATAAGTTTAACCTTAGCAGTTTTTTATCTCACACTGTAGTTTAAATTCACTTCCGACTCTTTCAAAAGTGTACTGATCGAGAAGTGTTCTCCCAATTCCATGATACATGTACTGGGTTCATTAGATGCCGCTCAACTGAAAGCTAAATTAGTGTCTTGATATTTAAATTTAAAACAAAGTAATAATTAAATGTATTTAACGATGTGCAATTATGTAAAATTGTCGATTTTATTTTCCCTGTCATTTTTGTTTAATATACTATTGGAAATTTAAAACGGCTTACCAAGTTTTTGTCCACAAAGCTTGTTAAATTTACAGTTGGGCAAACCAGTGCGTTGAGGTTAGATATAATGAGAGTCCTACGAACAAACGAAAGTTAATAAAAGGTTGAATGTATGACCTCATTCCCAGTTAAAAATCCATGCCGTTTTTAGGTCGACAGGTAGCAGAACAGAGTGAATGATGGCCGTAGAAGGTCAGAACGTTCCTCTGTCGGCCGCTCTCGACCAAAATTTGCCGTTCGACGGCTATCCGCTAGTCTCATTTAGACGGAAACAAGCCGGAAAAATCGAGCCCTTGCCCATGGCCGAATTCAAGAAGAGAATGTCGGCTTGCGTTCGACCTATTTGATTAACGGTCGCGCAACATACCTGCTGACTCATTTCTCTCAAGTGTTTATTCATAAATGTCACCGGCGTTGAGCAAACCTATTTCGCTGGCATGTTCAAGTAATTATATGGAATTAACATATATAAGTAATTTTCATACTAAGCAACTTAAATTAAAATATGTTAAATAACCCCTTAATTTTGAAATGAAATGAAATGAATAAAGTAATAATGAAATGAATAAAAAAAGCTATACAGAAATTTTATATTTATGCTTTACTAATTATAGAACATTTCACACTGAGATAACAATTAAAAAATTCAGGCCTCTATGAATGGGATGTTTTTATTCCAGATTAGGTTATAAGTTAGTTAAAGCCTCCCTAACCGCTACAAAAATAGAGCGTATCAAAGAAAGGAAGGAGGAAGGCACCATTCAGTATGGAGATAAGAGAATGAGGAATCTTAGCAGAAGGGGCATAGAAATAGTAAGATGAGAAAGAAGTTCATGAAATAAGATAAAAGTTGAAGAACAAAATCAGAGGTGCGGAAAACCGGGAAGTAGTGAATCGAAAAATGGTGGTCCTTAACCTAGCAAAAAACATTTTATTTCAACAAAAAGAAGGGCTACCTAACTCTCAGCTCGGGCCCTCACATTTTTCTCCCTGGGAGCTCTAATTCCCACAGATACAATATTTGTATCCCTCTGAGGGGATGTTTTATTCCAATCAAGCCTAATAAAATATGTATAGTTGCCAGAGAGATTATATGTGCAATTCTCACACAAGAAAAAAAAAAATTTTCTGCTATTTTTACTCGAAGTGATTTAGCTGAGCTGAGGAAACTTGCTGCAAACTCAAATGTAATCGTAACTAGGCCTGATAAAGGCAAGGCAGTTGTAGTTCTTGATAAAACTACTTACCTAACTAAAATGCAAGAAATCATATCAGACACTAGCAAATTTTTACCCATCACTGATTGTGTTCTAAAATATTCCATGAAAGTTGAAGATAAAGTGAACAATTTCTTACGCAAATTAAAGTCCCTTAATCTACTAAATGAAGATCTTTATAAACAGCTGTTCATTTCTGGCTCAGGCCCCGGTATCATGTATGGTTTGCCGAAGATTCATAAGCCTGATTTCTTTAGATCTTTTCAATTCCGTCCAATTTTTGCTGCGTACAACTGTGCCACGTACAAACTAGCAAAGTTTTTAGTACCAATATTAAGTCCTTTAGCATCGAATGAGTATTCTTTGTCCAATTCATCAGACTTTGTAAAGCATATTACAAGTATAGAAAATGCGAATGAATATTGGATGGCATCTTTCGATATTGAGAACTTATTCACCAATGTTCCGTTGTCGGAGACTATCAATATCTGTCTCAGTTCCCTTTTCACTAGTCCAGCTTCTCTAGTCATAGGTTTAAGTCGAAATTATTTTAAGAATCTTTTGGAACTTGCCGTGTTTAATTCTTTTTTTCTGTTTAATGGCAGTGTCTACAAGCAAATTGAGGGTTTGGGTATGGGCCTTCCACTCGGTCCAACTTTTGCAAACATTTTTATGTGTTTCCATGAAAAATTGTGGCTCCAAAACTGTCCTTCCTCTTTTAAACCTATCCTGTACAAGCGTTATGTTGACGACACCTTTGTCCTGTTCAAACGTGAAACTGATGTGCAATTATTTCTGCAATATTTGAATGTTCAGCATCCTAGTATTAAGTTTACAGTAGATTTTGAGCATGGAAATTCTCTTAATTTTCTTGACGTTAAAGTTTACAGGGCGGACAATAGATTTTTTACCTCTGTTTTTAGGAAACAAAGTTTTACCGGTTTAGGCCTCAGCTTTTTTAGTTTCTGTTGCAGATCTTTTAAAACAAACAGTCTATTCACTTTGTTCAATAGAGCCTATAGGATTTGTTCCACCTATGGCAACCTTCACCATGAATTCGAGTTCCTTAAGTCTTACTTCTGTTCTAACGGTTTTCCTGTCGTGGCCTTTTATAAATCGATTAATACTTTTCTTTCTAATTTCTATAGCCCTAGGAAGCCTGAACAGGTTTCCTCTATTATGTATTGCGTACTACCATATTTTGGCTACCAGTCCGAAAAATTAAAAACTGAACTGTCGAATATTCTTGGCAAATTATTTCCTACGACTCGTTTCCGCATAATTTTATTGAACAAATTCACCATTGGTTCTCTCTTTCGTTTTAAAGATGACCTACCCAAGGGCTTGCGTTCTTCTCTCATTTATGAATTTAGTTGTGCGCATTGCGCATCGCAGTATGTAGGATCAACCTACCGAGCATTATTTATGAGAGTCGCAGAGCATGCCGGAAGAAGTCATCGTACGGGACGCCCACTAGGAACACCTTCCCATTCTAACATAAGGCAGCATTGTATAGGTCCCTGTGAACAAATTATCAGTAACGACCAGTTTAAAATTGTGGACTATGCATCAAATCCTGGTGAGCTGCGCATGTTGGAGTCTCTGTATATTCACAAATTGAAGCCCGCCCTGAATGATATGCAAAGTGCTTACCCCTCAAAAATTATAGGAAGCTAGTAGTGCAGCAATACTCACATTCGATTCAATTTTTACTAGTCTTTGGAAGAAATATATTTATTTATTTTTCTCTTCTTACCTCCTCTTCTCTGTTTCCTTGTTTTCCTTTTTCCTCTCTTTCTTTCTCTCTCCCATATTCCCCTCTTCTTCTCCCTTTGATAGAATTGTATTTTAGCTAGTTAATTTTCCTTACGACCGTTCCGGCTTTTATGTTGTACTCTTATGAAAATTTTCTCCGTTTTAACTCGTGTGTACGATACTCGAAAGTAAAATTCTGTTATTTAGTTTCATCTGCTTTTTTAGGTAATGTCATTGTTTTATTTAGGCACTATTTTCGAATTCTTGAAGAACAATTTTTTGTCAATTTTTCGTATTTTATTCAATGGGTGTATTTTGTTTTCACAGAGTATGACTGATGATGAGCTGAGGCTTGAAACGTTTCATAAATATGATTTTAAAATTTTTATTTGCTATTACCTTCATAATTAAACTGCTTAGCAGAAAAAATATTCCTAATATTGTTCGGTGCAGCTTTGGCGAAGAAGCGTACAAGGTTGTGAGAAAGTACGAGGGCCTCTCTCGTAAGTTGGAGAAAGCTAAATTGGACCTAAAATTTCTGTGCCAGTGTAAAGTGTATGACATCATGCCCAAGTTTCTGCGCTTCAAGTTATACAGAAGATCTCTACATAACACCAATTTTTATAAATCTTGGCAAGCCAGTCTTTTAGTTAAGGAAATCAACAGCAAGAAAAGAAGCATCTCATCCTTAACATACAGCCTTGCTGAATGTAAGAGCAGCCTAATCGACGTACTTCCTGGTGTCATCAGGGTTTCAACTTACCGCTATGTTCGGGAGAAGATGAAAGTGTTCATCAGTGATACTACTAGAACGCATTCACGTAAATTGAATAACCTAGGTATTTATAATCACCTTACTCCCTGCGACCCTAATTTAGTCGTTCACAACTATAGCAGTGCTCCCTTGAGTAACCGTTTGAAATTCCTGCTAGCTTTTGGTCTTGATTTTTGCCTGCCTGTCTATCGGATAAATTTATATAAATATTTTCTTGGATTTGAAAAGCTGTTATTCCATGTTCACAGTAAGTACTCCTCTCATGCGTCTATAAATGAAATTACTGAACAGCTTCGACCCATATCACAACAGTATTATTACAGTTTCAAACCGTTCAAAATTTTTTCTGCTATTTTTACTCGAAGTGATTTAGCTGAGCTGAGGAAACTTGCTGCAAACTCAAATGTAATCGTAACTAGGCCTGATAAAGGAAAGGCAGTTGTAGTTCTTGATAAAACTACTTACCTAACTAAAATGCAAGAAATCATATCAGACACTAGCAAATTTTTACCCATCACTGATTGTGTTCTAAAATATTCCATGAAAGTTGAAGATAAAGTGAACAATTTCTTACGCAAATTAAAGTCCCTTAATCTACTAAATGAAGATCTTTATAAACAGCTGTTCATTTCTGGCTCAGGCCCCGGTATCATGTATGGTTTGCCGAAGATTCATAAGCCTGATTTCTTTAGATCTTTTCAATTCCGTCCAATTTTTGCTGCGTACAACTGTGCCACGTACAAACTAGCAAAGTTTTTAGTACCAATATTAAGTCCTTTAGCATCGAATGAGTATTCTTTGTCCAATTCATCAGACTTTGTAAAGCATATTACAAGTATAGAAAATGCGAATGAATATTGCATGGCATCTTTCGATATTGAGAACTTATTCACCAATGTTCCGTTGTCGGAGACTATCAATATCTGTCTCAGTTCCCTTTTCACTAGTCCAGCTTCTCTAGTCATAGGTTTAAGTCGAAATTATTTTAAGAATCTCTTGGAACTTGCCGTGTTTAATTCTTTTTTTCTGTTTAATGGCAGTGTCTACAAACAAATTGAGGGTTTGGGTATGGGCCTTCCACTCGGTCCAACTTTTGCAAACATTTTTATGTGTTTCCATGAAAAATTGTGGCTCCAAAACTGTCCTTCCTCTTTTAAACCTATCCTGTACAAGCGTTATGTTGACGACACCTTTGTCATGTTCAAACGTGAAACTGATGTGCAATTATTTCTGCAATATTTGAATGTTCAGCATCCTAGTATTAAGTTTACAGTAGATTTTGAGCATGGAAATTCTCTTAATTTTCTTGACGTTAAAGTTTACAGGGCGGACAATAGATTTTTTACCTCTGTTTTTAGGAAACAAAGTTTTACCGGTTTAGGCCTCAGCTTTTTTAGTTTCTGTTGCAGATCTTTTAAAACAAACAGTCTATTCACTTTGATCAATAGAGCCTATAGGATTTGTTCCACCTATGGCAACCTTCACCATGAATTCGAGTTCCTTAAGTCTTACTTCTGTTCTAACGGCTTTCCTGTCGTGGCCTTTTATAAATCGATTAATACTTTTCTTTCTAATGTCTATAGCCCTAGGGAGCCTGAACAGGTTTCCTCTATTATGTATTGCGTACTACCATATTTTGGCTACCAGTCCGAAAAATTAAAAACTGAACTGTCGAATATTCTTGGCAAATTATTTCCTACGACTCGTTTCCGCATAATTTTATTGAACAAATTCACCATTGGTTCTCTCTTTCGTTTTAAAGATGACCTACCCAAGGGCTTGCGTTCTTCTCTCATTCATGAATTTAGTTGTGCGCATTGCGCATCGCAGTATGTAAGACCAACCTACCGAGCATTATTTATGAGAGTCGCAGAGCATGCCGGAAGAAGTCATCGTACGGGACGCCCACTAGGAACACCTTCCCATTCTAACATAAGGCAGCATTGTTTAGGTCCCTGTGAACAAATTATCAGTAACGACCAGTTTAAAATTGTGGACTATGCATCAAATCCTGGTGAGCTGCGCATGTTGGAGTCTCTGTATATTCACAAATTGAAGCCCGCCCTGAATGATATGCAAAGTGCTTACCCCTTAAAATTATAGGAAGCTAGTAGTGCAGCAATACTCACATTCGATTCAATTTTTACTAGTCTTTGGAAAAAATATATTTATTTATTTTTCTCTTCTTACCTCCTCTTCTCTGTTTCCTTGTTTTCCTTTTTCCTCTCTTTCTTTCTCTCTCCCTTATTCCCCTCTTCTTCTCCCTTTGATAGAATTTTATTTTAGCTAGTTAATTTTCCTTACGACCGTTCCGGCTTTTATGTTGTACTCTTATGAAAATTTTCTCCGTTTTAACTCGTGTGTACGATACTCGAAAGTAAAATTCTGTTATTTAGTTTCATCTGCTTTTTTAGGTAATGTCATTGTTTTATTTAGGCACCATTTTCGAATTCTTGAAGAACAATTTTTTGTCAATTTTTCGTATTTTATTCAATGGGTGTATTCTGTTTTTACAGAGTATGACTGATGATGAGCTGAGGCTTGAAACGTTTCATAAATATGATTTTAAAATTTTTCTTTGCTATTACCTTCATAAAAAACAGTTCGTAAAGCAGGCGATGGAGAAGCTCCATTTTAAAAACGAATTCATTTGAACATTGCAAGCTCTTGGCTCATTTTAAAAAAGGCTTGCAGATAAATCGAAAATTAATTCAATGCTCGCACAATTTGGACAGATCCATAATAGGCAAAAATCTCAAAGAATACGTATATTAAAAACTTTACGTAATAGCCTACAAACAGAAGTAAATTGTGACAATCATAACAATATTAAAAGAAATGCAATAGTTTAATAAGAGAATAACTGCTCATCGGTTTATTATTTATATACCGTCTCGAAATAGTGAGAGATACCTACGATAAAAATCAAAATACGATGAATACAATGAATAAGCCGATAATTATAAATTTTTATGACACCAATAGCTTAAAAATTTTAACTTTTCATAGCTCTTACAAGCAAAACTTTCGAGGTTGCAGCAGAGACCGTATGGAAACGGTCTTCTCGAAACTACAGAAATTTCTTTAGAATTTCTTGACTGCAACTTTAGATTTCCGTCTACCACTCGTAACTTTTGAAATAATTCACCTATCGAGTTCAAATGACTCTCAAATGAAAGATAAAAACATTCTTAAGGGAAAATCGTACTTGCTAACATTCTTGAGCACTCTCAGACAGCAAAATTCATTTGCCATGAAAATTACAGTTGGTAGCTACCGAGGAATACTTGCTAGTCACAGCTGTCAACTAAAAAATTGGTAAATTTACCTAAAACTTTAACTTGCGGATAGTTATACTGTAATAGGGTATTTAAATGTCAATTTAATCATTTTGTATGGGTTACATTAAATAATACTACCCTGTTGTTCATCTGAGCCAAAATTTTTATCTGCATTCGAGTTAAAGATGGCAACACTGCTCGCACGTGTTGGCAAGACTGGCATTCTGGCAAGCTCTTTCGCGGCAGTTATTCGAATGATGTTGTACGTTACAGTTGCAGTGGTGATTTCTGAATCATTTAATAAGTTTCAAGCAATGTCAAAATGTATTTCAGTGCGAATGTGTGGTACGTTAGAGTGTATCTTATTTCTGAAAAAATTTCTGCTCTAAAAAGGTATGAGGTGTTCGCTCTCACGTGAGATTCTTATTCCACTGAAGACGTTAAGCCGGTATGACATGCTGTCAAGTGCCTGATGAAGGTGATGATTGAGACAAGTGCCTCATCTCAATAATTTTTTAGTGTGAAAGAATAGTAATAATATGTTTATTCAATATTAATTCCATTCATATTTTACAGCGAGTGTTAACACAATTTAGCTTCAAACTTCTAAGTTGCAGTATAATTTTACTTGAGAAACCTTTGAAAAGCAACAATATGTAATGTTTTCAATTCAGATGTACCGATAGTATTAGTATCAGCCTTTTTATATAATCAGTACATCACTAGTTTTCCATTTTTTATTTAGAAAAATTAAACTTCATAAATATTTGACTATCTGCGTTATAAAATTAAGGAATAACGACGATGAAAGAAGAAAAGGTCAATATCTACTTAATTAAATTCGTTCGCGGAAATTAAGAATTTTGTTTCAAAGAATCTCCAAAGGAACACATTTGAGGACGTTTTAAATGAATGACATTTTGCTCACTGATGCGTAATTTTGAGTTATTAACCTGTGAAGTTATAGGAAATTTGTATATAAAAGTGGAGAAACGGACACGTAAATATGATGTAATACGGCATGACGTGATGCTAGGTTAAATTAGGTTAGGTAACGTTAGATTAGCTGAATAAACTTGCCTAAAATAACTTAACTTAGCCATACTGACACTGATGGTTACCACCGAAATACTGGGCGTATTTCAAGAATGCAGGTACGATGCAGCCGAATATATAATGTTACTTTAACCGGAACGTAATTCATGTTATAGCTCGAAAATTACGTATCAGCGAGCAAAATGTCATTCGTGTAAAGCGTTCTTAAATGAGCGTCTTTAGTGATTCTTTAAAACAGAGGTCGTGATTTCCATGAACGCATTAAAGTAAATACTGACTGAATAAAACTCATTATCACCTGATGAACATCGGCATTATTGATGAGTTAGGGTTGAATTATACTTTAAATTGAGAAGCGTCCTACTAAAGCAAGCGTTGCGTGATCGTAGGCTAGTGATTTACAGATATATCGGTAGCGGCAAAATCTGGCCGATATTTTATCGATACTTTCCAATAATACGTATTTTAGCGTGAAAATGAGGTCATAAATCATAGAAGTGAAAGTAAAATTAAATAAAGAGCATATTTATTCCTAGTAAATTAGTTAGCTAACTGTTGAATTACAGCGTTTAATCAGGCCCGCTAAGTGAATTTATTACGTTGAATTCCCGATGTCACGGACGGTCTGTAAGTGAAAGCTTTGTAGCAAAAATAGTTAAACACAGTGGGGACATACAATTATTATACTTTTACAACTAAAACCTATATAGTTTGACCAAATTTCCAATTCGTAAAGTATGTGACAGGCTAACAAAAATCAAAGCAATTAAGTATCGTTGAAAGTGCATGCTAAAGTTTTTATGAATTTAACATAGAAATAACTGAAATTCTATTTTAAATAAGCTCGTAGATCGTAAAATATTACAAAGCTAATTATTTTATTTCAATTTAGCATGTAAACCACCGTTCACTACGAATCTTGCCTTTTTCGTCTATTTTAAGATGTTTGAAAAAATCACGAACAATGTTATAGTTGGTTGCGTGTTTGCGCATCTTTCCGGTTTCCGATCCTATCGATTTTTAATGTTTTCTTTTCGTCAAAGTATGTAATTTGGTGTGAAAAACATGAAAATGATAACCATATTGTGGAGAAACTATTGTTTCGGTCCACTTTTGAAAACAGTTGCTATTACAGCTAGTCTACATTACGTTGCAATACGGTTAGAAACACTTATCTATTATTGCATGGATTTCATTTCGTTATTTTTTTGCAACAATATAGTTAACATAGCAAGAGCAGTTCTATTATTCCTAATCGAAAACTTTATTGTCAATATTGTTATATTATTAGATATATTAGTTAATAATTTTATTACATTACTCATGTTGGGCTTATAATGATTTTATTTAAATGTATTTGTAAAAGCATCGGTATCGGATGTAGTATCGATCAAAGTATCGGTATTTCCAAGTATCGGAGTATCGGTATCTGCAAAAAATGGGTATCGGTATCAGTGTGGGCCAAAAAAATGGTATCGGTACGTCACTAATCATAGGCAGACGTCACGTGTTCCTGCGTGTGCTTGTGAACACGCGAACGGACACTCAAGCACCTTTTTTCTATGTAAATGAAATAGGTTGTGACAATAATTATTTCTATTCAATTATTTCTTGTGCGAGATTAAATCAAACTTTTATTATTGTATCTAATAAACAAATTTATGCAGTTAGTGTGTGATATTAGGATTTTCTTCTGAAATTTTGCATTGCCGGTCTCCTGAAGGTAGTATAGAAGTAAGTGAGTATCGGCTAAGATCCTTTTTTTTTGGACGCCGGTACCGATACTCGAGAAAAAGGCTGATACTGCCAATTCCGAAACCGATACTATCGGTAGACACCTATTTTTCAGCATGAATATCCAAGTACCTCTTCCGATTTAATAAGAGTTGATAATAAAACATTCGTTTCTTTAATTATTGTGTAATTATTTTATGTAGTGATGTACCGATATCATTTTTTTGGCCGATACCGATACCCACTTTTTGATCGATACTCCGATACTTGGAAATACCGATACTTAATTTGACCGATACTGCAACCGATACCGATACTTTTACAATTATAGTAAAATAAAACCATTATAAGGCCTACATAGGTGTTATAATAAATTATTAACTAATATATCTTATAATATAGCAATATTGACAATAAATTTTTCGATTAGGAATAAGATTAAGAAAAACATAAAAACACTATATTTCCAATAGAGATGGTACAAAAGTACCATCATCGGTTTTTAAAATATCTTAAAGCTAATACACTTAGATGATAATAATAGAACTGCTCGTGCTATGTTCAACTATATTGTTGCAAAAAACATCAAAATCAAGTCCATTCAATAGATAAGTGTTTCTGATCGTATTGCAACGTAATGTAGACTTGTTGTAATAGCAACTATTTCCATAAGTGGACCAAAATAATAATTTCTACACAAAATGGTCATCATTTTTGTGTATTTCACACCAAAATACATACTTTGGCGAAAAGAAAACATCAATATTCGATAGACCCTGAAACCAAAAAGATCCAAACAAGCGCAACCGGAATAAGAATAAGATGAATAAGATTGTTCGTGAATTTTTCAAAAACCGTACATTAAAGAAAAATGCAATATTCCTAGTCTGCGGTGATTCATATGCTAAATTAGAATAAAATTATTAGCTCTGTGGTAATTGACGGTTTACAAGATAAATTAAAATAGAATTTTCAGCTTTTTCTGTATTAAAATTTCAAAAACTTTAAAATGCACCTTTAAATTTATTTACACAATTGGTTTGAGTTTTGTTAGCCTGTTAAGTTGTAGGAGTATAATAATTTTATGTCGCTTCTGTTTTCAACTATTCATGCTACATATCTTTCACGTACTGACAGTTTGTGCCTCATCGGGCAGTCAAAGTATTAAATTCAGTTAGCGGACTTGATTAAACACTGTAATTCAACAGTTAGCTAACTAATTTAATAGGTATGAATAGACTCTTTATTTGATCATACTTTTACTTTCATGATTTATGACTTTCATTTTTATGATAAAATACGTATTATTGGAAAGTACTGGCCGGATTTTACCAATACCAGTAAAAATGACCGGTACCGATACATCGCTACATCAATAATTTTATGACAGGATTTTATAAATACTCGTATTTTTTAACGTTTCTATCTGAATTTCAGATAAAAAAGCAAGCAATTTACATTTTGTGCAACGACAAAAAAAGACGGTTGGCTGCTCTGGCTAAAGCTTCATAAGAAAATGACGCTGAAACGCGGAATGAGTCGCTTTCTTCTAAAATTTCGCATGTAATTGAGTTTGGACCCGTGACTTCTGGCGAAGATGGCGATTCTTCTGAAGAAACGAGAGATGGAGAGATGTAGAATGCTGGTCTGCAGAGGCACAACTTCCAGAGCATAAACGAAAGCATGGGCCCAACTATTAGCTTCACCACCTCGGTTAATTGATATTTATGACGATTCATCGTTGTGGTGGGGCTGGTTGTGAAGGCTACTATATACTCCTCAATCCTCAATGTGAGCAATGTAAAAACAACAAAATGTGGAAACCTAACCTGAATTTTCCCTCGTCAGTCTTCAGCAACCTCTGAATTGAAGGACGTTCTTGAAGGTAATCAACTATGTGTTCAGATGCATATTTGTGTGTGTGTGTGTGTGTGTGTATGTGGTAGGAGGGGGGTGTTATGGGTGAGAGGGTAGGTTTGTGTGTGGGTTGGGGGGAGAAGGGGTGTGTGGGGGGATGGGGGGTGTATATGAATAGCTAGTGTAATTAAGTTCGGGCAAGGTCGATTTGCTGCCGCGGGAGGCCAGTACAAGTTCGCGTAAGGTCGGCAGCGAGCCGATATATAGAATGGAAAAGCCGCGGAAGATCGAATTCGGGCCGCGGAAAGTCGACATGTAGTCGATAAAGGTGGGAATTTCCGAACAGCTGCAAAGGGAATTCAATGGTTTTGTAGCCGTTTTTTCTTGCGATAAAAAGAGGACATGGCGACCAAAAAACGGCTGCTTTTCCGAATAAAACACGGCTAGAAGTCTTGCCTTCCGCGGCACAGAAACGACTTGAAAACGTCTTAATTTTTTAACTGGGTTAGGCTGCTCTATATAGTATTCTTGTCAGACGTCGAAATGGTATTCTAGCGAAGGGTATTAAATTTGAGGTACAGTAATACCTGCAAAACTACTGGCTTCAAAACTACGAAACTTCAGAATTGAGATTTTGATTTATAAACTGTGCTTCCAAAAACTGCGCTAGTCGATGTGCAGCTGTTTTACCATACACAGCTTCTCAATAAACAAAGAAAAAGTATGTAGCTAAGAAATCGTAGTACATATTTAGTTCTACAGAGTAAACCCCTACATAAGGAGCGTAAAACTAAAGAAAAATCTGCAATGCGGAAAGGAGCTTGTGTTGCGAAGAAAAAACGATTAAGTATCATACAAAAAATTAAAAATTATTGAAAAATTTTAAGCTGGAATGAAGGTAATGGCGATTTCTCGTGAAACTGGAGTTCCTGAATCCACCGTTAGACTCCTTATTCAAAATAAAGATAAAATTGAGGGGTATGCCAGACACGTACCTAATGCAGTATCGTAAAGTAGAAAAAGTTGCACATAAGAGATGATTGCTGTTACTGAGTTTTTGCTATACCAATGAGTTCAAAGCCAAAGAGAGAATGTCGTACAACCGAGTCCCAAGATGCTAAAATTAGAAGATGAAAAAGAGATTAAAGAACTTGCAAAGAGAGCTTATTTTGATGATGTGACAATAGAAGATGCAGAAAAAGATATAAAATGTAATGAAAATGAGCTGTCAAATGATGAATTAGTTCATATTAATGAGGATCTGACAACCCAACGCTCCTGAATAATATTTAGAAATGGAAAGCAGGAATACTGAAGAAAATTATAATCGTAGAGCGTTAACTGAATTTAATGAACTTGCAACTAAACTTAAGAAGAAGACTTCAGAAGTAGAAAGGATCCCCAGAGGCTAAAAACATGCTAGCGATGTATTAACGCAGTAAAGAGCTATTACAGTATAGAGAAGAATAAATAACTTATCAATATATTATACTTTATTTATATTTTCATATATACATATTAACTATGTAACTGTATCCAAGCGACGTATAAGTTCAGTTAAATCTACTTTCATATCTTGTTTGTAAAAATATATAACCTTATAATGTAAGTAACATTTATGCCTTATGTATTCAATCACATAAAAACTAATAGTATTATAATTTTCGATTATTCTAAACATCAATTCATTTTTTCACAAGAATAAATGCATGAAAACTCTAGCAACTTGCATTGCTGTACGTCAATAACAGAGTTATGGTGTTTTTAATTTTTCTGTAATTATAAATAAGTTTTACTTGCACTCGGTTTTCCTTGATGTGTCTTCAAAACTGCGGTGCTTTCAAACTGCGCAGCTATTTCGGAACGAGTTTGCGCAGTTTTGCAGGTATTACTGTATTTGATTTTACTGCTAATTTTCGCTCGTTAGCATGTACTAGTACTGAATTGTGTACGCATGGCATGCGATTTACCCAAGGTTTATTATTAGGATTTGATAAAGTGCTGTACTGTTGATTGAATTTTTCTATTTTTTATACCAAATTTTCGTTATTAATTTCTCCTCAATAATCCGGAAGTTATTCGTTCAATGGTAGCCATTAAACTGTAGTGACATATTTAATAGCTATCATGTAGTGATAAATGATTTAGAGCACCTGCTTCATTTCCCATCTAATATTTCCCGAGCACTATAAAACAGGAAACAAAAGAGACAAAATATTATTTTTAGCGAAAAAATTGATTGCTCGCCTGCGCAAAAACAAATAAAAATTTATCAAAGTTTCGTTCCTCAAAAGTTGCTGCACGAAACTCAGCTACACTTTTCTGGAAAATATTCATGATGGTACAGGGAAAGCTTTTGCATACATTTTTAGAAGCTAACGCGTGAGAGGTTTCTTCATCCTGGTTGGAGAGCGGAACGCAAAACTAGGTACTCGGAAAATCAATGGCATAGAAGCCACACTGAAAGAAATAAAAGCCCTATTTTGAAACACCCAGGTGCATCTGACGTTTGTCCCAAAACCGAGACACGCAGATGCATCATCAATGAGACACCCAAGATTAGGATGCATACCAATGTCTCAAGACCCGATTTAGAGACGCTCTAGTGTCTCACTAGAAGTGCTTCAGTGTCTCATCGATGAGACACTTGGGCTTGAGTTTGATGCATTTACAGCTGATGTCTTACACAAAACTCTACGGATTTTAAGCTGTAGCATTGCACTGCCGAGCAAGGTAGACGCTTTTAGCGCCATGAAGAAACTTTCATACGCTTACGTATTCTTGAGCAAAACGATAGCTACTGCTCGTCACATCAATATTTGGTCTTACCGCCGAAGAGCTGCGCCAGGAATAAATTATTTTAATCGTCTCCAGAGGTAAGGCCTTACCATGCCGCCAGCTACACGCCTCGTTCAACTGAGAGCGGTGGCGACAACGCGTTGACTTCCCCTGGAGAAACCTTTTTGACAACTTACAGGACACGTAATGAACATGTTGAAAATTTAATTCACTCCGTATTACATTTACTGAACACTTGAATAACCAAAGTCAGATTTGAGGGATGACTAAGCTACTACATTATTATCGCCAATAAAAGATAGGCAGCATTTTGAGACACTTCGCGCTCATCTAGGGGTCGCACATCCGATGAGACATCTGCTCTCTTTTTGAGACGTTCTGGCTATCTATGAGACACCTGAACAGCCATGAGACACTTAGAGAGGCCAAAAAGTTTTTCAGTGCAGCGTGAGGTCTGGTTATGTGAATTTGGTCGCCGCTGAGAACCTTTCTTGAAAATTTTTGAAAACTACCTGCTCGTATATTTCTTGTTTGCGGCTTCCTGCCTCATCTTGAGTTAGGAATCCTGCAACTGCTGGAAATTCGGCAGAAATGGCAACATTTCTTTATATCGGTAGTTTATTCTGACAGTTTTCTAAAATCTACGGTATGCAGTTCTACCATCATATTCCTGGCTCTACCTTTCTGATGGCCAGATGTAAATTTCATATGCCTTTTTCTTTAGGTGAATATGGATTTTAATTTTGATAGTTTTAGTTATCCTCTCCTCTCTTCAGCTTCTCATGTCAAGATCGGCTTTATAAGGGCCAGTTTCTCATGTCTTAACTAAGTGTTTTTTTTTTAACCCAGCGTTTTCCATTCAGTTGTAAAAACTGTAAAGGGGAACGTCTACCCAGAATTGAAAAAAAATGGCAGTCACGTTTGTTGTATGGGAACTAGATCAATGAAATTTGGCATACGTATGTATTTTTGATAGGGTATGCGTATGTATGCGTAAAATAAACTTTTTTCAATTTTCGAACTAATTGCTGAAATAACGGAAAAATTTGTGAAAAAATGGGGTAAAATCAAAAGCTATCACCTCCGAAAGTTATTATCGAAGAGCATTGATTTAGGTTTCATTGAATGTGCAAAGAGTTTCCGCGTAGCTGGACGGAAATTGGATTCGAAATTCGTTAAAGTTTAGTCTTTATGATATTACACTTTATTTTTTCGAGAGGTTATGGTTTTTCCGTGGATTTTTCAAAGGAAATAAAGAAATACCACGAATATCATATTGATTATCCGTCCATCCATGCAGCCAATTGTTGTGTATTTAATGAGACCTAAACCATTGCTCTACGATAATTAATTTAGGAGGAGATAGCTTCTGAAAGTACCCTATTTTTCTAAAATTTTTCATTTATTTTCATTTTCAAGCTATATTGCTTAGAAAAATTGACGCGGTTGATGTTCTGAAAGCTTTCTGAACATATGAATATCTTTTCCTGTAAGTTTGTTGTTGTTCCTTGAATGAACTCCATACCACAGGTATGAAGAGACGTTTGGAACTGGTATCATAGATACGTTTACCGCTACAGGAGTGCACGCTGCGGCGTCCTCCTCGATACGCTTCTCCCCTTCCCGCCTTCGTTTCCCCCTCTCACGTAGCAAATGACCTTGTGTAGATTTGCTAGATTGTGAACTAAGGAGTTCTGTGTCGAATAGACCAACACAACATAATTCAGATATTTCTGGTTCATGTCTAATGCGGTGACTGTCGGGCGTTACCAGCTGTATTCGATGCTCAGACCGTTCTGCAAATTTGACAGCTCGTGAAGTAAGCATATCTCTGGTGAATAAAGTAATAAAACAAAAAATAGGAATTTTTCAGATTCTGGGTACACGTTCCCCTTAAAAATGGTATAAGTCAGAAGCGAAAAATATGGGGAAAGTGCGAAGCGCAATGACTTCAACAGCGGAGTCCGAGACCGTTATTACCTCGTAGGGAGTATTTTGCATTTAGGAGGCCAACTTCGCAGCAAATAGACCTTAATACTCCTTAGTTGAACTCATACGACATGTTCTCAACAAATTTTACCCTAAACATTGTGGTATGAAAGTTGTTTAGATTATCTGAGCAGTAGAGTTGATGTAATTATTTCTAAAACAGATACTTTGAGTTGCTGATCACCTCTGAGCAAATGCTAGAAACTAGTGAGTCCAACTTCCAATATAATTTGGCCTTTTTTCTCTGCTTGTTTTGCAGCGCTGCTCCACTTACTCCGGTCTGATGGTTCAATAGCACAGCAGACTGGCACCAGCATAGTCATGGTTGGCGTCAATCCTGTCATAACATAAAGTCCCATCTTCATAGAAACCAAAAAAAATAATTATCATTCATTGCACATGCATGATAATTTATTGTCCGCTACAGATTTAATTTATTCTTAAATGATGCTCGGTCAGGAGTTGACACTATTCTGCAGACACATAAAGAAGAAAATACTATACACTTAATTTTCATTGAGGTAATAGTAAAATCGGTCATTCTTTGCACATTCACGATACTCTTGGTAATGCCTCACCCTAGGGTAGCTTCAACATATCATTGCGTCAACATATCATAGCTAGAATATGAAGAAAGCTCTACTATTTGTGTCAAAACAAAAACGGCCGTTTTCTCATGTGAAAATAAATGTCCTTGTGAGTCCGAGTGAAGATTGCTGACTAAGAAGACCATTCTTATTTCTTCTCCACTTCAACTCAGGTGACACTGCACGATTTGTGTCTGAGTGTATAGGATATGAGAAGCAACCCAAAAATGAGACGTCGCTTTGTTCTACTTGTCGGTACTATTTTGAGAGAGTTCGAAATATTAATCGTGCTTCGAACTGGGACGGGACAGACACCCGTATTCACTAGTGCTTCTCGAAAACAGTCACTTGTAGAGCAATATTCATGTGAACAGTGTTGTAAAACTGTGAGTATCCAGTAAATTTCTTAATGAAAAAGCTTCGGTGTAAACTACAATTGTTGGCGTGGGGCCATCCAAAAGGAGATAGCGTAATTTTCATTTGGGAACTCAGTGTCTCCTTCCTCCTTTCGCCTAAAATTTTTCCTCGTATATGAGTGTTTACTTCTTTATTGAATGTTTCTAAGTGCTGCTCTTGTCACGCAATACATTTTTCCCATCGAAAAAAAATAAAAAATTCAGCCTTCGACAAGTACGAAAATAAGGCAAAAGAAATCCTTTCCCCTTGTACAACGGAACTACGCACGCGCTACTCCAATCAACCGGCACTTTACTAGCCTCGAAACACACATTTAATAAACGCACCAACCATTCTCTAACCACATTTCCTCCTTTCTTTAGACATTCAACCGTGCAGCCATCCAAACCTGGAGCTTTCCCATTTTTCCCGTGCTCGTTTCTTAAAGAATATGAGTTATCAGTTTTTTTCAAATCATTCATTGAAACGGAACTCTTAACACCTTATTAACACTAGTGTTTTTATTCGACATTCCTGTGAGAAGTTTCGATGGTTTCTTGTTGAACCAAATAATTATATCCATTCTTTGCACATAATAGGTTAATATCCACTCCATATGGAATTTCTTTTTAAAATTATACGATGTCAGGAGTACCCTAATTAGCTGGTACAAGTACACTTTCCGCATTTATTTGCAACTCATTATTTTCTTATAATAAATAAACTTTTGTTGGGCGATAAATGGGCTAAACTAGACCACTAATATGTAGGATCACAGCAGTATGTCGAATTGGTACTCTGAAATTTTTGTCATGAGCCGATTTATTTATTACACCTATCAAAACTTTTTTCAGTAGACTTTCCATATACTAAATTGCACACATACTTCGTACATCATCCCAACGTCAAACTCTTCATACTCTCCAGCATCCTACTAACAAGCATCCTTCAATTAGGCTACCAGTCATTTTCTTCAGTAAATTTACGCACATTTTTCGAAAAACACCAAGTCTTTGTATTAACGGTATCAGAAAGTAAATGGGGTTAGGCTAGGCTAGGTTAAGATTCGTCCACTCCTTGCTCAATCTTTCGTTCCTCCGATCTCTCTGAACTGATTAATACTTCGATAATTGAAGCCTTGGATGTTCTTTTTTGGAAATTCAAATTCTACAATAATTCCGAATCAGACTTGCGAGCTTGACGTTCCTTCGATTATTGTCGTAAGTTTGTCGTAAGTTTCCCAGTCCCTTGGAATATTACTTTTTAGTTAGGACCTACATAGATACCATGTTTATATCCCGGGGTTTTGAGATATTCGCAGTGATGCCAAGCCAAGCAAAGGACTAGAAATCTTGGCAAATAAATAGCATGTTGTCTAGTTAAGTTTTTGAATTCGTCTTCATAAAATAGAACTGCAATTCTATACCTTTAGTCGCTCATTTTTGGATTCATTATTGAATTTTAGTACAGTATGCGTACTAAAACAATTCATAAAAGGGACTTGCTTCTCTGAAAAAATTGAAAACGCAGTAATCACCCTAAATTTATGAATCTCAGAGAATTAAAGATCTACTTGCACTGCAACTGCTTTGTACGATTATACCATTTGAAGATAGCTGAAGTTGTAGCATATTCGCTAACAATAATATGTAAGGAGAATCTAAAACAATGCCGCAAAACGTTCACAGGGTGATCGTTCTTAGTAGTGAATTTCGTGCTCGTACATATCGAAAGACCACTCAAACCCTAGTACTAGGATCTTTGAATGTAAGGGGGTGTGGAAGTAGAGCAACTGAGAGTTAGAAGGAGGAGATTGGAAGAATGATGTTAAACCGGAAGATGGATGTATTGGCCTTGAGTGAGACGAAATTGAAGGGTAGTGGTGAGTTGATGTTTGGGAGTGTGGGAGGGAGAGTGTCTGGAGTACGTGGGGGACATGCAAGAGAGGGTGTGGCTATATTATTGAGTGTAAGAATCAGAGAGAAAGTAGTTGAATGGGGTGAGGTGTGATCAAGAATAATGTGGGTGCGAGTGAAATGGGGGGAAGAGTCATGGGTGTTTGTGAGCGCGTACGGACAGGGATCGGAGAGGAGTGGGGAAGAGAGAGAGGAGTTTTGGGAGAAATTGTCCGAGTGTGTGGCTAGAGTGGGGAGTGGTTGTAGAGTTGTGGTGATGGGGGACCTGAATGCAAGAGTAGGTGATGAGGTGGTGGATGGTGTTGTTGGTAAGTACGGAGTAGCTGGGGTGAATGAGGGTGGGGATTTCTTGGTGGGGTTATGTGTGGAGAGTGAGTTAGTGGTTGGGAATAGTTTGTTTCAGAAATAAAGTATAAACAAGTATACATATGTGAGGACGAATGGAGGTGTGATAGAGGAGAGAGCATTGATGGATTATATTTTGGTTAGCAGGGGAGTGATGGGTCGTTTGCTCGATGTGCATGTGTTCCGTGGTGAGATGAATGGGATTTCGGATCATTATTTGGTGGAAGGAAAGCTGAGAGTTAGTGGAATATGGGGAGGGGTAAAAAGGAGGAGTGGAAGGGAGGTGTTAAATGTAAGCAAGTTACATGATTCTGAGCGTGAGTGTGAGTATCAGGAGAAGATGAAAGTGGAGTATGGGAGGGTGAAGGAAAGTGAGGTGGGTGGAGTGGAAGGGGAATGGAAGTTGTTTAATGATGCGGTGGAAAAATGTGCAAGGGAAGTGTGAGGGGTAAGGAAGGTTGGAGGGGGGATTAGAAAAGGGAGTGAATGGTGGAACGGAGAAGTAGGAGCGGCTATGAAAAGAAAGCGGGGGGCGTTCGAAAGGTGGTTGCAACGAGGCAACCAGCAAAATTTTGAAGAGTATAAGGAGAGGAAGAAAGAAGTACAAAGAATGGTAAGGAGAGCGAAGAGGGCGGCGGATGAGGAATGGGGGAGGAAGTTGGGAGGGGATTTCATGGAGAGAAGGAAGGTTTTCTGGAAGGAAGTGAAGAGAATTAGGAAGGGTCAGGTGGAGAATGAGGCAAGAGTGAAGGATACAAATGGTAGGCTGCTAGTGGAGAGTTGTGATGTGAGAAAGAGATGGGCGGAGTATTTTGAGGAACTGCTAAACGTGAGGGATGATAGGATTGCGAGAGTAGTAGCTGTTGAAAGTGATGTTAGAATGCCTGTGTTTGGTGAAGTGAATAGAAGTCGAATAAGAAGTGCAGAGGGGAGATGTGCGTTGGATGAAATGAAAAATGGGAAAGCTCCACGTTTGGATGGCTGCACGGTTGAATGTCTAAAGAAAGGAGGAAATGTGGTTAGAGAATGGTTGGTGCGTTTATTAAATGTGTGTTTCGAGGCTAGTAAAGTGCCGGTTGATTGGAGTAGCGCGTGCGTAGTTCCGTTGTACAAGGGGAAAGGTGACAGGTATGAGTGCAGTAATTCTAGGGGTATAAGTCTACTGAGTGTCGTTGGGAAGTTGTATGGAAGAGTGTTAATTGGAAGAGTGAGAGTGTTGACGGATCGTGTGCTTGCTGAAGAACAGTGTGGTTTTAGGTGTGGTAGAGGTTGTGTGGATCAAATGTTTGCTGTGAGGCAGGTCAATGAAAAATACTTATTAAAGGGAAAGGATGTATATTGGGCATTTATGGATCTAGAGAAGGCGTATGACAGAGTGGATCGCGAGGCTTTATGGCAAGTGGTAAGTTTGTATGGAGTGGGTGGGAGACTGTTGAATGCGATCAAGAGTTTCTACATTTATAGCAGAGCATGTGTGAGAGTAGGGAATGAGGTGAGTGAATGGTTCCCAGTTGTGACAGGTGTGAGACAGGGATGTGTGATGTCGCCGTGGTTGTTAACTTTGTTTATGGATGGTGTGGTGAGAGAAGTGAATGCCAGAGTGTTGGGAAGAGGTGCGCAGTTGGTGGGACGAAATGGTATGTATTGGGAAGTGTGTCAGCTGTTGTTTGCAGATGATACAGCGCTTGTGGCTGATTCAGAGGAAAAACTGAGGAGACTGGTTACAGAGTTTGGTAGAGTGTGCGAAAGGCGGAAATTGAGGATAAATGTGAATAAAAGTAAGGTGATGAGATGTTCAAGAGGGGGAGTGTTTGGAACTTTGGATGTGAGGTTGAATGGGGAAGTTTTAGAGGAGGTAGAGCATTTTAGGTACCTCGGGTCGGATGTGACTGTTAAGGATAGTATGGAAGTAGAAGTGAAGCATCGAGTGAGTGAAGGTTGTAAGACATTGGGTGCAATGAGGAAAGTTTTTGAATGCAGGAGTCTGAGTATGAATGCTAAGAGGGGACTGTATGAAAGTTTGATTGTGCCAGTTTTGTTGTATGGAGCAGAGTCCTGGGGGTTGAGAGCAGCTGAGAGGAGGAAGTTGGTTGTGTTTGAGATGAAGTGTTTGAGGAGCATGTATGGAGTAACTAGAAGAGATAGGATCAGGAATGAGTT
This sequence comes from Morinoia aosen, assembly GCA_030386875.1. Lineage (NCBI taxonomy): Eukaryota > Metazoa > Arthropoda > Malacostraca > Amphipoda > Talitridae > Morinoia > Morinoia aosen. The sequence continues at coordinate 85,990,935 of CM059567.1, read as the reverse complement.
GGTTAGGGAGCAGATGGGTGTTAACAAAAAGTTGAGTAGGCGAGTGGATGAAAGAGTGCTTGGATGGTTTGGGCATGTAGAAAGAATGAATGTTGAGCGGCTGGTGAAAAAGATATATATGTCGGAAGTGAGTGGTCTTCGAGCGCGAGGTAGACGACGGATGAGTTGGATGGATGGGGTGCGACGTGCTTTGTATGAGAGGGGTCTGACTGTGGACGTGGCGAGAGGGATGGCTGCGGACAGAAGTGAGTGGGGGCAGTGTATAAGGAGGTAATTTTTATTTTTGACGCGTTACTGGAAGCTGCCCGCGTGTGATGGGGTTGACCTGTCATGTGCGGGGGAGGGGCTGCACTCAATGAAGCGGTCGGGGTAAACCAGCTGTTGCTGTCGGGCCTGACTGTGGAAGGTGGTTGTGCTGGGCTGCTGCTGATCCTGGCAGTTCAGGTGCGGCCAGTGCTGCCTCTCTCGCCTCCTAGTGACTAAGTGTGGTGATTGTGGCCTGCTGTCGGCTACCCTCCCATGGGGAGGATAAGCCCGGTATATGTATGTATGTACATAATACGAGTATAACCGTACATAATACGAGTATAACCGTGCATAATACGAGTATAACCGTACACAATACGAGTATAACCGAACATAATACGAGTATAACCGTACATAATACGAGTATAGCCGTACATAATACGAGTACAACCGTACATAATACGAGTACAACCGTACATAATACGAGTATAACCGTACATAATACGAGTATAACCGTACATAATACGAATATAAAATAACTCGTACTTTAATCTCTAAGAACTACAAGTTGGTGTATGATGAACTCGTACATAATTCTGAGTGAAGTCATTTTATAGTAAAAGTACTCGAGAGTATTATTAGTCTTAAATGCTATTCTGGACAACATTCTGTAAAAACTCATTGATATTGACAGAAAATTTGAACTACATAACAATACAAATGACTGCCTCTCGCAGTAATGTCAGGTATATGCTTAACTTGTCCTTCCTTTCGAAGTCCTTAGGATGGCTGTGTGATAAGTTCCATTGTTTTCTTGGCCTTCACTGTATTTTTTATATATGTGCTCTTGAATTAGGAAAACTTAGTTCAGACTTTCCGTTAGTACTGAAAAACATTACTATATAACTGTATATATAACATGTTGTCTACACTAGAACCAAATCGTTGTTCTATCAAAGAAAGGTCTAAAATCCCACGTGTACCGTTTTTAATGACATCAAACTAAATTGTTTTGGTTAACCCAATCAAATGTAATTACAGGAAATACATACGATTCATCACTCTTGAAACATATTTTTCGAAAAGCGGAAAACATCTGCTGCTAATACGTCGAATTTCGAAATTTTCCAGCATCAAAAACCATGTGGGGAATTGAGAGAGGTTTCTAAAATTTATTTTCTATCGAATGCCACACTTGAAAATATAATTAGTGTTGAAAATTATCACTGACTTTTCCATCAATGCAAATCTTTCAAGTTCTACAACGCGTAGAAATTGAAAGTGTTTTTTCTTCGCTCATCCATTGGAAGTAGCAGCATTACTATTGACATGAAACCTATCAACTAGGCAAATGGTTATCATACATTATGTGTCTTTGTGAATTAATTGAAAAGTCGTTGTTGGCCTCGCCGCGACTCTTGGATTTGGTACGCCAACTTTAAAAAAAAAACTTGTGCTGAGGTATTCTTTATTTATAGCCCTACAGCGTTCCCGAGTGAGCCGTCGAAACTTGTGGAATTTTGCGATCGTTCGAGAGTCGTTTGCAAAAGTTGTCCTAATGAAAATCTTCAGGATTTAATCAAGTGCCAGCATCCATTCAGGTGACGGAATTCTTTCGAAGGAAATCGAGTGTTGATACCTTTTCCCATCTGTTTGATCACCTAGAGTAGGTTTTATAGAATAACTTGCTGACATAGAATTGGTGATATCAGTTTTTGTGCCTTTGAGTTTGTGAGATCAATTTTTGAGTTACTATCTAGAAAAACAGGGACTTTGGAGAGTAAATTGATAAATGAAATTGAGAAACACCTCAGTTCTGAGATATTATCTGATAACCAAACCCCATATACAAACGCTTTACCTCTTTGTGATAGATGCAACTCTATCTGCTCGAAAAACGGCGGTCAGTTCGTCACTGTATTTGTTTGCTACAGCAGAAGTGTTCGCGATAGCATCTGGGAGTTGAATTTTTTTTGCGAGAATTTGTCGGGCGCTCGGCGAGCTTTGACCATTTCTCCGATATGCATGGCAGACGACTGGGACCTGCGGCTTCAGCTATGTCTAGTGACTGACGCTTTATTAAGCGTTCTAAAACCGGATTGGAATTCTTTTCCAGTAACCTGTCACGTGGAAAAGTTCACACGATGAATGGCATCAAAGGACAACAGAAAAATTGTAATATTATTCGAATTCAGATCGTCCGAACTGTGCTGCATGCACTCAATAACTTAAATCAAGAATTGTTTTTATTTTCCCATTGTCATTGGTCATAATTCAGCCGCAAAGTTAGTACCAATGTGAAAAAAAAGTTGGAAACAGACACTGCCCGAGAAATTCGGATGTTATGGCGTCACTGGAGTTAGTTCATTCTTTTAACAAAGTTCAGATCACAATTAACTACCTACAATATTGAACACATATTGCTTGTGAAATGCTAAAAATACTGAAAGAAAAGCCCCAAAAAATTTTGGCCTGTAAAATATTGGCATCAAGTTTTTATTGTAGTGCTGGTTACATTTCAGAACACGTGCGGACTCCATTGAACTGACCTGTGACGGTGTTGCAACTTGGTTAGATCGGTTACATCCGGTCGTTACACCTTGGTCAGCACGTTGAAAAAGCGTGTAAATTTGCGTTATGAATTAGATTGATAGCAATAAACACCTGCATCAGGTTTTGGCTAACTATTTTGATGAGGTAGCAAAAATAAAACAACGCTCACTAAGCATTCTACGCCTTGAGCTTGCTCCCCGATTAGGGAAGAGCTACAGCATGCTGAGTAAAACTCATACGCTGAAAAAGGATCCAAATTAATATTTCTCATTAGAGTTTGCTTTTTACATTCAGTTCGTCGAAAAATCCACGAGTAAAAGTTATTCATATAAACGATGATAATTTTATTCAAATTGAAAAAAAAACTGAAGGTTACTCTGACCGAAAAACTCGAAACTGAACACTTCTTACCAGCCTGGAGATCAGTTTGACACGGATGCCGCGTCCCAAAAATTGAAAGTGATTTCAAAAATAATATAATTACTGGAAAGTTGGAATTTAAATAAAGAAATTGTAGGAGGCAGACGTGATAGAAGATTTTGAGAATGTTTTCCTTGGCAGGCGTACATAATAGTAAAATGTCGCTCATGCATTGTAGAACATGCATTGTGAATGTTCAACAGTTCTTCTGTAATTACTGGTCTGACTACTGGAACGAAGATGCTGAAAACTTTTAAATTGAAAAGCAATATACATCCCCTGTCGTCACTCTTTCTGTTTCAGTATGTAAAGAAGTCGAAAACCCACTGTCCCTTATCGTTACATTTCAACAGATAGCACGACTAATTTACGATTTTTTTTATTGAAATGAGGCTTCGATAAGTCAGCGGAGAATTATAAGTTTAGAAGATCAGAGGTAAAATAAGTCTTTCAGCTCTAGGAGGGAATAACTTGTACTCACATGTTCAATCGTTGAAGTGTGTTAAGCAGCACATGTAGATCTAGGACGTAGCGAGGCTAGCGAGCTCGCGCCGTTAAATGCAAGATCCCGAGTGCCGAGCTCTGGTATGAATGATGACGCCTGCGAAATCCTGGCTAGATTAAAATCTTTAGTAATGCCGGTGAGGGCAGTGTTATGAAGCTCTATGAGCTGCCTCATCTATGTCTGTTTAGGTACAAAAGTAATGTTAGCGTTTATCATACAGGCGGGTAAGCTGCAAGCTAGTTCTAGGGTGATGGGATATGCTGATTTTCCAATAGAGGCAATAGCTCTTGAGAATACTGTCTAGTTAACCAAAGAAGTATTTGTGATGTTAGCAGTACTATCTTCGTAAGTGTTCTCGGGGAATAGTTAATGTTGTTTATCAGTGGTTCGAAGGTGAGGTTTCAGGACTATTGCCTAGTCCGCACTTTGAGCAGGTAGTTCGAGGTACCCATAGATATGATGAAAAAATTACTGAGTAAGCTATGATGCAAGGTTTCTAGTAAATCAAATGCCTGCGAAATAGATACACCACGGCTGGAAAATCTAATTATGGTGTAATCGGTGTAGGTTATTGATAAAAAATTATTCCACGCTGAATTTATACAATAATATGAATCACATGCTTATAAGTTGGGAGAAATTAGATAACATATACCTTAGGTCACACTTAACAATCGGCCGTGATACAACGAACAGACTGACACAATGTCTTACCTAATTAAGCACTGTCGCTCAGAGACATGGAGATTGGCCAGGTACGAGTGTTATCCAAATCACATTTCAACCCAAGTTAATTTAACTTGATACATTACTAGGGCAAGTCAATGGACGCAATCGAAATTGGGTAACTCATGCGAATCAGGCATGAGAAGAGGGAGCGTTACAAATTAGTGCCTCATTGAATTAGTCTGTCTAAAAACTCATCCTACAATCCCTGTGAAAGATGATTTATTTTGATTTGGCTAAAAAACAACAGCGGTTTCAGATCAATGGTGTAGTGGGCACCTCAAACCAGTTAAAGGCGCAGCAAAAAGTGGAAAACTGAGACAGATACTCCCCTATTGAAAATCGAGGACGGTGCACCGGTGGAATATGAGTGGAAACACGGACGATTTGAGGTTGGTTTATCGTCTATTTAAGGGTCAAATGTCCAGTCTCCGCGACCATACTGCGCCCTTAATACGTCCATACTGCGACCAACTTTGGTCGGTGAACAGCTTCAAATCAACCTCAAATCACCTCTAAAACCAACTTAGGCCGATGAATGGTTTCAAATCAACCTCAACCCAACTCTACATCCAATGAATCGCTCGCTTCGCAACCTAATCAACTCCAAATCACGGGTGGCCACCTCTACGCAATCGCTTAAAAAACGCTCCCAGCTGCCAGTGTATGACGTCACGAGCATATATACATATGGTTGTGACGTCATACACTGGCAGCTGGGAGCGTTTCTTATCCATCGTACAGAGATCACCTGTGATTCTGATTTTGCTAGGGTGAAGAAGCAACAATATTAACATACCATGCTAACCGCACACCAATATTAAATATCATCTACCCTTATTTAGGATATATGAATCAATTGCGCAACCTTAACCAACACATTTACGTAGATATTTGGTATCAACGATCAGATATTTGGTATAACCACCCCCCACCCACACACACACACAAATATGTACCTGAACACATTGTTGATCACCTTCGAGAACGTCCTTCAATTCAGAGGTTGCTGAAGACGGACGAGGGACATTCAGGTTTGGTTTCTACATTTTGTTGCTATTACATTGCCTTCACTACCAGCCCCACCAAAACGATGAATCGTCATAAATATCAATTGACCGAGGTGGTGAAGCTAATAGTTGGGCCATCTCTCGTTCCTCGTCAACAAGAAGAATCGCCATTTTCCCCAGAAGTCACGGGTCCGAACTCAAATACAAGCGAAATTTTAGAATAAAACGACTCTGTGCGTTCCAGCGTCATTTTCTTATGAAGCTTCCGTTAGAGTAGCCAATGCAGCATACAACCGTCTTTCTTTTTAACCGTTGCACATAAATGTAAATTGCTGACTTTTTATTTGAAATTCGGATCGAAACGTTAAAAAATATTTATAAAATTCTGTCATAAAATTATTGATGAGGCGATGTATCGGTATCGGTCATTTTTACTGGTGTTGGTAAAATCCGGCCGATACTTTCCAATAACGCGTATTTTATCATATAAATGAAGGTCATAAATCATGAAAGTAAAAGTATGATCAAATAAAGAGCCTATTCATACCTAGTAAATTAGTTAGCTAACTGTTGAACTACAGTGTTTAATAAGGCCCGCTAACTGAATTTACTTCTTCGACTTCCCGATGAGGCACGTACGGTCAGTAAGTGAAAGCTATGTAACATGAATAGTGGAAAACAGAAGCGACATATAATTATTATACTTAAACAACAAAACAGGCGAACCAAAATCAAACCAATTATGTAAATAAAGTTGAAGGTGTATTTTAAAGTTTTTGAAATTTAATGCAGAAAAAGCTGAAAATTCGATTTTTATTTATCTTGTAAATCGTCAAATACTAAAAAGCGAATAATTTTATTTTAATTTTAGCATATGAATCCCCGTACAGTAGGAATATGGCATTTCTCTTTAATTAACGATGTTTGAAAAATTCACGAACAATCTTATAGTTAGTTGCGCGTGTTTGGATCTTTTTGGTTTCGGGGCCTATCGAATATTAATGTTTTTTTTCGCCGAAGTATGTATTTTGGTGTGGAAAACACAAACATGCTAACTATTTTGTGGATAAATTATTGTTTTGGTCCACTTTTAGAACTACACCTTTTTCACTTCAAATTTCACTTCAACACCTTCACTTCACTTCAAGTCATGTTCAAATTAATCCGAGTCAAGTTCAAATTAATCCGAGTCAAGTTCAAATTAATCCAGTAAAGTTCAAATTGATCCAAGTCAAGTTCAAATTGATCCAAGTCAAGTTCAATTTAATCCAAGTCAAGTTCAATTTAATCCAAGTCAAGTTCAATTTAATCCAAGTCAAGTTCAAATTAATCCATGTCAAGTTCAAATTAATCCAAGTCAAGTCACCGATACTTCTACAGTTTTATTAAAATAAAATCATTATAAGCCCAATATGAGTAATGCAATGAAATTATTAACTAATATATCTAATAATATAACAATATTAACAATAAAGTTTTCGATTAGGAATAATAGAACTGCTCTAGCTTTGTTAACTATATTGTTGCAATAAAATAACAAAATGAAATCCTTGCAATAGATGTTTCAAACCGTATTGCAAAGTAATGTAGACTAGTTGTAATAGCAAATGTTTTCAAAAGTAGACCGAAAAAATAATTTCTCCGCAATATGGTTATCATTTTCATGTTTTTCACACCAAAATACATACTTTGACGTTTGACGAAAAGAAAACATTAAAATTCGATAGGATCCGAAACCGGAGAGATGCGCTAACACGCAACCAACTATAAGATTGTTCGTGATTTTTTTCAAACATCTTAAAATAGAAGAAAAATGCAAGATTTGTGATGAACGGCGATTTGCATGCTAAATTGAAATAAAATAATTAGCTTTGTAATATTTTACGACCTACAAGCACAATTAAAATAGAATTTTCAGTTATTTTTATGTTTAATTTATAAAAACTTTAAAATGCGCTTTCAACTATATATGATAGGTTTAATTTTTGTTAGCTAAAAATGTTTTAGTTGTAAAAGTATAATAATTTTATGTCCCCACTGTGTATAACTATTTATGCCACAAAGTTTTGACACAGACCGTCCGTGACATAGGGAATTCAACGTAGTAAATTCACTTAGCGGGCCTGATTAAACGATGTATTTCAACATTTAGCTAATTTACTTGGTATGAATAGGCTCTTTAGTTGATTATACTTTTCTTTAAACGAATTATGACCTTATTTTCACGATAAAGAACGTATTGTAGGAAAGTATCGATGAAATATCGGCCAGATTTTGCCGCTACCGATATATCTGTACATCACTAGCCTACGATCACGCAACGTTTGCTAGTAGGAAGCTCCTCAATTCAAAATATAATTCAACTCTAACTCATCAATAATGCTAATGTTCATCAGGTGATTAAGGAGTTTTATTCGGTTAGTATTTACTTTAATGCGTTCACGGAAATCACGACCTCTGTTTTAAAGAATCACTGAAAGAGCTCATATACGAACGCTTTACACGAATGACATTTTGCTCGCTGATACGTAATTTTCAAGCTATAACATGAATTACGTTCAGGTTAAATTAGCATTATATATTTGGCTGCATCGTACCTGCATTCTTGAAATACGCCCGATATTTTGGCGGTAACCATCAGTGTCAGTATGGCTAAGTTAAGTTATTTTAGGTTAGTTTATTCAGCTAATCTAACGTTAACTAATCTAATTTAACCTAGCATCACGTCATGCTGTATTACATCATATTTACGTGTTCGTTTCTCCGCTTCTATATACAAAGTTCCTATAACTTCACAGGTTAATAACTTAAACATTATGCATCAGTGAGCAAAATATCATTCATTTAAAACGTTCTTAAATGTGTTCCTTTGAAGATTCTTTGAAAGAGAATTCTTAATTTCCGCGAACGAATTTAAGTAAATATTGATGTTTTTTTCTTTAAACATCGTTATTCCGTAATTTTATAACGCAGCTCGTCAGATATTTATTAAAGTTTAATTTTCTTACTAATAAATTGAAAACTAGTGATGTACAGATAATAGAAAAAGGCCGATACCGAAACTATCGGTACATCTAAATTGAAAATATTGCATATTGTTTCTTGTCAAAGGTTTCTCAAGTGGAATTATACTGCAACTTAGAAGTTTGAAGCTAAATTGTGTTAACACTTACTGTAAAATAAGAAAGGAATTTATAGTGAATAAACACATCATTACTATTCATTACAATTCATTCACACTAAAAATTTATTCAGACGACAAGGTTGAAGGCACTTGTTGTCTCAATCGTCACCTTCATCGGCGCTTGACAACATGCCATACCGGCATAACGTCATCGATCAATGGAATAAGAAACTCACTTGCGAGCGAACACCTTATACCTTTTCAGAGCAAAAATTGTTTCAAAAATAAGATACCCTTTAACGTACTACACACTTGCACTGAAATATATTCTGACATTGCTTGAAACTCATTAAATGAGTCAGAAACCAGCACCACATCTGAGACGCACAACTGTCACAACACAATTCAAATAACTGCCGCCGCCCGGCCGCCGTGAAACTTCGAAAGAGCTTGACGTCTTGCCAACGCGCGAGCAGTGTTGCCATCTCTAACTCGAGTGCAGATAAAATTTTTGGCTAAGATGAATAACAGGATAGTATTATTTAATGAAAACTGTAATAAATGATTAAATGGCATTTAAATACCTTATTACATTTTAAATATCCGCAAGTTAAAGTTTTAGGTAAATTTACCAATTTTTTAGCTGACAGCTTTGACTAGCAAGAATTCCTCGTCAGCTACCAACTGTAATTTTCATGGCAAATGAATTTTGCTGTCTGAGAGTGCTCAAGAATGTTGGCATGTACGATTTTCCATAAGAATGTTTTTTATCTTTCATTTGAGAGTAATTTGAACTCAATAGGTGAATCATTTCAAAAGTTACGAGTGGTAGACTGAAATCTAAAGTTGCACTCAAGAAATTCTGAAGAAATTTCTGTAGTTTCCAGAAGACCGTTCCCATGCCGTCTCCGCTGCAGCCTGACAGTATTATGTCCAGTGAAAAGTTTAACTTTTTAAGCTATTAGTGTCTTAAAAATTTATAATTATCGGCTTATTCAATGTATTCATCGTATTTTGATTTTTATCGTAGGTATCTCTCACTATTTCGAGACGATATCTAAATAATAAACCGATGAACAGTTATTCTCTTATTAAACTATTGCATTTCTTTTAATATTGTTATTATTGTCACAATTTACTTCTGTTTGTAGGCTATTACGTGTAGTTTTTCATCCACGTATTCTTTAAGATTTTTGTCTATAATGGATCTGTCCAAATTGTGCGAGCATTGAATTAATTTTCGATTTATCTGTAAGCCTTTTTTAAAATGAGCCAAGAGCTTGAAACGTTCATATGAATTCGTTTTTAAAATGGATCTTCTCTATCGCCTGCTTTACGGACTGTTTTTTCTTGTAGGAGTTTTGCTCATATAATTGTTCTGCCAATTATACATATTTTATTAGGCTTGATTGGAATAAACATCCCCTCAGGGGGATACAACTATTGTATATGTGGGAATTAGCGCTCCTAGGGGAAAAATGTGAGGGCCCGAGCTGAGAGTCAGGTAGGGCTTCTTTTTGTTGAAATAAAATGATTTTGTTGGGTTAAGGACCACCTTTATTCGATTCACTACTGCACGGTTTTTCAGCACCTCGGACTTTTTCCCTCAACTTTTATCTTATTTCATGAACTTCTTTCTCATCTTACTCTCATATTCTGCTTAGATTCCTCATTCTCTTATCTCCATACTGAATGGTGCCTTCCTCCTTCCTCTCCGATACGCTCTATTTGTTTGGCGGTTAGGGAGGCTTCAACAAACTTATAATCTAATCTGGAATAAAACATCCTATTCATAGAGGCCTGAATATTTTAATTTTTATCTCAGTGTGAAAGGTTTTATAATTAGTAAAGCAAAAATGTAAAATTTCAGAATAGCTTTTTATATGTATTTCATTATTATTTTGTTCATTTCATTTCAAAATTAAGAGGTTATTTAACATAGATTAATTTTAGTTGCTTGAGGGCATGAGAAACAAGTGCCAGAAAAACACGGTATCAGCGATTCTGAGCCAGATGGCCGTCCTTGGCCAAGTCAACCTCGAATCGCTACTAGATACCGCGAGTTAAAGACGGTGTATGGACGGGAGGCCGCGGATGGCAGTGCCGATCATAACATGCTCGTAAATTGGGCGGTGTACCGTTGTTTTATTGGTCGGGTGGCCGAATGACCAATAAATCGCGTATAATAAGCCCTGTCAACCATATTCCACCGGTGCACCGTCCTCGATTTTCAATAGGGTCTTGAGTATCATAAGTAATATGCAAAATTATAAATCTTTTGTAATGTGCTTCTTATTTTGTTTTAGGCACTCATTGAAAATGAATTGTAATATTCGAAACTATGCGCGCTAGTCTGAATGCCCATCAATATGAATTTTATTTCATCGTTTGTGGTTTTATTTCTTTTAAAGATTCGATTTCCAAAGAGTGTGCCCATTAGTGATAAGATTAGAAGTAGGTATGGGCAAGATGGACTTCTATATTTTCGCCGATATGAACAAATTTCATCGAAGTTCCGGAAAGCTGAAGAAGACCTGCATTTTCTACAATGTTGCAAGGCGTATAAAGTAATTCCGAGTTCATGTGCTTCAAGCTTTACAAGAAATGCTTACACTCCTCAGAGCATTACAAGAGGTATCAACAGCTACTGCTGGACCATGAAATCAAATTTAAAAAAACTAAAATCGACCAATTGAAAACCAAACTTGCATCGACTGCTTTAGAACTGTCAAGAAAGGTGTTCTCGTTTGATTTTCTATGCTTGCAAGTGTTCTGTAAACGTAATGTCAGTAGGTATATCCAAAGAGTAAGACTAATACACGAAAAGAAAATCAACGATTTAGGTGCCAGGTTAAACTTACATTCATGTGATCCGTCCAAAGTGATTTTTAAATTTTCTGACCGCATTTTAACTCAACGTGAACAATTTTTATTATCATTTGGACTTCAATTCAATTTACCAGTGACTAAGTTGCACTTTGAACGTTATTTTCTATCTTTTGAAATGTTTATCAACAATCTTAAACAACAAAACCTAATTCCGACCTTTAATTTTAATACAGTGGTCGACATCATCAAAAAAAAAAAGGCGTGTGAAAGCTACTATGGTTTTAAATCTGCAAGAATTTTTTCTCCTATTTTTACAGTTGACGATATCACAATACTCAAAAAATTAGGCAAGGAAACTAATCTAATTGTTTGTAAGCCTGATAAGGGCAATGGTGTAGTGTTAATGAATAGAAAGGACTATGAGGATAAAATGAATACAATATTATCTGATCCAACAAAATTTTCAAGATTGAACAATGCTGATCCTCTTATAACTACTGTTAGAATTGAAGACAAAATCAATAGGTTCTTGCTAAAGTTGAAGAATATGAACTTATTTCTAATGAAACTTATCACTCGGTTTACGCCACAGGCTCTGCTCCTGGTATATTGTATGGGATAGCTAAGGTTCATAAATATGGTATACCCTTACGCCCAATTTTAGCAGCATTTAAAACGCCCATGTTCAAATTATCAAAATTTCTTATACCTCTTGTCGATAAATTCTCCCATAATGAATACTCAATAAAAAATTCCTATGAATTCTTTAACTCAGTTAATGGTCTCAAAGTTAAACCCAACTATACCCTTGTCAGTTTTGATGTTACCTCCCTTTATACCAATGTACCTGTTATAGAAACCTTAGACTTGTTATGTAGGAAAATCTTTTCGGTTAATGAGTCCTTTCACGGTTTAGACAGAAATAAATTTCTTGAACTTTTAAAATTTGCTGTTGTAGACACTATTTTTCTATTCAATAATGTTGTGTATAAGCAATTGGATGGTTTAGCTATGAGAAATCCGTTGGCACCTACTCTAGCAAATATATTTCTTTGTGATTTGGAGGAAGAGTTTCTATCAGACTGTCCTGTAAACTTTAAACCTATTTTGTACAAACGTTATCTGGACGATACTCTTGTAATATTCGAAAACCCGCTGCGGGCGGGTGAATTTTTGAATTTCATTAATCAACGCCATAGCAATATTCAATTCACCATGGAAAAGGAGATTAATAACAAACTACCATTCCTTGATATGTTGATTCACAAGCATAATGGCAACCTTCATCTAAGTGTTTATGGGAAACCTACGTTCACTGGACTTGGTATGAATTTTCATTGTTTCTCCTCTTTTATTTACAAACTGAATGCAATTCGTACCCTTATTTACAGAGGTTATCATTTATCATCCAATTATAATTTAATGGCCAAAGAATTTGACTTTCTCCGTAAATTCTTTTCAGACAACTGTTATCCCATCCATATATTCGAGAATATCGTGAAGAAGTTTCTGTGCACTAAATTTACGTCTAATAATCCCGATCTACCTACTGTTGCGAGGAAAAAACTTTATGTATCTTTACCTTTCATTGGCGAGTGTTCACACGATATGCAGAAATATTTAGTCTCGACTTTATCAAAATTTTATCCTCAACTAAACTTTCGCTTCAACTTCAAAAATTCATTCAAAATTCAAAATTTTTTTCAATATAAAGATCGACTGCCTGCGTCTGTTCTCTCGAATGTCATTTATCAATTTACGTGCGGAACTTGCAAGAGTTCCTACACTGGGAGTACGCGAAAGCAGTCGAAAATTCGTTTCTGGCAACATTTAGGCCGTTCTTTCAGAACAAATATTCCACTTCAAACTCCACCTCAGTCTGCTCCCAGGAACCATTATGATCAGACCAATCATAGTTTCTCCAGTGCTGATTTCAAAATTATAGATACTTGCAATGAAATAGATATAAGAATTTTAGAATCCATTTATATAAGAAAACTGCAACCTAATCTGAATTTTGACCAATCTGCATATCCATTGAACATTCTCTGAAATCATAATGTGTAGTTTCCGTTTCATAAGTAATATGCAAAATTGTAAATCTTTTTTAATGTGCTTTCTTATTTTGTTTCAGGCATTCATTGAAAATGAATTGTAATTTCGAAACTATGCGCGCTAGTCTGAATGCCCATCAATATGAATTTTATTTCATCGTTTGTGGTTTTATTTCTTTTAAAGATACTCTTGAAGAACGAGGACACCTCATACCCTTGCTCAACACAGAACGAGAAATAGCGGGTTAGTCATCGCCAGCTCCTAGAGGTTTCCAAAATAATAGGAATGGGAAACAATCTCCGCAGGCCTAAATGTTTACAGTCCCAAGAGAAAACATTCAGAAAGAAAAAATCACAAAGAACAGAAAACATGATGAAGAAGAGAAAACATTTAATACACCTTCAATGTATTCAAGTTAGTTGATATCTGGAGATACATGAATATTTGGGGAATACACTTTGTAAACTCAATCACGTTTGAAAGAGGGTCAATCAAATACTAATGATTTTGGAAAACGCTGAGTCAATGACTGATATACTGCGTGTCACTTAGTTTCAGTCACGAGATCAAATCCTTATTATAGTTTGTTGATAAAATGGTTTCATAGGGAGAAGCATTTAATGAAGTAAGCTTTGAGTGACGTTCACAATTTAAAAGCACTGCGCAAAAAACTGATCTTAAAATTTTACAAAGCTATTCTCATATTGCAAATCATTCATGTCACTGTCACATGTCCCGAAAATAAAGGTTTTGAAGGTGTAACTAAAATGATGGAATCTGCACGGTATGCAGGTCCGTAACCCATATTAGATGATTTGAGGGTTTCAAGAGCTTAAAGTTACTGCTTTGATCAAGGCTAATCTACAACTGACGCCTGTAATTTAGCAGTGTTCGGCTTCCAATAATGAGAGGAATTTTAGTACAAGTTGTTAGACTTGGAATACCACATGGTCGGCTCTGAGTTTGAAGTTTGACATGTATTACCTGGTGTTTGATCTCTTGGTCCTTAAATCCGAAAATCATTCTCAAATGAGCTCACCAGGCCTGTTGTTAAACATAACGTGTCACAAATCTATCTTACAGTTCAACCCATCAGTTTTTGTACTGTTGCTATCATCTATAAAAATGTTTTCCACCGAATAATTTGTATTACACAAAGGTTCCACATAAGAGGGAAACTTAAATGTACAGATTACGTACCAAAAGGAATAACAGTGTTGAAATTGAAACCAACCCGGGTTCAGGTAAAGGAGCACTGTAAAACGTGCATGGGGAGCAGAGACCATACAACGCACTAGAAAAGCTATGCGTGGATGAATTATGGAGTCTCTTCAATGAGCTGTCGTGCAGATGCCAAGTACTGTGAATCAGAATCGACAAGGAAAGAGAAAAACATGGGATTTTATATAATTTATTCCTAGTGAATGCATAATATATTTTTATGAGTGTCTCGAGACACTTGAAAAAATTTCACGAATTCATTCTATTTTTTAAAATAGAAAAAATCTTAACACGCATCCACAATTATTTAAAATCATGGAATTTACCTCATATTATTAGGGAGAAATATATATTTCTTTAATGTTAAGGAGATGCGTAGAGATGGTAAATGCGTGAGAGGTTTTGTATTAACAAAATAGCATGACGCGAAGAAGAACGCCGTACATCCTCGTCCTTGGTAATAGAAAAAAATGTATGCTTGGCATACAAGGTTTACCAGAGAAGGCTGCGGGTGTGTACTTTTCACTCGAAGAGCCCACAGATCCCACGATTAAAGACTTCACGTCCTTCGAAGCGTGACTACACTCTAACGCGTAGGTTTCAGGCACTTCACGTTAAGAAGGGAAGTAGATTTTAACCGTTGAAACTGCCACGAATCTACAATACACGAATTCGTACATGCGATTATATGATGGAATATTGCAAGGCAGATCAAATTTAGTGTTGTGGAACATGTGTTGAAATTACAATTTCCACAACGTTTGTTGCATACCCGAATTTAAAAAATTAATTTCTGTAGAAATGTGTTACGCAATGCAGTGTTGCTTACTCCCCAGACTGTACTCCAAGATCAATTTCAGAATTTTTATCGCTTGGTGATTCTAGACTCATACGGTGCAGGCATTTACCTTATCACAAAAGTAAAATGCTGCAACTGAAGTGCGGAGTATTTGTTATGCGAGACTTTCTCAGTTCGACGCTACATCGAAGGTCTACCTGAAAAGAAAACAAACAATATCGATTATAAATACCGACTATAAAATCAACAATATCGGCTAACCGATGGTTGAATTATTCGGAGCGCGTACTTCATAAGTGGAACATTTGACTCAAATAGAGAACGGGACAGGAAGTGTGAGTCGAAGCAAAATGAGCTGTCTTGCGATTACGTAGTATTATTTTAGGCTACTATTTCTTTAACGTAGAATTGCATTTCTATATAGAATTTACTTTCTTTTTTATTTTATCAATGATAACGTCACACTGTTATTTTCACCACAGTCAAATGAAGCGCTTCCATGAAGCGATATTTTGATTATGTAGACAGAACTTGGTCAGGTTCAAGATGAACTGTCAATCACATTTAAAGGACGACTCTTTTGGTTATTTTCGTAAGAATAATAGCCAAAAAGACTAATAAAATCCTATTTCTTACAGTGAATGTCAGCCAACTTCACAATATTATCCGAAAGAAAGAAATATTGAAAAGATTAAGGGGAGATAGCCCCTCTTGGAAGTTTTTCGTTAATATTGAATCTAGAGCAATGAAATTTGTTATACTGATGGGAAATGCAATTGCGAATCATTGGCCTACAACAAAATAGTGCGATTTTCCTCGTAGAAAACGAGACATTCATAGAAAACGAGATTTGTTGGGGTTTTTCAAAATGCATCTCCTCCGATAATTTTCAAGTATAAGTAATGATTTTAGCGTAATTGGACGCGAAAAGACTTGCAGATTCCAAAAACTAACATGGCATTCTCTAAACTTTAGTTTGAATTGAAAAAAAAAAGAAAAAATTCCAAGGCATGTCTTCTTTCGTAAAATTTCGTAATTTATGACGACACAACTTTTGATCGAAAATGACTTTCGAATTGTCATTTTAGTTTTTTGGAATGCCCACGTCTTTCTGCATCCAGTGATACCAAAATCATCACCATAGCTCAAGAACTTTAGGAGGAGATGCATTTTGAAACCCCACATTCCGATCCTCCCAAAATAGGTAAACAAATAGATATGAAAAATCGTAATTTTTCTTTATTATTATTGGTTGAGTTAGCTAGAACCGTTGAAATCATTATACAGCAATAAAGAGACATAGAATATAACATAGGAACGTCGCGCCGTGAAGAAAGTGCCAGGGGGAGGTGTAACATGGTAAAATAAACCTCCCCTCTCCCCCAAACTTCAAACCCCCGTAGCGGGCGAACGAGTGAACGAAAGAACCTCATTTTTCCACAGGATGTACTTAACATCTTACTCTTCCTATAGCAGCTAAAAGTCCATATCTCTAGAAAATTCGTCATTCCGGGGGCTATCTCCCCTAAAGTCACGAAAAGAATTATATTGTTGACATCGAAATTCAGCATGTCCTTAGGGAACATGCTCTGATGAACAATGGCTCAATTTGTAATAACAACATGATTTTTTTTTAAATCTTAATTGCAAAATTGCACTGAATTCCAGTATCCGCTTCGAAACCAAACTGCTCACGGGCGTACTGAAGAGAATCCTTTAAAGAAAGTTTCTCTTTCAAATATATTGGTTCATTAAGCTACTCTATGGATTTGGAACAATCTTGAAGACAGTGTCTTTTTAAATCACTATTACCAGTGATCAATATACTCATACTAAGGTATACGAATGTATATAACTTGAACTGTAATATAGCTAATTCTGGCAGCAAAAGTGTAGTGGTGAGATTTGGAAGCGTCTAAATATCATTGATGGTTGGTGTTGGTTACACTGTTCTGGTTATTCTTATCTTCGATCACAAATTATTTTCTAACCATAGAACAGCAGTAGATTAATTAAGAATCTAGCGGCCACTGGAGATGTTAGTAAAAAGTGTTTCCCTTTTAGCGGAGATGACTAACTACAAGGTAATCTTCAGATGCTACCCTTGTATACCCGTGATGTATCAAAGCGAGCTTGTTATTCACAGGATTTAAATTAAAATGATTCAATTATGACGAATCACAACACTTATGGGGAAAAATATGTAATAAGATTACCTATCGAAAACTGGTGCAAATTGCAACGGATTTTGAATTGAATGACTAATGAAAGACAAAGCGAATGTTGCAGTGCTCTGAAGAGGGGAAAACAACAACTATAATTGTAGAAGAAAGTGAAAAAAATTAAGCAATAGTACAGTACACATCTAAGGAATTTTGACAATTCACTTGAACGTAAATTGACTCCTTCATTGCGGTAAGCAATTTTAACCCTTATAACAATAACTTCAGTCTCCTACATTATCAAAAAGTAATTGGTGTTCAATTGTACATTAAACATTCATGCTATTTTAAAAGTGTGCAAGCGCTCGTCACTTACACGTAAGCTCAACTGGACTCTGTGGGTGTTGTGTTAATCAAAACTTACTATACATGTGTTTCATTTTGGTTGCTCCTAGCTTCACTTCATAAAATCAACTTGAAATATTTGAAAACGATGACAGAAATTAGTCAAGTTAATGAATGTCAGCTGATACCAAACTGAAGTCATCTGTAAAGAGCTCATGCAAGCACTCGGATTGCTTAGCAGTAAGCTGAGTTAGTGACGTGTTTGTTCTCATTTAAAGACGCACTTCATAAGTCACCTCCAAAAAAAATGCAAACAGCAACCTTTTGAAGTTACTCTAGCGCCATCGTACAGTGCTCGGTCTAGAGGCAACGGTGTTGTACTCCAATTCTCGAAATCTGGATCATCAACTTTACACTCCCTCGAACACAAATTTGAGAAATTACTAAGAATTTTTTTACATTTCACTATGCAAAGAAAAATGGGATGTCATCTTGATCCACTGTGAAGAATTATGTGCCCAAATGTGAGAACTATTGAAGCTTCACTATAAACGTCGGAATCTGGCTGCTCTGCGATATCTAGTTCTCTGACACCTGCAACGGGTTCTGGATCATTGCAGCAACGGACTCTGTACCTGCAACGGGCTCTGCGCCTGCAACGGGCTCTGCACCTACAACGGGCTCTGCACCTACCACTGCTTCTGCACGGTCGTGACGACCTGCTGTAACAGGACCTGGCCTACCGCACCGGGCCACCAAAACCTTCATTTTCCCATCGTTGCGGCTACGAATAGCGAAAGTGCCGAACGATTTTCCCTTTTTATTGGAATTTTTCTTTAAAATAAAATCCTAGCTGTGCAGTAAAACTACTGACTTGTCTTTGTTTTGCTCTTCATAATTAAGGATCATTCTCTGAACCTAAGTACCGAGAATTCCTGCCTCATAGCTTTTGCAATTTCCTGACCATAACACTATTTCAGCAAGTAACTTGTCAGTTTTAGTGATTTAAATTAAAATTCAGCTAGTTTCACCGCCAGTAATTAAACACAAACTTTTTTCATGTTGCGTTTCTTCGGAACATTTCCTCTTTTCCACAAATTCATTTGTGAATGAAAAAAAAACAAATCGCACTACACAAAGTCTAGCGAACATGAATACGCGGGTGTGACGAGTCATGTTTTATTTTTTTATTATTTTCTGCTTAATTAAACTTTTTATTATGTCGGCTTAACATTCAGGAATCTTATTTCTCCGGTTGACAAGTGCGCAGCATTTTCCCGATGATGAAAATGCGAGTATGCACATGTCATATCTGCATGTACAATTAATAGACATTAAGTGCTTAATCAAGGTTTGATAACTCACCTTCAGTAAAACAGTTATTTTATCATATATAGAACATATTTTAGTGTATGCAATAATAGTCTCTAATTATTAATCCCGTTTGATGTGACTATGACTGGTAAACGCTTTCAGAATTCTACAATTTTTTTGTTTCGATTAAGGACACCGCATTTGATTCACAGAAAATTAAGAATTTTCATGCATCAATGCAATATTCCTGACATTTTCCCCAATGATGCTTGACATGGAAATGTTTCCCTCAAAGATCGTCCTTTAATTTATTTAAGTATTCTTCGTTCATTAGAGCTTTCCATCTCCCATTCGAAAAACAATCAAAATCAATTAGGAACAATTAATTATTTATCTCAGTCAAAGGGGATGGTTGCTTTGCAAATAGGCTTTCAATACATTGGCAATTACCAATGAGAGCATTGTAGCGCGAACTTTTATGTATTTCCAATTAAAGAAGAAAAAATCGCTTGTTCTGGAAATGATGATGTGTTCAGGAATTATTTCATAAGCTATCAGTCAATTTGCCGGCCTTGATAGTTCAACTCTTTTAAGGAGATCCTGAAATATCTGTGATTGGTCGGTGGCCTTCATCATCGTGAGTCGGGGGCTATTCGCATCATCGGAGAACACGCACAATATTTCCCTTTGTCCATTAGAATAAATTTATTGCTAACGAATGTCAGTAACTAATTTAAGGACAAATCGATTAGGCCATTTTGTTCACAATAAATTTTTCAAATGGAATGGATTCAGAGGTTTTTCTCGCAAGCTGGCCAACCAAGCATAACGTACAGAGACGCATTGCACCCCGCCATGAGATGACTGAAACGCGACTGGCATGAAGATTTTTTCTGCTTGACTAAAGTAAAGTTGCGTGCATTTAAACGTCTACAGTTAATCTTGTTTCATCGGTAAACTATTTACTTCTTCAACATACCTAACATTACTAACATTGTATTCCATGCAAGGAGATATAACGTCGTTGTGATGGTCAGCTCCTTCATTTGAATAATGTTCATTTCTGTTCAGTTTCTCACAACAATAGAAATAATTACATGTCAGAACCTCGAAATGAACGAGAAATAAAGTCATTGACATCCTGGCTGTTTAATTTGTTAAATAAACAAGCCCACGTCTCAACTTTGAATAGAGTTCCCAGTGAGCGCTTCCAAGGCAACGGGATTTGAATTGTTCAATCAAATTGTTCAGCTGATCGGGCGGAGGCGCTCCTCGGCTAGGCTGCCGAAATCCGGTAATGCCTTCATCAGCGCCGTTTGGATTAACGAGAATTTCAGGCGCAGAATGTATAACTTGGCTTCAAAATATGAGCTCCATTACTGGGCAACGAATATTCACTCGAAGTTATTTCGGATTAGCAGCAGCCAATGTTCAAACAGTCTAAGCCGGGTAATTGCATTTGGACATGTAAATCATGAGTAAATTTTTATTTGCTCAGAGCTCGAATCAATGCATGCTTAATTACCGTAGTTGAAATTTTTAACGTATCTAAACTTAAATAACATATCAACCTCGGTTAACATTCTAACAAAGACATCGTGATGTTCAACATCCAAGATAATTGTGAATTTGTCGGAGCCCATTTGAACGAATGGTATTCGATCATACACGAAACCCGTAAGAATTCTAAATCATCAATACGACTTTTCAAACACTTATTCTTTGAAGAAAAAGAAAGTTCTTCTTGTAAAATATCAGAGACTATTAGTACCCTGCCATACTCTACTGTCAAACTTAACTGCGAGCTCGAAGAAAAATTGGAAGTTTTCTCACTTTTCAAAGCTAGCCGGCTGTAGTACTGATCAACATGGAAGATTTACATATCAGACGACATGAATTTACAATCAAATGAGAAATTTTTTGTCTTAGATATAGCATTGAATTAAAACATTTCTATTCATATTTACTTTCACTAAGAGTTGTTTCTGTTATAGTTATAGTGTTATACTCTGTTTTTAAATTTCTTTATTGTTTTACTCTACTATGGATGCGTAGCTGTTCATGTAAAGCAAGTAAATTTTGAATGCATTACTAAAAACCTCAGTTACTGAATGTATGGTTGGTGTCAGTTACCTTTCAATTCCCTTCATTCTATCAACGTAGAAATTAGAAAACAACTTATGAGAGTAATCTAGTGAAACCTGACTCCGAAAAACAACTTCTTAATGTATGCAAGCTTATATTGTTGGTGAAACCATATCTTAAATTTCATCTCAAGAATTATTTTAATTCATGCGAAGGTTTCTATTTTGAAATACTTGAAGTCGATTTGTAATACAAATTACTGCAACCAAATGATCTCAAGAGTTCAAAGTCTAGTCACCCCCAGAAACTTCACGTGCAACATGCGCGCCTGCTTTCACTGTGCCAAGCATTGCTTTCGTTGTGCTTCAATCATCTTTGGGTGATCGATAGCGCGGTCGATAGCGTGCTGGTGCGGTAATTTCTAGTCCTGAGTTCGAATCTCGCGAACTCTTCGTACATTTATTTCAAATGCTCTCATCGCAATGAGCGAAAAAGAATCTAAGAAATTAAAGTCGTAAATTGCCTGAAATCCAGTCAATTCGCCATCACACTTTAAATGCTGAATCAAGTTCAAGACATAGCAACATGCGAAGAGCAGACAAATTCTTGTATACTAGAGGAACATTAATGTACGGGGCACATTGTTGACCACGCATACTTGGTGTTCTTCTGTGGTAAATTATCAAAATTCCACATGTTTTGGGAGGGTTGCATTTCGAGTTACGATATAAAATCTTTTCACTGCACGGAATGATGTGAAATGTAGAACTTGCACGTTAACGATTTCTTAGCTGTGCAATTGTTCATAAATCTAAGAGTGATCCTAAGCCTAATTAATTTTAATTACACCGTGATTTAAGTTACGCTTAAACTTCATCTGTCAGCGAAAATGGGAAAAATAATCATCTCAGCTACGAACAATACATACTAGTTTTACGTTGCTATGGACTTAGTAACGAACATCAAAAATGAATAAATATCGAATTCTGCTTAATAAAATATCCATCGGTAGTAAACGTGAGATTGAATGCGAATAAGTATTTTAAGAATAATATTTATTGTGTGATGCGCACCCCCCCTCCCTTGGATAACACATTGTAATCGATGCATTAGCGTTATCTCATACGCAATCTTCTGCACTTGATTCCGCTGACTACGATAAAGTTTGGACCGTCAAATGACCTCATATAATAAACTTCAGTCAACTATCCAGGTGCAGGAATTAACAGGTAATTTCAATTTTTAATAACACGTAAACATGATTTATTATTCCATCATTGATACGTTTTGACAATTTAACCATGCAAACAATACTTTCTTTATGCAGTGAGCATAAGCTTCGAATCAAAATTTAGCCTCAGTTAATTGTACCTGTGTTCTGGTTATACTATGAACAGAAACAAGTTTTATTTTATAATACTTTTCTTATTACTTTTATAACTGTACTTGATTAAATATTTGGCCCAAAATGAATCATGATATGTCTTGCTTTTAAATCGGTTAATGATAAGAAGAATATTTCAGTGGGCGTTCAAGAGATTTTTAATCAAACATCTGCCACAGAGTTTCGACAAATACAAGGCTGTTGTTCATTTCCAAAGTCCAATATCTTCGATAAAACAAGTGTCTAACATCTCACTGTCGTTGTTCGAGCCACAGTCATTGCTGTTTTATATCTCACTTGCTTTACAGGCTTACAATATCACTTTTCGATTTGATGTTAAATTAAAGTAACGTATGGATTAAATCCCTGCTGCTGAAAAACATTTGACGAAACATACGCCACAAAAAAGTGCGAAGCTGTCATTTCTGGACTCAAGACCTTGAAATAAAATTTTTAGCAATCATAATTTAATGCAAGTATTAACTATGAATAATGTCCGTTGAATCATCCACAAACGTAAGTTGAATAGAAATCATAAATTACAAATTATTGAGCTTCAGTGATAATCGAATCACATTTTGAAAATCATGTTTAGAAGAAAACTTTCTTTTTTGATAGTCGTTTCAAAATAATTTCAAAACGATCAGCATCGATGCAGCCATTACAAAATATAAAGATCTGCATCAAAAGCGGCTCATTATGTTTTTCTCTTCGGTTGCCTTATCTTAGGATTTCTTACGACTTGAACGGTATCAAAACTGCCATCAGACTGATTTGAAATGTTTGTATGAAGGAGGAATGCATGTGACTCTGGGGTAAAATGAATTTAACTTAAATTCAAACCAGGATTAAAAAAGTTTTGCGGCCAAATTCGATATTCTTTTCCTAATGGTTTAATGGAGAAGGCAGAGCATTTAGATAGGGAAATCCTAATAGAGAAAATGAATTAAGTTAAGAGTGATCATAATTTGCGAAGAGAATTTGAATGGTCGAAAGGGAGACAACAGAATATGGGTGGAGGAATGGGGGAGCTAGCTTCCAAAAAAAGATGATCTTAAGAGTATGATAAAGGAAACTATTTAAGGTTTTGACGAGACAATGCTCAACGGACATAAGAAAATTTCCCCATAATCCAGAATGTTTTAAGCGTTAGAAGAGAGTTAATTGGAAGTATGATGAACGATTTTGAAGTTGTTTGACTAATAGTGTTAATGCTGGTAAAAGAATATCAAATTAGATCACCCGAATCTGCGACAACGTTAAAACGGTGAATACTGCAACCAAAGTGATTAGTGTTGCCACGGGCAGATGTGAATAACATTTCAATCATGCTGAAAAGTAAGGAAAATCAAACCGCAAATGAAAGAAAACTAAAAGAGCTTCGTGGTATGATTAGCATTATTTGAATTTCCTATCTTCTACAGGTGCAAGGGTTGATAGGAATGCACTCATTGTGTAATGAGTATTAAAAAGAATTTTAATAATAGTTTTTTAGACCTTGCAATGAAATGTATCATGACCCTTTGCTTACAATCCTTAGAAAGCAATATACTAATTCTACAAATGCCAGAAATGTAGTCTTAGTCTACGCACATAAAAACTTCAGTGATTTAGAGCACAGCAAGTTTTCCAAAAAATCTTTACGGCACACAAAGCTCACCTGAAGTTAGAGGCATGTGGCGACCATGTTTCATTTGTCTCAAGATAACAGAAAAAACATTAATGTCGCTCAGAGACTGAGAGCACGACACGGAAGTTCAGAGACAGACCAACAATATCGTCAATGAGGGCCCGTGATAAATAGCGAGGTTCATTTGTAAAAAAATGGGTACCAGGAGGGACTCTTAGATCTGTGGTACACCTGATGCAAGGCATATGAAGTTCCAAAAGCTAATTCGCTTGTGCAAAGGTACAGTAAACCTATCCCATACGTTCAAAATGATTCCTTAATAAAATGAAATACTTTCGAATGGATAGTTTTATTTTACCTGAAAAAATGTTAACTCGGATAAAAAATTAATGGAAGTGATGGGATCTTCTCTGGAGATTGGTAAAATGAACTATAAGTGATGCACGCTAAATTTCCAGCCACTTTCACGTTTTTAGGTCATGAAAGTTCACGTGATACCTCCCACTTGGAGCCACCAGCATACATTGGGATACTAGGAAAAAGGGTGGCTGCCCTTTATTGATTGAGTATCGTAGAAGGCCATGAGTCTCTTAGCAAGATTCACTGAATCTCACAGAGCCTTTGAAACCGAAGAATGGCTCGCAGACGATCTTTATAGTCATGCAAAGATCCAGGCCACACGTCTGCATGGTCTTGTAGCCTCTAAATTCGTCAATTTTCAATTTCATTCACCACCATGTGTAGAAGGATGACACACTATTACCCTCGAAAATCTAAAACTACACGGAAGGCCACCGATCTCCCGCCCTGTAGGCTCAAGTCGGCTGAAGCAGGAGGTGCATACTAGTTTTAAAATGCGCTGGCGTGAACTTGACTGCGCTGCACTGCGGAGACCAATGCCGCTGCTGCGCAGCAGAAGGGTTGGTAGAACACGGCTAAGTCTATTTGCATCAACCTGCACCGTCGCGTGAAAAGGTCAGATGATGCCTAAATAGCGTCCTGTCCACAAACCTGTCCACTCGCGAAAGCTCCAGTGCTCAATACTGTCAATTTTTTTATACGATAGACGATAGTGTATGCATGTCGACGATTTCAATTGCGGTCTCATAGAATAAATTGTAAAATAAGAATATTAACACGCCAAATTCTTCAGAAATGTTAATTTTAAGATGCAGTTTCATAATTTTTTCGAGTTCACGGGGCATTTAGAGAACATCACAGCTGAGTATTTCTCGTACAAAAATTTGTGACTATGCTCACAGCTGTCACACATACTGGGTCTTTTGGATAAGCCCATGTAAACTTAAAAAACTAGTAACTTTGATCCCCTGGAAGTTTGCAACGCTGAAATGCATCTATTATGCTTAGTTATTTATGAAGCCGGCAATTAACCTTTAAAGCTCGTTGTACGAACATCACGCTGTGGAGCAGTCGAAATAATCAGCTATCAGTGAATTTGCCGCTCGGGCTGAACTTTGTTTTTATTGCAAAATCATTCCAGTGTCCTAGACAGACAGCTTACGATGTTTTTACGAATTCGATGAATCCGGTCAAGGTCACAGATCCCGAAGAAGCAAAGCAAATATGAAATTGGGAAATCTTGTTTTCTACCCGTCCTCATAAGACGTGTGAAGGCCAATCCAATTACCGTGTCATTATCGACATAGGCTTAGAAGAGGTTCGAAAGTATCACTATATTTCCCAGAGCGATCAAAGACCTTGATATTCGATATCTCGATAACGAAGCATTTTTGGGCATTTATTTATTCATGAAAATGTGTATGTGTTGGGTTTCAATACATAATATCAAAGTTTGTGCCATGAGTTAGAGAACACCCTCATATAGCACACTCTCATTAATTGGGGCAATGACATCAGTAGTCCTTTGCTTTAGGTTATTGATGTTCCTTATTTTTGTTCGATACACAATATCTTTAACTTAGCCTCGTAGAAAGAAGTCCAGGGGAGTGATAGCTGGTGAACGTGTTGGCCAAGGAATTGCCCCATCCTTCCAATCCACCGGTCTGAAAATGTTTGACAGAGGAACCCATGAACATGCAGTCCCCAATGTCGTGGTGTACCATCATGCTGAAAAATGATGGTTGGTTGAGGGTCATTCAGTTGTGGTGCCACATGTTCAGTTAAAAGGTCAAGGTAAACATTTGCAGTAATTGATGTCGCGCTGAAGCAAAATGGAACAATTGATGCGCCTATGTTGCAGTGTACATGATAAAAAATCAAGTACAGTCTTAATGCATTTCGTGCCACTAATGGTGCCCATGTAGAAGTCAATGATTTAATTAATTAATTAAGGTAAAAACCTTTAATGAATGCTGAATACATAAGAACCAACCAGAACAAAATATCCTATCAATTGCATTTGTAAGTAATTTTTGAGATGGTAGAGGCTTCATGGACACCCTGTTTTTCTGTGTGTATATATATATATATATATCTGTGTGCGCACACGTCTGAGTATATGAGGTTTCCATGAGTAAATGTGTGGTTGTATGGGCCTGTGCGTGGTTGTATAAGTAAACGAATGAGGGTATGTGCCTGTTCTACTGGTGGTTAAATGAAGGATAGGATCGAGTTTTCATAGATGTATGTTTATTTACTTCGTAATTTTTTTATTTTATAATATTTTCTGAGTGTTCTTGGCTTGACTTTCGTTTTTTCGTGTTTCATCACTGAAGATGGAATTTTAATATTTCAAAAAGTATGCAGTAAAACATGTACTTTATATTATTGGTTCTGATTTTCACCTTTCGCTTGAGATTCACGAAGAATCGTCCATTTGGAACTAAATATGTACTTATATCATTCGATTTTTGGCTAAATATATGATTCGATTTGTGTTTTTTCCTCAATTATTTTATCAGGGCTATGAAAATTTCAACAAGTTAACTAACTCGTTTGATTCCAGCTTCCGCAGTGGTTTTTACTCTCAACCCTATTTCAAAGGGGATGCAAGCATCTGAGAGTTAAGACAGAACGTAACGCCTGAGGGAGACACCGCAAGTTGGTGACATTCTTCGCATTTTGTGAGGTGCATTATGGCTCAACAAGAACGGCCGTGTTTGCCTAGGATATTCCGTATGTATGATGTATCACACTTTATATGATCCAAAATTCCATCCAGTGATGGAAAATCATTATACATCCAAAAAATTATCAGATGAATTTCTTTTAATTTATAGACTTCCCTTCATTTAAATTCTCAACATCACCATTGACATTTTGGACCACGTGAGATACGTTTTTCCGTGTTACCATGTTACCTGATCGTGATCCCCTCTCTACAATTGTGATATATTATCGTGTGTCATCAGTTTCAATAATTTATAGAACAAGAGTTCTTTCCTATCACTAATCTTCTTTGCACGTTAGGAAAAGAAAGAGGAATGAAATTGAGAAGAAAAAAAAAACTTTAATCATGAAATGTTGTTGGCAAATGCGCGTAGGTGAATGAATTATTGCCTTTGAATTACGGCTATGTTGGTGTGTTCAACTCGCTTACTAAAAAGGAATCATTGGACCATGTCCTTCATTAAATGAATTATATCATTATGACGACTTTAACTGTTTCCATTTTGAGGTTGGTGGCAGTGTATGCTAAACATCTCATTGAAATCGCTCAATAAAAAAGTCATTCGAATTGTGGAAGACGAAACACTTGATATACATTGCAAGAAAGATAATTAATATCAGCAGAAGAATAGGCCGATGCCACTTGATTTGAAATAGATACACACATGCACACATACATATACCAGGTTTCTCCTCCATATGGGAGGGTAGCCGGCAGCAGGCCACAATCACCACCCTTAGTCACTAGGTCGAGGCGAGAGAGGCAGCACTGGCCGCACTAGAACTGCGAGTATCAGCAGCAGCCCAGCAGAACCACCTTCCGCAGTCGGGCCCGACAGCCATAGCTGGTTTACCCCGACCGCTTCATTGAGTGCAGCCCCTCCCCCCGCACAGGACAGGTCAACCCCATCACACGCGGGCAGACTTCCAGCACCGCGTCTAAACTAAAATTACCTTCTTATGCACTGCCCCCACTCACTTCTGTCCGCAGTCATCCCTCTCGCCACGTCCCCAGTCAGACCCCTCTCATACAAAGCACGTTTCACTCCATCCATCCAACTCATCCGTGGTCTACCTCGCGCTCGAAGACCACTCACTTCCGACCCATAAATCTTTTTTACCAGCCCCTCAACATTCATTCTTTCAAAATGCCCAAACCATCCAAGCACTCTTTCATCCACTCGCCTGCTCAACTTTTTGATAACACCCGTCTGCCCCCTAACTAACTCATTCTTGATTATTTCTCTTCTTGTTACTCCATTCATGCTCCTCAAACACTGCATCTCAAACACATCCAACTTTCTCCTCTCAGCTGTTCTCAGCCCCCAGGACTCTGCTCCATGCAACAAAACGTACACAAGACGGATCGAGAGTTTGGAGAAATTGAGAAAAACATGATACTAATTTAACTTAACATTTTAGGTAATGATACAAGCGATATCTGCATGTTCAGAGGTAGGTTTGGGATTAGTTTTATTATAGGTAAATAGGCGTATCATATTGAATCATCACATATAGTGAGGACAGCTGTTTCTTAATAGCTCTCATGCAATAATACCTTCGAGAGAAATGCTATCCTTTGGCTCATATTTTAAATGTTCCGCAGCAGTTTTTGCAGATGTTAGTTCCAAACTTTCATTCTAATGAAGCAGAAACTGTATTGAGATGTGTTTTGTACTAGTAAGATATTACGAATTTGCTTTGCTTTCGATTTAAATGGTCATGAGGACAAGTTTGGATTATTATAAGTTAAAATGTTCATTACCTGTATCATTCAACGTAGAATAAACTGATAGAGATCTGAGATCTTGAGTATTTCTAGGTATCTGAATGAATCATTAGTATGTGCATTGTATTTCAGATTTTTTGTTTGTCTACATTTTATAAATGTTTTTTTTCATTATTTTTAACAGCATATATGTATTACCTTGGCTAATTCCATTTCATGCTTCCAATCCATAATGGTGAAATGGATAGACTAATTTTCTACTCTGTATTTTCATAGCTTTTCGATGCTGTACTTTTTGACTCTGTTGAGAATCCCAAGTGAAGCAGGTATTTTCTTATTATTATAAGAGACATTATGTTCATTGAAAGTTTAATTCTCATTAGCAAATTTCTATCGAATTTGGAATAATTCGTTCCCACAATCCTGCCGTCACTGGTTCAATGAACGGAAGAGATGCATTTCTCTTATAAAATTAGATGTGTACCACCGTTCTTGTTCCAGAGAGTGAATGTTTTTTAACACTGATGCCATTTTAATCGGTCTGAGTCATATTGAGACTTTTTTCTGGTACACCTGTAATTCTATTTTCCACTGAACTGTAGCATTCACTATGAATGATTGAAGGTAGAGTGCTATTTCCAGTCGAAGTATTAATTTCAAGAATAAAGTGCATTTAAAAATAATGTTGGTGAATGTCAGAAACAGTAGAGGTCACTAAACCGATCCATGAGGAATGCCATTGCTAAAATGAAGAAGTCCAGATAATGAGGCATCAATTATAAATTTTTTGTGATTTGACAGGTATGATTCAACGTGTCCACGACCAGCCTTCTAACTCCATAACTTCGGCCTAAAAGTGCAATACACTCTGATATCAACACAGTCAAACGCTAAACGAAATTGAGAAACACGGAATAAACAGTATTATACTATCTTCGACATTGGAGTTAATAAGTTGCAGATGATTCAAAATACGTAGCTGGGGTTGCGGATTTTCTAACAAGAACATTCAGGGTTTATCATAGAATAGAGGAACGATTATTGTCGGACGTATAGTACACCTCATAAATAATTGTTCCGAATGTGTCACTAAAAATTGGCGTACCAGACACTGGTCTATAATTACTGATTTCGGTTTTGTTGCCGTTTTGGAGAATGGTTATTATTCGAGCAATTTTCACACGATCTGGAAAAATACCTCCACAAAGAGAACGATTGATTAAATCTGAGAGAATAAAAGATATTGAATAACCTATGAATTGAAATCCTTTCCCTGTGAGTGGTTTCAGTAGATTTTAACCATTTTTAAATTCCCTATAGTCATGAACATCGGAGGCCTTAGTTCGAGTAAAACAATATGAATTATTATTTCCTTAGATTTGATCAATGTAGTATACATGATGGTTTGGATCAGTTTTTATACTATCAGTTACGTTTTTCGTTAATTAACAAAAGGGTTGATGAGAAGATTCACAAAGTATTTGTTCTCGCAATGTTTTTTTGTATTAATTTGAATTTTGCAGCGTCTATTTTTGGTTAATATTGGAATTGAGGAGACGCCAGTTGTCATATTTCTACATTTAAAAATTCAAGCGTAAGTAATTTTTCTTTGAATTTCTAAGTAGTTTGACGTAATTCTCTAATCTAATTGCTGTATATGTCACGTTTACCAATGTCCATAATATCTTAAGTAATCTAAGACTTGTGATTATTTTTCGGTGCAGGCATACACAAATAATTAGGCAACTTTGATTATATGAAAACTTTTATGCATTAATGAAATTTTACAGTGCGAAGTAAATGTGTTGTACCAATAACTTGTTTGGAAGAGTGTTTCAGGGGAATACGGTCTACTAGTATACTACGCATTTTTCTTAAATTCATTTTATTCGCACATCGATTTGTGCGGATTTCAGCCTGCTGTATTACACAGGAATTAATAATACTCTTTTTAGCTAGAAATACCGGAAAATGATGAGATAAATAAAGAGTTAGTATTCATGTAAGGAAGTTGGTTGCGTCTGTCAATAATGCGTTATCAAGAAGCGTGCAGTGCCCGAAGAGGTAAGTACGTGCAGGCTCGGTGTTAACAAAGCAAGGGTTTAGAGGGCATTGTTTTTGAAAAGTTAGATGTTTGTTCAATGCCTTTACGTTCAAGAAAAGTATCATAGAAATAAATGCAGATTATTTCATTCTGGCAATTAGACATATTTTAGTTTGATAATATTATTTAGTTCATTGATGAAGGGCAAATGACAGGTTGTAGGGACCAGTCAGCTGCTCCTAATACAACATGTTCATCACTTTTTAACTATTAAATGAAAATGTTATCATTCGATTATGATTTACCGCAGCAATTCTAACTATACCGTCTTGAATCCATAAATGCATGCATATATATATATATATATATATAAATATACATACATATATATGTATATACATATATATACCTATTTACGCTTCCGCCTCGTTTATTCTCGCTAGTGTATGGAAGCCGATATAGTTTTCCATTTGAATCACTATTCTTTTAGTGTCATAAATCTTCAGCAATGGCCTGCATTGTTTCAATATTGACGGATTCATAATCTCTGTAACCATTTAGATTCTTGAAAAGGTTTATATCAGGATCGATATCTGCTAATATATCTGTCTGATCAGTCATTTAACAAACCATGATACGAGATAGCTGTATGAACAGTAAACTAATTCAAACGATGTTGAAGAAGTACAACTTAAAAACTAAAACAATAACTCTCACATATTAAAATTTGGTTGAAAATAATTTCAAGATAGGGAAGAGAGACTGAAACATTCTTCTGCAAAACTTAGTTTTAAGTAGAGCTCTAGTATATACAATTATTTCTAATTAACTTTCCATTATTTCGTTCGCGTTTTTTCACCCACTTCGGACCTAATTTTTCAAATTTGTTGGCAAGTTGATTGTTGGAATTCTTCTTCTTTGAAGAAAACACTGACGTTTCCATCGAGAGTATTAATGTTTCTAATCGTGCAAGAGTTATTTTCGTTTTTAGTAAAACATATATCAGGCTTACTCGTAAGGGGATGAGGTATTCCGTGATAAAAAGTAGTTTTTCTCACAGAACGTAGTGAATATCTCATGTTTTTCTCGTACTGCGATAGTTCGAAAATGCATCTATTGTCCATTGTTCCACCCTGGTTCTTCTTTCCAAGTTTATAAGGGTCAGAGTGTTTTCAGAGTGATGTAATTTCTTCTATAGAATAAATAGTTTTTGAAAAGCGAATTCAAATAGTTTCTGAACTATGGTCTTAGAGTTTTCATTATGCAGCTGTTCCCACGATCCAATCACAGTACATAGTTCACGCGCTAATTTCTCATATTCCTTCTAAGTCTCCCGTACGCTTACACGGGACACTAACGTGATATTCTTGTTTTTTGCTGGTGAACTATGATATGCTTCTGTTCTGTTTCAGTCTTGGGCAAAGTTGTAACTTGGGATTGAAATCCTCAATTTCACGTTACGATATTTCCACAGCGTTTAAGTGTGATAAATTAAACACTTTGTCGATTTCTTGCTTTATTCAAAGGGTTTTCCATGTTTTAATAATTATTGCAGTCGTGGAATTTTCCTTTGCTGTCTCTTTGCCTTTGACGGAGTGTTCATGGTGGTTATGTTGAACATGAGGCACGGGGAAGAGGTATTAATTCTTACGACCAGAGGGTTGAATGCTTTTTTGAAGAGTTGTCAAATTTTGTGTCACTTTTTCTTAAAATTTTGAAATAGATTTACGCATATAGTATTAATTAAACCATTATAGTATTAATTGCAATCATATTTCGCTTGAGCAAACTAGCAAGCGTCTTAATTACACCGCGTTTCATAGTGAAGTAGCTGTTCATCGACACTGGAGTTGGAGTCCGTTATGATTGAACTGTGGTAACGCCGTATTTTACAGGTAAGGAGACGCAGTCATGACTGCCCTGCTGTATACGCCTGACGACCGCCCGACAGCGCTTCGTGCCTCAGCAACACCTACCAGGGCAGTGCCAGTCCTGGGCAGGAGGCTTCTAGAGGGGACGTGAGTCACGGGCATGCTGCTATGCCTGGAGTCATTCTTCAAGCTTGTGTAATTCGCCTGTGTCGTTACAGTGCCTGAACGTTTCAAACTCTAAATAAAGTTATTTATAAAATTTTGAAAAAAATTTTCGGTTTTAAATCTGAGTAGATTGATTTGTTGAGACTCTGAAAAGAATAATTCGTTGAAAATTTGTTTAAATTATCGTGATATTCTTCAAACTATTGTTGAAAAATAATATATTATGCTGTTTCATAAACTTAATAATAAGAATGTTCTGTACTTCTTAGGAGACATTTCCGTTCACATTTGATTTTAGCGCAAGCAAACATTTTAAAATTTTATAGAATGCGATTCTCTGCAAAACGTAAGGGACCGGTAGCGAGGAGAACTCGGCGTCAATGCTGACGCTCTTTGCCAACCTTGGATGTTCTGTTGGAGACACATCCGGCGTCTGCCCGTTAGTCATTTTGAGCCATTATGAAATTTCTACCGAATAATTTTTTCTGATATAAAATTGGGAAGATTTCTAGCCTTTGACTCATCCTACTACAGTATATTTCGTTATCCCCTATAGAATCTGCACAGTAAACAATTATATTGGGATCAAAATGCTATTATAATGACGTACGAGAAGCAATGCAAATAAACTCATAAATAGTTCACGAAAACTGTAAGTAAGGGTCATTGTGAATATCAAAGTGAAAAACGCACCTTGCAATACCATTAGTTACCACGCTGGTAGTGTTGAAATCAATACTTGGCAAAATTTACCAAAGCCTTGAATGTTTCAACTCGCTGAAAATTTTCATTGAACACGTTTACAGCGATGCTCAAAATATAAACAGAATAATTAAACTAGGACAATTCCCTGGAAATCCGCCCGCATAACCGTGAACCGCGCTACTTGGATGTAATATTCTGTATTTAGGCTGGCAATGTCAACGCAACAGGCCGTCCCTATTGTGCGTCCAATAATGAGCGGAACTGTTCTCAGGCGACTCAAAACATGTGGGAATAACATAGGAATTACTGATGTTTCCGAAATGTTTCGTTTCTGTGTGCTCCTTTATACTCCTGTAATGGCTGTTTTAACCGAGCCCTGCTATGATGGCTGTGTTAACTGAAATAGTTTCAACGAAGCTCCACTGTAATGGAAAATTTTTCGATGATGTAGTTCTATTGAGGGTTGTTCAGACAGACTAACTCATAAAGCAGTGGACCAGATAGTTTTCCATCATTAATGCAGCGTGTGTTTAGTGTATTATTTATTAAATGAAGCAAATTTAGTCATTTCGCTGCCGCATGCCTGTATATCGTAGTGCTCTTATTTTAACTTCGAGCATCGTTGATATCTATACCACATCTTAAAAATCTTATCAAAGTCGATGCTTATGTTTTTATAGAGCTTAGCTGAAATTTTTAAATGTATTTTGCAAGATGAGACAGGATTACATGCGCTAGAAACTCTTCAAGTCACCTCGAACAGATATTTACGTAGTAATGCACCGTCTGAGCATAAATGCTGCTGAAAAATATAATTATCTCAGTTTATTGTACTTTATACTAACTCAAATTGGTCCACGTTTCCTCAAATAGTGCACACCATCAGTAGTGTTTGATTAAATCAGCCCGAAAATTTTCTACATCACTCCATCATCTTTTCATAATGTTATAAATGAGTAGAGATATACAGGAATTGAAAACTTTTCAAACGTAAAAAACAGTAAAACTATTCAAAAATGTTTTACCATCCACAAATATATCTTCTCTCAGACTGAAAATTTTCCGCACGCTCTGCAATGATTTGTAAACGAAGCACAAGCATTTCGAATGCAATTCATGGGTATAAAAAACAAAATTTTCGATGAACACACATTCAAACTCGAAATTTTTACTTCAAGAGATCATAAAAAGGGATTTCGAAACGACAGCATGAAAAAAAAGATATTCAGTTAATGTGCTGCAGCGTGACATATAAAACAATTTTCGGCAATAAGTTGGGTTTCTACAGCGAGACGCTAGAGTACCTAAGCAGCTCAGCCTCCAGGCCCAGGATGTCATAAATATTGGCCGTAGGCTTCCGGCCCCGCAAGCAGCGCGTGCCGCATTGGCAGTGTGATTCTGTTAGCGGGCACGTAAGAGCGCAATAATCTGCAGGTCATCATGGCTGTCGAGATGTAAAAACTCTTGGAAAGCTTCGTGTGCTACAATAAAGCCTCAATCTTTAACTACTGATGTGTAAATGGGCGTTCATTGTTGTGTCTACATGTATCGATGAATTTTATGAACTTTCTCATTCGCTAGGTGAGTTCAAAAGGATGCTTGATTTAAAGCGAAACTAGCCAGGCTTAGAACTGTCAGCAGGACATTTGGTTTTGCATGAAAATACAAGAAATTCAAATGCATTTACCCTGTGGAAGTCAAGATAACTTTGATATGAAAATATCTCTATATTAAACCCCCTCAAGGGAATACAATTATTGTATCTATGGGAATTAGTACTCCCAGGGGGGAAATGTGTGAGGGTTTGAGCTGAGTGTGAGATAGGCCTTCTTTTTGTTGATTTCTAACGTTTTTTGTTACGACGGAGCCACCATTTTCGGTTCACTGCTGTCCTGTTTTTCACCATCTAGTTCTTTCTTCTTCAACTTTTATCTTGTTTCACAAACTTCTTTGTTAACTGATTGTTGGTATGCCCCTTCTGAATAGATTCTGCATTCCCTTATCTCCAGACTAAATGGTGCCTTCCTCCTTCCTCTCCTCTGAACGCTCTTTCTTTTTAGCGGGTACGGAGGCTTAAACTAACCTCTAATCTAATTCAATACAATCCCTATTTGAAAGTCAAAGGAATATCACGACGCACAATTCCATCGACGTTGAAAACGATGGTACATCACATTAAACACAACTAAAACATTGTTGTTGATATGAATCAGCGGCAATGCTTCATCACTTCTGCCATTTATGTACTTGAGCAGTGTCTGTGATTTGTAATTTGAGCAATTAGCGTTTTTGTTCTCAGCAGCGAGATTTTTTCATATGGTACGCCAATTTCTTCCAATATAGTTATACTTAAGTTTACAATCTTAGCCATGAGGAATTTCCAAATCATTAGAATTAATAAGTTATGCAACGTGAACGCCAATGAGCGTAATGTTGTTGCATAAAAAAGCGAAAAATTATTAGATTGATGGGCTTCATCCACAGTAGTCAATCGGTTGTTTCACAATAAGGACCAGATTCGGGCAGTTGAACTCGAAAATCTCTTTCATGAACAAAGAGAGTCAAGACACCAGGAGGTAAGATAACATTAAAGTTTCAGACTTCATACATGCATAAACGCGTTAGCCTGATCACGATGCTCGCACTGTAACTGCTCAATACATGAAACCATTGCGTGCATGCGAGGGGCCCCCTAAGTGAATGTTGGCCTACACCATTGTTGTGCGACTGTATTGCGATCCGAAAATTGCCGAGTACCAATTCAACTTCGCTCCAGGTAATAACAATAATTCACGTTCACTCTGTGAGGACGAGCTAGAATCTTACGACTGCCAGATGTTGCAGAATATTTATTCGATACGCTCTTCGGTACTTCAACGAATTTTTTCAGTTTACTTTAGGAAAAGTTAGAGTAGAAAGCTGCATAAAATACCGCATTTTATGTTAGATATATAAAATTAACCTCATTTCCAAAAGTTTTTTCAAATTTTTATCAGGTCTGAATTCGAAGTGAATGTAGTACCACGCAGGGGCACACTAAATTAATGCTGTTCCATCAAACAAATAAGAAATAAAGCCTAGAACTTCCTTTAATGCGCTTAGAGTTTACTCTGAAAAAAAATCCTAATGATAGTCCTCTAAACTTGTCGTGACATTACATTTTAGTGTTCTAGTAACCGGCATTACTGCTGAACACACAACTAAGATTATTAAGTTGCACACTTAACGAACAAAAGACTATCATTTTTAAATTAAAAAACATGAATTACTCTCTGGAGATAGGCTGTAATGTCGAACGTTCTTGAGCCAAATGAAATCTGTGTCATCAATTTTAAAATAAATTTATAGAGATCCATTTAGTACGCATATATTGAATTTACTATATAGTGTCATGTACGGCAAACTGCATGAGAGAAATATTTCATAAGCGCATTATCAGCAGAGACGCTTCTACTTTTAAAATTAATTTTGAATCTTTCCGAAGCTTACATTTCCCGCAGAACTCGAGCATTGAACTTACGAAATACTGACGTTCAGGAGCTATAAACATTCTTCACTCAACACTCTTTTGGGACCAGATTAGTGCTCACGAGCGAAAGAGCGTTTGACTTCTCAATCATTAATTTGGTGATGAGTTGGTGGGCTAATGCATGCCCTCACTCCACTAGTTCATGGTGAAGAACATGTGCAATTCTACGCAGGACAAGAATTTATACTCGTATTACAAGCTGTCAGTTCTCTCAATCTACATTTTTTCATTTACGCATGATGTAAAACAGTTAGCGTATCTTATATACTCATGAGAAAATAAGGAAGAAATACTAATCTCTGCAGTAAACGTAATGATATTTTTCTTCTGTGATAAAATATACAATACAATATCTAGATCATTAAATTTACTGACGAGTTATATCTAGAATACCGACGAGTAATGGCAACGGGTGTTGATGATACAATGAATTATAATAATAATACAAGGAATTATTCATCATGCTGAGAAAATCATCCTATCTAAGGAAGCAGGGGTGGACTATTATAGAATTTTTTTACAATGGGAGAGACATACACTGCAGGGCCGATATCTTGGGCTTGTACACCTAAAGATGTCGATTATAACAAATTTCATCAACAAAGTAGAAAATCTAATAGTTAAATTTTAAAGTATGAGCTTTGAGTACCTTTAAAGTTACTGGAGTGGATAATGTGAGCGAAATGAACCAGCATTAACGCTATGTTATTGCACATTAAATGCAAGCTTTCTAAATTAACACAGCCTGTCCTCCGACACAGAATCTTCTTAGTTGGCTGGCGAACAATGGACGTGATATAAAACACTAAAGAGAACTCACGAACTAAATGAGAATAATTTTTTGATATTGGTCAAGAAGATAAAATATTTTGCACAAAGAGGTTTTGTGCAAAATTTCATCAATCAATGGTTTACGACGAGCGGCGGCGAAATCTACTTAAATATTTATCAACTGCTGAAAATTGTCATAATTTGCACTAAATGAACACCTGCGCAGCGTATTGCATAATTATTTTTAACTTCACTGTGGGATGTTTAATGCGGTTATGGCGACAGTAAAACATGAAAGAGCCTCTTTAATTTGTCGGGAATGCATTGTTTCCAAGGCAAGAATACTCGCCAGCGAGAATGTTATCTTTTAGAAACCTCCGCTAAGAATCAGTTCTATTTCACTGAAAGTTTGTACTATGAACACGAGTCCTAGCAGTCGTGGCATGAAAAGCAGAAAGCGCAAATTGGAGCCTGAATGGAAAATTGTGGATATTCGACAGGTAGTAGTAGGAGCTGAAATGAAGGAACAAATAAATTCGGCCCATGTAATCAATTACAGCGTTCATGAGAAAGGCAGCGAATAAAGCGGCCTACTCCCGCCATTAGCTGAGCAACGCAAGATTTGGTGGCACGCCAGCCTCCATTGACCTCACGCGATATGTTCCTCAGGAAAGAGAACAATAGTTTAGTATAAAATAGAAAATGCTAACAGAACGAGCTGAGGGGCTCAAACTCAGGCTGCTACCACAATCCGCAGCCAAGATAACAATCGCGCAGTAGGAAGAAATACTGGGCTTGCAGAAAGTCCTTGGACTTAAGTTTTCAGGTGTGAGAAAAGTGTTGTGAAACTGTATTTGGGCTGCAAAATTCTCTAGGCGTTTCGTAATGCTGCCATTTTTCAAGTCTTTTCAAACAGTTTTTTTCCATTTTTTTGGTAAACTGAGAGTTTCACACTTCCATTTTCTCATTCTCTAATTAATCAAAGTGAAGCTATTGAACTCCATGCCACCTGGAACCTCAAATCTGGATATTGTTAAGCTATGTTTTGTTAGGGTCAAAATTAACTGTCTATTGTGGCAAGAGTGAATATTATTTTGTACCACTAAAGATCTTCCCCGAATGGGATTCTCTGAAGAAATTTTTTCAGTGTTAATGAGACGAAACACAACAATAAAAACTTTGTGCCTCTGTAGGAGGTTGCGGGCGAAAAGTGGACAAAGTAATTCAGGATGGGGGAAGGTAGGAGTAAATCGGAAAATAATGTCTGCAACTGTTTAGCAGGAAAATAGTCACATTTTTTAACATGTTTTTGTTCATTATCTGTTTTTGATGAATTTGAACGGTGTTTGTTCAGTCCCTGAATTTCTAAGTACCCTGTAATAAGAATCAAAGACAAAGTTTTCAATTTTGTCGCACAAGCAACAGTTTATTCTTTGTGACACAAACATGCTTGGCTGCTGTTTTCCATATATGTGGTTCAATAACTTGCAAGCTAGTTTTGCAGTAGTTAGCTGTACTGAATTCGTTGCGACGTGTTTTTTGGCGTTATCTTGACAGTCGTATCGGATGAAGTTTTAATTAGCAACGGTAAGTATTCTAAATACCTCGCATAAGCAAATATGGCTCCCGACAATGGCTGATGAATTGATAAGATATTTTTCGCCCGATATTTTTCCAGTTTATTATTCTTGCACTTTGAAATACTGAGGGGCTTGGAAGACAGCAACAACGAAGAGAATTTTAAACGTATTCCCTGAGTCAACAGATTCATTATTTTATGGCAGATGGAATCAAAAAGCCTTGACAGGCTCGCGTTGTTTCAAAATATTTGCTTGCTAATTTCCGGTCGTTGTTTCTGTTGTGGGTTCAATCCATCATGTCAAAAAACACTTATGGGCTAAAAT
Source organism: Morinoia aosen (assembly GCA_030386875.1). NCBI lineage: Eukaryota > Metazoa > Arthropoda > Malacostraca > Amphipoda > Talitridae > Morinoia > Morinoia aosen. The sequence continues at coordinate 85,950,719 of CM059567.1, read as the reverse complement.
GGTCAATTGCATTAAAATATGTGTAGGCTTCAATTCAGTGATATTGCAATTTCATGCAGAAGGAAAATGAGTTTAGTTTTCAACAATGCCTTCGTAATAAGTCTTCGAGTTGAAATGCACGGGGTTAATAGCTTTCGCACGTTCTAGATCGAGCAGATTCTGCAGGCATCTCAAAAATCGCCTAGTTATGCTTAAGACACGGTTGCTATTTTCCCGCAATCCGCGTTGGGTTCCTGCTATTAAATTTTGTGTTTAGAGATTACGTTTCTCAGGTTTTGAGAAATCTTTTCATAGTTCTGTTTTTCACTGATGTTAGGCTGGTTGGGTGATGGTTATTGGGTTCTTGTTTTTTAATTGAAATACCATTCGCCTCCTCCTATTATGAGGGACTGAGTTACGGGAGATTGCTTGAATATCTTCGTGTAGTGTTTTAGTCATGAGCGTTAGCAATAATTATTCATTCACATCTTCCCTAGTGAACACAGTGATTCAAAGTAGTTTGTGTTAAGGTTCGGGGTCGTGGAAACGTGGTCTAGCTTAAAATTTTGTTAACACATCCTGAATCTCATGGAAGAAGTCTAGATTCCAAAAATGATCTACACAGAAGGTAATTTGAAACTCAGAAAGTTTTCGATATTCGACTGGCAGAGTGGGGAGCCAGATATGTCAATAGAAATCAGAGCTTCCCGGTCTGTAACAGTCGCAGCTGTAATCGCTGGTCTCCTCTCGCTTATGTTCCTTCGGGGATTACGATAATTCCCAGTGTAGGTTACTGGTACTGTACATCAACTGCTCCCATGGGGACGTGTAAATTATGAAGGCGAATCTTAAACCCTTCAACACGACTCAGCTCCATTACACTGCACCAAAATAATGCAATGTTTGATACAGGGACACATTCCGGTGTTCATCAGCAAAGATGAATGACCCTCGGGAATTCTGGATCTAGGTCCCTCGATTTTTTAAAGTTATCCATTATAGCAGGGAAAGTTTGCAAATCTACTCGTGCATCGCTGGATCATCTGAAGGCTAAACTGCGCCAAAAATGGGGTTTGATTCTAGAAGATAAGCTCAGTGTCCCTTGTGAAGTCTCATAAACACGACTCAAGACCATCATCACAAGAAACGAATGCTAAATTGAAGAAAAAAATTGTTTCATTCTCGCATCATATCTTCTGCCTAATTTCCATTTTTTCTGAAAAATATTGTAGCTCCTTCTGCATCGGACCCTGTGTCGCCATAACTTTAATCCAGAACATGTATTGCAATAGTTTTCGAAAACCCTCTACAGTTGAAAAAGTTATTATAAGGAATGTTTTAGCAAAAGTAACTATGCATGGAAAAGATTGCTTCCATTCTCTTATTCTCTAACAAATGCAAAGGTGTGTTTAAAATAGTTTCGTGATTTGTTGTTATATTTCTGGGCAATAGCGTATTTTGACGAATGCTTACACAGTAATGAGGGCCTCAACCATGTCCCGAAACTGACTCGATGAAAATAATATGTAACAATACTGATAACAATGAATAATATAACTCACGCTTCCCAAATTTGTCTGCACAGAAGGAAATTTTGAGCTCAGAAAGATTACGGATAAATGAGAATATTATAGTATGTGAACACCAGTGAGGGACATGTTAAGTGTTGCTGTAAGTTGCGTAAAACGAAGAACTTTGTTTTCTATGTTGACATCTAAAATATAATTTTGTACAGACAAGTTAGCCCCACAAAGGACCCTATTAACCACTTCTGAATAAACAACTGTCACACTCGTCATACTCATGCTTTACTTCCCGATGCAACCAAAGCCAGACATGCACTGTGCCACTATCAAAAAAATCGGAAAAATTTACAGCTTTCATTTACTCTGAGCAGCTAAAACCAGAAATCAAAGCAGTCAGATATTGGATACTGAGCGTTTTATGCATTGAAAATGGAATGTTCAAAGGTTGGAAACATTGAAAATTATTTGATCAGACTGGCTTAGTGACTCGTTTTCTACTGTTAGTTTTGGAACGAGGTTAACACAATCTCTTCTGTGTTTGAGCCTTGGAAGGCGATGACCTTTTAGTTAATAATAATTATCTCTGTTTATTAAAAATTTTCTCCAGATGCTTTTGAAACAGTAGTTTCATAATCGCTTAAGTTAATATGTCAAGTTCACGACTGAAATTTTACATCGGAGTTTGGGCTGGACGCAGCAAATAACGCAGTATTTACGCGGATGGCATTGCCTGTTCGGTGTCAGCTTGGCGCAATAGTGTCCCATTTTTCGACAAGCATTGACATGAATGCAGCCATGGAATGTTTCTCCATTGAAGAATTTCCCATTCTGCCAGCTTGGTCATCTCTGCATCAATTATGAAATACTAACTAAGATTATTTTATTGCATTTTCATTTGTCCGTAATAATAAAAATAATTTCCGAGGGTTAAGGTTAGTTTATGGCTGTTTATCATAATACACAATTGAAGGGTGGAAAGGTTTAGTGGACTACTTACATAGGAAATACATTGTAAGTAGTCCACTAAAGCTTTCCACCCTTCATTATTTTCCCATGAACTTGTAAGTAAGTGGTTTAAAGTGAGACATCATTCGTTGCTGTCAGCGAATGAATTTTCATCTTTTGTATAACCTTCATTTCTGAAAAGTTTACATTTATAAGAATTTATTAAAAAGCAGGCCATTAAATTGTATGATATAAAACTACTAGGCATTTTTGTTCATTCGATAGTTTTGAAACAACTCCTCCTTACGCTAAAAATCACATTCCGTCGAACCTCTTAGCGAGAAACATAAGAGATTGTATCCACACCATAAGGTTCTGAGCGTATCTGAACACACACTGTCAATTAATGGCTAAGGGTATCATTCCGCGAAAATTATGCTACATTTAAAACTCGTCTACATTTAGATATGAAAACTGCATTTGGCTGCATGTCATTACAGATGCGCAAGATGCTTCGCTAGATGGACCGGAAAGTTATTTGACACTAAAGGGGTGAATTGAAACTGTATTGTTTCGGATGAGGTACTCGTAAACTGGTAAAAAATTTGATATCCTACAGAACGTGTTGAGAGAAATTGCACGTGACACAAGGATCAATATGGACCCTCAACATATGAAAAGTGAAAGGCATCAACACCAGAGATGTATTAAAGTGGAAAAACAACGTGTCTAGAAAAGTTAATTCATTAGTGGTGGGCGTGGGAAATTAATGAAGATGTGGGCGAAAGGAATCTCTGTCACAGATCTAGAGACGCAGTCATTTTGTGCCAAGAGAATCATGAACTGAACTGTTACTATAAAAAATCGTTAACGTTTTCACAAATAGTTTGTTAGTTTTCGATCTATTATGGTGGAGAGATAATGTTCAGTAGTCACACTATTGACAGTGTAACACCGTTCCTAACTTAACATTGCCACATTTTCAATATCAGGTGATAAAACATCGTTATTTTGCCTCTTGAATCGGTTCTGTCCTTATTTACTTCATATCGGAAATGATAATTATGATATCTGACAATTCACACGGGAAGCAGAGTAAAACTTGAAGTACCAGTGTTTAAAGTTTGAACTCTCGATCGTAAACGAAACCTAAGACGAGTAACTTGACCTGCACATTCTGTTGGAAAAACAAATGTTCACGCTAAATGATATCATTTACATAGCGTTCAGTCTAAAAACGATAAACTCACTTTTCATCCTAGTATAAACAAAATACAAGCACTCAATATCCAATAATCTATACACAGAGATTGAAAAATAAAGCGGCTTAAAATTAAATGTCAGATTATTCTTCGCATTAACACGAGGTAGGCGGGCAAATCTTTCTTTCAGAAAAAGGAAAAAGAGGTGTTTGTCGAAAAAAGAAAATACATTGGACTATAACACATTAGCTTTTAATGACTTCGTAGAATAAAACCATTATATTGGTAGACAAATCATCACAGGCGGATGCTAATCGTGTCAGGGTTTAATTATATCATGAGGAGAAACGATATAAATATGATCTTTTGGATTATTTTCCCTTTACAAGAGCATTAAAAACTTATATCAATGCTTCAATAGTACTGGAAAATCATTTGAAGGATGTTCGGTATAGGATAAAAAATATGAAATACTCAGCTGCACGGACTAAAATACCTTCCTAGAGCATTTTTAAGTGATGAGCAAAGGTTGCCTCAGTGCATATTTTAATTGTAAAGAAATTTTGCGCAGATACTCATTTTTAAAACAAAGAAATATGCATACATAAGGCAATGACTTTCAAAGTTTATGCATCGTACGATGAATGAGAAGATTTGTTTATGAATTCTAAACTCAGATAAAGCGTATTTTCCTCTATTTATTTACCTTATGAGATACAGAAGCGTATGCCACTTACTGGTGTGCGATAGATGTCGAATGGAAACAGCGAGCTGGTCAACCAATTCTATTTACTGAAATGCCTAGTTATTTCCGAATAAAAGTTCAACATTTAATCCTCGCAGAGCGGTAAGCGAATGCGATCACCATGAATTTTGATAACCGTCTTCCACCAAAAAATGGAACACTTAATCCTGCCACATCGAACTGAAGACTGTATTGCTCAGTGCATAAGAACTGAAAAAATTAATAAATAAAAATCGATTTGAAAAACGCCTAAATGGGATAGTGTTTAATTTTTTCAAGTAATTAAAAAAAACAAGTTACAGTCTATGAACAATAAAACACCTTAGGTTGCTAATTCTCTTGATATTCCTTATGAAAACATACAGACATTGATGTCTGTAAACATGGATGTTTAAAAAATAGAAACAAGGTGATATATTGCAGTACTTAAAAGTAACCGCTACAAAATTTCTACGCACACTGCTGATTACAAATGAACCTAATTGTGGTCTGAACAGAGAAAAATTAAAAAAAATCAACTGAAACAAGTATAGGCTATCAGCCTCGCAAAGTTTGAGATCTGACCTTAGAGTAGCAGTGCGCAAATTTAACGTTAACAGTCGATCGTTTGGATTGAGTGTAAAATGTTGCAATACGTTATTCTTTGTGACAGAGATGCGAAATGGAGTGACAAGCTTGCCTTGGATTACATTAGAGTTTGAGAGTTTTTTTATGCTCTGGGATAGTTTAATCCACGCTGAGAGAGCCTTTTGTCCCAGTACAGATGAAAGTTAACTGACTTAGACATTCTTCCTGCAATCTGTTTTTTTTGTTTGTAATTTTGAGGAAAAGAAAATTGCACAATTTTTGCATTACCTTGAAGGATTTAGAGAAATAAGAAAGAAAGAGAGACGAGAACACTTGTAGGACTTTATGGACGTGAAATCTTTGGGGTAATGAAGTCCAGCCGAGTTTTCTTTAGAGAGGTTGCATGATCGTGTATCCTAAGTTTGCCTTTGCACACCCATTTGGCTGCGAAGTTCATACATTTTTAAAATTATTTTTGAAGACATTGAGGTATATTTCCTCAGAATATATTACAGTATTCCATGTGCGATAATACTAAAAACTGCATCACTAATAATCTAGCTTTTTCGTCATGTGTGTTCCTAATACGATATAAAAACATGCAGGTGCCGCTGATTTTGTAGCATAATGTTTCCACGTGTGGATTGAAAATTACATTTTTGTCAAACCAAACACCGAGGTTTTTATTTTGTCGACTAGCTCGATTATACCGTCTCCTAACGTCAGCATCAATACGATTTGAGAATTTTCTGATCACAATCTGTGATCAAAAAATAAAGGAATGCATTTAAATTTTGTCAAGTTTTAGGCCATTCTGGTCATACCAGGATTTAAGGATCTTTAGAAGGCTTCCAACGATGACTTGTGCATTTTTCAGATCAGACATCAAAATCCTCATGGCAATTTGGAAATCATCATGATACATTGATTTTTTTTAGTTTTCTAGCATAGTAGGGAAGTCATTATTAATGCAAAAATCCAAAATATGTGCGAGCCACGGATTGAACCTTGGAGAACACCAAAGTTATTTGATTTGATTGGTGATGTTTTGTTACCAAGCACATATGAGCGGCGTTAATAGCGCTTCAACAGGTAGCTTTCAAGCCACTGTGTGTCTAACCTGAGTTTTGATACTTTTGCAGGAGTTTTCATGTTCAACACTGTCGAATGCTCGCGGTGGCTCAGCGGTTAAGGGATCGGACTTGTATGTTGGAGTCGCGGGTTCGTATCTCGGCGCTGGCGCTGCGATTTTCCCCGTTGGGTATAAGGGAAAGCTCAAGCACAATACCCCACTCGACCCAGGTGTCGGCTTTACGGGGGAACCGTCATGGTGTCCTATATATAGTGTTAGTTATAAGACATTTGAAAAACCAATGCTTAAGATCATTTGTATCAGGCTTGATTGGAAATAAAGCATCCCAAAGATGCCGATGTTTGTTGTTTGTTGTTTGTTGAATGCTTTGGAGAAATCGACCAATAGTAAGAAATTTATTTCATTTTGTTCCATATCATTTTCAGCGATGTAAAGCAGGGCATCTCGAGCTTTGTGAGCATATTGATTGCAATGTAGTAGTATTTGTGATTCATCCATGTGAGACTAAAGATGGTTTGTAAATACTTTTTCAAATATTTTCGACGAGGTTGGAGACTGATTGGCTTTTAATCTGATGTCATAGTGATGTCACCAGATTTGTGCACTGGTTTAATGATGGATAGCTTCCACTGATCAGGAAATTTGATAGCAGCTGTAGATGCATTCATTTGGAATCAAATCAACGGAGTTGTAACAGGGAAGCATTTCTTTATATATTGAAAGCTAATACGATCATGTCTGACTGCTTTATTATATTTAAGTATTAATTAAATTTTTTCATTACAGTAATACTAACTGGTCTTGTTCTTCATTTATTAACTGAATTAGAAGATTATACATATTTGGATTTGCTTTTGTAGGTGTGTGTTAAGACATCGCCATGATAGGTCGACTGGTGCCTCTGTAGTACGGAGGGAAAAATAATTCTTCGTTAGCTTGTTAGCTCAATCGCTTCTTCGCTTGACCAATATTCTGAAAAATTTTGCTACTTAGCCATGTAGCCACCTGAAATTCTGAAAAATATTGGACATATCGCCGTAACAGAAAAACTGTTGACGAACCTTGCCTTAATAAACAACGGTCAGCAAACCCGACTTTCTCTCCGATCCTTGAATACTAGGAAGATTCCAACGAAATATCCAGCCTCAGAAACTACGGCTTTATCTGAGTGATAAAGCAAATCAGACTTCTCTTCTATACCTGAATACCTGGAAGATTCCAACGAAATATCCAGCCTCAGAAACTACGGCTTTATCTGAGTGATAAAGCAAATCAGACTTCCCTTCTATACCTGAATACCTGGAAGATTCCAACGAAATATCCAGCCTCAGAAACTACGGCTTTATCTGAGTGATAAAGCAAATCAGACTTCCCTTCTATACCTGAATACCTGGAAGATTCCAACGAAATATCCAGCCTCAGAAACTACGGCTTTATCTGGGTGATAAAGCAAATCAGACTTCCCTTCTATACCTGAATACCTGGAAGATTCCAACGGAATATCCAGCCTCAGAAACTACGGCTTTATCTGAGTGATAAAGCAAATCAGACTTCCCTTCTATACCTGAATACCTGGAAGATTCCAACGAAATATCCAGCCTCAGAAACTACGGCTTTATCTGGGTGATAAAGCAAATCAGACTTCCCTTCTATACCTGAATACTAGGAAGATTCCAACGAAATATCCAGCCTCAGAAACTACGGCTTTATCTGGGTGATAAAGCAAATCAGACTTCCCTTCTATACCTGAATACCTGGAAGATTCCAACGGAATATCCAGCCTCAGAAACTACGGCTTTATCTGAGTGATAAAGCAAATCAGACTTCCCTTCTATACCTGAATACCTGGAAGATTCCAACGGAATATCCAGCCTCAGAAACTACGGCTTTATCTGGGTGATAAAGCAAATCAGACTTCCCTTCTATACCTGAATACCTGGAAGATTCCAACGAAATATCCAGCCTCAGAAACTACGGCTTTATCTGAGTGATAAAGCAAATCAGACTTCCCTTCTATACCTGAATACCTGGAAGATTCCAACGAAATATCCAGCCTCAGAAACTACGGCTTTATCTGGGTGATAAAGCAAATCAGACTTCCCTTCTATACCTGAATACCTGGAAGATTCCAACGGAATATCCAGCCTCAGAAACTACGGCTTTATCTGAGTGATAAAGCAAATCAGACTTCCCTTCTATACCTGAATACCTGGAAGATTCCAACGAAATATCCAGCCTCAGAAACTACGGCTTTATCTGAGTGATAAAGCAAATAAAGATATATATTATCGAGTTGGTGCAATAGGAAAAAGTTATGTCCCATAGAAAGTTCTTGGGTAAAAATGAATGAACCGATGCCTATGGAAATACTTAATAAATAACAAATTGGTTACAATGACTTAATTCCACTTTTCAACTAGCTTATAAATGCCTTACTTGTTATATTCTGTGGGTTAAAATAAAAATAAAAATTAAACTCTTTGTCAGTATGTACTTTTGTTGTTAACCTAAGTCGACTAAAATAGTTTTGTAATCCTCGGAACAAATGTTAATCAGAAGCAGGCTGTATGGATCACCTCTAACTGTCATGCAATTTCCCTAGTGGTATCAGTTGATTTTCGGACACAAGAACATTCAACTGATCGGTATCTATTTTTCTTGGAGGACCTTTCTTTGCGTCATATTTCAAAGTAAAATCACTAGTTCGAAAATGAGAAAGCCATCTCTTGAAACTTCTTTCATTCACTGCATCATCCCCATCAGTCTTCGGATTAAATTTTGGCCGCCGCGCTTCCATTTACACTCGTTAATCTTGTAAAGTAGAAAATTTCAAGAATATTATGTCGGCGGTTTATGTCACGTTAGTTTTTAGAAATTTTTCCACTTTCTAAAATCACATTTTAGTTCATCGGAAAATTCAAAGACAACTCTTGAATAAAAATATGTGCAAACAAAATAAAAACGATATTTCGACCTTCTACTGCGGTCATTATCAAGGTATATCTTTAAAAAAAATGAATGACAAAGCTTATAAAAAATGAAGATACAAAGTCATTGAACATCTGTCAGCTAGAGTAAATTATTATAACTAAAATCTTAGTTGGTTCAAAATAAAAGTTAACCTAACTTTTTTAGCTTTTAAGTTGCTATAATTTTTTCTCTGACAGGATACGGAAATAAAACTGGTATGATTAGAAAGTAGACGAGGAAATTTTTATTAAAATTTTAATAAAATCAGCTACTGGATGATCAAACATGAGGGACAATTTTGAATAGTACAAAATCTGGCGAACTAAACAAAAAACTATCAGCATCAACGTTTTTTCACCTCTCCACAATAGGGAGGTCTTATTATTCCGTAGACATGATACCGGATGCATGGAATATCTTTAGCTGAGGTCTCACCAAAAACAGTTGCGTTAGTGTTTTTTACGCATTTTGAACCGTAGGAAATCATTTAAGAAGTAGCTGAGTATGAAAATGCTGTCTGCAGAAGTGATTTTAACAACTCCTCAGAAACGTCGAATGATTCCGATATTTTCTTCATAAAAGCGTGTGAAGAAAGTTTTTGATGAAGTGTCTAATCTCGATTCAAACACACTGATGAATAATGTGGGTTGGTCTGGGAGGTCTTGTGGTTCTCAGCGTCTTTCCGGTTGCGGGAAGTCTAGCTCTTCTCAACGTCTGTCTGGACTCGGGAAGGCTAACCACTGCAGTCTCGGCGTCAGTCTGGGGCTCGAGGAGTCCAGCCATTGCGACGTCGAGAAGTCTAGCTTTTTTGGGCGTCTGTCTGGACTAGGGAAGTCTAGCCGTTCTCAGCGTCCATCAATGATTCAATGATTCGTGGACTTGATCGGAGCTCGGGGTCCGTGGTAGCGCCTTATGGACCGTAGGCGTTGCTCAAGGCTTCCTTTATGAGACCATGATGGATTTGAATTTAGTATGCAGAAAGAAATTCTTAATCAGTATAACAAGCTTTGACAATAAAATGAAGTATCCGTGAAGTTTCTATAATTTTTTGCTTCTATATATTGAGAATTTCTTTAAAGTTTTACCTTTTCTCTCCTCCGAAAGACTATATGCTAATCGTTTTTTTACTAGGCATTTGTACAGGATGAAAGGAATAAAAATCTCGCACGGGATTCCAATACCCTTAGCGAGAATTGTGAGAACAAAATCTTTACCACCTGAAGTGATGTTCCCTGTCTTAGCGATGTGTGTGCGTGACGGCATGGCTTCTTCAAAATAATCCTGTTTTATCATAGTTTTGTATTTGCGCTGCAGTGTATCCATCATCTGAAATAACTTTTTTGAAAGTAAATGAAGAATTGGATACTGCTCCCAGGTCTGCGTAAAAAGCTTCGCCCAATAGTTTGCTATTTTCAAGCGCAAATCCTATTGAACTAACGAATCCAACAATTAATTTCATCGAATTGTGTTGAGTAATCTTTTTTTTAATGATATCATATAATGAAGAAACTTTCTTTCTCATTCTAGTAGAACAAGGAGCTCGTTTTTGTCCTCTTCATGTATGCAATGTCCTTACTTTGGAATGCTCCAATGAATCTTGCAGATCCACTGAATCGTCAACCCCCTTGAACATGAAGAGAGCTCGCACGTTCTTGAATTCAATTTTGTTTTTTCGAAGAGTCTTTCACTGCTGATGTTGGCACAAAGAAGACAGACAGAACTCGTCCACCGCTAAGTCTTTTGTTTAACCTCTGCAGGATACCCAATTTTTTAACACATTGCCTTTCTTCTTTTTATTTAATTTTACAATTTCTATCTTTGTCTGTACTCACAAGTATTGCCATGTTTACACATTTTATATGAAATTCATTGAAATCAAAAACCAATTAAGGAACAACTTCTTTTGTTCTCAAAATGTCCTCGTGACTTTTCATAGCAAGGAATACTGTTGAATAGTTTTAAAGTTTTAAATAATGCTACAGGCACCTGAACAGTGATAACCCTCAAAAAAAGAGGTAAGATCACATAAACGTACCAGTAACTCAAACATGGGCAGTTTGTGCAAAGAAGGACTGACACTTCGATACGAGGTATGTTTATATGACACAACAATAGTACTTCTCAGTTCCGTTATGACCTTGCCGCTCCCCCTATAATATGTACGTTATTCTCATTAATGGATCGGTGAGTTAGCCTGAGGGAATCATACCTTTTGCTTAAGCTATTCGACAACTCCGTCAATATTCTAGTGATTTTACGATCCATACAATCACACTGTCTGCTCAAAATCATTAACGAGCCTTCTTTTATAAGGATGAATTTTTAGCCCCTTAAATTTCTTTGAAATACATTGCCATTATGGTAAAAACGTAACTGTTAAGTCCACATGAAAATAAATTTATTTCTATTCGTCACTTGTATATTTTTCATTCATTAAGTCGTAAGATATTATTTATTTTGCTGCTGTATACAGTGAAATCCCCAACAAAAAGATTCACATGGAAGTTATTACCTTATCCTACCGGCTTATTTTTGGCATATTTTCAAAAACATCAGAGTTCATCGAACGAAAAAGTCTCGACGCAGAAGAGCTTCTCTTTTGTAAACGACAAAAGATTCACTTGGTTCCTGAATGAGCCAATATGGGCGATCGGAGGTCTGCGAGGGGTGACGCAAATGTTGATGATGTCCTTTGATCTGATAATCCAATTTAGATTGCTTTGCTTAACTGATCCGTGGAACGCGCAGAGCTGAAATACGCCACCCATAAAATTCAATTGCGACTGAAAACTTATCGAATGAAATTTGGGCTCACCAGAGTAGTCTGCAGGTGGGATTCAGTGAATTGAATTTCCCGTTGTCTGGGGAAGAGAAACAAACGAGTTCCCAGTCAATATTTTGTTGGCATTTCATTTGCCTAAGAAAAAACCATGCTCTATAGAAAACGAATCTGATTCGCTCTTGTTTTTCGTTCAAGCAATAACTGATTCCAGTACACTTTTTAGTGCTGGAATAATTGAAAGATTTATCTCCTTGCCTCTCATCACTGAACTTTTGGTGTATCCATACCTGTTCATCATAAAACTCCCCTTCGATTAAATGATCTAAAAACTCAGATGTGATAATTATCTCAGCAGGATGTTGTAATTAATATAATCATAGAATGAACTACGTGATAAAGCCTGATGATGATGATGTTTGTACATCGAAACGTTGCGTTTCATAGACTTCATAGGTAGTACTTTTTAACGATTGACAGTTTTCCAATAAAATGTGGAACGAACTACGCTTAAATATAAACGAATGAAAGGACTGCAAATTGTTTTATATATACGAGCACCAGTGATTCAATTTAATCTGAACCTGTATGGCCGAAATAAAGTTTACTCTACGTCATCAATTATCAATTTCAGAACAAATAAGAGTTCACATTCGTTAATCTTCTTTGCTCTATTTCAGATTAATATACGCAGTGAACTTAGTCAAATTTAAATATTACATCGATAAAGGGATAATCTTTGTCATCAAATTCAACCTGTTTCTGAAAATGTGAATCTGTTTCTGAAAATGTGCGATCTGATTGACGTGCAAAGACACTTTGAATTTCAGGCGAAAGAAGTATATTATAAATTCAATCAAATTGGACTTAACTTTGTTTTAGGGGTCTGGAAGCACGGTGAACGTTTCTTTACACGCGAGTTTATCCCCGTTGAATAACGGTGAAAAAGTTCGCATTCTATTGAAGCAACCGATCCATTTAGACCTAGTGATAGACCTATTTTTGAATCATTTAGCGAGTGCAAAGTTTCAGTTTAGTCATTAGTAGAGCCCGAATTTCTAGCATTTATCCTGTTAATGCTGAAACAACTATAAATGCAAATTAAACATTGCATTTATATAAAAAAAATCATTTTACTTTAAACGCTATTTACATTAGTAGAGCCCGTATTTCTAGCATTTATCTTATTAATGCTCTAACGACTATAAATGGAAATTAAACACTGCATTTATTGTAAAAATGCTATATTACTATAAACGTTATTTTGACCAGGCACAAAAGCAAAAAGTAGTCATTATATATATGCAATAAATTACTAAAACCTGCAAAAACTAGTTGTAAGCGAAGAAGAGAAATAAATAAATAAAATAAAAACTGTTTATTTCTAAAAAAAGTCGTTACATGAGATGCATGACAATATATTTGGTTTCAAAATTGTCTTAATATAAAACGTCCTTAGACAAACGTACCGTACGATGCGTACTATAGACAAACTAAACGAGGCGTACTAAGAGACACACTATACGAGGCGTATTAATAGATTAACCCTGTCAGGGGCTAATTAAATGAAAATATCATCTTTCTGATATTTTATACTTCAAGAGATGGCTAACAACTCATAAATAATACAAATAATACTAGAAAATTCTTTGGAAATTCTAAATTACCAGTTGAAACGAAGTAAGACAAGACGAAAAACGCTACATCAAATCAGATTGGAACACCCTCGTAAATGATTATCAAGTGGTCAGAACAGGTTAACCACAAAGTAATTTATGAAATCATCGCGCAATACAACACGCAGATCTGAAAAAGGGTAAACAAACATATACGAAAAATGAAATCCATAGCGTGTTTAACATTCGGATAGAATTTTTTTTAGCGATTCCTATGCTCAAACTGCGTTTATTTCATTTGTCTATTTGTATTTTTCATTTATTATATTCATAGAAACGCCCTCTGTGGTAGTGATGGACCTATTTTTGAATCATTTAGCGATTGCAATAAATTTATTTACTGGACAATGTAATGGACATTTAAATTTTGTTTCTGCGAAGAAGAGGATCATTTTTAACAATTTGGCAGCTTTTCGATGTGTTAAAAATGGCTTCAATGTATGCTGATCCTTCGCAATTTGTATCCGATGCGCTTTCTTATTCGTTATTTTGGCATTTCCATTCGCAAGTCCGGCTTTTAAAAAATATTATCTGTTTTTTAAGCTGCGCATGAAAAAAATGCTGAATTGTAACCATTACTTAACATGTTTTACGTGCTTGTTTGCTAAAAATAAGAACTATTAAGGTAGAAATAGAAACTATCTTGCAATTATACCTTCAATATAAACTTTTTTAGTGCTTTTTTCACCATATTTTTAGCGCTATTTTGGCTTTTTTATTACTTGAAATCCGGGCTTTATTCATTAGGATGCTAATTAACTGTGTAGCTATCACTATGTTAATTAACACAACTTTTTTGTTTAAATTACGCTGTTAATATTTTGAATAATTATAAAGGAGCCATTCTCGGAAGTTTTTTAAAAGAAATTCACTGTAAATACCAATTCTCGTTTGGTAAACGAAATTCCATTATGAATTATCACGAAAAGTATTGCACCGTCAGTACTTTACTGACAAATTTGGGTTCTTCAGAATGGGCATTGGCTATTTTACTTACGTAGAAATTAGTCAAGAAATTTAAAGATACTTCCAGTTGAAAAAGTAGTTTCATACTTCAAGTAAAATTGTCGATCATAGTGGGTTTTTTTCGATGACCTCAGCAGAACTGAGTATGTCGGTTGTGTATTAGATCTTTGGGGTCTTAGGCATCGCACGGCTAACGCGATAAAAGATTTTATCCCGAAGTATCCATTGATTTTTGTATTTATTTATAAAGTTTTTTTATTAATATCTGCTTTTTCATTGTATATTTCTCTCATTAGCTTTTTTCTAGAGTTTTTTTTTTGCCAGGATCATAAGTAGTTGTTTGAATGCCGGTTAAAGCACAGTTCACCATAATTACCTTATAAAAATTTTCAACTCATAAAATCAGAAGAAATTGATTTTTTATCTACAAACTTTTTGGTATTTTTTATACCACGAAATTATTACGCAATCAATCTACTCATTTTACTTTGATTACTACTAGTACTTTGATCAATGAAAAATATTTCCGTTGATTATTCTGTAATAAAAATACTATTATCAAACCAATCACGAGTTTTTGTTCACAAGTTTCAATTTCTTTGCCTCATGAAACAAAACCTTCAACAGCATTGTGTTTAGGAATACTTTCATTCTTTGAAATCTTCTTCAGAAATATATAAGTTATCAGAGTTTTTTGAAATACCTACCCTGAAGTGGATGTCTGTCTTTATTCAAACGACGAAATTACATGGTTCTTTGTAACTTTCAGAGGAAAACTCTTTAAATTTCTCAAATGGTATGTCCTCAGCAATGATATCTGTATAAATGTTCACCATGTCAGTCAGGTCTAACCTAAAAATAATCAGAACGTTAGCATTTTTTCTAATTCTTTGTCGCGGTAATGTGATAAGAAAATTAAACTACAGTTATTATGTCTTCCTCTTGTATGAAAGCTATCAGCTGGACTTTGATCTCTTGCAGTTGCTATATCATCAAAAATGAAAAGATTTTTCATTTTTGAATCTACGTCACTTGGGTCGGGAATAGGGGTTGTATCTTGAAAATATTCAATTTTAGATTTTGAGTTTCTGTAATAGGTAAATTTTCACGGAAATCCTAAATATCACCATTACCCTTTTCAAGTAATTGAATTATTTCAGATCGATCATTGCCTATATCTTGCACAGTTTTAACAATTCATATTCTGGTGTACCTTTTGATTTATTGTATAGAAAAAGATGATTAAAACTAACAAATTTTTACTTACAAAAGCTTTCCTAACAAATAAGTTTTAGCACAGCTCGACCTTCCTGACAGCCTGAATAGAACGATTTTATTTTATTTTTTTGGAATGAAAACCCTATTGCTTGTCGTAGAGAACAGGTTTTTGTTCAGATTAATAAAACACGTTTTTATACACAATTTTCTAGAATATTTAACTAATAATTAGTAATACTGAGATAATTGAATTATTATTAATGCAATTTCTATCACCATTTTTGAAAAAAGAGATCACTCTGGCTATTTTGAAAGTATTGGGGAAGATACCGTGGAAAATTGATTGGTTGATAATCTTAGATATAGACGGTGCTATTATATTAGCTATAATCTTTAGACTTTAGTCGAGAACGTCTTTAATCCACTTGATTTATGTTTCAAGTTGTTTTGGCGCCTAATTAAATCGGAGGGATTAATTGGCATGAAAAATACAGAGTTGTGCTCACGGACATGGTCCATGTATTGCAAGTGCTCTGTAGGTCCACTAGAAACCCTATCAGCTATATTTTTCCCTTCGTTTACAAAAAAGTGGTTAAACACTGTTGCAATATCTTCATTCTCATGATATTTTACATTCACTTGAACAATGGACTCAATTGTTTTCGTAGCATTATTATTCGGTTTGATCATGAATTAAGCATGCTCCAAGTTTTTTAATATTAGTCTTGTATTCAGTAAATTTGCGCGTAAATTAGTTTTGTTTCGATGTTCGTATTTGATTCGTCACATGATTCCGAAATTCGTTCTACGTTTCTGTAGATATTCGTCCTTCATATAATAAGGCTTGGTACGCTTGACGTTTCTTTATATTGATCACGATAACTTCAGTGATCCAGGGTTTTTGTCTATTTTTCGGCGTAATTGTGCGGGTTTATTGGACAACACTGATTGTATGCCGTCGTTACAATTTCAGCTAAATTTAGTATTTCTTCATCAATGTTAATCGCATTACTGTTCTGTTGATAGATGTCCAATGATTGCATTAATTCTTCTAGAACAGTTCGCATTGTTCCCAAGTTATACTCGTTTACACAACGATATGAGTAAGTTTCAACCCGTGGGCTGGTACAAGCACTGTAGACATTTTTCTTGTTGAGAAACACCGGAAAATGGTCGAATAAGTCACAAATTATTCCGGTAAGAAATTCAGTTGGATCTATCATGAAAATATTATCGTGCAGCGTAGCAGATTCTGATGAAACACGTGTATGTTTCGTGATGATTGGAGCGAAGGAGTTAGACTGAAAACATTTTCGAAGCTTGAGATTTGCTCAAGCGTTCATATTTCAGAAGATCGCAGGTGAAATCCCTTCAGATTATTATGTCATTGTACAGAGGCTTGTTAAACTGAGGTATTATGCTATGAAGCTCGTTCAGGAAAGAAACAGGCCAAGCTACTGGAGGCCTATACACAGTTCCGAGTATAATCTGTTTACCATTTTTCGTTAGTTGTATAAGTAGAGTCTCAATAACTATTTCACGATTCATAGTTGCACTTGCAATGGTTTTTGAAGATATATGTTTAGATATGTACGTACTGATGCCTCTGCGACGTTTGTTATTACGGAGTGAATGATGGCTATAATAATATACGGAATAGAAGATATGATGGCACTCTCGGTTTTCCTCGCACTCCAGGAATACGCTGACACAGTTTCAACTTAAGCATAGGTAAATCCACAGACGGAATGAATTTTCAAATTTGCAAAAACATGGTATGAATCAGTCATATCCCCAAATACAAGTGAGAATCGCATTGAAAAAAAATTAGCGAATCCATCGACTGTAGCTGGACTCTCAAGATGTTCTTCCAACAAATTGTAGAAAAAATGCTGATAGCGTTTGTCTAGAGACCCGGATAGGAGCTCATGAATAAGTATATCGTCTTTTTGTGACATGAACAATTGAATTCGATCTGCTTTAGAATGAATACATAAATTTATTGAATTCATGCAAGATTACCTTCATTCGATTTAAAGAAAATTTATTCCTACTTCTTTCACAAAAATTGCCGCGGTGGCGGAATTCGAATTCACTTTCAATTTTACAGGAATCTAAGCATCTAAGTAGGCCAGCAAGGGTGTTCAACCCAATTCTCAAATCAATTTAACTACCAGTGAACACTATGCATGTGGAAGCACATTTTCTTATTGGAAAAGGAACTCAATTCAGATAACCTAGCTCGTTTGCAGCCGAGAATAAAAGTGAAATACTTTTAATTACTATAATTCCAACGCTCATAGTAACGAAGAAGTATGAAAACGAGTGCGATTCAGTTATTGATTAAGACTAGGCAACAAATTTCAACTTTATCTATGCTACTTGAGGGAATCGTGTTGTAACTCATTAATTTTGGTGCGCTGACTCCAAATCTATGCTCAGATTTTTTGCAGCATAGTTCATCTTCGTCATCAACATAACAATCAAAATGATAATTATATGCTGTACTCACTCTTTTGGTTAAATTTTTACGCTGGATGCTTTAAGTAAACTTCTCACGTATGTTACCAAAATTGTCTAAACTACGCACACATCTTCGCCGATTCATGTTTTTGACTTAGTTTATATGAATCGCGCTTTATTCTTTTAACTGCAAATTAATTAAGAAATAAACGTAAATAAATAATAAGTTAATGTTTATAATACCGTTTCAAAAACACAATTTAGAACCTCACCTGGCAGAATGTTTCTGTTTACAGATTTGGTATTAGTATACTTATGTTAGCGTAAATCACAACCTAGCACCCGAGTAGCAAAATTTTGTCTGGCCTGTGTTATCGTTGGCTACCCACCATTTCTCATCGTAGAAAATAAGATTAGGATTGAAATAACCTTAGCTTTGAAACTCCCTTCTAAACTGGAGTGATCGACTTGCCAGCGAATATCCAGCGCATTCATATGTCTACCAAACATATGTTTAGAATTTTACTTACATGTGCGCCAACATGTGTGAAAAATTGAAATTTTCGAGGCTAACGTGCCTTACCTAAAGCACTCTCACAAAATATTGTGTTCACGCAACACAATGCCGAGTCCCATTCAGTGCACTCAACTGATCGATAGCTTCCATATCTAAAATATATAATTTTGCATCTCGACCATCGTCTTTGCTATGTTCGATTGCTGTTCAAATCGTATATTTTATCAGTCCAGAGGGAAATGTACGGAGATCTGGTCATTTGAAGATTTGTTTCAGGTTTGCTTAAAATATTAGAAGACTTAGAAATATAATGGTCGTCAGGGTCTTCAAAGGCCATGGTCATTACGTAGGAAAATCAGCCTGAATATGTGTGTCCACAATTTAAAAGATTGGTATTCTTCAATCATCATTCACTGTTAAAAATAAAGTCTGTCCTTTTAGATCTATTCATACCTCTTAATTATGTTTAAAGATATGCAAGCCAACACCATCAATTCCAAAGAACAGAATAATAATTTGAAAAACTCTTAATTAAATCCAAATAGTTCACGATTGCAGAAAAAACAACTAAACTATGACAATCGATTCAAAATATCAATTAGAATCAATTAAAAGTAGATAATTATTATTCCAGAAAAGCATTTGAATAATGGCATTCAACTCAATATATAAAATAGAATCAATTAGAAGTAGATAATAATTCACTTTCTTGAACATAATTTACACATACAACTGTAGAAAATTAATCCTTGTCCGTATACTGCAAAGCTTTGTACACTTAATTTAGCGCGGTCAGTTTTACATCTACTTTAGTAACTGAACCATTCCTTCTCGTAAGCCGATATAACGTAAAAAAATTTAGACTGAACTCAGCTTTACAACCATGAACATCTTCATCTTACAACCACTTTCTCGACGCACTCATTATTATTTCAGTCTCTTCCAAAATGTTTAAACTTACATTGTATATCTTAGTTTCGGTGCTGGTGTAGCGAGAGATCTATCACACTATAGCTGAGATCTCCCTCTAGCTAGTACTATAGAGTGAGCTGAGGTTAGGTTTGCTTAGTAATGAATATTACTTATTTCCTTGCGTTTCATTTAGCGATAAACACTTAATTTGGGCATTTCATACTGCACCTAAGTTAGCGATATTTGACGTTAGACCTCATGCTTTAGTAGCACCAAAGTTTTTTACAGTTGTGTGTGTTTGAATCTTGCGTCTGGTTTACCAGCCCGCAAATTCGATAGATCATTTCCTTATAAACATCACGCTCTTCGTTGAAATCGAAAAAAACAATCTCTGAGTGAAATAAAATAATTGACTTTGTTCAGGAAAAAATTCTACATATCTGTCTCAATTTGCGTGCGCAAAAAGCATACCAAAAAATGCCAGGATTGAGGTAAAACAATGAAATTTCGCTGGAACTTAATTTTCAAATCGAATACAGACCGCTGGTTGGTCGCATTCTCTGGCGCGAGCTTATCGGATGAAGAAAATCTACCAATATATACCGGAAGTGGATGAGGATGCTATTGCAATATATCTCTTGAAGCAATGGTACTATAATGCCCCAAGGTGACGTTCCCTGTAGTTTCTTTCTTTTTCGTCCCATATTCCCCTTCCAACTCTTCATCCTATTCCGCCGTCATCGAAGTTCGCTTTAGGGACCATGCTCTTGCAGCCCTGCAGCCCTTCTTTGTTTGGTCACAAACTGTGTTTATTCCCTATCGTGGGCTCTCTCATAAATAGCATTAGGCCGCGGCGTAACTTTTTCCCGATACGGGTATAGAAATGCCGAAGCTGTTCAAATAAAATAAGGCAAAACTTGGGACACACATCTCGCTCCGTAGGGTTTGATATGGTTGCCTCGGATTCTTCCCAACAAAGAAACCATGGCATGGCTGAAGATGTGACTGAAATGCACAGAAAGAACGTATCGAAGAAGATGTATCAACGATATGGAAAGCAATATGACCAGCTTTGTTTTGGCTTTATGAAACCATCATTGCTCTCTTCATTTACAGTGGATAAAACGCCCACGGTCTACAACGCGTAAAGGAAAAGAACACGGGAACGTCGTCAACTTCAAACCTACTTGTTCTCTGTGTTAGCCACCGTGGCCACGTTGGATTTAATATCGTAGCCGTATAAATTTTGGAGCTTGAATTTATTTTAAAAGACAGTCCAAAATAAGAGCAGTAAAACGACGATCATGATGCTTCGGTACCGAGACCCAACGAGATTTCTAGATTATATAATCTCAATGTCGTCCCTGCGAATATAATTTTTACTATTTGTCAGATTAAAATGGACATTTCAAACGATTCAGATTTTGTGTAATTCCAGTTTGAATTTATTTATCGGCACTTCAAGAATTTCATTTGCTCAAGAAAAGCTTTCACATGCGTGTGTTTAGAATCAGCACCGCGACACTAATGGCCTCATCCTAGCCACGGAGAATCGTGAAAGCCAAGCTCGTGTGTTTTAGGGTCGGGCCATTCTGACAAATTATTCATACTTTGTAGAGACAGAATGCTATTTATTCCATTCGTTTGATGAAGGAAGCTTTTCGAGACATACAAAAACCATTAAAAAAAGGAAAATATTCGGAATTTCTTTCATACTGCCATGAAATAACTTTATCCTCGTCATGATATGTCTGAGATGAGGTTAGTTTCCGAATAGGGTTTGCTACTGTCGTCAGTTTCCCCATTACGTGCACGTAGGCCATTTAATCTGTTCTGAAGGCTCTGAAGGAATTGACTTGGGTTGAAATTAAGGATGGTTACTTCATAAAATGAACTAGAAACTTCATTTCTTAAACCAATTCAAAATTAGTTACCCGGAGAAACTTCAGCGGGGAAGGACAAGTAACTGAGATTTTATTATTTGTGTGGGCGCATCTGCTTATATTTTCGGAAAGTTTTTTTTTAAATAGTTTTGCTCACGGAAATAAATCCTAAGATGGGTTTCTAGTTTGAACCCATTTTTCCATCTCGGTATTCGAGGATTAGATATTATTTTTTACGCTCTTTGAATTCTTGGGATATGATAATTTCAAAAGTGAACAACGATATCGGGGATACTTCAGAACATTGCATGCGAAGTATGGCTGCTCCCAGATTACACCCATTGCAAAGAAAAACCTTAGCTCCAGCTTTCAATCTGAAAATTTGTGAAGATTCAAAAGTTTTTTTATTAGGTAGACAACGGTGCAAGTTTTTGACGACGTTATGGCGCGGAGCAGTTAATCACTAATCATTCGACCTACTATTTTCAAAATACCGAGCATTAACGACGATGATTTGACCAAATCACCTTCGTTCTCAAATCCGTCTCAGTCTTCGACTCCAACAGCATCTTCAGTGCTATACGTTTATGATGAATAATATTACAAACTGCAAAATGAGCATCAGTAATGCAACATATCATAGTCAGTGGTAGTAAATATAATAAGTTGTTCATTTAAATTACGTGCACCCATTTTAGAAATTGCATCTCATCTCTATTACATGCGCTAACTTTGCATGATAACTAGCGAGTGTTAAATACATTGTGCACCATTTTTTTCTGGAGAAAGAATATTTGGTTAGGACAATTTCGCATTATGTAGCAAATTTATATATTAAAATAATCAAAATATCAACGGCGGAAACGACCTTTGAGCCGTGCTGCGTAAATCTATCCCGGGGAAACAATTCAATTTTCGGAGGCTACGTACTGAGTTCCTGCATGTATAAGTGTTGACTCTCTGTTGTCGCTAGATAGGCTCTAAACTAAAGTATTAGACTTTAAGAGCTTTTAAATGCATATTTTGAGCCGTATTTGACAATTTATCGACAGTCCTTTACGTTTCGTTCATAAGACGTATTTAGAACGCTTTTTTCGTAGAGATTTTACAACGGCAATATATCATCAAGTCATAGACAGTCTTATGCTGTTCATATCTTCCAAGATTTTCTAGTTAGTCGCAAAAAAATACAAAAATTACAATTACTGTTTAAAATGACGACGAATCGCGGGGAGGAAACTCTAACATCAATAAGTCCTCAATGACACAGTTTTTGCGACGAATAAAAAAGAGCGGTTCCATTTCTTGGCCTGGAAAATCAATGTCTCACAGTTTCTTTCGAACGTCTCCTTGTCTTCAGATTTCAGAAGTATTATTTCGTGTGAATAAATTGTCCACTACTTGTAATCCTCAATACATGATGACTATGCTTTAAGGAATCGCAGTGCATGCTTGAAAGCCAATAAAAATTTAAATTGCTTATGTACGGAATTCACGTCATGTGAGTCGAGCGAAACAGTTCTCGACATCTACTCGTATTCCTAATAACAGAGGAGCTGATACACCTAACCCGAATAACAAAGATGATTTTCAGCCAGGACAACTAAAAATCAATTTTGTTCACGAAACAAGTGCATAATTTTTCAATTGACGTCAGGAGGGGATAATGTCCTATGTTTTATAATCGTTTAACTCTGCAGTATTGATGTCTAGCGAAAAAGTCAATGAATAGGACTCTTCGTGTTACTATTTTTTACGAATATTTCAAAGTAATTAACTCATTTCTGATTGCATTAACATGCATGGCTATAAACATGAGTGAATTTACATTTGACAGAGTGCTTATGCTTTAAAATACCTATAAAATAATTCTGATAGTTTGAACTCACAGGATAATTTTATACCGCCATGGCTTCTATGTTCAATTGTTCATAAGATAGACTGTAAACATATGCGTAAAAGTATTTTCGTCCATAAATTATTAATGGTTTCTTGTTGTGTTAATTCACATTGATGAATTTTATCGCGGTCTCCTAAGGTTGTAAAAAACTCCTTTGCAAATGTTTCATTCTCAAATAATTCACATTTTTTGGTCAGATCGAGTCGACCAACTCAAATTTGAAGGCTCCAAAAAATTTCTGTCAAATTTTCTTCCTGGCACTCAAGAATTGAAATGAGGGGTTGAAATTTAGGGTGTGTGTAATTTATTAAAGTGTGGTAGTAACTTTTTTTTGTCGGATCTAGTCGATCAAGTCAAAGTTAAGGATTTGAAAATGTTTCTGTAACAATTTTATTCGTTGTTCCCACGAGTTGAAATCAAGGGTTGAAAATGAGTGCGGATATTTATTTAAATGTGAATAATGTTAAAACCAGAATATTGCATTCAACGTTAGGTGAACCTTTGAGTAAGTTTCTCAGTAATATTTAAACGCAAATAAAATTTATTTGTGCTATAGTTAATAGCCCTCATAGCATTAATGATTCGCAGATGATTAACATTTTACTGTAGTAGACTACATAAACACTTTCAGTAAGGTCCTTTTAGAATAATCCTGTTGAGTATCGCCTCTCATCCATATATATGATCTATATTCCATCATTATTGAATAGAGTTTGTTACTACACGCTTCAAAATATTTGTGTCTAATCCATAGATTTTTGATAAAGAATGCGTAGACTTACTCCAAAAAATAACCAATTTGATAGTCATGTGATACACACTTGTTGTGTGACAAATGATTTAATGTTTATTTGCTTGCGCGGAGCAATCTGAACTGAGCGCTTCCAAGTTAATTATTATGCTAGTGATACGCATCAAAAAGGGATGTTAATGAAAATACAATTCACATTTATTATCCAAGTATAATACGAGGAATAAGTACATTGAAATAATGAACTGATGAATAAGGCACAATTGCAGAGACGCTTCTTGTCTCCGACTCTTCTTCCAACCAGTGGCTGACCGCCGACTTCTCAATGGCTCATCTGAAGGGAAACGAGATAACGAAGTAGAACTAGGTGTATCTCACATTCGTACGTCTAACAAGTCAGAGCCACAAATACTGGTAAATTTGAGCTGGTTTTGCAAACACATGAACTCAAATGTGCCAGCAGAAGTTTAATTTTTCAATCCTTGTAATACGTTTTCAATTTATCATACAACAGATGTACGATTGTCTAGACATTTGGGAGAGCGCGTAAATTTTTCAGAAACTCTGATGGATTTAACAGCCCTCACGTGCATTTGCAAAACTTGTGGTGCAATTTTTTCAAAGACTTATTATACGAGTGACGCTGGCGTGTGTAGAGGCCCCGTGGCTGGACTGAGTTTGCTTATGCGTGATAAATCGCCAAGCCAGGCAATGGCAACGCTTAGCAAGCGGAGTGCCAATATTTCTCCAACTTGGCGCAAACCTCTCCAGCATTATCCCAAATTGTAGTTCCATTGTTCGCAGCATTTGAATAATGAACGAGACTTTACCAGGAAAAATTTGATAGGGAAACTCTCAAATAATTTTTAGCCTACATGTCAGTGGAAGTTCATTTACAACTCCGTTGGAGAGTTGACGTCCAGGATAGAACTTTTGCTAGTGTACGCGTAATTTCAAAATATATAGTCAAATAGTGTTTAATTTACTCTTTTCTGATTTAGGAACCTTTTACCTTTGTGTGTAAATAATTAACACATTTATACTTTAACTTTAACGGAAATTAATCGAACATCGGTCAGAGGCAAGTCAGTAATTTAATAGCGTTCGTGCAATAAATAATGAAGGACCTAGAATTGAAACCAGCAGCGAGTCGAGAAAATGAGAGGTTGGTTGCGGGAAATTGTATTAAAATGACCGTTAAATTGCCACACGATAGAAACGTCTCATTTGAGCGACCCTTGCAGCGGAAAAGTGTGCCTAAGTGCCAGGCTAGATCAGAATACAGTTCAGCTAAGCCCTACATTTTGAGAATAATCTCTCAACCGAATACAGTTTGGTTAACTGACGTTCATCGTTGATTACTGCCACTGCCTGTGTTGCTAAAACATTTTTGCATTGCACGAAGTATTCGCTGAAGAAACGAAAATGGGCAAAACTAAGTTTACAATATGAATAATTTCGCACTCCTCATCATTCAAAACAATAACGAAACAATGAATGGGGAGTAGTTTTTCTTGAAAAGTTTTCAGAAAATATTTCTTTTTTCCAACAACTAAATTGCAATATACGCCATTCAATCGTTACCTTAGTCATGGTCTAATTCTTTAGTTATAGTAAATTTCACCCAAATTCGTTTCATTAACAATTTTACACAATCTCAATAAATTACATTATGGAGCTCATGAACAACAGACGGGAGATTCCCCCTTCAAAATCTTTTTCGTACGGCAAATTCACCCCTCTGCCCATGTGCGGCCATTAAATGTTATTTTAAAACTAAATAGCGCATACCCTTTACTAAATTTGAGCAACAATGTCTCTAAAGTGTTTATGGTACTTCTCTACTTTCACTGTCGTATATGTAATACCTGTCTGGATTATAAAACTTACGAACGAAAAGTTTGCCTCTGTTGAAGAATTGTAACTACGTCCATTACCCTACTACTACTTCAATTTTGTATGTCCTTCAAAAACCCCAATACTCAGAGAGCATAACTAACATCGCTTGGTCAGCCGATATGCTCTCCTACATTATTACCATTTTCTTAAACGTAAACACTATATTTCTGGGAAATCCCAGTAATAATGATTTACTTTTAAAACTTCACAATTTACCGCACTGTGGGACTTTCATTTTCTATGAAAGAGTCAGGATGTAAAGCAAACGTTCATCGCCACACTCCCGTGTCTGCAGGCCACGACACTGAGCGCAGCACAACATTTCCTGCATGGCAATCACTATAAAAGAGAGGCGAATGCATATTATAAGCCGGTCAGATATTCTCGGCGGGGGACTCATTGTTTGCACCTCGGGTTTAGGGGCGATTTGGTCACCGTGTCGCAGCCTCCATCGCGAGCGCAAGCCCCAGGAAAGCGAGCCCCAGGTTTGGGGAGGGAGCAAATCCGCCGCCTGTCTGCACAGCCGCCGATTCTTCCCCTGTAACAGTTGACGAATAAATGGATCACCATCAGCAAATATTTTCTTTAACTTTGGAAAAAACAGAAATAGATGTCGTTTACACATTACAAAAAAATCATGCGAAGGTTTTTTTAGCGTTTGTTTTATTTTTTTTTAGTTTATGTTTTGAAAATATATTTTAAAGAAATCGTTGCTCGTTGAGCATCATTCCATTAAAATCTGACTGGAAAATAGATTTTTGTGCTCAAGGCATAGAGTAGATATACTTCATTTAAAATAATTATATACAACAAATATGCATACATGCAGGTACCAGGAAATAACAAAATATTAATCTCATCATTTCACCTTTACAAACTTGAAAATAAGAATGCATCAATTTTTACAAGATTCTGTTACCATTGACTACATGGACGATGACAAAAGCTGCGTCAGCAAATTCTGGAGCACATGTATAATTGCCGGAGTCTGTCCTGATGGCTCGCGTGATGAAGAGCTTTGACGTTGTTCTCGTTGGAGTTTTCTCAATCTCAAGACTAACTCCGCCTCTCGGAGAGTCATAATCCAGACTATTGGCGTTTCTGAACCAGGACACTGCACCAACATTTTCCGAGTGCGTGTTCACAACACAAGTCAGGCTGATTGTGGACCCATTTTGGATGTACACCTCGGACGGGCCTTGGATGCGAGCCTGTTGAACTGAAGACACCACAAAACAGCATTATGTAAAGTACATTTGAATGCAGATATTGTTCGAATAATTCAGAGCCGGTATAGCTCCAGGGAGCAGAACTGCCAATCTTCGAGCACGAACAGCACAATAGAGCTCTTTGTCCTCGAATCCGCGTGAGCTAGCTACAAACGCGACTGTTTCAACCATTCCGTGACTGTCATGATGTGAGAATACACGAATACCATTTATTTCTTATGATGTTGATCAACTGTACATGGAGTAGGCGTCACCATCCTCTCTTATTACCGGCGTCAGTGTCGCTGTATGAGCAAGCAAAACAACATGCTAATTCACTCGACTCATAAGGCTATGAGCCTATATCAACTGCAACATTTGAAATTCAATTTCAAATACGAACAATGAGTGAAAGTAACAATCAGAAGAACTTAACCCGACATTACTGTTCGAGTGTGTCGCTGACAATAAATGCCGAGCTTTTTTGGTATAGCCTCAGAAGCTTAAATCCAGTAATTATTTCCTACCGGATTGCAATAAACTACTGACGCTTTCTAAAGTTGAAGCTTGCTTTCACGCAAGCAAGAAGTAAAAGGTTTTCATGATCGACGAGATATCTTAGCGCATTTTTGCTCTTAAAATCTGGAAAAAAATCTTTGGACATGATTTTAAAATTTAGATTTCGGATAATTCAATTGAAAATATTGGGAAGAACAGGTAAGCCTGATCAGTGAAAGTAGCTTAAATTATTTATGAGTCTATGAGCCTCTAAACGTCTGAAATTAGCCCGTCTTTTAACCTGCTTCATAACCACTCGTAGTCAAATATACATCGGATACTGAGATGAGTAACGAAATTAGCTTTCACTTAATTGAATGACAGATAGTTATATTGACAAAGAAAATAAACGTTAATTACTTCGTCTGTTGATAAAAAAAAGAGTAGACTACTAAGTAACATAGCAGGGTCTCAGTTTTTACTGGAATGAAATATTCTGAGAAAACCGTGGATCTTCAAGTTATAAATCATCTTATATGAGCCTAAAATACCTGTTAATTGACAAAAATATCTTCTATGGATTCAAGAAGTACAATTCATGATTCGAGTAATAAAAAATGAGGAATAACTTATACTAATTGTTATCTGTATAAGTTTTATTTCGCCCGAGACAATGAATAACTCGAGGACCAACTATGGTATTTAACAATTTAAATTTTAGAAACGAATGCATTCGACGAAGTGCCAGCGCTCTCTGTCATAGTTTTGAATCCATTTGTTAGCTCTGAAGCTGAATGATCACTCTTTAATGCAGTCAAAGTTACTTGGGAGGTACCTGTGGTATCCGGAAAATTCTAAGATTAATACTAGAATTTTTCGTTTCAATTTTAAAGCACTGTTATGACTCAATCGCTATTTGTACGCGTTGGGCGAATTTAAATTATTCCAAAATGCACTACGAATTTCCATCTCAAATTTCTCTCCGGCAACACTCCCCGTTTTCGATCCCTGAAAGCAGAGCGTACGTCTCTCGATCAGTTCCCTTATTAACTCTCCGTCGATACGCTCTATAGAACTTCGCTGCTCCTTCTTCACAAGATCGTCTGGGTGGGTCGCTAATTTGTACGTAAAATGTGATTAGAAAAATGGTTACGTTAAGCATAGGTTTTTGTTAGCAGAAATGTGTTGTGACTTCTTTGTTAGAATATTTAAAATTAGGTCCGCCCACATTAGCTCGAGTTAATAGCGTCAGAGGATATTTCTAAAACACATTTTCATTGTCTTTGTTCATAATCATTTACCTAAGCCTAAAGTTGTCGGGGGTTTTGATTCGTTTATGTGCTAATTTAAGATCCAAAGTAATTTACAATTAAATTGAATAAGTGGTTTTGTATTATTTTGAAATTGTTCGAATTAAACAACGGATTTCCTATTTCTCTTGCGTTTCTTCAATTGATTGTAATAATAAATCGTTTGTAAGAGTATTTTTTATTTGGAACGCTTTGACATTAGTAAACCTCAGCAGATGGCCAGAAATAGATTTTATTCTTCCAGTAGTTAGCTCAGTAAAAAGTAATATTTTCTCAGTTAACGAACAAAAAGTATCTGTGAATCTCTGCTTCATGAATTATAAGACGAGTTGGCCTTCGTGCCTCACATGGGTTATAAATACTTACCTAAATCCTCGAACTCGATCCTTAGTCTGTGTAGAACAACATTTCCTAATCAATAAGTAGTCATTGCTAAATTTGTCTTATGCTGTAATTCTATGCGAAACTTGATTGCCTTTCGGCATTTAGTTTCCCATCGTTTGAACTGTGTTCTCATGAGGCCTGTGCTTCGATCAATAGTATGAAATTTCAATTATGGAGCAAGATGACATTTATGTAACTTTTTAGTCTTCACGAGATTTGTCAAATTAAATTCTAGTGAATAGCCGTAGTTTCCATATCGTTTATTTTGTCTCTTTAGTTATCATAAATGTCAGAGTTGTTCTTTCATTTTTAGCATTTTTTGTCCCACTTGTTAAGCTCTGTAATGTGTGAAATAAAAATTATACTCCACAAAATTTTTCCCAACCCCATAGTGTAAAAGCCTAAGGATTACCAAACTGGAGTGGATCAAGGCCGCATAATGCCAAACCCTCCCAATAACCATCCATTTTCATATCAAATGGTGCTAAATACGTATTCTTCGAATGAAAAATACGTAAAGACACTTCATGCTCATCACATCGAATTTTTGCAGCGCGTGTTTATGTCTAGCAATGATCAAGATCGATCAAGAAAGACAAGGATGAAATTTTCAAAGTGCAAATAAAACTTCCAGTTCATCATTTTTTAACTCCTATCGTGTGTATTCACTCACATACCAAATCGCAGCTAGAACCATCGGCAATGTTTACATATTTTTGAAGTGCAAAGGAGAACTTAATTTCGCGCGCTGGCTGTCAAAGCGCTGTATTTGACAAGGCTGTTCAGCAGGAGCAGAGAGTGACATTAGAAGGCACAAGTGTCGACTTATGAAAGGGGACGGCCGCTTATGCGTTACCTGCCTGCCCTGGCCCATCAAAAGAGATGATCTTCTTTACGAGGTTCTCCACCGGGCCTGCTTTGTAGTGCTTCCTTTCACAAGACGTAATAAATCAGAGGTTTGAGCTCACGAGAGCAGCTCAAGGATGTTTTTGAGGACTATATTAGTCTGAAATACGTCGTCATTACGGATGAAGTGCCTTAGCGAGACATGAACGCATGATCGATGTAAGATGAATGAGATCCTTTTTGAATGATCTCGTTTTTTTATCGTTCTGTCTTAGAAATTAATTTCGTAAACGACAGGGTTAACTGATTCTGTGGTAGGACGCTGAAAAAAACATAGCATCGATTTCTCTTACTGCCAGCTTCCATTAAACTTTCAAGAATGCCTGTTTTTGCCATATTAGGGCTTAGAAAGATGAACAATGTGCAGTCTTATTGACCATGATCCAACAGAAGCCACGAGGGAGTTCATTCTACAATAATAGATTTCATGACGTATAATATCTAAACCTTTCTGATTGCGTATAATATTTCAGTATTTCAAACAAAAAACTAAGCCAAAACGCGCTGTTTGGATTACTGACGAAATTAAAAAGGTAAACAGAATAAAAAAAATACTTGCAAGAGTACAAAAACAAAAGATCAAACAGTACTTTACACGAGAGATATAAAGAGCGTGAAAAGATTCGTCGGAAGAAAATCACAGAATGAACATAAACTCGCTTTCACCAGGACCTATTTACAGGAAAAAAACGAATACATTTTAGAAATCATTAATCATTTTTCCTGTAAATAGGTAGTAGCATTAGAAATTGCAATAGCATTAGAAATCATTAGTGAGGTAGCCCATTGTAAAAATTTAGACCGCAAAAGTAACTTTGAAAATCCCTTGGCCACAGCCACGGATTTCAACACATTCTTTTCAAAAGGTGCTCAAGTTTTCCATGAAGTATGTAAAATCAATCCAAATCAACCGTCAGTTGAAAATTCGTGTCCTACTGCAGAGTTATGAAATATCCTATACTCACTAAAAACCACAAAAACAGTCAATCATTTTTGTATCAGCCTTCAATACATCAAAACAGATTCCTAGTCTCAGCACCAATGATTCTTTTGATAATTAATACAACAATAAAAACTAATAAGTTCCCAATCAATGGAAACACTGCATAATTATACTGTTGCATAAAACTGGTGATATCAATACAGCATCAAATTACAGGCTCATAAGTCTTTTACCTGTCCTGTCCAAAATATTAGAGAAAGTGTTAACAAATCAACGGTCATCTCACTTGGACGATTCAAATTTATGTACTTCATTGAAATCAATATGATTATGGGAGGAACACGAGCACTCCAGACGCTCTTTTTAATATCACTGAAAAAATTTACCGTGATATCGTTCAAAAAAAGGTAACATTCATGCTACTACTCGATTTCTCCAAAATATTCAACTTAGGAGTTGATAAGCGATGGTTTAAAAGTTAGTTATCAAATCGATCTCAAGCAGTCCTCTTAGATAACAAGTCGTCCCCATTCAGTAGAAACAATTTTGATCCGTTCAAACAAGGATACATTCTTGGTCCACTATTGTTTTCTATTTTCTAGTTTCTAGCTCGTCATCTTGTATCTCCACAATAATTTTGAGCTGCAGTACATACTGGAAAAGTATTTACAAGTTTGTATCACTAATTATCCTATATTTAATTTTGTCATACCACACGCACCACATTCTTGTAGCATGCGTTAGGAATGTGATTGCTTGTGTACAAATATTTACGTATACATGAAAATATATATGCATATGTGTGTATGTATGTGAGTACGTGTCTGTATGTGCATGTATATCTAGTATATATGTCCATATGCATATACTTGTGTATATACACATACGTATATACGCAAACAGCAGTTTCTGTAAAATTGCTAATCAAGCGACATGTATTTGTCCTATAAATACCGTATTTTCTTAATTTTTATTTTAACAATTTCTTTAATACCTATCACCTTGTCACTTTATCTACCTCGTCACCTCTTTTGAATGAGAGATATCGTAAATTAAATTATATGATTTGACGCGTGTTCTTGGAGGCAGTGAACTTACTTCTATTTTATAGATCGTGCTCGCTCCAAAAGATATTTTTGAATATCTAACGTTTTGATCTTGGAGGCACTCAATAGTTCATCTCTGGAATATGACGTTTCCAAAGCACCTTTAGGTCATTTTCTACAGATAACCGAGTACTCTTCATTCCAGAAAAAATGATGCTCTAATAGTAAATTTCGGGGAAATTTCACATTGGAATGCAGAACATAAATTTGAAAAAAATTAACCTATAACGGTCAGATAAATTGAAAGTTTGTGCTGAAACCGAAATCAATACTGTGTTTAACATTGTATGCGTGTAAGTTGTATTCTGAGGGTTAATTTAAAACCATAAAACACAAAGAAAAACCATTCTTTATGACACCATTCGATAGATGTTGAAAGAAAAAATACACACGTTTTTGTAATGTTTCCATTTTGTAAATCCATTGCAGTTTTCTTCTTTGCGTCGAGAGAAAAGAAATTGCACATCCAGACGCTCACTGGCGAAGGATGATAATGCCAGCTTTGTTATTCTGTTAACCTGTTTGACCTTCTTGTAAAGTTTTCTAGCTTTGAACACGTGTTCTTATTGATTCCACATTGCACAAGCTTGGAAAAGCTGAGAAGTCTCGACGCCGCTCGAGGCCCTAACGACTATTATCTTGCATCCGAATAGTTCTTCTTACGACCGTTCGATATCTTGTCGCTCCCATGAAACCCAGAAGTAATTCTATCCAAGCTTTTGCAGAACTCACCTTCAACGTTGAGTGTCACCGGGAGGGAGATCTTAGGACTGGTTGAAACTTGACACTCATACACTCCTGCGTCTCGGAAAGCTACTGGGGATATCTGCAGGATCCATTCTTTATTTTTGCGGTTGCGGACGACCTAGATGGGGAGAACAGAAACGTTCTTAATGAAAGGTTAAAATTCCGCATTCTTCAAAACCAAGCGTCAAATAGCTATCATATGAAGCTAAGGAGTAATGTAAAATTGTGAACGCTTTTCACATATACCGCTTCAATAAACCTAGAGTTACGTAAAATTCAAAACATTTTTCAACAGATTAAAACACACAGGTTTATTAAACAAAGTTCATGGAGATATAATAGCTATTAGCTTTGCTCGTGCCAAAACTACCCATCAGTTTCAAAACTTTTAAAGGAAGATAGGTATAAGTGCAAATTATAATCTAATAAGAAATGCCAATGGTTGCGGAAGTAGCTGGAATTTTTTGAAAAATTGAGCTGCCCAAGCCCAACCACTAACTGATCGTCATGGCGCTCATGATGAGGCATCTTGTGCATCCTGCTAATCTGACGTTTACCGTTTTATTATGATGAACTTATTACACTGTTACAAATTATGTTCTTGGGAATATGTCACTACTCGAGGACGAATAAATATTTTCAATGAATGGATATTTATCAATATTTTATCACCTATCTTGCCGGCTGAAGAGAAACCTAAAAAACATCATTAATCAAGAGTAAGAAAAAATGAAAATGTTTCGGACTGATGGCGTTATAATTAAGTGGCGTTGGAGGCATTAATCAAGCAGAAAATTGGTAGCGGGCGAAGCATCAACTCTGGACGGCCTCATTTAGCGTGGCTCCCCGGACACGAGCATAATTACAGCGGCGCTCACAATCTCCGCACCGCAGTACATCACCGTCACAGTCTGGCACAGCCTGGCTCTGCTCTTGCTGATAACGCCAAAAATTGAAATGCTTTGCGGAACTGCCGCGCACACCCGACGACAGGGAGAGAGCCCCGGCAAGAAAGTGAAGAAAGGCCTCACTTCGAAAGAATTTTGTTTTTGCCTCGTGCCAATTGAACTGTCAGACAATGAGGTTTTGCGCCCTAAATCACCGCCTGCAACCGCCATCAATCATTGGTTTTCCGCGGCTTCGCAGAAATTTGACAGAGAGCTTCTAAGAGAGACGAGTTGCTTTATTGGCCATGGCGTAAATGAGGACTTCGTTTTCGAAAAGTGCGAGACAACAGCCATCCGTAAAGTGCAAATTTACTTTGATGAGTGCTGGTGACTCGGAGCAATGATTGCTCCAATTCAATTTCATTTACGAAACTCTTTCTCCTAATAAGTATTGTGTGGTCAACAATATGTTAATTATAAAGATGAGATTACTTACACACTGAATTTGTGAAATTGAATGAGGGCTGTTAATGATAATCTAAATTTTGCTACACAACTCAAATGCTGAGAAAATTAAACAGTGATAGAGAAAATTTGAGCTCCCAGAGTGATAATAAATTTTGAGACAACATATTTACACGAAACTGGCTCTATCATACACGTGTGCTTTGAGGAAATGAAGTTGATACAATATTTGAAATATATTTTTCAGGACCGAAATTTTCTTCTAGAGAATTTTAAAGATCAATTCCGTCACTTTAAGTTATCTTGAAGCAAAGACTCATTTTCTGGCATGCCCTCGTCAGCGTCGCATGCTTCGAGGCAATAACGGCCCCGGAACGTAATGTTATAGATCCATATCTTCCGAGAACACGAAGCAGAGCTTCACGGTTCAAATCGATATGCGTCAGTCGCGATCAGTAGAAATATGAAAGAATTGTTTTAAATGTTATTAAACAATAGTTTCAAGCAGTAACATTAATTAAATGCATAAAATAATGGTGTAACCACATAAAATGGCATTTTTCGTCATAGATCAGTGAATTATACGACAAAAGAATCGAACTGTAAAAGTCAAACCAAATCAACTTGATATTTTTCCTTCCATTCACTCCCTGCTGTACCCGCATGTAAAGATTATCAGGCATCTAAATTGTATATAGGGCTCAAAAGCGTCTATGGAAAAGCAAAACTGTCGTTTGGATATCAACAACACGTTATGTAGTCAAGCTCATGAACTCTTGAGAGCTATCAGAGCCGTGTACAAATTATATCCTTCTGATTGAAAAGGGGGTAAATTAAAATGAAAATTGTTTAATAAAGTTGACAGTGATCAATGATCAGGTTGAGACTGTAATCATGGATCATTGTCTGGAAATTTAAAAAAAGTATGGAATTGTATGTGATTTCAAAAATTTCACCGTGAAACGGGCATCGCTGGTGTAGGTCGAGACGCCGTGAGTTAGGATGTGGATGTCGCGCTTGCGTATCCAGGTTACCTGCTCAACGAGAACATTTCGGTTTACATCGTGAGCATGGATGGCTTGGTTCGAACGAGAGCTGAGTGCAGTGAACACAACGCGCACAATTCGAATATTTCTGCATTGAGAAAATAATTACCGAAGATTTTTACATGACTAAATATTTCACAAAATGTTAACTAATGTAAGCGAAATATTTCCATTGGTGTAATTTTATCTTCCATTTAACAAATATTACTTTTAAAATGAAGCAAGAGTCCTCAAACTACTTTGCAAGCTAGATGAATGCATATTTGATGGGCCACGTCGACATTCTCCTTCAAAATCAGGGCAGCCGAAAAATAAATGTACGAAAATTCGTGCGAAGGAGAACCACCATGGTATACGTCTCTGTACTTCCGTTCAATTCCACCAAATAGCGCGAACAATAATCTGCAGAGTCAGCATTTTTTAAAATTTACTTTAAACTTCTAAAGCACTGAACTGCTGTTGCCGAAGCTGGAAATTTCTGCTAATTTTTCACAGTGGTTCTTTTGATTCTTTACTTATTATAACTCTTAAGGTTGAAACGAACTCTGAAATTTTCGTTTAATCGTTTAATTTGTAGGTATTTAAATTTCGTGTGAATATACATATATACCTACAGTACATACAGGGGTTGAGCTAAATAATGAAATAACCAAACATTTTGGCATCATAAGCTTTGAACATGTTTTGAACAATTGAAAAGTGACATTTGGTAACGTTTTCTATTATTATTTTTGTCATTTGATAATGGTTCAAAATGACTCTTTCACAGATATTTAAAAAAGTCGTTGGTTATAATTTATAGCAATGGCAGACCCCTCGGACGTTCAAGGAGGCCGCAAAAGGCCAAAGAGACAGAGTGGCATGTGCTAGTAACAGAAACTGCTCGAATATTTGGCGTTTCAAAAGGTCCTGTCGCGAAAGTAATGACTACTGTTGAAAGAGAAGGAAAAATATCCTTAGCAAAGCACAGGTCCGACCAAAAGGTAAAGTTGTCTGAGAGAGAACGTCGAACTCTAAATTGAACTGTTAGAGAGGAACGCAAGACTACGGCTCCTAAATCACTGCAGAGCTCAACGAACACCTACAGAACCCAGTTTCCGCAAAAACTGTTGTTCGTTGGGAGCCGCAATGAAATGGTGGACCTATATCATATCAAAATGTAATTTGTTAATTTGTCAAGGTGTTTCCATTATTTGGTTCAACCCTTGCATATGCACTGCATGATTCGATCCTACCACCGAAATTAAATGATACTACAGGAATACACACCACGTTATTCATTTGGTAGTGAAAAAAATTCCCTGCTCTCAGGAAATGAAATGTATCGAAACCGAAATGCTTTGGATACTTGGAGTGGTAAAAAATGGTATGACTTCAAAAATGTTACGTGCGCAACGCGCAATATAAAAACCAGCATATCTGAGATTCTAAAATTCGAAACTAATGTTTTTATGGAATCAGTATTTTTTAACTAAAATGCTGCAAATTACTTTTTCCGTTTCTCAATTTCTACCTGAGCATGAGCCCTGTGAAACAGATTTTCATCATAGCTTCTGAACAACTTCATGACGAATTATGTCCCAGGACTTACATCTTTCTGACTCAAATTGATGACTCTGCACGGGAGTCTAGCGGTTTGGCCCACCACGGCGGTGACGTTGGTGGGCGTCATGTCGTCAAAGTAGGCATCCTTCGTGTTGGCGCGGCCCCAGATGATGCGGTGGGTGTTCTGCACACCTTCGCTGTCCTCCAGCATGTTGTCGGGCGTGGAGGCAGCGAGGTTCATCGGCAAAGATGGATAGTCTTCCTCGGCGTGGCAGGCTGAAATAAAGCAAAGTACGCTCCGTTTGATTTGAGAAAGGTTTAAATGACTTATTTTTTGGGAAACAAGACTAACGATTAAGCAGAAAAATGTTTTTTGAAACAGGCCTATTGTTTCTACGTATATCACTGAATTCTTTCCGTGAATGCAGATATACTTTGAATAAAATCGTGAATAGTTCATCGTATTGGCGTGTTGTTTTAAACGTAATGTGAATTAGATGGTAGACACGTTTTTGTTGTATCAGTGCTACAATTTCTACAGAAAATTAAATATTAGCATTGGGACGCCTTTATGTTTTTTTGAATATTTGACATGAATGTACATCGCTTACCAAAAATACTAATACGAAAACTGTAGAGCATCAGATTTATAAATATGAGTTTTTCTAATTTCCAGAAATAATTAAATTCCATCATCGGAATGCAATGTTTATGCAGGAATACCCAAAACTTGATTCATATGGTTGTGAAAATATACTCTGCTCTCAAGAAATGATGATTCCACGACCGAGAGGTTTTGGTTATTTGAAGAGGTAAGAAACAGGCATGATTATAAAAAGACTACATATTCACGGAGTAAGATAAAAAACAGTATTTCTCAGATTCTACAGATTCGCCGATGAAAGAAATTATAATCTGCGAGAACAATGTAACTAACAACATATACGTTGACTATTACTCTGATTGTCGAACGAAGATAAAATTTCCAGTTTTCAACATTTTCACAAAGTATTATTTTCCAAATTTTCAGAAAGTATGAGTAAGAAACTCTTGAACTGTCTGTACCGGTAATTCTGCTTAGGTCGTACATTGGTTTTAGATAGGCTATAACGAATGCATTTTTGCCCGTATACTGAAATCGATGGCTAAAAGGAATTTAAAATCCAGTATCGTAAAAAAGTAGAAGCTATTGGTGCCAAAAATTTGAAATTTTTCCTATGAAAAAATATGAATTTGTGATGGAACAATTAAAGCGTCACTCTTGAGCTTGGAGTTTGATTACGACCGCAACGCAGCTCTTGTGACCAACCTTCATGCGATCACGGACTGCAATGGGAAGATATATTTCTGGACTTGACACCTCGTGAGTAACGAGCTCAATATCGTGAGTGACTACCATAAAAGTATTTCAAATAGGGAAGAAACTCGAGAAAATCTGATTCAGAGTTGCGCTTGTACGAGTAGAAAGAGTGAGAGCTTATCGTCCCTTCGTCCTTCGACCATGCATTTGGGTGAGTAGCTGTACTGAGATTGAGGAGCTAGTAAATAATAACCACGATAGAATGTCCTGATGCTTGATGCGATATTGCGATTTGGTTTCAAAGCAATTTTTTCAGCAATATCATTGTTTTACACATGAAATTTTTGATCTCACCCTGAAAAACGACCATTTACAGTTATTATATACAAGCACGAGGCTGAAGAGCTAGTAATAGTCACACCTTGTATTGAAACAACACAAATATATTCATGAACAAACAGTCGTATTGCATGAAATTAAAGAAAAATGAGTATAATTATATTTTTGCAAAGTTCAACTGGAAAATTGGTCTCCAGAGCATACAGCAGCCGAACAGAGGCCGAGACTTCCCTCTTACTGCCTAACGCAGGAGAAAGCAGCCCCGCTTGCTCTTGTTCGTGATGACCTGATTAGAACATTTGACCCCTCAATGATCGGGGGCTTGGGGACGAGGCAGCCTAACGAGGAAAAGCCCATTAAGGAGGAGGCTAAATGGAGGGAGTTGGTGCAG
This sequence comes from Morinoia aosen, assembly GCA_030386875.1. Lineage (NCBI taxonomy): Eukaryota > Metazoa > Arthropoda > Malacostraca > Amphipoda > Talitridae > Morinoia > Morinoia aosen. The sequence goes on along the minus strand of CM059567.1, from coordinate 85,911,653 downwards.
TGGTGCAGCAAAAAAGATGGTTCATAGGCTGCGCTCAATGACTATAAATGCGACTCCCACGGTTGGCACTAAAGGAGGGGCGGAGCTGGGAGTGATGAAGACTCAAGACTTTGCAATAAGCGTTGAATCGCTCTCGTCATCAGCAGTCAGCGATGCAGTTCCTCGGTCTGCGTGTCATGTAAAATGATGAAAGAAAAGAACGGTGTCTCAGAGCCCAGCTGCTTGGTTTTAAAGTCAAGATTTGCGTGATATGAGCGTTCTCCTATTCATGCAAATGGCCACAGGAGCTACCTCATCATAGCCATGCTAAACAGGCGCGGTGCTAAAAGATGAGCTCATGCATTCCAAAGAGCACTGAAACTTAGTGGCAGTTTAAACAGCGAGAATTTTGCGTGCATGGATATTAAAATTCACACGTAATAAATAACATCAGGTTTGAGTGCGCATTTCACTTACGTTTATTTCCCATAAGGTTTCACTTGCAAATGTTTAGGGTGTGTTGGAAAAAGTCTTGGTCTTTTAAAACAGGACAGAAACATTTTCAATCTTTATATAAGACAACTATTATAAATTCGGTTTAAATCATAAGCCTTTATTTACACTGAAACTAAATTATCATTTAATATGTCCCCCTCTATCCATTATCACAAGCTCAAATCTACCTCGAAAACTGTAGCGCATTGTTCAAAATTTGTTGAGAATATTTTCTTGCTTTTTTGTGAGAGCACTTCAGAGTTTCAGTAACTGTATATTATTATTCTTAAGTCCAATGATATAGACGTCGATAGGAAAGAATAGTCTCCATAAGTTACGCGGGTGGCCTCACCATCAACTCCATCAAGAAGGAGAAAAGGAAGAAAGAGAATTGAGTGGAAAATGGGCAGCGAAATATTACTTTGAGCATCAGCCAGGAATTAACTGCCCGCCTAACACCATCAAACGTATCGGAGGCCAATTCCTCGGAAGAAAAAGAGTTGCATTGGCCTGCGGGACGAGAAACAAAGCAACGATAACAAACTTCTTCAACTCAAACTGGTGAGCAGAGCATAACCCGAGGTGGTTCGCCTTTCCTCAAGTAGGATAGTGTGTCATTCAAACAATTCGAGGAGTCATCGATATGCTTAAATTTAGAAACACAACGTATTTTAAAAAACATTGTAGAACATACACAGACATGCAGCTTGGCACCGATGATCGAGCCACGACAGCGACTTCGGACTGAGCCTCGCTGCAACACAAACAAACTGATCCTACAGCCTGATCTGGAGGACGCCCATGCAGGCTTTAGATATCTGAGAGGGTAAAATGGAAGGTTTTCTTGTTTTGAGAACAGACGATTGGGAGACAACACCCTTATGCTCCAAACCTTGAAAAATACATCTGGTACTGTTGTAGTTTCGTGATTCAAGTGTGAGAGAGAACACTGTCTTCTTTAAAATTGAACGGATAATATTTACTTTCTGAATTTTATGAGTCAAAATTTATCCGATACATCCATTTATTTACTCTTTGCACGTTTTTGAATAAAAATAGAGGAAAGTTTCCAGCCTTTACCTCTAGCAGCTAATACTGTGTCCGAGGTGGGTTCCGACGTCTGAATATCGTTTTAAGATTTTTGCATGGAACTTTTACTGCAGTTAGTCATTCTGGCTGTAATGCTCCAAGCGAGAAAAATTCAGATCTGAAAACATAATGTGTTCGGAGTGTAAGTGTGCTCTCTTGATGCTTGTTCCGACGAAAACTTTCCTTATTCAGTCGTTTTTTTGGATACCATGAGAGTTGCTGACGCTAGGGAATCTTGGTTTTCCACTCTCATTCATCTGCTAAGAAAATTTCTGCACTGACCCCTTGAGGTTCATTTTATCAATGCTTTGACTTTGGCAGCTTTAAAAATGTTAGGAATGAAGGAAATACGTTGCCGACTATTTCGACGACGACGTTCGATGGTCTCTAATTCGACGAATCGATGAGGAATGTGATGAACTGAAGAGTTCGATGTCAATATCGCATGGCTATTTCCTGAATTTGGCCAACCCCAGCGATGAATGTAACTCATCATAACTACGTTTATAACTTCACGTTAACTACACATGCTACATTCTCTGTAATGACTATATAAGTGATAAATTCTTCCAAAATATGAAAGAGAAATGTCTATTCAGATTTATGAATCTTTGCCTGAACTCTTGTATTCTTGAGAACCGCAAAAAATACATTTCTAAATGATTCTAACCTATTATCTAGACCTTAGATTAACCAATGCTTGAATCTCTAGGATTTGTTTCTGGGTTTATTTCAATGCTTCAAATACGAGTGTGTGCAATAATTCTATCGTAAAATGACACTTCTGAATAAAATCGAATAAATCAACCCTGTTTCACTCAGTCACGCTCACTAGGAAGCAGATGTACTATCTACCTTATCACAGGCAGCGAGTTTTAATACCCACAGAAGAGCAGGTAACCTATCATGCTGAGCATCACCTGACGGCTCACGTCCAGTCCTTGAAATTTTCGGAATCTACTTATGATCAGATAAGAAAGTTTGAAGGATTCGCTAAAATTGTCTGAAAACTTGAATAAAGTGAAAATTATATCTAAACGGCTTGATTTTCAAAAATTCTAAGTATATTGACGTTTTGAAAATACACTTATCAACATTGATCATGGAAGTTATATATGAGTTTGAAATAAAATCACCATTCGTCAATGTATAACAAACACGAAATATTTACGTTTCGTAAGTAAATGAGGAAACTTTCAACTACTTCCCCCGAATTTGCTTGCAGGAGGAACAGTGAGAGCGAACCGAGCTGTCCTCTCGTGTTTCCGAAACCGAATTTATCTGAAAAACTGTTCTGATATTTTCAAACAAGAATCAGTTGTTCTCGTAGTAATCTTGAGTTTCGCACATGAAACTGAGTACATAAACGGAGTGACCGGAAGCAAATTATTTTAAACGACGATCTGCGAGTTCAATAAACTATCAGCTCGTTACTCGCGTACCATAATAATTAGTTCAAATAACCTGAGCTACAATTTTTTTCAACGTTTTAATTTGGTAATAAAGTTAATAACAGTTTTGATAACTCTCACACTTCTCGGATTTTTTTTTACCAAAAATTTGAATGATCGAGTATTTACTGATTTTGTTGCTAAATATACTGTCATTAGCTCTCACATCAATAACTTCATAGTTTGCAAATTCTAAACATTTTAAAATAATGGGCCAACGACTAGTTTACTCAAATCAGCTGACTACATGGGTTGTTTGAGTTCGACAATCAAATGAATTAGTTTTCACAAACTTCGCAAGTTCATGGAATGAGTTTTTATTTACGACTTGATCCAGGTAATTTAGTGATAAATATCTTAAACTTTCCTTATAATGTCCAAACAAAATATGCAGGGCACTGAAGTAAATATTATGCCATATATAGCACGGTAAATTTACGTGAGAAGAATAATTCGAATTAATATCGCTGAGCCCAAGAGACCCAAAATTGTCTTTGTTGTACAGAACACACATTTATATTATTTTCCTGGACAGTGCATGGTTATTAACATCGTTTTATTGTACTCAATTTAATTTCAATATATCCTCTCTTTAGAGTTCTTATCGCATTTGAAGATTTTGCAAAAAATTCCAGAATTTCCCAGATTTCAACGTTTGCAGGTTGTAATATACATTTTATTATATTTGCACGAAAACTGTAAAGCACGAGAACGTATGTTGTATTTCGTTCCAATTTTTAATGATGAGAATTTGTTTTTATGAAGTGAAGACCAGAAAATACTGTTTATCGTGGACGCTTCATAAGTGCTTTTCAGTCATAACTTGCTGAAAGATTTTTAATTAACAAATTGATGCTCTGCTTCTAAGAGTAAATCTATTCCTTTCCAACGCATGCATCTATGTATGAACAAAGCATAGAAGTACGCAATAGCCTTCTACCTTATGTAAGTCGCAATTGTTCAACACACACACAAACCAAAAATAATTTCCCGTTAGTTATTGAAACATCAGCTAATAAGCAGTTAAACGCATATTGCAAAAACTATTAACATTTCAATAAATAATGTAACACGGTTCAAATCCTATCTTACTTTTTACTAACGTAATGAAGTAAGGAAGATAAACGATGAATTATTACAGTTTCGAATAACATCAACAATTATTTACCACTTCTTTCATAATGAATGAAGAGTGGCAGTTAACGCCAACGTTTTATTCATCGAATCTCATTCATTATCGTACTTCTACAAATATTTAATCTCTACTCTTTAAGGCGTTTCGGTCCGGAGCCGCTTGAAATAGAGGTTCTATTTTCCAGGCCCTCATTTACGTTAAGTAATTCACGTACAAAGTGTTCAACCAATTTTACTTGAATTTTCATCATGAAATTTAAAAAAAAATGAAATATTACATGAGATATGAAAAACGCTCGAAGGAATGAAATTTATTAACGACTGAAAAAAACGTCTGAGATTACCAGCTGGTGTCACGATGAAGTTAACTTTTCAAAAAGGTCTATAAATTATTTCAAGAAATAAAGACTAGGTTACACTAGATGAAGCTAGGTTAGGTCATTTTAGATCGTATCGGTCCGTGCAAAAAATTATGAGCAACTTAATTTTAGGCCTCCAATTTACTAAAGTGTCCTAAATGAGCAATAACCAAAAACTAGATTCAAACAATATATATTTGCTGCAAATGAACAGTTGAGGGCTTTTTGGACAGTGTATTACCGCATTGAAGGGCTACTCGACGTGTAGGGCTATTTTTCAAGCCTTCATCACTTTGAGTATTCAATGTATATTTACGTTTTCAACCAATTTCCCTCAATTTTCAGTGTGATTTCATAAGCAGAAATTTTTTAAGTTGTGTTTTAATTCGCAGAAAAACAATCAAGATTTGAATAATTAATGGTTACAAGCGACTGAAAAGACAGTGTGCGAACAGTAAGATCACGTCAAACTTGACATTACCTTGTCGAAAATGAGCAGTAAGCATTTTTCCAGCTAATAACATATATAGGCTTGGGCAGGATAGAGTTGGGTAGGTCATGGTGAGGTCCTTTTATCTCACATCGTGTCGCCAGAAAGCAATTACGCGTAGATTAATTTCAGGCCTCCAATTACAAAATCAGGGCTTTTTTTTCTTATAGTCCCCCAAACGAATAGTTTGCGAAATTATATTTTTGTTTAAGCACACGTGTTTCGAATGGGGAGATGGTCCGTTAATTCCATCCAAAGTTGACATTGAAATAAAAATAAAAGGATAGTTGCGGTCGAAAATTTCTCGTTTCTACTGGTAAAAATTGTTACACTTGATTTAGTCCATGGAATTAACGTAAGTTCCGGTCGTAGCGAAATAATGGAAATGATGTTATAATTCGAGCATCTCGCTCAATTTATTGCAACCGACTCTATTATTCAGTGAGCTGCTTAGCTCTACGGAAAGAGATTTTCTCGATGTTGCATTTAATTGCCTCTTCTTATACGTTCCCACCAATTCTGACGCCTGATAATTTACCCTCAGAATTAATCATGCAAACTCGCAATATAGGAACTATTTATCACCTTATCACCTTCATCTTTTTACAAATGGTTTCATCTGCGAACCATATCAGACGCTCAAGAGACAGGGATGAACAAACATACTCCAAAAAAAAGTTACTGGCCTCGCTCTAAGCTTTTGTTTTTCTTAGAACCACTAAAAATCTCGATAATAGGAAAATTTCTGTTTTCGGTGACAATATTTTGAAACGATGAGCTATGTCAGATCCATCCTTTGTCAGTCGCTGGCTCCGAAAAAAAACCATTCTCCTTACGACGTTTCTTAAAACGATCCAACATCAGTTGAAGAGGAACCAGCAAATACGAGTTTTACGTTCTATTCAAAAGCTCCAGCAAACCGATGTGGCGAAGACGAAATGACTCGATTTCTGAAGGAAACATAATGGTTAGACTCATAATAGTAGCAGGGGATGCTGCGTGACGACACCAGATCAGCTTTGTCAGGTTTGTTCTTAGTCTCTAAGAACGTTCGTAAGCCCATTGAGGTGTCTAAATGCAGCCTGCGATACATTTTTGAGGCAATGGAGCATTTTACAGTGTGGCAGAGTTGGATTTCTTTAGGAACGAAGAAATCACACGTGGATTTCATTTTCCCGCTCGGTCAATATGGAGGTAGTGGAGAGGGATCAACTTTATTTGAGTTTCGCTCTTGAGCTACCCGCAGTGTACGAACCTCAATTTATTTTTCGCTTCCTATTGACGGATTCACATCCCCTGATCCAAATTCCGGAGACTGTGAGACGATTCACGATTAAAAGAAGCGCTAATTTCAGTCACAACAAAAACTTTGCTGTGTTTTCCCAATGGCCACCGTAGCCTGACTTCCAGCGCCCCATAGAAATATATTACAGTTTCCAAATCACGGCATTTACACACCCAGTATTGGAGATGGATAAGGCAATGAACAATTTTGTGTTCAATGAATTAAAGTGAGTCAGGAAGAATTGCCGAGATTTTAAATTACCAAACAATGGATGTCAAACATTCAATTTCAATTTTATGTATTGTAAACATTATTACTTTAAGTTCCACCACATATATTACTGATTGGTCAGTCTATACGAATACTCTTAGCTCTGATGCACAAAATAGGAATTTTTGTTGCGTGTGCGAGCGGACAGTCAAAAGATTCAGCGTTGATGTATTCAGATTTTGTGGGCATCTCATAGAAAAAATGTTGTTAATTACACATTTTTAGCTTATTGAGTGGTTGTGATGCACTTCTTTGGAAAGATATTTCTCAAGTTGATCAAAAAATTGAAATTGATAATTACGCGACGCATGTTTTCTGTTTGCTCTCGAAAGAATTCTTCTAAAATATTTCAAATAATTTTTTTCTTCTAAGCTCACTAATCACCTCGTTCACTTTAGCCGACAAAATATTTTTATTTAATGTTTGCCCATTAGATTTTTTCCAATGATTATAATTTTGATTTATTGAGAACTAAATAGATTTACTGAGCTAAGTCCTTCGGTGCCGATAACTTAGTCATAAGCGCTCATATTCAGAAAGTGAATGTAAAATAAGCCAGAATGAAAGAAAGATATCGAACATATGGCAGGTATATTATTCTACAACGCTAAGTATTATCCGTTCCGCTTGAAAAAATTAGGTTGTTGTTAGGCAATCATTACTCAACTATGATTTAAAAGTCAGCCCAAAGATTACTTCTCGGATAATGAAGACTGGGAAACGCTGAGCACTTGCAAAATAGAAAGCGGCAATGCAAAAAATGAAATTACCATTAAATATCCACAAAAATACTGCGCAAACTTTTCTTGTTGAAATTTAGTTTTCTGCGACAGTGTAATCCGACCTATGAACAGAATCATTATTTTATGGTCCATTAGAACTACACAGCCTCAGGTGCGGAGATTGGCATTGTTTCGTCTTTCACCCCTGCTCAGGAAACTCCAATTGAAACACAGAACCCAAAACAATTTATTCTAACGGATAAACGTATAGAGAAGTCAGTAGAATTTCCCAATTGAAGGACCTATTTACTAAAATAAAATAACCATTATTGACATTTAGGCTGTTGTATTGGAAAAATGCGAAATTAACAGTCGACCATCTGTTGCCTAGGTATGTAGATGCATAAATGTCTAATCTTACGAATTTGAAAAATGTTCAATCTGATTATGGTGGGAAGCTTATGAGTTTCTGTCTTACATTTTAAAAATATAGAAACTCTGACGTCTACATTAAAGTGCTCTGAATCCAAATACTAAATGACATCACGTTGCTTCTCCTGCGGCTCCTCTATACTGAATTTCATCTGTAGAACGGTTTCCGTTGAGCTACAGAGCACTCCTGCATGTAGTTGCGTTAAGGCCCTATTATAACACGGGGCAACACTTTGCCTCGGTTACGGCAACTGAAATGACGCAACTTGTGGGTGCGCTATCACACAAGGCAACCAGTGTGGCGTTGCCAATTGCAGAGGGAGGTTGTAGCTCGCAGTGACTGCGGCATTTGACATCTTCATTCCATCATTAAATGAAATGAATTAAGAACGTATACAAAACTTAAATCCTGTTTTGCGCTTTTAAATGTCCTTGCATAATTTATTGTCTTTATTTTCTAACAATGGATGAGATTGAAGGGTCGTACGACTGTTGATTTAAAATAATTCTTTTGATGTATTATTGACTTCTAGGAAAATATCTAATTTATGAGAATCAATATAAAATGCAGCAATATAAACATCATAATATTGTAATACATTTTTAACATCTTTTTTACAGCTCATATTCGCATATAAATATAATAATTTGTGTTTTTATATCGCACAGAAATAAACAAAAGGAAGAGTAATTTAATTAATTAACACTTTGACTGTGGCAACTGAATATAAAGTTCAACTCCAAACTCAAATTTTAGGTCAATTGTAGTAAACTATTTTGAAAATACCAAACATGAACTGGATCGTGCCTTCATTTAGCTTTGATAAAATATTTATGGAAATTGAGTTTGCGTCGGTGAGCAGCATTATAAAAATTACCTCCGTGTACCACCGGTGGCGCACGTCGCGGTCAAAGTGTTAACCCCATTCATTTGGTATAGTGGTATAGTTAGGTTCAAGCCTAAAAAACATATTAAATGGTTTTATCATTAGAAGCTGAATAAATTATTGCCTATTTTTCTACCCGCTACTTATGATAGAAAATTAAAAATGAATGCACATTCAGTTACCTGACTTCATAGAGTCAATCTTCTTAATGTTTTTTTCTATTTTTTGTGGCTTCGATAGTTACATTATATCCAGCTAAACTGTTTAAACTTATAAACCTATGGATTATTCTTTTTCAAATTTCTGACCACTTTATTTATCATAAAATTTTACCTGATAAACATTCCGATATATGGAAAAGTTACAGCATTTGAAAATGAAACGTCACGGTAAATGGTAATACTCCGCTTTATTTTATACAGAAATTACGACTAATTATATGAATAAAATGACACTTAATTGCTTATATAAGACTTATTAGCTTCCATATTATAGGACACCGCGCCATTTATTAACACTATGACTGCGACGTGCGCCACCGTTGGTACACGGAGGAAATTCTCATAATGCTGCTGACCGACCAATGGTCGCAAACTCAATTTTCATAAATATTTAATCAAAACTAAATACAGGCACGATCCAGTTTATGTTTGATATTTCCAAAATAGTTTTCTATAATTGACTTAAAAATTTGAGTTTGTGGTGAACTTAATTAATACCTAGTTGCCACAGTCAAAGTGTTAAATCCTTCGACTTTCTATTGAATGGTGGACCAAGTTTATGTTGGCTTAGTGGGAGGCGGTGTTTCATAGCATAGGACATTGATGAAAGGCTTCTTTTATCTATTGTATGGCGGATCGAGACCATAGTGAACCAGACGGAGACGGTGTTACAAACATCTTCACACTACGACGCTCAGTCGAGCACTGCTCTGTCGCTCTGAGGTGCGCGACTCCGCACGAGATTTTTGGACAAACGCGATAACCAAAACTCGCCCAGCAAATGCAGTCCGTTGCTCTCAGAAGCATCCGTCGCTGCTTTTTGGAGCAATTGTTGCCCCGTGTAAGAGGGCCTTAAAAGTCCCGTACACACCTTGTAACTTCGCGTGCTTCATGCCGCCTCGACGAGTTGCCCAGACTCGCTGAGTTTCTCTCAAGAGTTTCAAGAGTTCTCTGAGTTTCTGACCGCTCGGCAGCATGATGCCGCATCAGGAACAGAAAGTCCACCAAGATCGGTTGCTGCCGCAGGCCGACAGCGAAGTTGCGAACCACAGAGTCAGTGTGAGACAAGCAGGCATTGAGCACGGTTAATAGTCTCGGTGACGCGCTCCGCGATGAGCCGAGCGCAGCTGCTTCGTACAGCACATTGTCGTCTGACATCCTCCTCCTCTCAAAGCTCATCTGCAACTCACTACTGCTGCACAGTGCGCTTATCTACAAGCCGGTCTGTGCAGCAGCGGTTGTTCTGTGACACCACTACGGCGACAAATCGCATTGACGGAATGCAAGGTGTGTCCTGGGCTTTAGCCTAGCAACACACCTGCTCGCTGAGTGCAGCTGCCCACAGCTAGCAACACACCTGCTTGCTGAGTGCAGCTGCCGACAGCTTGGCAACGCACCTGCTCGCCGAGTGGTGCTGCCGATCGCTTGACAACACACCTGCTCGCTGAGCGCATCTACCGACAGCTAGCAACACATCTGCTTGCTGAGTGCAGCTGTCGACAGCCAGCAACACACCAGCCCGCTGAGTGCAGCTACCGACAGCATCTGAGGGCTGCGTGTAGCACCGGTCTCTGGGGAACTTCATCAAGGCAACCATTAACTAATTGGCTGCGGCGGCTGACCGTCATCAAACTCTGGTCGATGGACGACCATCATTTATTTTTTTCCAAAGGGGCTGGTGTCCAGGTTGTCAGCTCTTTTATCGCCGTGATTTGGCAACGTTTTCGAAGCGCCTATGCAAAACCATGTAGTTTTACACCTCGTTGAGAAACGGTTGGAACATAAATTTATGTATGTATATTCTTACAAAGAACACTTTGCATGCAGATAATCGAAATCATGTTTTAAACTCCTGAAATTTCTTGTCTATTTTGACGGTAAGGACTCAAGTAAAAGAAAAGTAGTACAACACTTAACACACGGTATTTAAACTCATGAATTAGGTGCACTGTATCAATCAAATATACTCATTTGTTACAAAAATTACAATGGTAATAATGAGATTACAAATCATATTAACCATCGTCTATTCGAAACTTCATGTCTCATTTAGGTATTTTTTAAAAAAAAAAGCTCTTCAAATTTTTTATTTGCTACCAATATCTTGTAATTTTAACTGCACGTGAATTTTCTAAACTATAACACTAAACTTGGGTTAATTTTTATCTTTTATCATTAAGCTTATAAGTTAAAATTAATTCAAAGTAATCGCACTAAAACCCTGGACCAATGATACCAAGCCTTATCAACCTTTCCTCTCTGCTGTTTAATCTAGAAATAAAAAATTTAAAGCAAATAGCCTGTAAATGTTCTCAAATATATTTGTGGCCGTGGATTTTAAGTCGTGCTCCGCACTTCGCACCTAAACGCAGCCGGTGATCTCGAGCAAATAAACTTTGGCTTAATGAAATTCCTCAACGGAAGGCCTGTAAAATAATTATTTATGATGATAACGATACGAAAAGTATTTTCCTGCCCTCTATGTTGAACCATGTTTTGTTGCATTGACAGAAATGGGGTGGATTAACATGCGTCTCAAACAAGGAATGAAACTCTTCCCCTGCAAAAAAACAAAATTTACCGAAATTACCACAGAAATATCCGCTATTTAATAATGCATAGTTGTTACTTTCTGGCTTGATGGTTGGTCCGTCTCTCCGTCACGCACTTGGGAGGAATGACCGTATCTGTGATGTTTCACCGGTGCACAAGTACAAGTACTATTAGGATGGATATATTTGTTTCCCATCCACATCTGGAAGATTTATTTTAGGAAAATATCGAATTCTGGCATTTATGTCGGGCCGTGTGCTCTAGTAAATTAATAAAAGAGAACTTAAAATGTGTACCTCGAATTTTTCTCAGCGCCAGACTGTATTAAGCAATTCTCATTTCACTACATAATGACTATTATCGAACAGTTTAGTGATAATTTCGAATGTCAATGCTAAACTAACTGGGACCATTTATGAAAAATAATGGCGGGACGAGGGCATATAGACAATGAATATGAAAGGACTGAGTAATCAAATGTTGGGAAGCATAAGTTTCATAATTAATTGCAAGCCGTGGAAACGCTTAACGAACATGAAGCATCTGGGAACTGAAAATCCGTGGATTATTCAATATTGCAAACGAGTATGCCAGAACGTTTCTACTGAAAGAACGGCTAAAATGTTTTTTGACTGTCTTAGTTGAATGAATTTGAAAACTGATTAAATGATCTAATGACACTGACAGTTCATTTCAGGGTCAAGCGATCCAATTGAGCTTTTCGCAGTTAATCAGTTCTACGATAGAATGCTTAGATTTCAACTTAGTATTTTTGCTCTCCCCTTCTCTGTAAATTTTCAGCTTTCACAACGAAACTTAGCTCATTACTGAATTGAGTTCTACGTTTGAAAAATTTGGCTCCCACTCTTTTTTACATTGAAATAAACCTCAACTGGAACGGAGGTGACATTAATCATAGTTGGAATCTTGTTCAAACAAATATTACTTCACTCGGAGGTTGAAGTTACAAATATTTTATTTGAAGTAGCTTAATAAAATCTTTTCTCTTTTTGCTGGGATGAATTTTATCATCAGTTCCAAACAGATCTTTCTTTCAACTGCTGCCATTTCTAAACACAATCACGAATTACTTAGTTCACCAATGAACTACATTTTGATAGTGGTGTTGAGCATTTTTGATCTGTTTGATATACAGTATAATAAGAACAATGTTTGTTCTGCCGATGCTGTATAACGTGATTGCTAATGCATGTCGGTGTGAGTGAAGCTTCCATGAGGAGCACAAAGAATCACGCTGGTCCCAGTAAGGCGCGTGGGACGCAGTGTTTCCACGAGCAGGGTAATTACCCTAGTTTAGGGTAATCAGGGGTAGCTTAGGGTAATGTCTAGGGTAATAAAAAATATGGGCAAATCTAGGGTAATCAGAGCTCCGTGAAGGAAGTGACCGCCTAATCTACGAAAAATAGAAAATTGAAAGCCAATATGCAAGCACCGTACTGGTAACCACTTGAACGAAATGTAATGAAACGGGTCAGAATTTAGTGTTCACAAAACTGCACTGCTGCTGTGGTTAGTGTCGCATATTTGAATGTCATCAGGTATCGCTCTCGAAAGACGGCGTCAAGATACGAAGCCATAATATCTCTTTTCCACCTCGTTTTGACAAATGATTCTGAGTTGCATTTCGCTAATAAAAAACTCTATTGGTGTCAGCAACAGCCAGTCGACGAAAGTCACTGTCCTGTTCTGATTGCGCTCGTGCTTATAAGCTTCAACAGAATATTGACAGGTATGTTTGTTCTATTCTTAAATACCACAGCTAATATATTTCATCGTAGAAATAATTAATAGGTTCATTCTTGTGATAGTCATTAAATTAACAGCAGTGTTGCCTCACAGCGCCGGTATTTTGCCAGCTGCACGCCATGTTGCACGCCAAAGAAGCATGTTATTGTAGCGATGCAAACAACAAAAATTAGACAGGGTTCTTTCACACTTCGAGTTACAAAAGGTGCTTAAAGCGAAAGGAAGAAGCTATAAAATTAGTTACAAAAATTCATATAAACAACAGAGTACAGTTATCGACCCAAAACTTGCAATATATGTTTGTATTCTCACTTTCTTTCTTAGGCGCGGTAACACGGACGTAGAATTTGATATAGCTGCTGCTATCATGCGTAGAATTCCGTCAACCAAAATTGAAGCACTAAGGCTTCTAGCAACTGAGTCTTGAGGAAAGTTTATGCATATTAATAAAGGCAAGGTATCTTTTTCCAAAAACCTCTGAATTTTCTCACCCGCCCTTCAGGAAATTAATCAATTTGATTACTTTACGATCAACTTTATGAGTTGATAAGTGAATGTGATTGCAACGAAGTCTCTGAGAAGCATATGTGCTGTAACAAGATTGGTTAAAATCCGTTATGAAAAGATATGACGAAGGTCATGTGTGAGGGAAGCCAGAAAGTCATCGCAGAGAGTGGATCAAGGTGTTAGGTTAGATTGTGCATGTGGAAAGAATAGATGAAGCGCATGAATAGATTGAAAATTAATTTGAAAAAATGAATAATTGTACTAGGGATAGGAACACATATTATTGCATTTCTTGCAGCATAGCAGATGATCGCGCACCGAGTGAGGAAGAACCAAAGAAACCACATAGAAGAAAGAAAAGCTCCACTTCAAAGCTAGAAACTAGGCTCAAACTACCAGCAGAAACTTAAAGATTCGTTGACATCGAAACCTGAGTTTGAGGGATGGTTAGCCAAGTTCTCAAACTCAACAGAGCAAAAGGACGTGGAATATTGTAAGGTTTGTCGAACCTATATTACTTGTGGGAAATCGGAGATCAAGCGTCACATGCTCTCAGCGACACAAACAACGATCCATGGTGGCAAAAAAACTATCAATTGCCAGATATATGCTATCCAATGATCCTCTCGAAAATCGTGCTCGTAAAGTGGAACTGCAAGTTAGTGCATTTTTTGCTAAGCACCACCTATCTCATTGTGTGAGCCTCTTTTAGTTTGATGAAAACAGTGTTCCCAGATCAGGAGTCGCAGAAAAAAAGGGTGCCTTGGAAAACAGCGGGCATCAAACTTAATTCAACAGGTATTTGGCAAACATCTCGTACGTGATATCGTCTGGATATCAAACCAGCATTCTAACGTCGTTCGACTGGATTTCCCTCCTGACGCTCATGCAGTATGTAACACCGGGCTTATTCATACTGACGGAGCTCTGGAAACCAGTCCATTTACCTTTACGTTAATTTATAGATCATAGGTCAGGATTAGCTGTTTTAGGGTAATCTGGGGTAATCAACACCCTTCAGTTAGGGTAATCAGAGTCGCCTCGCGTGGAAACCCTGGTGGGACGCCAGATGAGGCCTCCAATGAAGTCAGGCTTTTGATCTCGCCGCAAGACCTTCGCGTTGCGACGGACCGACGGATAACTGGCGCTAAGTGTCGAAGTAAGTGCCTCAACTATGGAAATGCGAGGTTCTGTTGTCAACCGGCAGCGTCCCCATTTCGCAACCTCATGTGTTCTACACAGACGCGCAGACTTAATATTTAGTGTCAAAAGGATGTGGCTTCTGAACTAAGAAATATTATTTATAAACTAAACATGACAGAATAAGGGTATCAGCATGAATCGACATTTTTCATGTGTCTTGCAAGGTCTTAATAGCTGAGTTCGTCACTTAACTATCAATGCAAAATGTCAAAATGCTGCAGTAAACTAACGCATTCTCGTATGCACGGTGCATCAATCCCTAACACTTGCGATTCTGAACAATCCTGTAACGGTTTCACTCGGATAGAGTAATCTGTAGATAATTCGTTGTGTAATGAAAGCTTATTTCCACTTCACGCATCAATTTGTTTCCGAACAGTATCGTGTGGACAAAGAAGCGCAAGATAGCTCGACTGACGCAATGAATGAAGTTTAAGTATATACGTGTTCCTTTGACACCGACCAAAACTTTAAATATTTATATTACTCATTCTTCATTTGCATTTTTCGACGGAATTGTTCATATTCGCATGCAAATATTGGGAACAAATCTTGCACTAGTTGCATTGCGTAAATAACATTTCCAATAGACATGTATGTTACCCAAGTCGACCTTCGCATTTATTGGAATATCTCAACATATGAACTAGAAATATTTTGTTGAAAATGAAATATCTTTGCTCGTTGAAATTCATTCTGATGCTAATGAACTCGCACCAGTCAAAATGCTGGGATTTGATACATTCCTCAAATAAATCTTTCAGATGCGGCTGATGAGCAAATATACCCATCCTAATAGCACCCGCGATTGAAATGTTCCTTGTTTCAAAGCTGCAGTCATTAAGCATCCTAAACACTTTGACCGCAATTGGTAGAATTGAAGTTCAATATTCAACTCATATTTAAAGTTAATTGTAATAAACAAAATTGAAAATAACTATCATTTATTCGATAATGCCCTCATTTAGCTTTCATAACGTATTTATGAAAATAGAGTTTGTGACTACTGATCGGTCAGCAGCATTATGAAAATCCTCTCCGGGGCGACAGTTTGCGCACGTTGAGGTCAGAGCGTAGAAAGCGTGACAGAAAGACGGACCGACCAGCCAAGCAACAACTGTGCATTGGAGTAGACACCTGGCCCACTATAATGACACAAGCTAAATTACGCACAAAAAATATAAATATATAAATATACATATATTATTTATAAATATTGATTTGCAGGCAATTTAATAAATACATACATTTTATTTATTAAAGGAGACATCTGACGCTTTAATTATGTATGGATAAATTCATGAGTTTAGGAAAAACTATTTCCTGCCCCACAGAAAAAACATCTCTAATTATCATTCTTTTCCACTCATTGAAAATACCTTGAGCCCATTTCTAATGAGAAGGGACTTAAAAAATTGTAAATTTTAACGGCAAAGAGTTTTAATGAACATGAAAGCATTCCATTTGAAACTTTAAGCGACAGCTGTAAAGGAATCATATTTACATAGGAGATATTGAATTGCAATTGGGAAGCGCAATCGATATGGCTCTTCAGGAGCCAGGACAACAGCCCGCCTAAAGCAGTGCATGCAGAGAAAGATATAGTCATAGCACTTATTTCATTCCGCCCATGTCGCGTTCATGTTAATGATGTCATTAAAGATCGCCAAGTCTGAAATTGGTTGCCAAAGTTTTGCTGTGGGGAGTTTCATTATTACATAAACCAAATGGATAGCGGTTGTTAATCTTTTATGCAAATGCTTTAAGAGACTTGATGAAATCCAGCTCCTGCAAACATACTGGTGAATTAGAATACGATGTCAACACATCTCTATCCTCTATGTATTACTCACTGAAATCGATTAGAGAAGATAAAAAATTGTGTTCCCATAGGTTTCCCATTTTCTTTCCCAATGGAATAAAGGAGATCTCATACCCATAGAAAGATGTCTTTTCCGAAACAGGTGTATTTCATTTATTATGTCAATAGTTAATGAAAAATAGATTTGAAAGCGAGTTCAGTCATTAGGCTTTAGGAATTTCCTAGATTACTTTTTTTTTAGCTGTTGTTAGGCGATACAAAATCTTTTATTTGTTTATAATGGAGTTCAAGAGACTATAAGTAACTGAAAAGTTCTAGTTCAGAGTACAAATGTACATTCACAATATATACTAAAAGATTTTCAAACATATGAATTCCATCTACGATTGCCCCTCTAATTCCTAGGTTTTAAACGGTTAAAAATCGGTTTAAAACGGTTAAAAGAAAACGTTTTAAAACGAATTCCCTTTTAATTCATAAGTTTTAAACGGTTAAAAATTTCTTAGAAAAACTGAGTAACACTAAATAATTACATAAGTTTCCCAGTCTATTTTGACGTAGTAGAAAACAATAAAGAATGTTCGAATTACTCTCTTAATTCCTTGGCAGCCTCATTCATCGTAGTACCATGAAGAAATAGGAGTAACCAAAACGATGTTGTCAGCTTCCCTATTAAAAATTATAGGAGTGGCATCGGTGATTCCTAGTAGCGCTCGCATTACTACTTGGTTGTTGCATCCATGTTTCTCCTTTGATTCGGATTCGAAGTGTCCACTTTATAGGCGCCCCTGCACCTCTGTCCCAACCGGTGGCCACGCTGGCTCAGCATGGAGCACTACCGTCGCGCTCCCAAGGCGCGACCAGTTTCTCCTATTCACCATCGGAGAATCATGAGAGGCCCAGGATGGCCACCTCTTAATTTAATTTAAAAAAAACGGCTGCGCACAGCTGATTTCCCATTAGTCACACTTTCCAACCGTCACACTGCTCAAACCGATTATAACCAGTTTGCCCTTGAATTACCTTAGTTCTTGCGTGATTAATCAATTCATCATAAGCGAACACGGTTGATAGCACAATAAAAATGTAACAGAGTATGTAAGCTAAATACATCCCTACTAACGTGCAGAAAATTTCAAGGGTGCGTGTTCATTATTAAGCTGACGTTAATGGGACATGTTTGTGACGTATAACTTATGCTTGAAGTTTTCGCAACGCAATAACTAAGGTAATTAATGGGCAACTAGCTATATTTGGTTGAGAAGCGTCAACGGTTGAATGTGCAATAATGGGAAATCAGCTGTACGCAGCATTGGAGGCGAAAGCCTGCAGGGAACAATATTAATGTACCTTGAAAAGAATATAGCAACAATACCCTAGGGTCGTTAGAAGAATATACTCGTAGCTATATATAAACAAAAACATTCGTCTAGCAGATTTTTCATCTTTCATTCCTAAAATTAGAAAGGAAAATAAATTGACATTACCTTGCCCGAGCTTAATTACACCGGCTATTCATACACACACACTCCCCCACATATCCCCACACACAAACCCTCCCCACATCCCCCCTCCCACACACCTACCCCCCCCCACCCACACACAACTCCCTCACCCACACACACCCCCCCCCCCCCTACACACACACACGCACACAAATATGTGTCTGAACACATCGTTGATTACCTTCAAGAACGTTCTCCAATTCAAAGATTGCTGAAGACTGACGAGGGAAAATTCAGGTTTGGTTTCCACATTTTATTGTTTTTACATTGCTCACATTGAGGTTTTGCCTTCACTACCAGCCCCACCACAACGATGAATCGTCTAAAATATCAATTGACCAAGGTGGTGAAACTAGCAGTGGGGTCCTTGCTCCGTTCATGCTCTTGAAATAATACCTCTCCAGACCAGCATTCTACGTCTCTTCCATCTCTTGTTTCTTCTGACACCCTCACGTACTATACACCCTCATGTAATACACACTCGCACTGATATACACTCTAACACTACTTGAAACGTTTTAAATAATAGAGACACGATCCAGACATCTGTCACGCACAACACCAACTTCAAAACTGACGCGAAAGATGGCAACCGTCATTTCTCTCAAGAAAGATGGCAGGCGTCTCACCTAGAGGCCATCTGCACAGGTGGCCTCTGGTAGCAACATGGGAGAACTTGCTCGCATCGCGCTTATGAGTCGCGCCCTGGAAGTGTCAGAAGGGAAGAGGCCTCGGTTCGCTTAATACTCCTTTAATTCACCGCTGTCTCCTTTAATCAACCATGCTACTCCCTTAATTTTTAATAGGGCTGCTAGGTGAATTTGGACAAGCCCAATGTACATCAGACGGTTATGAAATCACTAATCACAAAGACTTTCATTTTAATTCTCAACTCAATAGACGATGGATTGATAAGTTAACCCCGTCTGATACTCCCAAGCTGAAGTTTCCCATAGGAACAGCGAAGCGATGCGCGTGGTAGGATTACCGTGATGTTTTCCGACACAAATATTTGATCTGTATTCAAACACTGAATCGAGATTTTTACCTTTAACAAATTTTATGAGTCCCATACAAAACTGTTCAGAAAGTGATCCTTATATATGCCAATCAACAGATATCGCATTAAATTTCATGACAGACATCACTCGGCATGACGAACGCGATAAAATACTTTCTGAACAACGCTATACTCTTTATAACCCCCTCGATCCCACACATTCTCCAAACTTTTCATCTGAAGATTCATATTATTTTCGACCATTAGCAAATGCATGGATTAAAGATTCATGAGACGAACGAGTAAAAATTACAATGAACAATTGCTTCCTGACGAAATTAGGTGATTGTAGTGGAATAAATGAGGTCCTTGCTAGTGACAAACGGTATTTCAGGAAAAAAAGAGTGTGTAATGCTGATTTAAATTTTTTTTTCACCGGGTATTGAAACATATAATCAACCTACATGTATCATGATAGCGTGTGTGCAAAGTCAGGGGTACAACAAAATTGAAAATAGAGGTATTTATTTGAACTGTACCATAATAATTAAAGAAAGGAAAAAAAGTTTCTTTTGCCCAGAACACATAACTAATTATCCCAGTTTGTTATTAGTTTCCCAAAATAAAGAAGCACAATGTAGTTCTCTCACACCATCCTCTCAACATGCAATGCAACAGCAGTGGAACTTAACTTCGCTTCGCAGTCGAATCTTCGAATTACTAGCAGTTAACTCGTGTAAATATTGTAAGCGTAACTGCCGCAAGTAACGAGAAAAAAGGAGCAGAAACAAATTTTCTGCCAACGAAGATTTACTAAATCATTTCAGTGATCATCACCGCCTCGCAAGAGAGAATTATCGTCCAACCGAGCCCTTGCATGGACTTTTAGGGTACGTTTATGGCCAGGCACCTTTATTCTTCTATTATTACTTAACGGTATATTGTATGTTAACAGGGAGCCAAGTGTTTAAATATTTCAACCGTCTATTCCTCGACCGAAAACTCTTTTAAGTAAAAAGCACTCGGACCGCATCGCAGACCTTTTCAATCGATGCTTCAAAGCATTCAGAGTTAATACTATTGGCCGCATCGTTGTTCCGAGCTGCCTTCAGTATTCAATATTTAAATAATTTCTCAAACTCTTCTACTAGTTGATATCGAAGCTGTTCAAATGATTATTGGTGAGAAAAAATAACTCAAAATTAAATTTTCTCACGATGATTGCTGTGACATGTATAAACACGCTATTATAGGATGTACATATTGCCAAAGTGTTTATAAACACAATTATTCCTATACTTAAGAAAACCGTCTTCTTTGCAAAATACGCAGATATCATTGAAGTTGAATTATTTCACCCATAGGTTAGGGGTTCTGAAATCCGCGTACGCAGATATGTTTCTCCCAACATCAAGAAACAACGTCGACCAAAGAATTATTACACCTAATCATGTACGCATCAGTGTCAAGATGAGAAAGAAAAATTGCTTAACCTAGAAATGTAACAGAAAATTTTTGACCCCCAGCAGTCATGCAATAGTTATGGTTACATTTCTAGACGTTTCACTATCCTGAGATTTACATTATGATGTATAATCAAGATGTTTAGACAGTTTGGCTCTACGATAGCTTCACCCGGACGTTGAAAGAAACAGAAATCGAGACCGCAAACTAAACAACAATTCTATCATTAATGAAGTCGATTTGAACTCAAGAGTGAGATTTGAAAGATGGGGGATACTCAGGTTACCAGCGTGAGGACTCTCATAATACAACGGTATCTGAGCAAAAATAGACTTCGTGGTCTTTTCATGAACCTCTTCATGAACCATCGCTTATGCCCTCCCATAAATGGACTCCTTCATAAACCATGTCATGTTTTTCGGGGATTAAATTTTTGCCACAATTCTCTCGAGCAAAAAAAAATCGTTGGGAAGGTAATTCAACACAAAGTAATGAGATGAAAGTTGAGGTTCTCGGACACAATTATGTCAGGCGTTAGTCGACAAAATGATGTCCGATTTGAAAATGAAAGGGGACGCATTCTTCCTCTAGTAAACAGAACCTACAACTAAACACGGTCTTGGATCTATGATGGATTTGGATTTGTTTTTTCTTCAAGTTGCAGTGAAAAATTGGCTATAATTATTAATAGAATAATAAAATTTATTGGTCACGAACAGTGAGAAAAAATCATTAGCTATTGTTTTTAAGGCACCAGTTTTTTACTACGTTCGCCAATCGTTGTTCAAAGCCGTCACCGTAGTTTCAATTTTACTGAAAATCTAGACAGGCATCAATTTTCATTTAAGTAGCCGGGGTATAGACTCGTTTTTTTGCTGCTTCACAACTATGGGACGCAAAGAAGACGTCCCGTTATGACACAAACTGGCTATTGCATTTGGTCGGGCGACGGAACACTCAGTGCAGGAAATAAAAAAATTCAATGGGGTTTCATGCCTGTTTACAACAATCGAAACTCTCTGATTCATCCGACATTTCAATGAAAAATTGGGATGAGAAAATCTCTTGCGTCTGCATTAAGTTTGTCGTCCGTTTTTTACGGGAGTTGCAGTCCTCGATAGCTAAAACGCATGCGTCTTAATTTGCCTTCAGCGCACTATGGGAAAATTTGAGTGGCTGGTGAAAAATTTCTATTCTGATATTTTCAATTTATTCTAAGCTCTTTCAAACTTGATCGGCAGGTAAGCAAAGACTGTTGTTAGATTGAGTCACGGAAAAGATTCCCCGCGTCTTCAAAAAAGATTATTTCTAATTTGTTCAGACGCCGTACCTATACAAACGCCGGAAAATAAGACCAAATCTACTCATGTATTAATTGAATTATTACTCCAGTCGAAGGATGATACAAAGGTAAGATGGCTTTTACACGAGATTTAAGAAATTCTTCGCACAAGGCAAAATCCAGAAACACTGCTGTACGAAGTACAAATAAGGGGGAAGAAATTCTATCAGGAGGCGAGAGTGGCAGATTAACAAATTAGGAAACAGGTATTTCGATGGCTCCTGCAATACTGGAAAGCTAAGTCTTCACTCTGTACAGTTTTAAAAATATAATACAAAGTATGCTATCGTGCGTAAATTGTGAAATATGGGTAAATTAGAGCGATTAGTAGCAGTAAAAGCTTTGAAACATAGCTCGTTATCATTAAAGTCGGATTCATTAGGAGACGGACACGACAGGTCAAGACAGGGCACTACAAAACTCATAAAGCTCTCAACCCTTTGAAGCTGAGAAAAAATCCACATTTCCCCTCGCTCATAAAACATCTTTCAAAGCTTGAGTCCGCGTAGCTAGGGATATTTCCTCGAGTGTTCAACACTTATTCACTGTAGTTAGAAAAAATGAATTTCAACGGGAATCCAGCCAATGCTTTGTAAGCGATATTAGCTCATAATCGTGACAACTTGATGACATTCAACTTAAGATAATTAATTTAATTACTATTTGTTGAAAAAATAAACCAGACGTGGAATGGTTCTGTTACGATTCTCTTCGAGAAAAGAACCAAAAATCAGTACAATGGGATAATTGCTCTTAATTTGCGACGAAAGAGGTCTGCATGAATGGGATATTATATACCTGAAGGAAATACGCATGGTCGCATGCCCCTTCGTACGACTGCTTGCGAACATAATGAGGAAAAAAAATGTACCATTATTCTCCCCCTCGCCTGGTACATAGCGAAAGACTTTAAACACGAAAGCACCGAATTTAGAGGAATGAACGTGCAATATTACATCATTCAGCCACCCGAAATACTAATAAAGCCCCATACGATGAAGAGGTGAAAACCGGCCAAAAGAGTAATGATTCATTCAATCAAGAATTGGACGTAGATGGAGAAAGAGTACTTAGAGAAGATGATGCCAACTCTAATGTGCCACTTGCTGTACATCGTAAATTTCCAAGTACTAAGACAGGAAAAAACATGTTGACTATTATCGTTCAACACTTTTATTCGGTACCATTTTCTAATATGAAAAATGTTTTGTATGAGAAGCTCTGAGTTGAATGAAAAGCATCGATTAATAGCGCACTTGCTCCTCATTGTGCACCCACAGCGCACTAGCACCTTACTACATTACTAGCTCCTCACTAGCGTAGGCAGGCAGTCCCCACTGCTGCAGAAAATCTTTTCCTAAAGAAATAACGCACGCCGGTTGCATAAAATAGCACCTGAGAGCATCATAAGTACCATTTTAAAGCAAGTCTAATGTTCTTTGAGTTCGATCTTAGGGTTAATTTGACCACGCTAGCGTCAAGGGCAAGCAAGAGCTTTTGGTCAAGAAGCAACGCTGCACAAAATAAGGAAATGCGTTTTCGTGCATCAGAGTATAAAACGAATGCCTAAGGAACAAATTTACAATATTAATAAATGTAGATCTTGACATTTCCCTTTAAGGAGGACGAACTCTAATGTAAAATCAAAATCCTTTTGGGTCGAGATATCATATAAGCAATTTTTGCGTGAAAATGTTCCTAAACCCTTCCTACATCACGTAGTGAAAAAGGAGACCCTGTACGAGGCTTCTAACCCCCAAAATACCACCCCCCCCACAGGGGGTATTTTCAAAAAATACTCTTTTGGGGGAGGGTATTTGGGGGGTATTTTGGAGGCATACCCAGAGGGTTTCCATAATATCCAAAGGGAGAAAACAACAAAAGCCAAGTGAAATATTATAGAAAATTAGTTGTATCAGTTATTTTGTGGTAATAACAAAAACCTAAGAGGGAAGAATGCCCCTTTAGGAAGAATTTCTTTGATATTTAACCTAGAGCAATGAAATTTGGTACACTGATAGGAAATGAAATTTGGAATCATTTATCTTAAGTAAAAAATTTGATTTTTTTGAAAAGAACGAGATATTCATAGAAAACGACGTTTTAGGGGGTTTTTCAAAACGCATCTCCTCCGACAGTTTTTGAGTAAAAGTGTTGATTTAGGTGTTATTGGATGCGAAAATACATGTAAATTCCAAAAACAAACATGGCATTCTCCAAACATGCAATTTGAAATGGAAAAACATAAAAAATACCACGGCATGTCTTCTTTCGTAAAAAAACGAACTTTATGACGTCACAACTCATGATCGAAAATGAATTTCGAATTGCCAATTTAGTTTTTGAAATGCCCGCGTTTATCTGCATACAATGATACCAAAATCGTTACTGTAGCTCAAAAACTGTAGAAGGAGGTGCATTTTGAAACTTCAAAGTCCATTGTTTGCAATATAAGCAAAACAAAGAAACATAAACAATTGTAATTAAATTTTTTCTAATTTTTGGTACAGGTTAGACCCCTGAAATCATTATAGAGTAATCCAGAGACATAGGAGATGACATAGCAACGTCAAGCCGTGAAGACAAAGCCATGGGGGAGTCGTAAAATGATGAAATACCACTTCCCCCTCCTCTCCCCTCCATTCTTAAAAACCCCGTAGCATCGGACCCAGTGCACTTACGAAGCTTATTTTTTCACATGATGTACCTGACATCTTACCCTTTCTATAGCAGCTAAAAATCAATATCCCGAGAAAATTCGCCAATCTGGTGGTATTCTCCCCTGAACAAAACCCCCATTTTCTCAGAACCAACTTTTCAAGACTTAAATTTGACGCAAAATTTCAGCCACAGTTTTCATCCGATTGAGGTCATCTTTTTTGTAACACCGAGAGCAAGGTGAGTACTATAATGCTCAGAATTATTTTTTTTATGTTATTTCAGAATATTTTTGTATGAATTTTTTATGAAAATAATCGCGAAAATATTTTTCAAACATTTTTCAATTTTTTTTAAACTTAACGAAACTCTAAAAGCCGTATTTTGACAGGTGTTCATTGTGAATCAAACATAAAAAAAACATTCGCCTCTATCTGCGTTATTGGCTGAGAAATTATTTTTTTAAAGAATTTCTTTCGAGCCGGGGGGGGGGGGGGGGGGGAGTTTTTGGCAAATTTCTAAAACTTTATAGGCTTTACCTGTCTATTCGAATGCTTCAAACGTGCTCTGAATACCTAAATGCTTATTTCAATGTGGAAGTATTTTTTTTTTAATTATAGAGAAATAGCGTTCGGTCTCCTTAACCAAGAAAGGCGTCTTGGAAATCAACCTGTTACTATTTAGAGGAAAACTCTTGCTATCCATACTCAAAATTAAATACAAGTTTATATGTAGGGAGCTTTTACTTCCATGTACACACATGCATTTCCACAAAATTATGAATTATGCTCAAATCCATGAATACTTAATGAAATTAAAGCAATTCTTGATACATGACTGACAAAATGTTTTAAACATGTTTACACTGTTGCATGTTTTTAAGAACATTAACGATCGCAACTTTCGATATAGACATCAAGAAGTCACACAATTTCGAACGAAATATGCTTCTACGAGACACTTCTAAATTCTAAGTTTTTCCTTAGAATCGTAGAATCGTTAATTAATCATTTCGATTATTTCAAGCGAGTTATCATCAGCGATCTGCTCCTGATCGGTGTCGAAAGGTGTTACATTCCAGTAAAGATGTTGCACATAATCTTGAGCATTGATTTCTTAAATGCCTTACAACTAACGCCAGGACGCAATAAATTTTACCATCGGTCGAGCCGACAGAGAAGGTATTTGCCGCTAAGCTCTAAGTTTACCCAACGAGAAGAAACGCTCGACTTGCACTGTGGAGTTTTCAATTCTCGAACCAGTTATAAAAGCGCACAACCGTAGGCGCCCCGGTAGTCAACAGCACCGCAATGTTTTAGTCACTAATGAGCCTTCAGAATTGTGCTGATCAAAAAATTAAAAGCGTATTCTGAGAGAAGTAAATTAAATCAAATTCACTAAGACATTTCAGTTCTGCATTTCTGTTCTGCAGATTATAGGTATATTTCAGAAATGTTCAAATATAACAAGGTTTAACGCTCATAGAAGAGTGATACATTACCTAATTATTACGCACGGTTGTGTTATTCCAATATTTTATTTGTAATTTTAAGTTTATTATTCACAGTTCCTTTTGCTCTTGCCTTCAAGTACGTATGTTTCAAATTAGTTCATTTTTCCACCAAATTAAAGTCGAATGACAAAGCAGATACGACCACGCCTAGATCAAGCGTTCCTGTGGCTTTTTTGACAGCCTTGACCGTATCGTTCTCACCAACAATCTTTTTGTCGTTTCGAACGGCAAATTTATCATCTTAAATACAAACACATAATTGGAAAATAAGTATATTTCAACCTTTAATGAAGTCACGGTAAAATTTGATTCATATTAATATGCGTAAATGCGACTAGTGCGTTGTGAAAAACGGGACAGAGAAGTAATTGAGGACAATAATTTGTAGTCCGTAAGAATGGCTCAAATGGAAAGACAGTTTAGTCGAACAAGTACAAGTAAGTTAATGAACAAGCAAGTAAAACAATTTGAAAGAAAAATCAATAATTTTACTGATCAAGTTTCTATTATTAAATGATCGATGTTTCTAAAACGGTGACGAATAACTCATTGAGCATTCAACCATACCTGTAACTTGTAAGATGCGTCTGTGTCTTCCATTTCCATAGAACGCTTCAAAATCTAAGTGATGATCCAGTGATCTACACTATTTTATTATTATATTAAATTATATTAGAGTTGGCGAAGTATATCTTGGGAGTATGAAATTATTACAACTTGCGTAATAAAAATAGCTCCAAGCTTGCGAAGAAATTACATGCAAGCCATTCAGAGGAAAAATTAAAGCAAAACTAGATATTATGAAATACAATCTCATCTTTGGATAGTTAAGTTAAAGCATTGAGCGATACTCCTAAATGCTGAGCTTTCTTTCCGGAGACTCACATGAGGTCGAGCTAGGCTGGAGGAGTGTAAACGCTGTCGACAATAAAAGCCGACAACGGTATAAGAGAGGTCAAATAACGTACAGCTAAACTAAGATAATTAGGCAGGATTTGAAGGGAGGATCAGCATTGAAAACCTACACAGCTAGAGGCACTGGTGTGAAATCTGCAGCATTTAAAACAGCTGAGATGCATCGCAGTTTGTTATTAGTCGAACTGAAGTCTCCAAAGTACTCCAAAGGGAGTAATTTTCAGTAATAAAAGAAGGTAAGGGGCATGCTTTTTTCTTCGGAGTTAAATATAATTGGTCAACAGAAAAATGAAAACACTCGTTCAAGCAGAAGGCACTGTTGAACTTTCGTGAACTTCTTATGTTATGATTTTTTTCAGATTGAGCTTCATTTAATACCGTTGCATTTGCTGGCGTACTAAACGAAGAGTTCATAACTGCACGAAAGTGTACTTGAAAATTAAACATTTTGAAGGTATACTTTTCGAAGTCTTACATCTGTTAAGAACGCTTCATTAAGTAATTTAGCAATATAAATTGGCGGACCACTTTAAACAAAACGTAAAACGTGTTGCGAGACAAATAATTGAAGGAATTTGTCCTCCTAAAGGAAAATAACAGCAGAGTCTAATTTAACCTTTCGAAACAGTGATTTATGTTTTTTATTCAAGCCATCGAATAGATTTGCTGTAAATAAATTATTACAATAAAGAACAGAGACGCATATGTCTTTCCTCGGTGCTACTTCATTTTTGAACCTGGTGGTCCGTTTCCATAGATGAGCGTGGTAATTAAATACCAGTGCACAAAACGTGGTCCATTTATTTCACGAGACATTGTGTTTAAAAACGACCTATTTTTGGGGTGTCTAGACCAATTCATCGAGCAATTACGTTTATTTTGTATGGATACAAAATTAATTCTATACTTATTATTCACGGTTGATTGCCATTAAATTATCATTTCCTGACATTAAGTGCTTGACAATTTTAATTTTAATCGAACAAACTTCATACCAGGTCGACACAGTACTTGCGTTTACGACATGCGTCTCGTACAGGACAGATGCTTGCATTTTTCTCCATGTGGCTCTTTGTTTATGCTCAAGTATAAATCGTGTTACACTGCCCAGTCTGTTGATGTTGGCCCAGCGCAGCTAGCGGTTCGTGACTTTAGCCACACAAAGCTACTCTTTGCTCCATCGTTAGGACACAGCGGGCGGCGGCGTCAGCTGATAGACGAGCGGTGGCTGATACGGAGACTGCATTGTACCTCGCTTTCAGCCGTGGGCGGTTAAGGTGGTGATGGTTTGCGTAAGTCTAACGTCAAATCTTTTTGCCCCTTTAACGTCTATTAACTTATTAATACATGGATGTCGATCCTGGCTTATGCAAGGACATGTGTAGATTTTATACCAAAATGTCAATGTCATACGCGATGCTATTCTTGTCGTACTTTCCTATCCGGTAATTTATTTTCTTTCTTGTAAAACATTCCGAAATTGTTGTCTACACTTGTTGAGTGATAAATGTATTTCGAAAGTATTTTTCCCCTAGTATCCTCGACTGATCCCTAGTCAACTTCTGCTTTTTATAAATGATGTTTCTATTATTATTTGTGGTGAAGTTCGTTTGAATCCCACTTTACGACTAAAAGTAGAGGTAAACTAAGCTTCCGATGCCACGGGCGTACGCTCCGATGAATTGCAATGATCGTAGGAACAGTGTTGTCCGCTTTCATAATACATCTTAACGTATCTTATTTTCAGTTAAACTTGTACACTAATGAATTTTTCGAAATTCACT
The DNA here is from genome assembly GCA_030386875.1 of Morinoia aosen. NCBI lineage: Eukaryota > Metazoa > Arthropoda > Malacostraca > Amphipoda > Talitridae > Morinoia > Morinoia aosen. The sequence goes on along the minus strand of CM059567.1, from coordinate 85,882,806 downwards.
AGCGAGTGGGAGTTCCTTTCTCATCCTGAGCTATGTGGAAATCTGATTACAGTGTCAGTTCAAAGACAGCGGTTACAAAAGGGCTTACATGTGAAAAAAGTCGTGTGCTCATGGGCGAAAAATGCTCTCCAATGAGAGCTGAACATCATCCGAATAAAAGGAGAGTATGATTGCAATATTCATCCCATTTTTAAGTCATGAACATTCAAAGATGGATATGAGTGGCTACCCTATCAAAAAGTAGTTCAAGTCCAACTCACACCTAGCTCTCGATGCAAAAGAATTTTGCTACAAGAGTTGACAAATAATAACTCGAGCAGACCCTGACGATTACTATTTTTTGAGTTTTTTGATCCATGTGATCCATTACGACCAAGGTACGTTGATATGTGTAACAGACTCGACACGAGCAAGCACATAGACTGGCTTTTAAGGACACGTGTATTTAGCACATGGCTCGTTCTTTATAAATCAGATGCTTACTTATCATTGTAAGGACTATTAACACAAATCTAACTCTCCTTTCAATGAACGAGCAGTATGATTCGTTCTGAGTATGATCAATCATCATTTGGAAATTTGAGTTTTTCTGCTTTAGTTTTCATTCTTCATTCACGCATCCCACATTTCCTAATTTTACGACATGAGAATCAGACATTGCACCTGCTTCAAATTTATGAATCTAAAATAATTCTATAACCCTCATTTTGACTTGTGCGCGAGATTTTTTGAGCCTAAATGCTGTAAGCAAACATCGGTGATGAACGATGAACCTTTCAACTTCTTTGCAACATAGGAAAAGATGATGGCTTGAAGTAAAATGTCAAATCGAATAATTGTAGTTAAATTGGAGAGATTCAATTTCCTAAACCTTATGCGTTGATGGTGCGTTGTAAAATCAAAAAATGCTTTGATTATGCTCGCCCTAAAATGCTGTGATGAAGCTTTGGACACTAGGGCGAGGCCTTTAGTTGAAGCACACTGGTTCTCCGTTTAAACCTCACCCGTTAAATCTCTTCAATAAATTAATTTTATCACAGTATGCGCAGTGTACAGTTTAGCAATAACGATCTGATTGTGTTTAAGGATTTTTTCAAGGAATTAGTCCCTGCCGCACATCATGTTGTTGCTCTGATGTAGCTTTGGGTTTGATTCTACAGTTATTGCGAGATGGTCCAGTCGCTTCTCCTGTTCATACCCACGTAAAAGCACTATTTCTCGTTTTCAGCAATAAACCCGAGGGGAAATCTTCTCTTCTATCCACAAAAGCATGATATGGAAACAAACAAGCAGCGCTAGGAGTGCGTTGTCGCATGTTCATCCCAACACCCTCCCAGCTCGTGGCAGCAATGGTGTGGAATTTTCAAATTTTTCTTCCCATGAAGGGAAAATGGCAAACGAATCTTACAAAACAGTTTCTCACTCTACATAAGGTTCTTTTTTAGGCGGACAAGGTTCTTTTTCGATCAGTGCACTTAACTGCTGGTTATGAAGATGGACATATCGTTCAGAGTAGTTTTGAGTGGGCAAGATCGAAGCAACTCCTGATGAAACGAAAGACCTGGGTGCCACTCGGCTAGTGCTGACGCAATTTTCGTAAACATCTCCAACACATCAAGCATAAACAGATTTTCTCAATTTCTTTATAGGCACTGAGAAGAAATTACCGTAAATTTCACTTTCCGTCTAATTCACTGATTATCATGAAAGGTACCAAATTTCAAAATTCTACAGAAAACTAAAATCACATCGAGCAGTTCAGGAAGTAAGACAATTCTAATTGACATGAAGCTTTCTACACCTTGAAAACATTTTCCTCTATGGTGTAAAGTAATATTATCAGATCACAGAACAAACCTATGTACGAGCTGTATTCATATCGTACAAAGGTAACTGGGTAAGGCTTCCACAGTTGCCGCATACTGACTTCCGCTGTAGTCCGATCTAAGAATAAAATATATTCCTATGATAATTGCTTATCTGAGCCATCATTGATTGAACTTGAATGAAGTCAAGCTCATTTCGATGCATGTATCAGTGAGAATGGAGAAAAAATTTCAATTACCCTGATGATTAGGATTCACTAAATTCCTTGTCTTATTTTGGAGACTCATTTCGCTTGATTCGTTTTACTTCGGTAGAAGTATCCCTACAGTAAAGTTGCTGTTTGGTACTTATCTGCTGGCTATGATCTGATTGAGAGTATCTCAACGAAACTAAAGAAAGGAATAATGAAGCACAAACGTATTATGCAAGCACCGTTCGTCCAAAATTTTCAGAAAGTACAAGGATAACTACCTTTTTATATATAAGATCAGTTTTACAGCAGTTCGGGGCAGTTAAAATGGAGCAGCGATTCAGGCTTTATTTCTACTTGTACCGCAGCTTTCTAGCTGCGTGAGTCATTGCCTTAGTTCTTCTGTTCGTTAACTTCACTGAACAAAGATCGACTGCAGTGAGCAAGTAGCCATTCTAGGCCAATCGTGGATTCTTGTTTTGCACACTGCAGTAGCGAGCGGATAGTTTTTATTGCTCTAAATGCTAAGCAGCTGCAATCGATATTAGCTGAAACCCTCCCTACCATTTGCACTATGTACCACTCCAAATCAACTTGAAATAACTTCATGCGCTGAATTTCAGAAATTTCTTGGAGACACATCACTGTAACTCCATGGGAAGAAAATGAGAAACTGAGCAACGTAATTGGAAGAAAATTAAGGCAAAAAATGAAAAACTGTGCTGCTAACCTACAAACTATGTTAATCTGCATGACCTGCAAATACTCTATTTGTGTTGAAAAAATAGGGACGCTGCTGAAAAGCTCCAATTCCTTAAAGGGAACTGAATAGGGTACACTCTCACTATGCTTGCTTCCTCGTTTACTCCGACGTTAGTTCGCAAATTATTCTCGTAGTATGACTGTTTATTTTTTATTAATGTGTCGACAATCTCCAACCACAAGCACACCTGACGTTTTGAATTACAGTATGAAGTCTATGTACAATAACAGTAGAGACGCGAGGTTTCATTGCCTCATAATCCTATTTTGTTTTTTATGTTCTAATGTTTGAGCCTAGAAGAGCCAATGCTGAGCCTTAAACTGAGGCCACATACATACCTGCAGTGCTGCTTTGGTAGAACAGTTATGGACAAAATGCATGAAAATCATTTGCGAAACATAATATTTTGATCAATGGATTGATAAGACACAGTTTTAGCCGAAAATCAAACAATGATATATCAGAGTGCATTATAAAATGCCCAGAAACCTGTTTCTTTTTTAACGTTTCTTCTCAGAGAGCAACTTATTGACTCAGAAAAAACGATGAACGACAAATAAATGTATCAATTTTCTGTACAACATCAGTTTTACGTTGTAAAATTTTCGGCAAACTGTTTTTTTTTCACGAAGCACATACAAAATGCTGAGCATTTGATATTTAAAGAAAGAACTCAGATGTCCTGGTACGCAAGAGCTTACGTAAGTAACGAATTATCTATGCATGAACCTACCAATAACAAGAAGCATAAATCATACGTAGGCGGTAAAGGTCGGCAAAAGCTGTAATATTAAAACGAGTGGCCCCGGTAATTGAGGAGGAGGCGGAAGCCGTGCATGTGCGTGACTGCAGAGAGGCTCCCGGGTTGTTCAGACTAGCCCCAGCGGACGCGAGGGTCGGCCAGATCTTCACGCTCTCATTACACAATCATCAGCATGACGTTTTAATGCCCTCACTAGCTTGCCATGACCTCGCTGCTTCGCATACTCTTCTGCTAAATATCGCCTCGAAAAGTTTTCGGAATGCAGTTCTGCTCATGATCAATTGGCGAAAAAAACCTGTGCTCGTGCACACTGTAATGGAGAAACATTGGGCGCATCATTTCTTCGCTGATCTTTCTAGATTTATGGAAGCGGAAATGTTTCTTGGAGGTTCAACTTTAATGTTGATTGGATTTGAATGAATCATCTACCGTTTCTGAGGGAAAATAAAAATTCATAGAATTCTTTAGAAGATTTCCAGTGTTCTACATATTATTCTACAAATAATCGAAGAAAATTGTACATTACGATACACATTTAGATCAAATATTTTCATTAATGTAAAATAGAAATGAAACAACGATCTAATAGTTCATTTGTTCCGTACCTTAGAAAATTGTAAGTATATTTTTATTGGTAGTGAACAGTTCCAACAGCAGTATACATACTACAGTTATGCCAATGTACATTTAAATACTAAAATTTTATCAATACTAAAGTCTCCTAAATTTATTTCAATAATCGCTTCCAGAATTTGACAACATGGTGCTACAGCAGCAATTACATAAATGTTGGCATAAGTCCGAAAATAGATCACTTTGATACAAAGGTAATTAGAGCAATCAATGTAAAGATAAACCAGGCCACATGGAAAGCGTACAGTTCGACCTCTACCTCGTTTGATGAAATGTTATTTAGGCGGATTCTTCAAAACTTTTTGCATAGAATAAAACTCCAAAAGCTGGAAAACAAGTCGCGTCTGTACAGAAATTGTATCACACCAATTTTCAAAGTACTGTGAGTGAATGAAAAATTAAGATGACCCTTCCGGTCCAGTTTTTTTATTTCCTAAAATATTTCTCAGTGTTATCAACCTATTTCAAGTCAGTCATCAAAATACTACAAGATTTTTTGAGCTTATTTCCTTCGTAATTTGTACGTGCAAACATCTTTAGTAGGCTACAAAACATTGTCGTCTTCATACAAAGTAAAACACAATGATTAACTACAACCTTTTCACGTCCTTAAACATTCGAGCAAAACCCGTTTTGTGCGCAGAAACTATCACAATGGAAAATATCTCCATTCAGTAATGATGGGATGTATCAAATGGTACAAAGTCAACCAATGCCATTCAGCGCTCTTTTTGCATTGGAAAATTGCTCGTGCTCAAAAATGTCTAAAGAAAAGAAATTAAAATAATTTTCAGTTGGATAATTTCCGCTCGACATGGACAGACAACATAGTCTGAAGAAATCGTTTTTACCGCAATAATTTTCTTGGGAACACGCTTCTGAAATATAAACACTGCAAACATGAAATTTAGCGTCGAAAGTTCTTCAAAAGTTCTTGTACCTCGTTCTCACAGCAAATTTATACAGCTGGAGAGGAGTTTTTAACCTCAAATTACCCTGTCGAGTTAGAGCTGGCAATACAAGGAACGTGTTTTGGTCGAGTGCATTTATTAAGTATGCGCACAACAAAGACGGATGGCATCTGCAGTGGTGCTCGTTGGCCAATTTAGAGCAGGTTTAGCACCGTTATAAATGAGGACAGCTAGAGCGATGAATTCGGGTGTCCTCTTGCAGCGACGGCCACAATTACTGGCAGCTCGTAGTGAACACAGGAATCCTTTCATGACCCCGGCGTAGGTAATCTCCTGCGCTATGGTTATGTTTCACTTCGCTCTCAGAACAGAGAAACGCTAATAAATGACCCTATTAAGTAGGTGAGATTACGGCATTTAATATGAATGATTTTTGGTTGACATTGGGAGGCCCAAAAGTTCACCACACTTCCCTGGGAGCGAGGGAAGAGAGTCACAGCTCACTCACATTGCACCGCAGCGTTCTCAGGAAGCTGTACGTACATCTTACGGGTGCGCACAAGATCTTGCGAAAACACGAAAAGGATCATTTTCAATATATTCAACCATTACCAACATGATCTGTTTCAACAGATTATGGGTAAATCCCTACGACTCTCTAGCTTGACGATAAGGAGACTCAAATTTTTTTGTATTATTTAATCAAGCTTCAAATGTCAGGTTGTTATTGTCAAGTTGTTATTATCCACAGTTCAGAAGCGGGGAAGAAGTTCGGAACAGTATCGTTAATGTTTCATGCATTTGAAATTGTGTTCTCGAAGCCAAGAACTACCACCACAAATGCATTTTTCACTCAAATAATTCTTTGAGATATGTGTTATCCGAATAAATAATGAATTATTTGTTTTCCCGGAAAAATTGTCACCAACCGAACTTGCAATAGGTGAGGAAGTAACTTTGATCATATTAAAACGAGGTAGGAAGTTTTATTAAAATACAGTCGTAGTGAAAGAAACTAGGATGCTTGGATCTGGGCCTAGTGTACAGGAGAGCTGCGAGCCTCTCTACTTAATTAACGCTCTTCACTCCGGCAGTCGAGGCCGCAAACAAAAGAGCGCCGGACGCTGGCACCGCGCCTCTCAAGCCCCTGGATAATAGTCGAATTATTTTTTAAGCAAAATACTTAGCATATCCACAAGACAAAAGACTTAAAAAACGTTTCAATCCTAAAATAGACTTCCGTGCAATTATTTGTCTCCTCGCTGAGTTTTGAGTAATTTTTTTCTGAATTCTAAAAGTTCGTTGATAGCTTGTGAGCCACCTGACTGAGTGTATGGTATGATGACTACAATGATGAGTATGTTGTTGTTTGGATTTTAAAAGAATGGAGGGGCTCACGTCTAACTTACGCTGCGTCAAATCGCAGTCCACTACGTTTTAAGTCGACTCATCCGTTAAATGTTTTTGACAAACCTTTGTCTGAAATAAGAGCACGTGTGCTATTCAGCAGCAAATTACCACTGTTGTTGACGCATTTGCTTACAGCACTCGCATTCGTAGTAAGAAAATTGTTCTTAGTGGGCGAATTAGATTTTTGGATGAATTACTGGTCGGTGTCTGGTCTAGAATTTCTCTTAGACAGGGATTCGTGGTTTAAATTATCCAAAATCCTGTGATATTTTTCAGCATATTTTATTTGCTAACAAAATAGGCAAAGAAATGTGGAAAAAAATTCACATGATAGAATGCCAAGACAAGGTTACCAATGCACACAAAATCAGCAAAAGAAAAGTTCTGAGCGATATCTATCAATTATACAAACGAAACCAAACTGTGATGAAAAAAGAAAGTAAAACATTGTAATAAATAACTGCCTTTGGTGAAAAGTATTAAAAGACTCTATGAACACAAATAACACTTAAATAACGGCAACAATTGTTGCCGTGAAGAGACCGGGACAAACTGTTATCATCTATTACATTGAAATGAAATGTCAATATTCTGTATCCGTGTTGTATGAGGAATGACTTTGCTGAAGATACTATCACGACTGCTTTGCGAAATTCTCTCAAATGAATAATATTTTCATATATGCGAAACTTGTTGAATTTTTGATCAGTCTGTGCGTATTTAAGTGTTCGCGTTTTTTACAGTGCAGCAAGCGTGACCTCGTCGAAATACGTTAATTCATAAGGCCAACCTACAATTACATGGTGCAGATCAGGGTAGCCAGATGAGTCAGTCAGTTAATGACAATTTCTTACAAAAAACGATGGCTAAAATGGCCACTACGAAATGTATGGACATTTCTCTTTCATTTGAAAATCACAATTTTCATAAAATTTTCACTCACTTTGACGATTTTATGACAAGAGCACCTCCTCGAGATATTGTAGGTCTTCTATTTCATGAATCGTGATATGTTTTTAAAAATGGTTGAGTGAATTCCTAATGGCCGCGGCGTTCAAGAAATGGCCAATCACGTGTAAATTAGCCATAAAATGGCCAATCTGGCAACCCTGTTGCGGATGAACATAAACGAGGGATAAAATCTAAAAAGCAAAGCCGTGACTTAGTATTTGGTGTCGCGGCTAGTTATAAAGCCTCACAACGTCAAAGCATGTAACAAAGAGGATATATTTGTTTCACTCTCTCTTGTGACCTAGGGCTGCATCGCGCCGCGAGGTCTCTACAGGCGCATAATTTGATAATCAATGATCCGCTATACTATCTGTTGGATGTCTCAAGTTCACATTGCCCTTACTTATTATGTGATAAAACCGTTTCATGTAATGATCACTGGAGTTTGAAAACTTATTGTCCAGTATTCAGAGTAGCTGTTGCAGTTATGCTGCGCATACTGAGTCGAATAAATTTTTCTTCTATTGCTCAGAATGCGAAGGAAATCCCATTAGAAGAAAAAGTGACATAGTGGTGAAGAATCCGGATAGCCAGAGACACAAACTCTGGACAGACTCTAACATGGTCAGATGAACACTAAACAGAGAGTGAATATGAGCATCATGATGTCTCAACGTTTCAGTGATCTGAAAAAAAAATTATACATTGAGCCACCGCTATCAAAAGATAGAATACTTTCATATGAAAGTATTTCCGTCTACTCGCTTGTATTTTCTAAAAGACAGCGCAAAATTATGAGGACGTTTTTCTGCATTATTTCAAGAGGACAAAGTTTTTTCTAACACAGCTTAAACGTTTCAAATCGTAAGCTTTGAGGCGACAAACCCTTCATGTCGACAAACTCTGACTGCGCTGGGATAAAAGCCAATCGTTTAATTTTTTTTAATAAATAGATATCGCATGATTTATAGCATTTCCAAAAATTATATTAAATTTTTCGAGTTACCTTCCAAAATACTTTACAGTTTTTATCAGCACCCAAACACCAATTTATAAACGGGTTCTCTTTGTAATAATCATCGTTATTTCAACAAATTTCTCTCTTCAAATCCCCAAAAATTGCTCACGTGACATGTGCTAAAGCGACACGTTCTGCATTGATGGTTTATTTCAGCTGTCTTATTATAATAGTTCATTTCAGCCGTCTAATTGTTATTGTTCATATGACCCGCATTATCGTTATAAGTCATTTCAGCCTTCTACTCTACTTCAATTTGTTTTAGTTTTATAACTGTAGTTGTATAAATTACATAAAGAATTTTAGGTTGTCTGTGAGGAGTATGAGTGTATGAAAAAGACGCATATTCTCCTGGAAATAATGGTCGAGACTACTCGTACTTTCTGGGAAGATTTTAGCATCCAAACTTCAAACTACTAGTTGACTTCTCGGGGGATACAAGTTTTATAGCCAATCATGACGTAAAACTAACCAAGTAATCAACGAATTGTGACACACACATACGAAAGTGCTGTTCAATTTGGCGATTTTTTAAATCTTTAAATATATATATATATATATATTTATATATTTAGCATTTATTATGTTTATTCTCATTTAAAAGAATAAAAATAAACAATTGAACGTAGTTCAAAAAGAAACTTCGAATTTATTTTTCTTTTATTTTATTTACTGGCAAAAATCATAGTGGGAAGCAGCTAACAACCATCGAGTACAATTGCCCATTTTCAAGGACCACAATCCTCGCCGTATCTTCGCCAAAATACTCGAAAGTTGTTAATGGAGTAAATCAAAACGCAGATCATGGTCGTTTTAGGTGCTGGTGCGTGCTAATATGGAGATGTCATACTTACTTAATGAAAGCAAGACATTACATTGCCAGTAGAAAATAAAGATAATTTACGTGCTTCCACCCAAGCATTAATTTGCCCGACACCTCTATGCGTATAAATAATATTGCCGTTAATCATCGGATTCGTAAAGCGATTATCAGCACCTAGGAATCCACTGTTTTATACGTTTCTTCTAGCTAGTTTTATATACGTGCCTTCTTTGAAAACAGTGCAGACATCTACTGGCAAAACCAGCCCAAATGTCATGATTAATGCACAGTCAAGTGCGTGAAGCTTGAGAACGCATAGCTGTGGAGAAACTCTTCTGATTGTTGTTGAGTGCGTCTATTTCAGTGCTCCATTAGCAAAAATGCTAACCTAGAGTATGAAAACTTTGCATTCGTGCATGTTTATGTGTGTTGCGTGAGTTGATCCTATTACCAAATTAACCACGTAAGTGATCCGCTATATTTGTGGCAGTTTTATTTTCAGAATGCTCGATGATATTCATTAGAATAAAGAACTCATGCGAGTCTCAAGGTACATCTAAAGATACGTACTTCCATCAATTTTGACGTGCCGACTACTATAAATACAGAACCCTGATGGGAGCACCTATCGCACAAAAATTTCATTTGGCCTCCCGAATGCATTGATTTAAACTGAAAACAAGAAGACAAAGCATTATTGACTTCTTAAAATCTCACATGGTCGGGTACGGGGATTTTTTGCAAGAGAGTAAATTTGCTGATGATCATATTTAATTCGCTGAACTTTTGCAAAATATTAGTGTTACATAACATAATTTAATTGTGAAAGGGTTATTCGAAGTCGCGTTCAAATTGACGATAATTCGTATTGAGGAGCTCGTGCCAAGATATTCCTAATTGTAAACGACTGTCTAGAGTTTTTTTTTCGAATATTTGTTGTCACAGTTTGACATTGCCGAAACTTGAATTTCATAAATCGCAGTATAAAATGTAGTTATATATGAAAGTTTAGCCCAGTCTCCCTATCGGGGCAGAGAAGTGTTGTTGCAAACTAACCCTAAAGAGGTCTATAAGCTTATTATTGCAATGTCAATCTTCATTCATATTTCGTGATCAGCTTTCAGCATAAACTCTTTTCGATTCCGTAACCTGTATAAATAAGTCTGTACTGCGTAAATAAAAGCGAATAAATGAAGTTTAAATTCTAAAGTACAACATCTATCGTCTTTGTTTCAACGAGTGTTTTTTTAGCATTTTCGTTTCTCCGACAATCTTTAGAGGTGCATTTTTTCCTCGTCTCATAAACAATTTGGTGTGTATTTACATGTACTACGTCAAAGCAGTAATTTCCACTCATTGTTCTTTCTATACCAATTTTCCTGCTCTTTAACCATCGTGAATAAAAAATTTGAGTTCGATTATTTATCATATTTTAAAGAAGAAAATGAAGCTGTGATAGTTTTACATATGAAGAAGGCACTCGAGAACTAATTTCAATAGTCTAACATCATTGAGAGTAGTTTATTTCATCTGTTATTCAAAGTTCTTTGATTAAATTTAGTTTTCAACTGCGAGAAACGTTTGAGTTTGTCCACATTTACTCCAATCAGGAGTATTTAGGACATATATTTTACATATGGGTTTCATGCACTCATTTTTGTGAGACCGAGAAAGTCTCTAGCTAATCATATGCCTCAAAGTTTGGTCGGTAGACATTACCAACTTTCATGTAAAATCATGGATATTCTTCCTTTATGCCTCATGCAAAAGTATGAAAGAACGGGCACCACACAGTTGCGTGCTTCAGATTAATATCAATTGCCCAGCTGTCCAACTTGTCCACTAATGCCTATAATAACCTTGAACACGATTTCTCGAGGTTTATTTCATTGGGTTTCACCATCCAAAAGTAGGAAATATTATTTGAGGATCCATTCAGCTGAGTATAGATTTGAAGCTTTGTGAGTTATTCACAGTTTGAATGTTAGCAAAATAATTGATCAACCCATGAAACGAAGTCTATTGAATTAGCTTTGAAATTTGTTATGTTTATCCATAGGAAAGCATTCGTGATGGAAATGCGATTACAGCAACTCCATAAAATAGAAAGATCGACTGTGTAACTCCAAACAAACTTGGTGGCATATTTTCAATGGAATTGGCTTGTTCGTGACCAAAGTTCACGGTCATGGTACGATGATGGTCATAGACGACTTACCCCTCTCAGCACGCAACTTACCTGCACTATTTGAACGCTTGTTGAATATATCAGTAATGCTTATAATTTAAAGGACCATACTATTAAAAAAAGGACTTTTATTTCGAAATCGATCTAACTGCTCATATTATATGAAACATTGCTTGTATGTTTTGTAAATGTATGAATGACCGATCATCAGAAAAGAATCCAGGTTAAATGTGTTATGATTCAGGTTCCTCGTGTAATTACACCTTTCGATCTCGCCCCAACGAATATTGCACAGTAATGTTATGGCGTAAAAATATGTTACTATGAAACGCATACTGCTCTACAAATTACTGGGACAGGTGGCATTAAAGAATGTGCTATTCAAAATTTTTGGTCAACCTTAATGCTGAAAGAATGTTTCTTACATAACAGAAAGCTCCTGTTAACGAAGGCACTCTTTGCTTTCTCTTCCACAGCAAAAGCGAAAAATTTTGCAGAATAAGTTTGATCATTTAATTATTAGTTTGCGCCTTCACTGCAAGGTTATTATGAAGATTAGGGCGTCATGATGTAAACAAAAAAAGTATGAATTACAACTTGCTACCATGGCAAATTGACACAAAATTAGCCTAAGTTCTAAATATTTTAGCATACACTTACGAACCTGCTATCAAGAAAACCGCCGCCACGAGTCCAAATGGGGGACCGAAGCATCTGGGAGTGCGGGTCATGTCTGCGGTTATGCCTTGTCCGATCAAATTCGGCCTTTCCAGCTTCAGTTTTGGTGAGCAGAAACTAGATGAAAAATCAAAAGCACAAATTTTTGGCTTGATTTTTCACCAACGTCCGAAGTCTTTTAAAATGTAAGTTGTAGGGCACTCATTCAGATAGCTCCACTCACTAAAGCTTTATGGAGGTTCTTCATTGCATTAGGTGCTCATTTTGTACAGTGGTTTACACAGCTGCACGTTCTGCTTTCAAGTCTTCATTCAGCTGTTTGGTCTGATGCAGTTTCTAAGCCAGAGGAATTTCTTGACACACTTTGAAAAAGTCTATCCGTTTGAGTGCTTTTCATGGAGATACTTTCTTCGCTGCAAGAGTAGTATTATTCTTTTAGTCACACGGAACACTATCTCTTTTAGCAGCTAAAAATACTTCGTTGAGCGGGTGACGTTTGGTCAGTAAATATTTCACGCGAGAGAGAGACGACTTATCGTTCAGTGCGAGACTATTTTGGGGCGTTCGACCGGGGCCATTTATCAGTAGCCTCAGTCGGAACGGTTAGAAAAGTTTCAGTGCCGACGGTGCAAAACACATATCAGTGCGTCGCCACATTTGTGATCCGTGAGACAAAGGTTACGTGGACCAACATATAACACTGTAGTTTACGAGACGAGATAAATAAAAATATCCAATTAACGTTATTTTTGCTTTGGAAAACTGTATTTATAGAGTTGAATTCACATGCATTCAAGACGATGCTGAATGAACACTATTGGACTACTGCGATAGCAGGAAAGCCTTATGTGAACCTATTTTTTTAATCAAGCTTAAATTTTCAAGACGAATCAATTCTGGAAATTCTAAAGTATTATATGACTCATCCATCTATCACCGGCAGTATATAACACTAAAATTTTTTGGTATGAATACGAGAAGCGATGGCTTTGAGTTTAATAGGGAAGCCTTCGCTCACACATCCTTTAAAAAAATTATGTACAGGTTTCAAGGAGTTGAACGTTCGACCGTTAAAAACTCTTCATCAGCAACGAAAAACAGCTGAAGACTCTTGAAACTTTCGAGGAGATTTACGACGAGGTACACGTGAAATGTTGGTAGACGACAAACTTCACTGACGGGACGGGAAGGATGTTGGATCATAAATACTCGGTGTATAGGCAATTGGTCAGTTCTTAAAAAAGTGCAATGGTTGGTGAAGATAAATTTGCACAACAAACACAACGCAGGCAGGAAGAATACGAAAAGATCCGTTGAGTGGGGCCGTTCGTCGACTTGCGATCAAGCTGGCCACTGCGGGTGAGGATAAGTCAGTCGGAAACGAGAGTACACCTCGATCCAGGACGGCAAAACGCTGACTGCCTCGAGTATCGGGCACTGGAAGACCGAGCTCCAGCGCGCAGGCTCCGTGTGCGGCTCACTCTCGCCCCCTGGATTGTCTACCCCAAGATTGCGATCCCCTCTCCCTTCCACTACATGCTTAGAATAAATTTCCTTGCAAACACCCTAGTATCCGATCCTTTTCTTCACGGATTCCTTCAACGGCCACTTCAGCGTTCCGTCTTCCGAGGGACACAAAAAAAAATTATTCTTATTTACTGATAACATGAACAATTCTATAAAAAAAAACAAATAATTCGATTTGGTCACCGATTTCTCACTAAGGTTGAGTTTCAAGCGCGATAAAATGCTGTGTTTGACAGTTTCTCTTTATTTTCTGGGAGCGTGAAGCGAAATGGTGAAGCTAGTACCAATTCTAATTCTGTTCTCATGACATAAATACTACCTACCAGTTTTTCAACAGAAAATAGCGTAATTTTTGCTAATCGAACACTCAAGCTTGATTTTGGAGTTCATGCTAGTTTTTTCGTAATTTTCGCCAAATTTTTAACCATAAAAACAAATGCATAATTATTAAAATTCGTTCATGGACTCCAAAGCGCGGGAAAAACTTGCGCCCGATTGCTGTGAAATTTTTGCTTTGCCAAATAAAAACATAAGTGAGCTTTTAACTGTGGGTATTAACATCACAAATATTCAGAATACACAACTTTCCATCTCAAATTAGCAGAAAAAGTGTATTTATCCATTTAAAAGAAACTCCATAGCTCAAGGTATCTGGGATCGATGTCGTACAAACCATTGAAATGCACAAAAAATGAGAGTTCTGCGGTACGGTGAACGTTTCCCTGCCCATAAACCTATCTAAGCATCCTGTAGTGAGTATTATCTGTTGTGCTCAACAGCTGATCGAGCAACGACAATGATTCTCTGCAATTATCACTCGATCAGCAACTGGACACCCTTCTCAGTTTTTGAATTACGATTGGTGTTTCAACTTCTGCGCATGATCAACACACTACACACTCCGTAATATTTCTAGATGGTCCTCTAGAAATCTAATATTCACAAAACTAGTTTCGGACGTCGTTAAATTTAGATTGTCGTCTGCACTCCAATTAATCAGGATACCAATCGTTGGTAATAAATATTCAGAAAAATTTCTGCGGAAGAAATGAGAAATCTTTTATGTTCTCAAAATTCCGAGGTCAATAGTATCCTCGTTTCAGATGTAATATCAAATTCATTTGATTATTTGAAGAGTCTTCTCATTAATTCATGCTCAAAACTGTTGTCGGCAAGAAGCAATCATTCCGTTCTCCAAGCCTTCGCTTTGATCGTTGCTGCTGCTGCTGAAACCAGGCATTAATTTTTTTTGGTCAGCATCAAGACTTTTTCCCTCATGGGGGAGTATGTCAATGTTTGAAGTCATAGAATCTTCTAGCTCTAAATTACCGATGGATCTTCTGAGTAACGTAGAGACAACTTATTTAGCAGCATACGAGCGCACTAGATCAATGCTGGATTACAGCACTATTTTTTGGAAAGGTTATCATCCATTTTAAATCTTCAACCAGTAAGACTACCCTGTTCTAGGTATGCAATTTTAAATCTTCTTGCTAGATGTAGTTTACAAATCTGGTCTAATATCATTCGGTGCTTCCTAAAATTTTGATTCAATTCGATTTTAACTTTAGTAACCCAGAAGAGTACAGTTATTCATAAAATCACGTTGTGAAAAATTAAATCTATTGATTTGGCAGCCCCTAATAACTGGGTTTTATGTCTCCTCTAGCTTGAGAAGTTTGAAACTCAGCCAGTCATGCTTTTGTTTCCATTTAAGTACACGTTTTTAGTACTTGCTCATTGTTTCTTATGCTAAAATTAAGCAATTTTTCAATTAAATCATTTTGATTATGTGCACTCGCACTGTAACTCGGATGTATTATAATGTTATTATTTTTCGAAAATTGTCGTCCGAAAGAAAAATTTGAAATTACCATCAGATGCTTGCATTCTATTCCTAGATATGAACGTCGAACAGTGAAGGAATTTTTGGTAAAGAGGATCCTTCGCCGGGGAATTAGAGGGCCGCGTTGAGAGCAGCTTGGGCTCGTCTCACTCATTTTCGCCTCGATCGCCTGCTCTTCATTTCGCTGGGCAAATCGTTCTGCTGATGAGGTTTTGCCGTTGCTCGCGTAGTTGAGGGCTGGAATAAATTCGCTAATGAAGACGTGAAATGGAAGCTGTAAGCACCGTCTGCATCCTAACGATATTTCTGCCGTGTATTATGCTAACGAAGAACGTGGAGTTACATTCACACTTGAGAATCTCCACTGAAGCTTGAGCTTTTTTGCACTTGAACATGAAAAGCCTAATTGTTTAATTGATGACTTTGCTTGCCTGTTATTCTGAGTTATTCAGTGTTTGAAATTTAAATTGAGGAAAACTGCAAACTCCCAATTTTTAATACTCCTAAAAATTTTCCATTTGGCTCGTTTCATTTTTTTGTCGTCGGTTGGCTATTTATCATTGATATGTTTTTAAAACCAAGTGAGGAAAAACAAAACCTATAACAAAGACCACCTTTGAAAGAAACAAACGGATTCAAGTTGAGGAGAAAGAAGACAAAAATCTTTAATGAAATTCTGAAGGAAAATTGCGATTCACTGATGAGTACAACTTAGCATGCAAATGGTAGACATCTTCAGAGACGGCTTAGAGGGACAGGGCGCCGGAGCTGCTGAGCACAGCGCCCCCAAAGATCGATTAAGTGCCCCGTGGTTGTTTTTAGCATGAACACCAACATGTTAGCTGCAATACATCCCTGACTTTGTGTGAGCACTGAACAAGAACTAACTTGCATTTTGAGCGCACCTTGGGGCAAAATACAGGCACTCCAAAATGAGACCAGTGCGGAAAAAATTTCACAAAATTCGGCTGATAGGAAAATAAAACCTGTTTGGTGGCTGTATTCACTCGTAATTACTTCCAATTACATTTTTCTGCATTACACTTTAATAACAGCATACTTTTGAACTTAAAAAGAAGCCATGCAAATCGTATAGCAGGGATGAAAAAATTACAATTACAATATAATATTTTCGTCTGTGGAAAGTAGAAAATTAGTAATTAATTTATTTAACTTAGTTAATTAAAGTTATTCTGTTGCGGATTAAAATTATCCACTTAGAAACGGTAAACTGTTATCAAAGTAAGTCGAGCTGTTCATATGTGATCAACATCAGTGAAGTAAATTTCAGTTCGAAATAAAAAACTAGCAATACATTTGTCCGTGGACACGAATAATTATTATGGGTCAGTGGAGAGACTGGTCATGTGAAACCCCTTTTAAAATAAAATTAACTAGAAAGCATAATAATTCGAAGGGGTTAGGGTATACTGTTTACTCAGCTGGAAACAGTTGTGTAGACAGTACAAACTCTGTTACAAAATTAATAAAGAAAGATATGCAGTACAGAAAACGTTTCCCTTCTATAAACCCGTACACCTATTTGTGTAACATTTTTGTAGAAGTGTCACGAATGTAATTTAAACTTAGAAAATCGAGGTATGATTTCCTGTCTTGCTGATGATGGCGTTATCGAGTTCACCTAAAATTAGTAAAATTGACTTTAAAAATAAATAGCTGGAGATTTTCGGATCAAATTTAACAAAATAATTTTCTGAAATGCAGGAAAAAATGAATGATTGATCAATGAAACAAAAAATTATTATTAAAAGAATAATAGACATAGGGAAAATTAGTTAGGATGATTTTCAAAAATTTCTAGAGTAGGTGTTGCTTCAGAAGTGTGCACTGTATCATTGGATGGCTGGAAAACAGTCAAAAGATCACAACAAATATTCAACCAACGTTCAGCTGCTGTAATACGTTGGTGAAATTTTTTCTAGAGTTGAAAAGGGCATAATAGCTCAGAGGAGTGCCAAAGGTCAATAGTTGTAAGTTACGAGTAGCGAAGGTTTATCTATTGGCAGCTGTTAAAATAAACTTGATGTTTGGGCTGGAAACCAATTTTAGGATGAAAAAATACGTTTTGCTTCATAAATTTTTAGACAGCGTTAGCCTTTTTCCTATGTGGCGTCAGACGAAAGAAAAGGTAGGAAAGTGAAGAACTTCTTTGACGTGACTCTAAAAAAGCATGTCTTATTCAGAAATAAGTGAATGACTTGTTTCTGAAGAACAAAACAAGTTGACGTTATCTCTGTTCAATGCATTCATTGATGTTGAATTCATGATGTTCAGGATTTTTTCGTTCAATTGAAAAAGGGCTTTGAAGTCGAAGTTTTTTTTAAAGATACAAAGATTCGCTCAGGTTTTCAGGCGTAAAAAGTCACAGCGGCTACGCACGACGGACATTTCTGCCATTTCCAGAAGTGCTCTCATAGGCGATTCAAAGTGGATCGATCGGAATCGTTTATTCGCGGCTGTTGACTTAATGACTTCAAATCTGGCCTAAACGGAGTGGCATCGAGTCTTCGCATTAACAATGCAACCAAGTCGGACATCGTGTTTGAGAGCAGGACTGTGAACGTGCTGGAAGCTTTTCGTTTCCGACGTTAAAACTTGAAAATCGCTCCCTTGGGAGGTCCATTTCTCTTCATCTGTGAACAACTGCATTAAGCTGATCGACGCCTGAGACATGCGTATTTCGATAGGACTGAACCTTCAAAATTGAACACTCAAAACAATTCTTCGTTACGGAGAGTTGCTATAACAAACGCTTCGGTATACAATCTCCAAGTAACCCACATGAAGTTTGGTCGAATGAACATTTAGATGAACATTGTCGATACTTTTAGCGTGAAGAAAGCGTCTCTTCAGTAACAGATAATAAATATTTAGGAATAAATATGACACTTATGCACTCAATCATTTACTTGTCGATGAATCTACAACATAAGCAACAGGGGCTAAATCGAGAAGTGTGCGAGCGTTAAGGAGATCATCTCAGGCTCCTGTCCGTCCAGGGGTCATTTCTCATGTTTTTGTTGGAAAAGGACCCTTAGTTGGTGGACTATTCGGTCCTAAAATTTTATGGCTCTATGGACAATATTCCCCCCCCCCCGGGGGGGGGGGGGGTGAGGGGACCAAAATCTTTCATTTTTCCCCGATTTTGACCCCATATAAATAGAGAACAAATGGGAAATGGAAAAAAAGCCCATGTGAGTTTGTTAGAAATGTTCCAAGAATTCTAAAACTGTCTCTTTTTTTGTTCTAGCATCAAAACTCGATGACGAATTCCATTTTGAAATATCAATATCAGTGAAAAGTACAAAAAATTTTCAATTTTTCCCGATTTTGACCCCATCTAAAAAGAGAACAAATGGGAAATGGCAAAAAAGCCCATGTGAGTTTGTTAGAAATGTTCCAAGAATTCTGAAACTGTCTTTGGTTTTGTTCTAGCATCAAAATTCAATGAGTTGATACGTCTTGAAATATACATAAATATACCAAAAACACATTTTTCTTCCAAAAAAAATAAGGCCTAAATCGAAAAAATGACATGAGTAAAAAAGGTTTACTTTCACAATAGACATATACTGGCCAATTTTCAAACGAATCGGACGAAAAAAGTTGAAAAAGTCGCAACATGGTGAGTACTAAAATAAAATATATTATTTCTATTCACTCATAAGGGCAATATTTCTTATATGTTTCATTGAAATTCACGACGAAAATGCTGCTCATTAATCGTACTTATAAATAGATCCTGGAAAGTGCATTCATGTACAAAAATTTTCATGTTATTCGAATTCAATAGACATAGGTTGTTTTTGGGTTCTAGTGAAAAATTTACCTTTCTCAACATTCAAGACGTATCGACTCATCGAGTTTTGATGCTAGAACAAAACCAAAGACAGTTTTAGAATCCTTGGAACATTTCTAACATACTCAGTTGGGCTTTTTTTGAAATTCGACCTTTTCGAAAAAAACATAGCTCTAAACCCAAAAAATTGTTGTTCATTTCAGAAATTACAAAATTTTAAAAAAATCGAAAAAATTTGAATTTGAAAAAAAGCCCTACTGAGTTTGTTAGAAATGTTTCAACGATTCTAAAACTGTCTTTGGTTTTGTTCTAGCATTAAAACTCAATGAGTTAATACGTCTTGAAATTTACATAAAATATACAAAAAAACTCATTTTTCGTCAAAAAAAAAAATCGAAAAAATGACAGGAGTAAAAAAGGTTTATCTTCGCTAAAGACATATACTGGCCAATTTTCAAACGAATCGGACGAAATAAGTTGTCCAACTGGGATGATCTCCTTAATTTTGATATGAAAAAGGAAAATAGTGAGCCCTTTTAATGTTAAAAGCGCAGAAGTATTTATTGTGCGCATAAATTAATAGAAAAAAAAATATGCTTAGAAATTTAGAGACGTGCTTTGTCGCAAATGATGAGGAGGTGACGCTTCATGAAATATACCTGCAATATCAGACTCCGGGTGCCATTAAATTTATATGACAGTTGCAAAAACATTTCTTTGAGTGCTGGAAGGAATTTGCATTGTTATGTTGCTGTTCAAAAGGTTTCCTCGACGAAGAGTCTTGAGAAGTGGATGCATTTGATAAAACACCGAACGTGCAAGATGCAATATTTAACATGTTTTGAATGCAATACGGTTGATTAAAAGGGAATAATATAGTGAGAAAGCGAGTTAAACTCGAGAATACGATGTACAAATGTACCCCACAAAAACGCCATATATTGTATCGTATTCAAATGAATATGAGAAAACGATGTACGATAAAACACTCGAGCTAGTCTTCGAGTGAGAAAGCTAGTTAAAGTGAGTTATAGGAAAATGATTAGCATCAGAAGTAAACTTGTAATCCGGCAATAAAAAATATGAACGTAACGTGCACTCTGAAAAAACTGTTATATTCCGTTCGTAAATTATTTATCTATGTGCCCATTTGAAGTCGTTCTGAATAAATATTTAGAAAACAAGTAAAATTGAGCATAAAAGGCAAGGGCAATGACTGGACACGACGATACCTCTGATACCTGAGCTACTCACCACAGCTCGGACTTAATGCGGCATTCTGCCCTATTTTTGGTGAATTTTTAGCGATGAAAATCCAGTAATTTGGCAGGCGCTTGAGCTATCGGACGTTATCTGGTCGAAGCAGCGATGTGTAACTGAGATCTTATGCTGCTTCACATAATTAGCAGTGGCATCCGTCTTAATTGATGTAAGGTAAAACTGAGGTACAAACCACTAAAGTTTTTAGTATTATTGCTGTAATATACGGGTCTCACTGCTACTACATTGACGTTACTGTGATGTTTCATTACTGCGCTTGGAGCTTGGGTAGTTTAATTGAATAATCCAATCGTTCCTTTTACTTCAGTTGTGGGTCAATGTGAGTTAATAATATTTCTAATGCTGCTCTTTATTTCTGTTTGCACATGCCAGGTCAATGGTGATCAATGCTTAAGAAGCCAAGATTTCGAAACCAGTGAGATGATGACTGATATCTCGTCGCGTGAATGGCGCCCTCCATCTTGATGGTCAGGCAACTCACATGCACCTTTTACCTTAAGGCCTGTTTACACGATCATCGAGTGCGCTCGTGAGCAGTGAAGAGAGGCGCAAGCCCTGCCCACTTGCTTTCACTTCAGGCTATTTTATTAGCTCAATAAGAGCGCATCTGCAATGACACTGACAAGCTCTGGCCAGCGCCATGAAAACGAGCATAGTACGCATCGTCATTGAGCAGTAAATGCGCCTGAAGCGAGAGCAAGTGGGCGAGTCTTGCGCCCCTTTTCACTGCTCACGCGCGCACTCAATGATCGTGTAAACATGCCTTTAGACACACCCTTCAAATGCCTCCACCTGCGAGACTGCGCTCTTATATTGCCTCAACACCACAAAACTGCTCTTCAACTGCTTCAACATTGCGAGAATAATGTTTAAATTACATTCACTTACAGAACTACGGCCATTGCCTCTACCTGCCGGAATGAATTTTTTGTCGCCACCTGATACTAGGTTTGCACGCGACAGCTACTCAATGTCGTTTCTTCCTCGACTTGAAAAATATTTTACTGTCCTGTATCATTTTCCGTAACCGTTTAAGCAATCGAGTAATTTTGATTAACAAATCTTTCGACTTCGCTAAAGAGTTGTTTTATCTGTGGTCATTTGATTAATTCAATGAAAATGCTTTTAAATAAATTCTTCGTTTTGAATCCAGTCACTGCAATCCTTATGCTTCTGTTGAATATCCTGAAGAAAATGTAAGACCAGACTGTTCAAAATGTTGTATATAGTTGCTGCATGTAGCGTGATATACGGTAACCTCATCCAACTTTGATGCTAAATATTACACAAGACAACCCTTATAATAGTTCACTAATGTGTCATGTGGAAAATAAAATATTTCTTCTAATGACATAAAGTCAATTATTGATCCTAAAATCTAAATTTAGGTATCAAATAATTGGCGTAGTCTGAGTAAATACTGATCTGGTAATTCCTGTGCTTAAGTTACTCAAATAGCCACCTATAGTTTCAGTGTGATTAATGATCATTTCTAGATTTAAATCACAGCAAGATACTTCATGTTCAGTACGCAGTCGTTTCGTCTAACACGTTTAATATACATTTTTTATTTTTCAAAATTGGGCATCATAATCTCATGGTTACTGGGGGCAGCACTAAAAATAGCTCAGGGACTTCAAATAATTTAGCATTAGAAACTAGCACCGAACGAAACTCAATTCCCTAACATAGGTTTTTTAAGAGTGCAGAGTTAATTTTGAGAACAGTCACGGTGTGTGCAGCCTTTTTTTATACAGAAGACATAAAAAGGAGTTCTTGAAATTGTTCACAAAGTTTATGAAAAATGAATTTGCAATACAAGGTTACGTACTTGAAAAAAAATTACTCAGAAGCCGTTGAACTTTTTGATGTGTACTGGGTGTCAGTTGGGGTATTTTGTGCGAGCAAACGAAAATTGAATAAGAAAAACATTTCAGTTATTTAACGTGTTAATTTTGAATTTATATATAGAAATTGAATTCATCTGTTAATATGAAATTCTTACCACAAGCACCTAATATTGCATTTTGTGCGCGAATACTACGTCGCTTTCGCACTGTCTATTGTTCGCTGCGGATTTGGAGCTGGACGGAGGCATGGTGGCGAGAGAAGATTCGGCAATTGAAATTTTACTTGAGAGCGGTCTATGCAGCACCTGGTGAATACATGCAGTATATTTCCTTATGGAGTCACGTATGTAGCCTGGAGGTCCCGCATTTCTTCTTACTTGGCGCTACTATTTTCTTACTGTTTTTAAGTTTGTGTACATGTGTGTGTGTGTGTGTGCTGAATTTCGCTATTTTGACTTTAGGGTTATCGTTATTTTATTAATAGTGTTCAGGTTACCAAAATTACCTAAAACCTAAGGAAATGGCTGAATGCTAGTATGCTACTTGACGGGAGATCTAACTTATTTGAAGTAAAAGTACTGCAGATGAAATTATTAAATCCAAATAATTGCGAACTACAAACTTCTAAAAATTCGAGGGGACTGGAAGAATTTCTTCTCGCGTTCACCTAGCATGCGAAATGTTGCCATACGGGCAAATTTCCTCCTTTAACAATCTCCCTGCTATTGTTACCTACCTACCTTCCTACCTACGCCTGAGGCACCATCCTATCCCTGTTTTCATTTGTCTTTCTCTTAAACCTCTCAAAGTGGTGTAACGACACAGCGAGTGTGGAAACTAACTTGGGCGGGTGAATGGAGCTCGCTATTTTGATTACGTGATCAGTGCTCTGAGATTCTCACTGTCACTACTTCCCTGAATCGGCACTCTAAGTTAATTTGTGCTGTTTTTCTACTGCCAGTATCTACTTCGACCCTAACTTACTGCTGCTTGCGCAACTCCTGCTCTGTACCCAGGGTGGCTGCGGTCGTCTGCTTTCCCTGTGACGCTCCTACCGAGGTTTTGCCTGACTCGTCTGCAACTCTGTGTGTGAATAGCTGGCGCTACTGTGGGGTGCGTTGTGGCGGTCTGTTTGTTTGTCTATATTCGTACGAAATTTATAATACTAAACTTGTTCAGGTGTTCATAGATTCATAAACTGACTTCATTTTTTATTCTTGGCCAGCAGGAGGCCGGCCAGTCAGTTCCGGCCGCTTTTTAAACTGCGTAAACCTACGTATACCTAAACGACTGCTGCAGCTGTTGCTGCGTAAAACTATATTCTAACAACCTTCGACCCGTCAGTGTGCGACTTTTGAATTCGAGCTGAAACTCTATTTTACCATCTTTCTTTGAATTTTTTAATAAAATAAAATTAATACAAAATAAAACCCAATACTTCCGATAAAAAAATAACAAAATATGTTATGTTCGGCCATTGCGTCCATTTGATTTGATTTTGAAATTGATTTTACGTCCTGGAAGAGAGAAAATTTTACAACTTCTCAAATGACTGGTACTTATCAGCAGCCGCGGTGTGCGGGCAAATCGTTTCCTTCACTTCGCATTTTATTACTGCGTCGCCCACAGAATTAAATTATCTAACTGTACATTTTATATGAATTGAGCAGAAAAGGTGATTGCTGAAAATGGAAGTATAAAACTTTAAGTTTGTTGCAGTTCGGTACATTCAGGAAGCATTTACGCAGAAAATCAAGATTATTGCTTGAAATACGTATGAATACTTAATAATGTTTATGTTTTTCAAAATCTTTCAGTGAAAAGTATCGTGTTGAGTATTATTTAATTTGTTTACGCGTTCAGTCAACGCGTGATGAACAATAATTATTGTTGCTGATGAAATATTTTATCACTATCATAGTGTCTTATCATCATCAATATTTGAAACTCCTTCAGTGAAGTATTTTATCACCATCATAATCTCTTATCATTATAAGTATTTGAAACTCCCTAGGCGAAAATTTATTTGTTCATATATTAATATCCTGTTAAATACATGGATCGCAAAATATCGTTCAAATTACTGTGTCAAAATATCCATCCATTGCAAGCAGCGTGCCACAGTGAGCACAAGTTCTTAGCGTTTCACTAAACATTGGCGTATCATCAGTACGAGGTTCTCTAAAAATTTAAAGCAAAGAATTTGCAAATAAATTCGTCATTTCATTCGAAGAAATAAAAATCGAAAACGTTTCGGAGACCAGGTTCACCGTCAGTTCTGTAAAATACAAAGTATGATCAAAGCATCACAAACACAAAAACACGATCGATAACAAGTTCTTGACTTTACAAAAAAAAAAGACTACTAAACACTAACTATTCAAAGGTGATACGAGTTAAGCATGTTGTTTAAAATTATTTTTTCCTTGATAATATGCAAAGATTACAAAAATTCTAAAGTCAAAATCACGGAAAGAACTGTTATCATAAAACCATCATCATGAATAATCACACTACATTAGGCTGTAAATTGCCTAATGAGGATGAGACAGCAAGTTACCAGTACGAAAACTCCTTCCGCAGTGCTCTGCCACTCTAGCGTTGATATTGCGTGAAGTCATTTCAACGTACGCCGATGCGCAGTGCGCACAACTAAACTTATAGACAACAGAAGAGCACATAAGCCCGGGAATTGAGCCCTTGTATCGGAAACATGAACCGATTTTACTTGGCTGACCAGTATGAAGCCTAAACTTACTCCAGAAAAATGTTTGCTAAATAAAGACTTTCATTCACGGGTTAGTTTTCACATGGTTACCTCCTTTAACTTGTATAAAGCAATAAATTATTTAAGCCATGAAAAATAATGATTTTTTCATTTTTCTCATTTGAATCATATGTGCGAATAGTTGTAAGCGATGTTTTCCACAATATATTTGCTCTGCGCTCAGAAAAAGTCATATTTATGACTAATGATATAGGGCAGCGAATTAAATGAAAGTTCATTCGGAGGAAGGAATTCCGACCGATTCGAAATTGATCAATTTCTCACTGTGCTACAATACAACGTCAACGTTTTGCTTGATATCATTAAAATAAGTACCGTTGTGTTAACAGTGCAAGTAACCGTTGCAAGTCTTGTTAACATCTTTTTCTTAGTTTCTATTCTACATAAACTGCACATCATGTTTCTAAGCTATTTCTGCACAAATTCCAATATCGAATGCTGTCATGTGCATAGACGATTTAATTTTTGTCTTTTCTTCGTTTTACTTCCCTGAATTCTTCAAGTTATCATTTGAATGTAAATTTTAAAACTTTCACGCGTTTTTTTTACAGTCAATTAGTCGAGTTTCATAAGCGATAGCAAATGCTGTTCCAAATGCTTTATACGATATCAATTCAAAATGACGAGGAATTATTCGCGAAATTCACACGTTCCTACTTACGCAATCATTGGGGATGTTAGAGATGAATTCAATTTAGTCAAAAGTCCATCAACCGCTTGTGCGATCATAGAGAAATTAAATTAATTAGAAGGTTCAAGGCCGAGTTTCTCTCAAGAAATTGACCCGTCAATGAACGTCCACACGTGAGCCGTGACTGTTGCACGCAGCTCACTAGCCCAGCTAGTGAGGCACCCAAATAATTTAGTCCTTTATTTAGATCCTATTTTACACTACGATTCAAAACTTTGTTCATTTGGATGATTGTACATGATTATTTTCCGTTGTAGAACAAGCTCGTGCTGAAATTCTTGCACTCATGGCCATGACAAGTATTTCTTCGAATTAGTCTGTCAATTTTGGTTGTCAATTCATGCAAGTACTCCCCAACTCATCAATACTCTCTTAAGAGCTTACACCGACTTGATTCTTCATCTTTCGTCATAAAACCAATTGGAAACCGTTTCTGCCGATAGCAACAACAGTAAAAGCCCTCAGTTTGATTAAATTGAACAATTTAGTCATAAAGTCAGACGCCAGTGAAGTTTCATGTTATTGAAGTCATCATTCACCGCCTAAGCATGGCCTAAAATATTTTTTAGTTTTCTAAGACTCACGTTTAAATTTATGGACTCTAGGTACCTTGAAAGCTTTAAATTAATTCAACAGCTGGAAGAAAAATGATGCTCATATTACGATGATTTGATGATAGTATGTCAGTGCTACCTGAATGTAATTTTTGGGTTGTTACAATGGTCAGAGTTAAAAAATGTTTTCCAATGAAAGTTTTCTTTGTACCAGGAGTGCATCCCACGTGACAATCGTAGTAGACTGTCAAGCAAATTTCCAGTGCGAATCTCGCCCCTACTGTTTTGTACACGTGGAGTTACTCAAATGTTCCTTTGTGTACAGAGTCGAGAGTGGAGTGCGTTGATACATTTCTCGTCTCACGAAACAAACTAAGAGCTTGCGATGAGTAGGATGCAGGAAGGAAAAAATAAGATGAGTATTTAAAAAAAATGTTGTTCATGACTGTATTGAAAAGGGTTGTGACAATGGATAAGATAGTAGTAAAACGAATGCGAATATTTAGCGAAAAAGACAGCCTGAAGAACAGGATATCATAAAAAAAAGGCGTCTCATAACAGAATTAATAGTTACAATATATTTTCTCAGAACTGTAAATTTAAACTCTTGTATACACGTGCAAATGCAATTTAATCAGAAGAGATTATCGGCATAGTAAAAACAAAAGAAAATTCCCGATGAAATATTTAACTGCTTGCGTAGTGGAAGTAAATTAACACTTCCTGGAACTCGGAGCAGTTCCCTAAAGTATCAGACAAAATCGAGCGTAAGATTGTATTCTACGAAAGTGCACTGAAATTAATAAAAATTCAGACGAAAAATGCACTGCGCCTAGACAGAAACTTGCTACTCTGTCTTGCAAGCGACGGTCAAATTTCAATAAAAATGCAGAGGTTTGAATTTTCATCAACAATGAATGATTAAAGGATCAGTACACGATATGCCATAAAAATAAAAGTCCAAATCTTAAAGACAACTGTATATAAGTTACGTATTTTCTTACGGTGTTAGTGACATCTGATTTATCAAAAGTTTTTCACTTGAGAAAATGTTTTACAAACTGTTTTTTTGAACCGCTCAACAGCCTTGCTCTTAGAACATATAATTTTCTTTTGATAATAGCAAGAGAAGTGAAATCGATGAAGTTGCATGCTTAGAATTGATGTGGCTCGGTGAAAATCTTATCTTGTAAAACTTTGATATATTGCAGAATGGACAATGTTTCTTTACCCATGCCAAAATTTGGCATCTATACGCAACATCGAATGATTTCGTTTAAATCACAGCGTTGTTAGAAATGTGAATGTTTAGAAATTCTCTTCCAGTTATATTTTACTCGAAGTCCATTTCGGAGACTAGCTCAATCTCGATTTCTATAAAGAAAAGTCTGAACGATATTTCGCTCGTGTCAAATCAGAAGGGAATCAAATTGAAAACTCTAACCACGCATTAAAAAGTTAGAAAATTAATCAGAAAATGAAGAGTTACTTAAAACATCGGCAATAATTTATTGTCAAAGTAGTGAATTTGTAGGCAAACATTACGGCTCGGGTCACTGATTATAATCCTACTCTATAGCGGGTAGCGAAAAATTCCGAATTTTAAGTTTCGATAACCCTAATTTTATTTAATAACGCACTGAACAACATTATGGCTCGAAAATACCGTTCAGGTAGCACCGGCGAATTAAAGTTAGTGTAATATTCATGACTAATATTTCTTCCTCATGTTCACTCAATTTGAAGCTTTCGAGGTACGCAGAGTCAGGAGAAGAGGAACGTGAATCTAAGAAAACTGAAAAATATAATGCTATGCTTAGAGGGTAAATAATGATTTCAACACTATGAAATTTCAAAGGCGTTTGAGTTTACGCCTAATTGGTTAATTAAATCAAATTAAGGGCCTTCACCGGACTTTGGCTCATGCCAGAAACGGTCTCCGATTGGTTTTACGACAACCGATAAAGACCCAAATCGACGTAAGCTCTTGCGAGAATATTGATGAGTTGGGGAGTACTTAGCAGTAAGATTGAAACAAACTAAAGAAATGCTTGTCACGGTCATGAGTGCATGAATTTCAACACGAGCTTATTCTACCTCGGAAAATTTTCACGTAAAAACATCCACATGAACAGAGTTTTGCATCGAAATGTAATATTGGATCCAAATACACGCTTAAATTATTTGGGTGCCTCACTGGGTTAGTGAGTTGCATGCAACAGTCACGGCTCACGTGTGGACGTTCATTGACGGGTCAATTCCTGGAGACTCGGCTTTGAGCCTTCTAATTAATTTAATTTCTCTATGATCACAAGCGCGGTTCATGAAGTTACTCGATCATAGCAATGTACAGCGAATTGCTTGCATACGTAGGTGCGCGTTTGATAATGCGTATAATTATGCGTGATCTTGAATTGATATCGTATTAAGATTTTGAAACATCACTTGCCATGGTGTGTGAAATTTGACTGAGAGGTTATGAAAAAACTTAAAAGTTATAAAATTTACATTCGGATGGTAACTCCGAGAGCTCAGGAAAGTTAAACGAAGCTAAGATAAAAATAAATCCATTCTGTACACATGACAGCATTTCATTTTGGGATTTGTGCTGAGATAGCTTGAAATACGATGAGCAATTTATGTATTACAGAAACTAAAATTAAATTGCTAACAAGACTTGAAACGGTTACTTGCGCTGCTTAGGCAACAGTATTTCTTTTAATGGCAGGAAGCAAAACGTTGCCGTTGTATTGTAGCATAGAGAAAAATTAATCGATTTTGTTCAGGCCGAAATTACTTCCTCCGAATGAACTTTTACTTGATTGGCTACCCTATATCATTAGGCAGAAATATGACTTTTTTCTGAGCACAGAGCAAATATATTGTGGAAAGCATCGCTGTGAACTATTTACAGGAGTTAGAGCGTTACATGCGTCATTTCCATCAAGTGTAATATTTTCTGAAATAAATGTGTGATAAAAACATTGCACAATGAATGAGTGTTGTTTATCATACTAGTAGAGCCACCGAGTCACTTTATTTGCTTTATTAGGTTGGCGGGATATATTTTATTTTGTTACTTGTCATTTCAGCATGGAAAAAAATGTTCGAAATAAATGAAAAAAAAATATTTAATTGAAAATACTCAAGATCTCAAAAATTAGTGGTGCAAACACTGATTACCTCAAAACTTCCGAAAATGAAAACAAACGCTGGGTGAAAATATTGCGAGCCATTTTCAACCCAACAGCGTAATTATATTAATGAAGCATTGCCTGCGATTTTTGCCCAAAATTTGCAGAACCAAGCCTAGACTATTTCATCAGTTCATTTTGAGGGTCCCACATCAAAATTTAACTACATCTCTAGTGCACATTATTCAGTTCCTGATAGCATTTTAAATTAGAGAAAAATGACTTGGAGAATTGCATTAAGTATCCTAGTATTCTCTTATAGTGAGTTGGTTTTGGCGGTCTAAGACCAAACTTTTCAACGTAGTCATAGTTCTTCAAGCGTTTTTCGTTCCTACGAAAATAACATTATTCCAAGTAAAATAAATCTATGCGTATTGTAGTTGTATTTAGTGATTGTTTTGCCTTAAATTTAATAGAGTAACATTCAATATGATTTTTAGTTTCGGCCTAAACTTAAATTCAGAATTACGAGCGTACAAATACTTTTTGCTCGAGTGTACTTTGCTTGAATACGATGGAAAAGAATCATTTGTTTGTCGGTCCCTCCTTACTTTTCTTCCATTTCACTGTATCTTAAACTAATAGAAATCCTTATTGGCCACTATATTTTAGCTATAATTTAACTGACAAATTTAATTTTACTTCATTTTTAACTTTCCGCGCTTCGAGGGAAGTAAAATGTATGTTCATGGAGTATTAGTGTCTCTTCTAAGTTCTACCATCTGCTTTCTCCGTTCTCTTCACTATCAGTAGAGCGAGCTTGCATCATCAAAGTACAACTAAGGCGCGGAATCAAACCGGACACGTTCTAAGCCGCGAGCACAATGCGCTATCATTACGTCACGGGGAAGACTGGCGAATATTTATCGTCCTGTCAATTACCTTTACTCGAGGCACGAGGTCCAATCAACCTCTGTCACCGCTCGTCTCTTCGGCAAACCAACTCGCTCATTTGTTTCTCGTTTGCTTAATTGTGCTTCTGCCATGCTCGATATCAAGCATTTTTTGATCTTTCGCAGAAACCGATTAGATATTGTGGTTGTCTTATTCTCGTTCTATGCCCAACTTGCTAGTTTTCCTGAGTTGTGGGCGGACGATGAACAATTTCAAACTTTTCAAAAGTCTGAAATCTGTTTCTGACTTTGGGTACATCGAGCCTGAACTCGCAACAATGTTTGGGAACTTCTGCTATTTCACAGAATAGATAAAATATTCTGCAAAAATAATCTTCTTTAAACTATTTCCGCGAACTTTTTTTCTGCAGGCATTGTTGAAGAACTACTCTAAGTGAATATGGATATTTCAGTGCTAAAAAACAATTGGCGTATGTAGTTCGAAACATTTCTCACATTTAGGATTGAGAAGTGAATACATTTGTTCAAAGTGACCCCACAACTTGACTTCCTGCTGTTTCAAGAAGAGAAAGGTATAATTTTTCAATGGGCTATAATATGTTCCACATTACAGTTTTATCAGAGGGTAATTTTTTTCTCAAATTTCAAAAAGTTCCAACAGTGAAAGATTTCAATGTTTTCAATTGCGAACAAGTTTCCTTACTATAGAGGGTCTATGAATTTTTAGCGATGAAAATAAACAAAATGAGAAGTGAAGTTCCATTGAAATATTTTGGTTTGGAAGACTTGCGATGCATTCGAAATTCAACAACACACAACACGATCAAAAATAATCTGCGTAAAGGGAAAACAGTAAAGACAATATTGACAGAAAAATAAACTATTCACAGAAGTTTTAGTTGTACAAGTACTATTTTAGTAGAGAGAAATTTTGTCTTAGTAGAAATTTTGGTGGAACATTTATATAAGACAAACGAGAAAACACTACTGCCATAGATTTTTTTACTGCTGCCAAGTTTTTACTATTGCCAAATTTTTTTTTACCACTGCCAAATTACTGCCGAATGAGGATCCACTATCTGCAAAATTTCCCTAAAAGTTTACTGCGCTGGAAAGACAATGAGTTAATAAGAAAACATGAAAAAGTGGTCTAAAAGGGACAGGAGCAGATATGAAGCTAATCTTTTCTTGAGAAGCGGCCGGCCTTCAGACGTGAAAGTTTTTACGTGAATTTCCTGGACCCGTCGAATTTCTTCGCGATTTTTGATTCATACGTCCATTCTTCATTCTTCAATTGTCAATCACGAGGTTTTGCGCTATTGCATCCAAAGACACCGGTCGACATTTATTTGACGGGTAGCGTCTCCTTGCAGGATGTAAAACTGCATGCAAGAATTACTTCAAATTTTTTCAGTGTCACTGGAACAAGTGCGTCTAAACATGGTGATGGCAATTTGCATGTAAAAATTAGATGATCTTGGTTTACTCGTTCGCTGTGTTATCACCGTCCACTATCTGCTTGCTGTTATAAGATAGAACAAAATTATGAACCTTGCTCTTAGTAATAACATATGGCAAAATTTGATATCAGCTCGTGCTCTAATATGGATGTCATATGAAACAAGCACTCAATTTACGATTAGTATCTCTCAAAGTTTGGGTGAGTAACCAATTTGAAACACGTCACGACCATACTAGCAGAGTTCATAAATGTTTTATGTGAACTTGATGACAAAAAATGTAGCAATCACCCATCAAATGGTGCACATGTGCACCATTTGCATCAAATGGTGCATCAAATGGTGCACATGTGCACCATTTGCTATTAAAGGTTCAAAACTACGGGCTGTTCTACGGGCTGAATTATTTCTGTCGACAACAATGAGCACCACAGCCGTCAGTTCAGTGCAGCAGAACGAACGTTCTTTCCATAATATAATTAGGAGTATTTCCTCATCTTTATTTTGTTATTTCTTTCTCTTTATGTATTTAATATTTAAAGTCCGTATGACAAATATACCATGAAATACATTTTGTGTGTACACCAATAAACAGGTTTATAGATGTGAGGGTTGTGCAAAGTTTATAATGAATTAAATTTTTGGCTAACGTTGTCTCGCTATTTCAAAATCATTCTCGAAGATGTTTTCAATCGATTTTCGGCTGAGCTGGGGGGAAAGGGGTTATTTAAGCATTGCATTTAGTCTTTTTATTTATTTTTTTTTCGTGCGTTCAGCGCACACTAGCACTGAACTTTCAAATCGGAAAAAACTCTAAATTTCTGTAATCAAAATTATTATTTTTGGATCAAGGCCTAATCTTCCTATATGTGCCAATTTTGCGAATATTCTCCACTCAGATGTGATATCTGGCCACAATGTTACTCCATTTTATCCCACGTACACATGTCCGTATAATGCTGAAGAGTTGTGTTGCTTCTTGACTATAACCTGATTTTTCTTAAAAATTTCTGTGAAGAAATTAAAAGCCAGCTCATCAGCTCATTTTTATGTTTTTCGAAGTCTTCTCTTCCTTTTAGTTTTTTTTTTCTTTTGCGAAAAATTTCTTAGGATTACAGTGAGCTCAGCTGTCATTTTCTGTGTAGTAGATGGTAGGTTGCTTCTATCTTTTATCTTATATATGTATTTTTTTCTAATATTTTATTTTCAATAAGTATATATATTAATATGTGTGTGTACGTGTGTAGGTATATATATGTATCTACATAAATAGATATACATGTTTCTATTTCATTTCTTTTCGCAAAAACCATTCGGTTAATAAATTTTATTGCAATAGCGAAATGATTCAAAAATAGATCTATCACTTCCCCAGAGGGCGTTTCTGTGAATCGGATTAATGTCATATATAAATAATGAAATAAAGTGCAATTTGAGCATATGAATCGTAGTAAAATTATCTTTCTGTCCGTATGTTGTACAAGCTATGAATTTTGATATTGAATATATGTTTGTTTACCCATTTCTACCAATATTTTGTAGATATTTGTCAATCATGAGTGGTAACCGGCTTACACTGTATCTCTATTTTATCCCATGTACCCATGTCCGCATGATGTGGTGAATATCGAGAAGATATGAAATATGTTTTTGGTGGTGATTGGGCTTTGCATATTTTTAGGGCATATTTTTCATTTCTCATTCAACTACCCTTGACAGAGATAGACTATTGGCAAGCCACGTGTGGTTTGTCTATTAGTACGCCTCGTATATTTTGTCTATTAATATGCCTCGCATGGTCTATCTATTTTGTACACCTCTGATAGCTTTTCTATTAGTACACCTCGTATAGTTTGCCTATTATTATTATGCCTCGTATGGCTTATCTATTTGTACACCTCGGATGGTTTGTCAATTAGTACTCCTAGTATAGAACTTTTGTTAGACTACTAGCACACCACGAATGGTTTGTCTATTAGTACGCCTCGTATATTTTGTCAATTAATATGCCTCGTATGGTCTATCTACTTGTACACCTCTGACAGTTTGTCTAATAGTACACCTCGTATAGTTTGTCTATTATTATGCCTCGTATGGCTCATCTACTTGTACACCTCGGATGGTTTGTCAATTAGTACTCCTCGTATGGAATATTTGTTTTAGGATGTCCTATATTTAAGAAACTTTTAAAAGCCAATATGTTGGCATGTATCTCATGTGACAATTTGGAAATAAACATTTTTTTTTTTTTTTTTTTCTGTTGTAATGATTAAAAAGAAAGCAAAATAAAAATATTCAGACCATGTAATGGATTAATTCCCGCGGTCAACAAAGCACGGAGCTCCAATTGGCACACACTTTATCATAAAACTCTATCATAAATATTGTTTCCTTGAGGCACAAACGAGGAGGTTATTCTTATAACCCTTGTATTACGAATACAAGTTTTGCAAAAGACAAACTGTATCCAAATCACATTATTTTGAATTTCTCATACAAGAAACTCTCACCTCAAATATATATTTGTTCTGTTTTATATACAGGTTTGTGGCTGATTTCTGTGACGTATGGGTGTGAGGAAGGGTCGTGGTGATTTTTCGGAGTAGATACTTTCAAAGAAACTGTATTAATTCAGTATAGAAATACGAATTATTTTTGATAGTATCCATGAATGAGTGACTTCATAGAATTCTTATTAGTAAGCAGTTATTGCGATTGTTCGTCCAGAAAAATATTCTCTGCTGTAATCTCTCATCACATCTCTTCTATGGCTCACGAGCTCCTCTGCATTCGAAGACAAAACATTTTAAAGTTACGAGCAAGAAGTTGCTGTTATATCATATGTTTGAGCCACATTTAATCGTGGTGTTCCCGCACACTATCCGGAGACACACCTGCTGCTCGCTATCGTTATTGTGAAATCTAAATGCAAGAAGTTTGCTATGTGCACCCCGGCTCTCCAGGCAGACACAAGGTTTGATAACACTTTGGTCCGAGCAGAGCTAACTCATTTTGCTTTCAAGTGAATAAGTGGGTGGTGCTTACTCGGCTCCGCACATTTGGGTAAATTAATTTTTCCTCTATAGTTACAATAGCCTTGTTTCTAACTTTATTACAAAGTGATCATATCATGCCACGCTCTCAAAACAGACTTTCTGTAACACAGTGTCGCATTCTAAGCTGGAAGATTCAATAACCAGAGACCGAGTCTATTTGTGGCATTAATCGATGGTAATGCACATTCTCGCTCGGAAAGCACTGCGTAAAATGACGAGATTCACAAGCAAATATCACAGCATTAGAGACAAAAAAGTAATTAGTGGACTATATCTGGTTTAAAATACTCACGAATCTGTACAAAATACATTGAGTGCTAGGCTCTGCATAGCACTTCGTCACATAACATAAAGAACTGAACTCTTTAAGAAAATAATACATAAAACCACATCTCAATATACTTCAATGCAGGCAAGTTTTGAACAAAATACAGGGCATTGCCTAACATTATTCAGCTAAGGCATAGATTATTTTTTCATTGTAGGATCCATGGCTGCATCACAATGCATTCCGGTGTTGTGTATAAGTTTTATAGATTTCTCGTTAAGTATCTTACACATAACATTAACTTTACCATACAGTGTCATTTGACGCACGAACATCTCAGGTTCGGAAGGGTATTACTATGTACTCGTATGTGCCCAAACCGTCGTGAGGATCATGTACATTTGATAAATGCTTAGTCGCAAGCATGAAAGTTTCCTCAATTCCAGCAACAAACCTTCAAAACGTGTTGCTCGCGCAACTCATTGAGGAGAGGAAAGTGTTATGCTCTGATATTCTAATTGATTCTATTAAACAATAGAGGGCCTGCTTGAAATAATGAGCCATTTCACAGCAAAGATTTTTGTTCATATACACAGGTACACTTTTAATTGGTTTAAATTATTAAACACGTTGATACAATGCAAGTGAAGTCAGTAGAAGGAAATCAATCAGCTCTTTCAGAGAGAAGGTAATTATTTTCTTATTCAAATTGGAGTTCGCAATTCTAAAGGAACATGACTTACTTCTAAGAACAAGAGTGCAGGTGTCTTTTGAAGTTAGATGTGTGTCGTTGTTGCCAGCGATGTGTGTCCTGGTGTGTTGACCATGAAAACAAAAAGGCTTCTTACAGGAAATATATTCAGACAACATAGAAGGTGAACAGAATCAAAGCTATTCATTGAGCATCAATCACTTGCAATGTTCAGCGTAACCTGTCGTGATGAAATGTATTCAGCAGCAACAAGAGAAAAAGTTAAATTCAATTAACGGCATCATAAATTAGTCATTAGTATTCCTATTACACAAATTGTGTCAAATAACATTTCAGCTGGCCAATATTTTATTTTCAGTGTACTAGAAAATTTTCCTAAGCATTGAAAAATTTATGTAATGGAATGGGTTTAATGAAACACTCTGGATGTTTCTATAGTGAAAGGTGAGTGCCTCAGGAATAGTAATATGTGAAGATTTGAATGTAATTCATACAAATTTGTTTGCTCTTATTCATTTGTGACACGGCGTATAAATTAAAACGGTAGACTTGCGATGCACATGGCATTCGCACATGGCACGAATTTTTGCGTTGAGCATCTTCTGCGAGACTGTTCAGTTTGTGCTCTTCTAGCATATCTTAATCGGCATCAAACGCGTTCGATTCAAGTTGATGAAGAGTTGCTCTTAATAATCAATTCATTAATACAATGAAAT
The DNA here is from genome assembly GCA_030386875.1 of Morinoia aosen. Lineage (NCBI taxonomy): Eukaryota > Metazoa > Arthropoda > Malacostraca > Amphipoda > Talitridae > Morinoia > Morinoia aosen. The sequence continues at coordinate 85,846,034 of CM059567.1, read as the reverse complement.
TCTTAATATTCTCTCTCCTTGAGGCTATATTCATCATAACTTCGAACATTATGAACTGAGTTCATCTATGAACACCTTCATATAATCTCAGGTGATCTGCAGTGGGGATATCTCGCAAAGAATTTGCTGGTTGGGGTGGAAGAAAAATTCCCGCGAAATTCAATGGTTAAAAGTGAGCTCAACGCTCTTTCTGAAGCAGTAATACTAAAATAGGTAAAAATTCTATGGGCCACCATAAATGGGGCAATGAAATAGTTCCTAGAGCAGCTTTCATTCTATAATGAAACCATCACATATGGAAAAGCTATCAATAATTATTCAGATAATTTGGGTGTATGTATTTAGTTGAATAATATTTAGCATGACTCAAAAGTTCATTCTAGCTGCCATAGAAAGAACAATAAATATATTATCTTGCTTTGTTTGCATTGAGTATAACAAAAAATATTCGTTCTACGAAATGAATGTATGTAACTATCATAAGCTGGGTTCTGCTAAAAAAGACAGAAGAATTCAGGAGATAAAAAATGACACAGGCTAAACAAAATTAATTAAAAATGAAACGCACGCATATTGAATCGAAAATTTAGTTTTCAAATCAGGGCAGAAATTAGCAGGGTTTCGGAGTCAAAGTCGGGATTTGGAGTAGCCGCGCGCAGTCGCATGTTTTAGGGTTGAGTCGAAGTCGAAGTTGAATTCGTTTTTCTGAATGTGGTGGAGCCGGACTTGCTGTTTTTTTTGTGCCTTCGAATCTGATTTTTGCTAAAATCTGTTTATAATCATATTATTTAAAACACCAAAACAATCAATAAAACAGTGTTGAAATGCTTTACTAAAATTTAAGCCAAAGAATTTGTTATGTTGATAATGGTTAAATGGTTCAAAATACGAAAATGAATATCTATACATAGTATCTAATACTGTCATCGATATCTAATCATTTTGGATTTTTAGACATGTCTATGATACATACGAGTACGAAATATAATATTGATACAAGAGTGATAATGCATATATAACGGCTAAAAAGCTGGAAATAGTTATTGAAAGCATCGTAAATCTATTCTTTTTATTTTTCCTCCTTTATTTCCCCCTTCAAGAATTACATAGGAAATAGAAACTAGTAATAAATGCGTTACAAGTTACTTGCAGGGCAGCTCAGCTGATGCAATACAGTTTACTCCCATACAAAGTGGCAACTCCTTACGCTATTATTGTGTCTATGCGCTGTAACAGTGATTCCCTGTAACGATCTTCTCTAGTCTTCAGGTTATGCTATGATGTACTGATTGATAATGACTAGTCTTCGCAAAAGCTTATTGTTATGTTGTGTCATAAAGATTAGTCTTTAGGTTGTGATGTATTAATAATGACTAGTCTTTGTTAAAAACCGAACGATAGCTGATGATACCTAAAGGCTTCTAATCTCCAGGTTATATTCTCAATTTTGATAAAGGTAGTATAATTAGCTTATTTTAATGTTAAAAACTGGAATATTAGTTTATTTCTCAACAATACGTAGAACATTTGTATTTCATATTGATCTCATTGTCTTGTTTACTTCCCAATCTTCAGGTCAAGTTTACGTGTATAATAATTATTGAAATTTCTGTCCATTTTTAATGTAACACTTTGAATGTAGTTTGGTTCTTTCAGAGTTATATCGTCTTTCTCTATCATTATCATGTTTTTTCTTCTGATCATTTCATAGTTTTTCAGTTAGCAAACGCTAATAAAAAGATTTTCATAATTATGGTTCCATTATTTTAGAAGCGGAAATACCAGCTGCTTTTAGGTATTAAATAATTATTTACTTCTGCATTAGAAAAATTTATAAACCTTTAATGATAACTAATATCGTTTAGAGATACATGACAAAATAAAAGTCCGATGGAAACGAGCTGCAGTGATGATAATTACACAACACTAGCAAAAACCTCAATTGGCCATACACAAGTCGTAACTGAGAGCAATGAGCTGCCTTAGCTGCCATGATTTTTGCATTTTATGCGATGGTACAAAATTTCTAGCTGAAAACGTTCCTCATCACACCAAAAATATAAAATGAATAGAAAACGAATAGAAAAGGGCGTTTACTAAAATGAGAAAGTATCAAATACATAGTAAAAAACTTATGGTATTTCGAGCACAGTAATTGAATCAACTGTTATAATTTCGTTGGAATGGTGTGCATTCACAGATATAGAAAGAAATTGTTGATGCTGATTTATACCTCTTAGGGTAGTCCTTACCTTGCCTACTCATAGGGCATGTGTATGTTTATAAATTATATAATAAACCTTGATTTGTAACGTTCTGTTACCAATTTGAATGTTATTTGTAGGTAAATGAAGGATATAAGAAATTTATATAAAGTTTACAACACCTGCACCCATTATTAAATAAAACACTCATCCTAAAAATTGTGAATTGTTGGTGTTTGAGTGGCAAAATTGTGAATAGGTGGAGTCGGGAGTCGCCAAATTCTGAGAAAGTGGAGTCGGAGACGCCAAATTCTGAAAACCAATTTATTCCTCCGACTCCACAACCCTGGAAATTACCCAGTACCGAGATAGTGGTGAGCTGTTCTTTTTTTTGAAGATTTCTCCGGTGAGCAGCCGTGGCGACAGTCACAAGCGAGGGGCAACGGAGGCAACAGTCACAAGCGAGGGGCAACGGCGGGGACAGATACAAGCGAGGGGCAACTGCGGCGACAGTCACAGTCACAGTCACAAGCGAGGTGCAACCGAGGCAACAGTCACAAGCGAGGTGCAACGGCGGGGACAGTTATAAGCGAGGTGCAACTGCGGCGACAGTCACAGTCACAAGCGAGGTTGCAGTCATGCGAGGTGCAACGGTGGCGACGGTCACAGACGAGGTGCAACGGCAGAGACAGAGAGACAAGCGCGGTGCAATGACAGCGGCAGTCACAAGCGAGGTGCAATGACAGCGGCAGTCACAAGCGAGGTGCAACGACAGCGGCAGTCACAAGCGCGGTGCAATGACAGCGGCAGTCACAAGCGCGGTGCAATGACAGCGGCAGTCATAAGCGCGGTGCAATGACAGCGGCAGTCACAAGCGCGGTGCAATGATAGCGGCAGTCACAAGCGCGGTGCAATGACAGCGGCAGTCACAAGCGCGGTTAAACACTGGAGACCTCCGTAGGTGGTGAGTAATGTGCAGATATCGTCTGGTGATAACCACAGATGAGTAATATCAACGCACGAAACAAGCTGTGGTCGGCCCCGACCAGTCAAGAAAAGAGCCAACAGAGCGATGTAGAAATTAGAATATAATACTCGCGCAAATGATTCGTTCATAAGTTTAAAAATATTTAAGCTTCTTGATCGCTATACTAGCTCTCCATATGTAATTGCATGAATAAAACACTGACTGATTATGCTACAGAAAACTCACCCAATTATTAAGTGCTCAAACCAACCATCATGATCATTTAACCCGAAGTAGAAGTAGGGTAAGTTCCGAAAATTCGTCCACTTCGAAATTCCGTACACACGAGGTATATTTTACTTTACCAAGCTAATATGGAGTTGAAGTTCATCGAAAAGTGGTTCACGTGGTAACTGCTGGTTTATAATATTGTATAATTGCCACACACCGCAAATAAATATCACTGTTTGAACAGAAATGGCAGCCCAAGTGAATGACCTGCGTTTCAGTTGTTCATGAAGTCGTCACACCTTAACTGACTACCATTTTGCATCGCCGACTAAAATTTTTTCCGTTGACGAAGTTGTTGTGTTAGGCGATGTCGTACCTGTGTGAGTGTTGAAAGATGTAATGCTGTCATTTTACAGAGTTTTTTTATCCCTTTGTTTGTTTCTGAGGTGTACTAAATTTCGAATCTTTTAACGGCTTGTGTTATTACTTCGTCCACATGTACGGAGTTTTGAAAAAATCATTTTTATGAATTCGTTTGTTCGTACAACGTTTTTTCTTCAAGTTTCTCCTCATTGTTTATGATACTTAATATCTTTTCAGGTATTGATTTAATAGTTTATGAATTGGGACGAATGTTGACCTTAAATTATGGCTCCTCGTAAAAAACACCACTACTGCAATAATGATCTCGTTCACGCATTAGCAGAGATAAAAAATGGAAGTTTGAGTATACGCAACGCAAGGGACAAACATGGTGTTCCAAAAACAACGCTTCAAGACCGGCAGGCCGCAGCCGAGACGGTTCAAGAAACGGTTTGCGAGAAGTACAGAAATGTCTTGAAAATTTCTTGAGTCCTACTTTAAACTTTAGTCCACCACTTGTAACTTTTGAAAGAATGCACCTATTGACTTCAAATTACTTTCAAACGAAAGAACAAAACATTTTCTACAACTGTGTGATAAACACATCCAAAAAATTTTCTAAAAACAACAGAAATTCTTCGATGAACCTGTACGACTCACGCGCCTTACGAACATTCAAGTCCACTACTCGTAACTTTTGAAAGAATGCACCTATTGACTTCAAATTACTCTCAAACGAAAGAACAAAACATTTTCTACAAAAGTGTTATAAACACATTAAAAAAATTTTCCTGAAAAGTACAGAAATTCTTTGATAAAAATGTTTGATTCGCCTGCCATCGCGAGCGCGAAAGAGTCAACTAAAGTCTGTCGACGGCACGTGAGTCGTACAGGTTCATTGAGAAATTTCCGTACTTTTCAGAAAAATTTCTTGAACCGTCTCGGCTGCGGCCTGCCGGTATCAAAACGTATGTATCAAATCCATTAAAAATGAACACGCTATTATATTACATAAAATTCAAACGCTCACAGGTAACTTTAGCGCTAAACAAAAAAAAAATTTCATTTTAGAGGGTGTACGAACTTTTGTAATGAGATTCGAAACGTGGTCGAAATTTTAAATTAATTTCGAATTTGGTACGAACTTTCGAAAATTGCAGTTGGAGAAAGTGTTCATAAAGCAAGTGGTTTTTTCACATCAAGATTTGAAAGATCCTTTTTAGAGCAAAGCACGATGAACCCAATGCATTTGCGCTTTTTTGACGATATTTGCTGCAGCAATAGCGATCTTGAGAACCGTTTAAGAGGGTTTGAAGTTTAAACCGTTTATATCGGACGAACTTTCGAACTTTACCCTAACTTCATATTTTATTATTCAAAATCTTGGTTTCAGCACAATATCCTTTTCATTAGAACAAAGAATTAGAATGTGATCGCTGTTGAGATCCGTGGATAAAGCTCTTACAAAGCTTTCCAAACGAATCTTGAATCCTTCTTCCTATTCTATCCTTACATAAGGTAAGCAAGTAAATTTTTTTCTGCTCTATGACTTATCTTGATAGGGTAATTTGCCGTTGATTAATGATATCTTAACACATGTTGACTACGATTGTGCGGGTCACAAAGTTGATTTTGTTAGGTTGTAAATTACAGATTGGTAAAACCAACTTACCTGCTTGAATAAGTTTCAATCCTTTGTAAGAAATGTACCTAATATAAGTTCTCGAAAATATTGTCATTGTATGATAAAATTCCTTCAGAAAGAGGTAGCGAAATGATTTGAAATGTTATATATTTACATTGGTGCGCATATGAACAATTTACCTATAGTGATATACAATTGTCCCACTCCGGAGTCAACGTGTAAGTCTGATTCTAATCTTTTTCCAGAACACACTGTTCTTCTTTATCCCATATAAGCAATTTTTGCAAAAATTAAGCATCGAATCTTGAAAGAACCAATTCAATGATCAATCTAGTGTGCTCCTAGGTTAAGTAATAAATTAAGTCAAACATAACTGTGCACCTTTGAATCGTGTTAATGATAGAGTGTCCTAAAAGTCACTGAACTTATTCAGGCCCATGAGTTGCAATACTCAAACGTGTCCATTGTTCTAGACTTGAGAAACAATCTACTGCTGTATCACTTGTGGTAAATAAAATGTTTGTAGTGTTTAAATTTATCATTCACGCCGTGTCATCAGTACAATAGGTAGCAAGTCTTTTTGATGCGAAAGTGACCAGGAAAACAATAAAAAAAATAGCAAGGATAGTCGCTTTTAAAAGATCCATTATCAGTTAGTTGTTTAATAAATAGAAGGACCTAAAATGATACATAAAATTGAACGTTTCGACCACAGGAGTCATCTTCAGCATTAACAAGATCTATGGAAAACAAAAAAAATACATTTTATTCAAAATAAGTGCAACAGTAAAAACAAATAAAAAGAAGGGGGCGAAAAAGGATGGAGAACAATACTAACATGCTATTAACAGAGGGAATGACGATTCAGTTTCATTTAAAATAGGTTTGTCTTTCATGATAAAAAGAGATTCTAAAATACGAAGGTCTGATTGACTAGATGTGGTTCCTATTATCTGGAAGTTGTCCAAGCGGACTAGCAGGTCGCACTTCTCGGCATGAGTGCGTACCGAAGAGTGAGGGGGAGAAGCAAGGGGATTATTGGTTCGGAAGCTCCTTCCAGCATGCTCCGCCACACGAATATGGAGGGCCCTTTTTGTGGACCCAACATATTCAGACGCACACAGTGCGCAACAGTATTTGTAAGTGACGTGCGAAAGCAATGCTTTAGGGAGCTTATCTTTGTAGTGAAAAAAAGAATTTATTTTATATCTGTTCAACAATATTATCCGAAAATTGATATGCGTGAAATGTTTAGCTAACAATGAAAGTAACTCTTTCTTGAGTTTCTCGGATTGGTAACCAAAATAGGGCAAGCAGAAGTAAAAATCCTTCTTTCCCACAGTTGTTATAGGCAATCTGTTATGAAACTTAACATTTAAAAATTTCTTCATGGCTGAATCTATTAATCTGGACGGGAAGCCATTATTACGAAAGAATTGCCGCAAAAATTCCATTTCACAGTGAAATGGAATTTTGGAACATAACTGTGCACCTTTGAATCGTGTTAATGATAGAGTGTCCTAAAAGTCACTGAACTTTTTCCGGCCCATAAGTTGCTACACTCAAACGTGTCCATTGTTCTAGACTTAAGAAACAATCACACAAGAAAAGCCAACTTTTGAAAAGCCAACTTTTACTGAGCTAGGGACCAGCTTTTACAGTTTTTGTAATTTTAACCTTAAGATGAATAGTGTTAAAACATTGTTATGCAGGGGTTATAATGTCTGTTCAAATTTTTATGCATTTCACTGTGAAATGGAATTTTTGCGGCAATTCTTTCGTAAAAATGGCTTCCGTCCAGATTAATAGATTCAGCCATGAAGAAATTTTAAATGTTAAGTTTCATAACAGATTGCCTATAACAACTGTGGGAAAGAAGGATTTTTACTTCTGCTTGCCCTATTTTGGTTACCAATCCAAGAAACTCAAGAAAGAGTTACTTTCATTGTTAGCTAAACATTTCACGCATATAAATTTTCGGATACTATTGTTGAACAGATATAAAATAAATTCTTTTTTTCAATACAAAGATAAGCTCCCTAAAGCATTGCTTTCGCACGTCGCTTACAAATACTGTTGCGCACTGTGTGCGTCTGAGTATGTTGGGTCCACAAAAACGGCCCTCCATATTCGTGTGGCGGAGCATGCTGGAAGGAGCTTCCGAACCAATAATCCCCTTGCTTCTCCCCCTCACTCTTCGGTACGCACTCATGCCGAGAAGTGCGACCTGCTAGTCCGCTTGGACAACTTCCAGATAATAGGAACCACATCTAGTCAATCAGACCTTCGTATTTCAGAACCTCTTTTTATCATGAAAGACAAACCTATTTTAAATAAAACTGAATCGTCATTCCCTCTGTTAATAGCATGTTAGTATTGTTCTCCATCCTTTTTCGTCCCCTTATTTTTATTTGTTTTTACTGTTGCACTTATTTTGAATAAAATGTATTTTTTTTGTTTTCCATAGATCTTGTTAATGCTGAAGATGACTCCTGTGGTTGAAACGTTCAATTTTATATATCATTTTAGGTCCTTCTATTTATTAAACAATTAACTGATAATGGATCTTTTAAAAGCGACTATCCATGCTATTTTATTTATTGTTAGACTTTGCAAAAAGCAAAACTTAGATGTGTGCAGTGACCAGGAAAAAGTATAGTTAACCGGGTATACATCCCCTCAGAGTAGCATTTCATTAGTTTTGGGAAGATATCGCTATGATAATCAACAGACCACTCTCAAATTTGGCTGGAGATACAGTTAATCTTCTTCTACAAAGATTGTAATATTTCACGTCAGATATTGATAAAAATAACGTGGAGGACAAATTAGCTAAGTAAAGTATAAAATGAAGTGCGAATTTTCCGCGTCAAGTAACAATAAAAGAACGCGAGCTAACATTGTCCATCAGTTCACCCGTGCAGGCGAAAAAATATGAACAAAGTAAAATTACATTCCTGGGAAAGGATATCGAGTAATGAATGTTAACGGCAGAAATTGCGCAAAAAATTTATGCTCAAAAATGACAAACTCATAGTATTAGTTTATACAACTAATTAGATTCTATCAAATTTTTTCTCAAAATGAGCCACAAAAAAAAGCTGCATGCCACCGATCATGACCAATGTTTGTCAAACTTTCATTTTACAATTTGCTTGCGCCTTCGTTTAGCTGCAGGATGCAATTGAGAATTGATCCATTACTAACTGTTGCTTAGTGCCAAACTGGTTAATTGGTCAATGATCTATAACAATATACGGTAGGATTTATCATCGAAAACTTGACGTAATTATGAAATTTTCAATTAAATTTTTTTAAATAGTTGTTTAAGCGCGTGTCTAAACTATAAAATGCTGCTCAAAATTGTAGTTGTCCATCATGCCGTAAGATAATTCTTCATCAAGATTGTATTTCAACACCAGACACCTGACCCTACCGTATTTATTTATTTTCCTTTTTTGAGACACCGAGGAAGTTGCGAGAATATTGCAAAGTATCGCATGTCCCGAAGCCGTACCAACTTTGAACGTCTTAAGACCAGTATCCAGTATCACCCACTCAGTTTTTTGACAATAAAGACTCGAGCGACGACAGTGGGCGTGGCGAGACTGCAATGCTCTTTGCTGTCAAAGTCTGCGGAGAGGTAAAAATATGATCTTGTGCTCCTGTTGTTGCCAGAAGCGTTTAATTAAATGGAAATGTTCGACGTGTCTTTTATCTTCAGTCCTCTAATTTGAGCTGAAAGGGAGGCATCATTATTTGACATCACGAGTCTAAAAACAGGCGCTAAAAAATTCGGTTTTGTTTGCTGCATTCAGTAACACAAGTTACGATGAATGATCATTTGACAATTTTTGTTCAATTCCCAGGTAGTTTGGGGGGGAAGGTAATCCAGAGGATCGATCACAGAGAACTTTTGACATATATAAAAATTTTTACTCTCCCCAGAATTTGCAACACACATTTTTGGAAGCTGAAATGTTCCGAATGAATATAAACTATAAAATGATTCGATGGTAATTAATTGAACACATTATGCTAATTTGTAGCAGAGTTTGTTCTTAGGGTGCATTTTTTTCGTTTTTGCAAACACGGTCACTATTGCTGCATTGAGAAAAAGAAATTGGGAGATGTCTTCAGAAGTTTTTTAGTAAAAAACATGCCAGACTATTAAGTGGATTGGAATTAAAAAAACGAAATCTAGCTGGAAATATCGTTGTGTTTATGAGTCCCATCATGCTTAGTACTAATTAAGAGTTAATGACAAAAGGAAGTGATTAATCGGAGCCTACATTGAATTCAGAGAAAACTATGTTATTAATAATCCAAAGAAGTGCCATGTTCTCGCTTTCCCAGGGATTCGATAAAATAGTATTAAAATCTGTGTATTTGCATTGGTGTGACAGAAAATACCAAACGCAGGCATTCTCCAGACCAAAAAGACACCAGAAGAGATGCTAAACCAAGTAATCATGAAGTGTGACGGAATACATATTTAGTAAAATAATACACCATCGAATAGTGAAAGGAGTTGTACTATCTGTAAAATTCTTTTTCTCTACAGCACAGAATACTCGTTACAGTAACGTCAACTTAAAAATTATTCATCACAGAAACGGGTAATTATTATTGTGTCCGACTGCGTAATTGTGCGAAAATATGGCTTATTATTTTCCTCACGTTAGCTAACAATAATTTTTTAAAAGATTTGATTAGTCCAAATATCAACATACACGAGTTTTTTTTGCAAATTTCTATTATCAATACAGGACTAGAAGAGAGTAACTGTCGCTCTCTCAGTAATATTTTCTTCGACCCACCCTGGGACAAATTTCGTCGTAGTATTGAGTGTCGTAAGATATTCGGGTTGGTTTACCACCGAACACTAATCGATTTTTCAATTTCTGATGCTTGTATAATGGTAATGAGGTCGAAATACACAACTTTCCTCACGCACTTTCCGTCGTAAATCAGTATTTAACGAGTAATAGCGGTATTATAAATTTCATTTTTCCGGATTGAAATGAACGTTACGTTATGTTAGGTTGGGTGAGTTTCGCTAAGGTTATCTTATTTGACCGATTTTACTAACCTGGAAATACAATGGCTTCTTCATTCTTCTCAAAAAGTTCACCCATTGTTCGAAAATAATTCTATTACGCGAATGATTAGTGCACATCAGGGCAGCTATGACGTCACTCGCCGCACCGCAGCCTTGACGTCACTCGCGACATTTGAATTAAGTGCATTTTTATATTGCTATAATTAATTAAATATGTACTCATTTACATATAAAAAAGTTGTTTATTTCGAATTCATTACCATTATTCAAGAAACAAACAAACAATAATCGATTAGTGTCCTGTCGTAACTATTTACTAGATATTTTTCAATTATTGATTACTATAGATCGAATTAAGTAATTCCGTGACTAGAGATAAGTAGTCATGGGCGAGTGTCCGGGGAACAAGGTGGGTGCTGATTACGAATGGTCGACAACAACGAGGCACAGCGCGTCTCGCGAGATGCTCATTATTAAAAATCTGTGTTAATCACATGCTGGTAGTCTGTGTCGCCGTCACCATGTTATCGAGGTTTAGCGACGTTTAAAGGTGTTATCGCCAATAACCTCTATTGTGATCACCCATGCTCTAGGTGCGAGGGGGCAGTGCGTCCCGTTAGTTAGTGGCTCATATATAACTTTATCTGTTCCTTACCGGCGGCTAGTACGAGTACTAGGAAAATCGTCTATATTTCTCGAAATTCCTTCTATCAATTTCCCATTACTGCATAATACTTATGTGTACTCTTTACCTGGAGTGGTTATATAAAGAAATACTTAAGTAGTACTTCATCCTTTTTTACTTTCAAGCGCATAAGATTTTGGGGTTAGGTTAGGTACACAGGTTCTTCCATTATCACCAGAAATAACCAGTGAGCATGCGGTCAGCTACATTAGCATAGAGTCACCCATAATTCGCTCAACATGTTCAATTTAGCACGGTATGAAGAAACTATCAGAATAAAAAATACTATTAGTCAATAATTTCGGTGCAAGAAGGATGGGGCTCAGGATTTTGCACCCCTTGTGACATGCATTAATCTCACCAACATTACGCCCAATAGTTTGATACTAAATCCATATTTTATAATGCACTTAATTCAAGTGATAAATGTAGCTCTTGTGATGCAATATTCTTTTATCTGATTTATGAAGTTTAAAATGGCCTAGTCCCGTGGCATCATGATGAACCTGACTGCCTATAACAACAAAAAACAGCCTGTAATTTCACGACCATCATTAGCAGCAGCAAGTAGCAGCAACGGCCCATGCTTTTCATTTTCTCTAAGTAAATCCGGTGCGCCAAATTTAATTAAGGTTGTAAGCTCAGCCTAGGGCGGCTTGAACGTGCCTAGGAGAAGCCTATTTGTTTTGCGCCAACAAGCTGGTAAAGCAAACAAAGTTTGAATTGAACGCCATTTTCCTTTCAAGATACGTAGAAACTCCATCAATCACTAGCAAAACCGATTGACTTTCGAGCCTGCCTGCTGTGCATGATGGGAGAGAATTGCACTTCGAATGTGAGCGGCAAGTAGTACATACCTTAGTTGTTTGATGTATTTCTGCTTTCCATGTTGACATATTTCACATGAGCTCCAATTGCCCGGGCCTGCAAACTTTGCTGACGGTTCAGTATTTATGCACTCAAATATCAAGTAGTTTTTAATGCTTTAGTCCATGTGAACTTAATTTTTCACATAACGTTCTGGGTCAAATTTTGGAGAGGTTAGCTTCTGCATGGTAAATTTTGGAGTTAATATTAAAGAAAGTTTTAATTATCTCGTTCGTAGGATATTTACTTACATCACACATTGATTTATACAGTGAGATATTCGTTGCGGCTAGAGTAATAAATTACTCTAAAACCTGTCTGAAAATCCTGGAGTTCAAGCCTTTTACTGTCAGTATAGACTACAGGGGCCAATATTTTCTTTCTTTCAGGCCTACTGTTCACAAATTTTTCTCAGCATGCGACCACAGCTTTACGTCTGCATGCGGTGTCGCTTCTTCGCCGTCGACGGTTTCATTCAAAATTCCTATTCCTGCACTTCAACTCTTTCTTTTCCAAATAGTGTGTACATGTGTGTATACCTTAAAAGGTGTGCAACGAACTCAAACGTGATGCTTGGGGTATACGTGATCTGTGAAAGGAGTGCAGGCATAACTCATTAAATTTGTAGACCTTTCTACATATTTTAATCCTAATTTCAGCATAGTACATTTTGCATTTATCACAGGTTACGAAAACCATGAAGCTTAACTTCAACTGAAAAAAATTTCATATAAACGTGGTATTTCTACCGCATACCCTAGTAAAAACCAGTCATATTTACTGATTCTTTGATAGCAATGTTATTGTACTCATTATGATATTTCAAACTAACTTTTATTACGTGAGAGCTTCAAATACCATAAAAGCTAGCAATGCAAGTATTTTAATGATCATTATTTGAAGGTGCGCCATTGATATCAGTGCTTCGTAGGAATACTTTGAATTTCATTTGTTATTAAATCTGTTATAAGGTACAGCCTTCATGGAAATTATGGTCTATTCTGTACGCCATTAATTGTGGATATGACCTTCTGAACATTCATTTTTCTGAAATATAATCGGTACACATACTAACCGTCATTCAATGTTAGAAACTGATTTCCCGAGCACTAGAAAGATATCTATGTTTGCAAGCCCTACCCGTGGGGAGAAGCCAGTCACACGACTTTTTAAGCATTTTGGCCGCTGTTTTTTGTTTGTGAGCTTAGCGCCATATATATATATATATATACATTTGTATTTATAGAATATGTATATATATTTATATATATATATATATATATATATATGAAATGAAATAAAATATATATATATAAATATATATATGTTCGCTGTTTGTTTATACGAAATTAATTTGGCCAACAACATTTTTAAGTCATCCTCGTAAATTGTGGCTGAATGATACGTTTTACATCAAAAAATCCGAGTGGCATTAAGGAAGTTACCAAACGGCGCTAGAGAAGACCAGCAACAGTTTTTAGGTCAGCAGATTCGGAGTTTTTTTGGACACCCGCATGTAATTAGAATTTCACGTCAATAGTAGCCGTAAGTGGTGAAGAATGGCCGTGTAAAGCCATCCCCATAGCTGTTTCCCGCCCTCCAATATTTCCAAATGAAATTTAGATCTGATCTAGCCGCATGAAGCAGGTTTAACTGATAATCAGCATAGGGTCGAGTAGTGCAGCCTGCATTTACCAAATTCAAACAGACAGCAGCTGTTGTTGTGCTGTGAGACCTTGTCAGCGGACGCGATGCACTTACGTGACGAGCTCATCGCGAACATTTGGTTCCAAAGAATAATATGGACATGCAGGTGTTTGGCTTGAAGAAAAGTTGGAATTCTAAAATTAATATCAATGTTACCAACACTTGGGAGTCTGTAATTTGTGCAAGTCTGTTTAACTTGTGCAAGTCTGTGTAACTTGTGTACCTAGAGGATGAAGTGTTAACATTAGTTTGAATACTGAGGAAATTTGGTAGTTTCGTGCAAGTATTTCAAAATCTGAAGTACGTCAGCGCCTACGTTGGTGATTATTGTGTATGTACAGATAAGCAAGTGAACTTTCTATACTACCCCCTTGCCCAAATTGCAACGAGATTCCGCCTACCTCTACGAAGAACAATGGAGAACTCGAAAAACTGCTAAGTTTTCTAAAATAGTGAAATAGGTTTATACTATCATTCGTGAAACATTCATACCCATTGCTTATACATACATACATCCTTACATTCTGTGCTACATGCATAACACATTACGTACGTCTTATGATGTATGTATATTAGGATTTTAAATTCTTACTTTCAGGCGAATGCCGGTGAATTATTTTTCTGATGTTTAGGCAATATGTGTATTGATTGTTCGACCGAATTGATGAGAAAAATTCAGAAGTGCACTCTGACAAGCACTGTCAGGCAAATGAAGGCTGCAAAAGAAACTCGCTGCAAAATACCCCTCAACGGATGACTCAACGCAAGGACACCTCCATGCAGGGTTGGGTTACATCAAAGTTAATTATCGGTGTTGCCTGATAAATTAGATAACTGAGTAGATACTTAAAATATAAAAAAATGTGGTCAAGCGGATGCAGCTGGCAATTCATTTTGCGCTATGTTAATTTCAAAATGAATCTTTACAAAGAAGTATCCTCTGATACCTATCATAATTATTGAGCACAAGTTCTGGCAGAGAGTTCGCATTCACTTATAGTTTCCCTATTGCAGCAACCATCAGTTATCGACAATATCATGTTTCACAACTTGGAAATAACTTTCCAAACCTTCACAGTCGCACTGAAAAATAACAGCAATTGAGAAGGCGGTCACATGTGCAGTCAAGCGTCAGGCGTCAAGCATAAATTATGAGCAGTTCAACGCGATTTCTTTATTGATGGCTCATGTCACTGCATCATAATTTTTAGTTTGAGTTACAAATATTCACTATATATTACAAGTCTCACGATGATCCAAATCATGCAGCCCAGCATTTCTATTCTGACGTCCTTGAAGATTCTGGGACTCCAACAACCTGCGTCATACTTCAACTAACAAATCTGCACTGATGGACAATAGTTTATGTTTCGATGTATGATAAGGAATCAATGTAAATATATAATATAACTGTCCATACAAATTAAATGTACGAAAAAAGAAACGATTTGTGCTGTCTATAAATTGGAAGTAGTAAGATGCTGGAGGCAGGTATTGATTCGGCTAAAGGTCGACATCGAACCGCGGGATGCCGGAACGAATTAGGGAAAGGTCAATATGAAGCCGTGGGAGGCAGAAAGCAACAACAGAAAGCAGAAGTTGCTGAATTACTCCACTAAAACTTCTAGATTAATTGACTGTTTTTAACTGTTTAAGAACTGAACTCGACCATAGGAAGCATCTTTCTCAGTGAAAACACTGCCAATGGCCATGACTATCACGGCCTAGAATCTGCCTAAAAATGGCTGGGATTTTAATAGGTTACCGGCATTTTTCACACTTAGAAGCTACTTAGCAACTGTTTAATAAACATTATTTTCCACTCGAACATTTTTGCAACTTTTTTCATAAGCAGTTTCAACCAAGAAACAAATTTTCTACGACGATATAGAGGAAAATTTTCAGGTGATGTCGCAGCAGGTTTCGTACGAGTTCAATATACTAGATGAAACAAATACACATTTGAACCCTTTCGTTTAAGTATCTTCGGGGTGAGTCTGTTTGGAAGTCTATGGAGATATTGTGCTAGATTAGTTTCAACGTCGCATAAGGCAAGACAATTTAAGTGCGCGGCTCACATTTTTCTACTGACATGAAAACACCTATTCAGCATTCTTGGGCTTTATGAATTCTATTTTAGTATGAATACATTATTGAATAAGCATCTGACAAGTCAATGTAGGCAAAAACACTCTAATGAAGAATTGGGAAGAAGGCGACAATAATATCTGGAAATATTTGGTGAGTGACTAAAATTGCCGGCAATGTCTCAAAATTTCTCACATGGTTACCCTCAACACGTGGCTCCATATCGACCTATGTGTCCCGAATATACTTTGGCCTCGCGCGGCTTGTTTGACTTCTAACTGGCCTTATGCCGATCTATATTTATATATACCGATCGTAAAATCATGACCATAATTTAAATCGGCAGTGATGTTTATACAGGGTCTTTCAGATTAATCAATACTATTTCTTTTACCACGCTTAAATCCTAATAACTCAAGGTAAAAGCATAATTATATGTTTAAATTTTGGCAGTTCACTTAACAGGACAGATGAACGAAATTTTAATTTGATACGACCGCTTTCAGCCATGATGACGGGATTTACACGCTTTCGAAAGCTGGACGAGGTGCGGAAAACTTTTGCCGTTTCGAAAGACAATACGGCTTTCTGATATCGCTTCTAAAATCAGTGACACTGTTGTAAGGCTTCACACACGCTTTGGTTTCAAATAGTTACGACCACAAATAGGAATTCAGCAGCTTAAGATTTGGCTGCTATCTAGGTAGGTCAAAAAATTTCCTCTCGGAAAAGACTTCCTCCGAAGACTCCTCTTCTCACCGGACCACATAAGCAAGCTCTGCGAGTACGTGGGCGTCAACCGATCTTTGTTAAAACATGAAATTCTTATTTGGAGCCTTCCTTTCCATCCATGAAAAGATTTCACTTTGCAAAACGATGTAAAAGGATATGTTATTCACTTTTTCGTTGGCCAAGAAATGATTACCACCCTTACGCGAAACCACAAAGAGTCATGACGTTAGCTGAAGGTTGAGCGTCAGTGCTCGAAGAGGCAATCCAACGCTCTCGTTTTTTTTTTGCAAACCGTGTGAACTATAAAATATTTTCATCAGAAAATAACTTAATCCACTGTTCTTCAAGCATTTCAAAGTATTTTTGCGCCTTTGCAAGCGAAATTCTCTTATCTTATTAGCTATAAGATGTAATTCCTACGTTGTGCATAGCTCATTTAACGCTCTGTGAATTGCCGTGATGCGAAAGAGCCTCTTCTTTGCCTATGATTGACCTTGATTGGCATTTACGCTTCTTTCCAACTGGCTATAAAGCGATGTTTGCGAATTATATCTTTTGGAGTTAGTGGGGCTTTTCAATTTTGGCCAGATTCATCATATCGCTTATAAACATTGCAAAATGTCTTCCCATTGTGTTGGAGAAATTTTGGCTATCAAGAGCAATGGCACGCGCGACGAAGTTCAGAGATTGCTGAACGTTTCCGCTACTCCGTTACGTAATGTTTGTACAATGGACTAGAGATATTTGCAGTATTATGAAAATCCCCTCAGTGACCACCGGTGGGTTCCTTCGCTGAAAAGTGTAAACTGTATTGAAAACTTGTTAAGTATGATTGTAGCTGATATATATGTATATATATATATATATATATAAATATATCGTTGAGGCTATATATACATATATCGTGGCGGGAGGCAAAAAACGTGGAAAAAAAATAAACTATAGGAAACTCTGAAGGCCACATGTGACCACTTAGACCCGTGTTATTTCCAAACTCACCCTTTCCGTGGATGCCCGCAGCATGACGTCAGTAGAGAGAAACGGCAATTACATTAACAAACAAATTGTGCTTAACACATCAAAATGTATGCTGGTTCCATGGTATTTTTTTATTTTATCACAATAATTTTGTTATTAAACTTTCATTCCCCTATGCCGTTAAAATGACTCTCGCAAAATAGCTCTGAACATTTATAAAAGCGTTTCCTTTTCAAATAACGAAAACAAAATCTGAGCTAGTGTCAATTTGGGATTATAATTTGTACCCGTTTTTCCAAGCTGTTCTTATGTATCGGCAACCTGCGATCAATGATTTCCATTCCACCCCGAAAACGTCATTCACACAACAGCTGTGCGTGGACCTTGTTTAATTTTTGTTTTTTTAATTTGTGTTTCTAAAGCAAATGCAGCAGAAGTAGCCTCAACGATTCTACGGGAAATAGCGACGTTCATCGCAACTAATAAACGTGCGTTTATTATGCACACATACAGCATGTTATTTTTCGATTCTATCATCTCATAGGGAAATTTTTACCATAAGAATAAAAAATATCTGCCCTAACCAAAACTTTATTACATGCGTGAATTCCAACCAAATTTCAATAGAAATTGTGAATTTTTCATAAATGTATTGTTCTAAAGTAAATACAATAACTGAAATTAAGGTTCAATTGTGTCTTTATTCTGACTCTTAGGCAGTAAACAAACAACTCTTCATAAACTATCACTACTTGCATTCGACTTTTGTACAAAGAGGCCTTTCTTTATTTCCATCCTCAATATTACCTAAGCGAGAGTGCCTGTTTCATCTCTACACCGTATATGCTACTACTACTACTTCCCTTCAGGTAAGCTAGAACTAATGACTTCCGTACCTCCATATCGAATTCACCCAGTCTCTGTATTATCTTTCAAAAGCTTAAATTCTCTTTTAATTGCTCATCGGTCGTGCATCGGCGTGCACGGTCAGTGGGTTTTAATGCAGTTATAGGTTCCGGTTAATGATGTTCTGGCCATTATCAGTCGCTCATTACCTGTGTACGGAGGGGGTTCTGCATATACGAACGTTTAAACTTATTTGCTTGCATGTTTTAGCCACCCAGCATAACAGGATGCAAGTTGTTAGACAACGACTCCGAACAGCGATATCAGATCAGGCAACTCACTTTCGCGTTTAAAAAGTTTAGTTTTATTTTAACTTTAGAGAGCGCACATTTTTGAGAATTCTGCAGCTTTACAGATAAGTCTGTTCAGAAGTTAGAGCACCGGCTTCCGCTTTCCAATTTATGACAGTCTGCGTGAGAATGTTTTGGATTCAGTTGCACTGAATATGGGAAGAGTCTACTAGGGATGTCTTTTCAATGCTTTTTTTCACCAGCAATTGTAAAAATCCAACAGAATTTGTATTCTCAGATAGTAATTAACCGTCATTTTCAATATTGTCATGGTTATCTGATGCAACACCTCACGGAAATATCTCCATGAAAATACTGCATAATGTTGTCCGTTTATGTAACTCACTATCTGACTGAAGCCAACACAATCGAATGATCAAATATTAAGACTTGTGATTCGAAGGTTACTGTAAAGCAGAGCGTGGCTATAAATCGTTAGAACTTAACTCATTGAGTGCGTTTATGCGGTTGTTACGGTTGATTTGGTTAGTTTTTTATGAGCAGAATTGAGAAATCTTCCTTAAGGGCTGACTGGAGTGCGGAATGGAGTATTTTCTTTCGCCATATACATTTCCAGAATGTTGAGAGAGCCCAGCTTCAGAACTGCGGATGGTGAATGGTCTAATGCCGACAATGTGCGTAGAAAATTCGATCCATCCGATGTGTGCCGTCCATACGATGCGGACCAATACGCGCAGACCCGAAAAACAATCCGATGAGTCCGATGCGTGCCGTCCGTACGCTGCGGATCAGAGCGCGCCAACCTCTACTGTTCGGACCAATTTTTGAGCAGCACGGTCCTAGATCTTCTGTAGACTCTTATTTCGAGGAGTCTTACTCTGATATTTTCACTTACGTATTATAGTTCCAACCGAATCTATACGAACACACAGTTGTGCACGTATCTTCCGATATCCCAAACCTTATTATGGAGCTTCACAATGCGTTCGGGAAGGTCTTGACTGATGTTCTTATTTTTAACATGCTTACGACCTTTCAAAACGAAAGCTGCTGTACTAGTGACACGTTATTGGAGATGAATGCTGGCGAAAGTTGCGTTGCCAAATAGTAGAATATATGAGAATATTCTGAAATAATACTACAATAATTTAAATGTACAATATCGAGAAAAAAGTCAGGTATTGTAATCTTTTGTCCACGCATTTACTATACATGTTCCTATATATTTTTTTATTAAGTATTTGTGGGTTTCAGATACATTTTTAACCTTTTTATAGTAATTTTCATATCTATAGTCCAATTTTCGTAATGATATTAGGTGTAGAAGTGTAGAACCTAGCGATTCAATCAACGTGTTGGATCTATTACTTTGCCCCCCACTGTATGCAAAGCTAATTGTGTGGAAAAACAACTACTTCATTCTCCGTACTATTATTAACAAATAATTTTTTCGCATCAAAAATCAATGCACGAGTTCATAGAGCCATATTTCCGTTTCTATCGGTTAAACGCACGTGTTGCAAATTGTTACGATTGATAGTTGACACCTGCCCATTCTGGTAATGCAAAATCGTTAAGTTTTTGTCCATTTATATCATCTATATTCAAACAAAAACACTCATGTCATGGGGAATTTCTTTTATTTAGCTTGTGCATGAGTATAAGAGAGAATATGATTATTTTCAATTCATTAAAACTACATTATCATCAGTTCCTATGAACCTCAAATATGCAGAGTTCCTTCGCTGAGAAAGACAATCTGGTACGGTTGTAAAAGATTGGAACTCGAGCTCACGTGGCGAAATGAGAGCCTGCCTTGAATATAGACACTCTGAGGACTTAAAACCTTCGTCCGCTGTTGCACCTACCTTCACAGAGGATTTATATGCTAATTCTACCTTTTATTCTGACGCACGATCGACTGAGGTAGGATATGCGCCAATTAATATACATGATCTTGAGAGTCAGTTATTCATTCGTAAAACAGCGCTTAAATGAATGAATTTCAAATAATGCTTCCTGACATTTGGCGTGATTCAATTCCAACTTAGAACAGTAGCGTCACAGATCCATCTCTTACAGTAGCGTCACGGGTTGATTACGGTAACCGTCCTCGAATGGTTCACTTGTATGATAACTGATCACTGTTTGTGTCAAAGGTTTAATGTTCACTCACTCATATGTGTTCAGATGTACGATTTTTAACGAGAGGAGTGAGTTGTTCGTAAACTCTGAAAGCGTTTGTGAGTATTGTGAGAGTGAGAATGAGCTTGAGTATGCATGTATGTACACGTTTAGGGCAATCATATACACTGCCTTGCAATTGTATTGTTGTATTCGGACATCAGGATAAACGTAACCTCGGTAATTGCTGTGGCAAAGACAAAGACGGTATTCGATGACAATATTTTTTCATAAACCTTGGCTCGAACAATGGGTGGAGATGAAAGGGGATTTAGAGAATAGTTTCCATGATAAACGCCTTGTTCTCATCTTCAAACGCTAGAATTCTTAACTCAATAAATATTATTAATGCAAAGATGACGAAAATAACAATTTTTAATCCTTGCTATACCTGATAAAGGCTTTGTTCAGTATTCGCAGCGCCTACCTACGTCGCTCAGTCAATATCTAATCCTGATATCTTCCTGAGTTGAAATATATATTTCATGAAAATTGTCTTCCTATCCAACACGGATATTTTATGGCGTTCAACTTGCATTGCGTAGCTGTGTCAGTAAAAACACTCGTTGAGACACTTCTGAGACACTTCTCAACGATTGCTAACTAACTGGAATGTTTCATGTTTTCCAATAGAATATCTGTTGAATAGAGTTTGTCAAACAGGGCCCGTACAGTCCATCAATGCATAAAACAATTACACCACGTAACACATGTTTTTTTGTAATTTTTTTAGTTTTTCTTGCATATTTTGTGCCACTGAATTCAAAAGTTACACTAGTTTTGATGTATGATCGATAGGTTTTTTTATCCGTATTTTAAAAATTCTTTATGCATAATTTTTCCCCCATAGTATGTTGGGTCAGTGTATTTTTATATTGTACGGGTAATTATACAACACTTAGTATTTTTTTCATATACTGAAAAGTATAAAGGAAGTACAATATTAGAACAAAAGAAACAATACATCTCTGCAATGTAAATGCTTTGATAACGCTTCTCTTATCATTAGAAGTGCTTTGACGACCGAGATTTTTTTAAGATCAAAGTCTCATTTTTTCTGACTAAAGACCATATATATATAGTCTCCCATCATAGCAGTATTCCATCGTCCTTGATATCTTCTTTCCACAGTTGCAATGTCTTGATGGAATCTCTCACTCTGCTCTTCACTAACATCACCCATTTCCGGGGAAGAAATCTAGATGAGAATGCAAGAAATGAACCTTCAAAGACACACGCAACCAAGCTTCCTAAAGGTCTGAATGACCTTTGCTACCAGGTGTTTGTAATTAGAATCCTTGCGATTCCCTAGAAATCCACAAACTATACATCACAAATCGCATCACGAAATCGCGAAATTGTCGAGAATTTGTCCGCGACACAATCTTTTAAGGTGACTTATAGTCAGGTTTAAGTCAAAATTTTATTTAATCTTAACGTATAAGGAATAAAGGTTCTCGATACGAGCAACAAAGAACTACAACGCGAACACACGAACGACAAGCAACGCGAACACACGAACGACTAAAACATCAACGAATAAATTTATCTTGACGAACTAGAAGGTTACGCATAATTAGGAATATACATTAAAGTTAAGGAGCAGCATAAGCGACTGCTTCAAATAAATTGACGAACGGTCGCCCGGTTCGAGGAAAGGCAACAACAGACGTCGCCAGGCTCCAGGTAAGGCAACAACAGACGTCGCCAGGCTCCAGGTAAGGCAACAACAGACGTCGCCAGGCTCCAGGTAAGGCAACAACAGACGTCGCCAGGCTCCAGGTAAGGCAACAACAGACGTCGCCAGGCTCCAGGTAAGGCAACAACAGACGTCGCCAGGCTCCAGGTAAGGCAACAACAGACGTCGCCAGGCTCCAGGTAAGGCAAGAACCGACGTCGCCAGGCTACTGTTCGTGTTAAAAAGAGCGACGTTGAACGATCAAAATGGAAACCAGATAATAATTAATATACAAATAAATATGCGACAAGGTGGCAATGTAGCAATTGTTCACAGTATAAATAAGTTGACAACCGTAAGAAATTCATCATTCACCTTCAATAAAAAGACGCCGTTAGACATTGCTTGGAAGAACCGCAGTTACAGACAAGGAAGACAAGAAGGCGCGCGCTGGCTCGGTTAATACTGTAGAGGGGGCAAAATATTGAACATGAGCATAATTCTTCACAACGACTGGTGTTAAGTTTCAAGTGGGTATCACAGCAGTAATAAAGCGGCAAAATAGCAAAAATTAGCGCACCTGAACTTATTAGGTCGTCCAGTGTGCTTCTCACTTTAAGGCGCGAAGTTAATTAAGAGAGGCACCGGAAGAAACGGTAAGTGCAAGAAAAGTAAGTGAAAAGGAAGGCTACGTGGGGAGGAATTCAACCCACTAGTAGAAGGCCCCTTTTCCAGGTTAAGTTAGAAGCATGCAATTTTTTTAAGGTTAATTCAAGGTTAATTTAAAGGTTTCAAAGAAAATGGAAAGACCAGCTCAAAGTTTAGTAGAGACTGGTTTAAGAATTCATTAAGCACACACATTCATCCATTCATTCATGAAAATTTAAGATAAGCATAAGGAGAAGAACTTAGGTGAGCTAAGCGCCGAAAAATTGAGCCAGCACGGTTTGTCTCCACGCAACGACGTCCAGCTCCGCCTTCGTCAAGGGTAGCGTTGACCGGAAACTGCGGCTTACGACCGGTAGTAGAGCGCAATGAAGGACTGCACGGTAGCAAGTCTAAGGCAATTCTGACCTCTCAGCTCCACCGCTCTCGGACTAGCTTGCGAATAGGTCACTATAGGTTGCTACTTTATGTGATTAGCAGACGTGCACCAATTTTGTGAGGAAATCCTCACAAAATCACACATCGCTTGCAATTTTTTTCATTGCTCTTTCCAGTTTCTCCGATTTCAACATTGTGTGTACCATGGCAGGGATCCAAAAATTTACCACCCATAATCTTAGCCTCAGATGGTTTTGGAAACATGAGACGAATTTCTTGAAAAGTTCCTCCTCCACAATCCAAGGCCTTCACAAACAGTTTAATTAACCCTAGCTTAATGTGAAGTGGGGGTATTAAAACTTTGTTGGAATCTATTAGACGCTGTCTGTGAACATTTAACATTCCCTGCTGCAGTTGAGCTCGTGGGGGCCAATGAACTTTCTTACCCTGTCTATCTCCCCTGCAAACCAAGCAAAAAGGCGAGTATCTTTGAATCTCCACAAACATCTCATTTAAATCCATCATAATTTACTTTGTGGAGAAACTGTTTGACGTTATCATTGTTTTCTTTCTTTTGTAATGAGTGTGCAAGAGGCCAAGGGATATTTAATTCCATTGTAGAGCAATACTGCTTTGAGACATCGTGTTGAGCTATCATTGAACAGTCGCCATTCTAAAGGATCATGCTTGAGTCCAAGAGCAGTAAACAAACCAGCTACATCCTTTCAATAACACAGATCATCACTAATTTCATTGTATATTTCAAAGTCTTCATGTCGTTTCCGCCACACAGTTGTTGTGCAATGGGGATCTGCTTGGGGAAGTTTCCCCTAATAGATTCCATTCCTTCAGCCTTGACGTAAGAAGTTCAGTTCCTAACATAGTGAGACTTAAGTCCCTGATTAAATCCTCTAACTCACACTGATTTGAAAAGTAAGACCCCAAAGTCGTTTTTGGTACGAAAGCTTCTTCCATTTCTTGACATCTGCTACTCGTTGACCCTTCAGATGAAATGTCAATTTCATCATTTATCTGTAAAGACAGAAATAACTACAGATGGCAACTTTAACAAAGACTTGAATAACATTAGTATCCACACATCTTTAATATTTAAGTTTATTAAGAGCAAGATTTTTGTAGAGAATGATGAGAAAACTTACATTTTCTGGTGGTAGTGGTACTGGTAAGCCGTCATCATGTGGAACGGGTTCTCTAGATAATTAATGGCATGTCAGGATACGGAAGATCTTGTCTTCCTTTCACTTCTCTGTGCTTTGTCACATCAATCATGCTAAAGTAACAGTCATCGTGATGGTTCTTCGGTTCCCTCCATACTCTAGGAATGCATGGCAAAAGGCATTGCCCTACCTGTACCTCTCAGCCATCCTTCTAGAGCAGATCAGCAGCTTCCACATGTCACATGAGGGGCCCATGGCTTGTCTTGATTACCAATGGGCATTCCGAAGTAGCGTCTGTTCGCTATCCATTATTTGGCACGTTCACGATCTCATGTATAACTTTTTTTTTTCCAATGTAATACTAACACACAGAGCAAAATGAATCAGGGGAATTTTTACATTCTCTAGTAGCTATATTACAAAGTTAAGAGCTGAGAAATTTCTCTGAAACGGAAAATTAGATATACATTCAGTAGCGGAACACATAACCATTTCATATATATACATGAAAACATTGATTCTTGCAGTATTTCTGTAGCAATCGATAATAGAGAAAAAGTAATTGGAATAAGCGGAGAAAGTTGGTTTACAAACAGTATAAAAATTACATCAATAAAAAATTTGACGAATTGCGGGCATAACCACTAATATGATGGAATAATAATCGTATAAATAGATGACATGAATTAAGTTTTATTATACTGTAAATACACTAGAAAAAAGCATCAGTTTCTAATTCATTTTGCATATTTAATCAACACTTGGGAGAAGAAGATCTACTTACATGAGTAAAATGTGATTATAATAGAAATTTTCATTCAAACAAATTTTATCTGTCATACTTTTAGTTAGATTGGCAAGTCTGTGGTAAACAACCGGGCTCTCCTCAGACGGTCACTTGGTAAACTGAACAATCCCACGGCACCATGAAAATTCTGCCAGAGAAATTCAATGGGTACGCACAGCTAGGCTATATATTGGAAAGCGAGCGCCCATCAATATTAATTATTGTGGAGTACAAACATACTCGTGGAAAGCTCCCCCGATTACGAAATCAAAGCTCCATCTGGAATGGACATGAGGAAACATAAACTAGGTCACTTGACTGAAATAACTGAACAAGAGGTTCCTCTAGGAGTCCATAATGCCAAGACAATATTTATTGTCATGTATAAAAATGCCGAAATCATTTGTGATGCGATAAATCGCAAGTATGTTTCCTAACATTTGTTTATGAGAAATTTATTCCATGGAAGTATATTTTCATATTATTTATACGAATTATATGCGAATAAGTTGAAGTTTAGTCGCTCAAATATTGTTTTAAGATGGGTAAAAGGGTTTACCATTTTCCTGTTGCAGGCTTATTGTTCATGACACTACAGATCGATTTATATGGTCAGAGCCTCAAAGGAACGAATAGTTTCCTCCATCAATATTGATTTTTCGTAGAGTCGTTTTTTAAATATGTAAGCTACATGTATTTCCATATACTGTTGGAAATAAGAAAAAATTTTCATCACTTCGTCACAACATCAAATTATTCGGTGTTGAAGGGTTTAAATGTGGCTCGTGGCTGTGTAAACACAAGGAAGAACAGTTGCTTTGGACTCGATGCTGAATGAAATCAAATAAATTATGTACTATAAATACAAGTCAAAATATCCGCTGAACTCAAAGGCATATATACCTCGCAAACAAAATACATTGAACTCTCGGTCGTGTTTCAATAACTGAAGTGTACTTGCCGGAGCATGTGGCTCATGATGGTTTGAGAATAGGACAATGAATGTTTCTAATAGATGTCAAGTGGGAAGTACACAGAACGGAAAACTATGAGATCGTGAAATTGTATATTAATTTCATTTTGATAACTCAACACACTCCTATCATAACTGCATGTGACTGCCTACCTGCATGCGAGCTTCCACCATCTACATTTATGGTGAGCGCGTTGAGCATCGGAGTACACTATGTGGGATTTAAGCTGAACCAATGAGCATCGGAGTACACTATGTGGGATTTAAGCTGAACGAATGAGCATCGGAGTACACTATGTGGGATTTAAGCTGAGCGAATGAGCATCGGAGTACACTATGTGGGATTTAAGCTGAGCGAATGAGCATCGGAGTACACTATGTGGGATTTAAGCTGAACCAATGAGCATCGGAGTACACTATGTGGGATTTAAGCTGAACGAATGAGCATCGGAGTACACTATGTGGGATTTAAGCTGAGCGAATGAGCATCGGAGTACACTATGTGGGATTTAAGCTGAGCGAATGAGCATCGGAGTACACTATGTGGGATTTAAGCTGAACCAATGAGCATCGGAGTACACTATGTGGGATTTAAGCTGAACCAATGAGCATCGGAGTACACTATGTGGGATTTAAGCTGAACGAATGAGCATCGGAGTACACTATGTGGGATTTAAGCTGAGCGAATGAGCATCGGAGTACACTATGTGGGATTTAAGCTGAGCGAATGAGCATCGGAGTACACTATGTGGGATTTAAGCTGAGCGAATGAGCATCGGAGTACACTATGTGGGATTTAAGCTGAGCGAATGAGCATCGGAGTACACTATGGGGGATTTAGGCTGAGCGAGTTGAGCATCGTAGTACACTATGTGGGATTTAAGCTGAGCGAGTTGAGCATCGGAGTACACTATGTGGGATTTAGGCTGAGCGAGTTGAGCATCGGAGTACACTATGTGGGATTTAGGCTGAGCGAGTTGAGCATCGTAGTACACTATGTGGGATTTAAGCTGAACGAGTTGAGCATCGTAGTACACTATGTGGGATTTAAGCTGAGCGAATGAGCATCGGAGTGCACTATGTGGGATTTAAGCTGAGCGAGTTGAGCATCGTAGTACACTATGTGGGATTTAGGCTGAGCGAGTTGAGCATCGTAGTACACTATGTGGGATTTAAGCTGAGCGAGTTGAGCATCGTAGTACACTATGTGGGATTTAAGCTGAGCGAGTTGAGCATCGTAGTACACTATGTGGGATTTAAGCTGAGCGAGTTGAGCATCGTAGTACACTATGTGGGATTTAGGCTGAGCGAGTTGAGCATCGTAGTACACTATGTGGGATTTAAGCTGAGCGAATGAGCATCGGAGTACACTATGTGGGATTTAGGCTGAGCGAGTTGAGCATCGTAGTACACTATGTGGGATTTAGGCAGAGCGAGTTGAGCATCGGAGTACACTATGTGGGATTTAAGCTGAGCGAGTTGAGCTTCGTAGTACACTATGTGGGATTTCGGCTGAGCGAGTTGAGCATCGGAGTACACTATGGGGGATTTAAGCTGAGCGAGTTGAGCATCGTAGTACACTAGCTATGTGGGATTTAGGCTGAGCGAGTTGAGCATCGGAGTACACTATGTGGGATTTAAGCTGAGCGAGTTGAGCATCGTAGTACACTATGTGGGATTTAGGCTGAGCGAGTTGAGCATCGTAGTACACTATGTGGGATTTAGGCTGAGCGAGTTGAGCATCGGAGTACACTATGTGGGATTTAGGCTGAGCGAGTTGAGCATCGGAGTACATTATGTGGGATTTAGGCTGAGCGAGTTGAGCATCGTAGTACACTATGTGGGATTTCGGCTGAGCGAGTTGAGCATCGTAGTACACTATGTGGAATTTAAGCTGAGCGAGTTGAGCATCGTAGAACACTATGTGGGATTTAGGCTGAGCGAGTTGAGTATCGGAGTACACTATGTGGGATAAACCAACAGGCCACGACGTGGGATGGCCGAACGTACTGATCGCAGTGGTGAAGCATGGTTTACATTCCATCTCATTCCAAATTTAAGCAGAATTGCAAATATACTCCGCATGAGCAGATCTTTTTATTCATATTTGTGAAGCTCTCAATAAACGCTCAGCAAAATGGCGACCTTCAAAATTCTCATTTATTGAGCATTTATGAATTACATCCATCACTCAATGATAGGTAGAGTGCTTACGCTCTGTAATTAAAATATCCTCCAATCGCATATTCATATATTAAACCCCGTCTAATTTCTTATTTTCTCTTCATTTGGTTGATGCGCTCAACTTTTTTACTGGTTGTATAGTGAACGAAAATCTTATTTTATCCTTTACCATTTCCGAATTACCTGATGAGAATGGGAATATGATACTGAAATGTTCTCAGGGTTGGATTTTTCTTTCGTCATCATTGTTAATTCACTTCGTTGGAAAAATGTTCTCATTTTACTACATGTGGCAGACTGTACAACTTGTCCCTTATGCTTCATAGGGTCGAGCTAAATCCCGAATACCGATGAAAATTGTAAATATGCAGTTTTCCAGCAGTTTTTCATAACAGACGTCCGTAGGATTTGAGCACCTCTCATGTTTTCGGGTTGGTGAATACTGTGACTCAGCGTCAATATTTTTTTCGGAATAACTATTACGTACATGAAAAAAAAATACATTTTTTGGAACGACCTCCGTCCATCATCTATCTGTCTCTGAGTCCCTGTAAGACATTCAGTAAGCTCACTGATAAGTTTGATCCAACTGATTGAATAGAATGCAAAACAGTATCAGTGAATAAATTCACAGAAGTGAAATACGACCAACGTACATTTATTTGCAGTGTAAGCGATTTACGTTGTACGTGTGCATAAAATTGTAATTTGGCATAAATGGATCAGACAGAATGGACACATTGGGAAAATGTCATGTTGAAGTATACTTTGAGCTAACTAGAGCTATATCGTGCTGTTCTACAAACTTAAAATGCATACAATTTGAACGCACCACATGCACTGACGGAGTAGGTCACCCAATTCAAACACGTCAAGTCATTCAAACCAACACAAAGCAGGCACATTTAGTTACAAGAATTTTAAATTGAATTACAATTTTATATAGGAGAAATATTTCGATCCATCAGTTTATCTGCGTCTGTTTATAAAATCAGTTTATCTCATCTCTTATCTGCGTCTGTTCTGCTGTTCAGTGTGTAAAAAGAGTTCATTTGTTTTAATTAGGGTTGAAATACACAATGGCCAGCGCAGACGTTGCCACCAGCATAGGTCCGAAGTTAATTTAGCCCACTACAGAAATATATTAAAGGGAACCCGCAAATCAGCCAATAAATTAATCTTTTCCTTCCTAGTATTTAAGCCATGTCCAATATTGCTCATTTTCATGAATGTTTTCAATAATTTAACTTACTATCTTTTGGTAGAATATACAACTTCACAAAATCTAAACGCATCTCATGCTAATGAATGAAATTAAATTACCTCTCAAATTCTCACATAAAAGTATGCATGAATTTAGGCGTGCATTTTGTGCGTAGAAGTGAAGTACATATGAAGCTTTTAAAAAGGATAGGCCATAACGGGATTTATTGCTTCCTTTCCCTGCTGAATTGCTGAACAGATAGTTATGATCAAAGATGAAGTATAGTGGTCGAAAATAGTCGTAAAATCGAGTGCATAATTATTTTACTGTAGCTCTGTTGTCATATCGATCAAGGGCCTGTTGTGCGGTCGACAGCGTATATATGCACGCTGTATTCATACTGCAAGTCACTACGATACGCTTCAAAACATTAATGCAAGAAGAAATTGAGAGCGCACATTCTTTTAAAATTTAATGAAATTCATGGGAAGATAAATGCAAACAAGAAAATGGGAAGCAAATGTTTATACACTTCATAATAAATGAAATTGCACAAAAACATGTATTTGAGGAAATTATTATTTTCATAGAAGAAGTCGATGCGCGAAAATATTTTTGGACAAGTCGATCTCCTGGGTTATTATCGACTCTGAAACAAGAACAGAGATGAAAAACTAGTCAGATCCATATCAAAAGATATCAAAATATGAAGAGTATTTCGGGTTGGGTGGCGGATCCTAGGTCTTCGCAACTTCCGACCCGATTGAACGGACATCAAATGACTCCCAAAAGACTTGTAGGTTCTTCAGATTTATTTCTCGACCCGTGACGCCTTAAACTGCACAACGAGAACATTTTCAGGTTCGGTGGTAAAACGAGGAATAACCACATGATAAGGAAACTCATAGCTCAAAAATATAGATGAGTAACTGATTAATGGTGCTAGAACTGATATATCTCAATGACAAGTAGTAGTAGTAGCAACTAGCAACTAATGGTGCTAGAACTAATATATCTCAATGACAAGTAGTAGTAGTAGTAGTAGTATAGTAGTAACGTGGGTTTGCAAGCGCTTCAGTTACTCAAACTATATCGCACCGAAGGTTACATATTTTAATTCGTATCAGACTCATTCCAAATAACCACACAAGATGAACATCACTGTTATTTGAAACATCAAATTATATGAACATCATGATCATAAATACCACTCAAAATTACCAGTGTCTTCCCATTAAAATTTGTACGCAACACAGGACATTCTCAATGACAATGATCTATCACGCCAGTCTCACGAGTCTGGTAGCACACGTGTCGACTCATGTTAGCAAGAATTTTGGTTCCGAGGAACAACAATAAGGATAGTCCTCCACGCTCAGAACAACCCGTTGGGACTCATGAACATATCAATGATAAACGTCAAAAGTCAAACACATAACACAGTGAGACAGTTATTGGAACATCTGGACAGAAAAAAAGTAAATTTTCCAACTAGAGAACACATTTGTGAACACACATGTTGTAATGCACACATAGGATCAAAGGAGGACAGTCTACTCACGCACATATCAACGACAATTGTCAAAACCAAACACATAACACAATGAGACGGCTATTAGAATATCTGGACAGAAAAAGAGTAAATTTTCTAACTGTTAAATATATGCGCTGTGGTCAAGGGTTTACACCCTCAGTGGAACAACTGACACGCCTTAACATATATACTTACACACAATGGGGGGGCGGTATTCTCACGCCCCAAATGAGGCTATCTCAATAAGCCCTTTTACTCTACCGGTTGAAAGGGGGTTCAGAAAAGGTTAGGTCTCTGATGCAGAGGCAACACTAAAAAGAGAACAGCAAATTATCATTCACCTAAATTTCACAGGCATGCACGACGGCTTATTCAGCCGTAGAACTATCAGAGCTTAAAGTTAATGTACATGAATACAGCAGATCAGCTATAATTATTTTGACATCATCCTGGCTATCTCTCACGTCAAAAGTTCAGATTGCTCAATTTAAATTATAGGTGAACTATCCCCCGGGCAAAACAAGTATCCAGTTGCTTATATCTTGAGTACACAAAATCATATGGGCAGTAGTCACAAATTTCTGAACACATTCTCAGTCTAGTCTGAGTGCTTTTAGCTCTAGGCTTCCACCCTACTGACTAGCGCAGCTTGCTCAGCACAGCTCATGGGTGAGGAGCCGACACGTTATTTACATTCGAAATCTATTTTATTTCTCAGCAAAAAATAAAATATCTGAGCTATGCATTATCAATATATGAAGTTCTCGGTTTTACCAGGCTGTTCACACTTAATGGGGCGCCAGTTCAACAGTTAATCTTACTCCCAACAAATGTTGGCTGCAGCCATTTTGTAGTTACAAAAAAAAGATAAAAAGGCTGCAACTTTTCTTAGACTGCTAGCTACCTTAATTTACATAACTAAATTATCAAGTTCCCAGCATCACAATGCAGCATACTGGCTAGAGAAAGCACCAGAAATTCACAAGGTCACAATGGCTAGTCTGACTCGATATAGGTGGTTCGCCGGATGCCAGATGCATCATTGAACGCTCTAGGAACCGGCTGTTCACCACTATCTGGCCCAGCGACAACACATGTAAAGAGACGAAATTCGGGGTACGAATACTCTGAGCAATATTGCTTACACACAATTACACTGGGAGAACTATAAATAGTGAGAACTTTTCAACTTGACGGCTGCAGCCAAACAAAGCCTCTACGCTGAGTTTGCGGATCAGCGCGTATGGTCCGCGGTGATGTTGCCATAAGGTTATCCAAAATTCGCGTCTTGTAAGACGCGAAAAAGAGGAAACATAGAGATAAAAAATTAACATGAATAAAGTGTAACTGCTGTATTAAAGGCAACGGGAATGTGGATTGTATGTCGTTTAAAACAGTTTTAATTATGATATCAGGAATTTTAGGACCAACCCGATCTTTCGGAGCCTTTACATTCCTCAGTCCGCTCACATGCAGAGAAGTGTGACCTTCCAGTTCTGTTAGATAATTTTTATGCGATTTTTTCTTCATTTAGACAGATAAATCTCTGCATTTTAAATTCGATGTACATTTTAAAAGAGATACCTGCTTTAAATAAGGTGTTTTTTTATAAAACCTACTTGAGGTGAAATTCTGCTGTCTTTAGACGTTGACTGCAGACCTAGAAGAGTATCGTGCAGTTCGTGCAGTTTCTCATTGCATGAAAAAGGAATAGCCGCGGAGAAAAACAATATGAAAAAATACTAAATGCTTCGACAGTAACAGGCAAAGGAATAAATTGAAACACGTTGAACAATAATATAGCACTTTATAAATCATACAGCTCATAACAATTATCAAATCAAAGGTAATTGAATAATTAGTGCTTGACATACGCGTTGCATATTCGTCAGTTCAGTAGTAAATAATCAATTAGAGAGGTTTTAACTTTATAGTTAATATAGCACCGATGTATTAAAAAAGACTCAATTATACAGGAGAAAAGAATATCAAAAGAAGCTTCGTTTATCATTTAGCTGCAGGGTATATATTACCTTTTAGCTGGTAAGCGAAGTTTTTGCATCAGTGCAACGCGTTCCTGTTTTTAATTTCCAGTAGAATAGCGCAACTACGATTTCAACGAAATATCAATAGCATTGTTTTACTACCTCATATTTGAGCGTCCGACTAACTGCTCAAGTTGAAAAGCCAGTCTTTTCTTAGCTATTGGTCGAAGGCGTGTGTACTGTTTGAGATTAGACTTGCAGGAGTGGGTAGGTAGTATTGCGTATACTTACCTCAACCCTGCCTTGTGATCTAAAGCAGTCACATAACGATGATATCGCTGTTCATGACAAGTTCAATATCATTAGAAGAAAAAATGAACTATCGCGGGATGTAGGAACAAAGAGCAATAGCGCAGGACTAGCGTTGTCCTGATTCTTTGATCTGTAAATCCTCTAATTTCCGGTTATCTCGGAATCAAAAGAGCTGTCTTTCCTCTTTTGTCAGACTTCGAGAAAACTGGATGTGGCTTTCAAAGTGAAGATGTCACGATCGATTTGAACGCTCCATATTTTATGATCACTCAAATGCCAGCTAGGGTTATACCTACGAAATCTTTGGTATGTTTTTTTGTATTATTTTCTTTGGTCTGTATTGCATTATTGGGCTCATAAGCCGAGCGAGCTCGTAAGAAACCAAATATTGGGGATTAAATTATTCATCATGACGATAGTACCCCTCTTTTGCTACTAGTTACTTCTAATGCATGATATCTAGCGCAAAAAACATAAGTGGGACAGCATTTTTCATTTTCCGAGAATAAAACTATCCTTCTGAAACGATAGTAGAAACTTCATTACCTTAATAATCATTTACGGAAACCAAAATATTAGTTTCCTAACTTTGTTTTAGGCTAGTGTGCTATTTTATGGTGTTGTGTAAAATGACGAAACGCGGGTACATTTTTCACGGCAGAAAAGAGTTTTCAAATGCTCTAGCAAATGATGCACTTCATGAACGCTGTCTTTGAAAAGTGGCTTAAATCTATAGAGGCAAGAACGCTTTCCTTCAAGCGATTTGTTACAAAGGTGCAATAATGATCTGCTTCCGCAGTTTTTCGTCCATGTATACGATGAAAGAAGTTGGGAAATCAGATACGTTCAAAACTACAATTTTGGTTACTTCCCGTCCTCTTTTGCGATTCCCTTATAGCTTAACAAGGTTTCGTCGAAAGTTCTCCATATATATCATTGAGGCCTTTGTATGCTGCTTTCATTTAGTAGATAAAGCGAAGAATATTTTTTTTGCACAAAACAATATGCATTGTAGTAATTTTCGAATTCCTAATTGTTGTAATTTTTTTTAATACGATCTCAACCTCACTCGCATTGTAAAACTAAAACATTCTTAGATTTTCTCTCGAGTCATAAACAAAGGCTAATGGAAATTTCTGAACACGTACAAAATCCAGTTGAAGAACATAAGAAAGTTTAGAGTAAAATAGTTTTCATTTCATATCGTTTCAGCAAGAGATATAATGTTGTCCTTCAGCACTTCAAGTGTTCCCAACCTCCAATAAAGAAACGTTTCAAGTCTCAGTCTGTTTTTGGAATCGTTGATCGAACGCCACTTGTTCATTCGGTCAACTTTTTTGTTATAAAAAAATGGGAAGACCATGATCTTCGCAAGATCTGATTGGGGAATGCTAATAGTTTGTCAAATGAGCCTAGTAAGTTGTTTTTTTAACTCGAACATGCAGCAGATTTCACATCAATGAATAACGTACTATTCGGATGTAGTAATTTATCCAAGTGTTTGTAGGAAACCATCAGCAGGCATTTTCGTGTGCGCTATACATGACTTCGGTTTTTGGAGAGAAGCAATAATTGTTTATCACGAATTCAAATGTAAAAATAAATTAGGTATAAACACCACCTCGCCTAATACGTCAGAGTAGCCTCTGTAAAATGCATCATAAATGTGTCTGATTGATTTCCTATAAAGTGGGTGTACCTCACTGATAATGACTTTTATTCTCTTGAGAAAATCCTTTACTAACGACTTCAAGCTTTTCCTGCATCAGCTTGGACAAACTGCGCAAAAGATAATGGGATGCAATAATTAAATCCTCATTTAAGATTCTGGTCCAACTTGCAGCCACACATTGCCGTCGATATAGATTTCTTCTAACTGATTTAATTTCAATTTACAAACAGAAATTTACTGAAAAATCAATGAGAACAATTAGTCGCATTGTGAATTTCAACCTTTTATTGTGTTACTTTTGAAGCTCTTCAAAATATTGAAAATTCGTAGGTATGATAACATTTGAGTTATTTATCCGGGATTTTACAATTAGGACGAATCAAAAAAGAATTAAACGACTATTTTTGCTCGAGTATATTTTAAGAATTTCAACGCAGTTGATTGCACTAATCTGATCTCGAAACAGAATTAGGCATCATGTTTACCGAAAAATTCGCGCACAATGCGAGTACTGAGAATTTGAGCGTTCTAATTATGGAATATACTTGATTCATACGACGAAAGAGGCAGCAATCGTGTTAAAGGTCATATGACATCTCCGCGTGTGCATGGCCGTTTCATACTTTTGGGTACAGCATAGTTGCACTCAATAACTAAAAAGAAATTAATCACCGCTCATAGTCTAATCTGCCTATGAAATATCGGATCGATGAAAAAAGATTACAAGGCCTCGATTTATTTCCGCTGTACATAGTCCTGCCCTCTTAACTGTTCAGCAACGACGTTGTTCCTTATATTTAACCTCAACGCTTTCCCGCGGCTTGACATATACATCAGTTCTTATCAGTCCTTGTGATTGTATTTGATATTATTGTATCATTTGCCATTTTGCTGGGTCTATGACGTCCTTGAAGCTGTAAAGTTGATGGCTGGTTTTATTTGTTTCTCCGTTAATGTTGATAATAATTTTTTGGGAGAAGTTTGTACAGCTGCAAGAGACTGTGAGCTCATAAATGGCTATTTGTGATATCCGATCATTCAAAATGTTATTAAGAATACCTGAGAACATTGAAAGGATTTCTGTTTTTCCTAGTAGAATTCAATTATCTTTGTAATTCAACTTGGATTTTGAATGTAGAATTTCCTACTTGAATTTCAAAGCTGAATTTCACCTCCATCAATAAGTCGACAGAAGATATCTACTAGTCGAAAGCTTACATGTCTAAAATGTGGATGCTGTGCTGGGCTAGTTTTGTTTATCCATACCTGGAAAGGCACCGCAAGGTCAGAACATCTGAAAGGTTTCTGCTCTCGGCCAATCTCAGAGGAGAGCTTAGGCGTAAACAAGCCTCAAGAGGAATGATTTAGGAGAAGATCGGCATAAACTGAGCAGTGCGGCATGTATTGACCTAATTTGAAAATGAAGGGGTCATTAGTGTGCGGCAAGTTTTTTTCAGCGGAACTCAAACCTTCAATAGTTCAGTTAATTGCGAATTGATATTTAGTAAGGCAATTCTAAATAAAATGGTATCGCTATTTAAGCTTGAAGCTCGTTCGTAGTATGGAAATGAATTCGATCATTATACGCCTATGTAGATGAAGTGTGCTGTAACGGTGCATCTACAAAGAAGAAGCTGCAGCAACTAAACTTCTTGTCCTAATAATAAACTTCTGTTAACCTGCCTGTAGTAAGGTATGTACAAAGCTAAGAAATTATGTAAGACTAACAGAAATGGTGAGCGTTTCATTTTCAAGACATACCCATACCTGTTTCTAATGACATGGTTGTATATTCTGTATCAGACCCAACAGAGTAATACGCACGTAGTATTAAGTACATCAGCATTTCAAATAAAGTTTATAGAGGGAAATTATTTTTTGATTCATTAATCTCCGTACAAATTTGAAAAGGATGTCTTGAAGTGCAGAACAAAAAGCAAGGTATTAATGAATCCATAGAAAGTTATGTTAAAATGTTAGATGACTTAGCATCTTCGTGCAACTACAATAATTGCTGCCGTGATCGTCTTTTGAGAGATGCTTACGTTGCTGGTCTACATCTATCGTAAATCCTCAGTGCAGTTCTACAGAAGTGTTATGCCTCCCTTCATACATTCATCAGCCGAGCCGCGTAAAAGCGCTCGACGTGTCTGAGCAACCGCATTTTGACTGAGCATTTCCCGCCGGTAGCACCTGATTAGCTAGCTCCGATCCCCAGTAAAACTGATCGAAACCTACCAGCGTTTCCTTCCCTGCCTGACGACAACGGTAACCCCAGCCTCGGGGCTTACAGTGTGATCAAAAATCGTTCAACGAATGTGATGAGCATGCAATACACATCGAACAAGTAAGTTCCGGTGCACAAGATATTATTCGTGAGGATTCATCTTGATCGTTTTTCACAAAAGAAAAATTACAGCCGAACTACTAATGCATCGCCATACTGGCCACCAAAATAATGTTGTGAAGTTTCTTTCATCACAACATGAGGTAGATTTCGCTGTAGCCGCAAACTACAGTTTAGGTAACCTTGAACTACCGAGGCAGGAGAATGATACGTTCAGCAATGCACTTATCTGTATACTGCCTTCGTCGATTACTGACTTATTTTTAAACCAGCCGTGCCCGGGCGCATAACAAAGACTTTCCCGAGGCCCGTGGAGGCAGAGCTTAATAACCACTTCTGGTGCTCGTAAATGCGGAGCGTAACAACAGCTTTTGGAGCCCTTACTCACATAACCAGTGTTATGCCTATTTTAAGATACAACAATACCTTTCTCCCTCATACATCTTTTTTGAGCGGCTGCTATGGTATACTGTAGATAAATTATTGGCCATAATCCTGAAACCGTCATGCGTCTAAGTACAGAATTTGGGAATTCAGAGGTCGAAGGAGCTCAACCGCTAACAATAAACGCAATGATGATTCGAAAGTAGCATGAACATTCATCAAAATTGAACGGCAAGCAACAACGTTCCATTGCACATACGATGTTTAATAGTGTCGACGTGGTCGAGGTATAAATCATAACCGAAATAGGCCAATACTTGAAGCGTATTGTTCAGCTGGTGATAATGAATAATGTTATCCTAAAGGATTCGAATGAATGCAGGAAAATAGGAGCTCGAACAATATTGTATAATAATTTGAATGTAGAATGGATTAAAGGCCGTTTACGATAGGGCGCTGATGTCATTGTTAATATCATATTCAAACCCTATGAGCAACAGAAAAACTATTGTTACTAAAAAATAAGCAAAAAGTTGACTAAAACCATCTGCAGCCATGACACATAAGTGTATCGAGCGCACACCGCCAGAGTATATTAAATTTTCGTACGCTGGCTCATTTTAGGTATGGTCATTCTTCATCTATAGCTCATAGAAAAATAGGACAGTTGTAATGAAGCATTATTTCAAAGACTGTCAATTGATTAATTTGCCAGGCTTATTATGCATTCAAATAATTCAAATAGACTAGCATACATATATATATTACCTATTTTCTGAAAAGATGCGTATGTTATAGTTTCAAACGCTGATCAACCATATGTGATGAAACTGTAGACTAAATTGGTCCCAGAAAGCAGTGGACCACTATCTGCAGCCTGTAAGTTGTCAACTTGAGCAAAGCAAAGTCGTAACTAAGCATTATCAAGGCTACATACAAATTTTACGAGATGCAAATTTGGACAAACAATTACTTCTACTTCCAGTTAAAATACGAGTAAACGCCCTATTTCTTTCTGCTCTTTCCAGTATTCACGGAACAAAATTACTCGCCGACATGATTTGGAGTTGTGAGGAAAACATTAAAACTGTCTTTTACAGTACGTTCCCGCTGGAACTTTTAAGAAATTACTCCATTTGAACACTATATAGGTTTGAAGGTTTTCATTATGAACAAACGAGCTCGGAAATTTAGTTGCATATCATGTAGAAATTAGCGCACAAGCCTTTAACCTAAGATACCTTTTACGAAGCATGGAGGAGACAAGTCAGGTTTCTAGCCAGGCAACTTGAAGCATTCGCTGAAAAGTTTCTCACGCTCTGAACACTCTCAAATCTAAATATAACAAAAAATGATTGCTCTGTAATAACCATTCGTATGTCGAAACGCTTTGCATGAACATTGATAAATTTGGAGTCCCATTATATCGTTCAACTTAGTTGTGATAGCTGGATCCCTCGAGTCGTACCATACAGGCATCGCTGAATTAAATTACGGTTTAATATTGATTCAAACGTTAAGTCAATGTTCAAGTTATTTCGGTCTGATAATTGGAGCACTCTGATTGTATGGATACAAATAAAAATATTTTTTAGCAGTTATTCTGTAAGTCACGAAACCAAATAATCACTGAAGATATTCTGCTGCCACTGCTCAAGTGTTTGCAATAATTCTTCTCTGACAGTGAATAAAATTACTACATTGTGTCACTTTGACCAAGGCTTCAAATAAGTCACAGCGCTCTCGATGGTGCCACCTTCT
The DNA here is from genome assembly GCA_030386875.1 of Morinoia aosen. Lineage (NCBI taxonomy): Eukaryota > Metazoa > Arthropoda > Malacostraca > Amphipoda > Talitridae > Morinoia > Morinoia aosen. Next base: position 85,806,121 of record CM059567.1, on the reverse strand, counting down.
GTAGAGACACTGCGTACTAATAAGTTAATGTGAGCGGCCATAATTCAAGCATTCAATGCAGTGACAGCTGAAATTCAATACTTGCATGCCAGCATGGAGCTGCAGCGCCTTCTGCGCCTCCAGGCACACAATCACTCTTTAGAGACCAGTCTGAGGGTCCCATATCACACTAATCACGCCTTTAGTTGCCATATTGCAGCCACACGCGACTCCATTAATCTGGCGAGGCTTAAAGACGAGGGTCATCCTTCAATCCAGACCCTCGGAGTTGCAGAGAGATGCATTGCTCCGCGCTGGGCTCTTCTGAGTCTTTGAACGATCAATATAGGCAGCTGAAGCTTGTCGGCGGACGTCGATACTCAACCTTGACTTGTGTCCTTCAACATGTGCAAATTGGTCCCACAGGCTCACATCATTGCTTAGTAAGGGCAAAAGTACTTTACATGCGTGAATAGATATGAACAGCTTATATTATTGCAAAATATATTGAAATATATTACCAATCGGGGAATTGGGATTTCAACAACTTATTCGTTCGTGGTTCTTTGGAATTTATGCAAAATTAGTCTTTTGCAGTTCATTAAATTAGACTGATTGCTCATTTTTTATAGATTAGAAAATTAGACTATAAATTTAAACTCACACTATGATAAGTCGTCGATCTGGAGGAATTTAGTGCTCTTCATTAAATTGATAAAACCACAAGAACTTGCAGCAGGTAAATTATTCTGATGGTAGACGAGTTCACTTTCCTTTGCAAATTGAGTTTAATAAATCATTACAATTTGGATCTATCATTCTCATGTATGTTAAGGTAGACACCTGGGGAGAGTGGTGAACTGTGCTTGAGTTCTCCCTTTACCCAACGAAAGAAATCACCGCGCAGCGCCGGGATTCGAACCGCCGACGCCTTCTCAGAAGAGTGCGTTTTTAACCACTCGACCACAGTGTGATGACGGCGTTTCACACTGCGATCGTAGCACCAACGGGAGGTACACCTCGAGATGAGCTGCCGGCCACCCGAACCAGCCAGGTGCACACAGGCTCTCAGGTCCAAGACCGCCGCTCCCAAGATTCGCAATTGCTCTTTCTGAGGGCGGGATATTAGTCGCATAAAAAAATACAACGAGGAGTAGACTAGGCAATCTAATTGACATAGACAAGAATGGGCTTCTGGTCGCAGAAGAGATGTGCAAGCATACATGAGACGCAGACTTTCTTACAATGCTGTTCTGAGTAGAAATGCACAGCTCACGCATGGCCAGCAAACCCAAACCAAAAATTACTTCTTCAGCATGATTAATTTGCTGACGTGCGAAAGATTTTATTCACAGCAAATGATTTGTACGATTAAAACTACAATAGAAAACTTTAGGTCCAGTTTTAACACATAGTTCTTAACACGAAAAATAGATGATTGATATTCAATATTAATCTAAAGTCATTTATGCATGACTTTCATTAAAACGCATTATTTTCAAGCCTATGGTAATCTTGTTTTTTGTTGCAGTACCCGTATCTCTCATGCTGATAAATCATTTTAAAAATATTGAATTAGCAAAATCTTCAAAAACAAACTTTTATTACAAAAAAGTTGTCGCTTTCCAACATAGCAAACCTTCAATTTTTCCCATAGGAGAGCAAATTGGATTAAATTTTGCACTTTGCATGCCATACAAAAATTCACAACCGACGGCGATACTTGCAAAAATATCTCGTTTTTTTTGTTAAGGCAACTCCGGGAAACTTCGTTTATTTGCAAATTATAATGGGATTAAGTCATATTTTTTACAACTGCCCCATTTGATCTCAAAACATATCCTGTAACTACAATCTGTATTTGCAATATATTTAAACCTACTATTTCATATAATTCTCTCTACGCATACAAAACACTCGGATAAAATACTAGACACAGAATGCTTACGACTGGATCAAATCTAAGTGCTTGTATTGAATTTTGTGTGGAAGAACAAGTACATCGAGTTCTAGCGCATCGAATGGAAACGACTTGAACATCTTTTTAACATTGAGCACTTTTTCTAGAATTACGAGCACACTGATGAGGTGTCATGACGCACATGTTTTGACTAGACCCAAATCTGAGCAGACGCCAAATCTGAACAAAGACTTTTTCAACGGAATTTGAATGACAGAATCTGACTGCAATGTTAAATTCAACGTAATTTATCAATTAAGAACCCCACAAGATTCACGGTTCGTAAGCAAACAAAACTCAAAGTAATGGAACGATAAGTTCAAACGATCTCACAAAAAAATTCTTATTCATCGAAACAGAGCTGATCCTCAAACAGATGGTTCGCGAGTGACTGAAACAACTAAAAACTTGTGAAAAATAATCAGAGCCATTCATTAAAATCGTGAATGAAACCATTCGCTGTGGCCCAACCGTTCTACAATATTATCTTCCTTACAATTGAACGAGGAGAACGACGATCCCATTAACCCTGACGGTAAATTAATTTGACAGAATTTGACCCAAGGAAGTTCTTTGAACAATATAATGATTCAGTGTCGCAGGGATAATTTTACACGGGTCGTTAGTTGGTAGTGCAAGACACAGGAAATTTAAGTTTTTATTCTTTAATACGATTTCCAAAATTATTATTGATATTATAAATGCTGATGTTCATTTACAATTCATCAGTTAAATGCTCATCTAAATTAAAATGATAGCAAAGAGGGATCAAGCTAAGGTTTTACCTAGATTCCAAAACTGCCACGGCAATTCAAACAGTACCTGATGCATACAGCGTTAAATTTTAGAGACTAAACAACTAATTGCTTGTGCTGGAACAGACCAAACAGTAACTGAGCATAAATTGTCAAAAATATACAGCTTAAGAGCCCTACAGTTTCTTCTCTCGCGCTAAACTATAAGCGGAATCGTGTATTGTACGTATGCAGTACATGCATATACACTATATACTTCTTTTTAAATGAGTGAGCGAGATAGATTAGAGAAAACGAATTATATTTAGCTCGCTTTTATCTATCGAGCTTCTCATGTAACTGCACACGAAAGATGCGATCCAATCGTGCAGCTTTAGCAGCGCTTTTACTTAATAAAGATATATACAGCACCAGTATCGAAGCCTAAAAAATAAATTTAATTTATGGTAGATCAATGTTGATCATCAGGTGAATAGCGTATCTGTTAGCATTTAAATATTACATTTTGTTTTATTTTAAGTAATAAAATTACCTGTAGGTAAAGGGTAAACAGAGAATTATATTCGCAGACATTCACGACCAGAATTCTCCACTGAAAATATTAAAAAAGTGTACTCACGCATCACCAATTAATATTTGAATGCAATTAGGCATTATATACTCTCAGCCCCTACGACCAAAGGCAAGTAAAGTATTCAAGTCCTAAGTAGTTGGAAGACATTTAATTTTTTGGGGTAATTAATTCAAAGGCCAAAAAGCTACAGGGATAACAAAGATTTTTGGCCGTCTTCTCAAGCTAAATCTTGAAAAGAACGGGTCATCATATATGAGCAAATAAACTAGAACGGGTAACTGTAGACTTGAGACCGATTTTCGTTGAACATCTTTTGGTCCTTTGATTTAGAGGTCTCCATGCTTTCATTAGTTATTGTATATGCAATAAAAATACCATCTGAATTCAATTAAGAAATGTCTCTGGCGTCTGCTCAGATTTGGGTTTCTCAGAAACTTTTGCGTCATGACAGCTCGCCGCAGCATCTTAAATGGCGGCTCTCACAGTCATGTATCTGCACAAAACTGCGCCGCATCACTAAGGATAATCGCGTTATAATAAGTTACGGTAGTCATGGGAGTATTTTTTGTACAGACCCTGCGCAGCGCTGACCCAACCTGGCGTAAACATTTTATCCGGCCTGCTCCGAGCGCTGCGGTGATTTTAATAAGAAAGACACATGATTGGTGGAAAAAAGAGTCGTGTATTTAAGAAAACTATTATCAAGCCATTGGACCGTTTTTAGCTCAAAAATCAGTTTTCATTCTGCATAGCATCGATTCTACTAAATTCTAGTTCCTCTGCTTTTTTGTCCAAAATTGAAGTAACATAAGCACCGAAGCAATCAGTGTTGATAGAATAGGCTTTGGGATACGCAGACTCCTCTCAAGAACATCCTAAAAATGTACAATGATCTTCAAATCAGGAGATTGCAGTAGCCAGTCCATAAGGTCAAATGTTCTTTCATTCACGGAAAGCAAATCCTGAACATTTCTAGCCCTGTGGATGCAAGCCTTATCGTCGTGAGCGATTGCATTCCCATCGGGGAATTAAAACTCCATAGAAGGTTTAATGCTGTCAGAAAGTAGCAGCGATTAGTCATAGGATATTATCGTGTAATTTGAAAGAGCGGCAGATCTTCGTCCTCACCAGTAAAACCACCCCGAAGCATTGCACTGCGTTCAAAAGCCTGATCAATTGGGACGACGCTGTTGGGACGTCGCAATAGCTTCATGTTGGTGTTGCCATACCTTAACAGGCCCATCGTTCTGAAAAAAGGGAAATCTGGACGCAGTGGACCACAATACGAGTGCATACCTGGGTTGTCAGATAACTCTGATGAAATAAAGCCAAAGCGAGAGACAAAAAGCCCACAAAAATCGTAATATTTTATACAAAATGGGAATATTTATCAATCAGAGGCGCAGTGGCGGGCCATGAATTAGTTTTGAAGATTGAAAGTGCTTTTGCGAAGAAAATGGCGTATTATTTTAGTGTTTTTTGTTGTCTCGTGATGTTTAAGATTTGAAAGTCTAGGTGCAATTTTGCTCCAGCACAACTTACAATATGATGATTCTGAGCCATCACTTGATTTAGTGAGCCGTACCAATCTTTTTTCTCATTCAACCTTATGCTTTTGGTTGCTAACGTACGATTATTCCCACTTTGACGTAATGGAATGTTCAAAAATAAAAAATTATTTGCGAATAAAACAAAGAGAACGTACACTCAGGCAAAAAAAATCTGACCTATAACGCTCAGAAATTCGACTAGCACCAGGTTTCATCGCCACACTACAATAACAACTAAAAATTTTAAATTTAAACCTGTATAAATCGCGTTACAGTAGGAGGCTCGAGCATAGAAGAAGGATACCGGTCAGAAATAATCGATTTAAAGAAGCCTAGCAGTTAATAGAGTTAATAATCATTATATGCTCTACAAATAAAAAAAAAACGTCAAACACGTTAAAAAACAGATTTCTGACATTTGGCGTTAAAAACGCCAATACAGCAACTCTGGTACATATGTACTTCTAATTTTCAACAGTCCAATCTCGGTGTCCTCAAGCAAAAACAAATGTTTTTGATTGGTTGCTGACACAAATGACTCCCAGAAGGATTGGCATTTCCTTAAGTTTATTTTCTTTAACTTATGATGTCCAATTATATAAGAAACTGTTTCTGCATCTCCACAAAATTCCTCAGCTATCATCATTTGCGTCGATGAATCATAATTTTTCGTCACAATTCTCTTCGAAGAGTGTTTTTATATGTCCTCACTAACGTTAGGCCTTCCAGAATTTCCACTTAACGAACCGGGTTTGCTATTTTGTTTCTACCGAGTTATTGTTCTCTGTATCGTTCTGATATTTATGCCGTTTACCGTACAGATGTCCTATTTTGTTTTTCCCTTCTGAAGAAGCCCATTGATGCGACCTTCATCAAATGCCGACACGTCCTTTTCACGGGACTTCTCCGAATAAAAAAAATTCGATTTATATATGCTCTCAGAACAGGCCATCATTACGTGATAAATATTCTTTCCAAAGTACTGCCTTGAGCAGTTTTGCATTAACAAATGCACTCTGAAATAAAATGATGCATGACCAAAATGGTAGGTGAGAGGGCAGTGCGAGGTATTTTTTTGGCCCTTCGTGCAGTTAGCCGTTAATTGGAGCCATTGTTCATTGCTATGTAGTTTATACTAAATATTTCTTTCATTTCCTGATGTCACTCTTCAGCTTTTGATCTAGCCATCAGTGTTTTTGTATTATTGCTCTGGAACTATTAGATATTTTTCCCCACACAAAATATATTCCTTACTTTATCGTATCTTTTAGCGCGCGAGGGGAACCCCCTACAGACGTCCACTTATCAGGGAAGTTCGCAAAAGTAGCTGGTCCACGTCTGCTGCAGACATTTCTGATTGCTCAGCCACGCGGTGTAAAAGATGACTCCCGTGGGTAGACGAAGTCTAATAGGAACTTTGTGTGCCCCTTTCTTTATTTTTTTTTTCTCGTGGAAGCTGTAGACATTTGGTTTTCCTAACCCTACTTTGAAAGCTGATAAAAAAAGTTTATCGCAATGTATTTTTGGTTAACTTCCGTCAATGAGGGGGATAGTGTGTCTTAGTGTAATTGTATTCTGATGTGCTTTACTACTCAAGATGCATCTACGTGTGAGTAATAAACTTTAGCCCTATATCTCTAAAATCTGAATATTGAAAATTTCTCCCGAGTTAATCTCAAGTTTTTCGTAGACGAATAACCATAACTCATTGAACGGCAATTCAAACAAATTTCTCAATCACCGTAAAAGTTCTTGCCAAAGTTGCGTGTCCCTCAATCATGTCGTAACGCATTGCAATGTTTGTACTCATGCTTCCACTGGCCCTTTTCGAGCTTCTGATGGCAATCCGCCCGAGGTCTCTTGCGGCGAGATACCCTGCATCACGCAATCCAAAAAATCCTTTCTGTGCTAGATTGTCTGTTGTGATTTGCTCTTTTGTTAACGCTTTGGTGCTATACCTCCTGTTCGGTTTTGAGATGAAGTCATGGAGCAGCGAAATTACATCTGTGTCTTCGGGATCAACGACGCGTTACAATTCTTAATGAACTGTAGTAGTTTTTGCGATGGTTTTAATCAATAGTGAAGTTTTGTGTAATATGGCCAATCAAAACAGTACGCAATGCAATTTTGCCACTAATCAGTCGGACATTTTTATGAAGAGTATATTTACTTTTAAAAGAAAGCCATTGCAGTTCTTTAACTTTTGAGACTTGGCCGTTTCATAATTGCCCAACAGGTTTCATTTGACGATTTATTTACACAGGGTGACTGGTGCTTGGTTGAACCAACTTTAACATAAGGTAGGGACCGTTTGAAAAGAGCCTTTTCACTCAATAACCGTATAAGGTTAAAAATTCTTGGGAAGAAAGTTACACGGAATTTAACGTTTCAAATGGCCTCGAAAGTCTTTTGATATTACGCCCCTAAATTTCTACTTCAGGTGAAATTTGAAGAGTTTAGTGTTCGAAACTCTAAAATTTTAAGACTCTGATATAGGAAACCTTGTATTCGATTTGAAAATTCTTTTATAACTTTCACCTTTAGTTTCCCTGACATTCTCAAGGTATGAATTTTCCTTTAATACATCGCAGATTTCAAATTATTGTTTATCTTTAACGAAGTATTTCCGATAACACGGTTATTGAATAAAAAGTGTTTGCTTCAACGATCCAAACCTTATGAACATTGGTTAAAATTGATTCAAGAAAGTACCGATCACCCAGTGCATTTTAGGTGCACATGAACAGTATCATGCTCATTTGTTAACCTAGCCCTATCGTTAATGAAGTAGTATAAACTCTCTATTCAACAGGAGAAACATTAGAGTAAGTTCATCACGCTGTTCTTGGGCCCGTACAGCATACTGAAGAAACTTGATCAGTACGAGGTTTTCTAAACAAACTATTTGGTAGGCTTCTTCACAAAGTTCAGCATTTTGCACTGGAAAATGAATCCCTTAAATAGCTTGCGTTTTTTTCGGTAAGATAAATGTGTTGCTTTTAAAAAAATAGTCGGTTTAAAATCATGAAAATTATTATTCTTGCTTTGATTTTATTCCTGCAACCTCTGGAAATTCGATGAGATTGGATGTATTAGGAACAAAACAAAAAATCAAGTAAATTTTAATTTCCTCAGTCCTAAATCCTAAATTAATCGTACTATTCTTAAGTAGCCCTTTCTCCCTCGTCACAATCCACTAGTATGCAGTTTTGAACTTGTTGTTCATTATCTCACTTGCCCCATGAGCTGATTTTTTTAACATCGATTGCACCACGCGCTGTACGTTTTTGAAAAAATTGAGTAATTCTAAAAATTGTAAAACAGATTATATATTAGTTATTCAACACGGACCTTGTGAACTTTAACCCTAATCCTATGAATTCGCTTGAACAGCCGAACATACACGCGTGTATCAAAGACAATTCATATTCGTATTCTCCATGCAACTTATTGTTGTTATTATAACTGAAAAGCCTCTTTGTAATAAAGTTAGAGCTACACTTCGGAAAAGATGGTAAAGAAGGACTTCAAAATACCAGATGGACGTATAATTTGGGAGTTTTAAAAGAAATTTTGTGAAACAACCCAATACTGAACAAACTTGTTGATGTAAGTTACCTGTAGTGAATGTTGCAACAAGTTATGTACTCGGAACAACCCAGAGTATACTTTAAATGAAATATGTTCACAATTACGTCCACTATCTTCTAAAAGATGTAAGCCTCAATCATCCTTTACCAAGAAAGAAACTCTCAGTAGATTTTCTTAGCTATGGGAACGTTCAGAGCATTTAGTTGAAGCAACAGAAAAATAAATTATAGATGCCAATTTGTAATTACTTGCTTAACCTCAACGCCCTACTACACGGGGCAACCAATATTGTTCCTAGAAGCAGTGACGGATGCATCTGGGAGCAACTGACTGCAGTTGCTGGGTGAGTTCTGGTTTCCGCGCTTGTTCAGAAACCTCGAGCAATTCAGAGCGACGGAGCAGTGCTCGACTGACCATCGTAGAGTAAGGGTAATTGAGACACCGCCTTCCACTGAACCAACATAAACTCTGACCGCCATTCAATAGATAGTCGAAGGATTTAATAAATGTCCTATAATATGGAATGCTATTAACCGTTATATTAGCAATTAGGTATCATTTTAGGCACATAATTAGTCGTAATTTATGTACAAAAAAAAGCGGAATATTACCATTTACCATACATTCGTAGTACGTTTCATTTTCAAATGTTGTCACTTTTCCATTATAATTGAATACTTATCAGGCAGTATTTTATGGTAAATAAAGTGGTCAGAAATTTAAAATGAATAATCCATAGGTATGCATTCATTGTGCATTCATTTTAATTTTCTATCATAAGTAGCGGGTTGAAAAATAGGAAATACTTTATTCGGCTTTCAATGATCAAACCATTTAATATGTTTTTTTAGACCTGTACCTAACTATATCAATACAGCAAATGAATGAACTTAATTACTTACTGTTTCTTCTGTTTATTTCTGTGCGCTATAAAAACACAAATAATTACATTGACATGCGAATATAAGCCGTAAAAATGATGTTAACAATTTATGCCAATATTATGATGTTTTAAATAGTGCATTTCATATAGATTCTCACAAATTCAAGATTGTTTTAATAAAAATTAATAATACATCTGAAGAATTATATTGAATCAATATTTGTATGACCATTCAATCTCATTCATTTTTAGAAAATAAAGACAATAAATAATGCAAAGACATTCGAAAGCGTAAAACAGTATCTAAGTTTTGCATACGTTCTTAATGCTTTTTATTTAATAATGAAATGAAGAAGTCACATGCCACAGTCACTGCGAGCTACACCTCCCTCTCCGATTGGCAACGTCACACTGGTTGAAATTTAAATGCAATAACTTGCAAATGAATGAGCGATTGTTAAGAATATTGATATCATTTTCAGCAAGTACGTGATATATCGACTGTGAAGAATGGACTACAAATCATAAAGGATGAAAAATAAAATCATTTTACACAAAGAATAAGCGTGAGATATAAGTAGAATATTCACGAGTGAAACTGTGCTTTTACCGTTTGGAAGACGATATAGTTTCTATCCAATGAGCAAAATGTGTATTATATACAGTTGAAATACTAATATCTTTAAACACAAATCCGCTATGTTAAATCAAACTCCAGTGAAGTTAATTTAATATGTAGTTCTCTGAAAGTTTTGTCTAATAACGTTGACGAGCTATGAATAGAGTAGAAATCATGTATCAATGCCAATAATAAAATTATACTGTTTATTCAGATATTCACTTTGTACAAAAAGCAGATTCACTAACAATTTAAAAGCTAGGAAAATGCTAATAAAATTTGTTATTTTATTAAAAATACAATCGAAATCATTTCAGCGACCAGGTCAATATTATTATGAGTAGTGTAAAATTCAAAGTATGATCAATTCAACGTAAGCGTGAAAACACGCTCGATAATAAATTTTAGACTATACCAAAAAAAGGACTACTAAGCATTAACTAGCTGAGGGGGATACGAACTAAGCAATAAACATGTTGTTTAAAATTGTTTTTCCTTATAAATCTGCAAAAATTCTAAATTCATATGATCAAAACCACGGAAAGAACTGTCAATCATTTTAAAATCATCACGAATAAAAATACTACACTTCTCAGCATGGCTGTGCAATGAGTGTGCATTGCTGAATGAGGAGGAAGAGCCAGCTACTTACCAGTACGAAAACTCCTTAAGCGGTGCTCTGCCACTTTTGCGTAGATACTGCGTGACGTCATTCTGGCATCCGCCGATGCGCACAGCGCACGACTATGTATACTGTATATAGACAACAGAAGAGCTCTTTAGCTCGGGAATAGAGTCCTTGTGCCGATAAAACAGAACCGATATTTACTTTGCTAATCAGTGTGACGCCTAAACTTACTCCAGGACAACGGTAACTGAATGAAGACTTTAATTCACGGGACTGAAATTGTTTTCCGTTTTCAATTTGCTCAGTAAATTTTATTGAAAACGGAAAGCAATTATCATTTCTCTATTTTCGTGTCGCTAGGTACAGTAAAAATATTGTAACTTCTGAACATCGCAAGATAACGTTCACGGGATTGGGAACTATTTTTTAGGTTTTGTTCTAAAACTTACAAAATTTTCGGAATCAAAACGCTTTTTAGCAGGGCTTACAGTATCTGCTTATCTCTCAATGACAAGCTCACAGAATTTATTTACCTACGTAATTTTTCGGTCACAATGGCTTTCCTTTTGGAATCATAAGTTCCCAAATTAGGAAGGTCTTGCTAAGAAAGTACTGCGATTCCAACATTCCTGTTAAATGTGAAAATTACATACATTCCACTTTACCCTATTACGGTTTTCTATCTGAAAAACTAGCCCGTGAATTGAAGTCTTTATTCGGTAAGCATTTTCCTGGAGTTTGTTTACGTGTTTTACTGGTTAGCGAAGTGAATATCGTTTTTTTTCCGGTTCATGGACTCTATTACCGATCTTATGCGCTCTTATGTTGTCTATAAATATAGTTGTGCACATTGCGCATTGGGGTACGTCGGAATGACGTCACGCAATATTTACGCAAGAGTGACAGAGCACTACGGAAGGAGTTTACGTACCGGTAACTAGCTAGCTCATCCTCCTCATTCAGCAATAAGCAGCCAGGCCGATTATAATTGAAGTGTTTCTATTCGTGATGATTATTTTAAAATTATTGACAGTTATTTCCGTGACTTTGAACTTGGGATTTTTTTCAGATTTCTATAGAAAACAATTTTTAACAAGCTTAGCTCATATCCCTTTCAAATATTCAAAGCACAGTTGCCCTTTTTTGTATAGTCTAGATTTTATTATCAATCGTGTTTTCATGCTCACGTTGAATTGATCATACTGTTTGTTTCACAGAACTGATGATTGAGTTGGTCTCCGAAACATTTCCGATTTTTGTTTTTCGAGTAACATGACTAATTTTAATTGCAATTTCTTCGCTTTTTAATTTTTAGTAACGTTTTTTTTTAGCACAAAAGACTTTGCTTGATTTCAGTTCTGCTCATAAACGCTCCTGCCACCAGTAATTTACCTCATTGTTTGAAAGTATTGTATCATTCGTGGCTGAACACATGGAAGTTGCGGCACCTATCGCCGTTCAGAAATATAGCTGCTTCCCTACTGCCCTAATATCTCTGTTAAATTAGTAGTCGTCGTGAAAAATTCTTTAGGCGAGTAAGAAGTTTGACCTGCCTAGATAAACTGAACGATCACGCATTTTGTTAGCATTTACACATAGTACCGAGAGCCCATTTTTCAACGGAGACCACTCAAGGGCATTGACTTCCGTAGGTAGGACATTATTTCTGCGACAGTATGCCCTTGATAAGCAAGCATTGAGCTTCTAGTTCAGTGATATCGCGTCATTCACGAGCAGTAAAAATTCTATTTTGGGGTAACAGAAGTTGCGTGCAGTGACAAGTTGGGCATGGCAAGATGGTCGGAGAACACGGCAAGGCGTCCAGTTAAACACAGGCATACATAAAAGGGAAGAGTCACCACGCCCTGTTTTGTCGTCGCATGTCTTGCACGCACTTTCGTCCACCTCTTCCTACTGCAGTCTTCCTCACTGAACAAAGTTCATGAGTGATAGAACTTTGCCTCCCTCTCGCTCTTCACTCATAAATCACAGGTCTTCATAAATCCTTCCAGGGCGATAACCGCGAGCCTGCTTTCATAACTTACCTTCAAAATAGCGCACAATTACCGGAGTAAATGAATCAGGGACTGTAGACCATCACATTGTTTATTCAATGCGCAGCAAAATGGGATGAGATTTTCATTTGATGCACGGAAAATTGATCAAATTACGCCTATGTACGACGTGAATGAAAACTAGGTAGTGGATTTAGATGATACACGCAGCGATTGAGGAAGGAAAATTTTCAAAAAATTGTACAGCTTCAATTCTAATTCCACAACACGATACTGAGAATGAAACTGAAAGAATGAGGCAAATAGTATGAGTGCAAAGGTACAAAACACTTTTTTAAGCCAAAAAAATGCATGAATGAAACAGGTAAAATAATTTCACATGTACAGAACTCACCCTTCAAACATTGTAACTCAAACTTGATGAGCCGATCAACTGAAGTGTTATCAACAAGTTCTGTCGTTATGATGAGCTGGAGACCAATGAACCAACAGTGATATTGAGGACATAAAATAAAAGCTACTAATTTATGACCAACCATGGCTACTGGGGTCAGATTGAACGTACTGTAATCTAGAGAACGGCAGCATTTCGCAGTACAAGTTGCTAACTTTGAGAGCAGAGAAGATAATAACTAGGATTATATTCTCAATCACGAACGATTTGGAAAATATTTGCATACATTTTTAGAGCTTCTTCGAACAATGCACCTTTGAATTAATGTATATGAGTTAGCATCGATAGAAGTCTGGTACAGTAATTGCGTTAATCAAACCCTTGGACCAGATCGCACGAGAAGTTGTAGTGGCTGTCCTCAACTTACTCACTTAAAGATGTGCTTATCATATGGCTGGCTGCACGGTGCACATCGTGTTCGGACCAGAGACGAGTTAGATCGCTCAATTATAAACAACAACTTCATATTAAGCTTTATGATTTCACTTTCTGAATTCCTCAATATTGCCTCCATGACTCCATGCAGTGAACGAATTAATGCTATTGATACTTTGGTGCATTGGTGTATTAAATAGCACACTGTGCTCTGCAATGATGGCAAACTGCTTCCAGCATGCTGAATGAACGAAAGATGAAGAGTAGCAATGTTAGCACTCAGGGTGTGTTCGATCATACCTCATTCTTCTTCTTTTGCACTGAGGACAGACAATGACCATTTGGTGTCAGGAGCGACAAAAGAACTAAATATTTCCAGAAGTATCTGAAATGATCATCAATGAAATACATGCAAGTTTCTGCTTAAAACAATGCTACTTTTGCAATTCATTTATATAACAGACACCTTTCCGGTAAATTCTTCCATGTGCTTGTGCACTTATACATAAAAAAGCAATAGTTTGGAATTTGCTGTAGCACTTCACAAAGAACGGTCGGTTATCTGTGTTTGCATGGTTAGCACACTAAATTTTGACGTACTGGCTGCTAAACCTGAAATAATTTATTTCAACCTGTATACAGGGTGTTCAGAACAAAAGATACAAAAATGCACCCTAGTAGAAAATGACCAAATAAACACTTTTTCTTCTATGAAACTTTCCAAAACATTTGGGTTTATGAGAGATTACCTGTTTATTGTTCCAAAAGATAAAATATAATGACACAATTACTCGCAATATTTATTTTGAATTTATTTTACGAAAATTGTTCAAAATGTGTTCCACCTACATCGATGCACTTTTCAAATCTTAGCTTAACGACTGCCGGATATTAGGAAACACGTCTGGCATTTCATAAATCTCACCAACAGGCACTGCAATTCTGGCCACAAAACCTTCCTCACATTGAATGGGTGTAGCATTAACAAGGCTTTTCCGGCGTCTCCAATTAAAGAAATCGAGTGAGTCATGTCAGGAGATCTACGAAGCCATGCAACAGAACAATTTCGCCATATCCACCAATTAGGAAATTGACCATTCAGGTAATTTCGAACACTGATAAAGTAGTGGGCAGGCGCACCATTATGCTGGAACCACCTATTTCTTATTGCAAATAGTAGATCTTCGGGTAACTCGGGAAGTACTTCTTCTAAGAACACTCTGTAATTATTCACGTTGAGAGGCGATGGCACAATATGAGGTCCAATAATTTGGTTATGGACGATACCAGCCCAAACATTAACACTGTACCGTTGCTGGTAAGTCTGTCCACGTACGACATGAGGGTTTTCAAGTGCCCTTTCATGTTCATTGAGGGAATTGAACACTCCCTCACAAGTGAATGTAACTTCATCCGAGAACAATACACGTTCGGAGAAGTTAGGTTCTTGCAATTCTTTGTAAAGGTATCACTCTGTAAATTACACTCGTAGTTCATAATCCCGAGAAATCAGTGCTTGAACTCTTTGAAGGTGGTATGGATGAAAATTATTTTCTTTCACGATTCTCCAGACACTACAGTGCCCCTGTAATCCCAGAGCTGCTGCAACTCTACGCCTACTAACTCTTGAATTCTGACTAAAAGAATCAAGCTCAGCCTCATTTTCATCCCTTGGACATCCAGTTTTTCTTCTGTTAAATTCAAAATTTCGATTGTCACGTAGCCTTCGGTGTTAATTTGTAAACAATCTATGACCAGGTATCGGTTAGGAAACCGCTCCTGATACAGCGCAGCTCCCTGGCTCTCAGTACCATTAGCAGCATCATAAGCAAGGTGCAAATCTGCAATTTTAGCATTAGTTAAACTATTTATGTTACCGGTGTCGAGGTTGCTTTGAAACTGAAGAGTACCAAGACACACTAGAAGTAACCTAGTAGCATTATCTGGAACATTCCAAAACTTTATTGCTTGAACTTGTTGACCAAATATGACTAAAAGTATATCATATGCAGTGTTTGTCATAACTCTCATAGAATAGAAGTGTTTGTAGCGTAAATTCAAAATTAATAGTGTGAGTAGTTCTGTAATTTAGTTTCATCCTTCAAAAACAATAAACAGCTAATATCTCAAAAACCCAAGTTTTTTTTCGAAAATTTCGTAGTCAAAAAAGTGTTTATTTGGCCATTTTCAACTTGGTGTGCAATTGTGTACCTCATGTTCTGAAATAACCTGCATATAGAAGGGAATGCACTGGTTATTCCTTAGTTCAAAATGTGCTCTGAAATTTTGCATATGAACTAGAGTATTCAGTTCTAGGAACATAGATTTTTCAATGTCTCTTTCGAACTGTCGGTGGACCTGCGCCCCGTAGCGTTAAACCTATTTGTTACAAAAATACCGAAAAATAACCTTAACACGATTTAACAGCACACAGCGCTGTAATATACGTGCTCTCACAACTGATATCAATTTATCGGAAAAAAACTTGTGGGGTTGTCGTTCGTTGCGGCAGTTGTCGTACTATGTCGCAACCGCCTCGGCTCGCTGCCGCCCCGCATCGGCAGTGTGCTTATGGAAACGGTGGAGTGCAGACGCGCGTGCTTTCGTTCTTCGTTGGTCTTCTCTTCGGCTCAATCGGTACCTGTGTAAGGGAGACAGTGCCTTGCTTCCGTGTCTTTGGGGGAACGCGGAAGGTGAAACAGCTGTGGCAGCTGTTTTGCGGTTGCTGTTGGTGTCGGCCACTAGCAACGTTAGAGGTAAGCCAACAAGCTATCTAGGCTTTTGGCTGTGGTAGCTATCTTGTTGGTAGCAAGATGGCAGCGGCTGGAAAGGCTGCGTCAGCTGAGGTAGCTGACGCAGCTGAGAAGGCTGCGGCAGCCGGAGCTGGCGATGCGGGATCGCCAGTGCCGCCAGCGGGGAGCACGTCGGGAGTGCTTGTGGATGTTAGCCTGTTGGCTAACATCCTGACTCAGGCGCGTGGTCCGATCCTCGACCGGTTGTCTAGGCAGCTGCCTAAGTTGACCGGCGATGGATCGGTCGACGCGCTGGAGTGGCTGGAGAACCTGGAGAGGCTCTGCCAGCTGGAGCGCGTAGTTCCGACCGACGTCATCGGGTTCATGCTCGACGGCAACGCCGCTGGAGTGTTTCGCTCCATGACTGTCGGTGATGCTGCTCAGTGGCAGGTAGTTCGGTCTACTCTGGCCTCGCAATTTGCGTTGCCTATGCAGGAGGCGTATAGGCGGTTCACCGACCGTCGACTTGCAGCCGGGGAGTCGGTGGACGTGTACCTGGATGACTTGGCGCGTCTGGGTGGGAGAGTGGGGTCGACCAAGAAGGATTTGATTTTTAGGGTCAAGTTCTACGAGGGTCTCCCCACTACTCTGTATACTTGGGCAGTTTCGCGTGAGGACGCGTATACTGCGCCGTTCGATGCTGTGGTGTCGAAAGTGCGGGAGAGAATGGCCGCGCAGAGGGCTGTAGCCGGGCGAGGCCAGGGGGCCAGGCTCGGGGCAGACCTTGCTGCTTCGGGGAAGCAGGGCAGTGGTGGCAAGGGTGCTTGCTACCGCTGTAGCGGTGCACATCGCGTGAGGGTTTGCCCTCAGAAGCAAGGCGTTGCGGCGCCTGCTGGTAGGGGGGTCGCGAAAGCTCCGAAAAGGAAGTTGACATGCTTTGCGTGTGGGGAGGTCGGGAATTTCGCTTGCGACTGTCCGGGGGTAGGTAGGCCTACGGTTGGTGGGTCGGGTTTCTCTGCGGAGGACGCCAGTCGGGGCGACGCGTCCTCGTCAATGGAAACCGTGTAAGCCGAGCTTACCGGAGGTCTCCTCTCCCCGAGGGAGGTGACGGCGCCCCCTCGGAGAGAGGAACCTTGAGCGGCACGAGTGTGTCGCTGGGGCGGGGCGATCTAGAATCGCTCGGAGCGACTGGCGTTACGACGGGGCGTCGGTTGCCAGTCGTTCGTGCCATCTTGAATGGGCATTGTTCTTGGTGTCTGGTAGACTCCGGGAGCGAGCGGACGGTGGTTTGTCCGCGGGTGGTGGTGGGTCAACGCCCCCGGCCGGGGCGGCAGTTGCTAACGGCGGACGGCAGAACTTCCCATGTGGGGAAGCACTGTCGTGTGGTAGTCGGGTTGCAGGGGCATTGCTTTGGTGTCACTGCGCTTGTCATGCCGGAGGTATGGAATCTTGGCGTGGACTGTCTCCTAGGGAGTGATGTTATTGATCACATGGGGGCGTCACCGTCAGGAGAGGTCCTGACTCGAAGTATGCAGTTGACTGGGGGAGATCCTGGTCAGCTGGATGCTGTAGGGGGTCCAGAAATTGATTCGCCTGTGCCAAGCTGGGAGCCGGCCTGGTGGCAGGGTCGGGGTCGGTGGAGTCGAGAGGTGCGCCAGCGCCGATCGAGATTGTCGACCCTGATTTTGTTGCTAGGTTCGCTGACGGTCGGTGGACCGTCTGTTGGCGGTGGTCCGAGAAGCCGCCCGAGGGGTTGCAGACTCGGATCGCGGAGTACGGATGTACTCGGGCGCCTCTCGTGCGTGAGCGCTATGATACGGAGATTCACAGTTGGATCTCGAAGGGTTGGTTGAGGCGATGGCATGGCCCCATCCAGGGCGTCGTTCCGTTGCTGGCCGTCGTGCAGCCAACGAAGGACAAAGTCGTCCGGTCATGGATTATCGTGAGTTGAACGGCTTTGTCGAGTGTCACACTGGTGATGACATGGTCGCTGTGTGTGGCGACAAGATTCGGAAATGGCGGCAGCTGCTGGGAGAGCTTAAGGTCGTAGACCTTAAGTCTGCGTACCGGCAGATCCACGTTTCCGAGGATCTGTGGCGGTACCAGATCGTGAAGTTTAAGGGTGTGCCTTACGCTTTGACGCGATTAGGCTTCGGCCTCTCTTGTGCGCCTCGATTCATGACGGTGATTCTCGGCAAGGTTCTATCGTTGAACGACCTCGTTCGTCGAGGGACGGACCACTACATCGATGATATAGTGGTTTGTGAGTCCATTCTCAGCGCGCAGGAGCTCCGGGAGCATCTGGCGCGGTACGGACTTGCGGCGAAGGAGCCTGAGAGCATGGATGGAGGCCGGCTGTTGGGAATTTCCTTACGGAAAGATTCCAACGGACACCTTCGGATGTCGCTCCGACTGCTCTCTCCGAGTTTTGTTCGGTGAATGTCGGCTTAACGAAGAGAGGGCTGTTTTCCTTGTGCGGTCGGTTAGTCGGCCATTACCCCGTGGCGGGGTGGCTGCGTCCTTGTTGCAGTTTTTGAAACGGCTGGGGTGCAGTGGCTCTTGGGACGACTCGGTTGACGGTTCTGTCAGCTCGTAGGCTGCGGAGCTGTTGGCGCGGGCTCGTCGGGAAGACCCTGTTGGGGGCGTGTGGGGTGTCGACCCGCATGGTATGGTTCCCGTGTGGGCTGATGCCAGCTCTCTCGCCGTCGGTGTGGCCCTTGAGGTCGATGGCCGCATTGTGGAGGATGCGTCTTGGCTCCGAAAAGAGTCAGACCACCTGCATATCAATGTGGCCGAGTTGGAGGCGGTGGCGCGGGGTATCAATTTGGCGATTGCGTGGGGTTTTAAGACTTTCACGGTCGCCAGTGATTCCCGGACAGTCGTCACATGGATAGACAACACTGTCGACGGCCGCAATCGTGTTCGCACGAAGGGCGCGGCGGAGATGCTCATGAAGCGACGTCTTGGGGTGATCCGTGAGACGATCGCTGAGCATGGTCTGGTCGTGTCTGTTCGCTTCGTCTCGACGATCGAGAACAAGGCCGACCAGCTGACCAGGGTACCTAAGAGGTGGCTTAGTTACCGCGACGCTGGTGAAGCTGTCGCAGAGGTGTCTGCCGTGCTTGCCACTGGGGAGAGTCTCGAGGATGTCATCTGGGCGGCTCATCTGCCGCATCATTTGGGCATCGATCGGACGTTCTACTTGGCGCGTCAGATCCGTAGTGATCTGTTGCGCGAACAGGCGAAGCGTGAGCTGGCTGAATGCGAGGCCTGCCAGCGGATCGATCCTGCGCTGCGGGAGGAAAATATCGTGGAGCGAGGGGGTCTGTCTGTGGAGGAGAGTTGGCGCCGGGTTGCGGTTGACGTAACCCATTATGGCAACAAGCTCTACTTGTCCATGGTTGACTGTGGACCCTCGCGGTTCGCCATCTGGCGACGACTGCTGAATGAGTCTGCAGTGAGCATCGTCGCTCATTTGCGTGAGGTCGTAATTGAGCGAGGGCCGTGTGACGAGTTGCTGCTGGACAATCGTACGGCGTTCCGATCAGCGACTGTGGAGCAGTTCGCTGATGCGTGGGGGATTTCACTGCGATTCCGTGCCGCCTACGCCCCGAGCGGCAACGGGATCGTTGAGAGAAATCACCGGACGATCAAGAGGATCGCCGCCATGGGAGGTATCACTCCTGAAAAGGCTACATTTCGGTACAATGGGACGCCTCGGAAGGGCACTGAGGCTGGCTCAGTCCCTTCGAGTGGTATATTCCGATATCGTTGGCGAGTGCCATTCGATATCAATCGTCGGGTGAGTGATGGCTGCGCGCACAACAGTTTTGCTGTTGGTGATGAGGTGTGGGTGAAACCCCCACTGCCTTCATGCGCGAAGCAGTGGATGTCTGGTGAGGTCACCAGCGTCGTGTCAAAGTACGTAGTCTGCGTAGACGGCAAGCCTAGGCATGTGCGCGACGTCAGGAGATGGCGGATTGGTGGTGAACGGGGCCGTGTTCCCGAGAATCATAGGGGTGTTGCTGGCGCTGCGGAGCCCGAAGCAGTTAGCTTCGGTGGAGGTGGCGGCGGCGGTGCAGCTCCTCTTGCGTTGCCCGAGAGAGTGGTTGTTGACGCACTAAACGCGGCGCCAGTGGTGCCGGCGGCAGATAACGCTTCGAGTGAAGACTCCCCTGAAGAAGAGGGCGAGGAGCCTGCCGCTATCGACAGAGAGGCGGAGCAGCACCAGGGGGAGCCGGCGCCATTGAGGCGGTCACGCCGTGAGCGACGGCGTCCCTCGTACCTAAACGAGTACGAATGCTAGGCACCCCGCCACGCTAGTTTCCATAGAAACAGGGGGAGATGTGGGGTTGTCGTACGTTGCGGCAGTTGTCGTACTATGTCGCAACCGCCTCGGCTCGCTGCCGCCCCGCATCGGCAGTGTGCTTATGGAAACGGTGGAGTGCAGACGCGCGTGCTTTCGTTCTTCGTTGGTCTTCTCTTCGCCTCAATCGGTAACTGTGTAAGGGAGACAGTGCCTTGCTTCCGTGTCTTTGAGGGAACGCGGAAGGTGAAACAGCTGTGGCAGCTGTTTTGCGGTTGCTGTTGGTGTCGGCCACCAGCAACGTTAAAGGAAAGCCAACAAAACTCTTGTTTTAAGTGATGCAAGCGTTAGATGAAATAATATTCTGATTTAGCTTCTTTGTGTGTTCAAAGTTATACGCTATTATTTTCTCTCAAGCCATAGTATGAAGGTAGAATTCCCTTATTATTCTTCAATTTCATTTAGTACTCTTGGACGATATGACTGATTCAAAAATCTCATAGATACTCAACCACTATTTTTTCAGCAATTCGCAATTATTCTTCGTTAAAAGTTGGCGCATTACTTCAGCAGTTCGGCTGTAGCAGCTGTGATACAGACGTCATGTGTTCTTTTACTAGTTTCTTTGCACCGCTGCTGTGCGTGCAGCGAGAGTATTTTTGTCAGTTTAATTCCACCTAGCGGCACTGAACTGCAGTGTGCGGCTGTGGGTGGAGTAGTGATCCACATAGACGAATCGTATTGCAGAGAAGTTTTCAGGTGTCGAGGTGATTGCTCGATAATAGTGTGCGCCGACTATTTTATAAGAAAGAAAGCTTTTCTATCTGTTCAACTAAGTTCATAATAAAAAAAAATTCGCTCACAAGCAAATTTAGACTCATGCGCTTTTAGATCATAAAATACATTTAAAATATTCACTACTCGTTACCGAACGTGATAACACACCTTTTCATTGGAGTGGACCGTAATGAGAATTTCATAAATTTTCAAAATTTTCAAAATTGTGACCCTTCTCCTCATCGCCTGTTATATTTTTCAGAATTTTATGTTTGCTCTGTTCTAGAGTGGCAAAGCGGCGCTTTGCTCTCACAACAACTGAAGCTCTGAAGCACCTCCTCAAAAAGGTACAGGAGAAAATTATAAAAGAAATGCGACGTTATGTCATTTGAGTTTTCGAAGCAAATTGGAGCTTTAAATAATATTCTGGCAAGTATGTGACACACAGAATAATGGTTCTTTATAGGGATAAATATTATAATTAATTTGTTTTACTGTAAAATTGATATTTTATTCAACCTTTGATAGATTTTTCAACTTTTCATCCCGGGAGATAAAATCAGAAGCGAAACTTAGTGTTTCATGTATCCTTCCATGGTTCGTGTAGCATCGAATTGTACGTAAATAAATGCTTGAATACTGTCTAAAATCATCTCATTAAATGTGAAAAACCCTATAATAAGAACGAACTGACATTTTTTAGTTTTTTAATATGGTTCCTACTATTATCTCGCGAATTAGTCGACGCCATTGTTTATGCCTGCGTTTCAAAATGTCCAAATCGTTTCAATAAATAGTGACTCAACGAAGAGCACGACACATCTTCATCGTAATACCATTCGCGAATGGATATTCTGCAGTTTGACGAGTAGAAGCAATTTCTCTGGTGCAAAAGCAATGGTCTAAATCTCCTGCGTGTTGTTCGATGGCATTATTTACTGAACCTACGTGCATTTTCATTTCACTTTCGTTATAAGTGACGATGTTTACTTCAGCGTCGCTTAGAAATACTTGAATTATCCCTAATATACTAAAATAACACGTGCCTCCTTAAATTTCTAAATAAAATAATGAATTTAGATACTGCATGTGAGTTGTATCTCCTTTGGTATTGAAATGGGAATCTCATTGAACACACCAAATTTGGTTAGAATTTTATGTAATTTGTAATAATTTTTTATTTAAAAAAACGCTGGGTGTTGCCTTAAATTTCTAAATAAATACATTTATAATTTTGTGCATAATTTCTCCATGTTATTACAATGGGATTATCATGGAACACATTGAATTCGTTAGTCGTCACTCTTTCACGCTCCTGAAAGGATGCTTAATGACCGTATCTGAGATGTTTATTTCACCAGTGCATAAGAGCAAGAATATTTTAATTGCGGGTACTATAAGGATTGATCTATTTATTGTCATTCATGCCTTGAGACTTGGTTAAAAAAACTTTCGAATCCCGTATTTTTGCACGGGTCGTATATTGTAGTATACAATCAAATTTATAAATATTAACTCGTAATTTAGGCCCTTCATTTGGGACACTTTACTTTTTTCTAATTTTGTATGTTTCTACTGCATATTTATAAATTTGCAAACCTTGTATTCCATTTGCAAAAGAAAGAAATACTGCAAACATCATGTATTATTCTTCCTCTGATGCGAAAAGATGTTCATTATTCAAAGAACAGGGCTACCTGCCCACATGTATTGATATAAAATAAATTTCAGTTCAGTATCTAGCAACAAATACTGTGTGAAATACATGGAGGAATAGAATCTTGAACGATTTCATTTGTGCTTGCAGAGCTTTAGCCATCGCACAACATTTTAGTGGGCATGAAATTTAAGTCAACTGTGATGATCGAAACTACCGATTTACGGTAGTTTCGACGTGGACATTCCAAATCGCTACATGGTTTTCCCCAATTTTTCATTTTAAAAAAATGAAATTAAAAATTCGAAAATAAACTCTGTCATCGAATAAATTCGGATTTTTGACGTCATAACTTTTGAACATGAATTTATTGTGAAAAACTATTTAGCGATTTGGAATGTCCACGTCTTTCCGCATCCAATGAAACCAAAATCATCACTGTATCTCAAAAACGGTAGGAGAAGAAGCATTTTGAAACCCCAATGTCCATTGTTTACGTTATAAGCAAAACAAAGAAACATAAACAATTGTAATTTCAATTTTTTTCAAATTTTTGGTTCAGGTTAGACCCCTAAAATCATCATAGAGTAATAGAGAGACATAGGAGATGACATAGCAACTTCAAGCCGTGAATAAAGTGCCTAGGGGGAGGTGTGACATGATAAAATACCCCTTCCCCCTCCCTCCCCCCATTCTTCAAACCCCCGTAGCAGGCGAACGAGTGAACGTACGAGTCTCATTTTTTTCACAGGATGTACCTGACCTTTTACACTTCTTATAGCAGCAAAAATCCCAGTTTCTCAAGAAATCTCAAAAACATGGATTCCTATGGGGGACGCTGTCCTTATACATGAAATAGGAGACTATTATATGAAATACCCGAAAGGACAGAATTCAATGTTTTCTTACGTATCAGGTATACCCACCAAATGAGCATAAACATCAAGTGTGCATGTGAGAAGATTATTGTAATCAGCAAACATGACAAAACTGACTCCTCAACAACGCAACCTCATCACCGAAGTAAAAACGAAAATTCGATCCAACGTCGGGACTTACAGGAAATAATTCTTGGAATATCGATTCAAAGCTAACAAACTAAGAGGAATTTCCAAAAGTGGCAATCAAAGTTTATTGTGAGAAAAATTAATAAAATAAGATCTAGAAGAAAAGTTTCTGAATGCCCAGTGGAAAATGTTGAAATGTATCGCAGCTCATGGCGAGCCATTTTAAATCGTTGGTCCAGTGAAGAAAAATAAATTGAAAAATTAACTGTTCTTCTTTCCAATGATTATAATTTTATTTCTCTATGATGTCTGTGAAAAAAGTTATGGCAACTTTAAAAGGTATACATTTTTAGCAACAAAACAAAGAATGAATGTACAATGTATCCGTGATTAACTATGCACTGTATATATTGCGAAGAAAAATATATAGATTGCACTCATTTTAGTTTTCGACTTTATCATAAATAAATATCTTTCGTTGGAATATTTTATAACGAGCAGTTACACCCTGAAAACAGTAGTTTTGAAGCTTGTTGGAAACACTTTCCCCTTCCAACATGAGACAGCTACATAGGTCCGTGTTTACAAATTATCAATGACGATAAATTTAACACTTTGAACTATGCATTGAATTTTTCCGAGCTGCTCGTATTAAAATCACTGCATATACACAATTTCATGACATCCCTAAATGAAATGTAGGGTTCTTGATTTTCCAAAATCATTGGTATATAGTAAAACAATATTGGCATTCATATACTGAGCATAATCTATTCTATTTTACTATAGTCTCCAACGATTTGAGATGCAGATAGAACATTCTTTTTTTTTCTCTGACAAGATTTAGTCAAAGTTAGCAACCGACACCTTTGATCGGTACTGAACTTTCTTCCTCTTTAGTTCACAATTGTTTAACTTGATTCAATAGCAGCTAAAAGTGTAAATCATTTGTTGATTTATTCTGCAAAATTATTTTATTTAAATACCCAATTTTAAATACTCACAGAGCAAACTTGCGAATTTTTTCAAATTATGACTGTTAGTAAACTGAGGCTTGGCTTTTACCTTTGTTGAATTTTATTAATTTCACTTCTTGATCTCCGCGTTAAAAAGAACAGCAAGTCTAGTTCGGAAGCGACAATTCTTTAGAAGATTAGACCACACACCGTGTCGCCTCTTTCAGAACGATGCTGTGTTGCTGGGCTACGCATCGTAATTTATTGGCTACAGCACCAGTCGATGATCCATTTTTGTTTCGAGTGGAGAGGATATTGTGCGGAAATAGATCATATCAATGGCCGCGTAAAAAACGCACCAAAGTTTTATTGACCAAATATTTAAACCTATTTACATAATAAATTGTGTGCAGGCAATGAAGATTATTTCCACAGAAAATATTATCTCCGCTACATTTCGCTCTATAATAATAAAATATAATCATTGCACTGACTGATGAATGAGAAACATTCATACATTGTATAAATGGTTACCGAATTTCACACCTTGTTTTGTAAAGCAATCCTAAAATATTTTATAAGATGTATATTTCTAGTTGAAAGCCTCGGAGGGGGGAATGAGCATCATTACTGGATAAATATAGAAAGAGAAAACTGATTATCAGTGGTTTATTGAATTTAGTTGACCTGGGTGCTAAAATGAAATTACCTTTAATACAATTGAACCTCTTCAATAAGGAAGACAAAATGTTACATTGCGCATGTTATCTCGGCTGACAATAATTACAGAACCCGTTGACGAACAAAAATCGACAAAATGTGTAAGGAAGAAGTACCATTCAGGGTTGGTTTTCCATAGTGTCGTACTTCATTGAGATTCATTAAATTGGTTCCAATCACATAGGGAAACCTCGAATTACATGTTGTTCATTTTATGATTGCATTCGTGATTACAAACTTGACAGCCGTTGCATGCCACCAAATGCTTTGATGAGGGTGCTACGTGAGACCAACTGGTTAAGGTCTCAGTAAACGTATGCCATTTAATTTACTTGAGTAGTGTGTACACCTTTAATGCATTCTCACACGGTAGTGGAATTTTATCTATTTATATATACACATATTAAACTAGAATTTAGAAAATTAAACCGCTGTTGAAAAATTGGCGCGCAGTTATTAAGGAAAATGCCAAAACGCAAGAAAAATGCGTTCAGTGTTCTATTATTGTTGTTGATGTAATCATAAGCTTAAGTTGCGGTGTTTTTCTTTAATATTGACGCGTTTAAGCCTTAAGATGTTATTAAGCATTTTGATTAGTAATTTTATCGTTAATAAATTTTATTTAAGAAATTCTAGTTTAATATGTTGTGTATCGATTGCGTTATATATATATTTTTTTGGATGGTGTTATTTCCAACCTTTTGCGAAAATTTTAAATGTGTTTAATATGTGTTTATTTTAAAAAAAACAAACGCAAGGTTTTGGTGGTTTGTGGTACTTCCGATTTTTAAGGCGTATATTATTGAAATTGATTTGGGTTGAGTTGACGTTTTCAACGGATACGATGGCGTTTTACTATTTTGATCCTTTGCATCATTCTACGAGGCTGACGACGTGCAGAGAATTATTTATTTGCACGGTAAGTCAATTGCTTTGCTTTTGCGTGTTTTTCTTGCTTTCGCTATTTTTTGCTTCTTATTTATTAAGTTTTTGTGTTGAAATCGTACTAAACATTGCTTGAATCCTTCTCTTAAGGGTTGATTGAGGTAATATGTTAAGAATTTGAACGGTTTTGAAAAAAAAAAGGTTTAATCATTTTTATTTGGATGCGGTAATTCTAATTATTGAAGTTTTGCGGTGTGTTAATTTTATTTTCGGCAATTCCAAAACATTCGATTAATCTACTAGTTTTTTTTGGCGTTTTATTTTTAACCATGTTGATAACCTAGCTGATGTGGCGGGGGAAAAGTGGTAGGTAAAAAGTGAATTCTTTTAGCATGCATTCTAGTTTTAGTTTTTGCGTTCTATTAATCGATGCTTAGTTGCGTTTACCTATAATCATCTTGATAACGTAACCAGTTTTAGTTTTGCGTTAAGAGTATTAACCGTAGTGTATCGAGTTCTTTTTATTTTTTAAAACAGGTATGCATATATTGTTCGCCAGAAGCTACCCTTGTTTTTGCTTTATTCTTTTGCGTAAAACTATAGTAGGGCTTGGTTGCTGAGTTTATAACATTTGGTTAGGTTTTTTGATATTATGAATGTTGTAGCAGTTAACGTAATTTGATTTCGAAAGACGTATTGAGAAAAATTCGTTGGTGATGCTTTAATAGCGTATTTTTTTTTTAAACTCTTCATTTAATTTTGTTGTTTTTTTTCTCAATAAATTCATTGTCAATTTGTTAGTCTGAGCGAACTTGTTAATTTTTGTTTGGACTGCGGTAATTAGTTCAATTAGCTGGAGTGTAGTACTCTCTCTCGCAATAGAAGGGGGTGCTATGTACGTGCACGTTTGTACCTGGAGTCCGTACCCGCACATATATAAGCCGTTTTGTCGAGGCTTAGGTGCTCATTTGTCTTCTGTCCACCCTGCTACCAACATCTTATAATAAATCCTCCAAGCCTTTACTCTGAGTCTGTCTCTACCCGCGTGCCCGCATAGTGAGACCAACTGGTTAAGGTCTCAGTAAACATATGCCATTTAATTTACTTGAGTAGTGTGTACACCTTCAATGCATTCTCACACGGTAGTGGAATTTTATCTATTTTTAAATCAGAGCTAAAAATAAAAATATAAGTAATAATCGAGCGGTTTCTTCAGCTAAGACTTCATTTTCTTTATCGATATTCGTTCCTCTTCCATACAATTCGTCAGTGACGCACAGAAAATCGCTAGTTCATATTTTCACCTCATCGTTTGAATGATTCCTAATAGAATTTCGAGAAGTAGTGACGCATAAAGCCGTAATAATACATCTATACAACGGTAAATACAAAAGCGTTTGCAGAAATACTAAGTTGGCGAAGTTTAAATTTTCGAAGGAAATTATCCTAATCTGATATTCTTACTCTCTCATGTCCTGTGCAGTCAAGTATTGATTGTCGTGCTGCCCGGTGGCTCATTTGCAGCTAAGCAACGAATACCGCGTACCAAACTGAGTTCTGTTGTCATGTCTTTCATCAGTAAACTTTAGCTGATGCTATCTCACGTTCACCCACAGTTCATGATAGAACATTCCCCAAACACAGCTCAATGTAAAGAATCAATGACGACTCATTTAAGGTTGTTGGGAGAAACTACCGAGCATGACTATGACTTTAGAGCATTGCTTTATTTTCAATGTCCCGAATGTCGGTCGCGAGAAATTTTTTTTTTAATTTACTTGAATACTTTAAAATACAGCTACACGCACACTGTTCCGGAGTATTCTCTGAAAGATCATGCAGAGAAAATCATCCGCGATTCGAAGGTTCAAGACTGCAAACATAACGTCCTAAATTAATAATTAAATGCAACTCCTTGTTAATGCACATCCATGGCCAGTTGTAGCAATTGAATTTTTATGAGCATCATGAACCTATCCTTTACAATTGGGACCTCTTGGGTTAGCCGCCGCTTCAATATATCTTCCTTCAGGATGAAAGTAAAATGCATGATATAAAAAAATATCTTCAGTATGTTCTTCGATTCGCCTCATTGTTTTCGTAAGTGCGTTGAGTAGTCATCCCTATGAACTTGCTGCTTGTTCGTTCTGCACATCACGATGTAAAAGAAGTCGAATATTTACACAGTTTATGATTCGTTGGGAGTAATTTCGGTTCTCACTAAAATCCATGCCAATTATTTTTCTTAAATTAGATGAAAATTAAAATTTAAGTGCAAGGTTCACATTTGGTGTAAATATTAGATTGACATAAATGTCTTACGACTGATTAAGGAGAAAAAATTGAACTTCCGCGGCAATTGGATGTAACTTGTAGAAGAAACACCCAAAGAAAAAGCAGATAAAATTTTTTCAAAACATCGTTAACACTTAGACTGCGACATGCGCCACCGGTGGTACACGGAGGTATCGAGAGCTCAAAGTCTAGTCACCCCCAGAAACAGTTAATTCTGGTACGGGAAGACACTGCTTCCACAAGGTTTTTTTTCAAATGAAATAAATGTACGAGGAGTTCGTGGGCTCGAACTCAGGACTAGAGATTACCGCGCCAACACGCTATCGACTGCGCTACCGATCACCCTAAAAGGTGACCGAAGCACAGCGAAAGCAATGTTTTTTTTGGCACAGTGAAAGCAGGCGCACTGTCCTGACATATATTTAATTCCCATATGTATCGAGAGCTCAAAGTCTAGTCACCCCCAGAAACAGTTAATTCTGGAACGGGAAGACACTGCTTCCACAAGGTTTATTTTTCAAATGAAATAAATGAACGAGGAGTTCGTGGGCTCGAACTCAGGACTAGAGATTACCGCGCCAACACGCTATCGACTGCGCTACCGATCACCCTAAAAGGTGACCGAAGCACAGCGAAAGCAATGTTTTTTTGGCACAGTGAAAGCAGGCGCACTGTCCTGACATATATTTAATTCCCATATGTATCGAGAGCTCAAAGTCTAGTCACCCCCAGAAACAGTTAATTCTGGTACGGGAAGACACTGCTTCCACAAGGTTTTTTTTTCAAATGAAATAAATGTACGAGGAGTTCGTGGGCTCGAACTCAGGACTAGAGATTACCGCGCCAACACGCTATCGACTGCGCTACCGATCACCCTAAAAGGTGACCGAAGCACAGCGAAAGCAATGTTTTTTTTGGCACAGTGAAAGCAGGCGCACTGTCCTGACATATATTTAATTCCCATATGTATCGAGAGCTCAAAGTCTAGTCACCCCCAGAAACAGTTAATTCTGGTACGGGAAGACACTGCTTCCACAAGGTTTTTTTTTTCAAATGAAATAAATGTACGAGGAGTTCGTGGGCTCGAACTCAGGACTAGAGATTACCGCGCCAACACGCTATCGACTGCGCTACCGATCACCCTAAAAGGTGACCGAAGCACAGCGAAAGCAATGTTTTTTTTGGCACAGTGAAAGCAGGCGCACTGTCCTGACATATATTTAATTCCCATATGTATCGAGAGCTCAAAGTCTAGTCACCCCCAGAAACAGTTAATTCTGGTACGGGAAGACACTGCTTCCACAAGGTTTATTTTCAAATGAAATAAATGTACGAGGAGTTCGTGGGCTCGAACTCAGGACTAGAGATTACCGCGCCAACACGCTATCGACTGCGCTACCGATCACCCTAAAAGGTGACCGAAGCACAGCGAAAGCAATGTTTTTTTTGGCATAGTGAAAGCAGGCGCACTGTCCTGACATATATTTAATTCCCATATGTATCGAGAGCTCAAAGTCTAGTCACCCCCAGAAACAGTTAATTCTGGTACGGGAAGACACTGCTTCCACAAGGTTTTTTTTCAAATGAAATAAATGTACGAGGAGTTCGTGGGCTCGAACTCAGGACTAGAGATTACCGCGCCAACACGCTATCTCCAACACGGAGGCGTGTTGGAGATAGATGTTGTTGATGTTGATGTTGATTACCTCCAACACGGAGGTAATTTTACCAATGCTGCTGACCGAGCAGTAGTCGCAAACTCAATTTTTTTAAATACTCAATCAAAGCTAAATGAAGGCACGATCCAGTTCATATTTGGTATTTTCAAAATAGTTCACTTCAATTGACTAAATTTGAGTTTGGCATTGAACTTAATATTTAGTAGTTACAGTCAATGTTTTAAATGTGGAAAATGTTCATAAACTTCAGTAGGAGTTGCAGTTTGAAAGAGTTCAATCAGAAATTTTCATGTAGATCCTCGTGTAATGTTGAGTGAGGTAGCTCTGTCCACCAGCAGTCTGCATGCACGGAACAACGAGAGAACTAGAAGTACCTTTCTTGTATCAGAGATACATCTTTCAGATGCTTTGGGTCAACCACTATCTATCTTAAACGATACTCACGCTAACTGCTCCTACCTACACAAATTACTTTTGCAAAACTCAAATCAACAAATGCACTGGAGGAACTTTTCCAATTATTGTTTCGTCGAGTTTCTGAGAACAATTTTGGTCTAATGAATCACGTAAAAATTTGTGTCTCCATTTGAGCTGCAGCCGTCACTTAAAGGTTCATTCAAAGGGATGTGCCTAAAAGTACAGCATCGATGCAATGCGTGAGTACAAAGTGCTTAAAACCTTAATAGCCACTGACTACATGGAAAAGTCTTACGGAGAAAGTAACTGCCTCCGTGATAAATAAATTGGGAAAAACTTCATAAACATCCTGTCCGCATTAAAAGAAGCCCTACAAACAAAGTTAAAGCAGATTTCACGAACTGGAAATGAGGCTGTGCAATGTCCTGGGTGAGTCAACTTGTTGAGTGCGACAGAAGACAAAGACATGTGCTGGTTGGACTGCTTTCACTCGTGATCTAAAGCCTTGGCCAGAGCTGACACGGGTCTCTTCAGCGTTTACAAAGCCAGTAGCTTACCGTAGATGTTCACAAGTTCACATTGAAATCGAACTTTTTGACCAATAAGTAAAGTTCACGCCTGTTATTCAAGCTAGGAAAAAACCGATGCTCTAAGACACAGGGTTATTTCTTAATTCGAGCGTCTTTGTCATGAAATGGATAAAGGGATAATCAAAGAAATTTGAAGTAAAGTTGTACGAACAATTCATACATAACAAATAAGTAAAGTCAGAGGTCTTAAGTTACGGTTTTACAATTCTTGATGTAAGCACACTTTATATTAAAAGTGATAAGTACCATCGGGTGCAGGTATAGTATATATACCGTGGGCTTTAATATTTACAAACATCTCTAAATAATTATACTATGTATTTCTTGTTCTGAATTTCTTTCTCAATAATAATTTTAAAGTATCTACGATGCGATGTCGTATTTAGTGCATAAGATTGAAATTATGTTTCCTACAAAATGTGTTTCAAAAAGAAAATAACACTATGCATGCAAGAGATTTTAACAAACTAATTTCAAGTGAGAACTTCTTCCTCTCATATTTTAGAGAGCACAACCTTATTGGAGCATGTTTGGAGTAACAAAAGGAGATAGAATTAGAAATGAGTGGGATAGGGAACAGACGGGTGTTGTCAAGAGTAAGAGTAGGCGGGTGAATGAAAGAGTGCTTGGATGGTTTGGGCTTGTTGAAAGAATGAATGCTAAGCGGCTGGTAAAAATGATTAATGCGTCGGAGGAGAGTGGTATTAGAGCGCGAGGAAGGCCACGGATGAGTTGGATAGATGGGGTGAAACGTGCATTGTGTGAGAGGGGTGTTACTGTGGGGATGGCGAGAGGGAGGACTGCGGACACAAGTGAGTGGAAGCAGTGCGCGAGTATAATGATGTAAATTTTGACGCGGTCACTGGAAGCCTGCCCGCATGTGACGGGGTGTATGTTTGTCCTGTCATATGTGGGGAGGCTGCGCGCAATGAAGCGGTCGAGGTAAACCTGCTACGGCTGTCGGGCCTGACTGGGGAAAAAGTTGAGCTGCGCGTTTATTGATGTGGGCAGTTCTGGTGCGGCCTGTGCTGCTTCTCTTGCCTCCTAGTGACTAAGAATGACGAGATTTTAATGTTAGTTAATTGTTTATTTCTTCCCTTTGGCTTGCTGTCGACTACCCTCCCGTAAAGAGAAAGCCTGGTATATGTATGTACAGTCTTCTTGACAACGTTGAAAATGAGCCTCCTTGTCATAAATGTAGATCTACAATGCAGGAAAAAGCAAGAGAAACCACAAAGGAGGAATGAAGCAATTTCTGAGATGTTCAAGAAAAGGATGCTAAACATATCGTTCAGTTCCACATAGAAAGAACTTTTTTCACTATACGGATCGTTGAGGATTGATTTCAATTTACGTGAGATTTCATACTATACCAGAAAACTGATGGTAGATATCATACTATTCCGACACCCACTATTGATTTCGTATCAAATCAATTCGTTTTAAGCATAAATAACAAAGTTTTGGTTTCAATACATCGATTTCTCAGTTTTGGTCAGTAGATTTTGAAGTATAAGTACAACTGAGTATCGAGCGTACGAAATATCCCTTCATTAGGACTTTTATTACTTTTTTCTACCCTGAAATAAATAATAGCCCTATTTTGAAACACCCATGGCAGGTGCATCTGACGTTTGTCCCAAAACCGAGACACGCAGATGCATCATCTATGAGACACCCAAGATTAGGATGCATATCAGCGTCTCCAGACCCGATTAGAGATGCTCCTGAGTGTCATTAACACTTTGACTGCGGCAACTAAATATTAAGTTCAACACGAAACTCAAATTTAAAGTCAATTGTAGTAAACCATTGAAAAAAACATGAACTGGAACTTGTCATAATCCCAATTGAAAATTAAGGACGTGTCGCCGGCGAATTTAGGACGAGACAGTCGATCATGGACGTATTATAGGCGCGGCGGCCACTTCGACCGTAAAACGCCTATGCGACGCTTATTTTGATCTCATCCGTGCAACGCCCGACAATTCGTCGACGTGTACTCGCCGATTTATAGGCGTGATATAATCGACGTTTTTTGGCCGTGCAACAGGCGATCAGACGGCTGAAAGTGCTGAGCGTCGGAGCGAGCACATTTAGTCGTGCTGCAACTATGGTTGGAAGTGCCGGTGCGTGCATGTCATTCCTTAAAAAGCAGCTACCACTTTACTTAAAATTAGACGTGTAATGACAAAAAAGTGATCCTAATAACGTGCTTGTGATAAGTGCCAGTAGTTTTGTGTTTGCTAGTCTGTCTATTGGGAAATTCTTCTGCAAATTTGATGATTTTTCTCGTGTTCAAGCGACTGGAATGGGTTAGGTAATAACTTAAGCTAGTTAGTTGGGTAAATTTGTACTTTAGGCCCAATTAGGTCTATTTTTTGCCCCTTCTTTGCTTAATGAGCTAATTTTTTGACGTTCATTACGAATCTGAAGTTCGTTTGTAGCGGTCGGACTTAATTTTTGAGATATAGCGATTTAAAAATTTGAAATCGCGAGGACGCTGGCTGGTATGGTTCGTTAGAGAGAGAGTCCATTTGCAAGGGAAGGAGGGTACCTGGGCTAGTTTTTGTTCTTTGGAACTTAATGGTACTTAATGGTACTTATTGGTACTTATTGTTACTTGTTAGTTGTTGTTAGTACTTATTGATACTTATTGGTCCTTATTGGTACTTGATGGTGCTTTTCGGTACTGTTTGGTACTTCTTGGTATTTTTGGGTTCTTTTTGGTACTTATTGGCACTTTTTGGTTTCTATTGGTACTTGTTGGTACATATTGGTACTTGATGGTGCTTTTCGCTACTGTTTGGTACGTATTGGTACTTTTGGGTTCTTTTTGGTACTTATTGGTATATATTGATACTTATTGGTAATTATTGGTACATTTTTGTACTTCTTGATTTTTATTGGTGCTTATTGGTATTTATTTGTACTGATTTGTACTGATTGGTACTAATTGGTCTTAATTGCTATTTAGTTGTACTTATTGGAACTTGTTGGTACTTATTGGTTCTTGTTGGTACTTATTGGTACTTATGTTTACTTTTGAGCATTTATTGCCACTTATTGGTTTTCAATGACACATATTGGCACCTATTGGCACTTATTAGTTCTAATTGGTACTTATTGGTACTTGATGGTGCTTTTCGGTACTTTTTGGTGTTTTTTGGTACTTTTGGGTTCTTTTTGATACGTATTTGTATCTATTGGCACTAATTGGTACTTATTGGTAATTATTGGTACTTTTTGGTACTTCTTGGTTATTATTAGTTCTTATTGGTACTTATTGGTGCTCATTGGTACTTATTGGTATTAATTGGTCCTAATTGCTATTTAGTGGTAGTTATTGGTATTTTTGGTATTTATTGGCACTAATTGGTTCTCAATGTCACTTATTGGTACTTATTGGTACTTATTATCATTTATTGGTACTAATTGGTTCTTACTGGTACTTGATGGTGCTTTTCGGTACTGTTTGGTACTTTCTGGGACTTTTGGGTTCATTTTGGTACTTATTGGCACTTATTTTCAGTTATTGGTTCTTATTGGTACTTATTAGTACTTGATGATTCTTTTCGGTACTGTTTGGTACTTTTTTGGTTCTTTTTGCAGTTTATTGGTACTTATTGGCAATTATTGTTTTTTCTTGGTATATCTTGGTACTTATTGGTATTTCTTTGTACTTATTGGCATTATTTGGTACGTATTGGTTCTTAATTGTACATATTGGTTCTTATTTGTACTTGATGGTACTTGCTGGTGCTTTTCGGTAGTGTTTGGTACTTTTTGTTACTTATTGGTACTTTTTGGTACTTGCTTGTGCTCATTCGTACTTTTTGTACTTATTGGTGCTTCCCGGTACTTTTTCGTTCATGTTGGTACTTATTGGTATTAAAGGGTACCTATTGGTTCTTATTAGTACTCCTTGGTACATCATGGTTCTTTTTGATACAACTGGTAGTTATTGCTAGTTGATATTGGACACTCCGTTTTTGGGGACTTAGCATTTGTGTGTGGGATCGCGCAGAGGAAAAACGAGTAAACCAGTGGCAGTGGCGACTTCGAAGGTCGCCGCTGCCACTGGTTTTAGAAACACGGAGAAAGTACAATATCACACAAGAACTTAAGATTGGGTTAAACTATGGATGTCTTTCATCAGTAAACCGGTAAAACAGATGGAGTGTTTTTTGTGGCAGATTATGCAATAAGTTATTTTAGTCGCAAAAATAAGAACTTATGCCTCACAATGAACCACTGTCAGCGCGCTGAACTGATTGCAATAATGACTGAATTCATTTAAATTGATTTCTTCGGGTAATTAGCTGTGGCCGGCAAATGGTGCATCACTCTAGGCTAATTATTTTCGGTAAATTTGCGTTTTAGGTCCGTCACGATTTTTTTCAATTTTTTTATTAATAAAATTAGCCATTTAAGACAGTAAGACACCGAATCACCTACCCGAAGAAGTTCTCGAACACAAATTCGGAGGAATTTACTGGCATCATCTACTCCATCAGGTTCGTTTAAATTCAATAAATGATTTTAGAATTTGTGAAGTTATTTGTTTACTGTGAGTCAAAGTAGAGGCTACAACTTTTGTGTCTCAGATTCTCAAATTCTAGTCTTATTTGGTCATCAAGTTTGCAACATTTTTTAGAAATGCTATACAAGGTTTAGTGGTTAATATTTGGTTTCTTTTTTGTATATATTTAGCACGACGAGTTCAGCCAATGTGAAATTATAAATTGCAAGCCAATACTACGTAAAAATGTGATTGAAAAAAAAAACATTATTTTGATGGTCTAATCTACCTAATAATGCAAATTTGCTGCAGAGGACGACTCCGATTCATCTTTGGACCAGCAGAGAAGTGGCCGTGTACCAATAGCCATCACAGACGAATTTATTCCAGTAAAGAATCGGTATGTACGTTCATTGACGTGCCGATTAGTGAATTTAAATAGCTACATGAATCACATTTATGATTGAGAAAAATGATTGAAAATACATAGTCATCTTTTGTACCATATGGAGTATATTAGACATAAAATAGCTTATGAACTAAATGCTATGAAGTAATATAATTAGTTAAATTAGCATTGTGAATAACTGATACAAGAAACTATAAACTGGTTGTCTAAATTTTATCCAACCTTTGAAATTTTGAAATTAGAACGTGTGATTTGATATTTTAACGTGCATTCCTTTTCATTGTCTGATGCGTTTCTTCACCAAAACCAAGCCCATCTTCAGAAGAACTGGTAGCCATTCATACTAGGCTCACCCGAATCGAGAGTCTCATCGTAGAAAATAACTTAATTCTCAAAGAAAATCTAAGCGATAAGCCTGCACAACCGCCAGCCGTGTCTCGAGGATTTGCACCTGCAAATAATGACGAAGAACTAAATGAAATACTACAAACAAGCGACCTGGTAAATCTTATTTCTGTCACAATACCCTCAATGGCAATGAATGTATACCTATTGTTTGTATCTTTGATTGTTTTCGTACCGAACATCAATAGTCGTTTGTCTTGAACGATTCGAGAGGTAGCTATATTATAAATCATTGTTGAATCGCCTTTTTTAAAACCCAAGGTTCCTTATCTGGTCGCGGCAAAGGAAGTAAACTTCACACGGACAGCAATGTCTATGATGAAATTGCTGCTGTTGCGAGAATTTGCCAACGAATTCTCCATGACGGGGCTGGGAGCAAAGAGGAAACGTACGAAAGTAAAGTTTGCCGACAGTGCAGCCTGCAAGGCGATTGCAAGTAAGTATGATTTCCGTGAAAATCATGTAAGCACAAAATGAATAAATACCCTGATGAAAAATAATACGATAAATAAGTCTTGTTTATACTAAATCTAATCGTGTATACATAAACACAAAATAATCTCGAGTGCTTAATCTATACTAATTCGCTGTATTGTCAATCCAATCAGGTTCCATATCAAAAATTCCAGAGTTCCAACAGGCACCTCGCAGCGCTGTAAAAATTGTCATTCAGAAAGCGTTAAAAGGTAATTACATTGCTGGTGTTCAAACGAAAATTGGCTCATTGTAACCTACTAAAACATTCATGCTGTTTAGCGTGTCACTCGTGTGGGAATTCATTGGTACAAATAAGGCTGCGGAGTCGAAGTTTGTACAAGTCGGATATTTTAGAGGGAAGCAGGAGGCGAATGAAGTATGAAGAAATGTGAAGAATTTTGTGGGGTAGGAATTCAGAGGTGGAGTCCAAATCAGATATTCAAATATTTCAGGATTCCGAGTCGAATATTCACCATTCGGGTCTGTAATCCTAGCGTAAAATAAATCGTAAAAAGATAGGTAATTGATGAGCATTAGTGAACTAGCTACCTATTTAGACCATGACAAACAGCTAATTTATAATAGTAAACAGACGATGAAACTGGTTTATGGTATGATTTCTTGATTATTGTACTTTCTTGTAAGTTCATACCTCAGGGTAAGCAAACTATCCTCAGCTATTTCTTGTGCATAAGTTTTAAATAGGAGATATTTTCCTCACAGTTATAGTCAGTTAAATTTATAGTGGACTCAAACAGTGTCATGGGTATTTAACTGATTCATCTTTTTCCATTCAGGATCATCTGACTGGGACGGCTACCTAGGGAAAAGACCTTCGAGCTCTCGGATCCCAGAAGGCGAGAGCAACGAAGACACCAATCCAGAGCTTGTTGCAGTCGAAGAAAATACAGCCGGCATCACTTTCAATCTATTTCGCTTGAAGAAGTCAGTCGTTGAAACCTAGTGTGCAGAGATTTGGGGATTATAAATCAAAAATGAAATGGTCATTTACTAGAAATCCGTGGCAGTAAAGTCAAGGTTGAGACGGAAGCGGAAATTTTATCAAACATATATTGTTCTTCCGTAGAGATAGCTACTTATTTTCAAAATACACAAGTAACACAATATTACACGCGATTTAATATAGTTAATTGAGAAATATTTCGTCGTCACTTAGAACTCAACGTGTATGTTTAGGGGAATATTTTTTGATGTATATTTTGTGTTTTATTCCTTCAATGGCCTTTATTCGTATTACAGTAATAAGTCAATCATTCAAGATCGTTCTATGACAGAGGAAGCGCATGCTGCAGTTCCTTAATTAATTGGGTTTAGATTTTCGTAGAACTTAGACTCATACGAACTTTACCCATAAATGAGTTGTTTTATCGTGATATTCGGGAAACAATATTATTTTGTATGCGAAGTGGGAGCTAAAACTTTAAATAGTTTAATGAATAATTTTGATTCATTTGATTGGCTTCTTGTAAAGGACATTGTTAAACGAGTTGTTTACTTCATTTTTTTATCCCTCGCTTAATAAACGCTTGTTCCAGAATACACAATTTAAAACGTTTCTCTTGTTCCCGCCCAACAAAACAGTTATTTTAAATACAAGGTTACGTTTTCAGCGTTTTTAGTATTGAAGTGTCAAACCGAAAAAGCGCGGAAAACATATATGCTCTTGCGGAAAACGAATATGAGAGCTGGGACAGAAAAATATACTCTAATCGAACAACAGTTGTCATACGAATAGAAGTCACATTGAAAGTCTTGTAATGATTGCAGAAATTCAGTGCCTCGTTTGAATTATCTTTTTTTTATTTGCCTGCTCTTGTACAAACTTATGCGTACACATGTATGCATATATATGTGTGGATGTGTGAACATATCTACAAGGATATAAAAAATTCTCGGCGGCGCTCAGCTGATATTGTCGTCTCTGCATAGTCATCACGCATACGCACTTATGCAATATGGGCATATGTGCGTGTGAGTAATGGCTAAGCAGACGATGAATAATCAGCTGGGCGCAGCCGAGAGCCGTTTTTTTTAACTCGAAATTTGGGGACGGCCACGTGCGCAGCATCGACGCGTCGCGTCCGATGAGAGACGTGTAGAGCCATGCAGGGACGCGCTAAGGACGTGCGTCGCGAACGGCCGTCGACGTGTAGTGGTCTTGTGACACGACCTTAAAGCGGCGGTTTCGCCGTCGCGGCGGACGTGCCGCAACGACGCGACGGCTCTAGCTACGCGCATGCACGGCCTTCCCACACCGGCGACACGTCCTTAATTTTTAATTGGGATTTAACTTTGATTAAGTATTTATGAAAGTTGAGTTTGCGACTACTGGTCGTTCAGCAGCATTATGAAAATTAACTTCGTGTACCACCGGTGGCGCATGTCGCTGTCAAAGTGTTGTAAGTGCTTCAGTGTCTCATCGATGAGACACTTGGGCTTCAGTTTGATGCATTTAGAATGGGTGTCTCACAGAAAACTCTACTGATGTTAAGTTGGCGCTCCTTAAACCTGCGATGTCACAGTTATTTAGAAAAGTTTCCGAATTTTCTAGAGAGCAACGGCAGGCCTTGCTGGGGTCACCACTTTTAGGCGATCATGCTGTAGAGCAGCGACAGGAGCTGCAGTCGTTTCAAGTAGTAAAACCTTATGTTGCCACCTGCACTGCTTCTTTTCATTCGGCTAAGTGCGGCAACGATCATCTTATAAATTTCCTTCGCTTATCATTTCGAAACTCTTTAGTGAAAGGTATACACTATAACTGAGAATTTGAATTGATACAACTTACATTTACTGAATACTTGAATGACGAGAGTCAGATATGAGGGACGACTAAGCTACTACATTATGATTGCCAATAAAACGTGGGGAGCACTTTGAGACACTTAGCGCTCATCGAGGGGTCGCCTTTCCGATGAGACATCTGCTCTCTTTTTGAGTTGTTCTAGCTACCTAAGAGACACATAGGCAGCCATGAAACATTTAGAGAGGTAAAAATTTCTTTCAGTATACCTACACATATATTTTCAGGTCAAACGGGTGCTGTCACGTGGAATTGCGGGCACCCTTCACTTTTTAATTTTCGTGCCTTGTGATTAATGTGGAAATTAAACGGAAGCTCCTGGATGAATTGAATTGAAATGATACACAAACAGAAAGGAAAAATTGATTTCAAAAGCTGATAAGAAAAATGCAACCTTGAGAAATATTCCTAATATTTGCATTAGTTTAAAACAGTGACTAGTTGCAGTTCAATAAATTTTGATTGAATTGCAGTATTTTCCACAAGCTTCTCAGTCGCCATTGGGTGGCGATCGGAACATGAAGTGCCTATAAAAATAAGAGATTGAAAATATTGTTTTGCTGCGGTTCTATGTTAATATTTGCTGTTATTTTACTTCCTGAGAAAATGTTTTGCTGTTAATCTTTGCACGGGTAGTTTCCTTCAAAACCCTTTACCAAAAGTTAAGCAAATTATAATGTGTAAATTTTGAAATAAAAATTCAGTTTAAAAAAATCCTCGAGTAAGATGCTTCAAATTAACTCGGTGCTGGCTTCTGACCATGAGAAATAACGCACATGGTCTGACACATAATTTTTCTTTCGCAGCTATATTTGTATCAAATGCGTACGAAGTGTGTCTTACGCAATGATGTTCGTAATAATGCACTTCGAGGTTGGAAACTAAACCAAAAACTCACGCAGTGTCATGAGTTTGGATTGCTTCTATTGTTTACGCGCGGCAACCACGTGGAAGTTCAGCGTTCCGTTAAACAAGTCAAATGGAATAGGCTGATTTCTATGAATTGTCACTTTTAGGATAAAAAGAAAAACTAACGGAGCTAAGAATATCATGGTAAATATGTGTGTTGAATAAACTCTGTAGTTATCCACACCCCACTGTTTATAAAACCATATTGCTTACTCGCTCCGAGCTCTGAAATTTAAAATCATGTAGATTCAGTAAATTTTACACGCATGAAAATTGGGTACAACTACATGTATGTTAGCCGCGTACGATTTTTGGTACAGCAACTCATTTGAGTTACCTGTGCAAAAACGTTCATAGGCTAAGAACATGCTACGTCAACGTATTTACTCGATGTAGAGCAACGATTGTGTGAGGGACTTTAGAGCGAGTAAATAACGGAGTTAAGCTATAAGAATAACGGCACAGCAGGTTATATGCTAACAAACACTGCAGTATTTGAATTCTTTATTTGCTTACAAACATTGCATTTACAGTTACATTGCACAACATTCGGCATTACTTGTAGCATATTCGCTTCCGTTCCCGAATAACGATCTTTAAAAGAAATGTTTAACCTAACTGGAATGCCATATGATACAGAACTCTGCATACTGATCTAGATTATTTTCTGGAGAATCGGGGATGGTCGCAATCATGGCTATTTTTAAAGCCAAGTAATACCGGCAATATGAAGTTTGTGATCATGGAGTGCTTAATTTGGTTAACTATGTAGAAACAGATTACGATGGTGTTGGTTGCAGCATATTCAAGAATTATGAGTGGAACTCGCTCCGAATTATTGTGAAATATCGGAGACACGACAGTTTCTAGAAGATAACCGCATAGAAAAATACTGAACGGCTACAGCAAACTACGACATTACTTTCAAACAGTAGACTTTACTAATTTGATGCACGTATCTCCTGATTCATGGACAAATCAGCAGAAAAAAACAATGACCTTGTGTTTTGAGATGAGTGCGCTATAAGTATTAGGTCTCAATTACTGACGCTAAATTTTTGGTATCATGCAATGAGCAAAAAAAGATTGGCTGTCAGCAGACGCTTACTTTGAGTACCTGGCACAATTTTGATGTATAATCTTGGTAATAAAGAATTGTTTGCCTCTCGGTTTCTTAATCACAAATGAACGAAAAAACAATCAGATAGAATAGGGTCCGATTAAGGTTTTTTAAATGCATGAAAAATTAAAATATAACTTAATACTCCACATAGGCAATTGAATGGGAAATATGAATTTAGATAAACAAATTTAACAACGAGTCACGCTCCGATTGCTCTACGGGCCACATAATTAACGAGAAAATATAGCTATTAGGTCAAAAACAAAAGAATGAATTTGCATGAAATTTTCAAATTATGAGGACACTACCGTCATGCGCATATATAGTGTGAACGAAAGATTCATATATGATGCTGGGATTGGATGTTTGACTTCATTCTTAATCTCAGAAAATCTTAACGTGGCAAATTTGCGGAAGGGTTGTAAAACTAATAATCACGCAAAATACTCAATTTAATTTGTGCTATTGAACAATGGGCATATGCGTCATATGGACATAAATATTGAACGATGAACATAAGCATCGAATACATTGGAAAAATTAATCAATGTGCAACAATTATATTTTGAATAAATATCTGTGTGGTATTAGTAAAAAACTGCACTCCTTTTTTCAAAATTAGACAAACTAAATGTTGATCCATGGATATTGCTTATATCAAGATCTCATATTTTGTAATTTCCTGTGACTTACCCCAACTAATCCATGTGCTTTAATTAACTCTCATTTCCTTATATTGGTTCAAGTCTCTACAGGCTTTCTGTTGGGTTTAAATCTTGGAATTAATCTACCGAAGCCCGCAGAGCACAGGCCTTCGAGATACTCCACATGTTAGTAAGAACTGCACCAAGGAAAATGTTTATTTTGAATTTTACTCTCCGTTTCTCCATCCACGGTTTATAGGGGGGTCAACCCATCGATTTTTAAATATTGATCCGATTCGCCTGAAATTTGGCCAGTTTATGTATGTTTGGGAATAAAACATATTTTACTCATGTATCTTTTTCGATTTAGGCCATAGTTTTTGAAAAAATTCAAATATTAGTTTTTAGTTCATTTATATTGATATATGAAAATTATTGAAGCCATCGAGTTTTTATTCTAGAACAAATTCAAAGAGAGTATTGAAATCCTCGTAACATTGCAAACAGACTGATAGTTCCATAATTTTTATTTTGCGTTTTGTTTTCTTTTTATATGGGGTCAAAAATTTATCATTTTTGGTCCCCTTACGCCTTTCCCTTTGGGGGAGATCTAATGCCCGTAACCCCAAAAAATTTTAGGGCACAATACCCCACCGCCTAAGGATCCTTCTCCAACAAAGAAACAAAAATGGCCCAATGGGTCTGGAAGCCCTTGGGTTGACTCCCCTAAGGCACTGTTTCAGGAAATCTATGAACGCGTTTGACATCAACATGAAGGCATTTTATGATTTCTGTGGAACAACTTAGATTCCTCCGATTGTCTACGCTCAAATAAAAATCTCTGCATCACTCCATTGACGCATCAAACGATGATGGCCATTCCGTCCATTTACTACCCCATTCTTTGTTTCAACCCTCGGGGCCACCAAGAGAACACTCTGAATAGAAGACTTGAAAAGTTTTCCCTAATGTTTTCTACAGCCGAAGTTTCTACATTTTGCCCGTGACTTCGAACAATGGAAGTTTTGCACCGGTCTTAACTACTGACGAAGTAACATCCTTCAGATGTCGACATCGAGCAATTTTTGATGCATTTGTCAAACGAGCAGGATCAAAAAATTATTTTACGAGTCATTCCAAGACTCTTCAAAGCGTCACGTTTAATTTGCAGCATAGGATAGCGTGAAAAAACTGTTAATAATTGACCGTTATCAGCCCTTCGATATTTCTTCGAAGGATCATCCGTAAGGTTTTTCCCTGTTTGAAGATTTCTACCTCTCATTTTAGCTTTTCCATTGTCCTTTTACATTCAGTCAGTTCAAACGTGATAGTACTGCTATCAGCAGGGATTGAACTATATTTATAAACCATGTAAACATTAATTAGAGCACCAAATTATTAATTTGGTACACGAGTAACCCAATGATTTTTTGCAAGTGTGGTGCAGTTTCCTTTACAATGCGAGCGTTTGTACGTGTTTTCTCACTGCATGCACCCGTTAGGAGTGCCAACATTCGCTGAATATGCCTTGTTTGATTTCGAATTGGTATTTAGCAGAATTGAAAAAGTACCTCTCGTTATAATTTGACGCGTAGTGTGTATCATACATACATGATACTACAATTTCACGGACGAAATAAAAGTACCTAGTGTACTTCTCATCGGTTCTCATACGATAAAAGGGTGATGGCTAACGCGGGAAAGTAAATGAAAAATAATAGAAATGCTTTGTTTATACTCTGTTCTCACCAACAAACTTTGGGCAAATTGACGTTTCTTTATAACATATCAGATGCAACATAGATAATAAATTAACAAGTAGAAATTATAGTACGATCAGATTACTTTTCTCTGCATAGGCAAAGAAAATTCAGCAATGTGCAA
Source organism: Morinoia aosen (assembly GCA_030386875.1). Lineage (NCBI taxonomy): Eukaryota > Metazoa > Arthropoda > Malacostraca > Amphipoda > Talitridae > Morinoia > Morinoia aosen. The sequence continues at coordinate 85,761,523 of CM059567.1, read as the reverse complement.
GGAAATTCAGCGAATTGGTCAGTATGATTCTTCGTTTTGTAAATTACAATAGAACTTGAGGTATAGTTGGAAAATGTTTAAAACCGTTACAGTAATTTTTTTTCAGAATATAGCGTGTGGAAATAACTTAACATTTTCTATTACATCTTCTTCGCCCTGAAAATTGTGTTGACGTAGAGTTCGGACTTGGCTGGGAGTACGGATTCTTAACACGTTCACTGCGTTTCCGCTGTTCCTAATGTGGTCTTGTTGGGAGCTAAGAGGCAAGGTAGGGAAATCGACTCAACTGCACAATTAAATTTTTATCCTCCTTAAGAAATATGAAACAACAATTTCACGGCAACATTTCACCTCCTATGGTAAAAGTTATTTTTTAAAAAGGTCACGAAAGCGATGAAATGTCATTCATTTATACTGGTACGTGAATGAGCAATTTACCAATAATAAATTATTGTTACAAATATGGCCCAATACACGAGGAAAGTGTTAATCACTGTAAGGCTTAAGTTTTCTGAAAACAATACCTGCTCTCACTGAGTGTCACCAAGAGCGTTTTCTTCGCACACAAAAAGGGAAGGGAAAAAAAGATTTCGAATTGGCCCATTTTGTGCAAATTTATTTTTCCATTTTTTCTATTCACAAGTCTGGTATTCAATAGCTATGTCACACTAAATTTATTTTAAGATCGAAAGTGTGTTTCCACACGAAAAAATTCAGGCTATCCAGTAGAAACCCATCAATATTATTAGAAGCATAAAAACTGTACAAAGAGAAAATTATGTATTACATTTTCAATATATTTTTGAAAATATGTTAAGAGCGTTTACAAGTTTCAGAGCAGTGTCACACAGCTCTCATAAGTCCCATGGAGAAAAAATTTTCATCTAAAATAATCATCGAAGCAAACAGCACATATTTTGAGCAAGTTTAGATTGATCTAGATCCCACATTTGTTTTAAGTACATTTTTCTCCTGTCTACGACCTGCTGACACTTTTTTTAATGAAGAGAAAAAGGGAAAATATGTAGTTCTGTTTGAGTTAACCTCGAACTTTAATTCAACAGCTCGCAATAGAATTATTTTGCTATTGCCCATACAACAGAGAATCATTTTAGAATAAATTAGGGATAAATAAATTAGATAAATGGAATGAACGATTTATGACATATTTAGCAGTAAGCGCTTCGGAATCTGTAGATCCCTTCATCCATGCTGGGGAAAAATTAAAAACATATTTTTAGATTAATTTAAAACAGCTGAAATTCAAAATATAGGGAAGTTATGTCTGAAAAAAGCATAATCCAATTGTAGCAAAGTTTTGAAATGTTCCTTCTTGGTATGACTTCCTCGTATTACTACTTCCGACTCAATATCATATGCATCCATGTGAGTTTAAACTTCTTTAATTTTAATGACAAAATCTATGAACTTCCAAGCGATTGCCTATTGACTTGTTTTTCAGCACGGCGGCTGCTCTTTAAGTCTTGGGAGTAACATTGCCTATGAATCGTCCATCATTGGTTCTATGTTAGATATTTGCATTCTGCAGCTTATTCAATGAATTTTGTTGTTGAATGAATTTTTGATCACAGACTGTAAATTAATAAATCAGTAATTAGGTTATTATCGTCATGAACTGGGTTTACGAATAAGAGCTAGGAAAGACACGAATTGATCGCAGCTGAAAACTATTACAGATCAGATCTTGGCAAAAACTAATCAAAAGCACTGACACTATGCACATCATAAACGCACGGATGTGAGAAAGTTGGCAACCGGGATCGATACAACGTTCTCTTGTTTTATACGTACATACCTAGGGAAGGAACTTACCGGCAGGGAATGAGTAGTTTCGTCACAATTGTGTATTTCGATGTCAATTAACAGCTCACGTAAATTATGGGAAGGAGTGCTTGTTTGTTTCGAAGTAATTCTGATTAAATGTTTACTAACGGTTCTCGTGAATCCTGAGGAGCAACGGCTCATTTATTGAGAGTACCACATACCATGTCTCGAGAAAGAGATTTCTAAATCTCCTCGTAACAAGTACTGTGTGTACTCAGTGTCCCAACGAGCCAAATTATCACTTGTTGTTAAATAAGGTCATATTGAAGCTCGAACGCGTTTCTCTTCGACTTTTCGCAATGACTTAGGAGTAAATTTCATTCTCTTCTAAGGGAGAATTTTGGCCTACATATGGTTTGTGTGTGAGGGTAAGGTAAAATTCAAATATTTTTAACGTCAATTCTATTTCAATTTTACGATTTGATGATTTACGAAGCTTTGTATAAAAATCATGCAAGTTTCTGTGTTTTTCGTTCATGCTGATTTGTAAATATGAAAATTTATGAATGAGTCTTTGAAAACATTTTTAACGCTTTTCGAGACATAACGTGTTTCTAATGTTGGATAAGTGATAGTGCCTGCTTGTGCTCGTTCGGTTCACTGATGCCTGCTTTTATTTTTCAAGTATGTTTTAACCTTCAAGCGTATTCCCTTCTTCTTTGAATATTTCTAATTCGAACCGATTATTGCAAGAAATTTTTGCACGGCTGTTTCCCACGGGATTGTTACCAGGAACGAGCAACGCCAGCCACTTTATGGAGCGGTTTCAAGTAAATACATTTAATCATGGGATTGGTGCAGTGCTGGGGCTGTCACCTGCCAGAGGTGCTCTTAATGTTCCCTTGTAATGGGGTTGGCCTGAGGCCGAGCCATTAGAATGGTGCTCAGTGCCGCAAACGCTCATTATTATCCTCCTTACGGCTGCCGCCACCGCATTCAGACCATCTCATTCCGCGGCGGATTCTGTCATTTTTTGTCGAGAGGAGGCACTTAGCAACAAATAGCTGAAAAACTTGTAAATTTATTTGCATACAAACAGAAAGTGCTTCTATGAGAAGGGGAAGACGCTGTGATTGGATGATCTACAGTAAAATTTAATTGCATTGGGAGAATGTCCATTCAAAGAAACAAACTTCATTTTCTTTGAACGATACACAAAGTTCAATTTTTGTATCAAGGTTACTTCGGACCACGTGTATTCATGAGTAGTTTCCCGTATTAAAATAAACAATTCGATGCTTTTCTGCAATGGGAGTCAGTAGCTTGAGCTTTAGTTGTTCTTTTGTTTCAAGAATCTTTAGCAGCCATGCTTAGCATTGCAATGTAAAATCTTACTCCATTTTTTCTTGATCAGCTTGAGAATCTCCGATGAGAATAGACGAAGCGTTCCCCGTTTCGTTGATATCACATTTCCGAATAACGTGGGCGCAACGGCAATTAAAATTTAAGCCATGTTATTCTAAAGGGCTGGTAAAGCTGTCGTCCCCGGCGCTCAGGTATACTGCTACTGCTCAGGTATACTGACTCGTTCAAATTGATTCACTGGGCGAAACAGATTAATTTATCTGTATGGAAAGAAAATGGTACAAACACAAGTCGCACATGATATGTTCATCAAATTGCGAACATTTGGTGTTGCAAATTAAAGAATGTCAATTGTTGTTTTCTAGTCAGATATGCCACATCATATTATTAAGTATTGAAATAAGTAATCATTATAGTAGGATTAGAGGACTTCCTCATGAGAGTACAGCTAGCATTCTTACAATTACGCCAGTTTTAAAATATTTTGTCTATTTAAGATTCTAATTCCAGCAGCTTAGTAAATTTAGTGTTACTAATTTATTTCAAAACAGGCATCGAAATTGAGGTATTACTGTTTTCAGTGTGTTTATTTTCGAAAATTAAAGTGCAATATATGTTTTCAAACATACAAAAAATAGCTAAAACCTTGTAGACGGTTATATAAAAGCTTGATTTCCCATTACGGTGCAAATCCTTTCATGAGATCATTGTTAAAAGGATTAAAATGCACGTTAAACAGTAGTGTCTCACAATATAGATGCCTATTATTATAGCCTGCTGAAGAGTGTTACCAGTATTGCCCTCAAGTTAATCTTGGATTTTTTTACCAGATTCTTAGAAATTACATTACCTTTTACTATCGACGACTAATCAACGCTGAAATTGCCGTCGTGTGAAATGAATTCTTGCCGAGCATAATAAGAGTACGTTATTCCTCAAATGCAAGATTTCATTATAGTTTTTTCAGGCAACAAATTCTCGGTTTCCATACTAAGCAATATTTGCAAATGCTTCCATCTACCATGTTGTCAAAAATAGGCCAATCAAATAAGATTTTACCAAAATAATCCTCTGTTAAAGTCAATAATATTACAGGTTCCTGCTGTCACCTATCCCGTTGCTAAGACTTTAAATAGAATATTAATACCGGATATTCAACAGAAATATATACCACGATTATCTGATGAATTAGTAGCTTTGTTGCGTAGTAAAGTCCCAAGTGTTATAATAGCTTCATTTAACGTGGAATCTTTGTTCCCAACTTTACCCGTTGCAGATACTACGGAGATAATTTTAGATTGTGTGTGTAATAATGCCGACCGTTTTTAACCTAATTTGTTTCCTCGTCATCTTTTGAAGGAACTCCTCACAATTTGCACGACTAAAGCCCTTTTTCGGCACATTGATGGTAGCTTTTTCCGTCAGGTGGATGGCGTTGCTATGGGTTCCCCCTTAGTGCCCACATTTGCCAACTTCTACATGTCTTACGTGGAAAACCTCGTTATAAACACCCTGCCTACTCTGCCCTTATCGTACTGTAGATACGTAGATGATAGTTTTGTTGAAGTAGATGGCCTGGCGCAGTTGAAGATGGTAAGAAATTTTATGTCAGAAAAATCCGTGTTGAATTTTACGTTTGAGTTGGGCGTGCACGGTAAGCTGCCATTTTTAGATGTTTTCATTGAAGCGACCCATGGTATTTTTCAGAGATCAGTGTACGTCAAACAATCTCATGCTGGTGAAACTATAAATTATGAATGTGTTGCTCCGCAAATGTACAAAGAGGGTGTTAAACACACTTTAGTGAATAGATCTTATAAGGTGTTTATATAGCAGCTGGTAAAGTTTTCATTCCTAAATGTTTAGAGTTGAGCAGTTGCTGGCGAACAACAATTTTCCTAATACTCTCACTGATAAAACTATTTGTAATTTCTTAAACCGAACCTTGGACAATAACAATTATCTTCTACATACTTAATTTTTACAATATTAATATATTTTAGGAAAATCAAATGCTCATGAATTACACAATTGATGAACGAGTTTGAAAAACATCGTTAAAACTTTTATTAAGCCAACAGATCCGGATACGTCAATGAAAGTCTGTGTATATTATAAAAACCGCAAAATCAGTGACCTCTTAGTGAAAAATAATATGTGTGCACCCAGGGTTAATGATCCGGACAAGGCCAATGTAATATACCAGTTTAAATGTGACAGAAGAGAATGTAAGTCTCTTAATAAATGTTACATTGGCTTGACCAGGATGACCCTGAAGCAAAGATTAGCCGCTTATAAATGGCAAGGTTCTATTTTTAATCATTTCCGGATTGACCATAGTTGCAAACCTTCAAATGAAGATCTATACCTTAACACGGAAATCTTATATAACGCGGTTGAAAAAGACCATATTTAAATGATATAAGCGTTACACATTCATAAACTTAAACCTGTTCTCAACGAAAACACGAATGACTTGTTGGCTCTAAAATTATTTACTAGAACCGCTGCTTAGAAGTCTGATGCAACCGCTTGCCCGTTCATTTCGCCCCTATCGCTTGTGCAATTAACATCTATAGTGTGCAATACTATTACTTGATCTCGCGTATACATTTTCTTGCTGTACAAGCTTTATCTCCATTCATTTATAAAATTTTTTTGCCGTGACTTCAACTTTCATATTGCGTCTCATAAAGCTTAAGTATTAGATTTGCACGTTACCGATGTGACTGAACCATTTTTCTGCATATTTTAAGCCTGATGATGATGTTTGTACATCGTAACTTTGCATTTTATAGACCAGAGGTATTACATTGTAACGAATGACAGTCTCCGAATGAAAAATGTTGAGTGAATTTTTTCGCAATTCTACTCGTGATAACAGTCTTCCGATGACAGCATTTTCATTATATTCAACTGTCTGTGGCGTAAAAATGATTTTCATCAGGATTTGGAACAAACGCAGCTAAATTATTTACGCAGTCATTGTCATTTTTTTTCATTAGACTTACAACATTGTCAAAAAAACAAAGATCAGTGAAATCATTTCATTTACTGCACAATTAGATTTTGAGTAATAAATTCCATTCTTTAACCCTTGCATGAAAAACTTCAGGGAAGATTCCAAGTTAACACCCCGTTTTAGTCGCCTGTTTTATTAATTATTTCAAATGCATTGACGTCGTACTGATTAAATTTTAAAATCATGTTTATTCCTCCGTTTACTCGATTCAATCGGTTTTTTTCTCTTAATTTGGCGACTCCGGACGGCCCCTGGAAAGTTTACGAGCGATTGAATTGAGATACATCACATAAGGGAAACGAGTCTCAGAAACAAGCTGTGACTACCCCTTTATTAACACCTTAAGTTTCTCGCTATCTTAATGAACTTTCAAGTCGACGGGTTCGAAAATTTTCCGGATTGATTGATTCAGATTAGCGTCTGCCGGACAGACTTTCTCATCAGTCTCGGGCGCCTAACTTTTTTCATCAGTTGTGGGAGGAAGTTTGCCGATGTTCCGAGATGATGAAGTCCATAATGGAGTAAAAAGCGGTTGCGAGAAGAGGCCAGCTTTATGAGCCTTCAACATCTTGCTGGCGAGGGAGGCGCTCAAAAAATTGCCTAAATTGAACGGCTTGCGAGGCTTCACGAGAAGGTAAGAGAACTGGCTATCAAACTCCAGTTTTTAATTAAAATGATAAGATACCGGACTTCGAAAACCTCATTAAGGGTAAAAATTCCATCAGTGCATCGCAAACGAGCGTGTTGTTTTACATAAGTACGGATATTGAATATTTTTGCATTTGACTCCGTGCCTTTGTAATCCGAAAATTAAGGTGGCTCTTCGTTTATCATTTTATGAATGAGCATAATCCTCAGGAGTGAACGATTTGTGAAGAAACTTTTTGACCAAACTCCACACCAAAATAGCCCAAAAATTTGCTTTCAAGAATCAATTTGGGAATGAATGGGCGTCGAAGTCTGACTTGTTTTGGTATTGAGACACAACTGAAGATTCATTCGAGGGTTATTAGTAGTTCATCTGAAAGTGAAATCAACTTTTATGGGTTGTGTAAATCTAATTATATTGATCATTAAATTACTTCAATTGAATTTACTCCAGTTAAGGGCACACGCTTCCAGGTAATACATTTCGTCAATCAATGCAGAGGACTCGAAAAGGTTGAAAGACATGAAAGTCAGCAGTATTTACGAAGTTTGCCAAATTCAACAATTTTGATAGAATTACTCAAAGGCTGTTACAAGACCGTATTCTGTTCGCAAAGAATGGCTTTATTTGAGTTTCTAGTGTTCTGAAAACTCAAATCCAACTTCCGATTCCAGGAAAATTTGTTGAGCCAAACGAACAATAACAAGATTTGGCGAGGCCTGCCAGTACATCACCCGGCGCCTTTCTTCTTTTCAGCGCCCAGAAGAAAACAAGTCGCCCTCTGAGCCATTCGTCTGCCGCCGATTCTGTGCGGCCAAACATTAGCGTGCCCGGCCGACTCAAAACCGCACTCGAAACTCGCTCGATTTATGGACCTCATAAATAAGTTTGGTCACTGTAATTGTCTCAGGTAGAGTTTGTGAACGCGGATACTTATCGGAACATTTATCTTTATGAAAGCCTTCCTTCATGCCCTGGAGAAGTGCTGTAATTTAGATAGGAAATACTCGTAATTCAAGAGGTCTCACATCTTCAAGCAAATAAAATGTCGACCATCAAGGCCTACGGTACTGAATTCTGAGATGTTTTCAATAAGTTGATTGAAATTCAATTTCGAAGCTGATTATTCGGAAATATAAATGTGCTATGAACACGTTCACCAACGGCGACTTTTTAAAAAATACATCGGCCAATGAAACTATTCTACTTTTAAGTTTGATCAAATGAAACTTACAGTCGTACAATTCAGAATGTTAACATGCTTCAGCTCTTTAAACTAGTTGCCTCTTTTACTCATGAGCGTAATCCACTCCCATGTTAAACTAATTTAATAAAAAATAGACGAACAAGTTTTAACATATCAATTAGAAAGGTCACTGCGGAGACGAGACACGAGCATTTTATGTTTATTGACATAAGAACTTATTCGAACAATTTTAATAAGTTACGTGTATCCGCTGCACTAAATTGCATGATCTTAATTATGTGAGTAAAAGTAACTGGTACTATGGTGTTAATTTCAATGGTTTGCCCCGTACTGAAAGCCCAAGTACTGAAAAATTCCTCTGCCAAACTTGGGCTTGCCAAAAAAAAGAGACAGGTACTATCTCAAAGCACATCTAGGGTTAGATACATATCAACTTAAAGTAGCTTGAACGCCAAATTATAATTGAGGGAGGATGTTCAACTCATGTGCTTCAGACGTCACCACAAATGAATAATTGCAACTCGACCCTGTCAGTTGAGCAGTTTAAACATGCGCCAACATGAAAGCGTACGATTTAGCGATAGGTTTCTGTAAAACCAGATCAAAATTATTTATAGAACTAACGTGAATCAATTAGCCAAAAATTTCACTGTCCCCAACTAAACAATAATTCGTATAATTTACATATTGGTATTGGAAATTATTGAACCAAAAACATTTTAGACAAATTCTCTTCACTAATTCTATTGCACAGAGCTAAAGGTCGAGATTTGTACCTTCAACTTTGTTCGCTCAAGAAAATAGTGTTTGAAATAGTGTTTGAATCCAATGATAGCGTGTTTTAGTAGATATTGATTCCATTACTGAAATAACACCTATGCAAGATTGCGTTACTCATGGATCAAAACCTAGATTGCGATTTCTAATAATCCAATTTCGAATTATTCTACAAGTCCGATCGATGTTTATTTCAAATTTTTATCATAATTGTTCATTTTTAGCGGAATTGTTATTTTCAATTGGTAGATGTACAAAATTTATTTTTGAGGTGAAACTAATGTTTGGTTTCAGGGTATTCCTCTACATATCACACTATTGTAATAGATGCAAAACTCTTGACTTTGAAAAGCTGGATATGAGACAAAATAAGGTAGGACGTCTAGCATTGGGTGCTCAAATATCGAAAGCTACAGAAGATATTATAGGTGACCTAGGGTGTAGCCTGTTTTCAAAACGAATGATGAAAGCTGTGTTGAATAATAAGGTAGGAATTGAGGGAATGCAGAATAGCAGGTGGGTAAAGCAAATATTTTAATGGAATCTGAGTGTAAGCCATATTGGGAGAAAATTTGTTGGGGGCATGCAAGGAAACTAAGTATGCGAAAGATTATTTGTGTTAGAATTATTGGGAAACTCGTGGATGCCTGGCTTTTATTGAATTTTGAGGGTGAAGGACCAGAGTGGGACTGCAAGAGGTGGAAAACAGAGATTGAGAGGCCAACAAAAAAGTATGGATAGAATAAGTGGATGCTTAGCATGACGAGAAAGCCTACGCCCATCTGGAACATGCGAAATGATTGCCTAAGTGTGAGATGTTCTATGATGGTAGTTTTGGAAGCCAACTCTTGTTTGCTGTGAGGTATAAGACAGTGATTGTGAATAGACACACGTGGAGGTGGAATGGGAATAATAATAGATTAAGTCGGCAGTGTGTCGGGGGAGTGGAGAAAACAATAATTTGTGCTGGAATGTAGTATAATGTAGCGTATTTTACAATTATTCGAACCAATCTGAGTCGCTAGTAGATTTTTGGGCAGTGTATCATAATTAGTTTTCTTCTCAAAAAAGTCACGATACAAAACAGTTTTAAGAACGCTATTGGAAATACAAACAAAATATTTGATTTGTAATCATTGAAAAGAAAAAGACAGATTCCTTCACCTCAAACTATTACCCAATTCACACCCCAAGCTCGTTGTCATAAGACTGGTTTTGATGCAGTACATGAAACGTTGTATATTTTGAATAAGCAATGGCAAGAAATTGTGCACAAGGTCATTGGATCATTTTACAGTGAAACCAACAGGGACGCTCAGGTTAATCCAACACTAAAATAGCTCGGCGGTGATGCAAGCTGACAAGTTACGACAATTACTGTCTCTGACGAACTATTGCCGATTGAGGTTTCAATGAGAAGGAGTAATAGATGTAAAAGTCTCAAGGAACGTAATGCTGAGGAAAAACAATTTCCATAATTTTGACTTAACTGTCCAACATTGTAAGCAAGCATTCCGAATCTGAGTAACCGGAGGAAAGAGAGGAAATATTATAAAAATATCGCCACTAATGGTGGTCAGACGATAATTGGAAGCGAATCGCTTTATATGTTGGTGAGGGAGACTCCATAAATAAAATAATTTCACCAAGCTCGAGGGAAAGGCCAGCTTTGTAGTGCAACTGCACCACATTAGATAATACTTTGTCTTTCAGTATGTTGATCGTACAAGTGGATGAATGACCATGAACCCTTTGAAACCTGCCTGTCTTGAAGCTTTAAAGAACATTATTTGGATGAAAATTAATTTGGGTTCGGAGCTGAAAATTATAGCCACTATCCTTTTTTCTTGTATTCCAACGATTCTCCTTGAATCTCTGCGAAAAATACATCGGCGGAAACAGTCGCTTTATCTAAATCGTTTGCAATCAGTATTGAAAGAGATCACATTCTCCCCGTTTCTATTATTTCGAAGTGCATCTCACTTTTTCATGACACATGTATTTCAGTCATAAAATTACTTACCACGTTATAAATTCTGTAGTAAAATAATTCTGGTCCTCTCTAACAGTGTGTATCTATATATAAACCGGCCTATGTACAATCAAATGAGCAGCAAAGTTTACGGTGTGCAGTAGTGATAGCCAGAGTGGAGTGTAGTAGAACTATAATGAGGATCAAAGTGCAGTAGCAGCAGTGAGGAGCCGTAGAGAAGTGTATGTGTATTTCCCTGTAAGTTATCAATGAACAGTTAGAAATGGTATAGGTTGAACCGGAATGTTCAGTCCCTGTACCAGGTATGCCCGCCGAAGCAGAAGAATTGTTTTTTCTAAAGCAATGGTAAGTCCAACGGATTCATGTTCTCATAGGAAGTTCATGTCTTCTGGGGACCTTTTTTATAGAGTGCGTCACCTGATGCGAGGATGACGACTGACCAATCTGACGATGTGCATGGATTTCCGATGTTATTTCTAATGCGAGCATAATGCTCCAGTTGATTTAAAGCCGGGTCATCAGACTCAGCTCCAGAGAACGGCTGTGCAACTAACCCTTAGTTGCCTGGATTAACTAACCTTAAAGCTGCCCATATCCTTGTCCTCACGATGAATTTCAACCTGGGGTTTTGAAAAGATCATGTTCCGGAAGTGTTTCGGAACTGTTGAACTACCGTGATCCTTTAGACTCGTATCCCAACTTCCTCTGGTGAACACATAATGATAATATTGATTTCACATATCTCACTTGTGTCAGAATACTGTAATCGACCGAATAAGTAAAGGAGTAGAATCTGTCCCCTCGTAGAAAGCTTTTGTGCCCTTAGACGGGTGTTGTGAAAACGCGGGGCCCATCGGAGCAGTGCTCAATGAAACGTGTGGCATGTGTAAAGATACATCCCTCGCGTTTTTGAAATGGCAAAAACTTTTGACTCAGTGACGAAATCTACAGGATTCGAGCGCCCAGGTGAATGGTGTTTTGGCAAGATTCGTGGATGCGGTAACGTCGAGCTAAGAGGAAACCACCGCTGAGCAAGCTTTGAGCCTTTGCAGGCGCCGATGACACGTACAGTCGAGCAGGGTTTAGATGACGCTGCTGCTTAAGATTAAGGTCCATGATGGCTCCGCGAAGGTGGGCCTACTTGCCTTCGTGAATGATATAGAAATGTGACAATAAAAACCATGCCGTTTTTAACAAACACGTTTTTTTACAAAAAAACCATGATAAAAAATAGTGGATATTTTTTTAAGTATTTTGTCTGAAAATAACTCAGCAAGAAAAAGAACTACATTACATTGTTTGTTTTCATGTCAGATTACAAAATGAAACAGCATACTTCTTAATTGATGGTTTTCTTTGGTTTTATGAATTTTTTTCAATTTCTGCGGTTTCATGTTTTGATATTCCATTTATTTTACAATACATGTGAATGACCTTCAACTCCCGAAGTGGTGTGTTATAATAGCATATCTTTACGTGTGGTCATTAATAGAGATGTGATAAAAAAAAACCAAGCTGTTTTCTAAAAAAAAAACTTATTACATATACAAAAATTATGACTAAAAAACATGGATATTAATATATTTTATATAACCAAAAAATCCAATGCTGTTTCTTTTAAACATTTTTTTTTTTCAGAAAAATCATGTCTAAAAAAAACATGGCCATTGTTATATTTTATGAGACCAAAAAAATTTTTTTTTAAATAACATTTAAAATAATCATGATCAAAAAAACACAGATGTAAATATCAGGAAAGTCATTTTTCTTTAATCGAATTGTCTTTAGAAACTTATAAACAAAGAACGCTGTTATTATTGAAATCATATTTATTAGAACTCTACTAGGTCTTAGAATAAAATATCTACAAAGAATCTATTCACTCCATAAAACCTTTCGGAGACCAGCTCCATCCTCAGCAAGTGATTCAGTAAAATGTGGTAAAATGGACAATGAATTTTCACGGTTCCTTTAAAAAACATTTGACTGAATGACTTACTGAGGATGGAGCTGGTCTCCGAAAGGTTTTAGAGAGTGAATAGATTCTTTGTTGATATTTTATTCTAAGACCTGGCACAGTTCTAGCGGATATTAATATATTTTATGTGACCAAAAAATCCCTGCTATTTTTTGCATATGTTTTTGTTACCAAAATGTAATGACTAAAAAACACGGATATTAATATACTTTATTAGACTATAAGCAACCATGCTGTTTTTTTTAAACATCTTTTCTAGAGAAAAATCATGACTAACTAGCGTGGATATTAATATATTCTGAGCCAAAAAAACGTGCTGTTTTTTTAAATCATGTTATCTATACCAAAAAAATCATGACTGAAAAACATGGTTATTATTGACTTTTTGAGAAAAAAACGGGTTTAAAAATGTCAGGTTTTTTGGTCAGATAAAATATTATAACACTCATGTTTTTTTAGTCATGATTTTTTGTAATAAAGCTTTTTATCAAAAAGCATGGTTTTTTGGTCACAAAAAATAAATTAATATCAATGTTTTTTCCAAAGAAGTCATGACCAAAAAATGAATAATAATGACTTCTTAGTAAAAAAACATATTTTTAAAAAACAGTGATTTTTTCGTTGACATAAAATAGATCAATATCCATGATTTTGAGACACGATTTTTTATGAAAAACACGTTAAATAAAACAGCATGGTTTTTTTGGTCACATAAAATATATTCATAACCAGGTTTTCTCACACGCGATTGTTTGTAAAAAAAACATGTTTTTTAAATAAACAACATGGGGTTTTTTAGATCTCAGAAATATATTCATGGTTTTTAGTCATGATTTTTTAGGAAAAAACATTTTTTTGGTCTCATAAATATATTATTCATGTTTTTTTAGTCAAGATTTTTTAGTTAAAAACGTTTTTTTTAAATTGCATGGGATTTTTTAGGTCACATAAAAGATATTGTTTTTAGTCATGATTTTTTTGTATAAAAAACAGCATGGTTATATTTGGTACCAGAAAATATATTAATATTCATTTTATAAGTCAGAATATTTTTGTTAAAAAAACATGTTCGTAAAAAAACATTTTTTTTGGTGACCTAAAATATATTAATATCGATGTTTTTTGGTCATTTTTTTGTAATGAAAACATAAAAAAGAAACCATACAGTAAAAGTGGTGGCGGATAACCCACAATTACCTAGAGGAGTCTAAGAGGAACAGCAGGAGCCACAGAACTTATATTGATGGAGTCAAACTTCAGAGCTTATTATCTCTGCTATATCTGATTTTTTTGGTCACATAGAAATAAAATCAGACTTAGTAGAGATAGTAGCTCTGAATTTTGACTCCATCAATCCTCTGCTGTACTAAACAAAAAAGCAAGGGTCATAAAGAAAGACCACCTGAAGAATCTCCTGAAATAGAACAATTAGATAGTCCGAACAGTAGTGGTATTTGACAGTTATTTCAAGTGCATGAGGTAATGGTTATTATGCTGAACCAGTCTTTTCCTTTCAGAAACAAACGTTGCCAGATAAATTTGGACAAACGTCGGCAGTAGCATCACAAATCGCAAACTTGCTGTAAGCCCACAAGACTAGAGTGGACAGGCAGGACGATCTGGCCAAGCAGATGGTAAACCAATTGCTAACCCGCGGTCACGAGATTTTGACGGAGCCAATGGTCTTAATTGGTGAAGGAAATTTCTCGAAACCAGACCTTGTCAACACAGCTTATCCGCGGTCGCTGATGCCGAGTAGCAGGCAAGGCCTCCATTGGAAATCCACATCACATAAGCAACGTGGAAAAGTACAGCACCCCGGTGGTTATCGCGTTCATAGCAGCTCCAACGGAGTGCCCAATCAAACTAATGACCTCAACCACCTCAGACAGGTTGCGAATGCGAAATCCTATCTGACGCTACGAGATTGCGAAATTGGCTCTAAGGCGTCTGTCACACACATGCAGGACGTTTCACATATCGCTCGTTTGTCCCAACGTTATCATAACTCAAAAAAACAAATTTTCAGGAGAGGCTTGTAAAACTTACAAAACACTCTCAATATTAAATACAGCTCAAACATTGTTCTCTCCCTAGCGGTCAATTTTTGAGCTACAATTATAACGCTGGTACAAAAAAAATCAGTGTTTGAAGATTAACATGCCTGTACAGATAACTCAGAAATTCCATTTTTTGAGTTATGCCGTCATTGACGCAAACGAAAGATATGTAGATCACGGCCTGGCAAACATGTTGATCTTTCTGTGGGCATGAGTCTACCCCCACGGTACACATAATAAGGTAGTAGCATTCAAGTCTTTTCTTAAAAGAGCCCTGGGGACGGTGACGTCACAGGTCCAGAACGAATAGCAACACAGATCAACAGAGTAGCGCTATCTGGCGACAATATCGAGTCTGCTGTACGACAACTTGTACAACAACAACGCGACCAGTAACAAGACAACTCGTCGGCGTTGGTGGCTGCAAGAATGGCGTCTTCAAATAGAATGAAAAAATGTTCTTTCATCGAATTTGAAAATAATTCTAGAGATCAACCTGATATCAAGTACTTCCAATATCATCATGCATATTTTAAAGAGTGGCCAAGAGCAAGTGGTAGTGAAATTTTAGGTCAATTAAGGAATCTAACTTGTGCGAACATATTGTGGGTAGCCGCCATTTTCGAAAACAGATAACAGAAGAATCGTTTCGCCGTTCAAAACAAAAGTACTTCTTGATAACATTGTGGTGCTATTGCCTTATAATGACATGAATTTGAGTATTGGAGGTAAGACATACAGTAAATTTTGTACGAATTTATCAGTACGTTTCCAATCCGTGAAATTATTGGCTGATGGTGGTACAATTTTGTTGAAAGCTTTCGTGACACGTTGAGAACCCGTAGAAGAATAATTAAACAGGTAAATTAATTTTGAGAAGAGTAATTCAAGGTAATATTTTTAAATATTTTTGGTAAATTTATATGAATGGTGCAAATTGGAATGAATGTTTTTGTTCCTAATATGACAAATTTTACTAGCTGGTTGGCTAATTAGGGATTATTATACAATTTGTAAGTACGGGTTATGGATAATTTCTACAGATGATAACTAAAACTTATTTTGAGAACTCGAAAACTAAGCATTTGCAAGCACAATGTCATTCTTTGAAAACATCTTGAAATCTACCACATTACCTATCTATGACAACAAAATTATTCAAATAGTTGACAACATGAAACGGTCCAATTTTACTTGAATGTTGTCAACAATTTTCACAATTTTGTGGCCAATAATCAATAAAGGAACACATTTAAAAATGTTTTACAGGAATGACATTCTGCTTGCTGAAGGGTTATTTTTTAATTATTCAACTTTGAAGTTGGCTTGTGCGCGCCAGGGAAGCAAGAGTGCCAAGCGTAATTTAATTGATAACGGAAGCTAACCCCCTATTACAAACGTAAAGAGGTTGGGTTGTGAGGGGTAGCTACAGTTCTTCTAGTGAAAATTATAAATAAAGGTTTCTAGTGACTTCCGTTTACTTCCGGTGCCGCCACGGTGCGGTGCCGCCATAGCCACATGGCTAGAGGGTTCTGCCGCCGTGCGGGAGACCCGGGATCGAATCTTGGCGCTGGCAGTGGCAATTTTTTCTTTGTTGGGTATAGGAGAAAAATTCCAAGCACAATACCCAACTCTACCCAGGTGTCTGAAATGGGTACAGGTCTTGACCGGGTGAACGCGTCATGGCGTCCTGGCGTTAGTTATAAGGCATTTGAAAATCCAATGTACAAGGTGAAATGTATCAGGCTTGATTGGAAATAAAGCATCCGTAGATGCCTTCATTATTCATTATTATTATTTACATCATCTCCAATGACAGCCACCCGGTATCCAAGATGGCGTCCGCCATCATGAAGCCGATGTACACGGACGTCACTAAAAACGTTTATTTATAATTTTCAGTAGAAGAACTGTGGCTACCCCTCACGACCCAACCTCTTTACGTTTGTAATAGGGGGTTAGCTGCCGTTTCAACTCTGAAATTGCGTAAAAAAGACCGTTCAGGAGCGCCGCTCGTATAACTTCAAACTTAAATAACTCAAAAACTAAGCATTTGCGAGCACATTGTCATTCATATAAAACGTCTTAAAATCGACTATATTACCTATCTATAGCAACAAAATTATGAAAATCGTTGACAACATTAAAGTAAAATTTGACTTATCAAACTCAATATTGACCAAATTTATTGTTATTTAGAGTAAATCTGTAATGCTAAACAAATTGAAAGCTATGAAAATAATTTTCAGAATTATCCCATGTAATTGCAGTTTTTGCATTCATTTTCAAGTAAAATTATATGTTATACTTTAAGGGCTGCTGGTAGTATGACTTGACCTGAGAATTATAGCTGAAAAACACTCTGAGGATATGATTTTTAAAATTTGTTCATAATTCAGTTCATTTTATATGATTGAAGGGTTCTGTTGCATCATATGTTGAATTATAATTATTGTCTGCCAAATTATAATGATTTCATCTGTGGGTACCTTGTATTCTATCCATCATTGACTGAACAACAGTTAACTGAACAACAGAACAACTGAACACATTGGGGTAAAGTTTTTTATTTGCATTGTTTGCAACCTTGATTACTTATCATTTTTCAAAATAAGTTCCGGTCCATTTGGAGTTTAATGAACTCGCAGAATTTGAAAATCCTGTTCCCAAGAATCACTACAGGACTACGTTTAAAAATGTTTTACAAGAATGACATTCTGTGCTGATCCTTTATTTATGAGACTTAGCAATCATTACGTTCTAATAAGAATAACCTCATATAGTCGGTTGCTTAGCCGCCGCATTGTTGGGTCACACTTATTTTTTTGGATGGACACGTCCACTTTTTTGCGGGAAAATAACAGCCTCAGTTTGGATAAGTTAAGGTAAGCTGTTTTAGGTTGCTTTGTTATTTTAGGTTAGTTTACTTACCTAACCTAACATTACCTAACTTAACCTTACCCACCGTAACGTCAGTACCGTAATAGAGCATATTTACGTCTCCATTCCTTCACTTTTAAGTACAACATTCATATAACTTTAGAGTTGAATAATTTAAAAATTGCGCATCAGCGAGCAGAATGTCATTCATGTAAAACGTTTTTAAATGTGTTCCTGTAGTGATTCTTCGGAACATAATTTTTAATTTCTGTGAGTGCATTAAACTCCATATTTACCATAGTTCCCTCAGACAAAAAATTATTTTGTGCCCTAAGGCTCATTTTGTATTGAAACATTCAAATGAATTAAAATCTGTTATATTATCCTGAATTACTTAGTCAATAATTTGAAAAGAATATTTTTTGTGGATGTGAAGGTAAAGCTACAAGTAGCTCATATCAACTGAAGTAAGCGTGCTACGTTAATCAATTTTGCTGCAGTTGAATAACTGTACTCAATTTTTATTTTACAACACTTTGAAAAAATATATGAAATACAATTTTATATATTGTATTATATAATTATAATAATGTTTAGCTATTTTTGAATTACTCTGTTTTCTGAAGGATGTTCAAGTTATATCTCATAGCAATATTAATTGACTTTAGCCCCTCTCAGGGGGATACAACTAGTGTATCTATGGGAATGAATTAGTGTTCCGAGGGGGACCATGTGTGGGCACGAGCTAAAGGTTAGGTAGGCTTTCTTTTTGTTAAAATAATATAGGTTTTTGTTTTGTTACGGACCATCTTTTTTTGGTTTACTGCTGTCCTGTTTTTTCAGCACCTACTACATCTTCTTCAACTTTGATCATGTTTCATGAACTTTTTTCTCATCTTACCGTTTCTATGCGTTTTCTGCATAGATTCTGCGTTCCCTTAACTCCATACTATATGGTGCCTTCTTCCTTCCTCTCTTTGGATCTCATTTGTTGAGGATAGGGAGGCCTAAACTAACTAATAATCTAATTGAATTTAGCCTAAAAGAACTATCCTGAAATTTTCATTGTTTTGTGGGAAATGAAACACTAAAATGTCTAAAATATTTGATGCAGTGTAACAATTTTTGAGTTTAATTTAACAGTAAACTGCATTTGGTGATAAAATATCTTATATATAGATTCATGCATTGGGTGTATCGGTGAGTGAGTTGTGTTAAAATACTGTTCATGTTTTTAAAACTTATTTTCATTTCACAGGAAGGTGTTGAAGAGTTCATGAGCAAAAAATCTGGTGGTGCAGAAGAAGTGATCAGGCGCCTCAATGAGCAGCTCAGCAACTATCGCTGCATGGAGTCGCACCTCACTGCCACTCGCTTGAAGTGGGTCTATTATTTTATAATAAAGATTTAAAAGAAGCACATTTGTGTAGAGCATATTTATTTTATGTCAACTATGTCCGTATTAGTTGAAGTAGTATCCTATTTTTTGACTAAATCAAAAAAGCGCTCTTATGTCCAATGTAAAATTTTCTCTTGCTTATTGGTGAGGACACAAGTGTTTTGTATCAAAGTTCATCATTAGTATTTGTTGCTCATTAGGCAAGACAAAGGATGGGTTTTTGTAAAAAGTGCTACTCTAATATTTGTAATGCTATGCATCTAATTTCATTAGTGTAATTAAGATGTCTTAATGTTTTTGATGTAAGCCAACTTGCCAAAGTAATATTTTTCCCTTCTCCAGCATGCATTGAATGTAGGTGGGATATATTGTTAATTGCCATTCAGAAAGTTTAAAACTTTCCTCTTTGGTTATAACCTCTTGTTCTTCATACACCCGGCGCGGGTAGCGATTTTCTCTGTTGGGTATAGGGGAAAAATTCCAAGCACAATACCCCACTCTACCCAGGTGTCTGAAATGGGTACCGGTCTTGACCGGGGGAAAGCGTAATGGCGTCCTGGCGTTAGTTATAAGGCATTTGAAAATCCAATGTATAAGGTGATATGTATCAGGCTTGTAATTGGAAATAAAGCATCCGTAGATGCCTTCATTATTATTATTATACACTAAAATCATATGTGCAGTATTTAATTTTTCTAACACTATTTGTCAAGAAATGTTTAGAATTTATGTTCCATGAAGTGAATATTTTTGACATCTGCAGAAATATTCACTTATCCAATATTTATTGGTGCAGGCTGAAGCACCAGGTGCCAGACATCAAAAGCTGACTGCAGATCATAGAAGAAATGAAGGCTCGACAAGACAGCACGGAGGATCTGGAAACTCAATTCCTGCTGTCTGACAAACTCAATGTTGAAGGTACCATTCCTCCTTCCAACAAAGTCTGCTTATGGCTTGGGGTTAGTGAAACTGGACTAAGTTCAACTGCTGTAAGAAATTAGGAGAAGTTAAAAGGTGAAAGATTTTAATCACATTGTTTCTTTTAATGACATTACGTTTGGGTAGGGAGGAATTTATTTTCATTTTTATTTCAGTTTGAAATAAGAGCAAAGCAAAAAAGTTTGATTATGTATTTGTATTTTTCTTTTTAATTGTAGATGATTTTTGTTAAACCTATTTTCTTAGGTGGGTTGTAATATCTGTCATTTTTATGCAGAAGCTTTGTACTTTGTAGTATGCTGCTCATGTGTTTGCTTCATTGCTACTGCCTTTACATTTAATTACTTGAAGCAGCTAGTGCCATAATTTTGGGTGTATCTGTGCCATAGTTAGATCAATATAACCAGTGCGCCCTTTCATGGAAGAACAACTTTTGCATCTATAGGAATTAGTACTGCCAGGGGTGAGATGTGAGGATCCAAGCTGAAGATTAGGTAGGTATTCCTTTGGTTGATGTAGAAAAATTTTTGTTTTGTCGTAGGCAATTTTTTTTGTTCACTGGTGTCTAATTTTTCATGTTATCTAATCAAACCAGTGTACATAATTATTGTGTATATTTTACTGACGGTTTTACCCCTTTTTGTGAAAGCTTAAAATATCTAGTCAGAATGACTGAAAACTCTCCAGTAGTATGAGCAATTTCTAAGCTCTGCTAGAGGTACATATGCATAAGTGCCTCTTCTTATCAATATATGAAACCTCTTGAATTACTATGTCTATCCCCTTTTCTGAAAGGAAACTGCAATCTCAGCTGCAATAATTACATCTATGAGTGTGTTTTGCAGATAACGAGTGTTAACTGCAATACTGTAAGATCTTTGCATCAGTGCTTATTTGGTTGTATTCTCTTTTCTGGTCTTTTGGAGAACCCAGTGTACTAACCAAGTAATTCGTTATGTGTGATTGCTTACTTCATTTCATCAGTTCAGTTATTGAAAGTCAATTTTTGCATCTCTTCCAATTCCATTGATAGATCGAAGTCTACCAACATAGACATTGATTTTCTGCATTTTTTTTAATGCTTTAGTTCAAACTGCTACAGCAAAATTCCTCTGCTTTGATGCTTTGTTACTGATCTATGTATCTCTTGGTTAATTGTAGAAAACTCATTAATTGAACTTAAACCCATGGTTTTAACCTAAATAATACAGTGATGACTCGTGTGTGCAGGCGAATATGATGCTAGAGTATGACCTGGACGCAGCAGAGGTACTGCTCAACAAGAACCTCAGCAACGCGAACACCGAGCTCACCCAGGTCGTTTCGGACCTTGATTTTCTTAGGTGAGGTTTAGTAGATTTTCATGTTGCTACACAACTGCATATTCTAAGTTCTATAGAATGCTTAAAAAAATGTATGTATATACGTTATGTTCTAAAATGCTCTTCTGTCATGGTTTTTCCGTCAAAAAAAGAATACTGTAAAAATTTGGTGAAATTGCCCGTTACTGGCACAATCAGGAATACGACTGTTTTCTTGCGTTTTCACGACGTGCTTATCTCGACATGTGTTTGTGGCCATACCTAATCTTTTATTTCATCATTAGAGAGCTGCAGACTCCATTCAGCAGCTACCGAGAATTCACATTCGAGTAGGAGTTTTGCTACGGCCCAAAACATATGATGTTTTTGGCCGTAGGTAATCATCTACTCGAATGTCACTTCTCAGTAGCCACTGAATGGAGTCTGCAGCTCTCTAATGATGAAATAAAATTAGTGATTGGAGATCAATTATTTCAGATATCGTAACCCTAGTAAGATGTATGTTCCCCCAACAAATAACTAAGATCTCAATCAAGACAAAGATCATCTAGAAAGGTTAGAATATTTATCCCTCATCAGAAAACCATTTCAATAAAGTTTTGTTACTGAGGTTTATTGCTCGTGTCTTTACGAGTGGTGAATTGATCGTTTTCTTCATTCAAACTTAGCTCAGGGTGTAGCTTCTGTTTTCAAGCTTTTAGAAAAATTTCAATTGTGGGACTGAACTGTCTTTCCCCGCCTCAGATATGTGAGGTCCCGAGATGAGAGGTAGGCTTTCTATGTATTGAAATAAAACAATTTTTTTTTGTTGTAATAGATCATCGTTTTCTGTTTACTGCTGTCCTGTTTTGAGTTATGTAGTCATTCTTAGCTCACAGTTTCTAAGCCTTAGAGACTTTGTGTGGGAACGTACGCTAGTTTCCATGCAACTTCATACTACATGGTTCCTTCCTCTCTTTGAAACATTTTGTTGTGGTTAGAGAGGCTCAAACGGTGCTACTATAGCGTGAGGTCTATTGCCATATATCGCCTACCCAGGTACAGTTTGAGATGTACTAATTGTTTTTAGCCAAATCAAATGTATGAGAATTGGTAATATCCATTAGTAACCTAACCTCACGCTATAGTATTAGATAGAGGTAGACCTCACGCTATAGCACTAGCTAGAGTTAGATCTCATGCTGTAGTGTTGTAGGCCTCACGCTATAGCAACGTCTGCTTAAACTAACTTAAAACCGATTAATCTTGCCCACCTCAGGACGCAGTGCACCACCACCAAGGTTGTTGTTGTTTTGCCCCGACGGCCGCTCGAAGGGGTCCGCCGCGGCCAGGGCCGCCCCAGAAAGGGCCCGGCCCGAGGCGAAGAGGGGTGTGGTTATATGAGCCTCTGGAAGACGCCCGCGTCGTGCAGAAACCTCAAAACGTCCGCGGGGCGAGTCCAGAGGTGCTCCAGTGCATGTATCTGGTGTGTGTATCGGTGTGCGTGTAGGGCGGGACAGTGTAGGAGGACATGCGGAAGATCGCCCACGTTGGCATGACACCAGACGCAGCTGTCGTCCTCCGCAAGTCCTATTCTGTGCATGTATGAGGGGAGTGAAGTGTGGTGCCCGCACCGCAGCCGCGCCAGGTGGACTCGATCCTGCCGGGGGAGGGATCGCTCCGTCGAGGGGACGGGGGGGGGTCTCACTCCGAGGAGGGAGTTAGGGTGTAGGGCAGCGAGGGCGCGTGAGGTGAACTGTGTGTGTATGTGTGTACGTAGTGAGGTGTCAGGGGGGCAGGGAGGGAGGGAGTCGTATAGTGTTTTGAGGTGTGTGGCCGGGGTGGTGTGTAATGTTCGTTGGGTTGGCCGGGGTTGTTGCATGTAGTGTAGCGGGTGGGCAGGGTCTTGTGTGGAGGTGTAGAAGTTTGTCCCTAGCGTGTTCATGTGGTCAAGGAGGGGGAGGACAAGGGCTTCTTTGTGTAGGTGTGCTATAGGGGTCGATCGTGTACAGCCCGTGGCAATGCGCAACGCTGTGTTTTGTGTGGACTGTAGTTTCTGTAAGTGAGTGCGAGCAGTGTCTGCGTACCAAGATGTGTGTGCGTAAGTGAGGATGGGTCTGATGAACTGTTTGTATACTGTTATGTCTTCCTTGGAGTGGCCGTATGTAGTATGTGTTAGTGCTCGGAGGACGTTCAGCCTAGTGTTGCATTTAGTGTTGATATTGTTAGTGTGTGGGCTGAACGTAAAACCTCTGTCATATGTAACTCCAAGGATTTTGGGTGTGTCTGTGTAGGGGATGGGGGTGTTGTTTAATGTGACGTGGGGATGGATGTTGTATTCTCTATTATAAGGTGTGATGAGTGTGAGTGAGGATTTGTTAGCGAAGACCTTGAGTCTGTTTGTTTCTAGCCAGTTCTCTATTATGTGGATGTAATCTTGTAGTTGAGTGGCGGCGGTCTCGTGTTTAGGGTGTAGGGAGAAGATGGTTAGGTCGTCTGCGTATGTGAGGAGGTGTGTTTGTTAAAACACACTTTCTTTTTGTTAAAATAGAATAGGTTTTTGTTTTGTTACGGACCATCTTTTTTCGGTTCACTGCTGTTCTGTTGTTCAGCACCTACTACTTTCTTCTTCAACTATTTCTTGTTTCATGATCTTCTTTCTTAGCTTTCTGTTTCTCTGCCTTTTCTGCATAGATTCCGCGTTTCCTTAACTCCATACTAAATGGTGCCTTCTTCCTTCCTCTCATAGATAGCCTTTGTTGCGGATAGGGAGGAACTAACTAATAATCTAATCTAATCATTGGACGACTAACTTGCTGTGGCGGTTGCAATGCGTGAGTCATTTTTTTTTTGTAGTACCACGTATTAGACACAAATGTGTCAAGATGGGTAGATTGCAAGTTTGATTCAAAGTCTTAGGTTAGCTATACTTGACCTCAAGAATTATAGAACTGTGAGAAATTGCGTTGAGATTTCCTCCTTTAGTATCGGTTGTGCGCAGCGTTCGTTTTCCTCCATCACAGTTGAATGGAACGACCTCATTGCTAGCTTACCGTAGTACATATTTGACGGAGATGTTTGACGGCATTTCTCGTTCCTCGTGTGACGAATGTTTAGGCAAGGCTTCATTAAATTGTGCAAGAAGATTGGGTGAGGATGTTAAATTTTACACCCTAACTAATAGTCATGTCCGAGAACCACATGCTCCCTGTTGAGTTCATTCTCACTTCAGATATATGAGCATTAAGATCATCATTGTCACAGGACATTAGGGCAGTAAAACAGGTACGTTTTATCTTCGTCTAATGTCCTGTATCAGGATGGAGCTTCATTCTTTCACATTTAAAACTTATTTATTTGCTCATAAGAAACCAAAACACGCTCTTGGCTTAAATTCTCAGGTTTCTGACGTGCAAATTATTGAATGGTGAATACTAATGTGAATTTACTGAAAAATAGTGGCGTAGCATGAAATTCTTTTATATATAGTGATCATAATGTTTACTTTACATTTCAAGCGTCTGGTTATAGCTGAAGTCTTATAATTTGTTATGTCCAACAGGGAAGGAAATGAGATTTGAAATTTCTAAGCGGTCACAGGAGGAAACATAAGTGTGGCCAACCTGTTGTCTGATGGGGGACTTATTCATAAAGTAAGACTAAAGTATTGTATCTTTGGGAATTAGCGCTCCCAGGGGAAAAATGTGAGGGCCCGAGCTGTGAGTTAGGGAGGCCTTCTTTTTGTTGAAATAAAATGTTTTTTATGTCAAGGACCACCTTTTTTCGGTTCACTACTGTCCTGTTTTTCAGCATCTCTGACTTTCTTCTTCAACTTTTATCTTGTTTCATGAACTTCTTTTTCATCTTACTGTTTCTATGCCCTTTCTGCATAGATTCCTCATTCTCTTATCTCCATACTAAATGGTGCCTTCCTCCTTCCTCTCTTCGATACGCTCTATTTTTGTAGCGGTTATGGAGGCTTAAACTAGCTTATAATCTAATCTAATCTGTGTAACGAATGGGGGTGAAGTTCTGGAGAATTGTTGTGGCCCGACGAAAGGAGGGCATACTTTATGTGTTGAAGTCGGACATGAGTTTTGTTGTTTTGGGGAAAAGTGTATTGTATTGAGTGGTTTCGCACTTGACTGAGTATGATGGAATATGCTAG
Organism: Morinoia aosen; assembly: GCA_030386875.1. Taxonomy (NCBI): domain Eukaryota; kingdom Metazoa; phylum Arthropoda; class Malacostraca; order Amphipoda; family Talitridae; genus Morinoia; species Morinoia aosen. The sequence goes on along the minus strand of CM059567.1, from coordinate 85,735,997 downwards.
CAATAACATAATTGAAGTAATTTGAATAGATAGCGGAGAGAAAGATGGAAGGCACTGATGACTTCAGCGTACCACCTTACAACAGCAGAGCAACTTTGGTAGCAATGCCCAAAGCGACGACTAAAGATCTATAACCGAAGTTGTCGGTAACTGAGTTTATTGTTATTATTATTATTATTATTATTATTATTATTATTATTAAATTTATTATTATTATTATTATTATTATTATTATAATTAACCGGAGCAAGTTGCATATTATAGGATGTGTGCCGTATATGTATATTAAATAATTCAAGTGCGTAGTGTTAAATATTTAATTGCTACAATAATGTATTCATCGAATAAATATGGATGTAAGGCTACTTTTGCCATGTAGTAAAACTAGGCCAAATGCATGTTTTACTGTATTGAGGGATTTTCACGGGGAAAAGTGTAGCTGCTGGAATGACTACAGCAATACTGCCAATATTCCTGTGGTTACTCAGAGCAGCTACACTTTTAGTTCAACGATGCTCGTTATTCAAAAATTCAACTATTAACACGTACATCATGGAGACGGAGCAATTCGAAAATTAACTAATCTTGAAAACACATTTTTTATAACGCAATTTGATGTAGCGGTGATTATTCAAAAATCAGCTAAACAAAGCGATAGGTAAGAGTAAAAGAGCACAGCAGAATATGGAAAAGGTGCAAGAGAAAGATTTGTACTTCGGGAGCCTATTCTTATAACTTGAGTTTATACGAGGCCTCTAATATATGTGTATATATATATAGTCTAAAATAAATGTCCATTAAAGGTGATGGACATTATAAAATAACTAATCCTGCTTCCTATGTATATCGTTCAACAAGTATTCTAAAAGAATAGAAGACTTTCTTGAAGCGGAAAGCATTGTTTGCAAGAGTAATTTTATCCTGTGTTTTATTTACGTTGAAAAATTATGAACTCAGTGTTTCGTTCTGAAAAATAAAGTAACATTATGAGGACTTTCATTTGATTTATCCTTTTAACACTCGAGAAGAAAAATTAGAATTTGAGAATTACAATGAGTATGCAAGTCGCAAACGGAGCTTTGTATTGATAAATATGAAACTTTTGCCCAGTGTGCACACAAATTTTAATTATTACGTGGCTATTAAGCATTGCATACGAGATTATCAAAGTTTTTCAGTATCATAGTTTCCATATTATTCAAAAAATTTTCAATACGTACGTGCGGAAATCCGGCAGTTCCTGCCATGGTGCAATCATACGTACGGCAGCCAGAGCATCGCTGCCGCGAGTGACGTGTGAATCACGTGGTATGGGGTCGGTGACGTATCAGCTCAAACGTCTCCTATTGGCTGGCTTGTCTAACGGTTTCGAGCAGCTGTCCCCCTTGAAGTGGACTTACCTGTCTTCTGTATACCGTGGTCTACCCTAACAGGCATTGTAAGAGTCGTAACGATCTCCTGCCCCAGTATCATATTGAAGCCGCTGTTGGCTTGAAGTAACGTTGGTTCAGGCTCTCAATAGGTAAGACATGATTACATCTTACAAGGTGAGGTCTCGTACGTGCACGATCCACTGTCTTCTTTAACGGTGGGACACCCATCGTCCACAGAGAGCTGCTGGGGACCCAGGGTGGTGTGGGTCTGCCGCAGGTGGCTTGGAGGACCTGACTTGCGGGTCCACCTACACAAGTTCTGCTAGAACCAGAGCGCCTCAATCCCAACATGCACTGGCTGATGCGGTCATGGTCAGTGACGATTAGAAGCTTGCCCTCTCCGGGTTTTTGGATGCTCTCTCTGGGTCCCCACGTGAGGGTTACCATAGCAGTTGAGATGGAAATTCCCTTGCAGGGCAGACTGCCTCTGAATGTAAGTGTATTCTTCTTCTGTCTCTGAGAGAAGTCACGACACACATTTTAGTCGCGGCACGGGTGTTTCACATGAAATTGTCTTCTTCCCCATTTGGTGCCCTTTTCTTGAGTATTCATGTCTGGAGGGGGGTTTTTGTGTACCTTCTTGAGAAGGACACAGGACTTGCTTCACATGGCATTCGCTCATTTTTTTTAGTGAGACAACATAGCAGTGAAAAGCGTAGAGTGCGTAGCAGCAGTAATAATGTAGGCTAGCGATGGCAAAACTCTTGACTAACATCATGAAAGATTAAAATGGATTACGGTTGTATTAGAACTTTGAGTAGGAATGTGTTTTTGAATGAAACGCCTTAGAATTGATGCGGTGTATAAAACGTTTTACTAAAATGAATTAGCAGTGATGCATTTTTGCTAACATGGAATGCAATGACAATAAATGTATAGTACTTTCGTACTGGGCTTAAATTTGCTTGGGCGTTGGGAATGGAGTAGTTAAATAGTGAGCCTGGAGTGCATTGAAGAGATGGACGCCTGAAGTGCTGTGGCATTGCGACTTGAATGTTTGGTTGTGGAGAACATGGTAGTGAGCGTTGAATATTATCGTAGTGAGTATGTAGTGCGATAGTGCATGACGTTTTTGGAAATTAAATTACCGCAGTACATTCCAAGTGCTTTATAGAAATCTATGATCGGCGATACGTGGGTTTTCATTACACAGGTTTTTCACGGGTTCATTCGAATAGGAAATTAGGTTCTCATTCCTCGCTTGCTTGAAAAGAGTAGTGGTAATGCGCAAAAGTTTGTTTTGAGATAAGTGAGAAATTCAAAAACTGAGCAAAGAGCACCCCAAAATTTTTCCCCAGTTTTGTGCAATGCATGTACTAAGTTCACGGATGAAGTTATATGATTTTAATTTTGAACAACTTCTGCTTTATTCAACACTTGTTCCACTGCCAAAAGTAAAACTGTCCATTTGCTGCAGAAATATTTCTACTCACTTCTTGAAACGCTGAAAGTTTGTTTAGAATCGAAGTTCTGCAAATACCATTACGTCATTTTGTAAATTTGTCTGATATTCAACGGACATAAGATGTTGAAATTTAAATTTAACTCATAAGATCATAATCGAAAGGGATTAAGATGAAATAATTTTTTCTCAAAAAAAAAACGGTATTAAAGTGTTTTATTTCACTTGGTATTAAAGTGTTCAGTTCTCCAATCCACGTCTGTGACGATCTGGGAGATTCATTCCTGATGATATTGTAGAACATCACATGAACTTGAACATAACGTGAACATTACATGAACTTGAAACGATTGTCAATCTCAAGTCAACAGCAAGAATTTTTAGACAAAAATGCCCACAGTTGACTAGAACAAAATAATTTTTTTTCCCCATGAGTCAGGAAGCACATACCACAATTCAAAAATGCTCCTTCTTTCCTACACTATACTCATATAGGCGTTTCTTGCACCAATGATCCCTCATGTGAATGTGAGAATCGCATTGCTTTTCATTTATATCCTTTTTTTTAATATGGGTTCTATTTTATTTTCAATTCTCAATTATAAGGTCACTCATATTGAAGAAATACAGACAAGATCTGTGTAATTTTTTTATTGATGGATACCCTTTAATGTAAATATTTAACTTATAATAAAAAAATTACTGAATCGTGTTAGGCTGAGATCTTTTTAATTGCAACATCGAGAGATTTTGATCGAACTGGAGAATACACCAACAGCTTCAAGGTAGCTCGAAGACCTTTTAAAATTTCTATCAAACCTTATTAAAAAATAAAAGCCATTTTTTTTCATCCTCTACTTTTGCTTTCATGCATATGCGCAATTATTCAGGTCTGAAGGCCTGGGACGTGGACAGTAATTCGATGACACGAAACTCGGCTTATTTCTGTGTTTTTGCTCTGCTCTTTGATATTCTTTTTAGTTCAGTCTTGTTCGGTTTCATTCGTTTCTGTGTGGTTCCACTCGGTTCCGTCCCGCTTTAGTCCATTAAGCTTCTCTTTGTTCAGATGTGTTTTTTGCTATTCTATTCTTTTCTTTTTTCTTACGTTCAATTCCATTTTTTCAATTTCTGTTGTTCAGCTATAATATTTCCTATTTCAACTTTCCAATGCTTTATTTTTTGTTCCATTCTTTGCTATTCTTGTTTATTTTATTACATTCTATTTCACTTCTATTCACGCCTCTCCACGTCAGTTCACCCCAACCTAATCCGTTCAATTTAGTTTTTATTCTGTGCCAAACTAGAGTGTTCGAATCCTCCCTTCTCTTCTCTTCTATCTATGCTCATCTCTACTTTTCCTTTTTTATTTCTTGTCTGTTCTCTTTTTCTGGTTTTCTTTTCTATGCTCCTCTCTGCTCTTTTCTGCTTTTCTCTGCTCTTCTCTACTTTTCTTGCTCATACCGTTTCTCATGTCTGTGCATTTATCTGGTTCTCTTTGTTTCTTTCTGTACTTTCTGCTCTTCCATTCTCTTCTCCGGTCTTCTTGGGTTCGAATCTTTTCTGCTCGTTTTTTTTTAGATCTCACCCACGCCTCTCTACTGGATTTTCAGTTCACTGCTCTCTACTTCTCTTTACTTGACACTATGTTACTCTGCTCCAAACAACTTATTCCACTCTACTAAAGTGCACTGACTGCACTCCTCTACACTACATCCTTCTGCTCTGTTTTCCTTCTGCTCCTCTGCACTCCAGTCGACTCCTTGCCCCTCTACTCCTCACCACATTTCACTGCACGGTTCTATACTGCACAATTAAATTTAATTACATTTTCTTGCTCTCATTTATTTATGAAATTTTTATCTATTCATTTTTACGAGTCTACCACAAAATTTGAATTTAAATTTTATTTTCCGTCACTGCAAAACAGTTTTCTATCACCAGAAATATATTTTTATTGATCAGTACACAGGGAAATGAGGTAACAAACTTTGAAATAATATTTAAGGAATATATTTTTTTCAACTTCAAGGGTCGTTGGCTTCCCAAAATATAAATTGGTGCTTGTTTTAATTGCGTAAAACTGTACTTCAAAGTCCAAAATTTCTCGTTTTCAAAACAAGGTAATTATAATTGTTTAAATTCCGTCGAGTTATTTCTCACCTCAGACGCATGGTTAGGTGTTAATAGTCGAGTAACGAGCGAGTGCATTGTATCAGAAACTACCTTATTAGTTTTATTTTATTATAGCATTGTGTTTCATCACTGAAAATTTGAATAGCATCATGAACCTGCCTATAGTTTATCAACAATAGGGCATACAACTAAAAAAAATTATGTGAACGAATTTGTTCCGAAAAATAATAATATTATTATTTAATATTATTTATTATAAAAATATATTATTATCTATCGTTATATTATTTATATATCGTTATGTATTTGATGTACAATCGCTTCTGAACAGGTATTAGTTTCGAGCCATTGACTCGAACAGAGCTAAGTCTGGCAGCTCTAATGAGTCCCAAGTTGCACCAAAATGGCCGATGCAGTTTTCCTCACAAAAGAATCCTAAGTGAGTTGTCGCCTCGTTACCGAATTCTGTTTCGGATATCAACTCGTGACGAGCTGACGATAGGCATCCGTAGGAGGAAGGCTTTGTCGCGCTATAAATATATAGGAGCTGGGAGATTTCGAGCAAAGCCATGCGTGAGATACTGACGTGCTTTCGGGTCTCATCGACAAGGGCTGTCGTTTCTGAAAGGATGGATGCGAATGGATCTGAAGCCTGGGAAATGTCAAACCGATACAAAATTTTGAAGAGATGTCGAGGAAATGGCGATGACTTTGTTGATATTTATAAATGTTTCCTGAAGTTGAGAAACATTGAAAAAAACTGTAATGCATAATACAGTAACATCACAACGTGAGTGATCAGCGACGCATGAAACCGGTCTTAGCTCGGAATCATTTCAGCAGTTACTTCGCTGATTTTTTAGTTTTGCAGAGCAGTTTCCATAAATCTCATATCACAAGTTAGACCCTAGCGTACCATACTCGACTTTGCAAGTGAGGTTTTTAGTTTAAGAGCTCGTCCGTAGCGCAGGGTTTATTGAACCCCTGAGGCCATCCGCCTCGCAGGGCCGAGGTCGCACAGCCGCAAACTTCTCAAACTACGCAACGACGCCAGAACTTCCTTTGAAATATCATCTATTTCTCAGAGGTACCAGCCGCAGGAAATAACAACAATTCTGCGAAAATATACAGTTTAAAGTAAACTGAGCCCGCCTCGAAGACCTGAGTCAATGAAATATTGTTAATAACATAATGACTACAGTGAAAATATTCAAAGAGATGTAATGTGCAAGTGAAATTATATTGTGACATTGTTAAGGAACGTCATGGTTTTAATGCATTTCTTCTCCTGATATTTGTCTTATTCTCTACAGGTGTCAATGACAATATTCAAAGCTGATCATCAGCCATATCTCTGTGTCGGATATGCTTCCCTTGCCGGAGCCCTTTGTCTTCAGCTTTTTCACAGAGTCAGTCAGCTGGAGTTGTGTTATATTTTGTGATGAAAATAAAAACAGCTTAATGTTGTCAAGCCAAAGCTGAACGTCAAACTTGTAAAAATTCTCTCAGTTCCTACTTGCTCTGGAATGAAACTACCTAATCGACTTAATAATCACAGCATATAAGCAGGTGGTCACATTGCTTGTAACGCAATAATTATTTTATGAAAAATTGTAAAATAAAGGAAAGGCTAGAAAAATAAACAATTTCATAGAAAAAACAAAAGTCTGAAATCGTTCGGAGACCAGCTCCATCACCTGTTCTGTGAAACACGTCATTGATCAGTAGGAAAAAAAATTTACATCGCAAACGATTTGAAATCCTAGACATTCTACTCACTAAATTTAAAGAAAAAATGAAAAAAAAACAACTATGCTTTTAGTAAATCGATATGTCTAGTTTTTGTTTAAATCTAGAAATGAACAATAATTCCGAGACCCTCCATGGGTCACACTCGCTGAACGAAATGTCATCCGTTATAAAATCATCAGAGATCATGACATTGCCCTGCTCAGTATGTGTGGCTGTTTGTTGCTAAACGAGTAGCATTATTCTGTAATTATTGTTGGGACGAAGAATTCTCCTACGGTGCTCCGCTAAAGCCTGCCTGAAGTCGCTCCAATGTTTTCGGACGTGCACTACTATACGTATACGCAACAGAAAAAACGCATGGATGGGTACGGGAATGGAAAAAAGTGATAATTTGCTCACAAGTATCGCACCGGTTAACTTACTTCAGAAAAATATTTGAAAAAATAAAATTCATTGGCTACTTTTCTAAATGGGGAACTGAAATAAGTTCAAGTGCAATGCTGGCAATGTTCACATTTATCAGGAGTGTTGAAGTCGCACTACTTTCTTAATATAAATTTTTTCATATGAGTTTATGATTTGATGAGGAAAACAATTGTCGGAAAAAAAATCACAGTGATAAATTTTAGTTAAATTTTGTTAAATTTTGCGTGAATTTAATTGGAAGACAAATTAACACTGAATGCATGATTTAACAGATTTTTGTTGACGTAATTTTTGAAAGTGTAACAAGATCATCTAAAAGAACTAATTCTTATCTGTTGGGTTGCGATGCAAGGGCGATAGAAAATTGCAATTCTAATCTAAAAATGAAAGGCTAATTAATGGTTGGAATTTTCATAGGTAATTTGACTGATGAGCGTTTCTCATTCAAATTATTAATAAAAATTTCAGTGTGTAGAAGCGTTTGAAAAGAATGTAAGTGTTGGCAATATAACGATTAGAAAATACAAGTTTATAAAGTGGCGGACGATCAGCAAACTATTTTTTCTCATGGAAACCCAGAAATATATATGCAAGGATTCGTTCTGAAGCATTCGTCCTAGCGATAAAATAAATTAGCAATTTAATTAATTTCGTTACAATGTCTATTTACGTGTTCAAGCACTCATCTGTTATGTGTTAGTATAATTGTGCGCAGTGATCGAGCATCCGCGTACATTGCAACGACTTCCTGTAATATTTACGTATAAGTAGCGGAATACAACGCAGTAAGTTTTCGAACCAGTAATTTACTGGCTCATTTTCCTCATTCAGCAACACGGAGCCATACTGAGCAGTACACAGCCATTATCTCTGATGACAAATCTTGGGTGAAATACCGTTTGTTCAGCGTATGTTATTTTAGGAGTTTCGACTCGTTCCACATACACATAATGTATTTGGGAAAGCAATTTCAAAACTGGCTCGTACTCTCCCTCCTTTACATGTAGTAAATGTATTTTTACGTCTTCGCTTTCAGCATTTCCTTCAGTTTTATTTAATTGCGTCTTTGCATTCGGGTTTTCCTTCGGCTTTATAATGATGGGCAGAAATTGCACAATTGAATATCGTTTGCAACATCAAATTATTAGGAAGCTGGCCTCCAAATCTATTTTAATTTATTTGAGTATAATGAAAAATTAAAATCATTTCGTTTTAAATAGAATTGCACATATTTCAACGAGTACCGTTGATATGTAAAATGTACTTAATTATATTCTTCATTACAGAGCACCTATAATACGCGTATCAAACGGCAAATTTCGTAACAATGAAGCAACTAGGTGAAAAGCTGATTTTGATCTTGCACTTGTAGGGAATCGGGCTCTCACTGGCATATTTCTGACAAAATAAACCTGGTTCATTAATTGAGTTTAGAATTTTTATAATCTGTCATTCATTTACGAGGACTACTCACATGGTTTTTCATTTCTTGGCATCTCAATGGATTTAATAAAAGAAAAACCTTTAACTCAATATAAGAAGACACTCGGCTATTTGCAAATGCAAAACCATGACATAATTCGAATACAAGGAGAACTTATTAGCAGAAATCATACGCAACGTTAGAGAAATAATCTATAACACAAGGTAGAGAAAGATAGCGATTTATTCCTTTGCACAAACAAAGCGTTCGCAACAAAGTATTAAGGAGACGTTATTCAAAAGTCCCGTTAAAAGATTAGAATGCAGTGTAGCGTAGCGGTAAAAAAAACAATGAATTAATCTTCCAAATGAACAGCTCTTTTCATAACATGAGCGAAGAAGAACCAATTCAGAAATAAAGTTTCTTTGGTTATAAATTGTATCACGATGATCGTCTGCGGGGATTATTCTGCAAGGTACACTTTCTTATTTAGTGTTTCATGGTAGGAGCAAATCTTAAACATTTATTCATGAATCTAGATGAGGGAATTTTGAGTTGATCAGACATTTGATGCTCATGCACTTCCGGTCTAAGTCCAACAATTTTAATATGAATATAATTTTAACGAATTTTTTGACGTGGGCTGTTCGATGGTCAATAATAACTGAATAACACAAATAATGTTGAAGAAAGGAAATGCGCAACTGGTTTCCTATTATTGCAAGAAGAAACCACTACGTTTCTCTTAGTGATTTTCTTATATTCATCAAATCCATAACTAACTCCTAAATGTTACACAGGATAGAAATCAGGGCATAGAGAGACATAAAATCTATTATTAAAGAATCCTATCTTTCAAAATAGCCGCATGGTTGTCATTGGTAGGGTTGATGGTCTTTTAAAGTAGCTAATTATCATTCAAGGGGTTCAGTGCTTCATAGATTTTTCATGACGCAAGGTTTGAATATTCTTTTTAATTGTAAATATTCCTGTATGAAAGCGTTATTTGGCTGTCTCTCATGTGATGATTAAAGGTTAATGAGATAGTAGATTATTGCCAGGCATCCGAAAGTCTAGGTCAATCTTTTATTTTCAAATTTTTCAAAGCAACAAAATATTTTTCTGTACTCGTACTCAATTTGAAATAAATAATAAATGAATTCGATCAATGTAACCCTGAAGAAAAAATCATAAGGTACAATACGTACTTCTCTGATCTTTACTTTCTCAGAGCAATTTGAAAAAAAAAATTATTTACAGTTTCCTCTCGTACGTAGTTAAAGTAAATCATAAGCCCAATACGCCAGCGTTCAAGCATTTCTCCATACCTATTTTTGAGCTAAATTAGCTGAATGAGAGCTTTGTAATTTCAATAATTGATAGATGAAATACATTTACGAGAAGAACGAATGCCTGATTGGTAATTGGGCAGAAACATGTGATTCCAAGACATTTTCCGTATTACGAGTATATTCATCTTCATGTATTGATATTATTATAGTATTTCTTGATCCTATATGAAAAGTTATTAATAAACAAATGAATATTTTACCATCAGGGAGCTACAGCTCACTGAAAACAAACAATTCTAGCATTTTATAGATTTTGCTCACACTTTGACGCGTTGAAGAGAAATACTTCACCATCAAACACCTATACAATTTCTTAACGAATAAAAAACGAACATAAATGACTATTTATCAGAGGTTAAAATTATCATTATACGTGTACGTAATTCTTATAGAAGTACGTTTACAATCTAGGATCTTTTCCAGAAAAGCCTCGCCACTAATGTAACATATCAGTTCACCCACTTGTAACTTTCGAAATAATGCACCTATCGACTTCAAATTACTCCCAAACGAAAGATTAAAAGAATCTTTCGTTTGAGAGTAATTTGAAGAAGATAGGTGCATTATTTAGAAAGTTACAAGTGGGTGAACTTATGTGTTGCATTAGTGGCTGCGCTCATCTGAAAAAAATCTACAACCTAAGATTGTGAGTTTTTTTTGTGCTATAACGCAGCATCAGCTATTATACAGCCAGGAAGGTCATTAGTTGATTTTCACTTAGAGTGACTTCATGAAACCCTTTCAAGTGTGTTCCTGATACACATTATACTTTCCAACCTGAGCTAAGTTGATGTATTTTCCATGATGGCACGACTGTGGAGAAAACCCCTTTTCACAGTGAAACTGATGAAATATGGAGTAATTTTTGTCATTTATGCAACAAAGGAGACCAAAGAATTGAAATGAATTTAATACGCATAAAATAAGTCAAAAATGTACATTTGACCAATGTACAAAAATGAAATACATAGGCAATATAATGAACGAATTTGAATTTGATAATCCATTATGACTCTAAAGTCAAGGATACAAAATATTTAATGACAATTTAACAAGTATTCATTCCCACGCTATGACTGGTCAATAAACGTATCTTTATTCGCTCATTATTTTCAACAATTGAATAATTTGAAGATAAAGCAAATTTTCTAGGGTGGACAATCCCAATAAAGATTTGGCCGGCATTTAGATAATACTTCAATATTTCTGATGAAAATACTATAACACTAGTTTGGATGATGCTGTTCATCAATAAATTATTTTTGCAAATCTACAGATCTACCTTCCCAACACTTTGACTGCGGCAGGTAAAACTGAAGTTTGATATTCAACTCAAATTTAAAGTCAATTGTAGTACGTAATGTTGAAAATAACAAGCATTAACTGGATCGACCCGTCATCAATTTTTGAATGAGCCTCACTGGAAATTGAGTTTTTGACTACTCGTCGGTCAGCAGCATTAAGAAAATCATTTCCGTGTCCACCGGTGGCTCACATAGCTGTCAAAGTAAATACTAAACAAGTAGCATAAGAAGTGTGCTGCTCAAATCCTGTATTACTAGCCCGCGCTCAGACTGAAACGTCCATTTCATTCAGTTATCTCAGTTCCGTCCACTCATTCTGTTCATTTCATATCTTACCTTAGTTTTTATTCCTTAACATTTAGCTTCATGTTCCTTTCAAAAGTGTTGCTCTTGCACTTCGATATTTTATTAACTGTCAAATTTTGTAAAATTCAGGGTATCAAATTGCTATCAGGATATCACTATCATCAGGGTATCACTATGAGCTATCAGGGTATCAAGTGGTTGTGCACAGTTTTTCATTCAATTTTATTTCGTTCGATTGGTGGTCGCAGTTTTTTTTTCCTTCTATCACGTTTGGGCTTTCCGTCAATTCGAAGTGGCTTATAGCTTTTTGAGGTTTTCAAACAGTAACCTAATCTTTTCCTTGAGAAAAAACGTAATGTCTTTAGAAAAATTACTTCTCAAAAGGATCGTCTACGTCATAACAAAGAACCGTCATTTTCCCGCGTATTTCACTTAAATTTTCACCATAAGTGTGAAATGAAATAATTTTTTTGGACTCGTGTGTTTTTTTCGTAATTTCACTAGAAAATGTTTTTCCAAGACAGATGAAAAAATGGGTCTATTAAAAATTTCTTAATTTATTAGTAAATGGATCTTTTCTAGATAACCGAAAAAATGTGTATCATGGATAATGCGTCTCCTCCTAGAATTTGAAAGTTACTGAACAGGCATTATATTTTTAAGATAGCTAAATATGCTATCTAGAGTAATACCAGAATAAATTATAGACAATTTGATTTGTTGAATTTTAGGAATTTTTTCCCATAAACTTGACTTTTTTCCTTTTATGTCTTCCATAGTTTTCAGCCTAGGTCAAATTTCATGAATAGTATACGGTATTTCTCTGGCTTTTAAAGTTTTGTTGATTGCTATATTTGCCATTCCTGTACCTCTAAAGCTGTAAGAGGAGATACATTTCAAACATCAACAAGTTCAGGTTTTCAAGAGAGCCAAACCAACTCGGTGCACTGAGGGCTCTGCTGCTCAACCTAACTCAGAATTTGGTCATCGTGTGTGTTGAAGTGTTTTTCCGACCAAAGCATTATGAGCGTGAACTTTATGTCTAATTCTCACTTGCTGAACGTTCAGACTCGCTTCGTCGTTAGAGGGTGGAGGGGGTGCGACTTAGGGGACCGTCTGGGTAAAACCTCAAGTCCTTCTTTTTCCAACGGATTTTTTTTAAATTTTTACCATAGGTGTGAAATTATGCAGCAATTCTTTTTGTTTTGAGTGTTTTTGTATCGTTTGCAAAAAAAATTCCAAATAAAGTGAAAAAATTGGGTGCGGCAAACCAGCCCTCCCCCATAATTGGCTGGCTTTAAAGTAAACTGTAGCAGACGAACAGTCTTTAAACGTGCGTGTTCAGTTGATATCTAGTATTTATATTCCCGCAAAAGAATGAAATACTAATGAAATTCTCAAAACTTATGACGAAAATTACGACAGTAATATATAATTGTAAAATTCGTCATATTTTTGTCTTTTTATCCAAATAAACATGTATAAACATAAACAGGGAATGATCTGTAGAAAATAGCGGTCTTGCATTCACCTGCGATGCGAGTCAGAAACCGCTATTTTCTACAGATCATTCTGTATCGAAACTACATGTTTATTTGGATAAAAAGACAAAAATATTACGAATTTTACAATTATATATTGCTGTCGTAATTTTCGTCATAAGTTTTGAGAATTTCATTAGTATTTTGTTCTTTTGCGGGAATATAAATACTAGATATCAACTGAACACGCACTTTTAAAGACTGTTCGTTTTGTCTCACAATAGTTCGTCGTCAAGCAAAGTGAACAATATTTATATTCAAAAAGCTGTCGTTACTTGGTTATTACATAATTAAGTTAATAATGCAATGTTTCTATATCTACTGCCGATTTCAAAATTTTAGACTCAGCTTCAATCCCGCATGACCTCAGAATTTTAAGAGTCCTTGCATATCTTCAAGCGAAACCCTCATATGAACAATATGTACAGCTCGTACCTTTTGCAAATAGTGAATAGGTAGATTCTTCGTCAGAACCATCCTAATTTCATTCCATACTTATGTGTCACACGTATTCTTTTTGTGCTTCTGTATTTTATTCTTTGCTTTTGTCCGTCTCATACTTTGTATTTTTACTTACATGATATATTTGTAGTACCTACAATTCATTTTACTTTGATCTTATATTTCAGACGTAATTCTTTTGTTTTTCGTTTGAACTGATCATGGAACTGGACTCCGAAACGTTTTCATAGTGAAGATGATAAATATAATCGGAATTTCCTTCGTTTTTAAGTTTCTGATAAGGTTGCGATTAAAGCAAACCACTGACGTGTTCAGATATATTAAGTTAATATAATTACAACCTGCTGGCTAACTGTACGTAGATAATACTAGTTTGTGCAGGATGTTTCACGACAAGAGGTACACAATTACACCTGCAGAAAATGGCCGGATGAACAATTTTTTCTATAAAATTTTCAAAACACTTTTGGGTTTTCGAGATATTAGCAGTTAATTGTTTTAAAGTATGCAATTTTACGATACAATTACCCTCAATATTTAGTTTGAATTTACGTTATAAACACTTCTAATGTACGAGGGTGTACTACGATGAAATTTCCTTTTAGCGATGTTCGATTATAAGGTTACAGCAAAAACGTTTTGAATGGAAATGTAAGGAAGATCTCGTGGCCAAAATTTCAAAGGCTGCTGGTGAGATTTCTGAAATGCTAGACGTGTTTCCTAATATCCGACTGTCGCTAACACTTTTTATATAGAATTTACAGTATAAGGGAAATAAGAGAACACAATACGGTAGTTATTGGCGGTATCTGGCATGCATCTCAGGTGTATGCAAGATCTGGCGGTATCTGGCATGCAACACAGGTGATCATGATAGAAGGGGGGCAGAGGCAAGCTTTTGACACGAGCGCAGCCCGGACGCGCTAGTGTCAACAGCTGGCTGATGCGCCAGATTTGGACGCCGCCCACCCCTCTCCCTCCACCTCCATGTTGCTTCTAAAAGTTGCCATTCGCGCCAATTATTTAACTATGTAGTATTACTGAGGTTTATTAACCTAGCTGTTCGTTATACCGTTTTTATTAATAACTGCATTATAAACACTACAAGTACTTAGTAAGTGGATAGTACACCGGAAGACCAAAGTTAACCTGCATCAAATCATTATAATAAGTTATGATAACGACCACTGGTGTTTGGCCATTCGACCCTCTATCTCAGCACTCAAGAATAGGCATTTTTAAACTTTTTCAACTTAACCTTAAACTAACTGAACTTGGCCTAACCTAACCCAACCTTACCTAACTTAACCAACCTACTTAACCTAACTTAAGTTAACTTAACCTACCCTAAATTACCCTAACCTAACATTTCTGTAGATCTGGCGCCATTGGCGTCTGTGCTGTATGGGTGGTGGGTGGGGGTGATAGAGTGGGGGCATCTGCCAGCTGTTGACTCATGCGCGTCCAGGCTCTCATTCTTTTCCATACTTTAATTAACATTCAAAAGAATTGAAGTCAGTGAGTTTTCATGCTAGGAAAACAGAGACAGTTTTGAAATTTTTGAAACATTTTTAACAAACTAAGCATCGATGTGATTTCCTAATTTGTGCATTCAATTTTTGTATACCAGTTCAAAAGAAAAAAATTGATATATTTTAGTTAGTTATCGAAAATGGCATTTCAATAGGAAACGAAAAGAAAAATATAAAAATTTGAATACTGTAGTTTGTTTGAAATGTTACAAGGACTTCAAAACTGTCTTTGAATTTGTTCTAGCATAAAAACTCGTTGACTTCTATTCTTTGGAAATATCCATAAATGTCGAGAATCTGTTAAGAATAATCAATTTTCGAATTAAAAATGAGAATTTAGGGAAAATCTTAACCAGGTGTAATAAATTCGAGTTTTTGATCATGTGTAACAAATTTACGTGTAACAAATTTTGTACTTTAAAAAGAAAAAAATACATCAGTGGGCTTTGCTTTATGTGTTGTTAAAACATTGTAGGGTGCGCATTCAGCAGTACAGAGAGTGATCGAGTCCACACGTTCGTTGAAAGAATGTTTTGGTAAGGCCATTCTGAAGAGCATCGGGCAGTTTTGTATTTATTTTACCACGAAGGAATGTGTGAGGGAACTTGGTTACAACATCTCAGACAGGGGAACCGAGTTCACGTCAGCTTTGTTCAGAAATGTGTGTGAAAAATTGAAAATAAAATACTACAACACATCAGCATATCATCCCCAATCCAACGGAATGACGGAACGGCAGAATCAGAATATCAAGACTGTTTTATCACACCTTGCCGCCAATGATCAATCCTCGTGGCCTGATGCACTTCCTTGGACGTGTCTGGCACTGAACACCAGCTACCAGAGCGTCATTGAAGAAATTCCATTCTATTTATTCTTTGGTAGGGATGCAGAAATTCCTGTTGTTGACTGGTTAAAAACCCCTCGCATGGATTACTCTCTAGGTGAGAATTACAGTGCCGAGGTAAGCTTACGACTTCACAATGCGTTCAACATGGTGAAGGTAAAATCTAAAGCCTCACACGATAAATCGGTGCAGTTAAAGGAGCGCGGAGTGAAGAACAGTCAGGTACAAGTTGGCGATATTGTGTTGCTGCATAATCCAACGGGAAAGGCTGAAGTTGCAAATGCATGGCCTACCGACTGGCTCGGCCCTTACCGGATTACAGTAAAAACAGAGACGAATGCCACAATAAAGGCGCTCTATAGTAACTGCGAGAGAAGAGTTCACCTCGATAGATTGAAAATTGCCCACTTGAGAGGTGAAGCTTACCCCTGCAACCAGAATACCGCGGCGCCGCCAAATGCCGGATGTGAAGCTATCGACAGCGAGGACGAAGATATGCCAGAAAACGCTGCGAATGAACAGGCTACGTCGGTGACTCAGCGAAAATATAACTTACGTTCTCGGTGTAGGTGAACCGCCAATTAGAAACGAACTACAGAGGACTGAAATCATACATCAACTTGACTTTGCGGGATGTGTTCTTGTGTGTTTAATTTTTGAAAACTCTTGCGTAGGAGTAAGTTTTTTTTAGCGTTGCATTGCTTTAATCTAAATGTGTTCTTTAGTAGAATTGTGTTATTCAAGCTGTGATTGAATCTAATCTCACTCACTAGAGTGTGATGCTTTGTTCAATAGGAATATGCTCTAGGTTATGTAACTCCAACTTGCTTTGCTCACAAGAAATTTCGTTTGGACGAAAATCTTGTTGAGTGATCTAATCTTACACTATGCTTAGTTCTCATTTTCTCTCTTGCTAAGTAAAGGGAAGTTGAGCGTTTATTAGGTTAACGTCGTGTGTTTCTCAAGAGGAGTACTTTGTTTCCTTTGTAGGATGCTTATATTCTCGCCAGCTTCTCGTGAAGCGTGCGCGCTTCATACGAAACAGCTCTAGCGAATGAAATAAGTTTCATCAGAAGTTCTTAGGCTGAGGCTATCTCAGGCTAGCTGAATTTATCTATACCTTTAGACCGTTCATTTTCATAACGGGGAAAACATGTTTAACGGTAGATTTAAGGTTGCGTGTTCTTTCGTGCCGTAGTGTTGAATTTTCTGTTCGTGCCGTAGTGTTGAATTTTCTGACTCTGTGTCTTTCCCTTGTCCTGAAGGAGTATCGTTAACACGGTATTCCGGGAGGAATTATTCTTATCTCACTCTGTAGCGTGTAGCACTTTCCTATTTCAGACTTAAGGAATTAATTTCTTGGTAGATTAGCGTGGTATGTACTTCAGCACAGAACAGGCCGGAACAATTGCATAACACGAATACGTCTCGTATGAGCAGCAAATTAAGGAAGGATCACGTGGAATATAAGTAATTATTTACAAGAACAACTAACAGAAAACAACTGTACAACATAAGGGATTCATCGCACTTGTATTGGAATCATTTCACAGTAGAACAAATTCCAGCGTTGCATTGGGAAACGACGAAGATGTATGTGAGGCTGAAAATTTGCACCATGTTCAGAAGAATGCGGAGGGCACAAGTAATTGCCTCAGAGTTGCTTGTGGTCAAACTCGCGGCGAAACACATCGTTAGCCAACAGCAGAGCCAGGAAAGGGCTGCACAAGTAATTGGTACTGAAGACTTCAAAGTGGAAAGCACCACAGAACGCCGGAGCATCATCGTGAGGAAGGAAGAAAAACGAAATTAAAGCATGAGATATTATTGGGTGCCTAGATGTACTAGCGTTTAAAAATGTTTTTATACAGTGGGCACTCAAATGAAACAATAACAATGCTTTTATATGCTTGAGTGTTGATATTTACTTAAGTATTTTGGAATTTGCGTCGTGACATTTATGCCTGGTGAGGCATTCCTGAAATTCGAATGCAAGTGTCCTGTGAATTTTACTAGGCAAATTATCACATTGGAATATTGAAGCCGCATTTTAGGCCTCTCTGTTTACATGTGAAATAAAAAAAAAATTAAAAGAGATTTCGTCGGATAGGCTTTGAGTGAAGCGTACGATCTTCAAAGCATATTAACCCATGGAATTCTCGCACTAATAAGAGTGGTTACTAGGAGAAAATTAAATATGAGCTGGTGTCTGCCAGAGTTTCTACGTCGATGTCAAGGAATACTGAGATTCTACGTCGAAATCGAGGAATACTGAGAGGAATTCCACTGGATTCCACCGCGCATACAGGATACCACCGCCGGATATACCTCGGACTCTTCAGGATTACTTCGTAGGATGCAGAACCCTATCGCGAAGGGAAACTGCAGTGAAGGAAATTATCGACGATTCGACTCGTATTCTCCGCCAGATCAATATAACTTACTGACGTATCGATTTGTCTGATCAACGAATCGACGTTCATGAGTAATCTGGCGATTAAAAAACTGAGTTGAATAAACCTCATAAAATATATGTGAAACATTGCACTTAACATGATTTGGTGGTAATTTGAATCGTGATAATGATACATCTTACAGAATGGAATCGTGCAGTTAGTGTGGTGTATAGAAATTTTATACGAGTCTGGATATGGGGCTCGCAATACTTCCTCCTGAAATTAAGTACCCATCTTCAACGCGTGTGTGAAGCTATTGAAATGGCAGAAGAGAAGCATGGAAAGAGAGCAAATTCGTCAACGATACCAAAGGAGTCAACATCGAACAGTCAACAGCAGCGTCAAGGACTTGGACAACAGAATATACAAGCGGGAATTGAAATCTACGGAATGTAAAATCATCGATACTTTAGGATGTCTGAGGAGTGGGAAAGGTGCCCGTGAAATTTTGTGAATGTTATTAGGGTTAAGTACTCAAGTATTTAGTACGCACTTTACTTCGGCGGGGAAACAGCAGATACGTCGGTTAGAAGAACACGACACAATATATCACGCTGTGGCTGATAGTAATGATTGCAGTGTTAATTGTAAGGTACCCTGTTTCTGCGGAACAACGTTTAGATGATAATGTGCTTAAGTAGAATTTACCATGTGTGTCTTATATTGGCTGCATACTGTAGTACTTATTATTCAATAAATAGCTGAAAGCTAATTAAAAAAAAAAAAAAAATTGTCAGGCCAATTTTTTTTTAACTCTAGGAGGGCCGTCTGTCGAGAATCTGTTAAGAATAATCAATTTTCGAATTAAAAATGTGAATTTAGGGAAAATCTTAACCAGGTGTAATAAATTCGAGTTTTTGATCATGTGTAACAAATTTACGTGTAACAAATTTTGTACTTTAAAAAGAAAAAAATACATCAGTGGGCTTTGCTTTATGTGTTGTTAAAACATTGTAGGGTGCGCATTCAGCAGTACAGAGAGTGATCGAGTCCACACGTTCGTTGAAAGAATGTTTTGGTAAGGCCATTCTGAAGAGCATCGGGCAGTTTTGTATTTATTTTACCACGAAGGAATGTGTGAGGGAACTTGGTTACAAGATCTCTTACAGGGCAGAGAAACCTTTCCACAAAAGTGTTTGTAGACAGGGCGATCTTAAAATAACATGAGGAGAAGAGGCCAGCGAAACTTGATAGGGTTCGGCTGAACCACATGGAGAGAAATTTATTCGAAGCACTTGTAAGCGTTGGGGCTGAGGACGCTGGACAGAAGAGGGTGACAGATTTATGACACACCATGGTAGGCTTAGGAGGTCCGTTAGAGAGCGAGCGATATTATCGAAAAGCAAACAACCTCAGAAGAAGGCGGAGATTACGGCGCGCTTGGCAAAACATTTCAACAGCAAATAAGAAAAGGACAGCCTCAGGGAAAACCGATGGGAACGTTAGAGGGAAGTCTAGGAGGACGCTCAAGAAGCCCGTGAGAACACGATTGGTCTCACAAAGAAAAGGGGGAGTACAGCTTTTGAACGGAGGGACAGAGCTGATTAGATGCGAGCAGTCTAACGCGGTGCATCATCATAGAAAGAAGTACGTGTAACCAAGTGTCATACTGGAAAAGCATTCTGAAAAATATAAGTGAAAATATTGAATATATTGAACGTATAGAAGAAGTTGAATAAGTTGTTTTGAGCCCGTAAATTAAAATGAAATTAAAAAAATGTCACGTCTATTTTCCAGAAATGAAAACATCGTAACCAAACTGTGCAGTATATGAAGTAATAATTTGAACGACAGTTGGGCGGGTAAGGAGTATTTCGGATCATAAAATATACAGTTCCTTTTGAAAAGAAGTTTGAAATAAAAGTCATGAAAAATAATGTCACATTAACGTAAAAATTTAAAATAATTTTTGAGCACAATTTTTGGCAATTAAAAGAAGTAACGAGCTGATAAATTATTTGCAGGCAGGGCGGTCGTCGCAGATGTCTAACGTGATTGGAGGTTACGCGCTAGAAGTCAGAAGTGGAGATTTGGAAGGTGGTCGTCATAAATTTTTTTGAACTGAGAATCACTTGTGGAGACTGAACTGGATTCGTGCCTTTGAGAAGGAACGTGTGAACGAACGTTATGACCACATCTGTACTGCTGAACGCCACAATAATTGAGGGGTATTCTGTCATATTCATGTGTGGGAAAGTGAGGGAAGGGCTGGCCGGCCAGATTTACTGGGATATCAATTGTGTGTAATTCAGTAGGGTAGGCTTTGAGGCAGGTTGTAAAATTGAACTGGGTTCTAATGACATGTTCATGGATTGTGAGTCAATGTTATCGTATTGTATCAATTCTGCCGTAATTATAAATTCATGCTGAATTCATATGGCGTATATAAATATCCGTCAATGCAAAGGCAGCTCATCGATACAGGTGCGCACAGAATCGCGCGGATGTAAGTCGTGTATCAACTAATCGGTGAGAAAATGTAGAAAATGAATATGATTTACCAGTTATAATCACCAAATATGAGTAAATATCTAGGATAACAATAGAAAGAGTTTACCTAATTCAGTGACAGTAATTGTCTCACTGAAGAAAGCTATATTCTTTAACTGGGGGTGAAGCCGAGCAGCACGTAGCGTAAGGTTGCGTCAGTGCGAGATATTGCGAAGTAAACGTTAGATAAGAAAGCCGAGTAAAAACCAGGGTAAATGCTCCCAATGGGATAGGTTAAATAATTAAGAAATTCACCAACACTGTAAAGCGCCTGAACACTTTTATTCAGTGTGCGGAGCAACTTCTAGTGTATGCGGGAATGGCGATGTGGCAATCGCAGTAAAGTTTGATGTTAATAGGAAAACGCAGAGGCCCTATAGTAATGTAATTAATAGATGATAAGAAATTGTTCATATATAATAGTTAAGAGGCCGAGGCTCACTCTGATAGAGCAAGGTAGCCCTTCTGTTTGAGCCAGGAACCAGTCTCTTAGGAGAAAGTTAATCTGGCTCAAAAACGCCATCCATTATCATGCAATTATTATTAACTGAAATAACTAAACTTAGCGCAAGCACAAACTCATTCGCATACTGAAATACTAAACTATGCAAGAGGACTAAACCATTTTGAACGAGAAGTTGACAAAGCTTTCCTGAATCACCTGCCTATCCTGATTAGCTTGACACAACTCCCGATAAGTACCTGCCGCCGCGTGGCCTCGCCTCTCACGCAGCCCCAGCGGACAGCGGTTTACCTTTAAAACGAGTTTTTTTCGTAGGAGGCATAAAACATAAATTTTACCCTGAATGTTGTATCATCATCTGTAATATATATAATCAAGTATTATCATCTACAAATAATATGCATGTATAATTTGATATTTACACTGTGAATTGTAAATTACATGTATAAATTATTTGAAAAATATCATTTATCATTTTTTGTAGAATGGTAAATTATTTGTTTGTGGACTGGTTCTTCTGAAATAAGTCATTATTTGTAGTTTTTAGAAAGAAACACATTTTGTTCAAGTCATTTTTTCGATTTTGGCCTTAGTTTTCCAGAAAATGGTAAATATTTGTTTTTTATGTCATATTATGTTATTTCAAATAAAAAGAAGTCAATGTGTTTTCATGCTGTAACAAAAACAAAAATACTTTTGGGACCCTTGAAACAATGTTATCTTTTATATGGGGTCAATAATTCATTATATTTTGTCTCCTTACACCCCTTTTTTGTTTGCGGGGGGGGGGGGGGGGGGGGGGAATTCTATTGCCGGTAGTCCCGTTAATTTTAGGACACAATAGCCCACTACCTAGGGATCCTTTTAAAAAAAGAAAACGGCCAATTGGTCCGAAAATCCCTGGGGTGTTCCTTTGAAACTATTATGCATACATTTTGTAACTAATTAGTGATGGTTTTGAGGAGGAAGTGCGGACTTGAGAGTAAAAAATTTGATCTCCCTGGCTGTAATGCTAGGAGAGCAGCTATACATTTCCTTCTTTTAGTAGTCTTTCGGGTACTAAATAAATCATTTCAGGATGCATTTGCGAACAGCACTCGGTTATGGCAGCTCTTCTAAGAATGAAAGTTGTCAAGGCGCTAACATCATCTGATACTGCCGTGCTCAAATTTTCTCAGCGCGCAAATGTGAACAAAAACATCAACTTCACTGTCGACGATCACTCAAAAGTTTTCGGTTTTGACCAATCACGTGATCAAATATGAATAGTGATTTATGAGAAACTAAGATAATTACGCATTAAACCTGAATCACATCTGTAGTCTTACCACGTATTCTATTTCAACCAACGTCTCCATTTATCAATTTAAATACATATTTTCACCATTATATCTCAGGAACCACTTTCTATACAAAAAAATTCACCATTGTATATAGGAAATCACAGTGGATCAGCACATGAGCAGATTCATATTGTCATGTTAAGAAGAACCGAATACCGCCTTGCATATTACCTTGCACGAACGTTGCGACCTTGCAATTGCCATATAAAGATCACAGCGTGTTAGGTTTGATCAATAAACTATGGAGGTGATTCAGAGTTGCCAACTCGGTATTTTATAATCAATTTTTTCGAATTTTACTGTTTTCAAATGAACCTCTACATTAAAGACCATTACTCATCTGGTATTTTCACGGGTGCTGAAAACTGATGGGCCGTAGTAGCCGAGAATATACATCATGACCTATTAGAGCATAGGACCAAATTTTAAAAATAAATACAAAGGCCAATTTCAGCACTATTTAGGTCATATTCACTTACCATGTACGACACTTTCATCTTATTTAATGGTGTAGCAATGCTATCTAATAAATAGCCAATTAACATCAAGCATCAAAAAGACTAACTGCTTCGATTCAAATTAGGCTATTAAAGGCAAATTACAATACATGCGGAAAATTGTCAGACATACATTTAACATGGATCTAGATGCAAATTGGAAGCTTGAAAAAGTAAAACATTCATCTCTGAATTTACAGATAAGCTGTGTTACAGAAGTTAAAGAAATATTTTGTTTCAATAAAATAAACTGCATTTGTTGACCCAAGTGAGACTGCCAGAACCAAAGTGCACATAGTTTTTAGAGATTTTATAAGCTTCAAACGTAATTAGAAATGCATGTTACGTCAATAGATAAAACTGTGATGTTTGACTCAACTCCAATTTATCACAGAACGATTTAGCGATAAGTTTCCGCGCTTTGAATTGCTTTGCGAACTCTTAGGGGTAACATAGCCTCTTCATCTCTAAGACTTGGTAAAATCCCGACTAATTTTGTCCTAACTGAGATATAATATTCATTGGAAACATAGGCATCTGTCAATGGGACTCGATACATCCAGCATAACTGAAGGAAAAATATGCCGAAATACGTAGGCAGGTCATGTCATTTAAAATGTATGGTCCACACAGTCTTTCCAGGCTAAAACTAGCTATGTTGAGAGCTTTGTCCACAATTTTGTGATACTCTTTAATTTATTCCGCTCGAATTAACTGACCAGAACAATTGAAAATTCGACGCCTAACAAACGACAGCCCAGGTAACCAAAAGTTTCGCAGTGATATTTCCTTTGAAAGTCTCGAGAACGCTGAAAGTTCTCTGTTTAGTGGAGTGGCTGCACATATGCTGCACGTGCGAACTTCCTCAAATTTGTAAAGTGATTTTACTCAGCTTGACGACTCAAAGTGCAGCACATTTGGGAGTCTATGATTATTATTTCTGATTAACATTTGGAAAAAATTCAAGCCCGATTTTGATTCTTCGTATTTATCTTTTGCTAAGACAATGTTTGAAGGAAAGTACATAAGTTCGAATAATAATTAACATAAGATCCTTTCAGAGATGTAGGGTATTAAAGTTGGTTTCATCTCACATGCTGGTCATTTTATTGATACCTGCAAAAACTGAAGTTATTGGCATTAGAAAATATCTATTAATATTTGGTTTGAAATATCTTACAGATGCTCTCTCAACTTGAAAAATAATTCTCGATAAATATTGTAACATGTTAGTGACGAGGTGCATAACACACGGCTTAACACATCATATACCATTCGTCAAGTGAGAAGTAAAGCAGTGTTTATTTATCTACCAAGGTATTTTACGATGTAATGTTCGCTAAGAGATTCAAGAGCCCCATATTCAAATAGCATGTTCAAAAAACATAACTATATGCACAATTATGCAACAGGAAGTCTGGTCCCCTTAATTGAAAAGAGATATTCCCTGCTAATTATACATGTGTTCAGGGTAACGTGTTTTTTACGGTTTTTTTATACTGTGAATGGATTTTTTATGAGTAAAAACACTTTTGAATACATCTATGCTCTAGTCTAGACTGGTAATACTAGGATCTATTTTTGCGCAGTGTTAGGAACGCGTTTTCGATAAATTTTGGTTACCTTTTTAACCGGTTAAATAAAGTTTCAGTATTTTTTTATGCGTACACGTTATCTTACGAGATAAAATGGTAGCATTACGACACCGATAGCGCAAGGACTTGTCTTTTCATAGGCATTACTCAGAAGAATGTGATGTGGAAGTTATATGATGGGTAAATTTTATCGGAAGACTATTGCTCGCACGTGCGAACAAAATAAGAGAATGAATGTAAACTTGCTTTCTAGTTCCAAATTAGGGACGATTTATTGAAATTCTTCCGAGAAAAATACGTAAGTCCACGGTAATATGCCCAAGTATTTTATTATTTTTAAATAGATTGGTATTTTTAATTCAAGCAATATCTCTACAACAAATTATCCATATTAACTGATTCATTTATGATAAGATTCAATGTATCTCTAACTTTCTAAATCGATCGTGGCACTTCCATGATAGAGTATATCATGCTCCACATTGTGATCTGTCTGCGAAGCTTTCGAGTTCACCGTAATACATTCCCTATACCTACGCCACTCTCAAAGTACGACTCAAACATGCTAATTGTAAATGTTGAATCAACTTATAGGATGGCATTTTATCTAAAAGCTTAGCCTCCATGCTTGCGCAACAAAAGTTAAGATAGCGACGTGAAGATTGAAATTGAAATCAAGTTACGGTAGATAGATGTTATCACACACGTACTACGCATGAGCAAATTATTCCACCCATTTTGTTCGTTATATCTAGATTAATAACATAGATTATGTTGTAGAGAAAACTATATATTACGAAGTGAGCTGCTGAAATTAGAAAAATTAAAGGAAAAAGTTAGCCTCGATAATTTGATTGGATTTCAACACAATAATGCACTCGGTGAGCAAATACGTGACGACTTATCTTGTCATCAATTTTCATAAGGACAACCATGGGAGCATCTCGGGGACACGGAAACGCTCAAAAATGAAGTTAAACTGAATTTGTGCGTATAATTATGAAAGATATGATATAAATTTATGTTTGTTTTTGTTTAAAACTTGCTCAAGTTTCTTTAAAAACATGGAAAGTGAATGAGGTAAGGAAGGCGTCATTTCCTCAAAATATTAGCGTTATTATGTCGACGTATGAGAACTATAACCTTCCAGTTAGACGATGAACTGCGTCATTTGATTCGGCAAAACCTTTTGATTTTTCAATCCAAAGAATCATGCGAATTTATCTTCAATAAGTCTACAGCTACCAGTTGGCAAAAACTATGAGGGTTATATGGTATGGATCACCTTATTCATTAACAGTAAATAAACCACGATGGCTACTTTGGTTCGGAAATAGAGAATAGAGACTGTTGAGTACATTGATTTGGCCACTGACATTTGAACCACAATACTGCAGCACGACAAGCCGCGTCCTTGGTCTCATGGAGGGTGTGCGAGCAATGCTTGTCTGTGTATGTTAGACTTATTTAGGGACGGAACATAGTCACACTCTTCACTTTTCACTACCGTTGAGTTCATCAAGTGACACTTATTGTCAGTTCGATACCTCAATCAGAGTATGGGGTCAAGATGTTAATTTGATTCCCCAAACCAAGGTTACACAAGGTACACATCATCTAAACGAATGTGCTTTCCCTTGAAGCGTAATCCGTGGTCACTTGCAGAATAGCAAGCCTAAGTAACTATATTAGACTCTTTTACTTTCGTCAGAATGTGTACACTAAAAACTTGTTATGAAATAGGTAACATTCTCATCGCCAAACATGAGTTTGATCTATTTCGAAAATCTTTTCCCGTCTTTTTTTGCGTTTTGAAAATGCAGGAGTACAAAGGAGTACATAAAAAGCAACTGTTTTTACAAATATTAATGAAATCCCTACAAGATTATCTAATCACATTTCTACCTTCATTTACAAGGTTCATGAACCAATGCAAATCGTGTTGAAAGAGTAAACTCGCATTGAAATTTGATAATGGTTAACCAGCCACAAAGCAGTTCCCCCAATTACCTGCAGCCAAAAGTATAACAAGAGCAGAAGTCAGCCCAGCTAAAACTGGTAGCCACTGCAAGTAGAACAAATGCAAGCGGTGTCAGTATCGACCAGGCTGGGTCTGGTGCCGGCATGCAAGGCAGACACTCCAGGCGCACGATTGGAAGACCTCGGTTGCGTCACCTAACTCACCGCGACATCGATTCCTTCCTTCCTAGTACGATCACCACATTACTTCCTTCCAACGAAGTTTACGGAACTTTCGACTCAAGTTTTCTGTAGTGATTAATGACAAACTTCAATGCAGTTTAACAAGGGTGCGATAGCGCATTGTCTAGCAGATGAAAATGGTCACCAGAATTGCTGTAACTTCTTCAATACCGAAACCAAAAAAGAGACTCTTTTCAACTTATTTCAATAAGTGAGCATAATTTTCGTCTCTTCAATGACTCTTGCCTGATCTACGATTTCATTCAATTGAATGATGTTGCATGTACCAGGAAGTGACGTCCGATTTATCATGTGCTGATTCACTGACTGCGTGATGTTCATTTCAACACACATTCCTTACAGCTTGTTCTGTTATAAATGACCAACCGAACATAATTTCATTCTCGATTGATGCAAAAATTTTGGGAAATTTTTTATCCTTGATTTATATACTTCCAATATTGATCACCGTTGAGCTTTCTCTGCTCTCTGCTGCTGAGAAAGAGGAAGAAAGTTTTGTGTTATTTTCATTCTTTATTAATTTGAACTTTTGAATTAAAATAAAACATCTGATTTGGCGTTTTTTGAGATGACGAAAACGGCCAATTAGACACGAATAATTTTTTTTTAATTTATACAACATTGTGTGCTATTGTATCTGCTGCCTACACGGAATATTGGAAGCATCAACCGAATACTACTACAATGTGAGTGAGAGTTACACGCTCGTTTGATGTACTGACCAGTTAAGTTTCTCTTGCAGTCAAATGTCCGACAGCACTATACATAAGCGCGTATACTTTTTGTACGTAAAGTCCAATTCAATTCAGAAGTGAATTGAAGCAAGGAATAGTGTAGAATTCTTTTCAGCAGAATTTAACTCACAATCATTCTTGATTTAGTCTTCTTTCTACAATGTATTGAATCTTTCATCCAATTTAGTTAGCCTATAATTTTCTGCTTGTTTTCGCCTGTGAAAATGATATAATTGATCCCAGTAATGTGATGACCGAGGTTATATAATAATCTTTCGATTTGTCGCTGACAGCGAGCCAGTAGAATCCATGCCTCGCAGATCAATCATCGATCACAGGTGATACGAAGATAGTCGTAAAAACTGTGAAATCGGCAAATAACTTGATTTGAGTCTTTATCAAACCGAATCCGAGGGTTACACCACTCGTCTTTTTCACTAGATGAATTGTTCAGTCTCTGAATTTGTTCTCTCCGTCTTTTATGAGTAGCTCTTGTTATTAGCGACGTTTGTAGATGTAGAAAGGAAACTAACAGTTAACACCTCACGGAGCGATTGTATTCAGGAAATTTGCTGTAGTTGAAAATATTCGAAGTGAAAAAATTAGAATTCCCTCGCTTATACCTTCAATAATGCGTATCATGTATCATACACTAAGTGCATAGGTTTTGATTTTTCGGGTGAATCCACCGTCGAAGTCTTTTTTGCCACAGTCTATCAGGTTCAATTCGCAACGCAGTAGTTCACCTCAAAAGATATTACTTTGAATCTGAATTCTTGATATAAATTTATTTTTACTTATTTACATTTATATACATATCTATCTTCAATGAGTAAAATTCCTGTTAAGGGAATACTTCGTAAGTAAAAAGTTTCTTTGAGAACATAAATCCGCAAAGTATTTCAAATCGTTTTCTACAGTACGTTGTGAAACGTTAATGTTGTTTTAAAGCAGTTTATTGGAATACTAGTTCATGTTACAGCGGGGATCGATAGCAGTTGCTAAATATTCAGCTCCATAAAAATTATACGCGCGCAACAGCAGTAGATGTTAGAGGACATAATTGGGCAGTAGTGTAAATTACTGTATAGCCGCCCATTGCAGTTCGTTTCCGATCAGTGAAGTTAACTTAAAGAATTATCGCAATGGCACGCTTAGCCACGGTGCAAGAAAACTGCTGTATCAGCGCACAAGATATCTGTATTACTGTATTATTATTTCTGTGCCAAGCTGCCGATATTTTGCGGAAACTTCGATATTTTGAGATGAAGCGCCTAGACGACTTGTTCATTACCACCCTGTAATTGAAGATAGCAATTATGTACTACTGCATTTTGGCAATGCGGTCAATAATTAGATTAACTGAGAAAACTACATTTCGTTCTTATACAGTGCGTATATATAGGACCCTCTTATAGAGCAACACCCTCGGATGTTGAAAACATCAAGTTCCTGTTGTTGATTACCTGACACTCAATATGAAAATAATCTTAGTTTTTAGGCCACTACGTATTGTTCAAAATGTTTATTATTTTTCAAATTATTCGGGTTGGACTCCATGAATGCATAATGAAATCTTAGAGGAGCACAAGTTCTCCCTTAGTACCTAGAGCGCTACTTAGATGAATCAGATGATAAAATAGTCACGGCCGACTCCAACATTTGCACATTAACACGGAAAAAGGCAGATCTCGACAATGAATTCCACGCAATACAGACAACGATGATATAAAGCACCTGCCAGCCTGAAGAGTGTGGCGAGTGACCTTACAGTTTCCTCTGTAAAACATTGGGCTTCAACGACATTTCGAGTGCTTCTTCTTAACACATTGAGGACAAGAAACGATGAAAACAATCAATGGTCCAAGTTCTTGAAAACCTAGTGAAGCATACAACAAGAAGCAACACTGTGCCTCTGGGACTAGCTTATCAAATTATTCTAGGCATACTACCTGCCGGCTGAGCGGACGAGTTGGTCCAGTAGACGAATGTTACTGGCAGCAGCAGAATCGGAGACGGAACAATGCTTGGTCAGAGGCAACGAGAATCCAGGCAATCGTCTTCGTCGCCAAAACAGCATTTAACATTTCACTGCAGCCCAGCCCTACTTTGAGCTCATGAGACACGCACCTGATACACGTCTCAAATGTTAGCTTCTGATCGAAGAGAAGACCCACTATGAATCTCAGTAACACACTGCGCTATTTTCAGAAGCGATTGCTAGGGTAGAGGCGTTCTAACCAGCTGAAAATCATAGATTTAGTGTTGCTTGCATTTACCTGCATCCTCTTAGAAATGCCAGAACAGGGCTGCCGAAATCGGTACGTTTGAACAAATTTGGTAAAATTTGCTCCAAACGTCTCATTGTTGTACATTTGGTACGACGGTAGCCTAAATAGCGCCGAATTTTGGTACTTTTTAAAGATTTTTAAGCTTTTGTATGAAATTATGTTCTACCAAGAAATATTAGCCTTATTTTTACCAGTTAAAAAATTTTTCATGTAAATGGAAAATTAAACGAAATGAGTAGTCCTTCAATGTTGCGCAACGCGTTTGATACCAGTTTGAAGTTAAGAACTCTTCGTATCGTCGCATCGCCAGTGCCACGCTGCACTTCTACAGTCTAAAGTTTTATGTGTACATTAGAAATCAATACCAAGAGTTGAATATTTGAATACAATGTTAGTTTCGTTATTTACTGAAATTTTTTATCAATGATGTCGTTTTGTTGACTCAGACTGATGAACATTTACGTAATGAGTATGCTTGATTTGTTCTGTATTCGTCGCTTCTCGGTCCTGTTTTCATTAGTTTCCTGTTGTTTGTACACGATGAAGCTTTTGCCACTGCCGCTGTTATAGTTTCACTGTAACTGACCTACGCCGTGTTCAAATAAACGTTAATGAGTGGAGTTGTACGGCCAAACAACCATCTTATAAAAGATCCGTCATCGGATAATATGTTCTCGTCAATAAGCGCAGCATTTCTGAACTCAACGATCTACGCTTCGAGCCAGGCATCACCAACGGTTACATCGAAGCATCATTTGAAATCAACCAGTGAACCTCGTCCCCTCTACGAACACCACCATCGTACTTCATGCCCTCTGCTCTGCGGCCGACACGTGTACCGGGGATC
The DNA here is from genome assembly GCA_030386875.1 of Morinoia aosen. Classification (NCBI taxonomy): domain Eukaryota; kingdom Metazoa; phylum Arthropoda; class Malacostraca; order Amphipoda; family Talitridae; genus Morinoia; species Morinoia aosen. The sequence goes on along the minus strand of CM059567.1, from coordinate 85,705,145 downwards.
ATTTCCATTTCTCTTCGTATATTTTAACTCCTTCCTTAGAGACCTAAAATCTTATTCATTCTACATAAATTACTTGTTTATTAATTATAAAGCCTAATCCATTTTAATTATCTCATAGCACTTGTTATTTCCTATGATATATTAACGTAGAGCTTTGAGATAGGGAACGTGTTTGTTCGTACTCGTGACGGCGTCGTGCGGGCAGCTCTTGGCTGGTGAAGACAAGCGGCATTTGGAGACGGAGCCGTCAATAGAGCAAGACGTGTGATCCCCCATTCTTGCCCTTGCGGGCAAGTGGGGGAGGTGGTTAGCTTAAGTTGTGTTTGGCTTATCAACCGCCAGTCGGAAGTAATCCAGCTAAGTAACTCTCCAATATATTCATCCATACTCTCGTCCATACCCTGATGTAGCTTCACGTATAGGTGTTGGATAATTTCTTTCGATGTACTAGACGATCTTTGTTTCTCTCCTAACTAATTAGTGACGAGGCATCACCTCATATAATATGTGCGCATCAGAATTGTCAATGTATTAATAACCTATGTTCATCAATTGATCAAGTAATAAGGCTTATCCTGCTCATTTAAAGCCATTATGCGAATTCCTTTAATTGTGTCATCTGATAGATTGGAGTTAAAGTAATCTCCGAGATTTTATAGCATTATTGTCAGATTCTTGAATACGCTATATACATCGTGTGTCATTTTACCATCTGAATGTCATCCTTTGCTAACTGAAAGACGTCATTATTTTATTATTAAATAACGTTATAAATCTCTCATCATATACCCAATAAGGCCCTAATTAATCCGCTACCAATATCATCAGTAAAAGTAAAAGACATTGAAAAGTCTGAGTATATTTGATCTTAACTGTCTACAAAATAAAAGAGAGTGGCCTTCTGTCACGACGATTATCAGGAGAAATAGATGGAAAGAGAAGAATTACGACGAAATATTGATGGCAAACAACTGCCTCTTATAAATTGGCTGACAACAATGTGATCCCGGACATTGAATCACGACACCGCAGTCTTCTGCTGCAGCTGAGAAGATTTTTAGTACAAAAAGAAAAAAATACGCTGCATAAAAACAATATAAAACAAAAGACAATATAAAACAAAAACAGTAGTTCATTAAAAATAGCAATACTAAGTGCGTTAAATGCGATCAAAATCTATGTTAGGGACATAGATTGCATAAAAACGGATGCCACCACGGAAGCTTAGTCTGTAATTGATTGAATAAATTGGTAGTCTTAGAAGGAAGAAGCCTCATTCTAACTGAAAAAGAAAGTAAAGCCTTTGGATTTTACGTTTCATTAATAGTTAAATAAATTTGGAATGTTTTAATAATTTTTGGTACGTCTTCATGGAGGTTTTGGTACGATCAGCAGAAAAAATTTCAGCAGCCCTGCGCCAGAAACCTCCTGAATTGATTCATCCAAGAAATCATCCACGGACACGCTCTGCATAGGCCCAGAGACAAAGTTATGAATGATTGAAAAAATACAAACGCAAAAAACAAATGACTTCAACTTGTACGCTTGCCCTAGACGTTGATTCTATAAGAACCACTATAAAGTCAAAATGAACAAGGCATTCACCATTGCAGCTACCTTACGCCGACTGTAGGTGGTGCTACACGGACAACAGTTTTGCAGCAACTGAAGCCTTTTGAGTGTACCAACTCACTCGGTTGTAGCAGTCCTGTCAATTAAGATAATTAACTAATTTTATGAGCCCCGAATTCTTTCTAGAACGCTTTCGATTAAATGGGAGTCATTACCCATTTACCTACGGTACCTACCAGCCGGTAGGTACCTAGATTTGGTGAAACTGCACCCTGAGGAATGTGCGTGATATTTCCAGTACACCGACCACAAGAACGACTCCCGGACAGAATAACGTGGGGAAAGCAATGCGTTGAGATTGGGTGTTAAAAGTGTCTGCAAGCTTTTTATAAAAGAGGAAACACGCAAGCCGAGTCCAGTCCACTTGATGGCTTGACGCCCTCCAAGAGCGCCACGCCAGCGACTGACAGGAATGCTAGTGAGGCTTTGGGTGACAGTCATGCAGTAAGGATGACGCATCCCTGATTTCCACTTGCTCATTATCGAAGTACGCTAAAAAGCATTTCACTTTGGCAAGAGGGGTCAACGATGATTCCCCCCATAGTTGCGGCAAAGAAGGCCAGCTCCGAGAACTGACCCTTTCGGCTCACCCCACCAACTGTGATGATTTCCAATCGTCAGCAGAAACTCGGTGGCTCCATAAACTACTTTAGCCTCAAGCCCAAGCATCACATAAGTTTGCCATTGATCGTAGTTCAGTGAAAGTTGGTGGGCCCTGAGAGCTGCTTGTCACGCCTAAAAAGCCAACAGGTATTGGTCTTCAAACAATGGCTTTTCATGTGACGTACAATAACAATCCTCAGAAAAATACTTTCTTCAAAATGGAAAACAGTAGAACTTAAATAATTCAGTTTAAATTTTGGACCTACAAAATCTACAATAACACTTCAAAAAACTTCCTTACCTTCGCCGCGCAAACATCCCAGTGAACACCAATATTCACACATCCCTCCGTTTTGATGTCAGAATCTCTCACAACCTACTACAATAATATTCAAAAGGAACAGCGATATGAGTGGAGAGGGGTACCAACTGAAAAGTGTGCTGATAACGTCACCAAAGCAGAGAAGTAAGCTATTGCTAAGTCAAGGCAGTTCTCAGCAATATACGTCAACATTTGAACAAACTCCAAACAATTGGGCCTAATTCATCAGCTTCCCCATAACCAACAGCCGGAAATACTGACTCCAGCCGTTCCGTGTGATGCCCTTTCAAGGGTCGTGATGGATCGCAAATTAACTTTTTGTCAGAACTCGGAAAGGAGGTTATAACAGCGAACATCCCGACACTTCAATTCCGGATAGCAATTCCTATGGTGCTAAAAGAAAATAATACATACCTGCAACATAAGGGGACACAAAGTTCAACACTTTGGATTGGATTTGCATCTCAAATTAGAAACGTCTTTTACATAGTTAGCTAAACAAAAGCTGTCGTGCTCAACCATATCAAGGAACTTGACTCCTCAGACAACGCTATTTATTCGCCGAGGGAAAAATCTCGAACCATGGACTTACCCTAACTTCAAATAACAAGATGCGAAGTTTGCCAATTTGCAAAAAATATTATTTTGCAGCTCAATCATTTGTCAATGTTGGATCGTAAGCTAGCTCTACAACGTGGCGTAATAGTCCAACTTAAGGGTTGTAGCAAATACATTTCTATCAAACGCAAAGGAAACCATTTGAACTTTACATTAATATATCCATAGCATGTCATCATTACTGTTAAAAACTGATGGAGTAACAGATCGTCTGACCGCCTTCAATACACAGTTGAACAACGCTTCTTTTCTCACCTTTTGCAGGCAGATATTTCAAACTGCCATTAAATTAAAGCTCATTAGATTTTCTAAGAGAATTCATGTCGATCAGGAAAAACTTTGTTGCTGCTGGCCGGCAACGATATTTCGATCAAAAAAGCTCGGGTCTTGGAATCGATTAAAAATAGAATGGGTTCCCAGATTCCTCTTCCATAAGAGGATTTTTTTCCGATACGGATATATATTAAAGGTATAAACAATATTAGTATTTTTACCTTGACGCTGGGTTCTTTTCGATGGTAAACCCGAGTGATCGATAGCGAATAATTGCAGTCCATTTTCGGAAAAAAATTGCCCATTTCGGTACGGTGGAACACAAATTTTGTCCTGCTGCCGATGACTCCGGAATAATTCGCCGCTGCTCACTGACGATTACCACACTCGAGTAGAGTGTAAAATTTTCTCGGCAGTAATAATTGTTAGAACCCGGCAGACCTCGAAAGAAATCGATGCTGATGTCGGCAATAATTTCTGATTGGGTCTACATTTGATTTCTGTGTAAAGAGAAATGGCCAAAAATTGCTCCTGCACCCCCATAAACGGTCAATCATGGTCACCTGATAGGTGAATTCGTATTCCGACTGCCTTCCTGCCTGCTGGCACGAAATATGTTTTCGAAGTAATTACCAAATTCTAATCGAAACCCAAATTGCCTTAGGGAAGAGAAACGAAATCCCACAAGCACAATATCAGAATCATGTGTATCAACAGGTGCTAGAGTCCCGGGACTGCACTCAATTCCCAATTAATACTTTGGCTGCTATTGGAAGCTTAATATTCAACTGAAATTTACAGTCATTTGTAATTAGCAATTTTGAAAATTGCAAACATTAGCAGTGGCATCCCTACATTTAGCCTTTATTAAATATTTTTGAAAATTGAGTTTATGATTATTGGTCGGTCAGCAGCATTATGGTAATCCCTTCCGTGGCCACCAGTGGCGCACGTTGCGGTCAAAGTGTTAATACAGTAATAGAGACAACATCTTTGAGCTTGAGCTGATCCCGGGCTTCTATCATCCTCCCCACAAAGGCAAATAAAAAATAAAAGAGCTAAAGAAAAAAGAAGGAAAATAAATCCCATGAGCACGAGAAGAGCAAAAGCAGAAAAGGCGCTACTTGCAGCAACAACTAGTCCTCCCATATCAAGCAAGGCTTATTCACCCAAGAGAGCGACAGGCGTCACCAACAGAGGATGCCTGTTGAGGTGGATTCGTAGGTGCTTTCACCTCCCCCTCTATAAATTTGCAGCAATAGCAAGGGGTTTCAACAAAAAAGGTAAAAACTTCAGCTGTGCCGTTGAGAGGAAGAGAGAGGAAGTGGCAATAAAATGGCAAGCGCAATGTTTAGGCTAAAGTCAAAAAGTTTCATGTCTTGACGCGCTCGGCTGCTTAAAACTTATCCACTTTCCATGCGCGTTTCCTCACATGAGGGTTCCCGCAACCCAATCCTCATGTGGCTCGTTCACTGATCGACATTATTTTCTGGCATAGCCTTTAAAAAGGAATATTTTACTCTACTAGAACACTTATTAGAAAGAAAATAACCAAAATTTTGTGATGTTCTACACCTTATACACAAGTATAACGTAAAAATCCACCAGTAATTGAAGAAAATATAAAAAAATCAACTACAAATAAATGAATAAAAATTAAAGTGACAAAATTGTTGACACAAAGTGTTTGGCTAACATGCAATGATATATCATTCAGGAGGTCAAACTTGGTGCAATATTTTTATTTAATTTTCTGCCACCAATTTGATCAATCTTGAAATTCTCCTCTCGCCCGAAATATTCCAATTGCTAAAGATTTAAAGCTTTCTTCTTCGTTACATCTAGCTTCAGCATTTATCATAAATTTTCAAAAGGATTGAGGTCAGGACTTTGTGACGACCACTTTTTCGCTAATTTTGCTGTTATTCAACCAATTTTTTACTAAATCTGAGCCACGTTTGGGCTATTGTTCTGTCCAAAGCTCAAACGACGACCTTGATAGAGCTATTCTACAGAATCCTTCAGCGTGTTATTGAAAATTTCAATATGTTCTTCCTTTATTAATTTCATCGACTCCCAGGTCCAGACGCTGCAAAACAACTAAACAAACTTCCATTTTCATGCTTTACTGATGGAAAGGTGTTCTTTGAAAGCTGCGCTCAACCAAATTCCCTTTACAGGTGGGAGAAGTTGATAGTACATATATGAAATGACTTTGACTTTAGTTTCTTACAACCATGAAACGTGTTTCTAGAAGCAATACATTTTTCCACGGAATCCTTGGCCTATAAAATCTTGGCTCTAAAAAGCTTAAGCTTTAGAAACGGCGTTTTTCTTTCACAGTACAGTGCACTGTATTGTTAAAGTCAGTCAACTTATCTAGAATGTCCTCAGTTGAAAAACGAGGATTTTTTTAGCATTTCCGACCATCACCCCTAACTTCCTCTCCTATAAAATCTTCTTTCTTCCACGTCCCATTTTTTTAAAACATGACTTTTTCGTTTTCTTCTTGTTGCTCACCTCATTACTGACCTGAGAATTTTAAGATTCATTGAGATCTTGTAATTATTCTTTTCGGAATCGATGTACAGGGTGGGGCAGTCAATCCTGCATTTGCGAGATTGCCGTGGAAGCCTAAATCAGTAATTAATCGGGAAGGTGACCCTCTTACCGATGTTGTTATTACAAATTTGATAATTACTAGCAGGACACGTGGAAATTCCACGGGCAATGTCACCGTTAAGCTAGGTGGACCCGTGAAAAAATACCGCAAACATTCCCTAACCTATGCCAACCTAACCTAACCTAATCAAACCTATCCTAACCGAACATATCCTAATAAAATGTACACCATATCAATGCATGTAAATGCCACCTTTTAATGTTACACTGAGGAATTCGGTATACATGATACTGCAAACGCGGACGAAAGCGCAAACGGACTAACTAATTAACAAACTAAATACTAAGGAATGAATAAACAGAGTTATAATATGACGTTTATGTTTCTTGAATACTTTGTAATGCATAATAAAGAAGTAGAAATAAATTTTTCGTCTAAAATTAGACCATTATCAGAAATTTTTGAAAATAAACTATTATTCCGAAACACATTTTGTTCTATTCTTTTTTCGATTTGGACCTTAGTTTGTAAAAAAAATTGGAAATATTAGTTCTTTAGTTCATTTTTTTGCGATATTTCAAATGAATGGAAATCATTGAGTTTATGTGCTAGGAAAAAACAAAGACAGTTTTAGAATCCTTGGAATTTTTTTAACAAAAGTATGGTACCTTTCTTCCCAACTGTACAAATAATTTTTTCTCATCAAGCTCAAAACCCAAAATTAGTGTATATGCTTGTTAGTGACCAAATATCGCATATAAAAAACAAAAGTTTCGAATGGATAATTTGGTAGCATACATTTGTTTACAATGCTTTAAGGATTCTAACTAGATAGCTGTCTTTGGTTTTGTTCTAGCATAAAAACTCAATGACCTCTATATTTTTCAAATATCCATAAAAATGTAGCGACCAAAAACTAATATTTCGTATATAAAAAATAAGGCCTGAATCGAAAAAGTTACACGAGTAAAATATGTTTTTTTTCAACAAATACATATGGCGGCCAAATTTCAAACGAATCTGATCAAAATTTAAAAATCGCTGGGTTGACCCACTTAATTTCCCAGCCCTTTCGAAAATGCAAAATTGACTACCGCACCCTGCAGTTCACTACTTTATATTTAGGTTTTACATTTTGTTCCTGTGTCTTTGAGATATTTTTTGAGTTTTCTCAAAATCAGCTGCCAACCCTGAAATAGTGGCTATCGGTAATTAAGCAATAATTCTCCTTGAAATTGCACTGAAGCCCGGTAGAAGAAGCAAGGTAGAGTCAAACCAGTCTTTTTTTCGTCGACCGTGTGGTAATGGTGAGGTCATGGCAACGAACCAATAGCAGCGCTTATAGTGTATCTGGCAACACTGCTAGCCCCGAATTTGGTACCACTATTGGCCTAACGACATGTCACAATGGTGAATTCATAAAGTTTGTTTGAAATGAAGCCGTTCTATTGGCTTGCCGAACAAGAAGAGGTGTATTTTCCCCTTTAGAATTGACTCTACACTCTTCGCCCTACCGTGACTGAAACACTCCTTATTTTCAATTCAGTTGTATTCATTTCAATGCAACTCAACACTCCATGTGCTCGAGCGAAATCTCCGAGTAATTTAAATTAGCTCAACGAGAGTGAATGACTGAATGATCCACTGTTTTTTCTGCAGCGTATTTTTTTCTTTTTGTACTAAAAGATGGAGAAATTGTGTACTAGCCTTGAAATTTCAGAGGTATTGTCGTATATCAACACGTCTTGCTATTCCGTGTCAATCAATACGCCGCCTAGAGTAGATTCTTTATGTTAAGGCCAGGGACCACGAGAATAATAAGAAATCAGTCTCTTAAAGTCGACCCTGCTTAAGCTGCCTCTCACGAGGCGATCAAGAAACAGGAGTAAAATTTTATAGCCCCTACTCCAGGACTTGAAGAAGCTTCAACTATTTTGAGATGGATTACGTGTTCATTCTGAGGCATGATTCTCGCATTGAACAAAATTTTGGGAAAAGTTAGTTGCATGGTGAGTGAAAAAGCTTCGTAATCATTGATAAATTTTCAAAATTTGAATTGTTATTTATTTCATCAATAAGCTTTATTTTTCACAGCATAAAACAATTAAATTAACAGATATTGACAGCCCGAACATATGTGAGGTGCTCGGTAGGTAATTACTGGTTTATATCTTTGTGGGATTACTACTATTAGCCGTTCACCCTATTACAGCGTAAAATTCTGAGCTGCTAAGACAGCAACAATACTCGACACAATATTATCAGTTTCCTGGAATTTAGATAAAATTCCCCATCAAGGGGAGTTTTCATAATTCTCAAATACTTGCTCATTTTTAATTAAAAATTTGATTTGATAGAGAGATTTACATAGCGAGGAAGAGAAATAATAATAATATCTCATAAACTAATGATATCTTTTTTTCAAATTATATCTCATAAGCCAAGTTGTAACGTTGACTTACCAGCAACTGAATAAATTTATACTATGAACTTCTGAGTTGAGTTGCGTTCAAAATTGTAAGGTTATGCATGTTTTACAAATCTAACTGCACTGCTAATTAATCTAAAATGGTATACAATGATCAAGATGAGGAAATATAAATGGACGTTAGAGAAAAGAATAGATTAATTCACCTCTTTCCGTAGAGCATTTACATTGTAGTATCATTTAAAACTGACTAAAACATGCGATTCCAGAAGAAGATTCAAGTACAAGTCCTATATTCGTTCGGAAATTATTCTTTCTCATTCATATAGGACTTTTAGCTTCATTTCTATCATTCCTTTGTAATTGAACCATCAATTGTAGATTTTTACAATGATTAGCATACAAGAGGCTTCAAAAATACGTGTACAAGCTATTAATTTCATTAGAAAATTCATTTTCCAACATGTAGAGTTAGATTTCCAAGAGGTTAAAACCGAATTCAACTTTCCTAATAGTTTATTTCTTGGTAGAATTAAATGCTACATAAGTATCGAGAGTTCAAAGTCAAGTCACCCCCCAGAAACAGTTACGAATCTGTTACGGAAATCTACTGCTTCCACAAGGTTTTTCAAACAAATAAATGTACGAGGAGCTCACGAGATTCGAACTCAGGACTTAAATTCACCGCCCCAGAACGCTATCGATCGCGCTACCGAGCACCCTAAAAGGTGATCGAAGCACAATGAAAGCAATCTTGGCACAGTGAAAGCAGGCACGCACTTGGCCCGACAGATATATTTTTTTTTTATTTTACTTAAGTATCGAGAGTTCAAAGTCAAGTCACCCCCCAGAAACAGTTACGAATCTGGTACGGAAAGCTACTGCTTCCACAAGGTTTTTCAAACAAATAAATGTACGAGGAGCTCACGAGACTTTGAACTCTCGATACTTAAGTAAAATAAAAAAATATATATATCTGTCGGGCCAAGTGCGTGCCTGCTTTCACTGTGCCAAGATTGCTTTCAATGTGCTTCGATCACCTTTTAGGGTGGTCGGTAGCGCGATCGATAGCGTTCTGGTGCGGTGAATTTAAGTCCTGAGTTCGAATCTCGTGAGCTCCTCGTACATTTATTTGTTTGAAAAACCTTGTGGAAGCTGTAGCCTTCCGTACCAGATTCGTAACTGTTTCTGGGGGGTGACTTGACTTTGAACTCTCGATACTTAAGTAAAATAAAAATAAAATATATATCTGTCGGGCCAAGTGCGTGCCTGCTTTCACTGTGCCAAGATTGCTTTCATTGTGCTTCGATCACCTTTTAGGGTGGTCGGTAGCGCGATCGATAGCGTTCTGGTGCGGTGAATTTAAGTCCTGAGTTCGAATCTCGTGAGCTCCTTGTACATTTAAATGCTACATATGTCGGACTGAACGTTCAAATTTGTGTCCTTCAACATCGATACATATGCGCATACAAGCCACTAATGATTCCGCACTTCAAACCAATAAGGTGTCAAATGGAATATCTGCGCACGTCACTTGCGTAGCATTCTAAAGTGTGGCCAAGTTTCGTGGTTTATGAAATTGAACATCATCTTTCACCGTGCCCCAAAGTAAAAAGTTCAACGGGATAAGGTTTGGAGAGCGTGCAGGAAACTTGATTGGTCTCCTCCTTCCCATCCACTGGCTACGAGTCTCAACCTACCTTGGAACATTCAGCTGGGACAGAAAGTGAGATTTTCGTCAAATAATTTTTTATTATTACTTTTTTGAAAATCTAACTTTGTATGCTAAAAAAGAACATTTTGCATGACAGTTCAGCGTATGAATGCATTTTTCAAGACCCTGTATAATAAGGCACTTCACTTGTGTCTCGTAAGTTGTTTAACCAGGCTGTAGTTCATTTTCAAGTAAGATTTTTTTTAAACTTTCATAATTACAAAATTTAATTGGCACTGCTCTCAATACTTTTCATGCGTTATCAAAAACACGTAAATTACAACCAAACGTACATAAACAAGAATAATAATTTAGACACAACTTAATTTAAAGTACGCAATATAGCTGCAGTCATGGTGTTTTCTCATCTTGAGAATGCACCAAACCGAATGTAGGAATTATGGATGCGGAGAACTTTTTTAGCAATTTTTACACAAAGTAACAACTCAGAATCACTCGGCTGAGGTAACATCTTCTTCAACTAGCTCAGCTTGAATATTCACACGAAAAAACACCACATATAATTCTTAAGAGTACTGTGTTTAATCTTTCGCTCCGTATTCTATAGATGTACGGGGTGAAACAGCATAACTTCCTCTTTTTAAATCCTCGCCCTTCAGTTGGTTGACATCGTAGCGAAGCGCTAGTAGTCTCGATCGAGAGGCGTCGTTATGAGGTTTTCTTCCACCGTGTTCAGTCGCCATCCTGCGATCCAACAATGAGGAGCATGCGTTTGCAGTTGAGGCCTAGTTTTCGAGCGCCGGTTCTGTATTCGCATCCTAGAGTGCCTTCCGAAATCTCTTTAATATAGACCCGGTGGGTCCTATCCCGGACAGGATCAAATTATTGTTATATGGGTCACTACATACATTCAATCAAACTGCAAGTGCGACAAGACGAAGAACTGGAGTCCTTCGGCCCAGCCAAGGAGGTTTAACCTTGGGCCCAGCAGATCACCTGAGAGGATTGAGGTAGATGGGAGCTTCAAATTTGCCATCACCACGGCGTTGTGCGCGCAAACATGCGCCTGCCTTAGGACTTTCCGATCGTTCTGTGAGGAGGATGCTTCATGATGATCTTCATTACCATCCATACAAGATGACGATTGTGCAGAAACTCTCTGAACGTGACTTCAATTCTCGGAGGAACGCGTGTGATGAGGCCCTTGTCGAAAACTTTCCTGAGGACGCTTATGTTTTTTTTAGTGATGAAGCCCATTATCATTTGTGTGGATCCGTCAGCAAACAAAACATACGCTACTGGGCTGCCATCAATTCTCGAAAATTGCACCGAAGGCCTTTTCATTCACCGAAAATCACAGTGTGCATGGTGTGCAATGTCCTCAGCTGGAATTATTGGTTCCTTTCTCTTTGATGAAATTGAAGTCGCAATGACAGTGAAGCAGACCGGTATTTAAACAATGTTGCAAGGATTTTTTCTTCCACGGGATGAGTTGGACTTAGTAGAAATTTGGAACCAACATGACAATGTTACAGCTCATACTTCAAGATCATCGATGGGTGTTTTGGGGAACACTTCCCAAAGAGCCTCATCTCAATTAGGGGTGATTTGGAGTGGGCGGCTCGCAGCTCCGATTTGGCCCTTTTTGATTTTTTTAGGGGGTTATTTGAAATCCCACGTTGATGTGAGCTGTCCACGCACTCTACAAGCTTTGAAGGCGAACATCCATGATGAAATTGCAAACTTAACTCGTTATTCTGGCAGGGGCCATGAAAAATACCAGATATCGTTATACTCAGTGTGTGGAGAATGGAGGACGTCACCTACTTAATTTGATCTTCAAAAAGAACACCTACCTACATTACAGAAAATAAATACAACTTTTCGGAGCTATGCCTACAATGGGTTTTATTCAGTTTTGAAAAAGGAAGTTATGTTGCTGCACCCTGTAGAATCAAATTTATTTCCCGAGGCTGCAAATCCATTTATTACCGAGTGCACACTAAGTGGAAAAACAATTGCTGTAACTCAAAAAAATTAATTTCCTGAACAAAAAATGAAATATGGAGAATGTTTCCCATTGGCGGGTCAAGCAAGAGATCGTTCTTATTACGACGAAAGTAAGCGTGAGCGTGCACTGTCTCCGCACTGTTTCTACCGCACTGTCTTACGGTTCGACCGCACGGTCTCTACGTCTCTAATCAGCCTTCGCTCTCCGCACTTCTATCTTAACTACCAAAACCTCATGAGTGTGATGTGCACCACATCATGCTCTCACCAACCTACTCTGTAGTCAATTATCACCTTCGAGGTCCTGTGTCATCAACGATGCTGGCGTAGTCAGCACTCTGAGTTCACGAACTATGACTATATACAAGCAATTTAAACAGCCCGTGCCCTGACTACATCAAGTCGTCCGCAGTGCTGTTTTCAAACGTTGGGCATTATTGTGAATGGCAGACTTTCAACGTTTTCATGGCTCAGCGACTGAACCTGAGTACAATAAATCACTGAACTACAATACACTTTTCTGCGCCAAACCCAAAACGAACGATAAAATAAACAGTTTCTTTTACGTCTTTATTGTCTTGTCGGGTGTCACCAACTCGTACACTAACCTTACTGGTCACGTTTAAAAAACTCAAATAAATTATTCACGACGAGCTGAGTTATCCCGTAGAAAAACTTTTGTTTAAAGAATTATTCGTTTTTCTTTTATACGTGAAACAATGTGCACTTTCAAAACGAATCAGCTTACAGGTTGTGCTATTTCATTTGAGTTGGTGTAATTCGTTGCTAAATATAACAAGTAATTTTGGAAGGTTTCAATGAGCTGTAAAATTACGTTACAAACGCGACATACGTGGGAAATTACGAAAATTTTTATGACTACTTATCCAATAGAGCTACGTTCTTTTTGTGTATGAAAGGCAGCAAGATATGCGGCCAGCGAAACTTCTAAAGTTAAAACTGAGTACATAGTGAGGGAATAAAAATGGGAATGGGATTTCAGTAAAAAACATCTTAGTTGCATGTTGCACAGCAATTTAACTACACTTATTTCTCTCATAAATTGTACCGATCATGCATGAATTTGTAAAATGTCTCTGTGTTCTCCTTGACAACAGTTTACCACCCCTTAAATTGCATAATAAATCACAGGAGAAGCCATGCATTACTCGTTATGATGTAAACTTTGAGAAAAATCGAGAGATCAGGGTTTTATGGGGGTAATAAATAAGTCACTTCAATACTCTATACTTAACACAAAAACCAAACATGGAATCGAAGATATTTTTTTAATTTACTGTTACGTTGGAGTAATTGCTGTCCTTATTGTTTCCCGAATAGAGATGATGAGAAATTTGAAGATAATCTCAAGGGAGTAGTGTAAATTGTTCCCTTTTCCAAAAGTGGCTTGAAAGCCTGCGGTGCCAATGCACGCACAGGAGCTGGAGTTCGATGATCATTGATGAGAAAGTGCAGAAGAGCTTGTCGGATCACATACCGAGTGGGTGAATGTCATAAGTGAGAACCGTTCGTTGGAGAGCTAGGATATTAGAAAATAGGTTACTTTCTAATATCCTTATCCTAATATGTATCTCTAATGATCAGTTAAAAAAAACAGTATGTTGTGTTTAGTTATAATAATCAAGTTGTTGAAAGGCCGCATGTTAATCGACCTGCGGCTAAAAGGGCATATAATATTATCAATAGAAATTTTATGTACTACTTTAGAGATGTTATACGTAAAATGTCGAATAAATTTTTGTAGTCCTATTTCTAGGGCTTTAAGGAGAAGATGAATACGAAAATTGAACCATCTACAATCATAAGTCAAGTTAATCTGCTGTTTTCAACAATGGAAAAATTTTCGGCATGTTAGTGGGTTCCAAGTCCTCCTCAACAGCCATCTCCCCATCATTTCAGAAAGGCATTTAGTTTTCAAAAATAATACGGCGTCGAAAAAAATCTTTTGCTTCATAATTCCGTGATTACTCACTTGATTTACGTTCGTTTGAAGCAATACACATCAAACAAGTTCATTTATAGATCGATCAAACTGGAGTTTAATTATAAATTCGACAGGATACTTGTTTCACAAGCAATTCACTGTGCTACAAGGATCCAATAGCCAAAAATATGGCGTAAGTAGGTTGTGCTGTGTTAACGCAGGTTTCGCGAAGCTCCAGTACCAGATGGTTCCTTCGATTCGAGAAATTTTTGATAGAAATCCAGTAAAATGCCTTCGTCCGTTCATTCAATCAAAATCTATCTCGTCATTAAACAAAGAGGGATTTGCGTTTTCAAGCTGATTGATATTTTTTTCACCTTATGATTCTAACATTGCTTTTTATTTCTGCTTCAGTTTTTCACTTAGTCAAGCATGACGTGTCTCGTTTCAATTTAGTTGAATCCGCTTCACTCCAAAATTTTTTTCCAAGTCGCTAAATAATGAAGTCAATTCACATCGGAATTCTAAGATACGCTAGGCTTTCGTCTTTAATACCTTTGTCGAGCCACACCCAACAATTTAACGTACGTAATTTTACCTAGAGGAGGTCCTAAATTTGAGTAACTAGCATTAATTAGATTCTCCAACTTTGCAGCCTGGTCAGACTTTAATTAATGTTACCGTATACTGCGAGAGAGCAGCTCGGCGTAACTTCACCGTTTGTATGCTGAAGGTTAGCTGAATTAGCTATTACCATGTGAGAAACATAGCATGCAATTGCCTAACGTATATAATCGTTTTTAAGATTTCAAGGAGATTCAGAAACGAAAAAAAACACTTTTATCCATATTTATTCACACAAATCTATTGCTTTCCGAGGAAAGAATTGATTACTTGTCACGTACAAGACTGTGGATGTTCTTGGTACCGCAGTTACACGTCTTGGGATGGATAGGCGTAATCTGGTATATGGAATCATTCCAAAGCCTTCCACTACAAGTTTTCTAACTGTATTGGAAATTTTGAGGCATAAATTGATCAGTACCCTGATGTATAGTTAAAATTGCCCTGACGTTGCGTCAATAAATTATTCAAGTTGATGCAAATGCTTGTTTATTTACAATTAAAAAATTGGAGCCATTTCGAAACGTTTTGAGAACGAAATAATTTCCTCCGAATCCAAGGAAACATGAGTTTCAATTATATCACATTTTTTCACTTTTAACTTTTACTTTTTAGTTCTGAATGCAATAAAACAAACAGCGCTTAAATTGAGTTTGATAGATATAACATAAAAATGCGAGTGATAAATTTTGGTGTATAAAGATGGAGGAAATGAAATGAAAGTTCAGCGTAATAATTTAAACAATTAAAAAAAGGTTCCTGAATGCATCAAATGCTCTGTGTGTTCCAGAATTTCACTCAAATATCCAAGTTATTTGCAGAAGTGAAACACCGACCTATTTTGTTTTTTTACATACCATCATTAGGGAATGCCTGCAATGCCCTTACAGCATTAAATGCAATTCTGGTCTCACTTCTTTTTTCAGAGTTCAGTTAAGGTTTTTAATTGTTAATTAGACACGAATTATATAGCCGATTTACCTCAATTTTCAGCTCACTGACGGTAAAATTGATTTGTTGTACAATGGTAAAATGTGATGAAAAAATCATTATGCATAAAAAGGAAAATAGACCCATACGTAAAAAATTGAAGAGTTGGTCGTTGTTATTGCCGCGACCCTTGACTATTTATCTTTGCAGTTGGTGCGCCTGCGTTCATCAAGGTTTTCAAGGACGTTTTAGCCGTCCGATTTACATTTCGGTGGCAGACAGGAAGAGATCTCCAAAACTCGATGAAGGATATGCGAAGCAGGTGCCATGAGCAAGTAAATTGACGAGGGAAATTGGAGAATTTTTTCAGCTATGGCATACTTTTTTCATATAAGTGGGTTGGAGCGCTAAATTTGGTAAAACGCTCACCGAGCTCCTACTCTGAATAATATTAAGAACACTTTCTAGGATTTTAATGAATTACTATTTTCATCAAAACATGCGCAAGAGCTTAAATTCTACTGACAAGCTAATCTGTTGCACTCTAAACAGTCCTACACATACAACTTAGAAGAAGAACATGTGGTCGACATCATTTTTTAGCGATACGCTAGCCTTCTTTAACTTTTGCACTCATCTTATGCGCTGTTAATAATAATTTGGCTGCAGTCTCTCTGCATCAGTCTCCGGTGCAGAGTACAACATGATGTCAATTATTTTGCTGAAGTCGCAGCAAGCTCTCGATTCTAATAAATCTATACGTGAAACTACTAATTTTGTCGTAGTATTTTTAAATGGAAAGCAAAATGCTAGAAGCTAAATGTATAGAAATGAATTTTCTTGACGTCTTCGTATCATGGAACCCGTTCAAGTTATTACCGACAATTACAAGGTTGATTTAATTTAACAAGAAAATCGACCTAATCAAGGACACGGTTAGGTGATTTCAATTTATTGCTGCATGTTGATTCAGAGAATTTAGCATTCAATATCACTATCTGAAAGAAGCTCAAAATTTATGTAAAATATATATAGCTTCAAATATTAGATGCTTTCTTGGCTGATATTGTTTGTTTTCTTCAATACTTTCATACACTTTACTCTTCTTATTGGTTCTGCATGATTTTCATCAACTTGTTTCATTCTTATGAGTTTGATTTCTCTTTTTCTTTAGCAATGAAGCTTCTCCTCAATGTTACTCGTAAAAACCTACTACTTGTTCATTGTCTAGTTTATGCTATAAGACTACTTTTGTGTACTTAGGTAGCGTTTTTCCTGAGAGTTTTCTGATTGCTAAACCATCAGTAAACTTGGCAGCAGTGATAACATCCCATCTATTAAATAATGGATCGAACACTATAGTTCTTGGACAGCGTTCCAGTAAAACGTTGAATGCTACATGGCTTTGAATGTATTAAGTCTATTCAAAAATTAATACGCATATTTATAGTAAAATGAAAACTCTAAATCCACTCATGACTTTTTCTTCTTTTGAACTCCGTGAACGGAGACATTTGAAACCGAACACAATTATTGTTGCATCTGGTTTTTAGGAACCATCAGTTCGAAAACGTATAAAATATAGAGAATAGCACATTTTCAAGCTCACTGCACTTTCACAAAAGTACTATGATCGTTCGACAAAGTAGAGAAACAAAACTTTTTTTGACGGTCACATTTTCTACATCCGTGCGGATTCAGAATCACCTGGTGGAGAGAAAATTTGAAGGACAATCTATTTATTTAACTTCATATGCCTCACATTTCATAGCTCATTCTTTGCATTCTTAAGCTAAAATACAATAAACCCTCTCATTCACATTTTAAGGGGTCACCCCATGGGCTTTCGGGCCCAATGGGCCATTTTTGTTTCTTTTTTGAAAATGATCCTCAGGTGGTGTGCTATTGTGCCCTAAAATTTTTTGGGGCTACGGGCACTAGATCCCCCCAAGGGAGGGTGTAAGGGGGATCTAGTGCCAGGGGAGATGTAAGGGGATAAAAAATCATGAATATTTGACCCCATATAAAAATAAAACACAAGAGAACATGAAATATCTTGCTCTTTTATTTTGTTGGCACTGTTTCAAGGACTCCAAAACTGTCATTGGTTTTGATGTAGCATGAAAACTCATCTACTTGTATTCATTTGAAATATCAGAACAAATGACATATAAAAACAAATATTTCCAATTTTCTGAAAAACTAAGGACAAAATAAAAAAATGAATAGGATAAATGTGTTTCTTTTTAAAAATTACATAAACTGACTTATTTCAGAAGAATCAGTCCACTCAAAAAAATTATCTCTTCCAGAAATGAAAAATAATTTTTTATATACAGGGTGGAACTCTTGGTACAAACTTCGGCTACTAGTAGAAAATACAAATTTAAACACTTTTTCATCAGGGAAAAATATCGAAAAACGCTTTTAGTTTTTTTAATTATTTGGCTTAGCAGTTTTTAATGCTGCGCTTGAAGAACTCACGGCGATCCTAGTTAACCACATGCACTAATGTTCAATAATAACACACGAGGGTAATGAAAAACGTTAAATAACATGAGGTACTTTAATAAATAACAGAAGGTAACGCGTCAAAGTAGGTGTTCAAAATTTTGACCATTAACATCGATACACGCACGACACCTTCGTCGAAGCGAGTTGCGTACGTTGCCAAACATTCCTGGGTTGTCAGCGATATCTCCAGCAGCGACTGCAATTCGAGCGACAAAGTCTTCTTCCGACTCCACAGGTGTCGCATAAATCAGAGATTTCAAGTGCCCCCATAAGAAATAATCTAACGGGGTCAAATCAGGTGATCTCGGTGGCCAGGACACAGCACCACCACTATAGACCGACCGGGGCCCCGGCCAACCCCGGCCATTTTGGCTGACTCCGGCCCCGGCCCCGGCAAAATAGTGCCCTAAACCAGGGTTTTGGCCGGGGTTTTTAGTTTTAACTACACCTTTTTCACTTCAAATTAATTCAAGGCAAGGTCAATTTAATCCAAGATAAGTTCAATTTAATCCAATTCAGATTCAAATTAATCCAAGTCAAGTTCAAATTAATGCAAGTTAAATTCGAATTAAACGAGCTAAGTATCCAGCATCAAAAGGCAGAGTGTGATTCAGATGTTTGAGCGGAGTAACATGTAAAAATCAATTATAAAAACTTCGTAGTAACTACACATTAAAGTTGTTTTTCAATTCTACATTAATGGCAGTGTGCATCCATTCAAATATTTATGTTCAAAGACAATTTTATGTTACACATGCACATACACATAGTAGTATCGAGGATTTAATTACTCATATAGAGATTTATATGCGTTTAATTTCGTTTTATAACTTATATAAAATCATATATGCATGCAACTACGAAAGATTACCATTGGATGATATGTAGATTTTACCTTTAAAAGAAATATAGCAAAGATGTCTGTTTTTGCCTGTTCAAACGATTTTGGTAAAAATGCTTCAATTAATTTCAGCGATCGAGATGATATATTTGCCTAGGCCTATTCATTTGAAGGGATGGCACAATTTTTATTGCAATTGCAGGATTGTATCTGCGTAGTAATGTACTCCAATAAATTTTAATCAAATGGTATCTTACATAAGTACTCAGTGAATCGCATTTGCTCATTTATTTTAAAGGTTAAATCTACGCATCGTCCAGTGGCAATCATTTGTAATTGCATGCACAAATGATTTCATAAATGTAGTATAGTGAAATTTCAGTCATGTAAATCTTTAAACGAGTGTAAATAAATCCTGGATACTATATATATATATATATGTGTGTATCTGTAACATAAAAGTACCTTTGAAGATAATTATTTGAATGGATGCATACTGCCATTAATTTAGAATTATAAAACAACTTTAATGTGTCGTATAATACGAAGTTTTTATAATTTACTTCTATTTGTTACTCCGCTCAAAGATCTGGATCACACTCTGCCTCCTGATGCTGGGGACTTAGCACATTTTACGACAGCTTGTTTTGATACTGCAGAAATTTTATGTATTCTTTGCTGGAAGGAAAAACGTTTTTCTTGCTCATCACATCCAACAAATACATTTTTAATACAAAAAACGCTCAAATTAGCGAATTATTTATGTCGATTCCTAATTCAACTTGGTACTGGATTAATTTAATCTTGATTTGGATTAATTTAAACTTGACTTGGATTAATTTGAATTTGACTTGGACTTATTTGAACTTGACTTGGATTGATATGAATTTGACTTGGATTAATTTGAAGTTGACTTGAATTAAATTGAAGTTGATTTGGATTAATTTGAACTTGACTTGGATTAATTTGAACTTGATTTGGATTAACAATTTGAAGTGAATAAAGCGTAGTGTGCCCGGCTACCCGCACGTGAAAAACTTACGTGTCTTTTAAATAGATTTAAAACGATTTCTCAAGAGATTTACGATTTCATTGCAATCCTGAAGAACATGCAGTCACTGAGAAGAAAAAGCAGTATCTATGCTACCATCCAGTGTAATTATAATCCAGTGCGCAGTTATTGACATGAAAGAATCTCGACTTGGAGAGGTCCTAATATCAGCAGTTATTGAGAAGACGCTATTTTTGTTAACTTGCTTTTATATTTCCACTGAAATAGCAAACTGAATTTGGATACTGAGGTCCGGAATTAGTCTTGTTGTAATTACCTTCTCTGACGGAACTTGAAACTTCTTATATAAAAACCCTACAAAAATTAAAAAAGTTTCCTTTTCCATAGGGTCGTAAGGATTGAGCGCGTCACAAAGCCAGTAAATTAACAATTTCTCTCTATATATGTGGTCAGTATTATTTGGCTCCTAGCTTTCATATTGAGTAAATGTTCCTTTTAAAGTCAACTGTTTGCCGTTAGACGAAGACGACTTGCTACCATCAGCAGTTTTGTCACTGCTGCACCCTAAACTGTCTTTGTTTGTTTTCAATACATAGACATTTAGTTTTTCTTCATTTTCGTTTTGTTTCTTTTTTTCAATTCTTTTAAGTTGTTTGGTTTTCTTCAGCTTCCAGGAATTGATCATTTTATGTCGATTTTAGATGGCCCCATAAATATTTAGTTGAGAAAGTTTTCTAAGATGCACCAGCCGCTCCTCGTCGTATATTTGCTTCACAAATGGTGCACACTTCAATTTCTACACTCTTCACCGATTTGTAAAAGTAATCCCATACTGCTGACGACTACTTTTAGTCATTATACCGGGTGTCCCACCAAAATGTCACTGAGTTTTAATTGATTATATTTCCGCTTTGAATTTACATACTTTAATTTTCATTTTTTCACTATGTAGTAAACTTTATTTCATAATTTCTTACTCCATATTTTATTTCGAATAATTTATGTTTTTTGAAAACCGTTAAATATCAACTTTACAGTGATCGATTAACTGAAACGGATAAAAAAACTAATTTTTCGAAGGAAAAATTTTAAAACAATATTGATATTCTTCCTTATTTTGCACTATCCAAAAAACCGAACAAACAAAATCCTAAAAGAGTAACAAATTCATATATTAAATAAAGTTTGAATACGTCACGAGAAATGGGGCCGTCTCCTCTTGTTAACATTTCATTAACAAGAAGATCAGGTTCTCGGAGTTGAGGGAATGGCAAACCTCCATGACATTACACAATACACAAAATATGAGGATGTATCAAGAACACAGTCACTAAGAACAAAAACAATGATTGTATACTAAAATTAGAGCTGTACTCACCGATGGTAGATGACCCACTTACGCAGCGCATTTTCTGAGCGCCCTCCGTGGTGTTACGATCGATCGCTTCTAATATTGTGGGACATGATACGCAGGGAAAAATATGCTAACATTTATGATTTCCAGCTATACGCCATACAAACATCAATGAGCGTACACACAATGAATGGTATTAGGAGTGATGCAAATTAAGTAATGGAATCAAACAGCATACGCCAAATCACTTACATCACATAACTATACTGTATTTTCCCGGCTGGCCAGCCTTTTCCCGCATATTACTTACACTCCCAAACATAACACAAGTAATGCCTACAATATCTCAGCGCTTCCAGCAGCACGGGATGTGATCATTACTTCGACCTTCGCGTTTATGAGCCGCCACAACTTCAGTTCAAATCACTGTCCTAGACACAGTTCAAGGAAATTTGTTGCTAATTGCCAGATTCGTAGCTCCCGAGCATTCCCCTTTCTTGTGTGCTCCTTATCCACAGGACTTCTTATGCACAGGCCTCCCTCCTGCAAGAGCAATTTATAACTCGTTAATCCCTGATTGCCCTAGTTACGTTCCCTCAAAATATCTCAATTTTTACAGCACTGAATGCCAATAAATTTCCCTAATATTTATTTTAACAAAATATATATTTTTTTCTTTTTCTCACGAACCTGTGTTTCTCTTACCCGCCCCGAGACGTTGCAGCTAACTGTTACATTAAATTATTTCCACGCTGGTTGGATTTTACTTTACTTCTCTGAAAGTAAAAACGAGAAAATGTATAAATTTTGGTGTTACATTATAACGTCGCCTTTAGTATAAATTTTCAATATATCCAATAACCACTTTTCATTATATCTTTGAGCACGTTTGTTAAAGCGAACACACCCGCGTTTTATTTCTTCTACTTCGCGCTCCGGCGTTGACTGCAGAACTACCTTTTGTTCCTCAGATGCCCCGCGTATTTTCTCGAGGGTTGTCCCCTCTCTCACATTCGACCTATAAGAATCTTCGGAAACTCGAAGCGCCCGCCTACCTCTTTTCTAATTGGTAGTCCCGCAACCCGCCTTTATTTCTTTCTTAGCCTCATTGTTTCTCACGCTCAGCTCCTTCGAAACCGACCGTTGGTTTGCCGCCTCTCTCGGCTTAAGTGTCTCGATTTATGTTTTGACCTCGAGGCGACTTTGTCTGCGCATGGGTAGGCATTTTTCCGAGCGTCTAAAGTTTTCAAGGGCTCGCCCGAATGAAAAAATTGCTAACACCACAAAATAGACCCCTCCAGAAACAACACACAATGTAAACAGCCATCGTCCGAGCGCTCCACCTAACATTGCTGAGCCCAAAAAAAGACATATATGTTGAAGCGACCCTTCTGTGCTACTGGGATTTACTGAGATATTTATAAGTAAGCACAAAATTTATCACCCGCAATTAAAATTTTCCCTAAATCCTAATTTTTTTAAATTCACAAAATTGGTTATTCTTAACAGATTCTCGACAGAACCGCCCTCCTAGAGTTAAAAAATTGGCCTGACAATTTTTTTGAATTAGCTTTCAGCTATTTATTGAATAATAAGTACTACAGTATGGAGCCAATATAAGACACACATGGTAAATTCTACTTAAGCATATTATGTTCTAAAATTAATTCCGCAACAAACAGGGTGCATTACAATTAAGAATCTTATTCATTACAATCAGCACGGCGTAATATATTGTTTCGTGTTCATCTAACCGATGTATCTGTTCTCCGCCGAAGTGAAGTGCGTCCTAAATACTTGAGTGCTCACCCCTAATGAAATTCACAAAATTTTTTTACGGGCACATTTCCTACCCTCTCTAACATCCTAGAGTATTGATGATTTTATACCTCGTAGAGTTCAATTAACGCTTGTATGTTCTGTTGTCCAACTCCTTGCTGCTGTTGACGATTCGATGTTGACTCCTTTGGTATCGCTGACGGAATTTGCTTTCCCTCATGTTTTTCCTTTGGCATTTAAATAGCATCACACACACGCGTCGATGTTAGGTAACTCATCTTCAGGAGGAAGTATTGCGAGTCCAATATCCAGACTTATGACAAATTTCTATACACAACATTACTGTACGATTTCGTTCTATAAGATGGATCATTATCACGATTCAAATTACCACTCAATCATGTCAAATGCAATTTTGCACTTACATTTTATGACGTTTATTCAAACTCAAATTTTTAATCGGCAGATTACTCATGAACACCGATTCGTTGATCAGGCGAATCGGCAAGTCATGAAGTTATATTGGTCTGTCGATAAATACGAGTTGAAGCGTCGACGAATTTCATTCAATACAATCTCCATTCGCGATAGGGTTCCGAATCCTACGAGGTAATCCTGAAGAATTCTGAGGTGTATCCGGCGGTGGTATCCTGTATGAGCGGTGGTATCCTGCATAATGCTTCTCAACATTCCCTGATGTCGACGTATAATTTCTGGGAGACACGAGATGCTGTTCCATTCATGTGTCCGCGTCCATACTCTTATTTATGCGAGAATTCGTGGGTTAATATTTTTCAAAGAGCGTACGTCTCATACGAAATATATCCTACGTAATCACGTAATCCCTTTGAAATTTCTATTTCACGTTTAAATAAAGATGCCTCAAACGTGGCTTCAGTATTCCAAGTGATTATTTGCCTAGTTAAATTTCACAGGACACTTGCATGCGAGTTTCAGGAATGCCTTTCTAAGCGTTCATGTCACAATGCAAGTTCCAAATGACTTAAGTTCGTTTCAAGACCTCGAGCAATACCTGATGCAACAACTCAATATGACATCAAAACAAGTCATGGGTGACTAGACTAGGTGATCTCCTCAATTTGATTGTCAGTTTTCGTGCTAGTTTAACCTCAATTAGATATCATATCAGCTTATCCTCAACTTGATGTTAGCTTAACCTGAATCTATACAAATGTTTAACAGATGTGTTTGTAAACATTTATGATAGGTGTATGTGAACTTTTGCAACAACGCAATCAGCAATTTTTACCTCCCAATATTACTGTGATTTTTTTCATTTTTTACCACTAAAGTTTTTTTTTGTTACGCGTAAACCATATTAGCTGATTATATCATTGTCATTAGGTGATCCCCTAAATTCCCTAGACTAGGTGATCCCCTAAATTAGTCAATTTCATTTTCATCCCCTAAATATGTCAATTTCGTATTAATTTAACCTCAATTAGGTATCATGTCAGTAAACCTCAACTTGATGCTCGTTCAACCTGAATCTATACAAGTGTATAACAGATGTGCTTGTAAACATTTATGACAGCTGTGTGTGAACTTTTGAAACAACGCAATCAGCAATTTTTTACCTCCCAATGTTACTGTGAATTTTTTCTCTTCTTAACCACTTAAGTATTATTACGCGTAAACCATATTAGCTGATTATATCATTGTCGTTGTAATCTTCTTATAATCTGATAATCGCTTCTGCCCTCCACTGCCATCGTACAACCATATTAGCTGATTATATCATTGTCGTTGTAATCTTCTTATAATCTGATTATATCATTGTCGTTGTAATCTTCTTATAATCTGATTATATCATTGTCATTATAATCTATCAGCAATTTTTCACTTACCAATACTACTGTGAATTCTTCCTTATTTACCACTACAGTTATTATTACGCGTAAACCATATTAGCTGATTGTATCATTGTCATCATAATCTTTAAAACTTATTCCCTCTTGTATGTGAACTTATGAAAACGCCCTCAGCAATCTATTTGCACCAATGTAGTGATATCGAACTCCAATATTATAACAAATAAATAATAGATGTGTGTGTAAACATCTATGACAACTGTGTGTCACATTTTGTAACATCACAATTAGTAATTTTTCACCAACCAATGTTACTGTGAATTCTTCTCTATTTACCACTACAGTTATTATTACGCGTAAACCATATTAGCTGATTGTATCATTGTCGTCATAATCTTTAGAAATTTATTACCTGTTGTATGTGAACTTGCGAAAACGCCCTTAGCAATCTGTTTGCACCAATGTTGTGATATTGAACTCCATTATCACTCGCTCATGGACTGAGTTTGTGTGTACTCACGAAATCGCGCTAGATTTTTCTTTTTTACTCTATTCTCTCTTACTTAATAAGCTACTTTTTAGACTGAAATATCCCTTTAAGCTTGACTCTGTATTTCGTCTTAAGCTCTATAGTACCTAATTCTTACTTTTACTTATTTTAAATGACTGATCACCCTGTAATATTTGAGGAAATCGATCCAGATTTCAATCATTTGAACAGAATATATCCAAACCTAAACGACTCTCAAGAGTGTAGGTATACTAATATATCAGAATTCAACGAAACTATACGAATAACTGACCGAGATTTCTCACTCCTGTGTTGGAACTGTAGGTCACTCTATCCAAAATTGGAAGAGATACAATGTACTATTACTGAACTTAAATATAACCTAGACGTGATTAGCTTCACCGAAAGCTGGCTAGATGACTCGACTAAAGACATGATTCGATTTGAAAATTATCATAGTTACCATTCGCTAAGAAAAAACCAGCGGGGCGGAGGCATCAGCACATATATATCTAACCACATAGACTCGAGAACCATAGCAAGTGCAACCATGAATCAGGATCATATAGAATCACTCTTCGTAGAACTTTTTAGAGATGGTAAACGCATTGTGCTTGGAACGGTTTATAGGCCTCCTACAGCCTGTCCTATATCCTTCCTGACTGAATTGAATCGTATTATTTCTCAGTTCAACAGGCCCTTATACAATGACATAATAATATGCGGTGACTTCAATTATGATCTACTGAAACATGAAAGCCATGAACCAATCTCTAATTTCCTAACTACCTTTCAGTCTCAATCCTTCCTTCCGATCATTACAAAGCCTACACGAATAACCTCAGAGTGTGCTACGCTGCTTGACAATATCTTTATGACAGACCCTAGTGATTTTCTTGCTGGAATAATTACTTCTGACTTATCAGATCACTTCCCAGTTTTTCTTATTAAGAAAAATGTCTATATTGCTTGCACCAAGGCACGGGCTGAAACTTACTCATATCGTAAAATAAACGAATCAAATCTTGAAGAAATGCGCACCGTTCTAGAAGAATCAATGCCTACATTGCACATCTCTCAACAAAACAATAATACTACGAGCATTGATGAAGCAGTAGTAAAGTTGACTGAAACTATAATGACCGCATACAATCAGTGTTGCCCAATTGTAACTCGTACAGTTACCCCGAAAAATAAACATAAGCCCTGGATTACCAGAGACATCGTGATAAATATAAAGAAACGTCAAGCGTACCTAGCCCTCCTTTGCGAAGGACGAATATCTAGAGAAACATATAACCGATTTAGAAACTATGTAACAAACCAGATAAGAACATCAAAAAAGAACTACTTTACGCTCAAGTTTACTCAATTCAAAACTGACGTTAAAAAGATTTGGCATCTCCTTAACTCCTGCTGTAAACCGAATAATGCCGATAAAAATAAAATTGAATATGTTGTTCAAGATAATGTAAAATATCATGAGAAGAAAGAAATTGCTAATCTCTTTAACAACTTCTTCGTAAACGTAGGGAAAACAATAGCTGATGGTATTCCAAGTGAACCTACTGATCACCTGGAATTTATGGATCATATTCGAGAACCCAACTCCTTTTTCTTTACGCCTACAAACTCCTCCGATGTAATTACGTGCATAAACAACATGAAAAATAAATCGAGTGGATTACAAACGTTTCCGACTAAAGTACTTAAAGTTATTGCTGACATTGTAGCCCCACTGATATCAAATATTATTAACCAGTCTCTCTTACTAGGCACTTTCCCGAACTCCCTCAAAGTTGCTAGAGTAACCCCTATCTTTAAAAGTGGTGAAAAAACCTGTGTAAACAATTATCGACCTATCTCCATTCTACCAATTATTAGCAAAGTATTCGAAAAGATTGTGTATAAAAAAGTGTACTCTTATTTTGAACAAAAATCATTTCTTTACGATAAACAATACGGTTTTCGCTCTAAAAAATCAACAACACAGGCTATATTAAATCATTTACAATTCCTCTATTCTAATATAGATGAAGGAAAGCCTGTCTTCTCTGTATTTCTTGACTTCCGAAAAGCATTTGATTGTGTGGACCATAAAATACTATTATCGAAACTACACTGTTATGGCATTCGAGGGATTGCCCATGATTGGTTCAGATCATACCTAACAAATCGGAAGCAATACGTTGTCATTGACGACGCAAAATCAGACCCACAGACAATTAGCCATGGAGTTCCACAAGGATCTGTTCTCGGGCCTCTCTTGTTTCTGATTTTTATCAATGATATTGTAAAATCTACATCATTCTTCAAATTCATACTTTTTGCCGATGACAGTACGCTTTCTGCGGTCCTTCCGAACCAAAATCCTGCTATGATTGTGGAGAGTATAAATACTGAACTTCACAAGGTTTCATCGTGGCTCAAAGCTAATAAAATAAGCCTAAATATCGATAAAACAAATTATATTACTTTCTCATACAAGAAAGATGTATCTCTCCTATGCATTAAAATTGGCGAAGGTGAAATCGAAGAAACCAACTCATGTAAGTTTCTGGGCATCATAATAGATAAACATCTGACCTTCAAAGAGCACATCACTCATATTAGTTCTAAATTATCAAAATCCATCGGAATCCTAAATAAAGTTAAAAATTTTCTGCCTGAAACAGCTTTACAAATGCTCTACCGTACGCTCATTTCCCCATACTTGCAATACGGAATAGAAGCATGGCACGGAACTGATAAAAATAAAACCAACAAAATTTTTACTCTGCAGAAAAGGGCTGTCAGAGCGGTAAAGAACCTAGAATATAATGCTCACACAAATGATTCTTTCAAAAATTTACAAATACTTAAACTTTCGGATCTCTACAAAATCTCCATCTGTAATTTCATTTACAAAACATTAAGAAATGATGGCGACAATAGCCTAAGACAATTATTGACTGCGCAAACTGGTCATCACGACCATTTAACCCGAAATAGAAGTAAATTCATGCTTCCTTATTATTCAAAGGCCAGGTCGCAACACAGTATTCTCTTCGTTGGAACCAAAACTTGGAACTCTATACCTGCAGAGATCCGTGAATGTAATTCGTACAAAGTATTCAAAAAACATCTTGAGTCTCACTTCCTATCAGAATATTAGTAGTGTAAGATCACCGTGTCGAAATCTTGCCTCCTACATGTAACTAATGATAATGTCATAATGTAACTTGCCTTGTGTACCATAACCAATCTTCTCTCTGCTCTTGAATCGTTTTATCGAACATACTGTTAAATATAGCCGACTTGTAAAATATCGAGTTAATTATCTCAATGATCAGTCTAATGCGAAACTAGGTTAAGTGAACTAGGTTAAACTTTTGTACACCCTAGAATAGCGTGATGGTAGGATGCCCTAGAAGTCGCTGAACTTATTCGGGCCCACAGGTAGCTATATTCAAACTTGTCCATTGTACTAGACTTAAGAAACATTCTACCTCTGTATCTCCTGAGGTAAATAAATTGTTTAAATTGTTTAAATTGTTTAAATACTCCATAATATAAAAGCAATGTTATTGTTTCATATGAGTGCCCATTTTATAAAAGCATTTTGAACGCTAGTACATCTAGGCCCCCTAGAATATTACATGCTTTAATTTCGTTTATTCTTCCTTCCTCATGGTGATGCTCCGTCGCTCTGTGGTGCTTTCCACTTTGAAGTCTTAAGTACCTATTACTTGAGCAGCCCTTTTCTGGCTCTGCTGTTGGCTAACGATGTGTTTCGCCGCAAGTTTGACCACAAGCAACTCTGAGGCAATTACTTGTGCCCTCCGCATTCTTCTGAACATGGTGCAAAATTTCCAGCTGTACATACATCTTCTTCGTTTCCCAATGCAACGCTAGAATTTGTTCTACAGTCAAATCTTTCCAATACAAGTGCGATGAATCCCCTATGTCGTGTCGTTGCTCTCTGTTCTTCGTTCTTATAAGCAATTACTTGTATTCCACGTGATTCTTCCTTAATTTGCTGTTTATACGAGACGCATTCGTGTTATGCAATGTTCTGGCCTGTTTTGTGCTGAAGTACTTACTACGCTAATCTACCAAGGAAATCAATTACTTAAGTCTGAAGAAATGAAACACACTATTGTCTACAGCAAGAATGAACACGCTACTTTTAATATAATGCTAAACATATTCTCCCCGTTGCGAGTCAGCGAACGGTTTCAACGGTATTGATAAAATCAACAAGCCTGAGATAACCTCAGCCTAAGCACTTTCAGATTAAACTAATTAATTCGCTAGCGTTATTTCGTATTAAGCGCGTACGCTTTACGAGATGCTGGCGAGGAAATATATAAGCATACTACAAAGGAAACAAAGTACTCCTCTTGAGAAACACACGAAGTTAACCTAATGAACGCTCAATTTCCCTTTACTTAGCAAGAAAGAAAAATGAGAATTAAGCATAGTATAAGGTTAGATCACTCGAACAAGATTTTCGTCTAGACGAAATTTCTTGTGAGCAAAGAAAGTTGGAGTTACATAACCTAGAACATATTCCTACTGAACGAAGCATCACACTCTAGTGAGTGAGATTAGATTTAATTCACAGCTAGAATTACACAATTCTACTAAAAAACACATTTAGATTAAAACAATACAGCGCTAAAAAAAACTCACTCCTACGCAAGAGTTTTTCTAAAATTAAACACACAAGAACACATCCCGCAAAGTCAAGTTGCCGCATGATTTCAGTCCTCTGCAGTTCGTTTCTAATTGGCGATTCACCTACACCGAGAACGCAGAATGTAGCTCCGCTGTGTCCTGGACGCAGCTTGACGTGCATTTCCCGCGCCTCCTGTCCTCATGTCTTGCTCTCCGCTCTCGCCTGTATTGCCAGCCCCTACTGGCGCAGCCGTGTCACCCTCATGGCAAGGGTAAGCCTCCCCTCTGAGAAACGCCACCTTCAGCCTATCTAGATGCACTCTCTCTACACGTTCATCATAAAGTGCTTTAATAGTTGCATTAAACTCGCTTTTTCAAATTATTCGATACGGCCCAATCCAATCCGTCGGCCATGCGCCGTCAGCTTCAGGCCTTCCGGTCGGATTATGTAGCAGAACAATGTCGCCCACATGGACTTTGTTGTTCTTGACTCCTCGCTCTTTTAATTGTACCGACTTGTCGTGTGACGCTTTTGATTTAGTTTTAACAACCTTGAAGGCATTGTGAAGACGTTCAGTTACTTCTGCCGCGTAGTTTTCTCCCAGAGAGTAATCTATTCGCGGGGTTTTTAGCCATTCAATGATTGGAATGTCAGCATCTCTACCAAAGAACAAATAGAATGGAATTTCTTCAATAACGCTCTGGTAGCTGGTATTCAGTGCCAGGCACGTCCAAAGAAGTGCATCAGGCCACGAAGATTGATCGCTGGCGGCAAGGTGTGACAAAATAGTCTTGATATTCTGATTTTGCCGTTCGGTCATCCCGTTTGATTGGGGATGATATGCTGATGTGTTGTAGTATTTTATTTTCAATTTTTCACACACATTTCTGAATAAAGCAGACGTGAACTCGGTGCCCCTGTCTGAGATGAGCGTCTTGGCTGGGCCGTACGTAGTCACGAATTTAGTCAACGCTTTCGTTACTTCCTCAGTTGTCTTGCTTCTGAGCGGGAACGCTGCAACATATCTACTGAAGTGATCGACCACGGTCAGGATGTACTTGTGGCCCTCATTCGACACTGGCATTTTAATTAAATCAACACCTACTCTGTCCAGAGGCTTGTCAATTTCAGGGAATGAACCCATGCTAACACAAATGCGATTGTTGATCTTACGTTTCTGACACTGAATGCACGAATCGACGTATTTGTTAACGTCACGCGCCATGTTAATCCAGTACCCGAATTCCATGAGCTTTTTCCACGTTTTAGCTCGACCTTGGTGTGCACCGATTGTGCTATCATGCGCTAACGTTATTGCCGCTTCTCTCAGAGCGTCTGGCACAACGATCAAAAGCCTTGTTCTATTAGGCTTTTGTTGCGTCTTTCTGAAATACAATATGCCTCCGTCGGTCAAGATTTCGGATTTCAGAGCGAGACTTGGAGCGTCCCCTAATTTGTCTCCTTCAAGATACCTCAGCACAGGCCCCCAAACAGAATCTTTCAATTGTTCTGCCCTCACATTTTCTTTCTGCAAACTAATTTCCGCCTCTTGTACACTGGGTGTTTCATCCAACATCGACGTGACGAACACTGTTTTAGGGGCTTCGTCGTCTTGGTTTTTCTCTTCGTTGTTGTTCGCAATATTTCTCGACAACGCGTCGGGTACCACGTTCTGAGCTCCTGGGCGATAAATCACCTCAAAATCATATTGAGAGTGTTAAGGCATACCTCATAATTCTGTTGTTCTTGGTATTTTTACCTTTGAACAAATATTTAAGAGCCGTGTGATCAGTAATTACAACAAATTTATTACCGTGCAAATAAGGTGAAAAGTGATTTACAGCGGCGACCACTGCTAATCCTTCACGTTCAGTGATTGAATAACGTTTTTCAGCATCATTGAATCTTTTGCTGAAGAATCCAATCGGTTGTTCCTTGCCATTACATTTTTGTGCCAGGACCGCGCCAGAGCCCTCATTTGAGGCATCACAGCTCAAGTAATACGTCTCATTTAGAGAAGGCTTCTTCAGAACTGGAGCTTCTATCATGAGCTGCTTAAGTTTACAGAAGGCCCGCTCGTGTTCTTCCTTCCACTTGAATTTTTGCCCCTTCTTAGTCAGAACATTAAGGGGTGCAGCGGTTGTAGCGAAATGCGGAATGAACCGCCGGTAGAAGTTGAGTGCAGCGACGAAGGAGCGGACTTTGCGTGCGGTCGTCGGCCTAGGGTAATTCTGCATCGCATCCACGTTCTTGGGATCTGGAATAAGTCCCTCACGACTGATGTAACAACCTAGGTACTTCACTTGTTTTTGCGCAAATTTGCACTTGTCTAAGCCTATTTTTACTCCGGCACATTGAAACTCGTGCAACACTTCCCTTAAATTTTCTAGGTGACTCTCAAAAGTCATAGAGCTGACGCACACATCGTCCAAATAAATGGCGGCGAATTTTCCAAGCTGCCTTTTCAGAACATGACAAATTACTCTCTGGTACACTGATGTTGAACACTTGAGTCCCATAGGGAGCCTAGAGAATTCGAAGTTTCCCTGTCGAGTTTGAAACGCCGTGTACTGCTTGCTTTGTTCATCGAGCTCAATTTGATGGAAGGCTGATTTTGCATCGACAATCGAGTAATACTCTTTGCCAGCTACCTCTTCCAGTGTCCCTATAATGTTGGGAATCGGGTAGTGCTCGTTCACTACCCGCTTGTTTACAGCTCGCAAATCAAGGCAAATTCTGTGGCCCCCCCAGGCTTCCTTACTAGTACGAGTGGGTTTTTCCAAGCACTTGTACTCACTTGCACAACTCCACTTTCAATCATCTCCGAGACCTTTTTATCAATAATTTCTTGGCTGGTGTACGGAATACGCCATCCTTTTGTTTGAATTGGCCTGTAATCACTCAGCAAAATTTTGTATTTTACTCCTTTAACGTGGCCAATGTCCATCTCATCTGCACTAATCGTCTTGTGATATTCCTTTAGCAGGTTTCTGACTTGCCCTTGTTTTTCAGCATCCAAGTGACTGAGATCGAGCTCATCAATTTGCTGAAAGCGCTTTTCTCTGCGGAGATTTTCTGTTTCGCGGTTTTCATCATTATCCTCTTCTGCAGTTGCATTTTCATTCGAGATTTCGTGGCATGTTGCAATTATTGCTCCTTCAGTCAGAGTGATTTATTCGGCAAAAGGGTTAAGTACAGGCATCAAAACATATCCATTTTGTACCTTTGCTGCGGTGGCTCCGACGTAAGGCGCCCACATAATTCTAGGCTCAAAAATTACCTCCTTTCCATCAAACTTGACATCTGCTCGGCACTTCACCATAGTTTGCGTGCGAGGCTTCACTGTAATGTCCTCAGCGAGAGTGACCGATGCTTCCTCCCACGTTACCCACAGAATTTT
This sequence comes from Morinoia aosen, assembly GCA_030386875.1. Taxonomy (NCBI): domain Eukaryota; kingdom Metazoa; phylum Arthropoda; class Malacostraca; order Amphipoda; family Talitridae; genus Morinoia; species Morinoia aosen. The sequence continues at coordinate 85,671,559 of CM059567.1, read as the reverse complement.
CGGAGAAGCGGGTCCTGGGGCTGAAAACATGTTCACGTGAGTACCAAAGAATGATGCCCGACGTTTTCAGAAGTCTAGCTTTGCGTTGACTTTGTTCATTACTTTCACTCCTATTAGCAGGTCTCCTGGGAATGCATTTTCCCGCACAACAAAGCATCTCTTTACAATTTTCTGACCGTTAACTTTGATTGGCACATTAATCTTTCCCAGCACCGGTACGGGTTCCTCTCCAATTGTTTTTAATGCAGTCGATGTTCCTTTCACACTAGCATTTTTAATCCCCGCAACCACACGCAACCATATATTTGCTCCGGTATCAAGAAGCGCGGTTACAGGTGTACCATTTACTTGGAGTATAACGCTTGGATTTATTATTGGAGCTAACGGTCTCCTATCCCGTTTTTTGGCTGTCCTGCAAAATGTTGCACTCTGCAATCAGCTCTTAGGTGCCCAAATTTTCCGCAGTTGACGCACGGCGGTGGCACTGCTCTATACTGTGCTAAGTTCACTACAGGTGCAGGTGGTACTTCCTGATACGGCTGTGGTTCTCTTGCGTGGTAAATTTGGTGCTGATGACTCCTAAGTCTGCCTCTTTCGCTCCAGTGTGGCGCTTCATAATTTCCTCTTCGATGATAAGGAGAATGTCGTATCTGCCTGTTCCTTTCACTCCAGGGTGGCACTTCATGATGGTAGCCTCTTTGCCGTTGTGGTGAATACCGCATCGTGTGGCCGACACGTGCAGTCTCATGCTGTGGCCTCCTCTCGCTTCGCTGCGCTCACTCTCTCTCCGGTTCCCTCCTCTCTGTCGTTTCCCTTGGTACTGGTACTATCCGTCGATTTTCCACTTCGATTGCCATGTCCCTCAATTCTTGCACTGTCGTAGGTCGCGCATCACTTCGAAAGGGTCTCGTGATGTCTGCCCTTAATCCGAGCCACATCAAATCTATAATGACTCGTTCCGGATGTTCTAGATAATTCTCGTTGTACAGCCTTTCCAGGCGCGTCAGGTACTCTGAAACTCCCTCTCGGCTTGTTTGCTTCTTGGTTACTATTTCAAACAGCGCTTGAGTCGGATGTTTGACTTGGTCGGCGTATGAGCGCAGCCAGGTTTCTGCTTCTCGTAGGTTCGTTAGTGTACCAATTATTTGATTGCATTCCTTTGCCTCTTGTGGACCTAGGCATAGGAAGAAGGCATGCACCTGCTCGCTGTTATTCAGATTACCAGTCAGAAACTTCAACCTTGCCATATGTTCCCCCACGTCATCGCCCCTCCTGAATTTAGCCCCAATGGCCCCCACGCAACTGGTTACCACGGGCATATTAACTTCTTCCTCTTCGGGCTGTGGTGGCGTTGCTGGCTCATTTCTGCGGCCGTTGTTCCTTCGTCCTCTCCCAGGCATGCTGCTAATCTTCTTTGAATACGAACTTCACGACTTCACAAATAATCACTCACGCTCACGCAGTTCATTAACAAGAAAATTACTCACTGTGAATTTTCAACATCACGTTACCTTAATTATTCAAGCTCCTGAGAAATATATTTAGATCAATTTTTATCCCCCTTTGATCTCTTCAAAATTTTCAGCTGTATATCATTACACACTTGTTAGCTTCTCGTTCTGTAACAATGACAATTTATCGCTCTCGAAATGATACACTCTCCAATCGTTGTAGCACTTCATAAGCTGGGGTACGCACTAAATTTCACTTCAACACGCGCATGTAAAACACAACAAAAATATCAAAACATACAATACTGCTGTTAACTCACCGATTTAAATAAAATTTTTGATCACTTGGATCCTGCCAAATTTAGATGTCACGAGAAATGGGGCCGTCTCCTCTTGTTAACATTTCATTAACAAGAAGATCAGGTTCTCGGAGTTGAGGGAACGGCAAACCTCCATGACATTCCACAATACACAAAATATGAGGATGTATCAAGAACACAGTCACTAAGAACAAAAACAATAATTGTATACTAAAATTAGAGCTGTACTCACCGATGGTAGATGACCCACTTACGCAGCGCATTTTCTGAGCGCCCTCCGTGGTGTTACGATCGATCGCTTCTAATATTGTGGGACATGATACGCAGGGAAAAATATGCTAACATTTATGATTTCCAGCTATACGCCATACAAACATCAATGAGCGTACACACAATGAATGGTATTAGGAGTGATGCAAATTAAGTAATGGAATCAAACAGCATACGCCAAATCACTCACATCACATAACTATACTGTATTTTCCCGGCTGGCCAGCCTTTTCCCGCATATTACTTACACTCCCAAACATAACACAAGTAATGCCTACAATATCTCAGCGCTTCCAGCAGCACGGGATGTGATCATTACTTCGACCTTCGCGTTCATGAGCCGCCACAACTTCAGTTCAAATCACTGTCCTAGACACAGTTCAAGGAAATTTGTTGCTAATTGCCAGATTCGTAGCTCCCGAGCATTCCCCTTTCTTGTGTGCTCCTTATCCACAGGACTTCTTATGCACAGGCCTCCCTCCTGCAAGAGCAATTTATAACTCGTTTATCCCTGATTGCCCTAGTTACGTTCCCTCAAAATATCTCAATTTTTACAGCACTGAATGCCAATAAATTTCCCTAATATTTATTTTAACAAAATACATATTTTTTCTTTTTCTCAAGAACCTGTGTTTCTCTTACCCGCCCCGAGACGTTGCAGCTAACTGTTAGATTAAATTATTTCCACGCTGGTTGAATTTTACTTTACTTCTATGAAAGTAAAAACGAGAAAATGTATAAATTTTTGGTTACATTATAACGTCGCCTTTAGTATAAATTTTCAATATATCCAATAACCACTTTTCATTATATCTTTGAGCACGTTTGTTACAGCGAACACACCCGCGTTTTATTTCTTCTACTTCGCGCTCCACCGTTGACTGCAGAACTACCTTTTGTTCCTCAGATGCCCCGCGTATTTTCTCGAGGGTTGTCCCCTCTCTCACATTCGACCTATAAGAATCTTCGGAAACTCGAAGCGCCCGCCTACCTCTTTTCTAATTGGTAGTCCCGCAACTCGCCTTTATTTCTTTCTTAGCCTCATTGTTTCTCACGCTCAGCTCCTTCGAAACCGACCGTTGGTTTGCCGCCTCTCTCGGCTTAAGTGTCTCGATTTATGTTTTGACCACAAGGTGACTTTGTCTGCGCATGGGTAGGCATTTTTCCGAGCGTCTAAAGTTTCCAAGGGCTCGCCCGAATGAAAAAATTGCTAACACCACAAAATTGACCCCTCCAGAAACAACACACAATGTAAACAGCCATCGTCCGAGCGCTCCACCTAACATTGCTGAGCCCAAAAAAAGACATATATGTTGAAGCGACCCTCCTGTGCTGCTGGGATTTACTGAGATATTTATAAGCAAGCACCAAATTTATTACACACAATTAAAATTTTCCCTAAATCCTCATTTCTTTTCAATTCACAAAAATGGTTATTCTTAACAGATTCTCGACAAATAAAAATGTAATTTAGTATCCTTCGACATACCCACCATTTCTCTCAAGGCAAGCATTACTTCTAGTCACTATCAAACAAAGAGTTTTGCGGATCATTTCACCGTTTTCTATAAGTCCTTGAAACACTTCAACTCGTTGTCGAAGAATTATTAACGATGGAGGTGATGTTTTGAAAACGCGTTCCTTCACAGTAGGTATTGAGAAACAAAGAAGATCACCGGTGTTGTTTTTAAAACTTTTCCTCTGAACAAATAATTTTTCTGCCTTTTTCAGTAAATCGATCACTGTAAAGTGGTTATTAATTAAACGATTTTCAAAAACCTAAATCATTCGTAAAATGAAAAGAAGAACCAATATAAAATGAAACATTCTTTTAATGGCAAACGTTTCGGAATCTCTGATTCCATCATAAGTGCTGTAAAACAAGGTATGAAATACCTACAAAGAATTACCTTTTGAAATACCTACTGTGAAATATCGTCTGTGATGTATCGTCTAAGTACCTGCGGTACCTAGACGATACATTCGTTTTGTTTCGTTCACAGGAAGAGGCCCTAAAATTCTTTGACTAGATAAATTTCATCGCGCCAAGATAAATTTCACAATGTAAACTGAGCAGAATGATAAATTGCCATTTTTAGCCGTTCTCGTAAAGAAAACTAATTCAATGTTCACCACCTCTGTTTATAGAAAACCAACATTTACGGGATTATGTACCAATTTCTTCAGTTGCATTTACATGGGTTATATTAAAACAAGTGTCGCTACATTATTGCATAGGGCATACTGTATTTAAAATTCAAATATAATATTTCACGATGAAGTGAAATATATCACAAAGTTAATTGTACAAAATAAATACCCTGTATTTTTACTTAACAATCTGGTTAAAAAGTTTTTAGACAAAAAACTTTCCTCTCCGTGTACAATTTTGACCGCACCAAAGAAGAAAGTTTTCGTCGAGCTCCATTCTTGGACTATCTTTACAAGGAGATGAGAAAGGATTTTTTATCTCTGATACACTCTCATTTTACTTTCATTGAAGTGTTACTATTTTATAGAAATAGTTTTAAAATGAGTTCATTTTTCAATAGGAAAGAACGTTTGGAAGAGTGCCTGAGAAATGGTTGTGTCCACTTGTATAAATGTGATTGTTGCCTGCAGTCCTATGTTGGAAGTACCACAATCCAGCAATTTATTCGTCACATCCAACACTCGGGTATCTCCCATATAGAATCGGCCGTCCATACTCATCTCCCTCCAAGTCAGCCATCAGAGATCATTGCCATAGTTCAAACCACCCTTTCAAAAGTTCCAATTTCTCCATACCATGTAGAACTGCAGAGGAATTTGACCTTAGAATTTTGGAATCATTGTTCATTTTTACCCATAGACCTCAGCTAAATAATGATCAAAGTGCGATGGAATTAAATATTGCCCCAACTGTGTAAATAGGAGTGTGTTGGAATGTGTGTGTGTCCGTGTGTGTGTGTGTGTTTTGTTTGTGTGTGTGTGTGTATGCAGTTCTGTTACTTTGTGTAGATGATATTGTGTGTTGGTTTGATTGCTAGAATTTAGGTGTATGTGTACGCATGGCTTCGAATGTTTAAGAGAAATTGTGTTTTCATTTTTAATGGTTAAGCAGTTATTTTTTTGATGTAGGTATAGTGATATTAATTTCTTATAGCTTTTTCGCAATTTGTTCAGTATCGTTTTTCATTCCTTGTTTTACAGCACTGATGATGGTATCAGAGATTACGAAACGTTTGCCATTAAAAGAATGTTCCCTTTTATATTGGTTCTTTTTTTCATTTAACGTATTAGATTTCCCAGAAATCGCACTTTTAATTCTATTAAATTATTCGAAAAGGAAACATGATTTACCACATTGTGAAAAAAAGACAATTTAAATATGTTAATCTAAAGAGGAGATAGAATCAATTAAAAAGTCGGGGACATTTTTGTGGAACACCCGGTATATTTAATTACTATAATTGTTTCTGTATTAATTAATTCAACAAGCACTGCAACTGCAAGTCTACAAGACTTTATTGACTTGACATAAATGCACACCCAACCGCAACCGTAATTCAACATGCATTGAGCCACTTACCGGCGTTGTGTATTACGTCATCGTGATACGTCCTGAGATGGTCTGAATCCCGGCCCCGGCCATGGTAAATTTGATAACCCCGGCCCCGGCCCGGCCCCGGCTTGACAAATTTGTTGACCCCGGCCCCGGCCAAATTTTCAACCCCGGTCGGTCTATAACCCCCACGACCAATCCGTCGATTTGGAAATTGTTGGTCAAGAAACCGCCGCACATTTAGAGCATAATGTGCCGGAGCTCCATCGTGTTGAAACCAAAGTCGTCTACGAATACCTAATGGCACATTTTCCAATAAACCAGGAAGGACTTCTTCAAGAAAGATTTTGTACACATCTCCAGTAAGACGCTCTGGCAGAATGTATGGACCAATGAGTTGATTGTGCACGATACCTGCCCAAACATTGACAGTGTAGCGATGTTGGTGATGACGTTCACGGATGAAATGAGGGTTGTTCTGCTGCCATGAGTGAAAGTTATGATAATCAAAAATTCCATCTCGGCTGAAGGTTGATTCATCGGTAAACAACACACACTCTGCAAAATTGGCATCTTCTACCCCCCGATCTAAAAACCACTGCGCGAATCGCCCACGAGGACCATAATCAACGGGAAGGAGACCCTGGACTCTCTGGAAGTGATACGGATGATAATTATTCCGGTTCAACACATGCCGCACTGTACTACGGTCACGAATACCCAAAGATGCTGCTGCGGCACGGGTGCTCGTACGCGGGTTTCTACGGAAATGTTCCAACACTTCTTGTTCTCGATGATAATTTATTGGGCGACCAACGTCTACTCTGTTTACACTAAAACTGCCGGTTTCCGTCAATCTTCGGAGCAATGCAGTGAATAAATAATCGATGATCAGGGACATCTCGATTAGGGTAACGTTCGTGATTGATTCTCGCGGCACGTCTTGCATTACCATTAGCAGCACCATAAGTGAAATGCATGTCTGCCATTTGTGCATTTGTAAGGCGATACATCTTACCACTTCAGTGCCAGGGTGCTAACTGACAAAAGATACGCAAACGCTTCTCACCAGGGGTCGCTAACGTTGACAAGGAATTTCCAGAAATTTCCTGAATCTGTGAATTAATGTTTTAAACTGAAAATAAAACATGTTCGATTCTGCCAACACTTGTTCATTCTAATTCCCCATATTGCCCTTATTCCTGTCTGTAGCGAAATCGCTATTGTGTTCTTGTAGCGTACCATTAAAAACTTCTAAGCCCAATAATTAAAAAACTAAGCGTTTTTCGATTTTTTCACTGAGGAAAAAGTGTTTAAATTTGTATTTTCTACTAGTAGCCGAAGTTTGTACCAAGAAACACCCTATACATTATTTCCACCAACACCCTATATATTATTTATACATTTTATTTACAATCCGCAGTTTGAATATAAAATTATGAATATGTATTATTTGTAAACGATAATACAAAATGATGATATATTGTCCAGATGATAATACAACATTCCAGGTAAAATTTATGTTTTTTGCCTCAAACGAAAAATCCTCATTTTCTAAATTCAAAAAATAAAAGTTCATGAGTTTTATGCTAGAACGAATTCAAAGACAGTTTTGAAATCCTTGAAACATTTCTAGCAAAGTAATCGACTTCGATTTGCTAATTTTTTTTTTGTACGTTCAATTTTTATTATCGAAGTTCAAAGCAAAAATTTTGCATATACAGTATTTGTTAGTGGTCAAAAATAGCATTTTAAAAGAAAAGGACAATATTAAAAAATCAAGTCGATTAGTTTGTTTGAAATGTTACAAGGATTTCAAAAATGCCTATGAATTTGTTCTAGCATGAAAACTCATTGACTTCTATTATTTTCATATATCCCTAGAAAATCACAAAAAAGCAAATATTTCATTTTTCCTCAAAAGCTAAGACCTAAATCGAAAAAGTTACATGCGTAAAAAATGTTTATTTTCAAATATTCATATACGGGCTAAATTTCAAATGAATTGGATAAAAAATTAATGATAGATGGGTTGACCCCCTCCAGTTAATATCCGAATATTTTCTATGAACTGTGATACATTTTATCTAGGGTTTGGCAAATCCCGTTCCTTTAACTTTGTTTTTGTCCTACAAATATTCGTAGTTTAGCCTGAATAATGTTGAAAATTTTCATAAAATTTTAGGTACGAGGCTAACACTTGTTTGACTTGTACAAACACAAAACGTCTGTATCACAGGCTTCTTTGTAAAGAATTACAAATATTTGAGACTTTCGTAAGAAAAACATAAGAAAGGAATGAAGACTTACCGTCACCAAAACACGTCCGACACATCTGAGCTGAAGAGTTGCATAATCTTGAGAATAATTGAATAACTTTGGTTATACTGTAGGGGAGGGTGATGGTTCAGGAACATAAACTTTGAAAAACCATTGGAAAGTGAGACCTGACGAATATTTTTTATAAATTTCTAGCAACATTTTCACTCTGAAACTAAATCCTGAAGCAGGGTTTCATTTCCCCTTATTTTTTGTCTTCTATCTGACGAACACAGACGAGCGTCAATTACTGCACAATATTTTGAACTCCCTTTATCATAAATACATTTCTGTTTTGCAGAAGCATGCGCGCACATAATATCTGAAAATCTTCCTAATGACGTCGCAAATGTCTGTAAAAATTTAAGAGTTTACTTGAGGAGCGCAAGCTGCTGCGACAGTAACGCAGCATTTGTAAGAACTTATTGGACACCCGGGGCTCAAAGAAATAGTTTACGCGGCCGCGCTAATAACCTTCCTGAGGAAAAATTTATGTCTGCAGTCGTGGCGCCAGGAACGATTTGTTCGTATAATTCTGTACAACTCTGTTCACGGCACTAATTCTTTCTGCGCTAATTTGTTTACTTAAGAAAGGGAACAATTTCTTAGGAGTTGGGGTCTAAATACTTTATCTTAGCCCAACCAAATGTTATTCGAGCTTAAGTATTTGGAGAAAATTCGAAATTTTTACTTTGTGCTTTTTCACTTCGCAAATCGGAAAATGAACACGACAAAAAATGTTATCCCTTTCGATATTATTATTTTAGGAGTGGATCTAACCCTTATCATATTCTGTAAAAATGATATACTGTTGAGCTCTTTTGATAGCCTCTTACTTGAAATGCGGACTTTTTCGTCATTGACGATCCATACAAGTCCTTCAATTCATACCTAATGGCAGCTCATCCGCGGCAAGCATCCGTTTGCTAAAAACTTTTGAGTATCTTGCGAAGGAGAGCGAGGAAAAGCTAGGTTAATGGAAAATGAAACAATTCACTTTTTGGCTCACAACTGACGGCCAATTGCATGAAGTCGAAAGCAACAAGAGGATTCAATGCCGCTGGGCCATGTAAAAACTACAAACTTTCAGAATACCATTTTGCTTATCGTGAGGCCAAGAATGATATTAATCTTTATGATACATTTTGCATCAATCTCATCCCAACTAATAACATCTACACATTTTTTAACGAAACTTCCACAGATAGTTAACGACATAGATCACTGCTATGTGATGTGTTGGTGAGAACTAAGCAACTAATTTTTTTTTATCTAAATCGAGCTACGGATTGCTTTACAATCGAAGGAGCGGATAATATACCTAGTGCATTTAAACATATTTTCTCACAAATCGTGGCCTTAAATTGTACTTCATTAGACAAGCGCTCGAGATCAATACTTTAGTGCCAACTTCCATAATGAGATCGTTACCTATATCCTAGAATCTTCAACATAGGAATAAGTCATAAGTGAATCGGTTATTTGACTTTTATTTTATGAAAATATACGAGATTGATAGAATTTTCTGTAGTTATAAACCTTCAGTTTGCCCTTGAACCTCAATTACTTGCCCAACCGGAACCTACATTACTTGTTATAAAATGATTTATCGCGCAACAAGCTTTACAAGTAAGTTCAATGTACACAGGAATGAAACTATCTTATTCAAAATAATATGACAATCATCGGTGCCGAATATTTATCTTCATATCGTCTGCAGAAGTTATTTGACACATCTTTTGTATTCACCTGATCAATGAAACTACTTGTATTCATTTATTACGCCCAAAGCCCGTCAAGTTGTCATTCTGTGCTACCTCTGCAGCATTATACCTACAGCATGCGAACACGGCTATATGGTCTGTGAAAATTCAACATCGATGCTCATGAACTTACATTCTTTAAAACCTGCACACATGTTATCCTCCCACTCTATTTTAGTAGAAGAATATCTCCCTGAACAGAATACGCTTGTTTAGCATCAGAAGAAATTTCACAGGCGAAAAGACTCACACCTACCCAGATGGCGCAGGCTTTTTGAATTATTTTCAATTATACAGTAATATTTTTGCAATCATTTATGAAAAAATTCTGAAACCCGTGACTACATTCAATAAATTTACCAATTGGAGAATAAAAGGAATCATTTCATGAATATGGATTTTGTGTTAATGCACAAGGAAACTGTTTTCCAGATGGTAATGTGAACCCTCACCATAGTCACTTATCTTAGTCGGAATCAGAACATAAACAGGCGATTATATGAGATTAAACAGTTCTACATTTAAAAATTTTGGTCCTCACCTCTACTCTATTCAGAAAGGCAATTATTATGAGTTTTAGCTATTTCTACAAGACCTGTGTGGTATGTTGAAGTTTTCACATTTCCAAGTATACATCAGTAGTTAATTAAGAGCAAATGGCGCACGGTGCAAGGGGTCAAAAACTCGCTTAAAGCCTGCTCGGCTGACCAACCGTCAACAGAAGCTGTTAGGTTGACGGAGAAGACGAAAGGAAGTAAAAGCAGTCATCCAGCGACGCGACATTTCAGGGAGACGCTTGTCAGTGCCGTGAGATAACCGTTAAAGTTCCCAAGCCTACAACTCACAGATATTTATGAATAAACTAACAAAATTTCGAATGCGTTTGATTCGGAAGCTCGGGAGAGAGGTTACACAAACATATGGTGTCGTGTACACAGTCCTAGAGTTTCAATTATTGTCTGCGGGCTAGTGAAATAGTGGCTTGATTAAAGACGAACGTCTATGAATTGTGAGAATTTTTTCTTTGAACTAAATTTTGTCGAACTTCGTCACGAAGAGCGGAATAGTAAAATGGAAACTGGTTTTAAGCACACCATTACATCTTCATATTCCGTTTCTTCTTTAGAGTGCGTGAAAGTATTCTTCTGTCCTCTTTACTTGACGAAAAAATACATGTGAGAACTCATGAAACTGTCCAAGACGTACGTACATTCTTGTTTTCGTGAGTACATGTTTTTTATTCCTCAATGCCAAAGTAAATATGCTAAGAATCACCTTAGGTTAGTAGTAACTGCAATCGAAGCGATCATGCGTATATGTCTGCAATTAGATGCATCGTCTCATTTAGAGCTTTCAGGATACGATGTCAATGAGCCTGTACCTCATTCAATGTGATATTTGATCAAGTGGACGACTAGCCCATCAAATCAAAGCAAAGCTTAAATGATTGAGAAAAATAAGTTTTGTTTCGAATTGAATGAGAGTCATTCAACTAAGAACTGTTTGAAATGAAAGCCTTTTTACTTCCCTTCAATTAATTTAAAATGTGTCATCTGTGAGGGTGCGTAATTTCAGACTAGGAGCTCTCACAGAGCTGTAGAAAAATAATAAACACAACAGAAGCTTGTAATGACGGAACACTGCAGCTTAAATTTCAATCATTTTTTTCCGGTAAGCAATATTGCATCGTGGGTCAATTTTATCCTGACTCTTGATGACAGCAACTAAATAAATGAAGGCAATGTTCTATAAATACGAATTTCATTAAAATGCGCACTTTCTGCAATATTCTAATTGCACGGATACCATTGCTTCTATCTTTTGACTTTGAAGCGAAAATTAAAATTAGAGATTCTCTTTGAGCTCAAAAGAAAATGTCCTTTTCATTCCATCTTTAACCAGAAGAACTACATAGTTTTTCCGTTCGGCGCCTACATTCTTATAGCCTTTGAAGAGCTGCAAAGTATCTTTTTTTCGAGGAAGAGCAAAAATCGGCCAACGTTCTGCATGGCGTTGCTCAGCAAGATACTTTTTTGCGACGGGTGGCAAAAAAACTGATTTTTTTACTCTCGGAGCAGGTAACATTCTATTAACGTTGGAGGTTGGTTGTGACAAATGAAGACAGCTTATCGAACGAAATCAATGTAACTTTTTGACGATTTGCTAGCAATTCTCTTACACAATCCGACGACGTTGATGCGAGCTGTCAAGACACTCGTGCTCTGAATTGTAATAAAATCTAACAAATTATCATGAAGCTGAACTGGACTTCCTATACGTGCAGTAAGCCTCCAAGTACTCGCATTTTCAAATATGCTACTTTTTAAAATATACCTTACCCATTAATTGGTAAATAAGAACTGGAATTTCACCAGTGACAAGGCTCACGCTGGTTGAAAGAGCAGTCATGAAGCAACACTACACACACCTGCACACAGTGTGATATGTGGAACCTAAACGCCTTCATAACAGTATTCTTACTTTTTAACACGTTTCAGGGCAAATTTTTCTTCATTCATCCCTAATGCGAAATTAGATATTTTGATTTCAACACAAGTGTTCCAGTGGCAAGGAAAAAATATATACAGCCTCCTTAACTAACTATCCAGAAGGCTACGTATAAGTTTATCTCCGGCTTCGTACCTAGGCATCAAGAATTTTTACACGCTCCTGGAGATTTTTTTATAATTTCATCTAGTAGGAGGGCAAACTTCATTCAATTAGTAAGATAGCGTTGGGAAACAGTTTGCTTATGTTCGAGAAAAATTAATATTCATTGTTAAATCCGAAACAACTCACAACTCCACCATCAGTGACTGACGACAATCAGACGCTCTACTCACTCACACTGCTGCTGTCTAAATGTTCCACGGTATTGACTCAACTATCATGGATTCCTTAGACACTCTACTGTCAACGTCAGAACATGAATTCTATGCAATACCAACCTTCGAACTGGTCTCTAGACACCAAATAAAATGGCCAAAGTGAGACAGAGAACATAAAAAGTTATTAATGCTTGCAAAACGGTACAGATAAAATAAATAACACACGGAAAAAAAGCCTAAAACCCTTTGTGAAAGCATGAAAGCATTTCTGATGTTGTGTGGCAGAAAAACGAAAATTTTCCAAGAGAAAGTAAGAGTTGCTAAGATTCACAAGAGCATATTATATATAAATACTTATGCGTAATGAACTTATTATGTCTCAATGAAAGTACACTCTTGAGTTTCTCAGGTTTTTGAGAATATCTGCAGTCGAATAGATGTTGATTCACCCGCCAAAATACTGTGAATATAGTGTGAACCATTTTTGAGCGATGTGGTCTTAACATAAAACAGGTAGTGTTAATATCGTTCTCATAATTCCTTGGAGAATCTAATAAGGTATGTTTATTTTTCTTTAAATGAGGATAATTATTCTTTTTTGGACCAAATCATAAATGAAACTAACTGCTCACACTGCAATTACACGCAATTTAATCGATATTTACGTTGTGGACAATTCTTATAAGAAAAATATTTCATGAAACTGAATGTATTTTCAAATTGATTATACATATCTCACACTCGTACTTTCTGTTAATGTAAAACAATGCACACATTCCATCTGAACGCATTTTAGAGCTGCATGATGTAACTATCCAAAATTGAGAGAAGTTACTAAATAATGGGTTTTGGAAATCCCTTCGGCAAAAAATTTTAATTTTTCTATGCGTGGGCAATGAAGAACCCTCCCTATACAACTGGTCATACTCGGAATGAGAAAAAACGTCACTCTGTTTTTATCGGAACATGGTAATTCCTAACAAAGGCATAGAGGGAACTTCGAGCATCAGCCAGGAACTCCCTTGAAGCCTGTTCTGTGGAGAAAAATCTTTCCAGCGACACTGGAATCACGAAGCGTTTTTTACGAGCTGGAATAAATTAGGGCACAGTTCAAGGACCGCGCTTCCTGGATTCCTAAAGCCTTTGCGACCGAAGGGAAGAAAAGAAGCTGAGTTTCATGTCGTGTTTCCTCAGAATACTCTTTCATTACTATGAGAAATTTAGTCACTTAAAAACTCCGACGATGATTTCGAACGTGCACGATAGTAACCTTTGCCAGTGATAATGTTCCGGGAAGACCATTGTGGAAACAAAACCGCAATAATTAGTGTAAATTTGATAAATATAATGTAAGTACACCATATAAATGAAAAACACACAATCTTTGCGAGAGGTAATATGTCTCATTGCATCTTGTTACCTCAACGATCTTGCAACACGCTCACAAGAAAAAAAGAAAATTGGGGATGTCACATGTACGTAAAGTTTTAAGTGATGGGGGTTTTAACTACACAACTACGGAATTCAATTTCGAAAACACTTGAGTCAGTCCTTAATTGCATAAATATCGAGCCTCCAACTATTTTCCTAAAATCATAAAGGAAGATTTTCCATAATGAGGCCAGTTCTCACACAGCTCTGTTGCCTACACCTGACGCAAGACTGAATGACGAGTCACTAATGAGCTGCCAGTCACCTGCGCAGGCGTACATTGACCTTCACGACTAATTGATATTCTATGGGCTTTAGGAGTGAAAATTGAATGTAATGTTTAGCTGTGTCTTGCTTTTTTTTTATGTTCAAGATTTAGAGTAATCAGGATATTTGAGAAAAATACTCCTTACCTAAATGTGTAGAATACAAAATGTTGTCAGAGTTGTTTTTTCAATTCAGTTTGCAGCTGCAAATAAAATTTTCAATACTTAAAAAAAATTTTGAAATTGTAGCATAGTTGCATTGTTTACAGTGGACTGATTTGAATAACGCCAACAACTATTGTGAAACACAATGCCAACAACTACTCGTTCTGCGAAAGATTTAAGCGTAAGTACAACTCATATTTTCTTATTTTTTTAACAGAATTGTGCATCTTTTCGGAAATTTTCTTGCACTCTAATTCATTCAGTAAGGAACTCCAACCTTAGTGGGAGGAACGAACGATGGCATAATTTGGTGGGAAAATTATTTCACTGTTAAAATCGAAATGACTGATTCCTCAAATGCGTTTGTACATTGCAGAGAAAACCAGTTCTCGAGAAAAATAAGGGGTCATAAGTTTTATTACACTCAAAGAAATCTTGACTCACCGCAATGTGTCACCGTGACTCACTGTGGTGAGTCACCATGACACACCTTCATGTCGACCGAGAACACAAAGCAGCTTACAGCGATAGAACGTAGCCAAGGATACCGTTGCTAAGAGTTTTTCCCTAATCTCTATTTTTTCATAGCAACATATCAAATGTTTGAATTTATGAGATTTTTGTAAAATTTTCACATCTTCCAAGTTAGTATTCTGAAAAAGTGAGAACGTTGAACTCTTCCGGGAGATACAGCTATCTATAGGAATTATTACTTCCAGGGGGATGTGTGGGGTCCCGAGCTAAAGGCTAGGTAGGCCTTCCTTCTGTTGGAATGAAATAGGTTTTTATTTTGTTACGGATCTTGTTCCTTGGCTACTACTATTCTGATTTTCGGAAAGTACTACTTTCTTCTTCAACTTTTATCTTGTTTCATGACCTTCAACTTCAACTTTCTTTTTCTGTATACTTTCTGTATAGCTTCAGCGTCCCTTTAAGGGGAACAACTCAGGGATTTTCAGGTCCACTTGGCTATTTTTTTCTTTGATGAAAAAGGATCCTTAGCTGGTGGGCTATTGTGTTCTAAAATTTTATGGGGCTACGTGCACTAGATCCCCCCCCCCCCTAGGGGAATGTAAGGGGATCAAAAATCTCATGAATTTTTGTCCCCAAATAGAAAGAAACCAAAAAGAAAAGTGTAAAATCTGGCTCTCTTAGTTCCTTAACAACGTTTCAAGGAGTCCAAAACTGTCTTTGTTTTTGTTGTAACGTGAAAATTCATTGATTTGTATTCATTTGAAATTTTAGATAGAATGACATACGAAACAAATATTTCACATTTTCTGAAAAACTAAGGCCAAAATCGACAAAATGAATCGAAAAAAATGGGTCTCTTTCTAAAAATTACATATAATAGCTTATTTCAGAAGAATCAGTACATAAATAAAAAATTTATCATCCATTAAGAAATGGAAAACAATTTTTAATATATATTATTTATTCATTTTATTAATAATCCACAGTGTAAATATGAAATTATGAATGCATTCTACTTGTAGACGATAATACAACATCATAATATATATTCGAAATGATGATACAACATTCCAGGTAAAATTTGTGTTTTTGCCACCTACGAAAAATTCTCATTTTCAACATTCAAAAGAATAAAAGTCAATGAGTTTTTATGCTAGAACAGATTCAATGACAGTTTTTAAATCCTTGGAACAGTTATAACAAGTCAACAGATCCTGATTTCCCAATGTGTAAATTGAATTCTTTTTATTACAGTTGAGAAATAATTTGATATATTTTATTTGGTGATCAAAAATCGAATATAAAAAAAGAGAAAGGAAAATAGAAATTTTGGATCTGTTAGTTTGTTTGAAATGTTGCTAGAATTTCAAAACCGTTATTGAATTTATTCTAGTATAAAAACTTATTGACTTCTATTCCTTTGAAATATCAATAAAAATGCACTAAAAATTTAATATTTATTTTTTTTCAAAAACTAAGGCCTAAGATGAAAATGTTGCACGAGTTAAATATGTTTCTTTCATAAAAATTCACATACTGCACAAATTTTAAACCAATCAGTTCAAAATGTAAAAATCGCTGGGTTGTCCTCCTTATCCATACTAAATAATGCCTTCCTCCTTTCTTTCTTTGTAACGCATTTGTTCCGGGTAAGGAGGCTTAAACTAACATCTAAACGGATTTAATCTAATCTTAGATGGTCTTATCTGGCCAGGTCTGGTCTTTGGTCCGGCCTCTGGTTCAGTCTCTGCCTCGGTCTTTGGTCCGGCCTCTGGTCTGGCATCTGGTCCGGCCTCTGATCCAGTCTCTGGTGCAGCCTCTGGTCCAGCCTCTGGTCCAGCCTCTGGTCCAGCCTCTGGTCCGGTCTCTTGTCCAGCTTCTGGTCCGGTTTGGTCTTGTCTGGTTTGATCTGATCTCAAAATGTTGAATCCTATTGAATCTCTCGGTTTGTTTAACGTTATATTTTGTTCATGCTAAATTTTGAGACATTGACTTCAGGAAAATATATCACAAAGAAATGAGCATCGTTTGTCTAAGATAGCATAACGAATAGCTATTTAGCACAGAATCCTGTCGATAAAAAGTTGCTAAAAAAATAGCTGCCGTTGATAAGCAAATATGCTCTGAAAAATAAAACCTTCATCCGGAAGAGTATTGATTATTCGGGATTCTAATTGAAATACAGTTGACGTAGGATGCATTTCAATACTTTCATTCGGTTGATTACCAAACTTTTCGTTAAGCAAAGAAAAGAAGGCTCATAATATGCTGGCAGGTGCACAAGTAAAGTTATTCTATCACTATTGAAAAAGAATTTAAAACTTTGTTTTCGGACTACTAGTGGAATACAAATATGACCTTTGATGATTCTCGTCTTTTCGTCGTGTTCATTCGTAAGAAATACATTCAGCATCTTATTTTTTATTTGTTATCATAAAATGAGCATTTTTTCCACTTGTCCTCTATATTGCCGTTTTTGATGGGTAATATCCATGTAGATAATTTTTTTTCAAAAATACTAGTTCACCCATAGGTGGAAGCATATGCCGACTTTGGAATATTTTGCTCCATAAGTAACTCGTCTTCCTATGCGGCTTTGTATCGTACGTCAGAGAGGAGCACAATGTCTGCCAATTACAGACTGCGGCGCCAAATTGCGAATTGTGGTGGTCCGGATATAGTGAAAAATAATACAGAACCTGTGAATCTCGTGATGGAGGATTGCATGTTCTCAATTAATAAATAAAGGCAATTTAATTTGGCGTCACAGGAAGGGGTTTTCAGGTGTTGAGCTAGAGCCAAATTTGTGTGTAGAACTGCAGGGCTGTAGTTTGAAAGTAGATTTCTAAATAGAGAACAAAACCGTTACTGGAGCTAAGGTGAAATTTTGAAGTGTTGAACAATGTTATGTTCAAATATTTCAGGTATTCAGGTATTAAAACCTGCATACACGTTTTTAAATTCTATATTTACCAATGGCGTTTAAATTGGAAACAGAGTGTTAAAACTAAACGGTTATTATATATAAAAAATATATTAAATACACATGCCTTCTGAGTTGGCAGGGTAGGCAGTGCTTATCGTGGGAAGTATAGATCAGCACCAACAATTTCTCTTATGATGAAGAATCAAAGTACTCACCAAATTCAAAGAAATTATAACAGTGTATCCAATTACTATGCTTTAAAGAACCAAACTTTTTCATATATTTGTAGATTAGGTAAGCACAATTTGCACTTCCTTTTATTCTCTGTATCTACACTACCCAGAGTTACATTGCAGTGCAGGTGCCACATTATTGCTCAACACCATGCTATACCAAGGAGGTTAGAACAACGGACGTCGTCGCTGTAACGTGAAGCCAATCTACTGCAGGAAGCGGGCAGTCCATGCAACGGAGACGGTGCGCACTGTGCCACTAGCTGTCAGAGCTGGAGAATACTGCTTATCCAAGCTGCGCTCAAGGACTACTTTTTCAATATGCTGCGCTCATGCATTGTGCATAAATGCAGTAGTACTTCCAAAAAAGATTCAGACATAAGTTTCCACATGGAGATACAGAAATTACATGAATTACAGACTTCAACAGGAATACATTTAGCCAATAAGGCATAATTAAAGCACATAAATTACTTCAAAAAAAGATGAAAGTCACACTTCCTGCTCAACTTTTAAGTGATTCCGTTGCAAATGGATTGCAATTTTGTCTAAATAATAATATTTACGGTTTTAGCTGTAGTGAGGCAACAATAAAATTTATTAGAGTATCAAATAGAGTTTTTGATACATTAAATCCCAGAAATAATTTGTCATATGGATGTTAGAAACCTATTAACTTTGATAATGCCGGTATGTATTTTATAACACTGATGAAAACACTTTGTATATAAAATCACTTTGCGGTCCAACATCTATCAAACTAATGCGCGAGTGAGGTAAGAAAATAGGCCTTATAGCATTTTTAAATAGGGTTGAAAGCATTCAAAGCATACCAGACAAAAGTTTCAAACTGGGCATAAGTTTTTTACTTACGTTTAAAATAAGTCAAAATCATTTAGAATTAATTTTCGGAAAAATTAGAAGCAGAGATGCTTGCAATAATAAACCAACAGCAAACTGTTCACTTCTTCCTATTAAGATCTATATGTTCACAACGAAATAAAAGATGTTCTTAATAATAACTTCACAACTTTTGAAGATGTAACAATTTTGGCAGTCTCTAGGAAAAGCAACCTATTTTTATCAATCTCATCTTGCGCTATGACAGAGTTTGACAATTCGTGTTCTACGAATAAAATAATGTCAGACGATGTTCAACGTAAAGATGAATGCAAAAAGATGCAGGTACCAAATACTTCGAAAATTGTTCCAAATTATTTTCTTAATACAGTGTATTTTTATAATGTTGTTTCTTACATAAGAGGGTACAGAGTAAAAAAATTAACAAAATGTTTTCCGTGGCGAATCATGTGTAATTGCCCTTTGTCAAAATACTGATAATAACAATTTCTTGAAATTCAATGATTTTAAAGAGAAAGTGTTTATGACCTATACATCAAAGGATGTCATTGATATATGCTTAATTGTTGTAAAGAAATGCCAGTAAGATTTTGCTGTCTATGAATCCTAATACCTACGACTTAAAAAATGCTTCCGCAATTCGTTTTTGAATTGAGAAGAAACTGTTCACTTTACTTCACAACTACTCTTTCGAAGTCGATCCTTTACAGAATTATGCTTATTTATTAATAAAATGTGTTGTATCTCAATACTAATTTAATCACTCGACTAAACTATTTAACGCAAACATTCATAAACAGAAAAACTTTAGCCGTCAGATTTCAATAAATAACTTGATTTTCTGGTTAGTAAATATAATGCCTAGATTCTTTAGAACTTGCTCTGTACACCAAAATTAAATTATGTTATGGTTGTGGAAATACTTTCTTTGAAAAGACACGGTTCTGGTTAACTTTCGGAAAATGGTAGGTTTTCGGTTTATAAACTCATCTTCTAGAGAGTGTTCTTGCGCATCCAACGATATAATTTGCCCGCAAGTACGTCACTTGGTTCGTCTTTCAGACGGGGTAGAAGGCGTGCACTAGCGTGACCTTGGGGCGCGCCAATGGATGGGTGACCGCCCCCTTCCCCCCTTATTACGAGTCAGTTTTGAGTGTACCTCTACGGGGATAGAAAGAGAGCTCATTCATGGACTCGCTTGAAATGCTTTAGTACTAAAACGAAACATTCTATTACTCAGTGATAAATTATGATATGTAATTGAGTGTTTGCTGCTGAGTCATCAGCTAATTAACTTGCTGTGTAAACATATAATCGCTTCGCGGAGTTTTGGAGTTACAGGAATGGCAAATATATCAATCGAAAGGGCACAAGAAGAGCTACAAGGAAATGCAGTTCATTTTAAAAAATTAGCCTGCTGTTGAGAAAAAAAATTATCTAAAAAAACCTATTCTGAAAAATGCATTTATTGATTTTTGATATGGATCCTTCTTCACAGTTTTGAAGGTACAGAAGAAGGTACAGAATTGCTGATAAGACTCAGTTCAAAAATTAGGACAGAAAGAAAAAAACAAATGTTAGAAATTTGACTCTCATGAAAACTTACCTTTTTAATTTTTGAATGTTCCTTCTCCCACTATTTTGAAGATACAAGGATGGCAAGCATATCAATCAATAGCGATTAAAGAGATTCAGCGATCCGGTGCAAAAGTTTTTTTAATTTTGATTCAGATAAAAAATTATAAGAAAAATAATTCGAAACAACAAAAGAGCGGTTGGTATTTGGGGAAATAATTCTGAAAATTCAAAAATTCAAATTATCGACAAACTTTTGCACCGGATCTCTAGACAAGACATGTAGCTATCTAGAAAATATTTTTCCAGTTTTGTAAGTTCAAAATTGTAGGAAAAAAATTTCCGCAACACATACTTTTTCATGTTTTTATAAACAAGATTATATTCCTGTATACTTACGAAAAAAACACAAGTGAAAAAAAGTCCTAGCATTTTACACCTATGATAAATATCTCAGAAAAATTCATCAAGAACTCACAGACTTTTTTACTCCGAGCCGTCCCCTTAACTTGGAACACACAGAAAAGATCATGTATGTAAAGCGTATGTAATTCTTCATTTTTTGTACATAACTGCATGTTGGTTGATGTGTAAATGTTGTTGCTCATTATCATTCAGCGAAGACACGATTGGTATACATGCCTAAGAAGAAAACCACCCATAACACACAGTAGCACAATATTATTCTGCCATTTCACCGCGCGGTGTCCAGACCATGATGTGGAGGTGAGACCCCCTCCACTGCTCCACCACCTCCACAGCGTGTTCTAAATAGATAAATAGCAAGTGGGCGGGCTTGGGACGTTTCATTTAGCCTCACTCGCTTCACTGGTGAGAGG
Organism: Morinoia aosen; assembly: GCA_030386875.1. Lineage (NCBI taxonomy): Eukaryota > Metazoa > Arthropoda > Malacostraca > Amphipoda > Talitridae > Morinoia > Morinoia aosen. The sequence goes on along the minus strand of CM059567.1, from coordinate 85,650,294 downwards.
TGGCGATGCGGAATCCCCACATTCAACCTCCTTGTGCTCTATAGTGTCCCACACAAAAACAGACCAAACTTGGAATTGATGATGCTTCCCGTTCGCTACGGAGTATGAATGAAACTCAAAATTCTAAGAATAAAAAATATAATATTCCAATAATTAATGTCTCATAACCAATGAATATCCTTTAATAATAACAACTAGAAGAACCCGTGGAATTCCACGGATAATGCAATCGTTCAGCTAGGTAGACCCGTGAAAAATTCCAACATTACCGAACCAATCAAATCATAGCCTAACCTATCCAAACCTAAGCTCCCCTAACCGAACCTATCCTGACACAATGTCAAACATATCAAGGCCATCTTTTAATTAATGTTACTCTGGGGAATTCGGCATCCATGGTACTGCAAACTCGGACGTAAGCGTAACGGACGGATTTACTAAGGGACTAAGGAAGGAACTAGCAGAATATTCTATTGACTAGAGTGCACGACCCGTCAAAAATAACGTGATTCAATACCTTTCTTGAGCAAATTTCCAGATGTGGATGACAAACAAATACGAGGGCTGTTTTTCCAAGTTCCGATAGGCTATAAAAAAAGGCAAATTGTGATATAACAAAATGATTTTATTACTAAAAGATTCACAATGTCTTAGTCATTTTTCTATGTAGTCACCGTGAAGGTTGAGGCATTTGTCATAAAGTGAGACACGTTTTCCTATACCCTCTTCAAAGAAGTCAGCCGCCTGTCAACACGCCTTCATTTCCCAGAGATTACCATCAGTTTCGAGAAATGAAGGCGTGGTTGGGAGGCCAGGGCTTCGCTAACAACGACGAACTTTATGACGCGGTGACGACCTACCTGGGATCCCTGGCGGCTGACTTCTTTGAAGAGGGTAAAGGAAAACTTGTCTCACGTTATGACAAATGCCTCAACCTTCACGGTGACTACATAGAAAAAGAACTAAGACATTGTGAATCTTTTAGTAATAAAATCATCTTGTTATCACAATTTGTCTTTTTTCATAGCCTATCGGAACTTGAAAAAAAAGCCCGCTTATATCCATTCTTACAGTACCCGTAATAAAAAAATATTCATGTATTTGTGCACTGGTGAAATTCGTATCACAGGTCCGCTCATTATAACTATCCTTATGAGCGTGACAGAGAAATGGAAGAAGCGGACTCTAAACATATAAACCAAAGGTATTATTAGGTAGAAGCAGGACCTGTGGAAATTTCATGTACGACGTCATCGTTTAGCCAGGTGGCCCTTGAAAAAATTCTGTCTACATTACCTATCCTAACCTATCCTGAGAAAATGTCAAACAAATCAATATATATCAAGGAGATCTTTTAATGTTACACTGTGGAATTCGGTATCCGCGATACCGCAGACTCAGACAAATACCAAATATACCAAAGAAATAAATATACACCCTATGTTTGTAAAGTTGCAGACACTAAACAAATATATAAATAAATCTAACCTAATAATACCCGTTGTGTTTTTATTTATATATGTATTTATATATTTGTTTGGTGTCCGCTTCTTACGAAACAAAGGGTGTATGATCGAGTTTGCGGAATCATGGATACTGAATTCCTCTGTGTAACATCAAAAGATGGCCCTTACATTCATTGATTTGTTTGACATTTATCAGGATAAGTTCGTTTAGGATAGGTTTGGTTAGATTAGGATAGGATAGGTTTGCATAGGGTAGGTAATATTGACAGAATTTTTTCACGGGTCCACTGTCAGTGGAATTTTCACGGTTCCTGCTACTACCTAATAATACTCTTGGTTTATTTGTTTGAAGTCCGCTTCTTACATTTCTCTGTCACGCTCATAAAGATAGCCATAATAACCGTATCTAGATATAGTAGTAGAATTTCGTCAGTGGGGGGGGGGGGGTAATTCTGTATGTGTGTGCGTATGCATAGTGTGTTTCGCTGGTGTAGTTGAATTAGCGTGTACATGTGTGCTTGCGTGAATGCATGAGGAGTACGCTATTGTTTATGGATGAATGAACAAATTAGGCTTTTTAGCCATTCAGAGAATTTTTGAACTACATGAATGGTTTTGTATTGTTTTTAAATCGACGAATATATTTCACCTGTTTCAGCAATGATGAAATTTTAATTCCGAAACGTTTGCAAAAAATTCAATCTTCGTTTTCACGCTGGTTCTTCTTTTTATTCTACGAATAAGATCCTCGATGAATCACCCTATTGAAAATATAATATGAACGTACATTTGAACGGAGTTAAACTGATTTTTCCCTACATTTGTTAGTGTATTTAAACTTCTCAGTCAGAGCAGTATTTTCGTTCCAAAGTTTGTCTGCAAAAGTTTTTTTCTGAAACATAATGATGTAAAATATTCATACACGTATATTATAAATTTTGCATTTTGTAAATCTTGAGAGGTGCACTGCTTAAATAATTTATTCAGTCGATAGGTAATTATCAAATTTACATTATAAACTTTCAAAACAATGTGGGTTATTACCAGGCATTTAAGGTCGAAGAAATAGTAATCTCTTCTACGTAATACATGTAATTTTAATTGAAACCAAATTCACGGTAGAGTTCCTTCTCTTATCCGAGTGTGTTGCAGGCTAATTCTTCGTATGAACTTTCCTTCGGAGATAGATGAAAATTTTCACTACTATAAAGCATGATGGGATCTTTTCCAGATGAGGCCCGCCACTAATGCAACACATAAGTTCACCAACTTGTAATTTTCGAAATAATGTACCTATCGACTTCGAATTACTCTCAAACGAAGGTATGTTTCAATCTTTCGTGTGAGAGTAATTTGAAATCGATAGGTGCATTATTTCGAAAGTTACAAGTGATTGAACTCAAGTGTTGCAGTTGTGGCGGGGCTTATCTGGAAAAGATCCCCAGGATGACTCCTCCGAAGTAATTAAACTGTTTTTCTCTACAAGTTCTAAATATTGTGGGCGTATGTTTATACGGTTTGCACCTTCATTTTAAGCGGAGTAAGTAGTTCAGTGTATCAGAAATCGGCTCTTTTCTTGCTTGGCTTAAAAACTTTTGCTTTGCACATTGAATCACATTATTCCATCCATCCATACATCAGATGGTGTGGCTAGATCAATAGTGTACTTGGAAAAATACTTTTTATACTGAATTTATAAATAGCATATCTCGAAGGAATTTCCTCACTCTAATTTTCAATTATTTTTCAAAATCAGACTATATTAGAGCGTCAAAAAAGTACGTCATGTGAAATATTAATGCAATTTGACACAAATCAGGCTTTTCTCAACTTTGAATGTTCTCGAACGCTTAGATAATTGCGGGAAAGAGAACTCCTCGTCAACTCTCTAAAATCAAAATCCGCTACAAGGTTAAGAAAATCATAGTTTCGTAATCGGCGGCTCCAATGACGTTGCTGCTAACGCATCTATTATTAGAATTTTTAATTGTTAGCATAAATTTATAACTATATCTTTCAACAGGTCAAGCTAAGCGGACAGACGCGTTTGGTCATTGAGTTACTAATGAAGTCCATTAATGCAGACGGTGCTTGGAGCAACGTTCAGCACAACTGATTCACAACCTTAGCACCTGCGCCACTAAGCTCAGAGCCCAATTAGAGAACAATTTGGGCTAAAAGATTAAGTGCGCAATAAAATGGAGTCTCTGTTCGAAGAGGAGGGAAGGAATTGCCTAAAATATTTACGTATGGAGGGCGGGGGTCGTGCCTCGGTGGCCGAGTGAAATGAGTGTTTTCAATATTTGAACTACGGTTGTTGTGCGTTAGTGGACCGAAATAATAAAGTGACCTGGCAAAGAGAATTATTGTCAGCAATGAATCCCTCCACTGTATGTAAAATGAGAGCTTCTCACGTTCTACAAAATGAGCTTCGCACAAAATGCATGGGAATGGAAAATGTTTCGTTGTACAGTGGTCTCTCAAAATTGGAAATATTTATCTAACTTTCGTAACGAAATTCTGTTGAGGATAAAAATGTAATGTGTATTTTAAAAATAACTTAAAAATCATCAAAGTCATAATTCATTTGCCATAGAAATTAGATGTTTTACAATGTATGGGCATCTGGTCTTATTAGAAAAAAAAAAGAATGACCTTCATAATTTCTTCGCTTTTTCTCTTAATTGCAACTAAGAAAATCTAACATATTCGAATTGTTCATTTTAACGGTTTTTACTCCTCCATTGTTTTGTTCGTTTTGGATTGCAAGATGTTATGAAAATCTGGCAGTTGTTAAAGTACCAATTCAATAGAAAATGGTACCCCGTTATAATCCTTCAAACTCACGCATTTCCCGTGATACCATTTTGTTCCAGTGATATCCTATTTCACCAAATCAGCGTCCGAGTAATGATGATTGGTGTATCTTGAATGTAGGGAACTTCAAGCAAATTATCTCTATAATGGATCCAAACTTGCTGAGGAAAACAGCAACATCATGAACTTCCACACAGAACACCAAGAATTCATCGTTGCTCACAGTCTGAACTTAGATATATCTTACATTTCTCAGGAATTTAATACAAATAGATTTATTTGCGTGCTCTGTACCAATAACGCTTGTGTAGCACTCAGTCGCCAAGATCATGTTTCTTAAACTAAACTCTTTCTTATGAATATAGAGAACACAATCGTAAATTTTCAGGTTTAAAACAACTGAATATGCATTCAATAACTCAGTGTTCAAACTCACAACCCCTCCGAATAATATGAGCACCAATGAAAACTAAATATTTAAAACAAATTGTTTCACATTTTAAGTGTTACAATTTAGGTCCCTTAAATTATTCTTCAAGCTATTTATGGAAATACTAACAGCTGTACAATGGGGGATCCGCGGAACATTGAAGAATAGCTCAACATATCTTTCATATGGATGTTTTCCCTTAAGATTACAGTTCTACTTCAGTTAAACTAAGCAGCCAGCATCCTGCATGAAGTTCTAGTGAGAGACAATATCATTTTACTAGACGAAATCCGTTCTCGTGATCAACTAGAGTGGTATCAGAACTCTTGTTCCACGTCGACCACTGAAAGCTCAATCTGCAGCGAAGCTTTCAAGAACCCCTATATTTCCCGCATCTGTGCATCTGAGGGAGGTGAAAACTCCGAAACTTCCGTATTTCTTACGAGCGCGTGATTCATCCCTCTCTCTCTGCAGCAAAGGACTGTACTCTTTCATTTATTGAGAGAACGTGATTTTATACAACCCTTTTGTTTCTCTCGCCTCAAAAATTATACATTCGTTACTCGTGAGTGAAACATGTACATAGAGTACTGTAGAAATACGAGTCCCGCTCTCCTCTGGGAGATTATTTTATAACAGGAGCTACAAACATTACTTAATCGCTAGAAAACAATGAACGAATTAAGGTCAACATTTTATGATGGGGATAGGGGAGCAAGAGAGAGAAGAAAAACATAGACGACATAAATTTAGCATAAAATAAAAGGGAAATATCAAGGGTACATGAATTTGAGTAGAAACTACTTTCGTACATCACAGTAGTTTTTAGATAATACAGACACGACGTGTGGAAAATTTTAACAATAATGACCAGTATTTTCTTAGATTATTTTCACCCCTCACGTGTGATCACCTGATTTCCCCCATTATAGTTATTGTACCTATAGTTATATTGGCGTGAGGACGGACAGATCCTGGTAAACTTTGCTCAAGCAAAATCCTTGGAAAGAAGGTACGTGTATGAATGAGTTCGGGCGAGTGTGGCAGGCCTTGGCAGTTTTCAGCTTCGACTTTAAGGGATCATTACGACAAACGTTTGAGATGTCTATCATTCATTTGCGCTTCATCTAGAAGAAATAGTGTACTCGAAACCTTCAATAATTTGACGCGTGAATGAAAAGAATAAGAAATAAATAACGATAAATAAAATCAAAATTACCGTCTCTGCTAAAGACATCTAAATATTAGATTAAGAGACGCAGTTGTTTTTCCTTCTGAATAAATGATCTTTAATTCCTCATTACCTCCGCACTTCAACCTCTTTAAACAGCCGTTGTTTCTTAAATAAAAATATGACCGTATTGTTTGAATAAATGAAGCTCATCAAGGCATGTGCAATTCAGCCGAATCATATGACTAAATTTTTGCTCGCACAAAATCATACCGATGTATGAGTTAGGTTGGAATTATACCAAAAAATAGTGTCACTTTCTCATAAAATATTCGTAGCGCCAAAAATTTATGCTTATGAAGCACACATGGGATCTTTCAAACGTCTGAACTTCAATTATTTCAAGTGGATGTTTTGCAGCGCTGATATTTGCTGCAAAATAGATGAAGTAAGTTTTCAGTGGTGTAAGTTCGTTGCAGCTTAGTAAAGAATGTATAATGACAAAATAAAAGCGAACGAAACAGGATTTCGACTAATACTTTCACACACTACTCAAACCAGACTTAGATGCAGAATTTCAGAAGAATCTGAATAAATACTTCACTTTCATCTTAGCTACGTTGGTTTTCCTATTGATCCTAACAGTGAGATTTTCTAGAAATCGTCCAATTTCATCTGCTATACAGACTTTCCCGAAATTAACTCGGAATTCCAGAATTTTACAAGCCCAAAATGAATGCGTACTTCAGTTAAATTTTTTACTAAAAAATTTGGATTTCTATTCAGTTAAAAAAAAGAGGCACTAGAAGAGCTCCATAATTGCAGGCGTCAGCTTGGACCACTAGATATGTATTCATCAAGTACATATTTGGACTAACTCTCATCGAATAATGTCATTGTAATTCCATCTTTCAATAGACTAATAGATTTCTTTACAACATTCTATGGTCCTGAAGAGTAATATTGTCTTGGGGCTGCACTTTTCCGAGTGAGGGAATGCTACGCTTGTAAAGAAAGGTAGTCGCTGCCCATAACTAACGAATGATCTTTCGCTATAAAGTTCAACCAAGCTGAGTTTTCATCGATTCTTTTTGGCTTAGCCTTTCGAAAAACATTAAGACGAATAATAAACAACTATTATGATTATTGTGGAAAGCAACTTACACATGTAAAATATGGTAACTGTTTTTTCCATTCATTTCCTTTAGTTTACCCAGTTTTATCATAAACAGTAACGGGAAGTTTTGTATCATTTGTATTGATGTTGGAATAGAATTAATGAACCTGAGTTCATTAATTTCTATCACGTCATAACGACCCTCAACATCAGCTTCAAAAGTAAATTGAATCAGTCAAGCTGCCTTTGGGATCTGATGTTCCATATTATTTCATTGTGAAGAGTTCTGCTGCTCATAATGATATCGTTCGGACCTATTGAAAACTTCATTACTTCATTACTGAAGAACTGTGAATCATTCTTTGGAAAATTAAAGAAGAATTGCTCATGAACGAATTTGTAGTACAAAGAAAGCACTGTCAAGCTTGCTGTACCTTTTTTTTGGGAAAGGTAAAAAAATAGTGAACAAAATTTCTTTCTTTCATATATATATATAGTTTAAGAAATACTGGCTCTGTGTTTTTTACATATTATTTTAATTGCTTTTCATTGCGTGCAAGTCGCTCTGTAATTTCTTATAATCAAGGGCCTGTAATCTTTATAGTTTTCAATGATTTGAATGGTAAGGATAGAGGAGCAACGAAAAAAAATATTATATTTCATCCGCAAACTTGATGATTGCACTTCTTGAGGGTGATTTAGTCAATGATAGACAAATGATTCAAAATACATAAGTCTAGCACCGAAGATGAGGGCCTCCCATTTCTTTGGGTACATCGACGAAATTTCACTCATCAAAGATGGATTCCTATTGAATCATGCACAATATTATCTCTTTTCCTTGTTTCGTGTTCAGACCTTTTCATTTATAAAATTTTCACACTAACCTAACTGATCCTTCAAAAATGACTGCGTTAGCTTAAAGTTAAAACGACTGTTCATTGGTGAAAATTGCTTTTAATATGCAAATACAAACCAGTATCACGTATTTACAACGTTGATTACAATATGAGGAATGGATATACGTGTTACGAATTTTACTAATTTCCTGTTGCTGATTAAATTAAAAAAAAAACATAAAGAAAGTTGCAATGCACAAGAATTTTAGTGGTCTGTTGAGAAGTAATCAATCACTGGAACTACTCGCAACATAAATGACTACGATTGAAAATCGACGCCCAAAACAGTATGGTAAAATCGTAGGCAAATACATTTCGGAATGAGTTAAAGTATATTTTTCACAATATAACGATTCAGAAAAATATTTCAGCAGCACACCTGGATAATAATTATATTCATATTGCAGAATATCTGCTGTGAGCCCGTTCATAAGAAGAAGTTAAACGAATTGTGTACTGAGCTATGGACCTCACTTTTTTGCATCAAGAGCTATGATATATGCATTTGTTTACTAGTTTTGGCTCTAATACTCAAATCAAAACAGTTGGACAAGAAAGTGAAGACTCATGGCATAGTAAATGTGTAACTAACTATACTTTTTATGGAGCTATTACACTGGTTCATTTTTACATTATGCGCGTCCATTGTTAGCTTTACACTCTTTCCTGTGGATGAAAATACTTTCAAATTAAATGATAGCATCATTTGAGTTATGCTTAAATGCTCGTTCTAGAAAAACACCAACATCTACATGACATTGTACATGAAGGGCGTTGAGATTTACTCCTGATTGTGGATTCTTTAAACGCTTAGAATTTACACCCGGCATGCTTATTCTTGAAGTCTGACTGACTATTGCAATAGTCTGCCGATTAGGAGAACCCAATTCGAAGTATCAATAACGAAGTACTGAGTAACAAATATGTAAGGAGTCTATTCCGAGCATTTTGTGTGTCGCAAATAGCTCATTTTGAACCTCGAGTGAACTATATATATTTTATTTAAGCATCGAAAATAATTTGATTGAATAACCCAAGATCCAAAGGCTGTGTTGTTGGGGCAGAACGACTAGGTAGGAACTCGAAATGACGTGAAGTATTCATAGAAAAGTGACTACCGGCAAAGGCTAAGATCTCGAGGGTCATTTCGAAAAATGACTCTACCTCACTGGTCTCGTTAACTTAGAAGCCGTAGCCATTCAAAACATAGAAGTACTTTTTGTTATATAAAATGTAAACCTATCTTAAAATAAGATACATTCTTTCATGGGCCTGGATACCGTGGAGCACTGAAGCGGAACCATTATATTCGTGAAGAGACAGAATTAAAGTATCCATCACTTTACAGATAGAGCTTCAAATAGAAGTTTTAAATAACTGCCAAGGTCGGTGGACGAGAACAATGAAAGTCAGAGAAGCAGTCATGGTTAAATCACTTTCCAATTTATTAATTCAAAGTTCAATCAAGGATTGTGAGATGCTACTTGATTTAGAATTTATTAGAATTGAAAAACAAAATTACTTAACTTAGTTTAATGACTGGGAGGAACACTTCACGCAAGCATTAAAAAACGACTTTGTGGTATTTTGAGAGCAACGCAAGATAGTAAAGTAAGTTGCAAAATTTATTTTAGTTTTCCAGTCTGTCATGAAGCGAACATGTCTAGCGCAGCAAAATACAGTGATCTTTTGCGTTAGAAATGAATTTGATGCAATGGCCTTCAGATCAAGATAAGTTCATCAGAGATACTTGAGAGGAGAATACTCGCCAGAAAATGGAAACTGTTCGGAATTCGTTTTTATTCATTAAAATGTACGTATATATATAGCTGATACATTGGTGAAGTTTTACACTCAGAGGGGGGCGGGAAGTGGGTTAAAAGGGGGGAGGGGCGAGAGCGGCGGGATGCGGGGCTCGGTGATTGCCATACACCATTCAAGATTTTTTCTCTATGAAATCTTTTTATCTGGAGATGGTTGGCAATCTGTCCATGAGTGTGTGCTTCAGTTTATAGTTGAGGATTATAGTTACTATTGGTTAGTCGCCTGCCTGAATTGCTGGGGGTAGGCCCCGTTCAGCACTTGAGCGCTCTTCAGCACGTGCGCCTGAACAATTGCAATTTACGATTTCTACACCTAAGGTAGTTTTGAGTTTTTGAGCTACAGTAATCATTTTGGTATCAAAAGAACCGAAATTTAATCCTCTACTAGATTACGACAGCTTTAATTCATTTTTGGAATAGAAAATTAGCTACATTTTTTTGGGGGGAAAAGTGGGAAAATGGGTTCAATTTTTGTGTTTTTCATTTTCTTCAAAAAGTATTTTGAAACTTCTGAAAGAACTCTCCCTTAATTTTTAGAGAATACAATTCTGCTTCTTTTGATACCAATATTATCTCTGTATCTCAAAATCTGATTGAGTCCATGGATTTTCCCCAGACCCCCCATTTTTCCGTTTTCTTTGAACAACTAATTTTCTATGGTGAAAATGGGAAAAACATACAGTCCAATCTTAATCCTAGTTCAATTTTACATACCTATGCAAAGTTTCATGAAGATCGGTCGAATAGTATAGGACATTCAAAAATGGGAGTATACTCCCCTGAAGTTGATAATTACGTAGCAATTAGTAGTTAGTAGTTTTAATTATAAATAGACGGATAGAATTAAAACTTTTTAAAGTCTTCACATCTGTTAGATAACTGTTTTTAATTATAAAGTTTATAACAATATTTATGGTATTTCATTTTGTCATGATAGAAAGGGTGTTGTATTAAGCAATAGCTCACGATGAAATTTTTCAGGTTCAATTTTAATTAACTAAAGCTAGAAGCGATAGTTAAGTAGAACGCAAAATTTGCATCTCAAATATTAATCCCAAACTTAAAAATAGGAATTCAACATTCTAACGCATAGTCATACGTTCACTTTATATAACATATACAGGTGCGGCCTGTTATTTTGATTATTTTTTATTTCAGGGCTTTATTTTAGAATACACTCATGCTTAATCGTTAACAGTTCTATAACGTAACAAAATTAATTAGAGGAGAGGTTTAAACATAACACCGTAGATTTTCTTATAAAGACTGATACGGGCATTGTAACTGATGAAAAATTCGTCTGCAAGGTGAGTGGCATGTTTATTTTCAAACATTTTGTTTAAATATCATTTTTCAGATTTTTAAGAATCTTTTCTTTGCCAGATTCCTAATTATGGTAATTTAGTAGGAAATTGTGAAAACCATTAGAAAGTCATTTCTGCTCCATTAGAGAGGTCTATCAAAAATGGAAAATCGTTGCCAAGCAACTTCCATCATCTTTTAACTGTCTACAGATCTATAAAACAATTCATTGAGACAAAATCCATAGTGGCAAAAACAGCCCCTGGCAGGAAAAGATTGTCGTCGGTTCGTCAAGATAGGGATAGGGTTCGTCCCAAAGAATACTCGTGACGGAAAAGGACTGCCAGCAGTTCAGAGCTTGCGCTACAATGGGAGAGATGGCGTCCATACCTCAGTGTGAACTGTTCGTCGTTGACACTTCGACAACGGACTTTCTTACAGGAGAGCTGCGAAGAAACCTCTTTTGATGGCGAAGAAAATAAAAAACCTGCTCAACTTTGCAGGAAGTACCCGCATTGGACTACTGAACAATGAGGCTAAGTCATTTTCTCCGATGAGTCTCAGTTCCCCCTTTTTGCCACCTTCGGGGAAAGCCTCGTGCGACGAAGAAAAGGCGAGTGATTTAACAAGGAGTGTGTCGTACCAACGGTGTAGCATCCTGTCACTCTGGGGCTGTTTTCAGGTAAGGGAACTGGAGCAATGAAGATTTTACCCAAAAACACAGCAATGAATTTGGCTAATTCAGTAAGTTTTTGAACGTTTACCGCTGGTCCTTCATAGCCCACTTTATAGCGCTCAATAATTCCTAAATTGATTTCATGTGTATGGTAGGTTGTAATATTCTCGTTGTATCAGTTTATTAAAGCGCTTAAATTGTGAAGTTGAAGTGTACATTTAAAATTTTTTTGGTGTTAGATTTTAAATATTTGCATAACATTGTCACGGAAAACGTTTTGATAAGCTGACGCGTTTTCTAACTATCTTCTACTCACCCAAAAAAAATAAAAGTTCATTAAAGTTTAGAATTGTTAACGTCACAAAAAGTGCTGGGTGATGCGCTCTTCCAATGATCCTCCAGCAACGTTCTCTGCTAAACGTATCATGCCTGTGTCACATAAGCCACCTCACGAACCTGTACCGGCAGCCCATGGAGCTAGGATATACTGGAGGAAGCATAGCTGATTTCGGTCGGGCTCAATTTGGTTGCAAAAGTTGAGACACTGGGGCATACTCAAGGCCCCACACGTGACTACCTCTGAGACAACCACAGACGCTTGGCTGAAGTTGGCTCCTCCTTTCCTTCTCTACAACTCCGCCTCTCATTTTCCAAAACAAAATTAGTACCCCACCACAAGTCAAAGGGTGAGGTGCGCGTGTAAGTCGCTCTTTGTTATAATCAAGGGCCTGTAATCTTTATAGTTTTCAACTCTTAATGTACCTTTGCTAGTAATTTTGATATTATTAAGTGTCCTGAAGTGAGGAAACAATTTGTTATCTTTCGGAATCTAAGAATCCCAAACAAATGATTAACGATTGTGCAATTAACTATACAGCTAGAAGAGCATTCAGCGAGCGTGTGCTCATCCCATCGTAGTCAGTAGGTAACTGACTTCCGTGCTGACGTCACACTAGCGAAAACGCTATTGGTTACCACAGACATAAAGGCCAAACTACACGCACGCTTTTTTCACCGTCACCGATCATCATGAGCGGCATTATGCCCCGCCCACAGCAAGCAGTGAGCGTGAACGATCACTGCTGAGCTTATACACGGAAGGGTTCAATCACAGCGGCTGAATCCCAAGCCTGATACGTGATCATGCGTTTAGTACAGCAGTAGTGTTCATTGAGGCGGTATGTCGTCCTCTTCTAATGATAGTGAAGATTTGGCTCTCAGCATTATAATTTCGAGGAAGCGGGCTGAGCGACGAAATAGATCAGTCTGGACAAAAGAGTGGTTGCAGGAGAGGGAAACTAGGGGCAGTTATAGGCACCTATTTCAAAAATTAAAAAAAGAAGAACAATTGTTTTCAAATTATATGAAGTTGACACTTCCAATGTTTGAGAGCCTTTTGGAAAAAGTTAAAGGAAATATACAAAGAAGTGACACTGTGATGAGGAGCAGCATTCCGCCTGGTGCAAGGCTTGAAGCAACTTTGTTATACTTAATATCAGGGTTAAATTACGCCAGATTGCAGTACCAAACAATGATGCATAAGTCAACACCGGCCAATATTATCCCTGAAACATGTGACGCCATATACGAGGCTCTAAAAACTGATTACCTGAAGGTGAGAAAATCTATTATTAAGGAAAATACGAACCATGATCTTTTTCGAAAAGAAGTAACGAAATACTTTTTTGAGTAAAGAAGTGTTACGTCCTCAATTTCAATTTTGATATTCTTATAATTTTTTTAATTTTGTAGGTGCCGATATTCATAGCTAATCAACTTGTGTTATTTTCACGCAAATTAACACCCGCGCTAAATCGCGCGTTTCGAAGTTAAAATTGTAAGCCATTTAATGCTTAACTTTTTGAAGAATAGTATTAGTGAAACGTCACAAAATAGGGATCACATTTAGGAAGTAATGAATATTGAGAATTGACAACAATCTTACTTGTTGCCTATACATAAATATCTACCAGGATGGCACTGGAAGATATTTAATTTTAGGTGAATAATTATGCTAAGATATTAAACACTTACCAAAATTTCCAGTTGTAGAAAGTGTTTCACATCTACCGTATACGAATGTATATTTTAAAATGAATAAGTTTTAGGTTTTTATGTATAATGAAATACGATCCAATGTTTCTATTTACTCTAAGAAATTACTTACAATACGTTCCAATATTTTTTATTGAAAACTTGGTAAACAGAATACATAACATAGTAAGTTGACGTGAAAATAAAATAGAAAAATACAAACTAGGTCCGTTGTCTAAGTATGGACATTATTACTATCATATTTTGACTACAACATTAAGCAATTTAGAGATTTCCAAAAGTATGCTTCACAAATATGAATTGGTTGTTGCTATTTACTTAAAAAAATGACTAATAATTCAAATATTGGTTTTGAAATACTTGGTAATCATAAGACTTAACAGAATGTTTTCGTGAAAATTAAATTAAAAATTACGAACTTGATCCGTTGAATACGTATGACAATTATTCATATTACGTGTTTACTACAAACTTGGTAAACATAATACATGACGAAATGTTTTCGTGAAAATAAAGTTGAAAAATACTAACTAGGTCCGTTATATATGTTTGACAATTATTCATATTACGTGTTTACTACAAACTTGGTAAACATAATACATGACAAAATGTTTTCGTGAAAATAAAGTTGAAAAATACTAACTAGGTCCGTTATATATGTTTGACAATTATTCATATTACGTGTTTACTACAAACTTGGTAAACATAATTCATGACAAAATGTTTTCATGAAAATAAAGTTGAAAAATACTAACTAGGTCCGTTATATATGTTTGACAATTATTCTTATTACGTGTTTACTACAAACTTGGTAAACATAATACATGACGAAATGTTTTCGTGAAAATAAAGTTGAAAAATACTAACTAGGTCCGTTATATATGTTTGACAATTATTCATATTACGTGTTTACTACAAACTTGGTAAACATAATACATGACAAAATGTTTTCGTGAAAATAAAGTTGAAAAATACTAACTAGGTCCGTTATATACGTTTGACAATTATTCATATTATTTTTTTCATACAAAATAATGTATTGAACAGTTCTCCATTATTATGCTGCACAAATATTAACGCATTGAGAAAAACAAGACTACTAAAATATTCACCAGAATGAAGACTATCAAATGCAGACATCTTATTATTAAGATTGCGTAGCAGCATCCCAGTCATAAGTAGCCGAAGCTATGTTAACAATTTCTGTGCTACTATCTATCTCTCCTAAATGTGCCTTAGTAATAATGTCATTTATCAACTTTCTTGCTAGCTCAAATGTTCTTGGGTTACCTTTGTAAATTCCCCTCATATCATCTCCCCACACCTTCGCCATCGAGCGAAATCTGTCGCCTGCTTGGTCTTTAGATTCAAGTTTTTGGCATAACCTCTTCAGGGCAACTGTATACAATGGATCTGTGTCTCTCTTTATTTTTTTCTTAGCCTGCGGAACCCAATGAGAGCATGATTCACTTGTAGATGGAGTAGATGAAGGAGTTGATGATGTTAAATCGTTGGTTGATGATAATCGTGATTCCGCACTTGAAACTGTGGCTGGTGTAGGAAGCACTTGTTGGAGAGGATCCAGTTCATCAACACTTTCGATTTCAGGATTATTTCAGGATTCTGCAGAAGTTGTAGGTAGAGTGAATGAAACATCTTCTAATGAAACTTTTTCTTCACCCACGTTCACCGTCTGAAAAATGAAAATAAAAACATCATATGCAACTACTGGAACTAAAATGATTAAATGTACTTAATTTCATTATCTCCGCTGCAAAATGTTTGTACATATACATATGAGTGTGAGAAACAACATGAGACAAACCTTACAAAAATGTGATGACACGTGAAAAATAGTTTAGGTATCATATATACATTGCAGGTCTGTCTGCATAGATTGTTGTCTGTGTGTGTTTACTCATAGGTATTTGTTCTGATTCTCACGTACCGTGAAGCGATTATTACACTATCATCAACCTGCGTAGGTTAAAATAGTTATTAAAATTCTGATGTTAGATCAAAACTTATGCTTACGGTTTCCTTAATTTTAACTATTTTCTTAAATTTCAGATGCCAACAAATGAAGAGGATTGGAAAGCAGTGGCTGAAGGATTTGCAACAAAATGGAACTTCCCAAACTGCGTTGGGGCTATCGATGGTAAACATGTCGTTATACAGCCACCGCCCAAAAGTGGTTCTTTCTATTACAATTATGAAGGAACTCACAGCATTGTTTTGATGGCGGTAGTGAATTCAAATTATGAGCTCATTTACGTTGACGTCGGAGCAAATGGGAGAATTTCAGACGGAGGAGTTTGGAATAACTGTTCTTTGAGTGCATTGCTCGAAAATCAAAAAGCTAAATTACCACCTCCGAGTGCACCATTGTATTCAAATAAAGAACTTCCTTTCGTTTTTGTGGGAGACGACGCATTTTCTTTGAAGCCATACTCAATGAAACCCTTTCCATTCAGAAATCAAACAGAAGAGCAGCGAATTTTCTCACATAGACTATCAAGAGCGAGACGAGTGGCAGAAAATGCATTTGGAATAATGGCTAATAGATTCAGAATTCTCCAGACACCCATTCTTCTAAACCCCAACAAAACTGTAAAAATTGTGTTAGCATGTGTCGTTCTACATAACTTTTTGCGAAAAGAAAATGAAGTTGGGTATATTGAAAATGGTGACTTGGATCGAGAGCAAGAAGAACATGGAAGGATTCTTGAAGGACCATGCGACAAGAAGGCATTATGACCCCACTAGAAAGGACAAGAGACCGAAATCCGTCCAAGACTAGCAAGGATATTAGAGAGGATTTCACACATTATTTCAATAATGAAGGCAATGTTTCGTGGCAAAGAAAAATGTGCGGCTTAGAATAAGTTCTGTCTGCAAACTGTATCAAAATTATGTCATTTCTCAGGATTATTAGATTAGTTTCGCATAAATCGGTGTTCCATGTATTTGCAAATTTTTTTTAGGCGATATCAACATAAATTTACAGAAGTTTACGAGGTAGAAATGTTCCTGTATGTTTGTGATAGCATATGTTATTTATTGTTTTAAGTAGCTAAATAATTATGCTGCACTTGCCGTCTTTCATTTCCTTCCCTCCTTACTCATGTATAAATATTGGCGTAACTAAACAGTGACAAATATTTTGTTCTAGACATAGTAGTTCAATGCACGGTTTACCAAAACAGTAGAAAATAAAAGCAAATGCAATATCATTAGCTTCGACAGGTTTCTGTTGACACATTAATATAGATTTAATTATAAAGGGTGTTAATGTTTCTCATCTACATATTTTTAGAACACATAGAAAAACGAAAAACAAAATTTTCTAAGTGGCAACTGGCTGCATTGTAAGCCTATTCCTAGGGGAATCTAAAATTATTTCAGGTCACATTTCTCGAAAAGAGAGTTTTGAGATCTTTGTCACTCATGTTAATGGTTTTATTTTGTGTTTTTCTTTATGTGGAAAAATATGTACATTTACAACAAAAGCGCCCTGTATACTGTACATTCGTAACTTACCTGAGAAAAAGATGATACGGTGTCGCAAATATCATCCTTCAAAAATGTAAGCATTTCAAAACACCAAAGCTTGGGTGTATAAATTTCCTCAGTTCCTGCGCCTGATTTCGCAGATTTCTTCCTAGTAGAAACCTCTTTCCGGTATTGTCCCCTCAAGGTCTGAATTTTGCTTTTAATATTCACAATCGAAAAGCTAGGTAGCTCTTTTGCTATTTTTTGGTAGGCGTCTTCTTTTACCAATCTATTTCTATACGAATCAAGCTTTGTATTCCATAAGCATGGATATTGTTTGTAATTGTCAATCAAGATAGAAATCTCTTCACGGGACCACGGAGTAAGAGCCATTGTCACAACCTCACTCCTCAACGTCTGATTCATCACTGTCGAGCTTATACACGAGCGCTCTTCACCGTCACCGTTCATTGTCACTGACGCTCATGAGGGAAAATATCAAACTTGCTTGATATGCCCGTGACGGTCATAAGGATCGGTGCCGCTCACGAAATTAGGGTCATTTTGGCTTGCAGTGGGTGGGGCTTAGCTGCATTGGGTGGGGCTAAGCGGCTCTCATAAGGATCGGTGACGGTGATGAGCGTCCGTGTATTCGGGCCTTAAGAGTAATGTCAAAATCTGGTTCTCTTCACAGACGACGTTGCTCCCTCCACTATATACTCCCTCCACGCGGCAGCCAAACTAGCCTGTCACGAAGAAAAGACAGGAAATCGTGGAAGTTCCACATCACGATCCCTCCAATCCTGATTTTGTGTGAAATCTTTTCACGGAATATATATTTATTAAAAATTGAAGCGTTGTATGAAGAACGATAATTGGCTGCTGCTGCACCAGGCTCAAATTAACGTTTTTTGCGCTAGAGTAGAAAAATTTATGCGTCCCCGCGAGTCCGCTCGAAAGGGAAAAAATGTTGGAGAAAAAGGAAATTAGAGAAGATGATTGGAAAACAGAGGTAAAATGAATGACGACAAACGAAAAATTGAAATTGACAAATCTGAACTAGAAAATAGAATATTAGAAGAGAAACTAAACAATCATTAGTCGGTCTTCATAAGGGGTTTCAGTTCTCAATCAAGTGAATGCGGACGTCAGAACACGATTTTACTCCGTTCCAGAGAAAGACCTGGAAAATTAGACAGTATTCAGAAAACCAAATATTGCTAGTGTTATCATGCCAAAATAAGATTTCTTTGCCACTCTCCAGAAATGAAGATGAGAGTGCTTCACCTGACGAACGACTGCAAACCTGTAATGGAGAAGAAATTACGAAATACAAGATAGTAAATCAGCAATTCAAAAGGGTTATAGAATCAATGTGAACCAGCAATGCTGATAGCTATAGGCGGTCATATCTGGAACAGTTTACTGGGGGTCGAGCTTAATAATTGGTGAGGAGCTGTACACACGGTGACGCCCGAGCTTTGGGTACCAGAGAGCCTGGGACTTTTTAGAGAGAGTACGGGAACGAGCATCTCGTAGCCCAAGCTTATTTAAATACTTTATCAAACTGGATTCCCCTATATACTACGAAAACGTGGAAGCTCTTCAGGAAGTGGCTATTTATTTATATCAGCGCCAGAATTATATCTCCCCGCAGCCAGATAATTAGTCAAATGGAAATTGTGAACCTCGCTCTGAAATTGCCTTAAGAGGTGAAAACAATTTTGTCTAAAACTAATAATAATAAACAAAAGTCCGGTGAATCCGTAGAATTTACCGATTTAGTCGAGTTTCGGTAAGAAGAGGGGTGGCCTTAAATGCTAAGCAGCCCATTAACGGCGACATTTCAGATAGCAACTAACAAGAAAAAATTGAAAGAAAATAAGCAAAGCAAAGCCATCACCACGACGGTATACCCTAACTGCGCTCTCGACCGCCCCCCCCCCCCTCCCTCCCCCCTCCGAATACAGTAATCTACCTGCTACGATGGGCGTCTATAGTAAGAAAACTAATCACATCTCTCAACAGTGTACATTTTTTTTTAAACCTACAACGAGAAGAGCATAGTTGTACTTAGAACCGATATGTGTTTCGAATGTTTACAGAAAGGACACACTTTGAAAACCTGTCGAAGTAGGCAATTATGTATTAAGTGCAAGAAAGGCCACCCAACAATGATGCACTTTGCGTTTCAAACGCAAGTCGCTCGCCGCCGCAGCCAGTCTCCATAAAAAGCGATACTCTCGGTAACCCTGTGGTGGTACAATCCGGGAACGACGTATCACCTGGGTGTAGGGGGGGGGGGGGGGGGGGTTTGGTGTTGTTTGAACAATTTTAAAAATTCACTCACCACATGCGATAAAGCAATAGATTGTATCTTAAGTCTAGCACAATGGACACACTTGAGTGTAGCTACTTGTGAACCCGAATAAACTCAGCGACTTCTATGGTATCCTATCATCAACGCTATTTTAAGGTGTACAGTTATGTTTAACCTAATTTACTTAACCTAGGGGCATACTAGAGGATTTAGGAAACTGATTCTTTCATGATTCGATGCCAAAGTTTTACAGAAATAGTTAATATGGGATATATGGGAACAGTATATTCTAGAATACGATTAATAGCAAACTTAAAGATCTATGTTATTCATCATGACAAATTACCCTATCAAGATAAGTCATACAGATAAAATTTGACTTGAAAACTGTATGTGATTAATACTTCGATAGGAAGAGGGATTCACGATTCGTTTCGAAAGCTTTGTAAAAAAATTTTTCGCAGATCTTAGCAGGGATCGCATTCCAATTCTTAGTTCCAATAAAGAGGATACTGTGTTGTGACCGAGATTTTAAATTATAAGAAGGTAGGAAGATACTTCAATTTCGGGTGAAATGTTCATGATAGGTAGTTTGTGAAATGAAATCTTTGATTGAGCTCTCTGTCACCAACATCAGTCAGTGTTTTATAGAAGAAATTACATATGGACAGCTCGTAGATATCCAAATGCTTAAGTATTGATAAACTTTTGAATGAATCATATGTGTGAGCATTATATTCTAATTTCTTAATCGCTCTAATTTTTTTTGCAACCCAAAGATCGAAATATTTTTATTTTTACCAGTTTCAGAATAAGTTTCTATTCCTTATTGTAGATATGGTGAAATGATCGTTTGATCAAGTATTTTTAGAGCTTCTTCGGACAATACATTGTTTACCTTATGAAGGATTCCCAGGGCTTTTGGTAATTTAGTACTGATATGTACAATATGCCCTTTGAATGTCAAATGATTATCTGATATAATACCGAGGAACTTAACAGGAGTTGGTTTCTTCAATCTCACTATCACCTAATATTAATGTGTGGAAAAGACACATTTCTCTTCTATGAGAACAATGTATTTTGTCTAATAGATATTGAGGCATATTTCATTCGTTTTAAGCCATATTAAAACCTTTTGCAGCTCACTATTTAAGCTCTCCGCAACTAAAATTAGATTTTCATTTAGAAGAGTCGCAGAGAGCGTGCTGTCGTGGGCAAAAAGTAAGAATTCGGAAAATGAAGTTTATTCAATTATATCGTTAAATAAAGATTAAAAAGAGAAGAGGACCAAGGACCGACCCTTGTGGTACTCCACGGTCGATTGTCAGTAGTTCCGATTGTGCTTCGTCAATGCCAACACATTGCATTTTAACCAATCATGTGCAACTCCTCTAATGCCTAAACAGTGCAGTTTCGATACTAAAATGTTATTGTCCACGGAATAGAATGCTTTTTGGAAGCTAGGAAACACGAAGAAAACAAGCTTTCTATCATCTATATTCGTGTAGAGGTATTGTAAATCATTTAATACAGCCTGTGTCAATTTTTTTAATACGAAAAACGAATTGTTTATCGCAGAGAAAAGATTTTTCGTCAAAATAAGAAAATACTTTTCGAAAACAATTTTCTCGAATATTTTCCTAATAATTGGTAGTACATAGAGTGGTCTATAGTCATTCAAGCAAGTTTTATCTACATTTTTAAAGATATGGGTCACTCCTT
This sequence comes from Morinoia aosen, assembly GCA_030386875.1. Classification (NCBI taxonomy): domain Eukaryota; kingdom Metazoa; phylum Arthropoda; class Malacostraca; order Amphipoda; family Talitridae; genus Morinoia; species Morinoia aosen. The sequence goes on along the minus strand of CM059567.1, from coordinate 85,629,001 downwards.
CAATTTTGAGAAAGTTCGGGAAAATGCCCTGGAAAAGTGAGTGGTTAATAGTATTAGATATGAACGGTGCTATTGTATCAGCTAGAGCAGTGTTTTCCAAGCTTTTTATGCTGCGTACCAAGTCCGCGTTTTAATGGACGCTGGGGGTACGTGGCATAGCATAAATATTATAGTTGCCATAAATTTCGTTTAGTATTTAAAACCGGCTGCTGTACACAGTAATAATTTTCTTTGGCTAATTTTAGGTAAGACTAATGTAGAATAAGAAATGTTTTGTGTTTGATAGAAGTAGATGAAGCATTTAGGCTTAAGATATAATTTCATTATAGATGGTTTAAGCCATTCTAGATATTCAGAACAATGCTATATTTTCACAAATGAAGCACAAGTATGTAAACACAACCGCAAACATGGTGCCGGTTCATTTGAACTTAGAGAGTTGAGAAAAATACAATAGTTTTCGGAGCACAATGACAGGATGTCATCATAGAAAATGCCTTGAACTGGTGTATATTTTGGTTTCTAGCAACAACATAACGTTGTTTATGCTCGAAAGTTATTAAAATTGCAAGGCAGATGCCTTCACTTGTTTAAGACCGTAGTTAGCGAAAGAATGATGGAATATCTCTAATGTTAACTGATATTGAGTTTAAAATTTCAGTAATTAGTAGCTATCGACTACTGCGTTATTATCCTAGTTTTTTTGGCGCATGAAACTGAAATATTTGACAACGAGTAACATCTAATTTATTATTTATCTTTTTTCCCCTTGATTTATTTTTCCCGTTGTTTATACACGCAATTACGCCGGAAGAATTAGTTGGCGTGAATAAAAAGACTTGTGTTCACGGACATGGTCATGTATTCCATGTGGTCTGTAGGTTCACTAGAAATACTATTTGCTATATGTTTGCCTTTGTTTACAAAATGTTGTTACACTCTGTTGCAATATCTTTTTTCTTGTGATATTTTACATTATCCTGAACAATGGTTCCAATTGTTTTCGTAGCATTATTATTGGTTCAAATCATGAATTAAGCAGGCACCAATTTTTTTAAAACCAGTTTTGTATTCAGTGAGTTAGCGCGCACAGTTGTTTTTTCGATGTTCGAATTTGATTAATCACATGATTCCTGAATCTGTTATACATTCCTTCGAATAATCGTCCTTCGTAAAGTAAGGCTAGGTACGCTTGACGTTTCTTCATTTTGATCACGATGTTTTCAGTAATTTAGGGCTTGTGTCTATTTTTCGGTGTAATTGTGCGAGAGATGATTGGACAACACTGATTGCGTGCGGTCGCTACAATTTCAGTTAAATTTATTATTGCTTCATCAATGTTACTCGCATTATTGTCCTGCTGATAGACCTCCAGTGATGGCATTAATAATTCTTCTAGTACAGTTCGGATCTTTCTCAAATTATAACGTTTACACGACGATGTGAGTAAGTTTCAGCCTGTGCGTTGATATAAGTAATATAGACATTTATCTTAATTAGAAACATCGGAAAATAGGCTGATAAGTCAGACGTTATTATTCCGCTTAGAGAATTAAATCAGTTGGATCTACCATGAAAATATTATCGAGCAGCGCAGCGTATTCTGTTGATACACGCGTAGGCTTCGTGATGTTTGGATGAAAGAATTTACACCAAAAAATCTTAATGAAATTTGAGATTTGTTCTCAGCTTTCATATTTTAGAAGATCGTAGTTTAAATCCCAGCAAATTATTTTGTCATTGTGAGGAGGCTTAAACCGAGATATAATACTATGAAGCTCATTCAAGACAGATACCGAACAGGCTGTTAGAGGCCTGTACACAGTTGCAAGTATAATCCCTTGATCATTTTTGTTAGTCTATAAATGGAGTTTCAACATGTTCACGATTCATAGTTGCACTTACAATGATTCTCGGAGCTACATGTTTAGATTTCTACGTACTGATGCCTCCGCTACGTTTATTATTATTACATGGCGAATGATGGCAATAATAGTCTTGCAGTTGAATTATGTCTTTAGTTGAGTCATCCATCTAGCCAACTTTCGGTGAAGCTAAGAACTTCAAAGTTACAGTATGGCTCAGTACGAGTACAAGATATTTCATCTATTTTTGAATATTTTGTGCCATACAGTTCCAACACAATAGTGATAAATCATTGCAGGTTGATCTCATCGATTCATAGAATCTGTTAATGTTAAATATCGTCACAGTTTATAGTCTCAGTTAGGTTTGGATACAGTCTGTTCAAATCATTGAGATATGGGTAAATTTCAGCAAATATATCAACATGGTCATTCTTAAAAAATTAAAAATAGTGAGTAATATACAACGTAAAAGAAGAATATGAAATTGAGATGCAGGTAAACATATTCCTACTGGAAACTAAATTTAAAAGTAAAAATACACTAAAACACAGGGAATATTAGCCTTCAATCTAGTGCGATTTCGTAAGGAGTTTGGGCCCTTCCTCGTCAGTGAGAGCCAGTGTCTTTGCTGGGACAGGTGGTGGAACGCAGGAAGTGATGCGTCTCGTTATTCTGGCTGTAATCAGAGGAAAGATCGTCAAGGTTGAAATTGTGGTAAATGTTCCCCTGGGGACTCATTCTTCTGATTTTTGGATCAGAGAAGATCAGTTAGGCATAGATAGTACAAGAGCTAGCATTTTGTTAACTACTTGCGAGAAAAACTAGCGTTTCAAAGTTAGTTTAGTCTTGAAACTAAAATAATCCCAGATCTGTTCGTATATGACTTATACCGAAACAAATAAACAGAGATTTCCGTTCTGTTTACTAGATCGGTTGCCCAGTGACCGTTTGCCAGGTAAGATGTTCCTAATTTCAGCGATTAGAATAAACTTTCAAGATTGCCTGGCGTGCCGTTCGATTTTATAGACGCGGAAATAGGAGTATTGATTGGCACGAACGCACCAGGCTTAATTAAGACTGTAGCTACTGTACAAGGAGCTTCGAACGAGCCTTATGCCTCGTTTCATTGGCTGAGTTGGGCTCTTAATGGTCCTGTAAGTAGGGAGGGAAACTGTCGTTTGGAGCAAAATCTTGACATGATCTTTGGATATTAAGTCGAAAATCGATAAATTATTTGTTCGAGATTTCGTTGCTACAGATGGACTTGCATCTTCAGTTGTAGATGATAAATGGTTGCATCAGTTCAGTTTGGAACGAGATCTCTCGAAAACGGTCGGTATAAAATACTCTTGTCTATAAAATTCCCGAAAAAATGCGTCAGGTTTTCTCAAGGTTCGTGTCAATACGAAAGAAATTACATAGAAACAATTTGTATTTTGAATAGAAGCGTTACGTTTACTCTATGCTTTCCATGGATTACGCTGAGCAATTAAGCGTCCGATGAAAAGTTAAAAGTAGAAATGGGGAAGGTTTGGTACTTCACCTTCCACGCATGTACATCATTAGCAAAAGAAGAAAGTCATGGTAGTCTTTGACTTTTCTCTGAAGTTTGAAGGAGTGTCTCTAAACTAAAAGTTAACACAGGGTCCTGATTTGATAAATAATCTCGTGCGAGTCTTGATTAGATTCAGGAACGATACCAGCTCGTTTACCGTAGACGTAGAAAAATTTTCTTTTAAGTCAAAGTTCCAGACGAATGTCCGAAATTCTGCCGCGTGTTTTTCTGGTTAGATTAGTCGCGGGTACTGTTGAAGAGTGCCTGTTGCCAGTTCACGGATTTGTTGGCTTGGATCTTGGATTCAAATTACACACGAAATACCGCCTCAGCAACACTCAAAGCAATATGTTCAGTTTTTTTTATATTAGAATATTTTGCAGGCTCCACTCTCAAATATGATTGACACCAATATGAAATACGACATGATTTTTGCTGCATATTACTATTTATTCAGCCAGCGATGCATTTGATTACAATAGTGCACCCCTGTTGTCGAAACGTCCTGGAGTTTTTATTATAATCAGAGCTAATCTGAAGTTATTATTTGTAACAAAAGCTGCTGAATAAGCTGTTCAACACGCATTTATTTCTATTTCTATTCCTCTATTTTTATGTTTGGAGATCATCGGATAAATTTTGATGATTGTTAATATATTGCAATTTGAAATATTCAAAAATATCTTGCTCAAAAATATTCAAAATATTGCATGTAGTGTTCAGCCATCCAGTCACAACGGACCCACCAATCAAATGCGATATTGAGCTAGCACGCGAGCCAGCGAGTGTGCGGGTGCCCGCCATACCCATGGCAGGTGAGCCTTATGCCTAAGTTTGAGCAGTTTCAGCGCAGTTTGAGCATTACAAACTAAATGTTTATTACTATATTAAATGTACCGTAATAAGTGATATCCATTTGTAATTTAATTTTACCTTACCTCACGCTCTAGTACTAGCTAGAGGTATACATCACGCTATAGCAGCACCAGTGTGCGACAGTTCATCACAACCGTAGATCTTGTGAAGAGCTTTTCGGAAGTACTCATGAAATGAATGTAAAGTATAAATAGTATTATGAGCTGTTTTAAGTCTTACAGTTTAAAAGGTCCTACTATCGCGACAGGTGTTGAGACATACTTAAAACATTATATTTCCAATACGGCGATTCGTCGAGAATCTCATTCGTAGAATAAAAAAAAAGCAAAGTAAAAATAAACATTACATTTATTGCGAACGTTTCGGAATTAAAATTCCATGATTTCCATCATCAGTGCTGAAACAGGAGAATTTTTTTTATCCATTTAAGAAAAGCAATCAAAATCATATATATTTATTCCACAAAATGCTCTGACTGTCTGAAAAACCTAATTTGTTCACTCGTTCACAAACAATGGCACACTCATAATTCACACAAGCACACATGTACACGCACACAATAGTTCAGATACACGAGAGAAATACACTATGCACACACACACACACACAGACATATACACATACAGACTCGCACACTTACACACTCTCCCACACTCTCACTCGTCTCACTCACTCTCACACACTCTCACTCACTCTCACCCACTCTCACTTACTCTCACTCACTCACTCACTCACTCAACTCACTCACTCAACTCACTCACTCTCACACTCTTTCACACAACCACATACACACAATCACACACAAAATTACGTCAGTAAGTGGGGGCCATTGATAACTTTACGACACTATATAATGTCTGTGTTGATGTTAGGTTTATGAGTGAAAATGAAAAGGGACTCTAAAAGTTTAAGGGCATGCTCACTATTAGCTCGGCATAAAGTTGATAAATTATAATTTTTGAATGAATGGTTTGAATTCTCACAGTGATCTTTAATTATTGCTGATTGGGGTGGAATGGTTAGTTCACGACCGGTTCTATCAGATATTCCTGCGTGTTGGCTATGTCTGATAATGTTTATTGTTGGAGTTTGGTAATACCAACGTAAGACTGCATGCGACAGTCATATGGACACAGCTACTTCACAGGCACTCATCCAATCATTCCTTCCTGCTAAAAACGGATGCAATCTTAAAAAAATTTCTTTCAAACACTCTAACGTCAACCGTTGTAAAAAAAATACTAGCCAAAGATACTGCCTCCTTCTTCAGCTCTGCGTTCAAACAATTCATGAATGGTGAGTCGACGTACAAAATCTGCTTTGGTACGCTCATGGTTGCAGGAGAGAGGCAAATTTCACGATCTAAAAATTTTCTTACACAATTCTGCAAGGCTTCCGAAGATATCTGGACGATACCTTTGCATTGTTTTGCTCTAATATGGCGGCCTATAGTTTTTTCAGTGTATTAACGTATCTCATACTAACATTAAATTTACAATGGAGATAGAGCAAAATGATCAGATCCCTTTCCTAGAAATCCTCCTCATGAAAAGTTAAATTTAAAACTCATCACTTTTGTCTACAGGAAGCCAACTTTCACTAGTCTTGCTATGAACTATTTCAGTTGTGTATATAAAGGGTATAACATGAAGGGAGAACAACGAGTCAACACATTAAAATGATTAAGATTTTTCAGGAGAACCTGTGGGTCGGAAAAAGTAGCCATGCGAGTACACGCTTCATTATCAGCCGCTAGTAAGTAAAGTATATTCTTAAAATATATGTACGAACATAGGTATGACCATCGCCATGACTAACTTGGTAAACACTCAATCACGATTATAGTTATATTCTGATACACAGAAGCCACAATGAATAGTCAAGACCATTAACCGAACTCTATGCCAGTTGATGGTTCTTATTCGCATGCTTGAGTTTTCAAGGTAGCCAATTCTAAATTGTGACTGCTTCAAATATGGTTGCATAATAACGTATTGGGGTTCACTGTCACAGTCTCACGATTAGTAAAACAAAATTTGGTGCAAAAGTCACTTCACCATGTTAAATATTTGTCACACGAAAACTCATATAGATAAAAAAATAAATCACAAATGAAATGAAAAAGAAAACCTCCATATTTGATCATTTGAATCTAATGCCGTATGTGGTGTGGCCCAATCTTGTTGGAACCACAAATTCTGCGTGTCCTAATCTTCCAGTTGTGACAATATATATTCCTGTCTCATCTCTGCAGTTGTATCATTTCACTGCCTTGGTTGCACCATCAAATCCTCGATGAGGTATGGACCAATGATTTTTGCACTCGTTATGCCACACCAGACAGTAACCTGTGCATGAAGTAGGTGCTCTTGGACTAGTTTTATGTTATTATTGCACCAGAAACGAGAATTATATTTATCAACATGCCCACTAATATGGAAATGGGTCTCATTAGAAATGATTAGGTGTGAGGTAAACGTCTCATCATTCGTAAGGCATTAGATGATGTACGTGCGAAGTATTTTCTTTGTTGATGGTCTTTAAACTTTAACAATTGGGGTACTTGAATTTCACTTCGAAACATTTTAAAATCTTCTGTTAAGATGAGTTACGTTGATCTTCGTAAAATTTCTAGCTGATTGGAACGTTGTCAAGTCGACGTTTTAAAATCTGCAACAAAACTCAATAAAACTCGTTGAATTACACATGTGTTTCGAACCGATCTCAGTCTGTCAGAGCGTCCTTTGTCTGCTATTTGTCTGCTGAAATCTCTCGATCTTGAAATAATTGCAATAATGCAATGTTTGGAAGGCTTTTGTTGATAAACTCTTCTTACGAATTCTCTCTGCACTGCAACTAACGATCCATTGGGAGAGAAATAACTTTCCACCATCTTTGCTCGTTAATCTTTGCTGTATTTCGGTATTTTTGTGATATGACGATTGCGCGAATTTAGATTAGAACATGTGCTTCAAATCTCTATCATCAATGCCGGACGGAACATGAAAATTTTTTCTTTCATTTTGAATGTAGCGCATTTTACAGCTGGAATACTTGTCGCGTATTATATGTTTAAAATGGGGAAGGACGTTTGCGCCAACCCTTTAATTTCCCCTCATTTTTAAACCCAGCCTAGATAATAAGAACGCAAAATGGAAAACAAGTGTTAAGCATTTGAAAGTTATTCTTACAATTAGACTTTTATGGTTGATTGTAGCCCGTTATTACATGTCTTGGCTAATCCGTGCATGGAATATTTCTAAGCAGAACCTCTGACTCATGAAATATTTCTGATACTTTGTTTAGATTGTTTTTATTTAATACTTGTTGAGAATCTCGGTTAAAGATTGAAATATAGTATTTTGAAGACCCCGAGTATTTTTACTGTCTATCATTACTTTTATTATATATTGTTTTTAAACGGGTATTTTAACTCAGTGTCGTTCCTTCCTGCTTACATCAGCCCCCATAGAAATAAATACAATGCACAGAGAGGTTATCAATTGAGTATTGAATAATGGAGGCCGAAGTATTGAGTTTTCAAGTCACGGTAAACATAACGTTGTGTCTTGCTTATATGCCATTAAGCTCTTACACAGTACATTAATCGCAATGACTATGGTGAGAAAAGGAGTAAATTAGAGCGTATGAAAAATGGTAAAAAATTTCTAGAGACACATCACAGGTAGACTCATGCGTTCATAAAAATAAACATATTTTCGAGAAAATAAACTTTACAGCTCAGAAACATACTTGCTTTTCTGGCATTGAGTGTTATGTTCGATAGCCAGTTTAATCCATCAGAACGGAATGTGGTTAAAAATTCTCTCCGAACAGTAGTGTTCATGTAAATCTCGGGAGTAAGATATAATTCATGATCCTTTTCACTGACCAGATTTCCTGTTTCCTCTTTTCCGATCACATTTGTTTGTCTTATACAGCTAAAAGTTGCTTTGTTGTAATTTTTATTTTGTCCTAAGGCCCATCATCAAACCTTTTTTCTGTTCAAGTGTGACTAGGCTTAAGAAAACGATCCTGAACCGAGAGTGTGCAAAAATATTGCCAATCAGTCCGTCTGTAGTATAAAAGTGTGTTGTAGAAAAAAGTTTACACAAGTATACATATGTTAGGGTGAATGTAGGTGTGTTAGTGGAGAGAGCATTGAAAGAAAGAACGAAAAAAAGAAAGAAAAAAAAGAAAAACAGTTTATTTCCAATAGAGATGGAACACAAGTATCATCATTGTTTTTTAAAATATCATAAAGTTGATACACTTAGATGCTACACATACACGAGTATTGAAATACCCATGCCAGTGGTCAAAAAGAAATGATTAAGGGCAATATACTCCTAAACTTGCTTCATCTACATATGATGATACATGTAACGATAATTATAAGAGATAACACAATTTCATGGACGATGCATTTTCATTGTGGGGTGAAAACGCTTATGACAGTTTACGTATACATGACATAAAACTTCGCAATTATTGACGCCAGGAAATAAAATACGAATTGCTTGTTTCGGCCGATGTTCAAAAATGTCATTTCAAGGAAGCATGAAAAAAATACAAATACAGTATATAAGCATGAGGAACACGAAAATTCCAAGCTTTGTATATCTAATTGAATAATTTTAACATAACGGTCATTAGTTGATAAGCATTTTATTTAAATATAAATGGATGATCACACAACAAATCTATATTTTTTCACGTGAATGCTTTACAATAATGAAGAGATGACGAGTTAGGTAATGTTACAAGTTGAGAGTTAACAGAAAAAAGACCATTATCACTAGTTAAAATGCTAGTTTTCAGTTTAGTACACACATATGTGCATATATACATGTAAATATATATACATATACATGCACACACATACCTACGCACATACATACACCTAACACGTAAACTTACACAAATACAGATCTATGCATCGAGGCCATCACAATACAAACGCGTTTTATAAAAATGCTGTACGATGTTCTGAAATATAGGATAATGAGCGAAGGAAATTCGTGACAACGTTTTCAGTATGTGTTACTGCTTACAACTTCTGATGAAATATGGTAACGATGTTTTATTAATTATTGTATCGAAAATATCATTGTTTGATAAGCGTCTGATTTATCATATGTGGGTGATCGCGCAACAAATATATATATATATATATATGTATATATATATATATATATATATATATATATATATATATATATATATATATATATATATATATATATATATATTATGAATGCGTTACAATACTGAAGTGAAATGAAGTATTGCGGAGTGACACATTCACCCATCTACGCACGCATAGCATGCATGCGTACACATATGCACCAGTAAGCATGTGCGCAAATATCAGCGTAAACTAGCTGGTATAAACTAGCATCGGAGTAGAGGGACTCGGAGAAAATATCTTTTATTACGGCATGAATATTATGAAATTTTCGTACTAAAAAGAGTGGCACAAAACAGTGCACCTGAGTCAGAAACATGAAAACGATTATTTTACAACGGTTCCCAGGTACAGACCATTTCCAGAAATACGTGAGGCTTAGGTGAGGTTGTTGTAATATACTCTAGAGCGTAAGAGATGATATGATAATTTGCACTACACTAGCCTAACATGAGCATTTTTGTACGTGAATAAGAAATAAAACATGAATATCCGATAAAGGTTTCGTATTAGAAAAAAATCACATCTTTGATATACGGCGCAAAATGTCTGCAATCGATAAACATACATAGGTACCACATTTTACATGTAAAAGACTTTTAAGCTTTGGATTTCTTTACAATAATAAAATTAAATGATGTGTTGGGTAGTGTTAGAAGTTGGGAGTGAGAAAAAAGGCTGGTATTTATAGTTTATATACCAGTTACTAGTCATGAGCATTGATGGATTATATTTTGATTAGCAGGGAAGTTATTGGGCGTTTGCTCGACGTGCATGCATTCCGTGGTGAGATGAATGGGATATCGGATCATTACTTTGTTGATGGAAAGTTGAGAGTAAGTGGAGTGCCGGGAGGTATAAAAAGGAGGAGTGAAAGGGAGGTGTTATATATATAAACAAATTGTATGAAACTGAGCGTCAGTGTGAGTGAAAGTAGAGTATGGGATGGTAGGTGAGGTTGGTGGACTGGAAGAGGAATAGAAGTTATTTAAAGATGCGGTGGAAAAATGCGCAAGGGAAGTATGTGGGGTAAGGAGGGTTGGAAGGTTTTTTAGAAAGGGGTGTGAATTATGGAACCGAGAAGTAGGAGCGGATGTGAGAAGAAAGCGGGGGGGGGGGGGGGGCGTTTGAAGGGTGGCTGCAAAGGGGCAGCCAGCATAATTTCGAAGAGCATAGGGAGAGGAAGAAAGCATACAAAGAATGGTAAGGAGAGCAAAGAAGGCGGCGGATGAGGAGTGGGGGAGGAAGTTGAGAGGTGACTTCACGGAGAAAAGGAAGGTTTTCTGGGAAGGGAGTGAAGAGAATTAGGAAAGGATAGGTGAAGAGTGAGGCAAGAGTGAAGGATGCAAATGGTAGGCTGCTAATGGAGGGATGTGATCTGAGGAAGAGATGGGCGGAGTATTATGAGGAACTGCTGAACCTGAAGGATGATAGGGTTGCCAGAGTGGTAGCTGTTGGAAGTGATGTTAGAATCCCTGTGTTTGGAGAAGTGAATAGAAGTCGAACAAGAAGTGAAAAAGTGAAAGGTGCGTTGGATATGATGAAATATGGGAGAGCTCCGGGTATGGATGGCTGACGGTTGAATGTTTAAAGAAATAAGGAAATGCGGTTGTAGAATGGTTTGTGCGTTTGTTTAATGTGTGTTTCGAAGCTAGTAAAGTGCCGGTAGATTGGAGTAGGGCGTGTGTAGTTCCGTTGTACAAGGGGAAAGGTGACAGATATGACTGCAGTAATTCCAAAGGTATAAGTCTACAGAGTGTCGTTGGGAAACTGTATGGAAGGGTTTAATTGGAAGAGTGAGAGCGGTGACGGATGGTGTGCTTGCTGAAGAACAATGTGTTTTTAGAAGTGGTATCGGTGGTGTGGACCAAATGTCTGCTGTGAGGCAAATCAATGAGAAATACTTGGCAAAAGGAAAAGATGTATTTTGGCCATTTTTGGATCTAGAGAAGGCGTATGACAGGGTGGACCGTCAGGCTTTATGGCAAGTTGTAGTCTTGTATGGAGTGGGTGGGAGACTGTTGAATGCGATCAGGCGTTTCTTCATTGATAGCACGGTAGGGATGAGGTGAGTGAATGGTTCCCAGTTGTGACAGGTGTGAGATAGGGATGTGTGATGTTGCCGTGGTTGTTTAATTTGTGTATGGACGGATGGTGTAGCGAGAAAAGTGATTGCAAGAGTGTTGGGAAAAGGTGCACAATTGGTGGGACAAAATGGTATGAATGGTCAGCTGTTGTTGGCAGATGATACAGCGCTTGTGGCTGATTCAGAGGAAAAACTGCGGAGACTGGTTGCAGAGTTTGGTAGAGTGTGCGAATGGCGTAAACTGAGGGTAAATATGAATAAAAGTAAAGTGATGAGATTTTCATGTGGTAGAGTGTTAGGAACTTTGGATGTGAGGATGAATGGTGAAGTGTTAGAGGAGGTAGAGCATTGTAGGTACCTCGGGTCGGACGGGCTGTGAAGGATAGTATGGAAGTAGAAGTGATGCATCGAGTGAGTGAAGGCTGCAAGACATATTGTTCACTCAGGAAAGTTTTTGAGTGCAGGAGCTTGAGTATGGGTGCTAAGAGGGGACCATTTGAAAGCTTAATCGTGCCAGTTTTGCTTTGCGGAGTACAGTCTTGGGGTTTGAGATCAGCTGAGAGGAGGAAGCTGGATGTGTTTGAAATGAAGTGTTTGAGGAGCATGTATGGAGTAACAAGAAGAGATAGGAACAGGAATGAGTTGGTTAGGGGGCAGATGGGTGTTGTCAAAAAGATGAGTAGGCAGGTGGATGAAAAAGTGTTTGGATGGCTTGGGCATGTTGAAAGAATGAATGTTGAGCGGCTGGCAAAAAATATTTATGCGTCGGAAGTGAGTGGTATTAGAGGGCATGGTAGGTCACAGATGAGTTGGATGGATGGGGTGAAACGTGTTTTGCATAAGAGGAGTCTGACAGTAGACGGGCCGAGAAGGATGACTGCTCATAGAAGTGAGCGGAAGCAGTGCATAAGGAGGTCTTTTTTTTTACGCTGTACTGGAAGCCTGCCTGCGTGTGATGGGGTTGACCTGTCCTTTGCGGGGGGAGGAGCTGCACTTAATGAAGCGGTCGGGGTAAGCCAAATATGGCTGTTGTGATGGGCTGCTGCTGATCCGCGCAGTTCTGGTGCGGCCAGCGCTGCTTCTCTCGCCTCCTAGTGACTAAGGGTGATGAGTGTGACATGCTGTCGGCTACCCTCCCGTAGAGAGGAGAAGCCGTGTATATGTGTGCATGTATGTAGTCCGACATCGGATAAATCAGCGACTTTTTCAAAGTTTGCCAACAGAGTGCTTTCCAGACCGTTCATGCTCGGAATTTCCACAATTTCTCTATGAAATCGATATTGATCTGGGGAGGTCATATTTTTTATGCTGTAAAAATCCTTCACAAATTGCGAGCATAATGATTCCGAACTTGAAAATAACCAAAACTTTTCAAGTCATTTTAAAATTTGAATGTGTCATTATATTGATGGAATGTTTAATGCTTATGGAATAGACCTGGCATAAACAGTATGGATCCAAGATCAGGACCCAGTTGAACAATTTTTTGCACGAGGCCTCACCTCAGTCCAGATATTATATGATTCCTCTTTCTTTAAAATTTGGACCTCAAAGTGCAAATGTTTAAGTGTTGAACTCTCAAAGTGTTCCATATCACACTCATGGAACACTCATTGTCGCTCCATGTCACACCCATGGAACACTCTATGTCACACCCATGGAACACTCCATGTCCCTCCATGTCACACCCATGGAACACCCTATGTCACACCCATGGAACACTCCATGTCACACCCATGGAACACTCCATGTCACACCCATGGAACACCCCATGTCACACCCATGGAAAACAGTGTTCCATGTTAAAGTGTTGAACTCTTTCTGTGCAAATTCGCAAAGGCTCGTCCAGCGCCGCTCAGTGCAGAAACAACTTCTTAGATGCTGAGGCTCCGTGAACCTGCGCAGAATAACTGCCCCTCCTACGCCGAATGTTAGCGGCAAAAGCAGCTTCTGTGGTCGAGTGGAGATTTTTGTGCGGCCACAGCGCAGTGACTGTTGATTGATGAAAAACTGCTCCGATAAGAGGGGTTATATTTATTAGAGTTAAGATCACAACTTTGGCCTTTACTTCACTCGCGATCCTATGTCAATCATCTCGTCGAAATTTTCGAACATCTTCAGGGCGTGCCTACGTTTGATCCACTCTGAAAGAAATTTTAGCGTTAATCATTTAACTGGCCTATTTATTATGTAGGTAATACAATCTACCGTTTTGCTTATCAAAATTCTGTGGTGAGTTGGGCAGAATATTGCAGCGGGAGTTCAAGCATTACTGAGCACGGTCCTTATGAAAACTATGCTATATAGTGCTTGAATATTTAAGATTCAAGTTCACAATTTCTAAATAGACTTCGATATTCATTGTACGTTGGCAAGGCTTAGTTTAATAGCTGCTCTGAATCAGATTGAAAGGTCAATTCCTGATTGGCATTGGAAAGTAACGAACAAATAAAATTGAAGAAAATAGTGAGGCGATTCATCAGCACGTACTTCCGTTTTTTAACACTCAGAACTGTTTTACTGCATCATTCCTGTTTCAAGTTAAGAAGCTGGGAATATCTAAGACGGAATTCTAAAACCAATAACTTATGGTAAATAATCATACGGACGAACTCTAACATTGCAACAACAAGTTTAAGATCGAAAGTCAAGCGCATCCTCTTTTGGCGATAAACTCTACTAATCATTTTCGTAAAGAAATCAACAAATTGCGATGAACTCAGTGAACGATAGTGGTTTCGTTTCCTCGAGCGATTCCGGAAAAGATTTTAATTTCGTTAAAAGAGAGCGATTAAGCGCCAAGTATTGCTAGCGAGGAGAGGAGATGCCGCTATACTAATGGGAAATCCATGTCTTCGTTCAAAGGCTTCCTCATAGCATGCAGTCGACTTCGCTCATTACTTTGATATTTATTTAAAGACGATATGACCTTAGAGATTAACCAGCAATTATTGTTTGCAAGCCACATTTTCAACTTCTGCACAAGCTACAATTTCGATGTCTTTGTTTTGAATATTAAATTTTAATGACCATCATCCTTTCCTGCTCCATTTAAAATTGGGAGTGAGAAGCTTTTCCTCTGAAAAGTGCTCTAATATCAAATTTAAGGTCTAGAATAAAGTACTTCCATTAACAAAGGGAAATATCTATCAGAGTGATGGTTGCATTACACAAAAATACCAAGTAGTAATTCTGTTTATGTTTGTTTTTGTAATTTGGTTTGTGACATATTTGGTACGCGATGACAAAGACTACGACAAAAATTACGACGCTGAAATAAAGTTCTATGAGTTATAAGTCAACTAATTTATTACGATGCAACATATTGTATAACTAATACCCGAATACTTTTAGCAGGAAAAAAATTGAAATAATTTGAAAACAAAATTTCTCCTATAGATGGGTTAAATATTTAGACGAGATGTTAATATTCGATAAAATTTCCGATGAGACTCTCCACTCATCTGTTGGTAGTCTCATTTCTTAATAGAATTAACAACATGTGGCTTGAATCAGGATCGCAATTTTACGTAATAAAATGATTAAGAACGATCTTCTGCTAATTCATTATTAGTTAATGACGATTAGTTAGTTCATAGTATCCCTTTGTTGTGCCATTTGCCTTCGTGTCGCATTAGTGCAAATCCTGGGAGAACAACGCAGCATCGTGGCGTGAAGGGTGTTTAAACAAGCAAATGTCATGCATTTAACTCACGCTTCATCGTGAAAAAGAAAAACTACAGTACTGATTTATTAATGTTTGTCAAGATAACTAATGGGTTTTAACTGCTATTTTAAATTGGCCGACGAGAGACATTTACTTGTGTAAAATTTGAAGCTCTACGAGTGCCGTGTAAGGCTTTAATACTTTGTACTTTGAATGTTATACTGTCCTGATAAACTCACTTGATGGACCACAAAAAAGTTTTTCACAAACAATTACTACTGATGTGAACACGCTGACAGCCATCGAAATTAACATTATTCCTATTCATGCCAGTTTTTGTACATTTAGTGAATTTTATGAGACGGTCACTCGGTCATTTGAAAGCTATAGTTTCTGAACCACTAGTAAGCTGCTTTTTTTCTTCATTTCTTTCCACAGCCACGTTTAATTCCGTTATTAACTTCTTGAATGTAATTTATCATCTTGATGCTTGAATTTTACTCAGGAAAGGAAGCTAATAGAATATGTCGGTAGAAAGGAATAATTTGAATCACTCCGGTTGTTTAAGCAAACATATTTTTAGACTATATTTTACTCAAGTCTATCTAGCTCAATGGCATAGAGAATTTTGAGTTATCTTCAATCTAGTGGTCCAGACAACATAAAAACATACGAAAAATAATTGATGAAAAAATCGTGAAGAAAAATTCGCTGAATTGTTACATGCATTTTATTTTTACCAGTTACAAAATGCATATACAGCAAATTTTTATTACTGATTTATTGTTCAGCTGTAATTTGATAGTATTTGACAATTGTAATCTTTGACAATATTTTGATTCATAAATATAACACTTCACCAAATATTACTACTATTATTACTACTATCCGTACTTAAACAATAGCTCCAAAAATGTTTTAGTTACTGGATGAAGCTAAGTTATTTAAATTCCCATGTTCAATAGAGGCAATATTTAAATTCCCATTAAGGGCATGTTCCCTTTTATATTGGTTCTCCTTTTCATTTTACGCATTAAAATCACATAGGGGAAACGCTGCTCACTGAACGAATGTTACTTTGGTACACCTTCGGACCCAAAATGATTTGCCCATTGAGCTGCAGTCAGTTCTCAATTGCAGGCATGGCTTCACACGTCGACAGACTTCGTAAGTTGCATGCCATCCTGAAACTAATTACAATCTCGGGAAGCAGGGCGCCAGCATTGCAACCACCTCGCAAGTTCCGGCGAAAATCAGTGTATATGAGAACAATACGTATTACCGCTGAGCAATACCCGTAATCTGGTGTAAGGACGGAATTCATGGATTATTACAAGTTTGCAATATATACATTTTGTTACTGATACAAATAAAATACGGGTCACAATTCAGAGAATTTTTCTTCACGTTATCATCAATTATTTTCCGTAAGTTTTTATGTTGTCTGGACCACTAGATTGAAGATGACTCAAATTTCTCTGTGCCATTGAGCAGTTTTCTCTTGCGTTGTTTTGAAGGAGAGCATCATGGCATCAGTAGTTGCTGAAAAGAAAGTATGGGCTTCAAACTCGATAAAAAAGTGAACATAAAATTTAGGAAAGTGAGATGAGCCATTTAAAGAACATGAATTTCTTTGGTCCAAAACTTTAGAAAAAATCTTTGCTCTGTAGTTATACTCTACTCGATTTTCATTTCGGGCCTCCTAAGCTACTATTGCTTTGCATATTGCTTGGCGACAATTTAAAGTTTTCTTGAGCATTTTTGCTGATATTTTTCCTAAGTATTCATTTCTTTACTTAACGCCCGTATTAACCTCGTTGAGTTTCGTGAGGCGTTGGCGTTGACGGCATTGATTTTCCTGGAGGCGCGGAAAGATCGATGTCGACCATTCTAAGAATGATGTTCGGCAATTCAAACTCGCCTTACCGATGCAGAGTTCAATAAACTGAATGATATAACGTTTTTAGTTACGTGCTTAACAATAATATTTCCCATTTTGTTCGACCTAACCAACCTCACCCATTAGCAATATCATACTTATGTATAAATAATTTTTCCCAAATGCGAAGTAGCACTAAATTAAATGGCAGAGTGTAAAATATATGGTAATTCTTAATAATATGATCCACAAGTAAAAGAAAATAAGCGATTACTCAATGGTTCAATTTTTGCATATAAGTAGTATATGAACGTTGATTAAAACCCCGCAATTAGTAACGCCAGAGCTTAAACAATTTACCATACTCAGTAAAATCCAATTTGAAGGCCGATGTATTAGATCCAAAAGAGTATCAACGATTTACAAAAAAACATGAACCATTTGCGTTCATTTATTCGAAAAGATCATTTCTCACTATTAAGTGTGGATGTTTCGTTACCTTTCCCTAATTTTTATTCTTTGCTAAGGGTTCAATGAGATTGAATTCGGTCATTTACCTGTCAGCTAAAAATTAACTGATCAAAATTATTGTAATCTTTGACAATGTTTTGATTCATAAAAATAATACTTCACCAATGAATACATATGAATCGAGCGTCTACAGCATGAAAATCAAAAATCGAATTGTTAAGTATCGAAGTCTTCGTAGTATTCTACAAGTTGAAAAGTTATGAAATCACTACATCGAGAACTGACTCCTTTCTTCTGCTGTGATAGTTGATTTAAACATTAGAGCTGGTATGAAATAGGTCTGGCGTTTACAGATAAGCACATGACCGCAGAGGTCTCAAGCCTAGTAATAACATATTTTAATAACCCTTTGGATATTCAAGCGTTTGATTTGAATATTGCATATCAGTTTAAATATTTATTCGCTTGAACGACATTTTAAAGCACAAGGGAAATGCTGTGGTAGACTCCAAATTGAATGCTAATAACTGATTTTCAACCCATGTATTTTCATCGTTCAAGAACTGTTCTATGCGGAGGCATTAACAGAAAGATATAGATCAAGGTTGAGGGTCTGTTCGCGCTACATCAGTTTAAATAACCTTACGGCCTGCTCGATCGGGCTGTTCTATTTTGCAGTATACTCTCTACTTGAAATTCCACAAAGTTTTATTAGACACAAAATCAGTGGGAATCATCATGAATGATTTCCAAGGAGTGGTGTTCATGAATTA
The DNA here is from genome assembly GCA_030386875.1 of Morinoia aosen. Lineage (NCBI taxonomy): Eukaryota > Metazoa > Arthropoda > Malacostraca > Amphipoda > Talitridae > Morinoia > Morinoia aosen. The sequence continues at coordinate 85,610,638 of CM059567.1, read as the reverse complement.
TACTCAATTGTTAGTGGCATGTCTTTTAATACAAGTGCTAGTTAATCTCATGATAATACTTAGAAAAATGAATTTGCTAAGAAATTTGTAACCCTATTATTATTCAACCATCTGAATCGGCAAACACAGGCCATTATTCGTAGAGTTATAATTTGCTTGTGTTGGCAAAAACCTCGTTCGTAGCTCAAGTAAATAAAGTTTTATACCTCTCGAATATACATAGCTATAAATGTAGACGTAAAGAGCTCTATAAGGACAAAGCATCTTTGGTTTAGCTACCTTTGGGCCTGAAAATTTACATAAAATTTGGGTTTCCCTCCCTTTACCTCTGGCTATTCGAGCGTAGGAGAAAAAAGGGCTTAAGAGTATTAATTACTTCTAAATATAAACAGAAATAACGCTCAAAGTAGGCTATTTAAACATTTATTCTAAATAGAAAATCCTATAGAAATGATTGTCAAACTTCATGACCCTCCGAAATCACTGACGTCAGAGCAACGGACAAGGTCACGAGGTTTGCACTTTGAAACAATCTATGTATAATAGAGTACTACATAGCATTGGAATTTTGCAGGTGCGTATTACTTAGTCTTCTGGTGAGAATAGTTCTCCTGAGAATACAAGTCCCGTATGTTCATATTGGTTGCTGTGTTCACACCAAGATCGCTGGCGCTTTGAGTTGGCTCGTCGTGTGACTAAATTGCATTCCGGTGCTTCCCTCTCTCTCCCTCAGCTGCCTTCGGGGCTCTGGTGAACTCCACTCGACCTGTGCAATCAAACTGAGAGGCTCTGTTGGGGCGGCATCCCTACAAACTAACACTTCTCTCGCTCAACTTTTAAATGGCTAAATTGTTCATACAAAATGCATTCTAGCAGTTCATCGCCGCACATGGTCCAAGGTCTGAACTTGGCTAACGCACGCTATGCAGTGCCTCAGAGGGGTCATGGAAATTAAAATTCGGTTGCCGAGCGCCATTTATGGTCGACAGGCGAGTGTTTTACGCTGTTTGCATTTACAAAACTACAAGTATGTCTCTATCCAATAATGAAAAAATACTGAACCACTTTAAAAACATTGTAAATTAGGTTTTCGCCTAGGAGTACACTAAAACAAAATACAAAAATTCTACAAACATTATCATGTGTGGGAAATGCAGTAATTGTGATGTGCATTTGGGTCAGCAAATTTTTGTTACGTTGCATAACTTTCTATCTGGATTTCATAAAAATTAATTGAACGTACTTTGATCCATCCGAACAGATAATGAAAATATTACAACAAATTTTGAAAGTGTTTAAAAGGTCACACACGATCTTTTGTGGCAAAATCAGAAGGAATAGTTCAATTTCAATCGAAAAACGGTGTGAGAAACCTTTACTAAATTGTGAGACTCCAGGATAAAATACCTAGATATTTTATGAGTTAAATATATGCAAAGGATCAACAGTTACGCAAAGAAGTTAGTATTTTATTAAGCATTAGTTTATGTAGTTGTTCCACAGATGAATAATATTCCTGAGATTCTTTAAAAAAAAATCGAAGTATGCAGACTGTAATTTTGAATGTCTACGTTCTGTTTCACTGCACTTGGACGGTCATGTATTCAACCTCATAGTAAACTGTTGAATGCGGTACTCTTCCTTGTAAAAGAAAAAGCAGAAAAATGCACCTGCTACTTATTTTTCCTCCAATTTTCTCAATGCAGATTTCTTATTATTATTACATGCAGTATCTAATATGCAGTGGATGAATGGTAAACAAACGTGAAGATGGAATTGAGTTTTGTAGGAAATTTTTTAAATATGAGTAACAAATTTTTAAAAAAATGCGTAGCCAGCGCGACTCGGAGATCAATAATAATTAGAAAATTAAAGTACGAAACGCTCTCTTTGAAATTAAGCAGGGCTAGGGATCCGATAAATAACTGAATTACTACATCTGATCATTCAATTTAAGGTCGTGAACCAATAAGTTAGATTCGAAAGAACACCCGCCTAGCAGAACAACGAAGAGGATGCATGGCATGAGGGAACGGTTTCAAGGTTTGAAAAGTGTGAAAACGAATGCAAAATTTGTTAGCGCGATCGAATAAATCCATTGTGTTTCAATTCAACTTTAGATAGTGAAGAACTATCAAATTTCGCGAAGGAGAACAAATTGAAAAACTTTCCTCGTGTGTCACAATTGATACTTTTTGGAAAAGGACACCCTAATAAGAAATAACTACTCAACGCTATCTAAAAAACTGACTCGCGTTAATGTGATGCGACCATGAAGAAAAAAACCGTAATAATGGTGCATTCAATAATGTAACGTAGACTGACTGCCCTATCCTTGAAAATAAGTGTTAACTACGGGTACGGTAACATTAATTTAGACAAAAGATAGATTAAAGCTGTTACAGAGTACGGAATTAATATCACACTCAAAAACCGTCAACTTTTGCTATAAAATAGTCAGAATTTCTTGTTTTGTTGCCTGGTAGCCCTGAGTCTTTGCAGCGCCTGCTCAAAAGTGTTTTGAAATGCATAACACGAGTGTTGGCAAGCCAACTGGGCAAGCTTTCAACGTTGGTGCAAAGAAAACAGTCTGTACAATATAACCATACCAGCGAATGCAGAGGAGTTGGAAAGCGACGAGCAATCCAGTGTTGACGAGAAAGCCTGGCTGGAGCATAGAAGAGCTCCAATCTCATGATCAGCGAGCCGACTCGATCGGAGCAGCTGCTCAGAATTGGGCTTCTGTTGTCGTTTGCCGTTTCAAAAAAATTGTTTTGGAAATACCATGACATGCGATAAGTACAATGGATTAGGATCTGCTTCTCATTTTACAAAAACACTCAGACGAAGAATGACCAAATGGAATATTTTCGCTTGTTTTTAAATACAAAAAATATATACAGAAAGGAACACTGTCGAAACGCCTTCGGTTGAATTTTTTTTTCTATATTTAGGCCCCTGACATTTGGGTTACTGCGACGCATTGAACAAACTGTATACCTACGTTTAAACTATGTACCTGCATTTTACTACTGATTAACTATCCCTTTTAACAAAGCAATGAAGTGCATTGCCTCTTCCCTAAAGTTATCAGCGTATCTAGCGATCATGTAACGTGCATCGTCGGCTTTTAGCCAAGTGGTTGTTTGATTTTAGGTCTCTTTACAAAGCAGCAGTACTGTTGCAAAGCAGTGGACTGTTTTCGCTAACAACTACTGATGTTATGAATACTGCGTACAATTTTGATGTGGAATCGTTCCCAGGCTAGGTGTACATGTTAATTTAACCAAAAAAAGACAGCGAAAAAAATTTGAGTACTTGATAGGAACTTTTTGGGTCATAGCTCAGGCAAACAAGGAATCTGCGAACAAATCAATAACATATCAGGTTGGCTACTTGAGGTTTACATTAAAAATTGTTTCGAAATACATAACATAACTCACACTGGAATTGTGAGAAAACCACCGGTGTACTATTTTTAGCCATAAGTGTTGTACATATATATCAACGGGGACAAATAATTTCGATAATGTGTTCTGGCGCAATGTTGCTCTAAAGCAGGGGTTCCCAAACTTTTTTCCCCCCACATCCTTAAAGAAATTTCATTCGAATCTCGCACCGAATGAAATAAAAATGGCAACATATAGCCAATATCCTTTACCAGGACTTTTCTCGGACTCCCTGGAATATCGTTTTGCGCACGTGGTTGGGGCCCCTGCTCTAAATTATGTAAATATTATTTATAAATGCTTTAAACGAATAGTGGAAAACCTATCCGGACCGATTGTTTTTTGCTTATACCGGATCATTAACGGTTCTCACTGCTCGATCTTCGCAAAACTTGTGCTTTGGTCCCATTTTATTTACATATTTTTGAAAAAAATATTCATTCGTATGAGAAAGAACGAATGTTGACAGCACAGGTCAGAGCAAGTAGCGTGTCATTCAGCAAAACCCGCCATCAAATCAATTGTACACGTCGACGCTGGTGAGCGACAGAGAAGTTGTTTTTTTCCTGCGCTACGTTGTCCAGACAACATCCGTGACAAATCGTAGAATTTAGAGGAACTTCTCGCAAATAGAATTTCAACAACAGTTAGTCTGAAGAAAACAAGGTATTTGAATTTAAAAAAATGTAAGAAAAACATTTTGACTTCCTCGTACAAAAAACTGGAATTCAAACTCAGAAAACTTAAATTTTTGACAGAACTTTTTAGTCTAAAATATGTATTGTCTCTACATCTATCGTACATAAGAAGGAATACACAGCGCAGACGCATCCGGTTCGTCGTAAACAAAAAAAAAACTCAATCAAATGAATTTAAATGAGGAAGAAGGCTCAAGGAGACGCTGAAACATTGAACTTGCTTCCTTGCACGGCCAGGCACTCCACAGATAGTGACTCGGCTGGAAAGGTATTCGACAGCCCGCTCTTAGAGAGTCGAGTTCACTGGCGCGTTACCCACTACTTCACATAAATATATCAGGAAGTGTTGTGTTAAATAACGTGACAAGGTGATAATTAAGAAAAAAATAAGGTATTTATAGCAAAAATGTTCGACGCTGGTCTAGTAATTTTGATCTAACTACTGAGTGTTGGTACATACATGATACGTAGTAACCTACAATAGATTACATAGCAAACACACGCTAAAAATATAAATCGGAAACTTAGTCTTGAAGAGAATCAGCGGGAGAATTTCGTGGCGTTTTCAGTAAGTACTGCAGCACAGGTGTAAAAAATTAGTGCATATACTCTTAATGTCAAAGACGAATGGGCAGAATAGCTTATCTGGTGTAAGAGATTAAGTTTGGTCCAGATTAGATGCATAATTTCTTCTTCGTTCACGCTATTTTGAAGTAAGTTATTTAATGGAAGCCATAACCTGTCTACCGTTATATGTTGATCGTCTATTTCAACGCTTGGGTAAAATAGGCTGTAAATACGATTGAAATAAATGCATGATCCTTCCAAACATTATTATCCTGAGCAGTCATATGAAGAGGGACATCATTTACTTCGAGCCCCTGCATCATGGCGTATTTTATGAAGGATGTCATAATGAACAATTACAGTATGCTGAAGTAAAGGAATAACGCAGTCTCTGAATCTCAAACTCATCAAATACAATTGGAAATCAAGTTCAACCTTTGGCTTAACAACTATATACAGTCTACGTTTCCTCGATGGAAGACAAACCTCACCAGCGCATACTGGTGTGCAGTTGAAGTTTGAGCTTTGCTGCTATGCCCAGTCACTCCGTGACTTATGTATGGACTGGGTAGCGGTAGGATGAAATTCAATCCCGGTTGGCGGCAGGATTTCCTCGACGGACTTACGGTGAGATTCTACGAAGTATGAGTTTTATTTATATTCTTTCCAGGATTCGGATTTTGAAGTAAGATAATATTATCTAAGGGTGTGTTAATATTGAAAAAATGAAATTGTACCTGAAAATTTTACGGAAGAATGTTCCCATGAGTGAATTCTTCAACTACAGGCAGCGCAATGCGTGCAAGCGTTTATGTTTCTTGTTCTATACATGAATGATTAAAATATTCAGTTTAAATAATTACGACTAACCATTTTTTCTAATGAGGATATTTCGCCAACATAGCCCGTGTGTTTTGGGTAGTTAGTTTCAATTAAACTATTTTAAAATGTGCGTAAATTTACGATAAACACGTAAGTCTGATTTAAAATTGCTAAATTATCAGGCGTGTTATATCCAATCAGGGAATCAGATGCTCTATTGGCTGAGAAAACTACATGAAATATTTTTTTACAATTAAGCGTCGAGTTCCCCCATTAGCCCAATCAAGAGATTGCTCAGCGCAGTTTGTTGGTAGCTTTGAAAATCTTGAAAATATCTGCCATCGCACTCTAACCAGACAATTGACATCACAGGAGGCCCTGTCTTGAATAAATGCTTTGTTCGAACAATCATAGTAGGATATTCTAGGATGAAAGGACTTTATGACATTTTTCGTTTACAAGATTGTCAGTCTTCAGAGAACATCATCACTTACCAATAATTATTAAGACAAATACTACATTCTTATTCGAATTGGATACGAGCGTTAATTACTATTACTGAGCCATGAAAGGTCGTCTTTCATGAGTACAACGCGACACCCAGACAGCTGTGAGAATCTCTCGGCGTTACAGAAGGGAGAGAGTAGCGTAAGAAAATGAGGCCAGGAAAATGTCGCGAGGCTGGAGTTTGCAGAGCGATATTTACACTCATAAAAGATGAGGCTTTTCAAGTATTTCAAGGACTTTCGGAAGCTGGCCGACAGATATGAAGCAGGAAATGCGATGGGCTTTCTGTCGTGAACGTCTCTTGAGAAATGACTGCTGTATAGGATGCAGCAAATGTTCCTCGCTTTATTTAGAGATCGTGGAGTTCCCGAGAGTACCTTCAAAAAGAGCGAACAGAAATCAATGCAAGTGAGAGTTTGCGAATGTTTTCTTACGCGCACTTTCTTCCTAACAATTTTTTGTGTGTATGTTTTCTACGTAAGTGATGTATGTGTGAAGATATGCCAAACCGTTTTTCTTATATATTTTCTCATGACTATATTTTTTCTACCTCTGTAGGAACCAGCTTACTAACTCCACCTATTTAATTTGTCCCACAAATATACTGACTTGCAAGAATATCTTGTGAGAATCACAAAACATACATACGCAATTTTAGCTACACTTGTTAATAATAATCTTCGACATAGAGAATTACAAGCGAAGCATGAATAACACGTTGCACGAGGTTAGAAATAAAAAAAACAACGCTAAAGTAACACATGAAGAAGTCTAAAAATCCCTAAGGCAGGTATGAGGAGCTACTGAATTGAAACTTCGTTGCACAAGGAGAAAAAGCAGATACTAAATTTTAAAACAAAAAAAATTGAATGTTATTCATGTAGTTCTAATATAATGATTTTTCCTTGACCAATTTATATAAAGTAATTACGCATGCTACGTTTTAGACTAATCTACTATTTTACTTTATTTTAGTTAGTGCAAGTTTGTAAAAAGTTGAGAAAGTTTCTCAGTTATGAATATAGTCTTGTATAGAGTGTACGCTAGTATTAATTGGTTAGTCGCGCTCGCACTGTTGCTGTGCCTCTTGCACCCAAAATTAATTTAGTCCCGTCGGAGTTGCGGCGGAGAAATGTCAGTTGTTTTCACACTCTCAATTGATTCCTATTTCTGTCAAAACATTACTAAAGTAATGTATTTCCCTACACTCCTTAGTCAATGTTGTTGCTCTCACTCCATCAAGTATAGGACACCCACGCATCAGCTGCACACACAGTCGAGCGCTCTTCGACAGCTTCTCTGATGTCTAAATTAAGTTGAGTTTTATCCCATGATTTCAGCAACCACCGTAACTCACCACTTATATACAACGTCCAACATATAGTATAGTAGCACGCAATATTTCTCATAGTTTACATTATTAGTGCTGTAACTGGTGAATTTCATTAGTTACAAGGAGTGCGTATATGCAGTACGTGTGTGCGCATATGCGTATGGATATAGGTGTACGTACGTGACGCGTGTCTGTATGTTTAGAACGCATTCCCCTTTAAAATGCTCATGTTGATCCTATTGTGACGCAGTGTCGTCCTTTACACTCTTCCAGTATGCTTCGGCCACACCATTTCAGGTTGTTTTGACTATCTCGTTTTGCCCCAGCAATCTTGATAATGTTACGGTTGGCATTGTACATCGGTCCCTCTCATCTATTTTGAATCCGGCGAATTTTTTCTGTGCCAAAGCTTGTAGTATACGAAATTTAAATTTTTCCGTTATTGTAAAATCTTTCATTTCATCCATACCGGTATTTTAGCTTACTAGTTAATACAGAACAATGTAAAACTGCCTCTATCATCAACCTAGCAGTCAAAGATGCAAATTAATTTTGGATCGACCCGTTGTACTTTCAACCTTTAATCCCTCATTTCACTAGTTCCAACGTTCGTAAGCTCAAATTTCAATATGGAAGTGCACCAACTGGAGTGTTCTTAACAACGCATCACATGTGCAATGTTTTCTTGACCCCTTGAAATAAAACCCAGTGTTAAAATCATACCAACACAACGGAAAGAATGCATTTATCTACGTACTTTTCTCCTAATTATTTGTTCTAAAACTTAACCGATAGAAATATTACGATCCTCATGTATTTGATATCAACACAATGGAAGGAATGCATTTTCTTTGTACTTTTCTCTCAACCATTTGTTTCAAAATCAACCAATATAAATATTACGATCCTCATGTACTCGATCTCAAGTCATGGTCTTAACTTTAAGATACTCGTAAGTACTTTTCGCTCATATTGAAGCTTTTTGAACATGCGACGTAGTTCATTAGCAATTTTTTACTTTCCTGCGCTCGTGTGTACATTGGTGTTCCAGCTATGTAGCAAATATTACGGACTCGTGATCCAATAACGCGCACCCTAACAGGAGTATTTTCAGCTATGTGTCACAGGGATTTTGTGTTCTTAGTGACTCACTTTCATCTTACATTTCCAAACCCAAATTAATTATCCCAAAGAGAGAGAGGATGTTAAATGTGAGGGTATTTTTTGTACATACTCTCTCTACTTCGGTCTCATTGAAACTTTTAAAAAAAGGCCTCGGATCTGACGAATGTCATAACTTTAAAGATCATCATTTTAATCTTCTTATTCTGGTCTCAAATTGCTGTCGTAAGCTTTGTGTGATAAACTCTTTTTACCTTTTTATTCTCGTGAATACACTACGACAACACTAATTCTAGATAGTTAACTTTTGTACGGTTCCACCTATGTTGAAAATATTACAGCTAGCGATGTAAAACAATACTTTTCATATCTTTGACCCCGATGTACTCTTTGCGCCAATACTATTACCGCAAGTAAGAAATATCATAACCATTTTGTGTTTTGTTATAGCAAATATTATCGTTGGGACACCTTGCATAGGGATGAAAGATCGGATGTGGGCTTTCACCAGATGTAAGATATAAACAAGTGTGAAGCGTAACCAAGTGCAGATGCATGACCGAGTGCGGGGCATCACCGGAGGAGGGAGCGAAGTGTTGTCGGATGGGCGGAAGGAATTTTAGGATTTTGGAGTTGATAATTTATTAGAAAAAATAATAAGCCCCATTTCCATTTCCGGGCACCACAGATGGAGTACTAGTAATTGTGGAAAGCAACCTCATTCCACTGCATGGAACCAACAGTTGTGGTGCTCATTTTATTCGACAGGAATAAGTCGGACCAATATTAGAATGACTTAGCGAACGTAAAACAAGATAAATTTTTCACTTCCTAGCAAAATTTCAGATATTGAAATTTAGAAATTCAAACACAGAAACTGAAACTTAGTGCTGCCCTCCAAATGCAAACGATCCTCTTATACATATTATTGTTTATTTTTTATTAACTTGTGCTTCTCCCTAAATCCTGTGTCGACGACTATCATGTGTATTGCGATAACCATGTATGAATAGCAATTAAGGATCTAAATCATATGTTCCAACACTTAACATGGGTATTACGATAACCATGTATAAATAGCAATTAAGGGTTTCTATGCTAAGGTATTTGAATGCATTTTTCGCTTCCATTTTTCAATACTTGTGCGTACTAATGAAAGTGTTTTTCAAATGAGCGTCGCGAGGATTGTGCTCTCTTAGTTCAAAATCAGATTAGGCAAGGAAAGGAACTCAATTTTGTTGTACTTTTCTATCAATCATTTTGTTTCAACATTCTACACGGGTATTACGATACCAATGTGTTATAATCATTTAAGGATGTTAATGTTAAGGTGTTTTAAAAACCAATGTATCGACATTTCATGTTTGTACTTTATTGGAAATAAATGTTTTCTTTCTTACGAGACAGAATTTCTTTCGTATTGAGTGTTCCATTCATCAATACACTTTCATTCCAGTTGATGTCTGTGAGCCACAAAAATGAATTGCTATGTATCATTAACACATAAACTGATGTGCCCACGAAACTTGCCGATAATTTCCCCCATTATTTCAAGTTATTAAAGCTACGAGTACGAAAATGAAAGTTCCAGGTTTACAGATACGAATACTTACGCATGGAAATATAACCCCTCTCACCAGGTGTGTGAAAAGCGTTATTGATTCTAAGAAATGATTACCTAACAGCAGCTCTGTTATAGTTTTTACGCGATCGATTGCTTACTCGATAAATCTCTGCGACCTATAATGAGCTAAGAACTCTTTTAATTCGATACCTGGTAAAAAGGTTCAATGGAAATAATTGGGATTCTTAGCTGACAGACATGAATTATAATTTTGCAACAGATATGCGGATTTTGCTGTAAGGCTTATATGATCCTTCAGGTGAACTCTAATCGTTAGAGCAGGAGAACTGATTTCTGACTCAGGCGCGTCATGTACATAATTCGGCTGCTTCAAAGCTAACAAAAAAGCGCAAAAACTGCGTTCCATCCAACTTGAGTTTTCACTTCGAGAAATCAAAGAATTTTTTAAAAAACATAATTCCATGCTGTTAATTCTAATCATTAACGAAAAACATCACGAAATTAAAACGTATCATGTATGGATTAGCGGCTAATTAAATAAAATAATTATCTGTTGTTGGTATTTGATTATCATTAATGAGTATAGTCCCTTCGTGATACACCTCGATCCTATCCAAGGTAAATGACCTTCAAAAACTTCCAACCATTACTTTCTGAAGTAGCTTCTCCTTATCATACTTCAAATTTATGCTCATGAGTAAAGGGTCCGGTAATGGATTAAAGCATTTCGGCGGCAGCTGATGCGAGGGCGGCAAACTTGTACAGAGCCGTGGCCGCACTTTAGGTCATGCTCCACTTAGGCTTTTTTGCTGCTACGCTTCGCAGATTTATTTTGTCTACGCTTGCCTTGTAGAAGCGCAGTTCGTTAACTGATGTAATAACGTAGAGAAATTTTGAGCTACGGAGTCAAGTAATAATTGAGAGCAGCAACCTCGATTAGTTAACTGCCGATAACTGAAGCTTCAGCAGCCTCCAAGCTATGTACACTCTTCCAATTTATGGACATAGCTTCCTTGAAAGCTTACATGTATTTTCATGTTGTAGTAAAATTGTTTAAAACCTTTGTAATGCTAACTTCCTCATTTTATCCGAATAGCGGTGGCTTTACCATCTTTCCCATCCACAGGAAAAGCATTAACGTCTAGTGATACATTTACATACTTCTATCAGTTTAGCCACTCTTCTCCCATTTCACGCATCCCTACTTACTCTGTTCAAACGTTTAAGGTCTGTCAGAACAAACTAGCAACTTATTTTAATTCGTTTTACGTGAAATGTTCCATTACTGGCAGGAGCTAAGTTGCCAGTTCATTCTGGCAGGCAAATAATTATTCTTATTGTCTAAAACCGAATCATTCGATTTTTACCTTCATTGGTACGTTGAAATTCAATATTCTCCAAACACTCATTTCTTACACTGTGAACGTATTGCTCTGAATAAAAGTTAATTTTTGTTGAACTTCTTGTTCATAGGAGAGCATTTTAACTGCGTCCTGAGATTTACAACAAGTTGTCTGTAAACCTTCTGCTAAAAGAAAACTGCTCCGAGAAATGAATTGTTAGTGTGATTCTCAAAGATGCTTTTGATTTATCAGGAGTGAGTGAAACTTTTCATTTCCCTCCAATAAAACACAATTGGCGTCAATGACTTGCTACTAGTCGGTGCGAAGCGAGGCTTTCTGTGCGGTGGTGCAGAGACAGCGAACAGTGTGTGCCCGTATCTCTGTGTGTGCCTAATATCCCATTACTGGGACGGAGACAGGAGACCTAAATCCGTCTCCAAACTTGGTTGGAAACGCGAGGCTAGTAATCCTCTCTGGTGATCCCGAACGAGCGGATGTTGCAGCTGCGCATGAGAGTGGTTGCTGAGTGATATATGTTGACAGGAGTAGAGTATAATACAACGTTGCTACATTCAGAGGTTAATTTTGTATGCATTGAAGAAGCTAGAAAGATTTAAATTACTGCCAGAAGTAGGGCATCAAAAGTGTCAACAGAAGTTAACGAAAAACGTTTCTTGAGGTCGTACAGAATATTTACATACGAATGACGCAAAACCGGCATCCCACAAGAAAGAGAGAAATAGTTTTTACATGGTAAATTTTCCAATACGTTCAAGCGATACTTAATATTTCCGACATTATATTTCTTGCACGCGGATATCCTTGGATGTGCAATCTGTAACTTCCGAAACGCAAAATTTTGTAATGTAAAAACGCTTATGTGAAAATCTTTGAGCTGAATAGACTTAAAAGAATTTGTCAAAGGTTAAGTCTACAATCTACAATCAATAAAGACTAGTATCATATATTGTAGAATAATCTCGGAGATTTGAGGCATTTCGCGTCCACAGTACCTTCCAAGTTCAAAGGCGCGACTGTACCACTGTAGAACCAAACGCATTAATATTAATGTGAATGACAAAACGTATTGAGAAGGGCAGAGAGGATTAAGTAGACAGTTAGGTAAAATAAAATTGCTCGCAAATGTGATTGAAATTATTTATAAAGAAGGGATCATCGAAATTTCCATAGTAATTATTATCGAGTGCTTACTTATAATTGGTATGTTGCTAACAAAATTAGAATAGGAGTTTCATGTTGCCGGAAATACACTGCCGGGAGCCTTATTGCACGAGTTCCTGAGTTTTATTTTTTTAAGATTTTTCAGTCACCAATTTTGAGTCACAAATAAACATTAGAACGGATTGAAGGTTGTCAAGGGGCAAAAAATCGCCACGGTATAAAATACAACAATGTAGTTCATCCAAAAGGTACAAAGGGAGTGGTCTGTCTAGCTGCAATTTCATATAAATTTCGCCTGTCGTTTATGAACGTCTACAAGTCAAAAACCATTATGTATACAAAGGCCTATTCCCACCGCTTAGATGGGGAAGACAACCAAACGAGAACCGATCATTGATCATTGTCACACACTTATGACTTCCGGGCGCTTCTTCTACAGCAGCCAGACAATGGTTTACCCCTGCCTTATCATGGGGGCTCGAAGTTTTCAAACCCAGAGAAGTAGCCGAAAATTACGTATCACAAGTAACACATTGAGTCATCTTCAGCCCACCCCCACCCCACCCATCTAGTCTGTTGCACAGTCCCGACAAAATTTTCTCTGCCATTAGAGGTGAGAAGTTCCTCGTATTGACGTCGTCTGGTTGATTGAGGCTGAGCCGTTGTGGCGCCTTTTCGTTTCCTTATCTTCAGAATATGACTTCTTCAGCCCACATCATGAATTCATGTTTTATCGGAGCTCATCTCACACAATGGGGCTCAATGTAGATCGGAGGCGAATATATTTCCTCTGATAATTACAAGTAATAAGATTTACCCATTAACCGCCCTGGGACTATGTAGCCTGTAATAGCCGCCTCACAAGTCTATGTTAATCCCGCTTCTGAAAAAATATGTCGCGAAAGGCGACCTAATATCTGAAAATACTGGAAGCGCGCCTAAAACTACTGGCGATGTCACTCATAATTTTTCAAAGGGTCAGACTTTCACAATCGCTCACCTCTTATATCTCTTTCAATTGGGAATCTCTTAGCTTCCCTCTACATAATACCTCGATTCTTTAACTTTCTTTGAACCCCATACATTGATCTAATCTTTGGCTTTCCTTAAACATTCCTTCAGCTCATCTCTGACTTCATCACTTTCTTCAACAACTGTTCATCCTTCAATCTCTTCATACGACCGAACCATTGAAGACACAGTTTTTATTGTGCCCTGCAATGCCAGAGAGGTTGGAAGCTTTGTGTTATCCATTGCTAAAATCATATTAGTTACAGATCTCATTCTACACACTAGGGTTGCCACACTGGCGTTTTTAACACCAAATGGCAGAAATATGGCTTTTTTTAAACGTGTTTTGTGTCAAAATATTAGTTTGGCGTTTTTCTTTGTTCGGGATTTTTTTAAATGTTTAAAACATATAATATTTATTAACTGTATAAAGTGGTTGTCTACTGAAAGTCGATCAGTTTTGACCGGTATTTTCCTTCTATGCTCGAGCCCCGAACTGCAACGCGGTTTATACTAGTTTGAACTTTGAAGTTTCAGCTGTCATTGCGTGGCAGTGAAACGTGGCGCTAGTTGAAATATTATATAGCAAAGAATCATCTAATGAAGAAACTGTATCTGACAACAACGAAGCGAAATAAATTTTATAAAAAGAGGTTTTTATGTAATGTGAGAGACTTTTTTTAAATTAATATTTTCATTTTATATTGAAAATTATTTGCCTATTTTTATCTCTCGCTTTGGCTTTATTTCATCGGTGTTATCTGGCAACACTGCTACACAGACGAATTGAAAGTAGTTGAGCACCAGTAAATCAGTGCTAAATTTGCTGTCAACGTATATTGATGTTAGTTGTATATTATTCAATACATTACCAACAATCAGGAACTTTTTATGTATTAACACTATCAATCAAACTTGCTTGTAGTAATTAATGATAACGGTTTCTGAGAGTGTAGGCGTAACATAGTTTAGCATTACCTGTAGCAATAACGGTTCAAAGTTAATTAGCCGAATACGGCGACGGCCAAGAAAATATCATTTCAATGAATGTTACCTCATAATGGAAGAAGTTAGAGTTGTCACATTACCTTCGAACAAAGGCTTCCTGTTTTTTACACCTTGCTGGAATGTAGCTAGTTGATCAGAGCGTACGCTGAATTTCCATACTGTATTACGAGAGAGACAGCTGCAAATCTGGTCGTCGATGAAATAGTGGTTCTTGTCGCTTTCCACTTCTCACTGTTTCTGAGAGACCGTTGCACGAAAACTATTGTCGCCATGATTCACACTTTAAAATGGAATCTTTCCCTCAGCAAATGATTTTTCAAAGTCTTCTTCCCCTAAGAGTTTGCTGGTGAATTCTTTGCTAGCGAGTAGCACTTTGCTGAGTTTCTGATGGAATCAAACCAGAAGAAAATTATATGAATTTTGTAAACATTTCTATTAATGTAAAATTCGTGTGTGAGGTTAATTAATGCAGTTGATTTCTTAAATATGAACGTTCTTCACGTATTCTTGACTATTGGTAATGTTATAGACAGATGTAAATTCAAATAAACGCATACCGATAAATGGATTCCACAACTCGGTTGGCTTAAAACTCACACGTACTGGTAATACAGTCTAGAACATGTAATGCCATTAGGCTATACAGAGGCTGTCACGATGGATTTATTGTAAAGAATAGAAGCTACTACTTACTGCTTACGCCAAAAGGAGAAAAACTCAGTTAGAAACAATTGCTTTGTGATCTATTTAAAAATATGTATCTCTATATATGTAATACTTTCTCGAACTCGCAAAATGCATTATCTGCGTGAATTCTGAAAAAACTGAGAGCTTTGTAAAACCTGACGAATCATAATACTAAGCGAACTTTTTACGGTTTTGCCGCATCCCGGGGGAGCATTCATCTTGGGCAAGTTGTGCAGCATTTGCACGAGAGGGAGCGCCCTGGGGCTGCTGAGAGGAGAACATGAACATGTCATCGCCGAGCGACCTCGCTCAGGAAATTGAATGACATAAAATGCACGCCAAGCATTTTTTGACGCTCCGAAATATATTGCTGTGCCTACAGTTCATAATGTTATTTTAGACACTAATTTTGCATGCCGGTACTTTGGCAGCAAGTCCAATGATTTCACGTCAAATTTTTTCACTCGGTGCAAATTTTTATTCCCTTGGTAAAATGTGTGAGAGAAACTCCACTCAATTTAACAGCACAGGAATGTCAGGAAATAACTGCAGAAACTCGGATAGTTTGAGCACATCGTGTTGTTTTTCATGTATTTAAGATATAGTTTTATAGAGAGTAAGGACTTGTGGATGAAATAAAATTTCATGTTTAATTCAACTTTTTGAATCCTATTTGTACAGTTTTATGAATTAAATTACCTAGTTTCCCGGTACATTTTTAATTTCGAAAAAGTAAATTGCTTACAAACTCAGCTCATTGAAAAGTCGCCCATTTTGAGTTACATCGGGACAGGAAACCAAATTGAAATTCTGGACTCAAAAGGAGAGCAGTTTGTATCTGGACTTGCATAACGGGTGTTTTAAAAAGAAGTTCAATCCTTCTGCTGCAGTCGTTAACTGGCAATTTGTGGGTTTTTGTATGAATTATACTCAGTGAATGAACAAAATTCATTTAGCTGAAGTTTTACAGCGTGACTATATAAGTATGAATTCAACATTTCCAAGTTAGTTCATAATACATCCTGGTTAAAGTCATGGTATGCACAGTGTATTCCCCTTATCTTTGCATTTTTTAATTGTAATTAATTTTTGAACTTCAGATATTTAAACCTTAGCCCTCCAAAGTTCTTGCTAATTCAAATCATCAACTTCTCAACCCACTTCGAAATGGTGCTGCTGGAAATTCCTGGTTAAAGTGAAATGCACAACGTAACGGAAACATATGTTCACCTTGTGTTTCACATTTATCCCGTATATTTTGACACTGTTGGGGTTCATTTACAACTTTGGAACAATTAGTTATTTTCTAAATTGATTGGTGCTCATCCACTGCACGGAAAAAATTGGGTCATGCTGGCTTACTTTCTGAAATTCCTGCATGTCCAAATAATAAACAACTTGTATTTTTCAATTCGACCCAACTCAATACAAAAGAATCTAAAGGACCTTATTTTCTTCTAGGAGGAAGTCACAAAAGTCTCGGGTAATAAAAACCAGTATTTCATTACACGTACGACCTTGGAGAGCCAAAAAAGTCACGTACTGCGTTTTCACTTACTCTATGTGTATTGTAATAATAAATCTAATATGTTAATGGTTTCAATAAAACAGTAAATAACATTCAGAAGCACTGATAAAGGAGTAAAAACCTGTTCTGAGTGCAAATACCAATCTGAAGTTTTTATTACTTCTGAGAAATTTTAAACAATTTTAAACAATTTATTTACCACAGGTGATACAGAGATAAAATGTTTCTTAAGTCTAGTACAATGGTCAAATATGAGTATAGCTACCTGTGGGCCCGAATAAGTTCAGTGACTTCTAGGGCATCCTACCATCAAGGTTAGTCTTAGGAGTACAATAATGTTTAACCTAATTCACTTAAACTAGAGACGCATTAGACTGATCAATGAGATAATTAACTCGAAATTAGATACTTCATTTCACAATATAGTTCATATGGACTAAATTTAACAGTATATTCGACAAACCATTCAAGAACAGACTGAAGATCGGCGAAATTAACCAAGGCAAATTACATTATTAGGACCAGTTATGTAGGCGAAAAGGTTTGACTCTATGATCTTACACGACTAGTAATCTGATAGGAAGTGAGACTCAAGATTTTTTTGAATACCTTATAAGAATTACTTTCACGGATCTCCGCAGGTATTGAGTTTCAAGTTTTAGTTCCAACGAAGAGGATACTGTGTTGTGACCGAGCCTTT
The DNA here is from genome assembly GCA_030386875.1 of Morinoia aosen. Taxonomy (NCBI): domain Eukaryota; kingdom Metazoa; phylum Arthropoda; class Malacostraca; order Amphipoda; family Talitridae; genus Morinoia; species Morinoia aosen. The sequence continues at coordinate 85,593,096 of CM059567.1, read as the reverse complement.
GAGTAATAAGGAAGCATGAATTTACTTCTATTTCGGGTTAAATGGTCGTGATGACCAGTTTGCGCAGTTAATAGTTGTTTTAGGCTATTGTCGCCATCATTTGTTAATGTTTTGTAAATGAAATTGCAAACGGAGATTTTGTAGAGATCCGAGAGATTAAGTATTCGTAAATTTTTGAATGAGTCATTTGTGCGAGCATTATATTCTAGATTCTTTACCACTCTTATGGCTCTTTTTTGCCGGGTAAAAATTTTGTTGGTTTTATTTTTATCAGTTCCGTGCCATGTTTCTATTCCGTATTGCAAGTATGGTGAAATGAGCGTTCGGTAGAGCGTTTGTAAGGCTGTTTCAGGCAGGAAATTTTAAACTTTATTTAGGATTCCGATAGATTTTGATAATTTAGAACTAATATAAGCGATGTGCTCTTTAAAGGTTAGATGTTTGTCTATTATGATGCCCAGGAATTTACTCGAGTTGGTTTTTTCGATTTCACCTTCGCCAATTTGAATGCGTGGGAGAGATATATTTTCCTTGTATGAGAATGTAATATATTTTGTTTTATCAATATTAAGGCTTATTTTATTAGCTTTAAGCCACAATGAAACCTTATGAAGTTCATTATTGATACGCTCCGCCATCCTAGCGGGATTTTGGTCTGGAAGGACCGCAGAAAGGGTACTGTCATCGGCAAAAAGTATGAATTTGAAGAATGATGTAGATTTAATGATATCATTGATAAAAATTAGAAATAGGAGAGGCCCAAGGACAGATCCTTGTGGAACTCCATGGCTAATTGTCTGTGGGTCTGATTTTGCGTCGTCAATGACAACGTATTGTTTCCGATTTGCTAAGTATGATCTGAACCAATCATGGGCAGCCCCTCGAATGCCATAACAATGTAGTTTCGAGAGTAATACGTTATGGTCCACACAATCGAATGCTTTTCGAAAGTCAAGAAATACGGAGAAAACAAGCTTTCCTTCATCTATATTAGAATAAAGGTATTGCAAATGATTTAATACAGCTTGCGTCGTAGATTTCTTAGAACGAAAACCGTATTGTTTGTCGTAGAGGAAAGATTTTTGTTCAAAATACGAATACACTTTTTTATACACAATTTTCTCGAATATTTTGCTAATAATTGGTAGTACAGAGATAGGTCTATAATTGTTAATGCAGTTTTTATCACCATTTTTAAAAATAGGGGTGACTCGCAATTTTGAAAGAGTTGGGGAAGATACCTTGAGAAAGGGATTGGTTGATAATATAAGATATGCACGGTGCTATTATATCAGCCATAGCCTTAAGAACTTTTGCCGAAAAATTTTTCAATCCACTTGATTTATTTTTCAAGTTGTTTATGCACGTAATTACATCGGAGGGATTAGTTGGCGTGAAAAAGAAAGAGTTAGGTTCACGGACATGGTCCATGTATTGCAAGTGGTCTCTGGGTTCACTGAAGACACTATCGGCTATATTTTTTCCTATAGTTGTTAAACACAGTTGCAACATCTTTTTTCTCGTGGTATTTCACATTTTCGTGAACGACGGACTCAATTGTTTTCGTAGTATTATTATTCGGTTTATAGCATGAATTAAGCAGGCGCCAAGTTTTTTTAATATCAGATTTGTATTCAGTGAATTTGCGCGTGAAGTAGTCTCGTTTTGAGGTTAGTATTTGATTTGTCACATGATTCCTGAATCTGTTATACGTTACTTTAGATATTCGCCCTTCGTATAGTAAGGCTAGGTACGCTTGACGTTTCTTTATATTGATCACGATATCTCCAGTAATCCAGGGCTTTTGTCTATTTTCGGCGTAATTGTGCGGGTGATTATTGGACAACACCGGTTATATGCGGTCATTATAATTTCAGTTAAATTTAGTATTACTTCATCAATGTTAATCGCATTATTACCCCGTTCATAGATGTCTAATGATGGCATTAATTATTCTAGAACAGTTCGCATTGTTCCCAAGTTGTATTCGTTTACACAACGAAATGAATAAGTATCAGCCTGTGGGCTGGTACAAGGATTATAGACATTTTTCTTGATGAGAAACACCGGGAAATGGTCAGATAAGTCAGAAATTATTATTCCGGTAAGAAAATCAGTCGGATCTAACATAAAAATATTATCGAGTAACGTAGCCGGTTCAGAAGCAACACGTGTAGGTTTCGTGATGATTGGAAGGAAGGAGCTAGACTGAAAAACATTTATGAAGTTTGAGATTTGCTCACAGCTATCATATTGTAGAAGATCGTAGTTGAAATCCCCGCAGATTATTATGTCATTATATAGAGACGTGTTGAACTGAGATATTATGCTTTGAAGCTCGTTCAGGAAAGAGACGTTACAAGCTTTTGGGGGCCTATATACTGTCCCAAGCACAATCCGTTAATCATTTTTCGTTAGTTCTATGAATAAAATCTCAATATGTTCACGATTCATAGTTGCACTTAAAATGACTTTCGAAGTTATATGTTTAGATATGTACGTACTGATGCCACCACCACGTTTGTTACTACGGAGTGAATGATGGCTATAATAGTTTTGAATTTGAATCAGGTCTTTAGATGATTCGTCTAGCCAACTTTCGGTGAAACTGAGAACATCAAAATTGCTGTTCAGCTCAGTGATAGTACAAGATATTTCATCTATTTTCGGATAAATGGATCTACAGTTCCAACATAATAGAGAAAAATCGTTACAGGTCTTCCTCATCGATTCATTGAATTTTTTAATATTTAGGTATTTACAGTTTCCAGTTTCATTTAGGTTTGTTTGCAGTCGATTCAAATGATTGAGATCTGGATCAATATTGTCGAATATGTCAACATGGTCAGTCATTAGAATTAAGAGACAGTGAGTAAAATGTAACGTACAAATAAAAATGATAAAAACTACAGGATCAAGGTAAAAATAAGGACATTCCTACTTATAATTAAATAAAAAAAAGAGAAACTGAAAACACAGAGATTATTAAATTAAATTTTCTAAAACCTAGTATGATTTCATAAGGAGAGCGCAAATTCAGTCCATGAGCAGGAACATTAGGGATCGTAAATGGCAAATAATGTAGTTACAAGGCTGTCGTACCAGTGGTTTCCGCATATAACACTTATAAGATGTAGTGTCATTTCATGCCTTTCTCCGTCTTTAAGTCATTTGGGTTTTAGCCCGCCATTTTAAATGAACCGCTTCTCATTTGACTGTCCTGAAAAGTTCTAGAACGAATTCGTGATTTTGAAATGAGCGATATTAGGCCAATAACTTAATTATATCAGCAAAGTTAATCGTTAATGTCGCTAAATGTCGATTTGTGAAGTCGATAATACCTTTATTAAAAATAAGAATAAAAAACTCCGATACATATTCAAACGTTCTAGCTCTGTTCGCGCAATTAGGATTAATTGCTGGAGTTCTCTGCCCTTTCGTAGACTCTATTTCAGCGGGCTGCGCATTCTGGGGTTTTAACCGCGGATCTGGGTTTTTATCTGTCTCCTGGGGTTTACATACATGAATTGTGTTGGCAAAACAATTAATTTCAAGGAGCAACAATGATTGTACTACTTGGTAACCACGAAAACAATAAAAAAAGGGTAAGAAAATTTATTCATTAACGCCCTTTTTCGCTGATCTGGGTTTTTTTTTAGCGTATGCTGGGGTTTTTAGTAACATTCTCGTTGGCGACCCTTGTTGTGATAGCTCTCGCTTCGCACTATAGCAAAGGCTCTTCCGGGGGCAAGGTGTGATAGTTCGTGCTCAAGCGACCTCTTAATTTCTCTTGTGCCTGCGCTTTAAATGTGTGTTGAGCCCTTTTAAGTGATGATTGAACTTAATAAGAGTAAGGAACTGAAGTGAAAGTGTGCTTTATATCTGTAAGAACGGTAGATAGCCATTCTACCTTTGTGTGTGTCATTCGAATATCTAAAGTTGAGCCGCAACGATGGCCGTCGTTTTTTGAAACGTTCTCTTAATACTTTGTGGGTAAATGTTGAGATGATAGGAAGATTCTTTAAAGAATAAATTTTGTGCCTATTAAAATCATTCGTGGGACGGAAGAAGTGCGTTATTTATTGAAGGGGCCGAGATGCTTTAATTTGCGGCGGTATGATTGAATTTGAAGGTCATGTGCATTTACGAGTCATCTATATGCAGGTGTCGTGTATTGCTGCGCCTTGAGCGCCTTCTAAAAAATGGCCGACCTTGAGCCCCTTTCGTGTCTTTGTAAAGTTAAGCCTGTTCTGGTTTGTAAATTGCGTGTGCGTATGATAATAATTTAATGTGATTTCTTTTACTTTACTTTACAGGCAATGTAAAACATGAAAAGTAGCTTAGGGTCTGTGTCGTAGCGGAGGTCTCGCATATAAAGATGTGAGTATTTTGAAGTGTTAAGACGTGCCACCTTGTTTCCGTCGTGTCGAGTGATAACTAATTTTTAAAAGATGTAAAGGTAGAATAATCGAGTAATACTCACTGGTTACCTCTGTTGTACCAGCAGCTAAGCTCTAGTAATAAAAGCGGAGACGATTAGAAACTTCTAATTTGATTTTACATTTTGTTTTCTCGCAGTGCTTCTTTTTTTTCTTGAAATCAGCGTTGTTTTCGAAACTGTTTATATCGCAGAGGCATTGATCGCCTTTGTGATCGTGATACTAGGTTAATGCATTAAAGAATGTTCTTTCCTTGTGCCGCCGAGCTAATTTAGTTGTAACTTGAATACTTTCTTTGTGCCTTCAAGCTGATTTATTTGTAGAACTAAATAACCCTTGTTTTTACAGTGACGTATTCACCCGCGCCCAATACATGCTCCTTCTTCTTCCGGTGTTTTTCTCTCCCGCGGAAACTTCGGGGAGTAAGGGCACGACATGTAGCAAGGACGAAATAGATTTAAAAAACGAAGTGACAGTGAAGTTATTTATGGAATTTAAAAATCTTGACTAACTAAATTGTTTCCAGATTTAGAAACATATACACGAGTTAAGTCTGAGCAGCAATTTCGGTATGAGCATTCGATAAAAAGGAGAAAAGAAAGAAATTGAAAAACAATTTAGTAAGCAACAAAATAAGGCTGCAAGGTCGACGTGGATGCCTTGAAGAGGTAAAGGTAATTCAATCAAAAATCAAGAAGAAAACATGTGGACAGATATCAAAATAATATTAAACTCAATACGTCAGTCCAAAAAAATACTAATCACGGATAATTTCCTCCGAGGACTTGCCGACATGTTGCAACAAGTACTGGTCTAGTTCTTCAGGTGCATTGATGGTTAGAGGCCTTTGAGTTACTTGGCCAGGTATCTTTGGAGAGAAGACGTTGATATTGCCATCCAAACTTCTTGCGGGTCCTATTTGTTCCGGAAATTTTCGTTTGGCCAATCTCAGAGTGTACATTATACTTGCTCGCGAAGATACTAAGTATTCATTCACGTAGAGTTGTTCCGGTTTAATCACACGGCAGGCTGTCAGAACTTCTTGCTTCTTTTCGTATTTTCGTAGCTCAAAAGAAATGTTTCTTCTATCGACGTTTCCGGGTGGAGGTTTTTTTCCAATCTACTCGCTGTGGTGATGTCAGAGTTACTCAGGTTGATTTTGAGTTGGTCCTTCAGGAGCTGGCACACCGTTTCTATGCAATTTTCTTCAGGACGTGATTGCGGCAGTTCCCCTGATATAACCAAAGTGCGTTTTTTGTTCTCCAATTCTTCACGTTCTTCTTTCCGTTCGAGTCGCTCTAGACGAGAGACTATGTTATTTATCTTCTTATCTTGTTCTTCAATCCTTGCATTTTGATTTAATTCTTTCTTCGTTAGTGTTTCAATCATCGTTTTCAAGTCACTAATTTCGCTTTGAAATTTCTTCATTACTGATTTGAAGAGATCAATTAGGATGGAAACTACTTGCTTACTCTGTTTTGGCAGGCCTCGTACGTCTGGATAGTCAAGCTCCAGCATACCCTCGCTGTTGTCTTTGGTTGGGCTTGTCGCCATCTTGTGAGAAGGGAGACACTCTCAAAAAGAAGCAAGGGTTGAGTGCTTGTTCTGATGGAATATCACACTTTTTGTTCGATTTTTTGAATTTGGTTAGATAAAATTTATTCTTGGATCCTCATGGTCTGAGTGGGCACTCTTTTTTGGTTAGAAATGCATGATCAATAACCAGTTGGGCACTTTGTTTCGGAGCAAAGACACAGACGTCCTCACTGCCTCACTGCACTCACTGCACTCTGTGCTGCACTGCACTCTGTGCAAAGTTTTGTGGAAAAGACCAGTAAGCATTTGATAAAAGACGCATCATTATGTTTCATCAAAGCGGAAATTTAACTCGGGCCATCTCTGCAGGGGTCGGTAGGAATATCAGAATGATACAAAAAACAATATCCCAACGGAACACAAATGGTGAGCTCGTTTCATCGGAATTGACAGTTAAAAGCCTAACATTCTGGGTGACAAAGACAGAAGTTTTCTGAAGTGATGGAGGAAAAATCGACGTTCATCAACACAAACGTAACTAGTGAGTTTTTGAGAATGTCCAACAGCAATATTTAACAGGGCTCCACTTCAAGAGTTGTAAAAAATGAATTTAGGCATTTGCAAATTCACCAAAGAGGCATTACACTCTACAGTAAATAGGAAAACACTTGTTCTTCTCTCGAGAACACTGAGATTAGAATGTTGAGGATTGGAAGCATATAATGTGGTCCGATGAGTCCAGATTCACTTTCATTCGGAATGATGATCGTATTAGGGTTTGTCGACAGCCGAATGAAACTATTTATTCATCTTCCACTGTCTCAAATGCTCAGGCATCTGTAAGCAGTGACATGCCTCACAACTTTTTCAATGGGAAGCACATGAATCTGTCATTCTTTTAAAAATAAAATGAACTACCAGGACTATACACAGTATCCAGGGACCTTCTGACTACGCTCATCCTTTCACGAGTTTTATTTTTCCTGATGACAACGGCATCTTTCAGGAAGACAATGCTCACCTCCACAAGACTAAAAATGTTTAAAATCGAATCACTGCGAATCAGGGAACATTTTAGCACTTAGACTGGCCCCTGCGTTCTCCTAATCTGAAACCCTATTTGAGAGTTAAGGGAATGATGTTTAGATGAACCTGCATGTCTCATTTCCCCTTCCTTCAACATTGACTGCTTTGGGGAACGTGTTACTTCATTTATACCCAAGAATTGAGATGTTCAGGTTCCAGAATTTTGTAGAATCAAGGCCAGGTAGAGTTACAACTTTAGTCCAAGCTAACGGCAGACCAGTGGCTTATTTATGAGCTTCTGAACCTCTTAACATTATTTAGCCACGAAGTGCACAGTACATTAATCCAAGAACTCAGATCCGAAACATTTTAATTTACAAAATGCAATACACTCATCAGAGCAAAACACTCAGAGCTCACTTCGAAAATTCTCCGTATTTTCTACAAGAACACTCAACGCACACCGCCAAAGCACTCTGAGCTCATCACCGAAAGCATTCTGAGCTCACTGCCCAAAGCTTACCAGGGATACTGCTAGAGCACTGCAGGCTCACCACTCGCACACACTTCAGGCTCGTTTCTAGAGCACTCAATGATTTTAACTAACGCCTCCCATTTCATCCCACTGCTACCGTATCACTACGAAAACATTGTTCAATACACTAATAATTCACAACATCCGAGCCAGTTTTAACATCAGACGAGCGTTCAACTATCGACCACCAAGGTAATCAGCAATGCTACACACTTAACTCGTACCTCGCTTACGCCATTGAAAAAGTGCCACCCCTCCACCTCCGAAAAGAGGATGCGCAGTGACCACTGACCACCCCTCGGTCACTAGCACTCTACATCAAGATGCTATTTTGGGAAGTTACAGTTTTCTGTACAAAACCCGTCCCACAACCAGTATGAGTTCGGCTGCCCTTCTGTGGAACGGAGGAGAAAGTCTTCGCAAGCAGAGGCTGAACGCACTGCATGAGCGACGTCATCTCTGCAATGGCGACTCCACGCACATGGAGGCTAATGGCATGCTTGGAGACCAGAGAAGTAAAATATCCAATCGTCACTAATCATGCTAATGACATTCGATTCTCAATGCCTTTGGAGATTGTCCGATAAATTTGAAGATAGAATAGTTCTTCCTCGGTATTTTGACACTACTTACAGATTTATTTAATTATTTTTTATTCATATATATCCTTGAATGTCGGAATATATCCATCGTTACTGTAAAAACGCCAGTCATTTAACAAAAGTTTTATGCGTAGTACCCAATTTATTAGTAACCGTCATGAACTATTTTAAATTTTCTTGAATTTATTTACTAATTGCAGTTCAACAAGTAAGTGATTTCCTGTCGCAAATACCATCAAAACTTATTCATTTGATATTTCGTGAGCTGCATATCCATCCAGAAAAGCTGGCACTCAACTCGTGTTTAGTGTCACATTCCAGTATTACATTGAACACTAATCATTTACAGAGGTAAATTTCCAGCAATATTCAAATATCACTCAAATAACCTAAAACTTCTCGCTTTGAAAACCCCGGACAAGAGTTTGTCTCGTAAAGATGTATAAAGTAAAAATTTATAATGGCGCTTATTGGCATCATATTTTATTCGAATACTGCAGCGTAATTTCTTTCCTGTGATAATATAAAGCATGAATTTTAAAAAAACGTGGAAATTATTTTATGAAGATGTATACTAGAAATTCATTGCATATTTCTACATACTACTTTGATTACTTGCGATCCTTGCAGAATAAAAGACTTGTGTGCAGTTACCATTCACTAACAGTTTTCGAGTTTTTTTACTTGCACAGCGAGTCACTTAGTCGGCGGAAGCGTTGCAAACAAAATCAGTTCGCTCACTTTGAAGTAAGACTAAAATCGTCGCGTCGAACTGGCTCTACTATTTTCACAGTACACACCCAGGTTCAGTTTCATACAGTTCATACTGCGACGACTTTGCATAAATAACACATCTCAGACTGCATATATTATGCTTTCTGATTGTGAATTATATTGGTCTTTATATTGAAGAATCTATTTATATAAAGTAACTAACCTTATTTGAACAATTTCTGGTCAAACCATAAAATGCGTCAAGAACAGCTTTCTATTCGATTCATTTCCATTTACTTGAATTAATTATTGAAATATTTAAAAGCTCTAGATCTCATGTTCGTTTCATTGATAACCCTTAATGGAAAGCTTATATTTTAGCTGCACCTTGTATTTCATTCAATAGATTATACAGAATATGGCACTCAACTGCTTTTGAAAAATCGAAAATAGCAAAACTAAAAAAGTCATCGTCACTAATGTTTTTTACAATCACTTTGATTTCTGTTAGAAATTTCTCCATTGATGTTTGCTTTGACGGCATCGGTAATCTTCTTGTGGCGAGATTTGCATTTTCTTCCCTCTCGATGTACCCAGCGGATAACAAAAATTTATTGCTAAACTACCTCTTTGGCCTGGGAAGATTAGGTGAATATGACAGCTGAAAGAAAAATATGATGGTACATTTCGGATTTGTTGGACTTTCTTAATAGAGAACCTCTTTAGAAGGGGCGTTCATTTTACAGGTAAATTTTAAGGGCCATTTTTATGGGACACTTATAACAAATTCAGGAGCAAATAATGAGAGCGAAAGTTTATGTTGAAAAGTTACTCCACATAGATGATAGAATCTCCGCATTTTATCAACTCCGAATTTTTCAGCAGTAATCTAATACGGAATGCAGATTTGCATTGCGAACAGTTTCTGCCTTTCATGACAATTCTGCAATGCTCACGAGCTCTTTAAAGATGAAAGCAGTACTTTTCAACCGGAAAGTCAATCGACATTCACCATAAATAACGAAGTGTAACTATATTCATCTAGTATTCCTTTTTCATTAAAATTTAACAGATATTAGACAAAGCAATTTGTAGGGTTTTGGCTTTATGTATAGTTCTCTAATTCGTAGAAAATTCCTAACCTATGCAAATGAAAAAAGTTCAGTCACAACTTCTCGCGTGAGAAATCGCAGCATTCGTTTGTTCGTAGGATATTCAGAGGATATCCTCTCAGGATGTCCCAGGATTGTCCTTTGATAACATCCTCGCGATATACAAATTTGTACACATTCAGGGGATATTACAAGCAGACATCCAGAGGAGATCAGAATCAAATATCCTGGGAATATAATATTTGTTTGTTCGTAGGATATTCAGAGGATATCCTCTCAGGATGTCCCAGGATTGTCCTTTGATAACATCCTCGCGATATACAAATTTGTACACATCCAGGGGATATTACAAGCAGACATCCAGAGGACATCAGAATCAAATATACTGGGAATATAATATGCAAATATTCCAATGATGTCCCCCTCAACTCTGAAGGCAGGAATTTAGAAATCAACTTCCACCAGGGTCACCAGCACATACCTCTTAAGAGAATATCCACTACTGATATTAAATGGAATGTCTACGGAACTTTCTGAAAGTATTATAGTGATAATATCGCTACAGAATTAGTCATTCAAAAATTCATTTACTAATCATACTAACTACATTATTCGTGATATTTTTAGAGTTTGCAAAACATTCTAACACCCTAGATACCTACTTCCACTTCTTTGTGTTATCAATCACTAAAAAGAAACGGATAAAAACAGCAGGAACTTGACTTTGAACCCATCTAGGTATAGTAAATAAGATATATTCCATCTAAAGTACACTACCAACATAACTGTTTTTTTTAAATTGTTTATTAAAAACACGCAGATTAGGAAGGGTTAAATTTAAACTTACTAAAATTATGAAGAAGAGCAATCAATTACAGGTCAATGAAGATAAGTTCATATCAATGTAACTAACAATTTTGGTAAAATGAATAACTTACCTACTCGATTCCATGTAAAAGAATTCTATAGCTAGTTATATGAACAATTATTTCATACCCACTCCTTAATGATGTTTGTTAGGTTGATTTTCACCCGCAATTCAATCATCTCTGCAAAACCGTCTGAATCTCTGAAACATGAAACAATTAATAATTAGCGACAGTATTTTTATTTATAAAAGTTACATAATGAGCTAATTGAAAATATCCAATTGAAAACACTTCGTCTAACTACTGAAAAAAATTTTATCAAATAAATTACGTCTTGAAAACATTTTACAGTACAGAAGGCTCGAAAAGAAATCATCATTCCAGTTAAATTCAACTAAGTGTTATAAACGTAGAGTAAAGAGGATCATTTCCACGGTCTCCCAAGAGGCACCCATCTGTGAACCGTCGTTGACTTTATATTAAAGTGGAAGTCTCACCATGATGAATCTGAAGTACTTTAGTAAAATTTGAGATCGGTTGTCCTCAAATTTCATTGTAGTACTACAGACTCACACAGTCCTACATAAACCACTTGAATTAGCATATGTAGCTACTGATACCAAATAATATGACAGGACAGTGTGTTTGTGTGTAGGTGTGTGTGTGTGTAGGTGTGTGTGTGTGTGTGTGCAGGTGTGTATATATGTGTGTGTGTGCATGTGTGTGTGCAGTACTTTGTTCACAACACAGTAATGTAATACTGTATGAGATTTAATAAACAATCTATCCTCTAAGTTAGTCCTTCAAACCACATGCTCCAGTTATGAAATTAAAGATTTTCGAATCGACACAAGAATCTAAATTAAAAATAAAAAAGTTTAATCGCATAAACATTTATTCAGTGAATAACCGTTTCAGACGTATAATCAAAATGAATTGTTTACCCAGGGTTCATATTCATCCTATAGCTAATTCTCTACAAATTTTCTGATGCCAACATTGTAGAAAAAAAAGTTATATATCATAAAAATAAAATAAAACTACAGTAAGCACACCTTTCTTCACAAATCACCTACATATAGATAGATTAATTAAATTGTTTTCAAGCTTAGGAAAATAAAATTAACTGCCCAGATTAGTTTGACTAGGTATGGCAATGAATTGAACATAACTAAGTTTGAAATACCATAGTTACCTACAACAAAAATATAATAACTAGCTATATGATATTGCCAGTTATAGCTAGTAGCTACACAGTCCTTTGAGTAAATTATGTCCTTTCAACAAGAAATAATTACTACGAAAAAAAGAACATCATTCATCTTCCAAAACGCTCAGTGGCATTAACCTCAATACTGGAAATAAAAAATATTATTAGTTAAAAATATCTATACCACATGGCTACTCTAGGCTAAAGCCCTAAGTACATAGTATAAACGCTTATGCCTTCCTCCCTCACTAGCAAGGATGTTCAAAGGAGAAAAAGAAGTTTATAAAGCAAGAGAAAAAGATAGAAAAGGTAGGAGGAGGTGTTGAAATAAAGGACAGCGGTTGCCCGGTCGAATAAAAGAATGATCCGTAACACAACAAAACCTAATCTATTAGAACAAAAAGGAGACCTGTCTAACCAGAATGCAAAAAAATAAAAATAAATAGAAGAAAGTAAGAGACAGCAATTCAAGAAGCTTTAACTAATCAAATTAGCGATTGAAAAACAGAACGGACCTAAACAATGTAAAGATATAAACGAGCATCCAATAACCCCAATGGAAATAAAAAGAACATAAGAATGTATCCAAATTCTTCCAGCTGCAGATATGTATCTCTCAATTCGTTCAAAGTTCACTTCCAGGTTCAGGCTCATCCTGCCCCCGCGCACCAGATTCTTGAACAGCACCTTTCTTTTTGTTGAAACTGTCTTTGGCATGTGTTAAGTTCAACGCCATGAGTTTTACAATTTGATCCGTGCTAGTTTCAGAAGACAACGCACTTTCTTCAAGGCATCTGTTGAAGCATAAAATTTAGTTAAAAAAATAAAAATATTGTGAAAAAGTACCATGAAATGTTATTAATTATACAGATATAAATCGAATATTAGTTAGTAGCTATATTATAAATTTATACAATCACATTTATGGATATAGCAGACTACAAAAATCATAACATATACAAATACATATGTATATTTCTTTTTTACTATAGCCCCAGAATGAAGAAGAAATTTAGAGATGAATTTCCACCAGCGTACAGAATGGAAAAAACTTCATGTCTTCAACTAATTAATTACTAAGGTAGAAAGGTTGAAAGAAGTTGTGCAACGAACAAGTTTTAAAGATATATTTAGCCATTGCCTTTTTTAGTATGATTAATAGTGATAACTTGATAAGTATTGAACCCTGTGGCCCTGGAACCCTGGTTTTCATCATTTGCACAGTAAAAGTAATTATTAAACTTTGAATCTGATTCTTTATGGCACTACTTATTTAAACCTAGCATCTAGCTAGTTAACTTCATGATGTCCCAAAGAAAGGTAACATTTTTTGTCACCCTAGTTAGGAAATTTTCAATTTTACATATATAGAGTATCAGTGTTGCTTACCCAATATGCAGCTGAACAGCTTCAGATCTTTAAAAGATTTTTTGCCAGTTTTGCCATGCATACTGAAGTCCAGTGCTAGTGCTGTTGCAAGACAGAAGTTCATCATATTATTTATGATAGCTCTCCTGTGAGGACCTCCAACAGTTTGTAACTTCATAACAAGATTTAGTTTTTCATCTTCACTGTTCAGAAGTTCCTCCAATGCTATCAAATCATCATTTGTTTTAATTTAAACAATTTTAACAATTTAAACAATTTATTTACCACAGGAGATACAGAGGTAGAATGTTTCTTAAGTCTAGTACAATGGACAAGTTTGAATATAGCTACCTGTGGGCCCGAATAAGTTCAGCGACTTCTGGGGCATCCTACCATCAACATTATTCTAAGGTGTACATTAATGTTTAACCTAAATCACTTAACCTAGTTTCACATTAGACTGATCAGTGAGATAATTCAATCGATATCAGATATTTCATTTTACAATATAGGTTATGTGGACTATATTTAACAGTACATTCGATAAAAGATTTAACAGCAGACTGAAGGCGAATTACATATTACCCATGGCAAATTTCATTATTGGAAACAGTCATGTTGGAGACAAGATTTGACTTGGTGATCTTACATGACTAATATTCCGATAGGAAGTGAGTCTCGAGATTACTTTTGAATAACTTGTAAGAATTACTATCACGGATCTCCGCAGGTATTGAGTTCCAAGTTTTAGTTCCAACGAAGAGGATACTGTATGCAGAATATCTGCAGCTTAGATTAAGTTGTTCCAATTTAAATAAAATCTAAAATGTACATGGTGCATAATTAAGGGAAATAAATGATCTATCAGTAAATATTAGTACTAAAATAAATAAATCATTCAATCAATGAGGAGACAAAGAATATTCAAATTTCGCATCCCCCTTGAGACCAAATTAGCTTCGAACTGTTATCCACCGAAAAAAACTTATGTCGTTCGAAGTTCTCATTTTTCCACGCAGTCCCGTACCAGATCCGATTGAGCTACTGTTCAACGCCACTGCTGCCTATTGAACCGAGTGTCAGTCCGGTCAAGCGTCAGAGCTGCTATTTGGTCCGGCCATTATCAGTTGGGCTTCGGTACTCTTCAGCAGCACTTCAGGACTCTCCTCGAGACACTCTTCGTTAGCAGCGGCAGGAGGCTCAACGGTTCAGAAACTTACTACGGTTTTTTCAACTCGGCAACCTGGATCCCAAAATTCTCTGGGGAAATTTTAAACCGGAAGAAATCTACAACAAGATGAGCTTGTAAAACCAAAAGCAGCGAGAGGACGGCAACGGGCAACTTGCGTCGCATGGGCGGAAAACACCCGAGGCCCTCGGAGGTTCGTTCTTTTCTAGTGAAATAAGGTCTTTTCGGGGGCTAGTGTGAAATTTGGGTGCTTTGCTCCTCATAATATTTTATCCGCAAATGAAATCAATACTTTACTTAAAAACGTTCTTTGAACCTTGAAACTTTCTATAAACTTGAAAACTTTCTATAAACTTGAAAACTTTCTATAAACTTGAAAACTTTCTATAAACTTGAAAACTTTCTATAAACTTGAAAACTTTCTATAAACTTGAAAACTTTCTATAAACTTGAAAACTTTCTATAAACTTGAAAACTTTCTATAAACTTGAAAACTTTCTATAAACTTGAAAACTTTCTATAAACTTGAAAACTTTCTATAAACTTGAAAACTTTCTATAAACTTGAAAACTTTCTATAAACTTGAAAACTTTCTATAAACTTGAAAACTTTCTATAAACTTGAAAACTTTCTATAAACTTGAAAACTTTCTATAAACTTGAAAACTTTCTATAAACTTGAAAACTTTCTATAAACTTGAAAACTTGCTGAAAGTCTCAAGGTCATTCTTAAACCTTGACAAATAAATTTATCCCAGTTGTCTACAAACTTCGATTACATGCGTATAATTTGTTGTCACACAGGTTGTTCGCGTCTGTGCCAGCTGCGGCGAATCTGGTGCCTGCATGGTGTTCGCTCGCTCTTCTGCACCGACCTATCTCGGACTTCCAACCTAGCAGCAGATTTTGAGCACCGCTCCTAATTTTAAATTGGTGTAAAACCCTTTAATAATCGAAATAAATTACGGAAGCTGGAGCAGATTTTTATACCTTATTCATTCTGTTGCAGCATTTTGTACATACTGTGTTGCGACCGGGCCTCTGAATAATAAGGAAGCATGAATTTACTTCTATTTCGGGTTAAATGGTCGTGATGACCAGTTTGCGCACTTAATAATAGTTTCAGGCTATTGTCGCCATCATTTCTTAATGTTTTGTAAATGAAATTACAAATGGAGATTTTATAGAGATCTGGAAGTTTAAGTATTTGTAAATTTTTGAATGAATCATTTGTGTGAGCATTATATTCTAGATTCTTTACCGCTCTGATTGCTCTTTTTTGCAGAGTAAAAATTATATTGGTTTTATTTTTATCAGTTCCGTGCCATGCTTCTATTCCGTACTGCGAGTATGGTGAAATGAGCGTTCGGTAGAGCATTCGTAAAGCAGTTTCAGGCAGGTAATTTTTAACTTTATTCAGGATTCCGATGGATTTCGATAATTTAGAACTAATATTAGCGATGTGCTCTTTAAAGGTCAGATGTTTATCTATTATGATGCCCAGAAACTTGCATGAGTTGGTTTCTTCGATTTCACCTTCGCCAATTTTTATGTGTGGGAGAGATATGTTTTTCTTGTATGAGAATGTAATATACTTTGTTTTTTCGATGTTGAGGCTTATTTTATTAGCTTTAAGCCATAATGAAACCTTATGGAGTTCATTATTTATGCTCTCCGCAATCATAGCGGGATTTTGGCTCGGAAGGACCGTAGAAAGCGTGCTGTTATCGGCAAAAAGTATGAATTTGAAAAATGTTGTTGATTTGATAATATCATTTATAAATATCAGAAATAGGAGAGGCCCTAGGACAGACCCTTGTGAAACTCCATGGCTAATTGTCTGTGGGTCTGATTTTGCGTCGTCAACGACAACGTATTGTTTCCGATTTGTTAGGTATGATTTGAACCAATCATGGGCAATTCCTCGAATGCCATAACAGTGTAGTTTCGAGAGTAATATCTTATGGTCCACACAGTCGAATGCTTTTCGAAAGTCAAGAAAAACGGAGAAAACAAGCTTTCCTTCATCTATATTAGAGTGAAGGTACTGTAAATGATTTAATACAGCTTGTGTCGTTGATTTCTTAGAACGAAAACCGAATTGTCCGTCATAGAGAAAAGATTTTTGTTCAAAATACGAATACACTTTTTTATACACAATTTTTTCAAATATTTTGCTCATAATTGGTAAAACAGAGATAGGTCTATAATTATTAACGCAGTTTTTATCATCATTTTTAAAAATAGGGGTGACTCTGGCAGTTTTGAGAGAGTTAGGGAAGATACCTTGAGAAAGCGAATGGTTGATAATATCAGATATGCACGGTGCTATTATATCAGCAATAGCCTTAAGAACTTTAGCTGAAAATGTATTTAATCCATTTGATTTATTTTTCAAGTTGTTTATGCATGTAATTACATCGGAGGGGTTAGTTGGCGGGAAAAAGAAAGAGTTGTGTTCACGGACATGGTCCATGTATTGCAAGTGGTCTGTAGGTTCACTAACGACATTATCGGGCTATATTTTTTCCTATATTTATAAAAAAGTTGTTGAACACTGTTGCAATATCTTGTTTATCATGATATTTTACATTTTCGTGAACGATGGATTCAATTGTTTTTTTAGCGTTATTATTCGGTCTATATAGCATGAATTAAGCAGGCGCCAAGTTTTTTTTAATATCAGTTTTGTAGTCAGTGAATTTGCGCGTAATAGGAAATAGGAAATGGGAAATAATAGGAAATGATGGTAACTTACTTTCCTTACTATGTTGCAGTAACATTTCACCTGAACTGGATGCACGAGCAATTTTTTTGAAAGTCTTATATGCCCTGTTGGCTTCCTCACTTCCATTAAAAACTTTCTTGTGAATATTAGGAAATCCTCCAACAATAAGATTTTTAAGCTCTACTACTTCAGATTTCAAGGCAGCAACAGCCTCACAACAACAATTCTTCGTTGAACTTCGTACATTGCCGCTTTTAACTGCAGGTGCATGTGCTGCACATACAAAAAAATATTTTAAATAACAATCATACGTAAATAGACGAGCACAGATAATATAATGTTATTGTAATTTGAGCTGATTCAAAGTATGGGGATCATTGCTCAAGATGTGCTCAACAACATATAATTCCATAAGACTTATAATTTTATCTGAGTAGCAATGAATGGAAAGTAATGCAAGTTTTGTAAATTTGTAAAAAAATTAGTGTATTAGCATTGGTATAGGGTTTTGCTATCTGTGAATTTTGAGTACCAGTATTATTATCTGCGGTGAAAATTTCAGTAGCAGTGAAGCTAAAATGTTTTTATAAGCTATTTATTTTCATTTATTTAGATTACCTATTTTTAAAATTGCTTATTTACATTATTGCAGTACCTAGGCAAATATCCAATTTTATGTCAAGTGCTCAATTTTTAAAATCGTTGGTTACACATTTTCTTCATTATTATAATCAGAATCTGTAACAGTCTCAGCAGCAAGATAAACAATTTTCAAAAAAAAAACTTGGGCTTTGTGCTCATTCTTTTCTCTCATAATTTATATAACTAAAATGGTTTGAAATTACTTAGCTATAAATAAGGACTTACCGATTGAAGGAAGTCTAACTTGTTTCTTCCTTGGAGGAGATGGAAGAAGTTCATCAGAAAATGATTGAGTATGAATTTTCTTTTTTGTCACAGGGGTTCTTACTTCAATGTCACTACTAACTGCTTCACCTCACCTAAATTTACTCCACTGTTTACTCCAACACTTCTTAATTTTTTTCGGAATTCGGTTGTTTTTCTACATATACCATAGTAGTTTTTCTTACACGACATTGTTTAAAAGAAAAATGTCGCAAGCATTCACTTAATAACGCTATCACGTATGAATCTTAGCAACCATCATCTATAGAACGCAATTGAAACTAGTCCGTTGCAGAATGCTACCGGAAAATAATGTGAAATTTTTTACAAGCCCTCAAAAATTTGCATTTCCACATTGAAATAGATAATATTTTTCGAAGGCCCCTATAAATTTGCGAAATAACTAAAATGAAATGAATAGTATTGTTGCTACTGCAAAGTACGTACGCATGTGCGTACCTCCTTATAGTAGTAACACTTCTAAAAGCACTAAAAAACTTCCACGTATTTATAAAAACCTTGTAATTATCTATATTTACAAAGACATATATGTGTTTGAACTATCCTAGCCTAATGAACATATTCTTTAAATGAGTTAGGTATGTGAAGAAAGTGTTTTGAGGGGCTTGAAAGAAAACGTGAATACCTATTATGTGGCTGGCATTATTGTTTAGTTTATTGCATGTAAAATTCCTATATAATTATACTCATACCTTTAAGTTTGACAGTAGGTGTAGGTACATTCGTGAAGAAAATACTTTTCTAATTCATTATATTTCTGATAAGAATTTACATATTTAATTAGATTTCTATTTCAAGTTGTCATTTAATATTAAACTAAATTAAAGGAGGTAAATCTCCGGACGTTTACTGCCTTCAAACAAAGAAAAACGTAATTCGTTCAGGGGAGAGCATATATATGATAATTTCGTAATGTAATTTGTTTGAAATTAATTATTTACTGAATGGAAAAAATTATTTGAGAGTGTTTATAATTTTTACTTTTGTTTAAATTATGACGCTCATGAATTTAACCTTCGTAAAAAGGTGACAAAAGATTTATTTGATTGTATAATAGTGTTTAGATAATCCAACTCAAAATAAACATGAAGACAAATTATTTTCAGAGATACCTATGTCCTTGAGTAATACCCGGTGGATATTAAGAGGAGACCATCTGCAATCACATATAATACTTCACGATAGAAACAAATTTTTAAACATGTCCAATCTCAATTAGACAGAAAAAAACTCAAGGAAATATTTTATTTTCAACTAAATTTATTAATAGACTTTAAAATACGTCAAAGTTATCGTGAGGATATCCTCTCAATATTGAGAAGGGGTATAGTTAATTTACGATATCCGTATAAAGTCGAAACAATATTAGCTCCGAACATGAGGACATACAGCGAACATAGAGGACACCGAGGGAATATCCTTAGGATATTCTAATGCTGCCTGTTGCCTAGTAGCAATAGGCAATCCATGCAAGCCACATATATATGATATGTTTGCTGAAATTATTTCGTTGCGTTTATAATTGTGGAAGAATTTAGCTCAAGAAGTTGTACTTTTTTAAATCTCATTTCAAAATAGCAAAGAAAGTACAGGTTTTTATGCTGAACTCGACTTCCTCTAAGTTCATACGTGCCTGTAATTCGTTGTAATATCTTGGACAACACTAGCGGTATTTGTCTTGGCGCTTCCTCAGCCCACCGGGTTACTGAAGATGCTCAGAATAATATAAATAATTCAAGTGTTTCCCTTGGACTTGAGGCAGGTACTGCAGCGTCTCCCCGACTGGGCTGCTTTATATTTCAAAGCTCGTGTTGGTTTCACATGTGTGTTGCATGAAGCTACAGATGTTTGAGTTCACAAATTTGTTAGATCACGGTACCGAATTGTTTTCGTAGATAATGAGATATGCATTAGAGATGAGAGGAATTATTTCCTTATTTGGAAATAACGGGTGATAATATTCTAAAAATATATAGCAGGATTGTACTTCAGTTACCTTCAGTAGTTATCGTACAGTGTCCCAGAAGCATTAGTTTTTCACCGAGTTTTTCCCAGAAGGAATACTTAAGGAAAATTGTCCTACAGCTAGTTATACGGAAGTGATTATCTGTAAAATGCTTTCCTGGTCATGAGTTTGGGACCAGTAGCAAAGCCAAAGAAATTCTAGTTTGCACGGATCAACTGGCAAACTTCTCTAACGACAGCTTACTCATTGGTTAAGATAAAAGAAGAAGAAGAAGGCACCCAATTTGATTCAGCAAAGAAATTTAGAAAACCACTAGCAAGGTACCTAACCGCTGTCAAGCTTCTCTAAACTTTAAAACCGAGGTGCAGAAAAGTTCGAATGTTCATTTATTTTACTTAGTACCAGGCTGTCATACACGGTGTAAAGGTGTCACTATGACCAGAGCCAGCAAATTATCCTCTTTTGTGTGGGTCTGATCGTTCAGACCCACGGAGTATACAGTTATTCAGGTATGACATTCAGAACTCTGTCAAGCGCATTCGACTTTAATTGTGATCTAAGGAATTTTTGTGTTACTGTTTCTGCTGTGTTTGCCCCAGTTTCCTTTTCTTATCCTAAAATTTTTGAGAAAGACCGGCTTTCAAATTAAGAATTAAATAAGCAAGGTTTGTAACAGCATTCAATCGCAGCTGAGGGTAATTGCATAGAATTCATGTTTTAAAACTTCTTGGAAGACCCCAATAGATATAAAACAATAGCTAGCGGCAAATAAAACGTTAAATCAGCATTGGGTAGGAGAATCTTTTCTGTTGCACTTGAAAAAGGGATGATTTCCGAGACTGATCAAGCGCTCACTGATGCTAATTGAAGTCCAAAAACCATCTGGCGACGCTTGAGGCAAAAGGGTTTGAAAAATTAAAAGCGTCCACGAAAGCCTTGTCTACTTCCATTTCTCACAAAAAAAGCGTCCAGAGTTTGCCGGAGACTACCAAACATGGGACGTTTACAAGTGGAAGGGAGTTTTGATCCGTGATGAGAAAAATACTGTATCAACCTAAACCGAAATGACTTTCTACACTACTGGCATGAGAATGAGTTCCACCATAATTTATTTTATTTGTGCCACTGTGGCACACCTACAATAATTGTATAACATCAGTGCACGAGAAAATCCCTAAAGTCGCAAAGCACATGCGTATGTATGAGTCTAGACTTAAATAAAATAACCCCCTAGAATTTCTATGGGATCGAATATCACAACTCTTTTTCAGCCAGTTTTCATGTATGTTGTTTTTATCTCAATATTAATTAAGGTCAGCGTTAGCTCCGAGTAGGAAGCTTGTGGTCAAGATAAGTAGGAAAGGATTATATCTGCTAATTTCTTAGGTAATCAACAAGTATTCCATGAGTTCATGTTCGAACAAATTGTGTCAAAGATGATGATGAGCGAACGAAATATTTGTTCTGCTGAGGCATTAATTGTATAGTACTTCCTTAATAGTTTCCTTTCATACGGCAGAGTGAGCATTTGAGACTCGAATGAGAGTCGAATTTTATTGAAGACTACGTATAGTTGCACTCATATCTCAACATTTGAATGTGCATATTCCTTTTACTTTATTACGATTCAAATTATAGTCTCGCTCAGGAGTACAACGTAGAGTCCAACAGTGAATTGGACAGCCCGAGCGCGCTGTGTAAACCCCCGTCGTCGTCAGTCGAGGCTGCTGCTGCAGTGGACAACTTTTCGGGAAATGTAATTTTCTTCGCATCTATCGAACCAATATCTTCCAAAATTTATTCAATCTCCATTCGATGTGATATCACGGATAATGATTTTTTGAATCAGTAATTTCACAGACGATGTTTCAAAGAAATAAGTTCTATTCACACAACACAATACAACACACGCTGAAGAATTTGACGTTGATTGCCTGTTCTTAGCGTTCTTATCTCGTTTGCCAGGCTTACAATGCAGTGCCTGGGGGCTCGAAATTGGTTTGTAACCTTGAAATGAGACCAGGGCGAGTTCTAGTATAATGTCAAAGGTTATTCGTTGGTTTTGGTTGTAAATAATACGTAGAACAAATCCAGCGACCAAGACAAAAGTATCTAGTTGGACTCAATCTAACATGAATAGTAAATAATTTTTTCTGTCAATTATTCAATATTGTATTAATTTTTTTCTACGTCAATCATTGAGGAAACTGAAGGTTTACATCCCCATTCCAGCAATCCGTAAAGGAAAGCTAGCTTCCACATTCTTGCCACGGTGCTCAAAAAGTGGGATCTGCATTTCCGAGGCTTTGTAATAGAGTTCGCATTTACTTCAAGAGAACTCGCTCATTTGAAATCAGCATGGAATCCGGACACAGCCTCCACATGAGAAGCTAAAGAAGCGTTCCTTTGATGCCTGATGCATAAGAAAACACCTCAGCATGTTCATCGCTTGGAAGCGTAAAATAATCGGAAGAACAAAGGGACTGGAACAAAAATTTATCGTTCGGCAATCTAGTATGTGGATTAAACGTTAGTGTTGTATTTCAACACGTGTAGTTTTCATGTATTTGATATTACTGCATGAGAATTTCTACTTCTTCAATGAGACCTTTTCATTTTTCGAGGGCATTGATTGCAAATACAATTCAGGCTGTTCATTTGTTCTTTATTGCCAACATTAAAATATTTAGAATAGATAGTTTACTGTCAATTCATCTTTGCTGATACAAAGGACATTTAGAGTGAGCTACTCAGCGTTAATAAACTTCTAATAAGGAATTTTTCGATTTATATCTTTCCTTCGAAATGCTGGGAAAAGTTAATTACAGAACTGTCATTCATGATTTTTGGAAACCATGAAGCCATTTCTCAGCTAACAGCCCTTGGTGCCAAGTGAGACTCAACTTTTCTCGAGAAATCGGATATCCAATTATAAAAAACATCTCAATGAATTTTTGAATGCATCATGGTATGGAAGGAACTTTATTTTACCTCTTAAATTAGGTGCATTTCTTTTAAAGACTTCAACTATCACTGCAACAAAAATTTTGATGGATGATACAAGCTTAACAAAGCAACTCAGAATAAGACAAACATCCATTAAATTGGTGGTGTGTTTTCATCAGTGAACTGTTTTGCAGCAAAATATTCCACGTTCAACTCTTATTACTAGGATAAACAACACTATTTTTATCAGCAAATGAACCTGTAAATAACTCACCTTGACACGGCTGAGCAATATCAATACGATGAATGCGCACCTGCAACTATGAGAATGAAAATTAAATTTTACTTGTGTGCGCAATGAATATATAGCCTAAAATTGTGCACAAATTTATGTGATGAACTACTTTTATAAACACAGCATGAATGGGTTAACATGAAAATGCCAAATCTAGATATGTATTTTAATGACTCCATACCTTATAGTAATATACATACCCTTTATAGTACTTATTATTCCTAATTTCCGTAGCAAAATCTGGGAATTTAACTCAGATTTTCGCCTCACATAGCAGCTCATTAGGCAAGCGTTGCCGAGTTTTGCACTCACTAACTGCGTGGCTTCCTTATTTACGGCAATATTTTTCTAAAAAGGCAACAATATCGTTCGATCGAGCGGCATTATCTGTGTAGCAATTCAACCCCGAAGGAAAAATTCGGAATTACGAGCGCTTAATACGCCGAAATTGCCTCGATGCAAGCCAGATTTCTGAGCTGAGCTAATGAGGAGACATTCGAAAATTCAGGAGAGTTTCAGGATTAAATGCGTGCATACGAGCAGAGCTGTTCAAACGCAGAACGTGAGTGGTATCATACTTTAATAAAAGATAGAAATAAATAATTAAATAATCGGTATTTACAGAGGGAAAATTAATTTGGTTTCTTTGGAAATTCATATTCATTCAGTATTCACATGTATGCCAAATGAAAGAGACATTTTTTGTGTCATTCCTTCGGAAATATCTCTTGTTTTTCAATATTTCTTCTTACCCCTCTGGTTTTCTCATGAAGTTATGCAGCAATAAGGAGATGTTGTTGGTATTTTCACAATATCTTTGCAATCGAGCCCATATATAAGGACAAACATTTCCAAAAGGTTTTCCAAACAGAATTTGTTCTCAAGAGCACAAAGCAACCGCCTAGAAAAATGTACGCAATGGAGCCATGCTTTCCTTCAGAACACACGGCTGGCACTTGCTGAGAAATGTTGTAGCTACGCTCATAGCTATTGGCGATAGAGAATGTGGTCATAGAGTCGTCAATTTTCAAAGAAAATATACTTTTTATCTATGGATAACAAATAATTTAACAAAGACCTGACAAATATAGAGATGGGAGTCCGTATGGTGTTTACTACTGGAAATCAACGCAGCAGTTCAGTCTTACATTCGGTAGATTTCTTCGACACTTACTGGAGACAGAGTTAGTAATTGTTTTGTTCATTGACACATTCGGCCAGAATTTCTAATTTTTCCAGTAATACTACGCTTAATTAACTTTATTAATGCTTAATACGTGTCTTATAATATAGATTGTTAAAAACTAACAGAAATTAGATGCGAGTAAAGTAGATTCGAAACAATTGCAGTGCTAGTTGAAAACAAGACAGAATTATGATGTAATTTTTTCACACTTCAAAACTCTGCAGTACTTATAAATTTATACGATGAATTGTTTGATATTTGTTAAAACAACTACAATGCAACGATATAAGGAAAAAAATTAAGCCATAAATTTAAAAGATTTTTTTACAAATGAGAATTCCATTACTCTTTAATGGGGCGTACAACAAAACATTTTACGTATGAAAGTACTTTCCATTCACAACAACCGTTGAAATTTTCTGAATTTGAAACTTTCCTCTCCACTAATAATTTAAGGGCAAAAACAAAAGAATTTCATATTGCTTAAATTGTATGTGGTCAGTTCTGAAAAAGAAATTTTCGGGCCTTGACCCACCATCAGCAAAAATCTGCAAATATAAACAAAGAATTTAACATTCAGACAAGGTAATTGCACTTATTGTATATTACTAAGATTTTTAAATACTGGTAATCACGGACAAACTGCATACCCTATAACTGCATCAATTGAGTAGTCAGCTGTTGGTCGAACTATCCTTCGCCTCCAGATAGCTCGAATCATCAGAATCCTCGGCTGCTGTCTAGGGGAGAGATTAAACTCATTGTACACCAATTATAATTAAGCTGCCGATAACTTTAACGACAAAAAAAAAATAGTGATCGAAACCGAGGGAGGAAAACAACCGCGGTTTTACCCGAACATTTCAATCCTACGTTCAGGAAATGGAACACTTCTTCAAACTGAAGTTTAATTTCGACATTGGCCACGAAGTATTGAATAATGTGTACTCTGTTTCGACACGTTCTTTCGATGTAGGTTTCAGAGCCGTTAAGATGGTGTTGTAGACGTAAATTCAAAACACCTACACTTATTTGAAAAATTGTATGTTTCATACGTACAGTAATATAAACTGCGAACTAATGATGGTTCATAGACTGCTAACATTTGAAGAATCCTGAAAGTAATACCAAAAGAGTTATACGACTGCTCTGGAAGAAGGGACTTGACTATGAGCAATTGCTGTTTCAATTATGAGAACGGTCTGGCCATAGTCGAGATGTCAATATGACAGCTCGGCAAAATATATGTTCATTAACTTCCTTATTGGGAGAAGAATGTTTGTGATATTGTTTTGCTAAAATCATGATTAAGCCGAATGTCCTTGATTTATTTTGAAACCATGATTTTGTTTGTGAGAATTTATATCAGTTCACTTTTTCTTCATCGACTTGTTTCTCCATGAATGAGAATAGAAAATGAACAATAATGTACCAACTGAAAACATCGCACCATTTGGGCTTAACGAAAATCTCTTGTGGAAGCAAAACCTTTCCTGTGGGCTGATGTTGTTTTGTGAACAAACTTGCTAACAATGCTGACCAGTTTTTGGCTCGAATATTCAGGCATCTGCAAAATGTCTGGCGTGGCAAAGGAATGGAAATGTTCTGCGGATCGAAAGGCCAGCAAATACTTCAGAAGTTCAAAGAATATTTTCAAATAAACTGGAATGTACAACTTTATTTATTCAAATAGTTTTCAGAACATGGAAACATGCGCTTATCACGGAGTCAAGAAAAAGATTCGTCGGAGAAATTCTGCGTAGTTAGGCAGAATAAAGGCTCCGGTGGCTTTTATTTTTACATTAATAGATTTTAGATGAATGATCTCAATACACGTGTAATTTTATACAGGTGTAGAAAGTTTTTAACGTGGATCTCCTCTATCCCACTCTAACAAAAATTCTATTGCTGTCGTTGTTCGGGTATGATTGGACTTACTTTTCCATTTAGATTAAAGTGCGACTACATTTGTGCTCATGGACCTTACGCACGGAATTAGACGATCCAAATAATATGAAACATAGAACGGCCGATTAACAAA
Organism: Morinoia aosen; assembly: GCA_030386875.1. Lineage (NCBI taxonomy): Eukaryota > Metazoa > Arthropoda > Malacostraca > Amphipoda > Talitridae > Morinoia > Morinoia aosen. The sequence goes on along the minus strand of CM059567.1, from coordinate 85,566,408 downwards.
AACATCAAACCTAACCTTTCATTACCATATTCAATGAATCTGCGGTGTCAATGTCTCCTGGAACCGCCTTGTACCAAAAATTTCAAACAATATTGGGATAAAAATTCAGGAGAAAAAGTTATCAGTATGCTGAAATATATTTGGAAATGCCAACACGGGTCTCTTTCGCTTATTTAGGCCTACGTGTCTGTTTGTTTATTTTCAATAAAAACTTGAAAAATACTTAAGATTTATGCCGTGTGAGAAACTACGAGTACTTTCACAAAACAGAAAATTAAGAGTTCAAATAATATTTAATGAATAAATTTTTCAATGTGATCACAAAGTACTCGGAAAACAATCAAAGCTCAAAAATCCACTCATGCTTAAGTACAACAAATCATTCTTTCCGATCGTGCGGTTTCAACTCAGTGGAAATTAATAGAAAGCTGCATTTAAGTACCTATTGTAATGTTCCAGGGATACATAAATCCATACCATATCAAATAAAGTAAAAAGATGAATGTTTACGGAATGAAATACCACCACTTGAAATTCCCTTCATGATTTCTACACCCTAAATTAACACAACTGTTTCAACACTGCTCTAACTTATTTCGAAAATCGTGAAAATTTACTCCTGCAACGAAATCACGAGGTCGGTGAAATTTCAGGTGAAATAATTAGTTCATAATAACTACTGACCATAAAAATCGAGAAGATTGATATCGGACATTTTTCAGAAATTGACACAACGAAAAGTGAGAAAGGTCTCTGATTATTGGTCCCATGTCACAAATTTTGATTATTCAAAATATAAATAACTTTCATTTCAACTAAAAAGAAGTGCAGGTGCATCCTAAAGTTGTACTTATCTAAAGAGACCGTCTTCTGAGGAAGATTTCTCACAGAATACACACATAGGAAGCCTAAAAAACTGTGGCAGAGATGGAGATTGCTTCTTTACGTTTTTCAAAAATTTTAAGTTTTACTTCTGATTCTCATCACGAGTGCTTCAATGAAGACTTTAGTTCATAAAAAAACTGGTTGAAACATCTTTGAAAATATGCTGGAATAATTTGAATGCTTCTGTTAAAGAGCCTTTTTCGTACTCCGTTCTAAACTTCATATGAACAAAATAACACTTGCGTATTGCGTTTTTAATTGGTTTAGAATAGCGTAATATATGAACAATTTTTTGCAGCGGATACCTACAGAACTCTAGTCAGAGGATGATGTTATAAAATTGAACTTAATTCATCTGTAGCTAAATCCTCAAATAAATCCGAACAAAATTGAGAGCGAAGGTCGATCATGGTTGAGAACGATGCGATGCGAGCAAAATACGCAGCGACCTCAATAATAAGAACGGCATCAGAAATGAAGAATGAGATGACATGAGGGATCATTCACGTGGGACAATAAATGATGAAAAAGAATTGCTGCTGCTGTGCAGCGAACGCACTCGAGTTGGAACAACCTCACTGTTTGCTGACATCATGATAAAGCTGGAAAACACTTAAGAAAATGGAATGCTTCATTTTTAAAATTTGCACTCATGGAGAATTTTGGGATGCAGTCCAAATATTGGTCAATTCTATAAATCTTATTGCGTTAAACATGAGGGTGGTAAATAGAATACTGACTAAATGCAAACTCAAAAACTCCTTCCCCTCCTAAATTTTTCTAAGTCACATGATCCTCATTAACGCCTTGACTGCAATTTTATTCATTACGAAGAACTTATTTCATCCGCGCTCCCATCTGATTTTCAATACAGCGGCAAAACGATAAGTTCCAAGTTATTGACGTTGAAAGATAAGTTCGTAGTTTTGAAGAAGACATTTCTTGTCTTCGAGTATGCAGTTATTCATCGTTAAGTCACACATATCTTTCTCGCAGTGATTACTAAAAATTTATTAAAAAACCGTATCAGATGTTAATCATACTTTCCCAATTTAGAAATAACGTGCACTGAAAACAGAATATTCTTTTCATGGCAAAGGAAAAAAATTAAAGATTGTGAAATAAGGACTGTGCATTTGTACATAAGAAAAATATATGCATAACCGCTGACTACTATGATTGGCTGACGACTTGAATTCTACTGTGAAAAATTGAACTTCGATTGAATGAAGTCCCTGCACCACAAACGCTTCCATTTACTGGACTTGGTGCTAGAGTACCGAAAATATGCTAGAGTACATAACTATAGTTGATTTGTTCGACTAAAACGAGTTTCACTATGATAATAGTTACTCAAAGCCTGCCAATAGGTGAATTTTGTTTCTTAGTGGAATAGTAGCTAACAGAGAACACTTTATCGAGTGGTTAATTAAATATGTTTTATTTACATTAAGTGACAAATTTGTGGGAAATGATTTCTCTACTCTGCTAAGTAATGCCAAAAAAGCGTTATAAATTGTACAGCACGAGTGACCCAAACGTAAGGCAGCAGCGTTTGGAAACTTAAAAAAGTTTTATAGACACTAATTCAAATTCGTTTTTTGATGCTTAGTTTGTCTTCAGTCCATTCCAGACTAGGGAAATAGGTAAAGTTAGATGATCCAAATAATACGACCAAGATAACTCCAGAGAAACTAAAACACAAAAACCTTAGCTTGAACTTAAATTTTCAAGAGCGGTATGTGATCCATAATTACTAAATGGACAGCAGCTATTATTTAAACACAGTCTCTAATAATAAATAGAAAGTTAAATGTATTTCGACCACTGATGAAACTACAAATAACAAAACAACAACCTGAAAAATTACCACACATTTCAAACATACAGGTTTCATAACTGGTTTAGAACGGGAATGAAAACTGAAGCCTATGGATTCACTGCTCATCAATACACACAAGAGGAAAATTACGAAGCAACCAATATCGACGCTACCGAAAACTCGTAGAAGCATCCCATGTCAGGACATGCTTTAGACATCCATTGATAAAGAAAGATTTAAGGAAAAATCACTCCAAAAATTCCAATTAGCATGAACATTCGCCACATGAGAGCACGCAGGTTGAAACAAAATGTCATACTTTACTGAAAGTACATTTCCAAAGTCTGCGTTTACTCATTAAAATGAAATAGATATTTAACAGATAGTTACCCAAAGAAATGTCCGGAAGTACGCTGCAGCCGTGTACAATGTCCCCGTTACCACCGTAGCTAGCTCTAACACATGTAGCGCAGATATGTCAAGATTTGCTTGCTAGATGTGGTAGAACCAGGTACTGATTTCTCTTACTCATCGGTAATACTGCACGTCAAAGAAAATTGTGGTTGATAATTAGTTTTGAAGAGCTCATGTGATTATTAGCTTACTGTAAAGGTTGGAAAACGTGCAGTTTTGCTCACCCTCACGTCAGCTTAGGCAGCAATTTGCGATACTGCAGCGACCTGACCAGACACGAAAGTTGCTGCGCGGTCTCACGAAGCCAATATGGGCAGATGTCAGCTAAAATTTTTATCTTGTTACATAATACCTAGACCTAGATATTGGGTACCTAGACTCAATAATATAATCCGTAACATAGGTAGTCATATCGAGTGAATGACGCGGTATTGCATTCCTATATTATTGGGGATTTTAACACTTTGACTGCGACTACTAAATATTAAGTTCAATGCCAAACTCAAATTTAAAGCTAATTGTTGTAAAGTATTTAAAAAAAACATAAACTAGATCGTGCCTTCATTTAGCGTTGATTAAGTATTTATGAAAATTGAATTTGCGACTACTGGTCGGTCAGCAGCAATAAGAAAATTACCTCCGTGAAACACCGATGGCGCACGTCGAAGTCAAAGTGTTAATATTAGTGGATAGAAGCTATTTCATTGCTGCTTCGTTAATATTGATAAGATTTTGCGGACTAAATGCTGAGTCTCTCTGCGCACAATTTTTGTATTTTTCTTTAAAGTATCAATATAACAACATTCTGCATCTCATTTGGTGTCTCAGGATCTCAAAGAAAAATGTAGAGCAATATAAACTAATGCTGAACTCAATTCAGGCATTTTTGCAGGTGAGGAAATCAGTGAATTGTTGATCCATGACTGGAATGTCACCATAAACGGACTCTTTTCGAGTAACAGCATGGGACCTATTCGTTTATGTAGTGCAGAACTTCTTTGGTAATCATAGTGCTGACAATAATGAAAAACTATTGGACACCATGATAAATGCTTATTTACATAGCTACGGGTTGTCTGAGGTCATTTGAACTAAATTCCTTGTTGCATTTTCATCTACATTTCTTCCCATCCAACATGTGTGATATCAGTCACCAACGTGGCGAATGTTTCCGTCGATATATCAAATGAACAGACGTGGGCATCGAGCGTGTTCCAGCCAAAAAAGATAGGTGACTCCCGCTGGTTCTTCACCGAAATGACTCTATATCCAAGTGAAAGCGCTAAGGCGTGCATGAGTCTCAATCATTTTTCAAGATGTAGTTAGGTGAGTATTGAGTATAACCCACTCAAGGCAACCGTACTCCACAAAAAATCGAGAAATTATCGAATTTCGTTTTCATTCATTAAAATGTGCGTTTATATGTAGCGGACATATTGGTGACGTTTTACACCCAGAAGACCACAGGAAGCGGGTCAAAAGGGGGGTGGGTTGAAATGTACGTATATATGTTATTTGTACGTTTTCTTTGAATAACACGTTTTCTATGGAGAAAAAAGGAAAAACACACGAGTCCAATCTTAATCCTTATTCAATTATACATACCTGTACCAAGTTTCAGGTCGAATAGTTTAGGATTTTTTTGGGGGGAGTACGGTCCCCTTAATGCAATAAAAGCCGGTCTAAGCTAAAGAAACACAAATATTATACAAAGCCCTATTCTAAACCTTTGTACAGTAACCTCTGAATTATTCAATTATTTGTATTCACGCAGTATACAAAATAAACATACATACATAAATATCCATTTCTCAAGTGCCTTACGGGTGAGATGAACAAGCACAGATTTGAAACTAGCGAACTAATGTTAATTGGTTGTAACATCAATCCCTCAAAAAACATTAAGATTACATTTTTTGGTATATATATTCTCTGTATTCAATTAAACAATTACTCATTTTCTTATTCCTCTTTCGTACTATAATTGTCGGATGAAACTGCTGAGGATAATTAATTCTTGAAGAGGCTTTTTATAAGTGCACAGTATACGTTGTACGTATGTCGCTTTCCACGATACACCAATGATGAATAATTCATTTCAATTTACAGCTTCAAATTAGGAAACATGGGGCAGAAAACATATGATTTAGCTGCTGTTAGTTATCAAACCCTATTGGTACAGAAATACTCACCCTGTTGTAAAACAATCTGGAAATTAAACAATCACACAACGATTTTTTTTAGACTCGTGTGTTTTTTTGTAATTTCATTCTCTATTGGACTTTTCAAAAAATTGCAAACGTTTTTTTGGAAAAACGCATCTCCTACAATTTCGAAGTTACAGAACCGGCATAATTGTTTTCAGATAGCTAAATCTAGAGCAGTAGTTCTTAACCATTTTTGGTGGTACCGAACCCTACAAGTTCCATTCATGCATGCATCGAACCATTCCTAGTTGGAAAAATAAAATGTTTTTTTTTTTTAATTCAAAACATGTATATAACTATATACTGTATAAGTGCACAAACTGAACCATGCATCATTTGCACACAAAATCACTGTTTTGAAAGAAAAAAGAAACACAACATGAATTCAGCACATAAACAAAAACGTAACGAATATTCACTGCAAATCAAGGTCTCTGTTGTTGCCTCACAGCGACAATTTCAGGAATGCGCGGCTTCACCTTCGCAAATGCCACTCTCATATCATTTTCGCAACAAAGTTTGTTCCTTTTCTTCGTTTTTATGTTTACCATCATCGAGAAGGACTGCTCGCAAAGATTTGTTGTAACACACGGTATGAGAATATCGAGGGCTTTCTTAGCGATAAGAGGGTACGCTACGATTTGGTGACACCAAAACGTTGAGAGCGTAGTTGTTCTGAAGAGTTGCTGTTGAACCTGGCTCTCCTGCAGTTCAATAATTGCGTCCAGGAATTCATCATAGACATCTGCTGTCGCAACACTAAACGTGAACCCATGCTAGATATGAGATTCTACTGCGGCAATATCCGTCGAGAGAATATGCGAGCTCATCTAAGTGCATTGCAATTGCTTGCTTCAGTGCCCTGGGTACAGAAATGTGTCCAATACCGGACACGTCCTCGATCTTACTTACACAGTCATCCAGCAGGGGAAAGCTTGCAAAGTTATCATTCTCTGTTCGTCGTTTCCATAACGGTAGCTTTTTTTTAAAAGACCTCAGATTTTCTTCCGCTTCGATAATATTGACTCCACCGCCCTGCATCTGTTGATTGAGGTGATTGAGAACTTCAAAGATATCGGCCATATACGCCAAATGAAAATGAACGAAGAATTTTCGAAGTAATCTGCATGAAAATGTTGGTGCTTTCGCCAAGACAGGGCTAATTTCACACGAATGACAAAAACACGATTCAGCACCAATTACCCCGGGATCACCAGCGAACGTTTGAATGGTACATAAGTGCTTCGAATTCAGAGCCTATTTCATTACACAGCTCTTTGAAAATGCGGTGGTTCTTAGCACTAATTCGCACATAGTTCACACATTCCACTACAATTTTTAATACTTCTGCGAGTTTTGGAGGCATGGTTTTTGTTGCCAATGCATGCCTGTGCAGAACACTGTGCGTAACAATGATGTGTGGTGCATTGGCTCTCACCAGCGAACTGAAACTAGATTTTTGTTCCAGCATGACTGGAGCTCCGTCCGAACAAACTGCAGAAGCCATATCCCACGAAAGATCGTTGTCTCTGAAGAAGTCATCCACGAGTTTCTTCACGTCGGCTGCTCCAGTTGTTGGGAGAGGCCTACAAAATAAGAAGTCTTCTTTTATCATGTCGTTTTTCACATAGCGCACAAACACAGAAAGCTGGCTTAGACTGGAGATATCGGTGCTCTCGTCGAGTTAGAGGCTGAATTTTGCTGGGCTTGAAATCAGATCTGTAACTACTTGAGCTAAGATAAAATTGCTCGTGTCATCTATTCTGCTGCTGATGGTGTCATTTGAAAGAGGAATTTAAGAATACATATTTTCAGCTGCTTTTCCCCGCATGATATTCGCCATCTTCAACGTAGCTGGTTTTACGAGTGTTTCACCAGGGATGTGTGGTTTGCCCTGCTTTGCAATTAGGTACGCAACTTCGTATGATGCTCTTCATTAAGGGAAGCATTTGGGGACCTTTCTGGGGCATCTGCAGTCCAAAGGTCGATTCTCCCGATTTTTGTTTTTATTGCTTTAAATGAGTAAGAGACATGTCCCCGAATGTCTGTAAAAATATCAGGAACCTACCCCAGAGCTAACGTCCCTCCCGGGGGGGGAGGGCATCCCTCTTACGGACTTTTTTTTTCATTTTTGAACCTAAAGCAATGAAATTTGGTATACTGATAGGAAATGCAATTTTGAATCATTTATCATCAATGACAAAATGCGATTTTCTTGAAAAGAAAACGGGAAATCATAGAAAACGACATTTTTGGGGGGTTTTCTAAATGCTTCTCCTCCTACAGTTTTTGAGCTACAGTAATGATTTTGGTATCATTGAATGCAGAATAACGTGGACAAAAAAAAAAAATCTGAAATTTTCAATTTTTTTCCATTTCATTTTTTTATATATTTCATCATTCATATTCCTCATCCCCATCCGAATATTTTTTTTATTATTGAATTTAGAGCAATGAAATTTGGTATACTGATAGGAAATACAATTTAGAATCATTTATCATTTATGACAAAATGCGATTTTCTTGAAAAGAAAATGGGAAATCATAGAAAACGACATTTGGGGGGGGGGTTTCTAAATGCTTTTTCTCTGATAGTTTTTGAGCTACAGTAATGATTTTGGTATCATTGGATGCAGAATAACGTGGACATTCCAAAAACTTGAATGCTTTTCCTCAAATTTCCAATATAAAAATTTAAAAAATTAAAAATAAAAAAATCAAAATATTCTCAAGAAAATTCAAATTTATGACGTCATAACTTTGAAACAAGAATGAATTTTGAAAAACTTCTCAATACATTGTAAAGCCCTTGTTTTTCTGCATTCAATGATACCAAAATCATCACTGTAGATCAAAAAATGTAGGAGGAGAAGCATTTTGTTTCTTAAAAATAGGTTTTATAAAAAAAGTAACTTATCAAGACGTTTGTCGTTATAACTCCGAAGTTTACAAAGCTAGAGCAATGCGGTTTGTTGCATTTGAAAGTGAAATGTGTGTTCTACCAATAATACGGGTGGATTTTCCAAATTGTTTCTGTAAAGCTTTCCATAGACTTTTTACCCTAAAATTATAACTTTTGCATTTTTGCATTGAGACTCTGACAAAAAAATTCATATAAATTCGGAATGAAATAAATAAAAAATTCGACCCGTATTACAGATAGAGCGCACGTTTGACTTTCAAATGCAACAAACAGCATTGCTCTAGCTTTGTAAATTTCGAAGTTTTAATAAGTTATAATGAATAATATATGTATATATATAATTTTATTTTTTTCAAATAAAAAATTTTCTATGGCCTTATGAAAAAATTTTGTTTAAGATAAGTTCTTACAAATGTAGAGATCTAGTAATCTGCAAATTTTCATAGACGTGCGTCCAATAGAACAAAAGTTGACCATTTTGTCAAAATGCTTCCCTCTTCATTAAGACCGGTCGGTCGATGGGTACAAAGCCTTAAACAGGCAGAGTTGCCTTTTCCTCGAATCTGGCTCTCTTCACCTTGAATTAAGCAAGCGTTGTGTTTTTGTGTTTTCCATCTCCATGCAGCTTTAGGAAGTGTTCCCTTAGTTTTGCCGGTGCCAGACTAGAATTGTTCAAATTGGCATTGCGAATCATGCATTGAGGACGCTGACTCCCATCACGTTCCGTTGTACACGTGAATCCATACTGGACGTATTCGTCCGATCACTTCCTTTTTTTGCTCGACATAGTTAGTATCAAGAGTTTGAAGTATTAAAAGGGAAATCACAAATCACGTACGATCAAGACAGTCACAAGTCGGCTACTGAGTGAACCGAGCTGCCTGCAGTAGTCAGCGCAAATGTCATGGCCAAGAATGTGGCGTGATCAGCTGCAACCATTGCAATAATCGCCGAGCAGAGCATGACGACACGTGAAACAAACCGTCGAACCCCAGAAAATGACTCACCGAACCCTTGGGGTTCGATCGAACCCAGGTTAAGAACCTCTGATCTAAAGGAATACCGGCAAGGATTTTTCGATAATTTGATTCTTTGAATCTTGGAATACTTGTTCCTATAAATTCAACTCTTTAATTTTATTATTTTTATGCCTCGTATAATTTAAACTTAAATCAAATTTTTAATATATTTTCCAGTATTTAAGTAGCTTTTTTCAGGCATCATCGTTTGGTAAACTAGCCATTCCCGTACTTCTAAAACTGTAGGACGAGATACATTTCAAACATCAACAACTTCAGGCGTTCAGGGGAGCCTAACAAACTCAGTACACTGAGTGGTCTGCTGCTCAACATAACTCAGCATTTGTTCACTGTATGTTAGGATGTATTTTTTTGCACCAAAGCATTTCGACCAAGTTTCGAGAATTACCCATGGGTAATTCTCGCTTGCTGAGCGCTCAAACCTGCGTCATCGTTAAGGGCCGTTTACACTAGGGGACATTTCTGCCGTGAGGCGCGACACGTGTCTATAAGGTTCACCACTGAGGCTCATATTTGTGTGTGTTAATTCAAAGTTGCCTATTCGCTCTGATCAAATTCGTAATGCACGACACTCAAGAGCCTCGTAACTACCGTGGCGAGTATGGAACTTCGTATAAACACACTCAAATATGAGACTCAAGTGGTGAGCCTCGTATACACGTGTCGCGGCTCACGGCCGAAATCTCCTCTAGTGTAAACGGCCCTTTGTCGGTTGTCGGAGGCTCCGACAACCGAAAGAGACCGTCTTGGTATAAACCGAAGTCCGTCATTTTTCGGCGGATTTTTCTTAAATTTTCACCATGGGTATGAAATAATGCAACAATCATTTTTCTACTCTTGTGTGTCTTTTACGTAGTTTTATTAGAACATCATTTTTTTCGAAAAACTGAAACATAGCATTTTGGAAATTGTATCTTCTTCAATTTTGAAATTACAGTACCGGCAACGATAAATGTAAAAAACATAAAATGTAGATAGATAAATTTATTTTCTAGAGAAGCTAGGGAATATAATTTCGATATTTTTGTTAGTTTAATTTTTTGATTTTTTAAAAAAAGTGCATTTTTTTGACATCTCATTTCTGTAATAACTTTCAAACTAAACATTTTTTTGAAAATCCAACACCACTGATTATCTATTTTTAAACTTTATCGATTGATATATTTGTCATTCACGTACCTTTAAGACTGTGGAAGCAGTGGCATTTCAAACGTTTCAATTTCAAGTCTTCAAGAAAACCTGACAAACTCGTCATCTGGCACTATGGAGACGTAATTGACTGGCCTTTTGAAAGCTGCAGCAGATGAACGAACACGCAAAGCAATGACGCATATCGCTATATTCGTAAGAAAATTCTCTACAACATGAGTTCAAAATCGGAAATCTATAATTTTTCGAATTTTAACCTAGACTGTACGCTTAATTGTCCACTTTAACGTTTTGAAATCTCAATCTTTGAACGTGTTATAAACAATCAAAACATGACAAATTTTAATGTTTTTTTACGTTATCATTGAATCTATTTGGGATTTTATTTAAATTTACTGTTCATCACAGATTTCTAAGAGAAAAGTTTGGTTGTCACTTATAAAAATGGCAGACCCTTCTGACTTTCAGAGAGTCCAAATTGTTGGTGTTCGTATGACAGCACTGACAGGTGCTTTTGTTACAGAAACTGCGCGAATACTTGACGTTTCAAAAGGGACTGTCTTTAAAATAATGACTGCCTTCGCAAGAGAAGGAAAAATGTCTTGAGTAAAGCACAGGTCTGGCCGAAAGTCGAAGTTGTCTGAGAGAAACCGTCAGACTCTAAATCGAATTGTTAGAGTTGCAAGACCACGGCTCTTAAAGTTACTGCAGACTTCAATGAACACCTACAGAGGCTAGTTTCTAGAGGCTGCACAAATCTGGATTTTACGGACGAGCTGTAATTAGAAAACCTCTGCTCTCAAATGCAATTGTTTTGAAGCGTCAGCGTTAAGAGTGGTGTAGAAACCACCAGAATTGGTTCGTTGAGCAGTAGAAAAATTTGATTTTCTCAGACGAATCATAGTTTACCTTATTCCCGACCTCTGGCCGAGTGTACGTGTGGAGACCTTTATACCTTTAATAAGCCTTTAATACAGCGTGTTCCCGAATGGAACAAATTCCTACCCAAATAGAACAAATTCGTTCGATCAAACAGTTAAAAATGTAGTAAATGACAGTTCTATTCAAGATCAGCAAAACTAACTAATGTGGTCCCCCAAAGGATATATTTTTTCAGGCTTCCTCCATTTTTCTTATCTTTCTAAACGCTATCGTGAAATCAACAGCCTTCTTCGAATTCATACTTTTTGCCAATGACAGTAAATTATCATCACGTTTCTCCACTCAAAAATATCATAAACATACTCGTAGTAAACCAAATAAATTAGGACTTGATCAGAGTTTCGCTAAGGCTCGTAGCAAATCAAATCAGTATAAACGTAATCAGGATTAAATATATACTGGTCTCCTGAAAGAAAAAATTATAGCTTCTTAGTATTTGATGGGAGGAGAAAAAATTCAAGATGCTGAGAGATGCTAATTTCTGGGAATCAAACTTGATCAAAATTTGACCTTTAAAACCAAATCAATCAGATACGGACATGATTGGTTATATCTAGAGCAATTTTTCATTAAGTCAATCATATCTTTCCACGAGATACACTTATAATATTTTACAATGCTCTGATTTATCATTTCATACAATGCAGTACAGATACCTAGCATGGTACGGACAAAAATAAAGCTGCGAGAATATTCACATACCAAAAATGGCCTTATGAAAGGTTTCCAACTTAGCATACAAACACACCGATGATTCGTTCAAGGGCCTAGAAGTTCAGAAATTCTGAATCCTGCAGATTTTCTCTTGCAATTTTTATGTACGAAATAAAAAAAACTTATTTCCCAATAGAGATAGTACAAAAGTACTATCATTGGTTTTTAAAATACCTTAAAGTTAATTCACTTAGATGATACACACACATGAGTATTGTAATCCTCATATCACTAGTCGAAAATAAATGATTGAGAGCAATGTACTCCTAATCTTGCTTAATCTACATTTGATAAAACAAGTAATGATAATTATAACTTGGTCCCTAGTTAATCTTCATTTGATGATACATGTAATGATAATTATAAGAGACAACACAAAATTTTATGGACGATGCATTTTCATTGTGAGTTTAGAACACTTTTAAGAATTTACATATACATGACATAAAACTTAGCAATTTTTGATGCCAGGAAATAATATTAGAACTGTTTGTTTCGGAAGATGTTCAAAAATGTCATCTGAAGGAAGCACGAAAAAAATTAATATACAAATATATATATATAAACATGAGGACCACGAAAATTACAAAATTTGTATTTCTAATTAAACAATTTTAACATAACGGTCATTAGTTGATAAGAATTTTATTTAAATATAAAAAGATGATCACAAAACAAATGTATAGTTTTTTTACGTGAATGCTTTACAATAATAAAGAGATGACGAGTTAGGTAATGTTACAAGTTGAGAGTGAACAGAAAAAAAACATTACCTCTAGTTAAAACGCCAGTTGTCAGTTTAGTACACACATGTGGGCATATATGCATGTATGTAAATATATACACATATACATGCACATACATACCTACGCACATACATACACCTAACACGTAAACATACACAAATGCATTTCCATGCATCGAGGCAATCACAATATATGCTCGTTCTATAAAAATTTTGTGCGATGTCCTGAAATATAGGATAATGAGCAAAGGAAATTCGTGACAACTCTTTCAGTATGTTTTACTGCCCAAAGTTTCTAGTGAAATATTGTAACGGTGTTCTATCAAATATTGTATCGAAAAGATCATTGGTTGATAAGCGTCATATTTATCATATCTGGGTGATCACGCAACAAATATATTTGTATATATATATATTGTATAAATATATATATATTTATATTTTATAAATGTTGTACAATAATCATGGGAAATGAAGTTTTACGTAGTGACACATTCACCTATCTACGTATGCATAGCGTGCACAAGTACACATATACACAAGTAAGCAAGTAAGTAAGCAAGTGGGCAAGCTAGAATTACCCATGGAGATCATGGTCGAAATGCTTTGGTGCAAAAAAATACATCCTAACATGCAGTGAACAAATGCTGAGTTATGTTGAGCAGCAGACCACTCAGTTTACAGAGTTTGTTAGGCTCCTCTGAACGCCTGAAGTTATTGATGTTTGAAATGTATCTCGTCCTACAGTTTTAGAAGTACGGGAATGGCTAGTAATCACAAATATCAGCGTAAACTAATCAGTATAAACTAGCTTTCCAATCGAGGGACTTGGAGAAAATATGGTAAATCTGAAGGATATGACAGGAATCGATTTCCCCCTTTTCGGTGCCTAAACATAATTAATTAAATCAAAATAAACAAGTTTTCTTCAATGCATTTTTCGTCTGAAATGATTATATTACGAGTTATAGCGGCAGGTTTAGTTTCGTCTTTGATGACGAATGCTCTCGAATAAACAGCTACTCATCGATTTTGAAATTTTTGTTGCTTGAATCATGGTAATAACATCAAAATAAACAACTTTTCTTTAATACACTTTTTTCGTCAAATGAGTATTTAACGAGGTATAGCGGTAGGTTTGGTTTCGTCTTGATGACGAGCGTGTCTAAAGCGAGACTCTGCCATATTGCGCGATCGATGAATTTCTTTCCACTTCAAACACTGGATTTGCGGTAAGTCATTTACCGCTATAACTAATAAAATACTCATTTCAGACGGAAAGTGCACAGAAGAAAACTTGTTTATTTTGATTGAATGAACTATGTTTAGGCGTTGAAATTTACAAAATTGATTACTCTCATATCCTTCAGATTTACCGAAAATATCTTTTATTACGGCATGAGTTTTATAAAATTTCCGTACCAAAAATATTGGCACAAAAGAGTCTACCTTAGCCAGAAACATGAAAAAGATTGTTCTACAACGGTTCTCAGGTACAGAATATTTCCAGAAGTACACGAGGCTTAGGTGCGTTTTTTATAATATACTCTAGAGCGTAAGAGATGATATGTCAATTTTCACTACACTAGCCTACCAAGAGCATTTCTGCACGTGAAGAAGAAAGAAACATGAAATGTCCTATAAGGGTGTCATATTAGGAAAAAAATCACATTATCTATGAAAAATGGCACAAAATGTCTGCAATTGATAAACATACATAGGTACCACATTTTACATGTACAAGAAATTTATGCTTTGGATTGCCTTACAATAATAATATGAAATGATGTTTTGGGTAGTGTTAGAAGTTGGGAGTGAGAAAAAAGTCTGGCATTTATAGTTTATATACCAGTTGCTAGTCCAGTGCAAACAGGTGTGTTGTGCACACATGCACACCCATATACGCACACACATATACAAGTAAGCATGCTTGCAAATTCTTTCTATGCATTAATTCTCTCAACAAATTCGCATATAGGCGATCAAATCATAATACCTACGCATAGTTCAAGACTGTTGTGTGATGTCATGAATTATAAAGAAAATGAACAAGGGAGAGTATTAAGCAATGGAGATGCCAGGCAAAATGAGATTCGTCAATACGTGTTCAGTTTGTTCTGTAACTAAGAAATTATCGTTGAGACGAAAGATGACGAATTATTTTGGCTTTAAATTCTCTCGGTCTTTGAGGGATTTTAATACTCAGGGGAAGTTTGCTCCACAGTAAGGCGCCTGATTTTGACAAAGCCTTCTGCCCTATGTGAGATGAACGATAGTTGACTAAGACATTATTGTTTCTGTTCGGCTTTTGGTTGGTTACAGTGGGTGGATGGGAATGCACTATCTCAGCAATGCTATGAGGAAGATACAACGAGGAGAATACGAACACTAACTTCTCCTACATTCCAACCTTGTGAAATTGTTATAGTTTTACGTGTGTTAAAATATGAAGATAATTATTTTTACGAAAAAGAACAATCACTGCTAAAATTTAAAATATGTCAGTTTATAAAAGGCAACGTTTTGATGTTTCGAACATCATTATCAGGCTCCAAAATACAGATCACTTAATCAAATTGATAAAACAATTCAAGTCCAAAACTTAAGCTAGATCACACTGAATAACAAATGTTGGTAATCACCGCACAAAAAGACTAAATAGAACAAATTTTGAACAAGAAGATTAAAATTACATTACACTAGTTGTTACTGCACACCAGAGTTAACCTTAACTGTTAAGTTAACTGTTACTGCAGAGTTATGTTAAGTTAACGGTCCTAGAGATTTATACAGGGTGTTTTTTTTTGCTTTGAACAAACTTCGAACTTAGATACAAAAACTCAAAATAAATCGATTTTCATGAATGACAAAATGTCCAAAACTCTTTAGTTTTCGAGTTATGGCGTCGCAGAGCATGTTTAGAAGTGCATGTTATAACTGGGCCGCACACCAATTTTTATTTAAAGTTGCTAGTTTTCGAGATTGTCGATTCCAAATAAAACATTTTTTCTCATTTCATTATGGGTTATCAATTCCATGTAATCAACGACAAGATTTCAAGATGCAATGTGAAACTGAAATAATGAAAAAAAAATTATTATTGACAATCTACATTACTGGAACGCACGTGTTGCAGTATCAGTTCGCCATTTGTTGACACGCCGTTGTACTGTGACCATGGAAAGATTTACCAATGCTGAGAAGGCAGACATGCATTTGATTTATGGAGCTGCAGGCGGAAATGGTAGGCTCGCTCTGAGGATGTACAATTGTACATAGAAAGGTTTCCTAGGCGCGAAGTGCATGATTTCCGGTATTTTGCTACTCTGCATACGAGATTGCGTGACACCGGCAGCTTCAACGTTAACAGAGGGAATGCTGGGCGCGGCCATCATCCACAGGAGGATAGAATTGTGGAATACTTTGAGCAACATCCACGAACCAGCACTCGTGCAGCTGCTCAACGTCTTGGCTTGCGAAACCATACTACTGTGGGGAGGGCACTACATCCTCAGCAATTACATCCGTACCATTTCCAAAGAGTGCAAGGGCTCATGCCAGATTATTTTGAACCTCGTATGCTGTTTTTCCAGTGGTTAATGCAACAGGAAAGAATGAGTCGCGGGTTCTCAAAACTTATTCTCTTCACAGATGAAGCTTATTTCTGTCGTGATGAGGTTTTCAACCGTCACAATAATCATTACTGGGCTGGAAATAACCCTCATGTTATTCAGCCTAATAGTCACCAGCACAGATTTAGTGTCAACGTGTGGGCAGGCATTATTGGCAATAATTTAATTGGTCCGTACCTATTACCTTCTCCTTTCACGGGACCTGCGTACACCATCTTCCTACGCGAAGTTTTGCCTGGACTACTGGAGGACGTGCCCTTGGAGACACGCAGGCGACTGTGGTTCCAGTATGACGGAGCGCCAGCACATTACTTTCGTGAAACACGCCTGTTCCTGAATAACCAATTTCAAAACCGATGGATTGGCAGAGGTGCTCCTGTAGCATGGCCAGCTAGGTCGCCTGATTTGACGCCACTGGATTTCTTCTTGTGGGGAACCATGAAGGACCTCGTGTGTGCCACTCCTGTTGAATCGGAACAGGATCTGGTTGGACGCATTGTGGATTCAGCTGGCCGTATTACGGAAATGCCTGGCGTGTTTCAATCTGTAGGGCGCTCACTGGCTGTTAGACGTCGTAAATGTGTTGAAGTTCATGGAGGCCATTTCGAGTAACTGTTGTAATAAAACTGTATTCAAGTTTGTTCTTGCGTTAAAGTTCTTACATTAAAGTTTGTATTGATTATGTTTTTTACCTGTGTCCTACAATGCTTACTGATTAATGGTTAGCTTACATGATAATAATTGATAATTACTCATTTAGGACAATTTATTCTTATTTGTAAAACGTGTACACGCAAATTTCATTGTGAAATTACAAAAATACTACATTAGTGGGGCCCAAAAATCTCTTTAACTATCAAAGGAAGCGCTAAAAATGGTGCGCGCGTGCAATCCTACTTGAAGTTCTAATATTCTTCACGTAACTATAACTCGAAAACTAAAGAGTTTTGGACATTTTGTCATTCATGAAAATCGATTTATTTTGAGTTTTTGTACCTAAGTTCGAAGTTTGTTCAAAGTAAAAAAAACACCCTGTATAGGGGTAAAATGGACGATCCAGTGGAGATTCCCCACGTTTAAGCCACAGTCTATTGAAAAATTTTTAAGCGAAAAAATCATTTGTATTTTCGTTGAGGGGGGTTTAAGTTTATGAATATTCAATGCTTCTATCATTTATTTATGCTATTTTTTTAAAACAATATAAAATTTTTTTGTAAATGTGCACAGATCTTCTCTGCAGCATCACCTATGCGAACAACTAAATCTTGCTCTGAATCTCTGAAACTTCCATTGTCACGCAATCTTTTGCGTAAGTTTGTGAAGAACCTGTGTGAACCACAATTAAGGTAGCGTTCTCTGTAGAACTATGAAGCAAGAAAAGCATTTTCTGCTGCAACTCCGCACATGAAATGCACGTCAGCAAGTTCTGCATTCGTGAAACGCTCCATGCTTACTGTTCGACGTGCAGTTAACAAAAAACAATAAAATGGCGCTCTTCCCCACTTAAGTTAATACTATGAATTTAATTTTCAGATTCGATACAACCATGCAACTGTTCCACAAAAATTTCCCATTCTATGTTTCTCCGTGCAGGTACATTAATCGCCTAAAACCTAGGGCGGCTCACCGACTGAGACGATGCGATTGGTGAGACGTCGCACGAAAACTGAGCTCATCAAGTCGCATACGACGCGTAGCATCAGTACCGCCCATTGAAGCAACGCGTATTGCACAAGAATCCAATAAACATTTTGCATCTGGCAACAACTCGAGCCCTGCTTTGCAGCGCTCAACTGCTGATGAGCTGCGCGGTGGGAAATTTTATGTATAGAAATTCTACTGACCGTATTGCTCTGCTATGTAAAGCTCATTAGCATAGCATGCCCTGGCAGTTTCTGTCATTGTACAGCAAATCACTTGAATCATACAGCACCGATCGTTCCTGAACAAGGCATACCAATTTTCCACATGTGTCCATTTCCGGTTGGGAGGCCATCACAGAAAAATTAAGCCTCGGAGTCGTTGGTCAGTGCTAGCTGCAAGCGGTGTGAATGCCAAGCAGCGCAATATTTTTGTGTTTCATGTCCAGCAGCATTGCAAAAAAAATCTTACTCATTTCAGCTGGCATTTAGTCTAATGTCTATTTTAGTTCTTTGTGAGTTTTAAAACTTTTAGGAATGTTTTTTTAAATATATGGTATATGTTTCATACCAATTATCGCTATTATATGAGAAAAGCAATTCTATACATTGTCTACCTCACGCTGTCGCCAAAGCATGCATCACTTTTAAGAGAAAAATTTCTTGCATTCTCAAAAATAATTTCCTGGTAATTATTGTTATATTCATCCGTATAAAACCAAAATAACGTTATGACAACCTGCACAGAAGCTAGTGACCATCACCTCATCGCACGAAAAATGCAACGTACAATATTTTGGTGCGACAGACAAATGAGGATGATTGAAGGCAGGAGTCGTATCGCCTCAATGGGCGGTCAGCTAGGTGACACAATGCTATTCCTACAGTGCTGCAAATGAACCGTGCGATTTCGCGAGGCGTCGCACCAATCGCATCGCGTCAGTGGGCGGCTGCCTAACTTCGTTGGCAGCCGGTGTGTGAGCTCTTAAGCGTGAGCTCTTAATATTTAGGATTTAAGAACTTTTCAATTTGGAATTACTCTAAAAAAGTGGTTTTAAGATTTTCGTTACTGTTAAAATTCACTTTATTTTACAATTCTCTATAAATCATTATTTACCTCTAGTTCTGTAACACCATGTATATCAAAGGTTCCCACTGAACCCTACTGCTGAAACCTTGCATAAAATTATAACTCTGCAGATTCTTCAAAAGTACATGCTGAAGTCAACGGATGAAACTGTTGCTTTGTTACGAGGTAAAACCCCGAGCTGCATAATTGCTTCATTAGATGTTGAGTCCCTATTCCCTAATGTACGTGTTTTGAACACGATTGAGAGATTTTTAAACTGTGCATGTGATAGTGAAGATCTTTCTCTCCCTAATTTGTATTTGTATCCTCGGCATATTTTAAAGCAACTCCTCACAATCTGTGGTACTGAAGCTTCGTTACGACATATTGATGGTAGTTTGTTCCGCCAGGTTGATGCGGTGGCCATGGGTTCTACTTTAGAGCCTGCGTTTGCTAACTTTTACATATCCTACGCCGGAAACCTGGTGTTGAACTCTAAACCGGTTAAGCCGATTATGTACGGCAGATACGTGGATGACATTTTTGTTGAAATTGAGGCCGTAGAACAGTAGGAGACGTTGAGGAATTTGTTAACTAATGATTCGGTGTTGCGTTTCACGTATGAGCTCGGTGCAAATAGGAAGCTGCCATTTCTGGATGTTTTCGTTGAAGCTTCACGTGGTGCTTTTCTGAGATTTGTATATGTAAAGCCCTCTCATGCTGGCGAAGCCATAAACTTTGGTTGTAGTGCACCCCAAGTGTATAAAGAAACCGATATTCTTTCCTTATCAAATGGAGCTTATAAAGTGTGCAGTAGCTGCATTAGTTTTCAGGCAGATATCCTAAGAGTTAAACGGTTGATAGATAATAACAATTTCCCCAATAATTTTATTAATAAATCTATTGGTACCTTTTTCACCAAAATTTCCAATAGTGGTCATGATCCGGGACCCACGTCGAGTAATACAAATATATTTCATGAAAATCAAATATATACTATTAACATAGTTGACGAACGCGTTTTTAAATGTTGTCAAAATTTTTGTGAAACGCATAGATCCTGATGAGACAATAATTAAAGTTCGTGTGTATTACAAAAATCACAAAATCAGTGATCTCCTAGTAAGAAACAATATTTCCAAATCACAGGTCAGCGACCTAGACAAAGCCAATGTGATATGATAGTTAAAGTGTAACGGGAGAGAAAGTCTCTCAATAAATGTTACATTGCATGACTAGGATGACCCTGAAACCAAGATATCTGCGCACAAATATCAAGGTTCCACTTTGAATCATTTCCGTGTTGAGCATATATGTCGTAAACCCTCAAATGAAGATCTGTACACATATACGAAAATTTTGTACAATATTGTAAAAACAAACATTCAAATAGTAGAAACATTGCTTATTCGTAAACTTCAGCCCACCCCCAACGAAATTACAATAATTTATTTGCTCTAAAGAATTTTAATAGGACTATGGCTTAGACGTTGTGAAATGCCGCTAGATCGTTCATTTTGCCTCTATCTCTGGTACCGATAACATATAAATATCTGGTGTGCAATCACAACTAGTCTACTGGAATTTAAATCTTGCACAGAATTTGTCCTATCTAATCTTCTTGTGCTGTGATTACTAACATATGTGTTCAGTGTGATGTAGCTTAAGTTTAGAATTCACATGTACATATATTTCATCAATGTGACTAATTGATCTTCTGTATTTTGCAGCCTGATGCTGTTGTTGGAAACATTGAAACGGTGGCTTTTATAGACTGACAGTTATAGAATTTTAACAATTGAGTATTCTTTTTGGTAAAAATGGTAACTAACTAGCTTCGTATTATAACACGTGTAGAACTTGAACACAAATAATAAATCTGGTTATCGACCTTAAACTTCCACCAAAATTTCCACCCAAATTCACAACTTTGACTAGGTAGGGTATTACTTAAAAGCCAAATCAAAAACTTTGTAGTTTAAAAAAAAAAATTGTAATCATAAAACTTTTTCGATTTAGGCCTTATTTTTTTGAAAAAATTGGAAAAGCACGTTTTAAATTCATTTATATGGATATTTCAAAGAAATAGTAATAATTTAGTTTTTATGTTAGAGCAAATTCAAAGACAGTTTTGAAATCCTCGTAACATTACAAACAAACTGACATACCCGAATTTTCTATTCAAAACTTTTCGTCTTCCTTTTATATGCAATATTTGATCACTAACAAACACCAAAAATACACCAAATTTCTGGTTTTGAACTATGATAAAATAAAATGAATGCACAAATTAGAAAATCGAAGACTGATAGTTTGTTAGAAATGTTTCAAGGATTCTAAAACGTGTTGTATTTTTCCTAGCATGAAAACTCACTGACTTCTATTCTTTTGAATGTTGAAAATGAGGGGTTTCGTGTATAAGCCATAAACAAAATTTTTGGTGGAAGTGTAATATCATGAAAAATTTTCGTACTTGAATGCTGTTTTCATGTTTTTTTCATAACCTACATGCATAATTTCATATTTACACTGTGAATCGTAAATTACAAATAAAAAGCAAAACAAAATAAAAAAGAAAAAAGTATTCATGTTTTGAAGGATGGTGAATCTTTTATTCGTGGTCTGATTCTTCTGAAATTTGACTATTATATATAATTTCTAAAAAGAAACACATTTTGTTCCATTTGTTTTTTACGATTTAGGCCTTACTTTTTTGTGAAAAATTGAAATATTAGTCATTGAGTCTATTGCTATGGATATTTTTAAAGTATAGAAGTCATCGAGCTTTCATGCTAGAACCAATTCAAAGACAGTATTGAAATCCTCGTAACATTGCAAACAAACTGATAGTTCCAAAATTCTCATTTTCCATTTTCTTTTCTTTTTATAGGGGGGTCTTTTTATAGTTCATGATTTTTAAACCCCTTACACACCCGTAGCTCCATAAAGTTTTAGGGCACAATAGCCCATCACCTAAGAATCCTTTTTCAACAAAAAAAAGCCCATCAGACCAAAAGGGCTGCGGATGACCCCCTAAATACTACCGAAGATCCCGATTATTCGCACTTCAAGATTGTGATTGAAACTTACATTCTCTCCAATTACAAAAGAAATAGAAAATATATAAAGCTAAAACAAAGATCAAAAGCCAACAAAACAACATTAAACGGTTTATCGCTTTCAAACACCTTCCTGTACAATCGCTAATGAGCCGGGAGAACCTCGATCTACAAATTTATCATAGAAACGAGAGATCTGGAGAAAAAACGTAAACTAGAATATCAAAGTGTACTTTTTCTCAGCTTGATAGTAGCATATTTGTCGTATATGTTTAATTCGTTGAAAGTTTGAAGCATGATACACTGAGTTATTCACTATAATTTGAAGCAAATTTTGTCCATCTCTTGGTAAGTTGTGATAAAAGCCTTGTAGCCTATTTAGCCTACATTGCTAATATTGTCGCCAGCCTGCAACAAATTATGTTCTTATATTTTACGTGTAACAGAGTGCATACTTGAGGTGGATAAATTTTTCAAAGTCTTTTTCGTAACGCTCGAGGCACAGAGGTTGGGCGGTGGTGTCCGATGTCTTCTTTGTCAGCTTTGTCCTGCAGCACGACAGTTCTTGCTGTTCGCCAGTCATTGGGCATTCTCTGAGCCTTCAAATATGACCTGAACGTCCCCGAAAGATATCTGTGAAACGGATTCCCTCCAGTTCTCAGCAGTTTCAAGGATATCTTGTAGGGGTTGAAGATGTTCTTGGTTTTGTGAACCTGATTACTGATAATACCTCTGCATGTTGATTACTTTGTTTTGATGTATTTTGTCCTGAACTGGAAGTACGGACCAAATTGGGCCTGGACCAAACATCACGACCAAAAAGATAAAAGTGAAATGCAAATCACCTTATGTTTTATTATAATATGGAGGCGGAGTGACGTTCATCTCTTTTCATGAACGTTTCGTTCTAGGGTTGACCTAACTGACATTATAAGCAAATACGAAAGTATGTGTTACTTTCAGACCGTGTGAAGTTCAGCGAATTGTTACAATAATTCGGTGGTTGAAGGCAAAGTTTGTCAGAGATAATTTTCTCCTTGATTCACAGTTTGATTATGACATTTCTGGCAATGATCGACGGTCATCATTCCAGCTCTGTTTTGGAGATCGTCCCAGGCCCCTGCCACTCAGTGGTCATTTTTCATGTTTTTGTTGGAAAAGGACCCTTAGGTGGTGGACCGAATATTCGGTCCTAAAATTTTATGGCGCTACGGACAATAGATCCCCCCCAGGGGGAGGTAAGGGGACCAAAATCTTTAATTTTGAGCCCATTTCAACCCCATATAAAAAGAAAACAAATGGGAAATGGAAAAAAAGCCTGTGAGGCTTTGTTAGAGATGTTCCAAGAATTTTTTAAAACTGTCTTTGTTTTTGTTCTTGCATCAAAACTCGATGACGAGTCCCATATTGAAATATCAATATCAGTGAAATATCAATACCAAAAAACTAATATGTCAAATTTTTTCAAAACTATGGTCTAAATAAAAAAAATTGATGGATTAAATTGTGTTTCTTTTCAAATGTAACATATCATAGTGAAATTTCATGAGAATCAGACTGAAAATAAAAAATTTCATGTATGAAAATAATTAAAAAAAAAATCATATTTTTTTGTGGTCGGAAATCACAATTCACCCTGTTAATATGAAGTTATGTACGGAAATTATCGAAGTAAAAATAAAACTGCATTCAATTACATAAATTGTTCATTATATTACACTTCAACAAAAAAATTTGTTTTTTGCTTATACCCAACACTTCTAACTTTCAACATTCAAAATGAGACTAGTCATCGAGTTTTGATGTTAGAACAAAACCAAAGACAGTTTTAGAATCCTTGGAACGTTTCCAACAAACTCTCACGGGCTTTTTTCAAATTCAAATTTTTTTGAAAAAATATATAGCTCTAAACCCCAAAAATTACTGGTTTTGGTTTTTTCTTTGGTTTTGTTCTAGCATCAAAACTCGAGGACAAGTCCTCTTTTGAAATATCCATAAAATATACAAAAAAACTAATTTTTCTTGCAAAAAAACTAAGGCCTAAATCGAAAAAAATGACACGAGTAAAAAAGGTTTACTTTCACATAATACATATAGTGGCCAATTTTCAAAGGATTCGGACGAAAAAAGTTCAAAAAGTGTGACGATCTCCTTAATGTCACGTGAAGTGTACTAAAGTATTTTTCTACTCTTTTTCTGAGTATTGTTGCGGCTTGAGAGCAACTTTTAGAGAAATTTTCAGTAAAGAAAATTCAAATAAAATGAAACGCACGCTAATTCAACGTTTTTACATGAAGTTACTGTTTCTGTATTGGAATTTTGAACAGAAACCCGCAAGTGTAAGCTCTCTCAGAAAAATCTGGGCACCCGAGTTTCAGCGCCGAAGTTTCTAGCATACCGCATTGAAAATGAATTAACTCGAATGCATCTCTGATTTACAATTATAAGTGAGACGTCAGGGTTAATTGAATACGACGACGTCAAATATTGCATATTTATTAGTGTAGGAATGTTCTCATCTACACACTTTGTAGCTTAAAACAATAATTGATTAACATAATACAGTGACAAGTAATTACGTGCTAACAGTGAGCTTTGTTTCTATAGTTGGTGCCTTCTTCAAAGGTTCAATTGCTATATCTAAGCAATTCTCGAATGAGAATAAAACTACATGCTCTTTTCACTGAGCTACAGAGTGTGTGTAAAATTTTGCTGCTTGAGAAGTTGCTACCCTAAAAAATGAACTTCAATTCTTTTAGTGCATTTCACCAATCGAAGAAGTGGCTACAATCCTATCATCTATGAAGAAGAAAAGTGAATTAAACCGAATCCCAGAGAAACGTCTCATGCTATTGCTTTGGTTTTTCATTCTAAATCGTTTACGTAACCTTCCTGAATCCTTCAGTAATAATGAAAAAAATAATGGCCTTCCACCAAGCGTCGTAGCCTCACGTTTTCAACACCTAGATTTTTACATGGCGTCCAACATTCCCAATATACGGCAAGATGGGTTTAAAGCTTGAATCATGCTCTATTGTGTTCGTACATCGTGCAACAAATGAATACAACAGAGGCTGCTTGACGGGTACTAATGGAAGAACGGCCGCCAGCCATCGGGCCTTCAGCGCTCGTATCATTTGCTGGACAGCTTCTCCATTTTGCCTCAGGACGCAGTTGTGGGGCCGCCTGCAATGGATGGTACGGCATCAGATGCAGCCGCTTTCAATGCTTGAGCTACTACATTTGAAAAAAATGATGAAAACTGTCTTGTTTAGAATTATTTATAATTTCTGATGACGATTCTGCCCGCACACCTACTTGTTTAGCCCATTTCAACCCGCATAGACATAAAAGCATTTTCCCCAGAAATTTAAGTTAATAAAGAGTGTTCAGTAGGAATATGTATTCTAGCTGATTCCTGCCAAATTTTGAGGAATGTCCTCTCTTCACACATTCTAAAGTTATGACTTTACAGAGAGTTGCAGCGACGTACACACGAAAATCCTGGTGCCTCATTCTCGAGTCACGCGTATTTTAGAATAGTAACCTTTCTTGATTGCATTTTCTATCATTACAGTTTTCACTGTCATAGTTTGGTTATCTCATGCTGAACAGACATCGGGATTTCTCCTATTGAACAGACCCAAAATCCCGGGTACAGTCCTGACCAACGGAATAGAAGTTTTTAATCTCCAATCGAAGAGTTTTTAAAATCGGTTTTCATACATCATTATTATTAAATTCAATTGGCTTACTTGAGTTCGTCTACAAGCTGTAGTGGATTGACTGATCTATGAGGTAATCGATAGGCGAGAAAAAGAAAAACTTGGAGAAATATTCATTAGGTGTCTCACCTTCCTTCAATTATTCTGCAGAAAGCTCATCACTGCCTCAGAAGCATTAGCGAGCATCACTACAACCAAGTGTTTCCCAAACAATTTTTTTATTTGCGCTATTAACCAGTAGTCCTCATGAGTTCCTAAATACTTAGTGTCAAATTGTCTTCAAAAGAGCACAAAATTAAAGACTTTGACATTAAAGCAGTAATACGTATTATTTTACGTATTAGATTGCCAAAAAATCGTCCTTTTAGTTCTATAAAATAGCATTTAAGCCAGCCCAAGTGAACAGAAAAAATGTTGCTCCCAGTCGTAACCACGACTATATATGAGGTAAATAATTTGAAAATTAAATCCCTAAACACAAAGCTAGAGTAAACTCTACCTGACTGATTGCATGCTTGACCAATCATGACTTTCCGTTTGAAAGTGCGTGCACCGACACTCTAGATCTGAAGCTGTGTAAGTTGCAGATTGGTGTCAATGTTGAGGACTTTCGAAAATGCGTTCCACAAAACACTCAATTTTTATCACGTAATAATACTATTTCCCAAAAAAATTGCACAAAGTACACGTCAGCGTTCACTCTTCTTACACTAGGTTTAAGTTAAATATTTTAAAAACCTGTTGTCAGGTGAGTACCATTAGTAGGAACTTCTTGAACCTCTATTGTCTTTTACTCATTAACGTGGGTATGTATTTTGTGGTATTGTTCCTTGGACTAGCGATATAGAGTTATATAATTAAATATTATTTATGCAAATTCTGTCTTTCGTTTTCTCGTTTCGTTTCTGTATGAGAGCTAACAGGCCAGTGTAAGCAGTAGCATGAATCAATCGAACTGCTTTGGCATATTTTTACGGTCCAGAGTACTTTCCAGCTGTTTGTACCAGTCAGCATTTCATAATTTGATTTAATATTGAGTTATGGCATGAACTTTATTACCAATATAGTTAGTAAGGTAATTCGGGAAGTAAGCCATATGTTATTGACTATCTGTCACCAAATAAATGTTATTGTCTGAGTTTTATTCATAGTTGATTTTCCACGGTACAGTTAACGTAAAAGATTTCTCTAACCTAGTAAAATAGGTTTAGAATTTCACATATGATAACATCCAACTGCCAGATTTAGTCTCACACAAGTGTATAAAGTCATCAATCATGTTTTACTAAATATGTGGGCACAATTCATCGGATTAGGGCGTGTGATGGGTCCCCTTGGAGGATGACGAAGTTAGCAAATAACATAAAGATATTTCTTGGCTTGTAGCCTAAAATATAATTTACCAAATACAAAAATTAATTCAAGAAGAAAACATCCTTTTGTTTTTAAAGTCAGTTACTATGATAGGCAATTTCGATAGTAGCTAACTTAACAATTTAAAATTCTACTTGAGTCATGGCAAGCAAAAATTGATAAATTTTTCCCAATCAACTTTGCATGAAACGAAATACACAACCCACGTATTAAAAGGTCAATAAATAAAAGGTCAGTAAAAATGAAAGACAGAGCAACAATTTTCATGAAATGCTCAACCTGATTTTCTAAAGAATCTGGTTTTATCTGGTCCCTTTTCATTACTTCCTGTTAGCCTTCTGATGCAAACTTTAGACATGAAGTTCCCTGTCCTTTTGTCTTAAGTTCTCCTTGTCGGTTCCTCGAGAGACAATCTGTCATACATAAACTTCCGGTTGAAACCCTCCCAGACACTGGCAAACACAAAAAGTAAATATCCGCGACTATAAAAGCTGGATGGCCAAATGATGTTGACTTGACGTATTTTCTGCCCAAAGCTATTGGGTCAGACGCTCAAAGAGATAAAAGTTTTTGTAAATGTTGACAGTGAAATGAACTGACTACGAATTTTCGGAGTTCAGTACCAGTTTTCAGTTAAGGAATTCAAAAATTCTCATAAATTTTAGCTCGGTCTCAGAGGCCATCAAATTTTGTCCTGAAAATCAAGACTAATGAAAGACTGTTCTTTAAGAGTCGCATCTAGGAGGTTAAATAATTAAACTAACGCATAGGCGTGTAAATATGAATGTATCAATATTTTCATACAATTAGAGTTTCATTATAAATTTATTTAACTCACAGTGACACAATATTCATCGTACGATTTTATCCAACAACAAATTATGTAGCCACGCTTATCGTACATGAATTTACTGCCGAAAATTAAAATTTAGCCGTGCAAGATGAATTTTTCATTATGGCATTTTCACCACAGGAGCAGCAAGCTTCGTGGTTGCTGGAAGTGCTTGGTGTACAACATTTGTGAACTTTTCTGAAGGCATTATTTTTTCCACAATAATTACGTTAAAGAAGATCGGAACCAATTACCTCGAAAAAATTTACAGTGCAGGGGCTAGATAATACAATATGTTGATTAAATCGCCAGATTTCACATTTCAAGACCACGTGCAATTACGAAAATTGAACTATGTATAAACAATAATATAAAAAGGTTAATAAAATTCTAAAACCCATTAAATTTATAGGAAAAATATATAGCAGCATGTATAAAAAATAGGTGAACAAAAGTTTATAAAATGTTTCAAGATATGCATGTATTAATACCTTGTTGCATAGCCGTTATTATTAATTAAGGCTTTGAGACGCTTAGAGTAATTCATTCCCAGCCTTTTACAAGTGTCGGGCTTAATGCTATTCCATTCTTCAATGCAAATTTCTTTGAGTTCAGTGATATTATTGGGATCTCTGTTCTAAATCTTCAATTTCAATTCTTATTCCCTCCACAACTTTTCGATCGGATTCATGTCCTAGAATAGAGAATATAGTTGCCCATTTTAAAATGTTTATCTATTTCATCCTCAACCATTCCTTGGTTTCGTTTGCAGTATGCTTTGGATCGTTGTCTTGTTGTAAGGTCAATCCCCGTTTCAATTTTAACAAACGAGCTGAAGGTAGCAGTTGCTTTTCCAATATGTCACCATATTTCTTTCGATTCATGGTTCCTTCAATGATGCGAAGTTCACCTACCCTAATGCGCTGAAATTAAAAGTGGGTATGCTGCACGTTCGTTTTTACTCTTCGTTTTGTTACCTCCTAACATGGTTTGTGCCAGGGCTCCCGCTCTAAATTTTCAGATAAACCTAGATTGAACATGATAAAAACCCAAAAACCCAAAAAACTAAAAGTGTTATTTTAATAACAAAAAAGTACAAGTTAACATACATGAGTAAAAATTATGATGGTAATGCTGATTTTATTCCTGTTCCTCCTCTTAATATAATTCTCTTCTGCAGCGCAAATATCGACATTAAAACGACTTTTCTGTTGTGCAACGCGCTTTTCATTACACTGGTGACATACTCCGTTAATGACATCTCTTACCAATTTCGGTTTAGTCTTCCAGCCGTGACAGGTTTTCCATTCTTCTTTGAAAAATTGCGTATGCCACTTTTTAGACATCGTTTTCGGAGGGCTAGCCTTTTTGAATACTAAGCTAAAATATAAAATTAAATATCTATTACAAATTTTTAAACATTCACTAAAGAATGCGCAACCAGTTTTACGATCAAAAGGCACGTCACCTCACCACAACAAGCCAAGCAAATCGAAGCAACACGACTTACACAAGCTCATCATGAACTGCTCCTACCCCCGGCTTGGCCGGGCTTGCAAGTTCGTAAGATACTCGTTCGTTATGCGTTTTTTTTTAAGGGCGAGAAACAGATTAAATACCTTCTACCCCATCTGTTAAGCGTAGTTTTGTATCTAATATGTGTTTTCACATGGTTTAGACCTAGAAATTCTTAACTGCATTATTCAATTTAATCCAGGAAATGATGAATTTACTTTCTGACTTAAAAAAAAACAGATTTGGCGATATTTCGAAAACTAAACCTAGAAACCCAGGAGGGATCGAAAAAAACAAGATGTGGGTGGAAAACCCATGAGTGGGAGCCCTGGTTAGTGCTTGCTCCCAAATAGTTCGATTTGGGTTTCATCTGATCTCAATACAGAGTTCCAAAACGCTGCTGGCTTGTTGAAATGGTCGTTGGCATACTTCAGCCTGACCTTGACGTGACGTTTGTGGAGAAGAGGTATCCTATATGAGGGGTGCAGGAGCGAAGACCGTCACGGCGTAGTGTCCTACTGATAGTGTGTTTGCTGGCTTCGATTGCAGATACCTTATTATCATTATTAAATATTCTTCACGAATAATTTGAGGCCAATGCATTTCTGTTCGGACCAATTTTCGAATATTACGGTCGTTAATCTTCCGTGGACGGCCAGTTCGATGCATGTTGCGGGTCGTATTCCGGCATTTCCAATTAAGTATTATAGATCCAACCGAGGCTATAGGAACCCAAAGTTGTGCACATAGCTTCTGATATCCCAAACCTGCACTATGGAGTTCCACAATCCGTTCGTGGTCTTGGCTGATGTCCTCATTCTTACTTATGCTTACGACCTTTCAGAACGAGAGCTGCTCTACCAATGCCACGTTATTGGAGATGAATGCGGACGGAAGTTCGGTTGCCAAATAGTAGAATGTATTAGAGCATTCTTGAATAAACATAAAATAATTTTAACGCATAATATCGAGAAAATAGTCGGGTGTTGTACACTTTTGTACACGTATTTATTATACATGCTCCTATATAACTTTTTTATTAAATATTTGTGGATTTTGGATATATTATTAACCTTTTTGAAGTATTTTTTATATATAGTCCCATTTTCGTAATTATACGTGGTTTACATACGTGAAATCTGGCGATTTAATCAACGTGTTGTATCATTTACCCCCCACTGTATGTCCAACTTTCAAGATTTATTCTGTCTGAGAAAGTTATTCGCACTCGGGGAAAAGTTCGATAATGATTTGTAGAATGAAATCGCAATATAAAAAATACGAGTTTCAAATAATAATTAAGATGCAACGCAAAAGTTTCAATGTTGAAATAGTTCAGAGTGTCAGCTTACCGCTAAAAGAGTGATATACAAACTTTTACTCACTCGTGCTAAGCGAGCCTAACATCCAAAATTTTAGTACACGAGACTGTCTTGTCAAAAGTCTTCTGAGAGTCATTCGTGCGAATCACGACCTTTAATTTGAAAGAAGCGTTTTCAATCAAATAGCTTTGGCTACTATCCATATATAGACCATTGAATCTCATAAGCATCACTTAAGTCGACGCCAGCTGAGACCTTCAATTTTGTACTAGCAGTAGCAGCGCAAATTTGTGTTATTGACTGACTTGTGATTCCTTTTATTAACTAATCAGGCTTAATTGAGAACCCTGTTCATTGTGAATGATTGGATAAGCAGGAAACGATTGCTTATCATTATATAATGAAAATAGGCATGATTCACTTAGTATGTCTGAATTTTCTGTATTCTCATGCCTAATTAGATTTA
The DNA here is from genome assembly GCA_030386875.1 of Morinoia aosen. NCBI lineage: Eukaryota > Metazoa > Arthropoda > Malacostraca > Amphipoda > Talitridae > Morinoia > Morinoia aosen. Next base: position 85,534,933 of record CM059567.1, on the reverse strand, counting down.
ATGTATTCAGAGACAACGAAGAAATTGTATACATGTCAACTGAGACAAAACATGGATTAGTGACTAGTGAAGACAGCTGACTAAGTTTTCTTGGCAAGTCCTTTACTTGCAGCAAGATAACAAAATGGCTTAAAGACGTTCAAAATGTGCCAAATACGCGTTCAGTAACTTTAAGTCAGATGAAATAGTATTACTTTTGAAGGTAATCAATCATATCACCAATAACCCAATAGTTACACAGTGACCAGAATACGCAGTGACAAATAATCCGAAGTTCAATTTCATTGAATTAGAAAAGATACTCGAACATAACTAATTGCACGTTGGGACGTTATCGCTCTCATGGCCCATTGTTAGTTTTTTGAATCCTTTTGCCCTTTAATTAATGAAATACCTCAAAAATTATTTACATATCAAACCCAGAAGAAAGGTGACAAAACGATTATGAAAGAATATATTTGAAGTTATTAGTTTGATAAAAACAAATTACCAAACGATAGGATCAAAGGTGCCTCATTGTATTTGAAAAATCGTGGATTTTCAAGAAGTCGAATGAAATGCAAAACTCTGAGTGAATCCAAAATCGTCAGGATTCGTATAGATGAAATTTGTTTTGTTTCAAAAGTCACATTCGTATGAAAACTGACCACGGTAGTTTCTGAGTGAAAGTTCCAACAGAATTAATAGTGTCAGTCGTTGACGTTGGTGAATTTCTATGGTAAAAATTAAAATCAGGGAAACCTAATTTGCTGTTAGAACCTCGTATAAACGGCTTATTGTAAATATATATAGATATATACTGTACATTGGACAAATAATTTACATTATCCCAAGCAGACTGAAAAACATTTTCGAGTATATCAACTACAAATAATTTGAAAGACCAATCAAAGTAACTACTAACCATGAACGTAGAAACTTCCGCAACGTTCAGTTTTTTGAATGAGTCGTTTAGAAACATCTTTTTCAAAGCAATAATATGATTAAGGAAGTAAGAAAAGAATACTGGAATAAACGAGGCTTTATTTCAAACTGCGAATTTGAAGGGGCGAGCTTGTCTTGACTTAGCTATCACAAAGTAATATTATTTAATGCCACAAATCTCAGGATTATTTCATTAAGCCTACTGTACCAAGACAAAAATAACCGTGAACCTTGAAATAGTAATGAGAAGCCTAGAATTTTGAAATATTATACATTTTTTTTTCATTGTACTATTTACCGTTTTAGAAAGGCAAATAAGAGTACTCGCATAGGAAACCATTCATCGATGCGTGAGAGGAGAGACAGAGGGGTTTGAGACGGGTGAAGTTTGCGTGTGAAGGAAGGTAATATAGTAGAGTCAATGGAATTAGTAAACCTGAATCATTGGCTCAACTTTGAAGCGCTCAGAAAATTGATTTCAGATTACTCGTTTTTTTTGGCCTAACTATACGTTGAGGGCTTTGGGTCTAGTGTATAGGCAAGGGCTATTGTCCTCTTAGTCACTTTTTGCACGCCCGCTATTGATTGTGCAGACCAGGGTAAAAAGTATTTTCTCAAATCTTCCCCCAACCTTCGAGAACATGAAAATAACCAATCATTTGAAAATTCAATGAGTGCCCAAATTTCATTTTGTGAAGAAAAAGTCAAATGCCCAGTGAATGAAACACTGTTCGCAAAAAAATGCATTGACAAATTTGTTACATAAAGTATGAACCAAAAATAAGCGTCTAGGGAATCACATTTAATTGATGCCAAATTGGTATATTAATTATAATTAAATTCAGTTCATTCGCTCTAGTCTCTCGCAATAGCATAGGCTGAAAACTAAATAAAAAATTTCTTTTCTACAGAGCGCCTCGACCACTAAAATCTCACTCTCAGATCGGCAACTCAGAACTTCGATAACATCACGAAGCGTTTTTTACATGCATAAGCCGACTGTAGTTTGACTTAGGCTGCAGCTCCTTTGGCATAGAAGAAAAACTCGTTTACTGCCTCAAGGGAGAGTATCGAGCAGAACTCGATTAAAGTAACATCGTGTGGAACAGACTTTTCGCTCTTCAACAAAACCTCTCAGGGCAGAGCGAATTTTTCTTTCCGTCATTAATACCGTTACGTACGTAGCTGGAGGAAAAATGCAAGAGTTTTGATTTAAAAAATTGTTTTGCATTGGGTATACGCATGAAAATAAGATAGAACACTCAGTAGTAGGCACATGATAATTCTAGCTGAACAAAGTATTAGATGGAAAGAATGTATTATCAAGACGTTTTGAGCAAGAAGCCGTAGGGACAATCTTTTTTCCATTCTTAGCATTCCCAGTGAGTTGCGAATGTTTTTTTTCACACCGATTAATTTCATTCATAACGAGATGCACAGGCTCCTTCACAGTTCAGCAATGAGAACGTCATTTCCACTAGAAATGACTTTGATCTCTTTGTAGTAGAAAAATCGAACATTTTTGATCAGTAATTTTCCAAAATGATGGAGCTGCAAAGAAGACCACTCTCGTTCAGAGGAATCTCTAATGACGGCCTCTCCCATGATGCGCCATCATCCGACCAATTTTTCACTAGCTTTTTCAAATTTTTCTGTGGAAATAAAATCTTATTATTAAATGTTAGTGAAGCGCAACGGGAAATTAATTTTTCGTTACAATTTCACTTGTTTCATGTAATTTCATACAAGAAAAATTCAATATAGCGAATACATGTGAGCAATTATCGAAAACTAATACACTTTCCCTTTAAGTAAAATTTTATTTTCGAGTTATCTATTTCACAATACTCCCGTTTCCCAATACCCAATATTTCCCAACACCCCCTACAAAAATCAAAAAGCGGATCTTCACACTACTTACATCAAAAAATTGTGTTGAGTGCTCAGATCACGCAAAAAAAGTACAAAACATCTTATTTGGAGTCTTCTGCGATATCCTGATGAGAGTGTACGTAGCTGAGTCCAGGTTATTAAATGCTATCATCCAGCAGTGTCCAATGGTATATTTTTAAAGACAATATTTGAATTCGAATTCGATGATAAATCTTTTAGAGTCATTGCATCAGCTTAAGGTCATAAATTTTGTCGTTTTCGTTCGTTGAAGAAAATATGTTATTCCAAGCTGTGCATGAATGTCTCCTGTGTTTGAGTTTCTGTTCGATTAAATCTCAGTTTTGTTGTGTTCACTTCGTGCATCGAGGACGCTCCTAGTTTTGCTGCGAGACAAAGTGTCTTTATTGGTTAGAAACAATGATTTTCTAACCCAAAAGAGTGTCTACCCTCTCTATGAGCACCCAGAAGTAAATTAAACTTACCATTATCAAAAATTATCAAACAAAAAAAGTGATATTCTCTATGAAAAAAATGCTCAACCCTTATTTTCACCAAGAACCCAGCTCCCTCAATCTTCAAGGTGGTGGCAAAAAAAAAAGGCGAAGCAACATTTAGTCTCCGCAAAAGTTCGGCCCGTATCCTAGCGAAGAAAAATTGTCAGAAGATAGTAAGCTCTATTCCAATTGAACACCTGGACTCAGTAATGATAAAAATTTCATATGAAATAAATAACCTTAGAACATAAGTTAAAACACTAACAAAGAAAGAATCGCAGCCAAAGAAAATCATCGACCCCCAAAACGAGAAAATAAATAGCTTAGTCTCCCTTCTGGACTGGTTAGAGAGAATGAAGAATGTGAAGAGTTAGAAAACAGGAAGCTCATTCATGTTACTTCTGGGGAACTACCGTTTTGACGTGCTGGCGAAGACTGTAAGGAGACAGTTCACAAACTCCTGAGGACAAAATAAAAATAAACCTCAGTATTACTGACATCACGTCAGCGAACAGAATGGAGAGACAACCTGCGACTGGGAACAAGGATCGAAGAAACATTACTTTCGAACTAAAGCACCACGAAAAGAAGCGCGAAGTTTTGACGGCTTGCCGTGCGACTAAACACAAATTCTACACTAGTGAGTATCTCATCCTTGCGCGAGCTAACATTATGTACACTTTATGAATAGCCAGTAGAAACTTCCAGGAGAAAATTGGAATTCCAAAAAGCCGGGCCGGAAATATTAGTGTCTTCGCTTTTTGAATCCCTGGAAAACTGACTTCAAGACTTGCGATCAATATCTGCTGCAGTAATTGGGCATGTCCTCGGAACAAGCTTTAGGTGGTAAGTATTTTACTGACTGTTAGCCCGATTTATAGCACTCACACTACCACTGAAATGATTCTTCTTCCGCTTTTCCAGAATAACCTTTCAGCATTTCCAATTCATCCACGTCAGATATCCTTTCGATTCCCACCTTGTCCGCTACTCTTCTTTGTTTTTACATAAATTTACCGATTAGGTTATTAATAGTGTGTAACCATTGTTTCAATACCTTCAAAATCAATTTTGACCTTAGAGATTAGATATCATGTCACTGTCGCCTTAATTTTTTGCCATTTCATCTTTAGTTACATTTTGTGTCAAATGTGGATTTAACCTGACGTATGTGAGCTTTATAACAACGCTATCAGGAATCTGTATTTTCCAATATTCTCGCTCATGGACTGAGAATGCGCGTACTAAACAATTTAGTTGCTGCTTTAAAAAATCAACAAATAGGCCGTATTAACACGTTCCCCGCGTTTCCCCGGCTGTTAACTTTTTGTTAGCTTGTAAGTTGCAGAATAGAGAAATCGATTTTCCGGCTTGAAAATTTTTTATTTTTCCAAATGAATATGAAAAATATAATTACAAAAATATAATTATTTTAATTACATTTTACCTTGTGTGATAACAATTATTTTTCAAAAATGTCACGAAACAGATAAATTGTCGTACATTTACAGCGGGACTTAATCCTTTACTGCCTGAATTATTTTCTGTATAGAAAAAAAAATTTAGTTCATTTCTATGTACAATGTCCTGCTGGTTGATAGTGTCAATAATGATAACAAATTCCTTATAATATAAGAAATATTTTTTGTGACGCATTCGTCACAATCGGTACTCAAACGGATAACTGAATCGCTATCAATTCCACCAGCTCATTGATAATCAAGGAAATTAAATGCACTAAGTGGTAAAATTATATATTTCCTCTTTCATTTTTCTAACAAATAACAGAATAACAGAATAAACTTATAAATATGCTCCTTTAGAAATTCAATAATAATTTCTTGATAGAAACTAAAATAAAGTATTATTAGAAACTTCCTATATTTTATAAGTGCCTGTAACCATGATAAGTGGAGATAGCTTCTCAGCCCAGTGCATTCTGGTATTTGGCAATTTAGAAATAGAAATATAGAAAAGAAGGCCAAGCCAATTCTGCAATTCCTCCTTACTGAGGCCAGGTGGCAAGTTTACATATTTTTGTAGAGCGTACAAGTTTGACAACAATGACATTCAATACGTCACTATCAACATAGACAGAATTATACTTCAGAGCAGAGGAGAGTTCTTCAGAAGTATTGGGACGCGATCCAGTGAACAATGGCGTCTGTGACTCTTCCTCATCTGTAGAAGTTTTGCTCTTTTCTCGGATTCCATTATTTACAGTTCGATCATCTTTTGAAGCTTCTGTATTGCGGACTTCAATTTGGATCACAACGGTATCAGGTCCTTGAAAATTTTCGGGTTCATCGTAATCTTCAATTTCCATGGAGTCATCTGAAATAATATTACTTGAGTAATACTGTCACACTTTTATTATAAAATACACCAGACTATAGATTTCAAAATTCAGAAACTCAACTGTTATGGCATTAGGGGCGTTGCTCATGATTGGTTCAGATTATACCTCACAAATCTGAAGTCATATGTTGTCATTGACGATGCACAATCGGATCACCAGACAATTAGTCATGCAATTCCACAATGGTCTGTTCATGGTTTTCTCCTATTTTTAACCTGTATCAAGGATGCCATTTAAATCTACATCATTTCATGAATTCATATTTTTTGCCGGTGACAGAACGCTTTCTACAGTTCTCCCTAATCAAAATCCCACTTGAATTGCGGAAAATATAAATAACGAGCTCCAAAAAGTTTCAATGTGGCTTAAAGCTAATAAAATAAGCCTTAAGATATGTAAGTCAAAATATATTATATTATCTTAATCTTAGAAAAAAATTATATCTCTTCCACGCGTTAAAATAGGCGAAGGTGAAATCGAAGAAACCAACTCATGTAATTTCCTGGGCGTCATAATAAATAAGCATCTGACCTTCAAAGAGAACATTGATCATATTTTGATAACTTAATCCTATTAATTTGTCAAAATCCATTGGAATCCTACATAAAATGAAATATTTATTACCTGAAAAAGCTCTGCAAATACTTTACCAAACGCTTATTTCATCATACTTATAATACGAAATAGAACGGTGGCACCGGACTGATAAAAATTTATTCCTTACTCCACAAAAATGAGCCATTAGATCGGTAAAGAGCCTAGAATATAATGCTCACACAGGTAGATAATTCATTCAAAAGTTTTAAAATATTAAACTTCTGGATCTGTGCAAACTCCCCATATGTAATTTCATTGATAAAACAATGACCGATTATGGTAAAAAAAACTTCAAAAAATTATTAATTGCACTGCACAAACTGATCGTCATGATAATTTTACGCGAAATAGAAGTGAATTCTTGCTTCCTTATTATTTAAAAGCTCTTTCTCAACAAAGTATTTTCTTTATAGGAAGTTCCGAACTAAGACTTCAAACTCAAGAGATCGGTCAAAAAAATTCTTACAAAGCTTTAAAAATGAATATTAAATCCCTTTTCGTGTCAAAAAATTAATCATGTAAGATAACCAAGTAAAATCTTTTCTCCCAAATAACTCATCCTGACAGGGTAATTTGCCATGGTTAATGTCAGTGATCTTCAATCTGTTCTTAAGTCGTTTCTAGAATATATTGTTAATACCTAGGCCATATAAACTACTTTGCAAAATTTAGCATCGATTATTTCGGGTGAACTAATTCATTGATCAGCCTAGCGCGCAAGTAGGTTAAGAGGTTAAGGTTGAACATAATTGTACACCTTAGAATAGCGTTAGTGGTAGGATGTCCTAGAAGTCACTGAACTTTTTCGGGCCCACAGGTAGCAATACTCAAATTTGACCATTGTATTAGACTTGAGAAACTATCTACTTCCGTGTCGCTTGTGGTAAATAAATTGTTTAAATGAAGGGTAAGGATGTTAAATAATATTCGAACACTGTTGGGACTTAGAGTTGGGATTGACCGAAAATGCTTTTTTCATCTTTAAATTTATTACACCTTCCTGAACAAAGCGTTGTGTGTTTACTCTCTTGGGAGCTGTTCTAATCCAGCCGAAGAATACCAAGAATGGAAACGCTAAAGAATGCTTCCTTACTTTGTTAATTAACAAACAGCTTCAACACTTTTTAACGAAGGTTTTTGACTTCATCGTTCCCGTTTGAATTATGAACACTAATTTTTCTAGTTACTTACGAACATTAATATGCTGATAGTAAGAAATGAAGTAATTATTTTCGTGTAGGCTAGGATGCATTTTTTAGATTAAGAAATGGAAGACTTGGCTCACTCATTGTCGATGAAATGAAGAGTTTGTTAGGCAAATTAAACTTATGGTTCATTAGAATCCCGGATCCTTTCCTGTACGGTGAAATTTTATGAAAACAGCCTATATGAAATCAAATAGGTTCGACTTCAGATTCATTCATTTTGTGGGGAGTTAATTTCTGATATGTTTGCTTACTCGTCATTCAATATCATTTATAGCTCTGAACTCATAGATTTCGCCCAAGGTGAGAAAACATGTGAATGCTCTAATTTTGACAGCTCCTTTTATAATCCCGCAGAGAAAAATACATGCGAAGTTCTGCACAATTTTGCACTGTTGATGAAATCACATAAGGCAACGAATTAGGAAAAATTTCAGTGAAAGTTTAAAAAAATGTTCATATCACGTACTATTTTCTGGATGTTCTGCAAAAACTTTGAAGGCGTGAGAATTTGCTTCACACAGAGTCGATGGGAAAGGAGGACTTTAAATCTCTCAGTCCCTGCAATAATTCATAAGGAACATTCGCGAAGACATCCGGCAGCGGGTGACAGGAAGCCTTTGAAAATGAATGGCGTATGAACTTTATCATTCTGCATAGCGGAGAGAGAATAATGCTTCAGTGCAGGAAGTGACTCGAGCCCTTGGTCGAAGTGTTCATTGCTTTTCTTCGAAAATATTTAAGGCTGTCATAAGTTTTGTTTTATGGAGTATTGCATAACTTTTTACGGCTCAAACGATTCCAGAGTTGGTCCAAGTCTGTTCAGCATAAAATAACTCATTTTCTACTGAAGCGCGTGTAAAATCATCGCCGCATAAAATTTAAGCGACAGGAAAAATAAAAACAACGTGAAAATATACTATTGAAAAAACATCCAAAAGTGCTGACCAAAAGGTTTGGCTAACATTGAGATAAATCCATGCGTAATTTTACGACGAATGTTTTACCTATAAGACATTGCACACGAATAAACACGGCTAATTAAAGATATTCAAAGTTCCATGTATATTTTTATGAATCCCTGATGGCTCACAGTTCATAAAAATCTTCTAACCTAATAATACCTGTTGTGTGTTTATTTATATGCATATTTGTTTGGTGTCCGCTTCTTAAGAAACATAGGATGTCTGAGTTTGCGGTATCATGGATACCGAATTCCTCAGTATAACATGAAAAGATGGCCTTTTCATGATTAATATGTTTGAATTATATCAGGATGTGTTCGTTTAGGATCGTTTGGTTAGATTAGGATAGGATAGGCTAGCATAGGTTAGGTAATGTTGACAGAATTTTAACACGGGTCCACTAGGAATTTCCACGGGTCCTGCTACTACCTAATAATACCATTGGTTTATTTGTTTTGAGTCCGCTTCTTCCATTTCTCTACCATGCTCATGAAGTTAGCCATAATGATCGTATCTGTGATACGAGTTTCACCAGTGTGCTCAAGTACAATAATATTTTTTATCAAGGCTACTGTTAGGATAGATGTTTTTGTTAGTCATCCACGTCTGGAAAGTTTGTTCAAGAAAGGTATTGAACCCCGTCATTTTTGGCGGGCCGTGCACACTAGTTGATAATAAACTAAGTTAATGTTCTCTGAAATATTTTTTTCCATTATGACGAAGTCTACAAATACGAGACAATTTTATAAATCCTCTTACTTCATTAACTTTGAGCATATATGTCGCCGCTTAACCAACTGACAAAAAATTTTGATAATTTACTGGAAAGAGAGTGGAATATAAGTGTCCAACGCTAGGCAATAACTAACTACAAGTTAACGTGCTACCATAAAACGCAGAGTTATTTAATAATGAAGTGTAATTCTTCATGCATTTTTATGCAAGATGAAGCATGAACGCAATATTTGAATGCAATGTCTCCCAATTTGATATTACAGGCAACATCGTCACCGAGCATTAAGTTATATCTGATTGATGGCTCATTCCGATTGGGTCATTCAAAACAAATAGGAACAGCGGCAGTCTACAAGTCTCCCCATCGGTGGATGAACCGGCAGTACAGTACAATTTATGAGCGTCTGGCTCAGGGGTCTTCAAACTCAATAGTCTTAGGGCCATACTGATTATTCCGGTAAGTCATAAGGGCCAAAACCGTTTTAATTTTACTACCATTAAGGTAGGCGCACACTTGTCCGCATCGGACGGACGGCACGCATCGTACGCGTCGGATTTTAGTATTCTTTACATTAATTCAAACTGCGCGCATTTGACCGCATCGTACGCATCGGACAGCTGCAATGCCGACGAGGATCCCCGAAAGAGCATTCAATCCGATGCGTACGAACGATGCGGATGGTCTCATACGGCATTTGCTAGCAAATGTGCGACCCCATCGTCACATCGACGATATACGAGGCCTGTCTAAAAAGTATCCGACTTTTGGCCAGAAAAAATATTTCGAATACCTGACGGAGTTGGGACCCTAATCCCCTTCAAAGTAGGCCCCTTGTGCTTGTACACACTTAGCCCACCGATCCTTCCACTGCTGGAAACACCTGTGGAAGTCTTCTTTTGGAATAGTGTTCAGCTCCGTCGTCGCTTTCTGGTGCGAAGCAAAATCAATCAAGGTGATGCTGACTGTTTTCTTTGATGTCCGTGGAGTTTTGCATCACGAATACGCACCGGAAGGACAAACAGTGACAAAGGAGTACTATCAGGATGTTCTCCGGCGACTTCGTGATGCAGTTCGGCGCAAAAGACCAGACATGTGGACTGCGAACAACTGGCACTTGCATCACGACAACGCGCCCGCACATTCATCCCATTTGATCCGCAATTTCTTGGCCAAACATGGAATTACGACCGTTCGCCAACCTCCCTACTCTCCAGACCTGGCTCCTTGCGACTTCTGGTTGTTTCCAAAATTGAAGACACCACTGAAAGGATCCCGTTTTGAGAGTAGAGAAGAGATAATGCGGAACGCGACGACAGAGCTGAACACCATTCCAAAAGAAGACTTCCAGAGGTGTTTCCGGCAGTGGAAGGATCGGTGGGCTAAGTGTGTGGAAGCACAAGGAGCCTACTTTGAAGGGGATTAGGGTCCCAACCCCGTCAGGTTGTTGAAGTATTTTTTCTGGCCAAAGGTCGGATACTTTTTCGACAGGCCTCGTAATATCATTAAGTTCTACATAAAGGTTGGCGCACCTTTCCTACCTTGAAGGTAGAGAATGATATTTCTTTTCAATTTTGTGCAAGATTACAAAACAAACGGAAAATGTCCATAAATTTTATTGTATCCGAACCTTTAGCAAACTGCTAATCTTTTTTATGGCTGACTGGAGTGCGGAATGGAGTATTTTCTTTCGCTATATACATTTCCAGAATATTGAGAAGGTGAGAGAATTTTGAATACGTCATGCGAAAGTAATGAAAAATTTTTACATCATCCTCCACCAAATCAGGGCACAATGTGTGAAATTCTTCAAATTCCAGCCATTTCCTGTTTATGTTGTGAATCCATGTTTTCCTTTTTCTAACTTTCTGTTCTGCTTCTGCCAGCAAACAGCTAACCACTACAATTTCTACCTCTTCGCTATCACTGTTCAACATTTTCACAACTTTATAACTACAAAGATATGGATTATGTCCTCCCTGAGAGAGCACAGCATTATAACTGCGAATGGTGAATGGTTCAATACCGACAATGTGCGCAGAAAATCCGATCCGTCGAGTGCGTTCCGTCCGTACGATGCGGACCAATGTGCGCAGATCCTAAAAACAATCCGATGAGTCCGATGCGTGCCGTCCGTGCGATGCGGACAAGTGTGCGCCTACCTAAATCTTTAATTTCTAGAGTAGTAGCCGAGTACGCGGTCGGATTTAACTGTTGAGGGCCCGATTGATCACACTGGCGGGCCGGGGCCCGCTGGCCGTAGTTTGGAGACCCCTGGTCTGGCTGATAACACGTTGACCGTAGGTGGTGAATCTGAATGTCAAAGTTTTATCAAAGTCTGAGTAATTTTTGAAATTGCGTACAATATTTGGATCGGGCCTTTATTTAGCTTTGATTGAGTATTTATCAAATGAAGATTGTGGCTTCTGGTCGGTCAGCAGCCAATTTTCTTATGAAAATTTTTTCTGTGTATATGGGTGGCACAGGTGACGACTAACGTGGGAATTTACATGGTGTTCAAAACGTTCAATAGCAAGGCTGGCCCATATCGCCGAAATCTATTTTGACGACCATATACATAGGGCTTTGTTCATGCTGTTTCTCCAAGTAAAAATGGTTTCCACGTGACTAAAGCGCTTCCTTTCTGATATCGAGATTACAGAAAATTCGTTCAAAATTTACTTTTTTATGGCTCATATTTACGTCAATTTGTTTACATTGTTTTAAAAGAACAAGTAATTATAGACAAATTCTCAACTGTGCATCGTTTTCATTGAACTTTTGCCCCAGGATGACACGGGTTAACGCTCAATTTTTCAAATAAGAAGGGGCCGTTTTCGTTCCATTCCAATACCGAGCACACGATTAACTTTCGATAAATGAAATTCCATTTCTAGGAATTTTGAATAGGATGTCTTTCTCGTAGTCTATGTCAAATTTTCCAATCATTCCCTCTTTTTAATGTCAGAAAGACTGGCAAAATCGTGACATGTCAATTTTTACCAATGATATACCATGCAGTGACTGCAGAACTTGGAGATCATCAGGTAAGGGCCTAGCACTCGTCGTTGTTTCAGCTTACCTACGCAAAATCATGACGAAAATTCAGTTGTATTTTGTTGATCAATCTAGACTTGGTTTTTATCTGCAGTACAGAGAGCCAGGTGAATTTGCTGACTGTGCCGTGTATCCTTTAGAGTCACTTCCAAGATTTGGTGGTTAAAAAGAGATACAATGCGAATCCTTGAAGAAAGTACGACTTTTTCCCACTCTCAGCTAGGGGAGACCACTGACTACAATATTTTGAATCGATACTAATTCTGTAATTAGTTGTCACTTTATTCAAAGGTCTACATCCACTGATCATGAATTTATTAAAATTGTATTTCTTTCAAATAATTCTTTTTCACACTTAACGCTTATACTCGTACTCTTGTTTTATTGACTTTTGATGTCGATAGCTTGAGCGGTAAAGACAGAAAAATATACTCTAATTTTGTTACAAAATCCTGTTAGATTTATTACTTATTGTCAGGCAGCGCAAGTGGTTTCGAGTTCAGTCCTTATTAGATACCCATAATCTTAGACATTTTCTTTGTGTTCAGTTCCCTGCACCCGGCCTAGGTCTGTTTCCCAACCCCGATGGCACGTCGGCGCATTTACTTTAGTTAGCCCTTAAGTGTCATTTGTATTGTATTTCGATATTCTAGCATTAGTCTGATTACCCAGATAAATAACAAATATTTTACATGTAGTTTTACGCATAGTTGTCGTGTTATGCGGTAGCTCATGTTTGTACTCACTATTATTGCAAAAGTGAATAAATCACTGTCTTTGCTGAAATGTATCTGTGTATTTAAGAGGCACTGTAAAGAGATTCTTCAAAAAAACTTGCATCCTAAGATGAAGTAAAATTTTCGAGTTATTTCATTATTTACTTTTAACATGGGAAATACACTAATACTAATAGCAGTTCAACAGCTATGCATTTTATACACGTCCTGTCGCTTGTGGTGGGTATGTGGAGCATCTCTGGGGATAATCCAGCAAATATCTGCTAGCGTTGAAACTGGCAAGTTTACATTGTAACGCTGTTTCAGTGCTAAAATGTCCTAATGGAATCGCTCTTGTTGTTCGTCATTGAAAGCTCCCCAACTTGTTTGGAAAGATCGATATGAAGTGCAGTTTTGGTGAGACGCTGCATCCAATTTTCCCACAGGGAAAAGTTTGTTATAAGTTCTTCCACAATGTCTTTGTAATTTTCAGTACGAAAGTTGCCCAAGAATAATTGTGTACTGAGATTCTGGAAACATTGCCAGGTGTGTAAATTATAAGAATTGAATCAAACTGTTTGTCATGCTAAAGCTTCCGTAATAATACCCCGTATTTAACCTTTACCGTACTAGGGCGTGAAAACTTTTGGGAAAAGTATTCAAATGCTCAAGCACTGTTGTTAACGGCCTTCTCAAATTACTTCATAAGTCAAAGTTTAATTAGCAGCGGAGGTAGGACAATACTGTTAGGGTTCACTAGAGGTTGGTACGAGGTTCGCCATTCCTATTTGTTACTGGCATGCCTCACGCGGTTATCCCACAGTCCCACTCACATATACAGCAACACTACTAAGTGTACCCGTTTTACAAACTTAACACTATATATAGCTATAGGTTTGAATTCACAACATACTAACCACTTCTGTTGATTGAAGTTTATACAATTCACAATGCGTCGACATATTGGATGACTTTTTTTACTTAGTGCTTCATAGGCAACAGGGATTGATCATGATATTTCAGTATTATAAGGAAGCGGCACAGCCTTCAGGTTTGTTTTCCAGGAGTCTATACGCAATATCCAATCGTCTGCTATGTACGGAAATTGTAGTTGCAGCATCAAACCTTGAACATCAATGCAAAATATTGAGTCAATGTCAAAGCTGAAAAATGTATAATTTACTTTTTGACGATCACCAAGAACAAATTTTTCAAATTTATCCTCTAGTAGGTTACACTGCTGCAATATCGATGCTCAGAGTTCATCTTCATTCTATGGGAGTTCTAAATCACTGATCAGATCATGACGTTCACCTCGGGTGATTCAGTGTACGTTACAGGAGTTGGTCGTCGGTTCAAGTGATGTGTCAGTTTCATTGGTGTTGGGAACACTTTCTACACAGCAAGTTCAGTTCCTTCACCCTGCAATCACTGTCTGAATGTTAGGGATCGAGGACTTACAATTCTTTTTCATTGGCAACTGGGCGAATGATAGACTGTATCACACGGTATTGAATATACCTCTTTTTCTGCGTATTAATTCCTTTCTTCAAACATGGAGTCAAGAGGAAATAGCAAGTAGTATGGTTTGTTGGTTCGCGTCAGACCACAGACATACAATAACGAATGGAAACTTTTTTCCTAGCATTGAAGATTCCAGGGTTGATGAACACTTCGTACAACAAGCGTGGGGAACATTATTTTTCTCCTGGTCTCCAACACGACGCATAAAGTATAGCAAATATGCCTTTTTCACTGCAGCAGTCAATGACCGCCTCGTGAAACCACGAATCACGGTAGCGCAGACGTAGCAAAAGTTGTCCGATGAATTGACAGAGGACCTGGGCATAACTACGCATTTAGTGGATGGAAATATTTAGCATAACGTATCAAGTCGCTCATTCAGTAAGTCACTGTTAAACAAATCAAATTATTAAAATTACGAAGCTCACGACGAGATGAAGGTGGTGTGAGCTCTCCAGCATGTACAAGACTGAGACCGTTAGCCGTGGCAGTGCCGTTGGTGCCACGGTGTTGGCGCCTGGAACTGATTTTTACAGCAGGATCACGTGATTTGTGAGGCGAACAGCGACAGAAATGAAAGGCGACAAGTTAACTCTTTATGTTCCCTCATTTTTCGTCAGTAACGAGTGCCTCACCTTTTTATAAAAGGTGAGGCACTCCCATAGCATATCTTCCCATAGCATCATCTTCAACATTTAAAAAAAGTAATTATTCAAGACTGTGTGTCAGGAAAAATTTTAATGATGATTTTCATATTCAACGACCCAAAATTTATGGAAAGGAGCTACTTTCATTTCATTTAAAATAGGTTTAAACATGAGTTAAAATTTGTCGACATTTTGATTTCAACTATTTCAGAAGTCTTTAATTAATTTGATAATTCGATGAAGTAAATCGAATTTATCGGCTTCCAAATGAGTTTTCATGGCTTAAAAACTCATTGTCTCCTTTGTATCTTGAAATTTGTCCTGGCTTTTAGAATTAGCATCAAGTACTGAAGAGCTGCTACCAACATTTCCTTGTACAAACCTAGCCCACGGTATGATCGAGTCTGGGTTAAAGTCGTGAGAAGTAATTCAGCACAGATATTTTCCACTATCATACCGAGGGTATGATTTCTGGTAGAAAGTTGCCGGTGTCTTATTTAAAGTGATGCAGTAAAGTCCGAGCGCCTGGATTAAATATTTGCCGAGCTTTGTTTGCCTTCCACTCTCCTAATACCAAATATACAATATGTCTAAAAAACGCGTTTGCTTTAGGGCTGGAAATAACCTCAGCTTCCAGTTTTGTCGTACGTTTTCTAGTAAAGTGTGTTTGGCAATTGATAAAACTTTACCGAGCAAACTAATGCTTTCTTCCAAACTTTCTCCGCAGCGATTGAGTGAAAATTGGAATCGAAATTTTAAACTTAGCAGAGTGTTAAAGTTTATAGACGTAAACATTTTAAAAGTTTCCAGAGTTTAGTTTACTCACAGTATAGTTTGAATCCCAGCTGAGAAGCGGAAAGATTTGAGAGACATGAAAGGACAGTTATATGACAACTCATTCTTGCTTTTGTTTCCCGTTATGTTTGGATTTTGAGTGTTAAACACCTAAAAAATACTACCAATATTACGAATAAGATAACTCTGAAAAAGACGACACTGGCCAGGTGAGTCGTTTAATTTACCTTTTAACGCTTCGTATGGTTAACGACAGGAATACTATAACTTTGAAGTACTCGTACATAAGCTATAGGCCTACCTATCTCTGCTTTCACCAAGAATTCAAGAGGGTAGAACGTTACAATCGACTATTGATTCCATTTTAAACTATCAATTGGGATTGCTAATTTCGTGAATAAAACCCTTAATAACTCATTAGTGGCAATTCCACTATTACAATTCCACCCCTTGTTCCGCAGTGACACCAATTAGTGACTCCCATCAGACGTTTCTCAGACTTTTCTGATAGAAACGTCACAGGATCGGCAGCTTCAAACGTGATAGCTGCTAGCGATTCGCTGCACACGCGCTGACAAACACTCCACTTGACAAACTCACACGAGAGTGTTTGGATCGCTCTCAGAGAACCTTGAAATTTGGTAGCGAGGGTTTGATGGAGCATGACTTTTAAATGGAGGAAACCTTGTGAGATTCATTTGATCCGAACTAGTTGAGTCGTGGCACGGCGTTAGATGCTATGGCTTGTTAACGATTTATATTCTGCATGTGAAAATCATACTGCACGTAAGTTGAATTCCACGTCATTATTTACTAAATCTGCTCTGAAAAATTTATTCATGGCCCATTGAGCACCATAAGATATAGATGAATAACTTTGTACGTGCTACTATATCCAACATACCTCAAAAAATAAATATTAATAAGAATTCCTCGAGGCCAACTATCATTTGACAACAATGCGAAAAGCTCAATGCAACTCATTGATTCAACGATGCATCAAATAGAGAAACTTGTGAGTAATTGCTTAGACAAGAACTATGTGAGTGAAGCCAGTGCATAAAAATGCTCACTGCACTACTTTCCTTTAATTAAAGACCGCTACGTACGCAAATTTACTGTGGGCATTATAATAATTTTGAAAAATTTGCGTTTTGTTTCAATAAACGAAGTGAGTGAGGAACGGGTAGGAATCTTAATTTTCGAAACTAATGCATTGCCATAATATTTTTACGAAGTTGATACGGCAACGAAATTGTGAATACACAACTACACTAGCTGGCGAATTGAGCCTTCGTGTTTTACAATTCTTTTAGACTGCAATTCTTCTTGAAAACTATAATATGTAAAACCAAACAAATGCTGCAACTCAATACTCATGATAACGAAAAGTAATATCTGTGATGAAACGAAGATGCTCTTTCTTTGTTGCAATATTGGGTTTACATTTATATCAGGTAGATGCAAAAGTAAAGTCCGATATACTCGTATAGAACGGATGATTGAAATTAGTTGTGTCGATTATTTACATTCCGTTGTAGGTGTGATGTAGGTATTTCTATGACAAACTAACCGATTTTCTTTCAAATTATTTCGGCTACTTTCAAATTTTTCGTAATAATTTGCATCCATGTTTATCCCATTGAAAGATCACGTAAGATATATTCAAGTGTACGAGATTCATAAAGGTGTTAATGCAAGTGCGGCAGCAAAATCTATTTAAAACTCTTACATGGGTAATGCAGTGAATGAATGAAGTTGCAGAAAATGGTTTTCTCATTTTTAAAGTGGTGTTTTTACTTTAAAAGGTAAACCAAAGAATGATTTTCTAAGAACACTTGATTCCGATCGGTTGAATGTTCTTGTGTCCGAGAATCCTACTGTTACATCTGGGGCAATTGCAAAACAGTTAAACATGATTCATGCAACCTGCTATTGATTTCCATTTCCTCCGATGACTATGCATGAACAATTTTAGTGGACTTACGAAAGTAACAAGAGAAGGTATTGAAAAGGATCTGAATTTGTATAATGGTTTTAATGTACAGAATTTTACACGCGAGTCATTTATGAGCTTGTTGAAAAGTGGGATGTCATTGAAAGTAATCAAACATGTTCATGAATAAATATTTCCATAGTTCTTGGCTCATTCATTTTCATCCAAGATCTTTAAATCGGATATTATTTTTGCACCAACGTGTCATATCGACTTGCCTCATGGCCTGAAGATAATTATCCAGAGAAACACAGACACGCACTCCCTGGCGAACATCGTAGCAGCGCCGCACAACACCGTGGCTTGGCTCGAATTGGACTTCGAGCAGAGAAGCGGTGTGAATGTTCTCTTTCTATGTATTGTACAGAGAGTGCTCACGAGTAGCTTTATAGTATGGGGTTAAATGCTATTCATTTAAATTCGCCAACCATCTCCTAATAAAGCTCAACTATAGTACCCTGATAAAATCGAAAGGAAAATGAAGCACCGATTCGAAAACGGTCTTGTTAAACGCATTTTGTACAAACAAGCGTAAACACATTCTCATTCTAATGCACGTATACGTACCCACATGCACCTGTACGTACTAACGTACCTGCACGGTCACAAACGCAGTAGTAGTTCCATCATTTAAGTAGCATTTTTGTTTTTTTCGTTTTAGTGTCACTTAAAAGTATGCTATTTTAGTCATGGTAGAGTTGAAGTGTTCTGCATCCCGTCGCTGTTGCTTATCTCGGTCTCAATCGCAATTCCAATGTCCTAATTTTAGTCAAAGTCACCATTGCAGTGCTTGATTTCTTTTGCGGGCCCGGTGTTTGATCTCGTTCCCATTTAGAGCGTCCCTCGACAAAAACCACAGTTTCCTCGTAATCGTTGTAATGCCCTAATTTAGGTTGCAGCGTCCGTTTTTCAGTCCAGACTGTAGTGCCTGATCAACACTTATTCGGAGAAAGAAATTGACGTCGTTTATTCTGTTTTTATTTTTTGATTTAAAAACACTGATATAAATATAAATTTTCTAGGAATATCCTAAGTCTTCTTGAAATTATCTATTTATCCACATTACGAAAATTTTTATTTCAAGATGTAGCGGACTGGAACTGCGAAATTTCTCGTATGTTTGTACTACCATGAAAATTTATGTAAAGTTCCGTTCAGTTATCATATTTTACACATTAATGTAAGCGTTTCCCTATCTTCTCAATGAAAAATGACACGAACACTATTAAATTACTTGTTCACCTAAAAATGGATGGAAATAAGAGGGATGGATGTATTTTTTAGCACTCATTTTGGACCCGGCCGAGCATGGTATGTTTTCGCGCAAGGGTGCGTCGGCGCACGAAGATCAGGGCATAGCGCGGCTGACTCGTCAGCGCATTTCGGAGCCATAATGCGCCTCGTGGTCAAGTGCCAGTGTTTAGGTCTCTAGGACCAAGCTCTGCTCTGAAGCTGCGCAGCGCCATCAATACCTGCTCTAAACGGTCATCCGGCGCCAGGAAAGACCTTTCAGCAACTTAAATGCTGCGCTAATTAGCACCGGCTGGTTCAATGCTGACAGTACTTTTTACTTGAGCAGAAAATTTGGCATGTATGGATGAATTTGAGGCTTTTATTAATAGAAAGTTTACTTTTGAATAACTGAAATATAAACGTGAACCCGTGAATATATGTTCACTGTGTTTCAAACGGCTAAGTGAAGCTTAAAGAAATTACAAAAATCGAATGAAATTCGTAAATAAATTGTAGTTGAACTTTGTTCCACGAAAATTCTACGGTGTTGAGCTCCATCTGGACATGTCTCTACGTTATCGTCTATAACGTTTCGCGCCATGTAACTGATTTTTACTTGAAAGAAATTTTGCTGCGGCAGCGCATTGAACAAAAAAAGATCTGAACATGACAGAAGGACATTACCTGTTTTTCAACACTTGTCACTTTTTTATGTATTTATGTGAATGTGAAAAAAACCTCATATTTCACCCTACTAAATAAGGATACAGATTCATGCAGAGAATCCAATATTGTCTTACTTGTTTAGTTGTGAGGGCTGCTCATCGAGACAAATGTTGACCAAATTTGATTATCTCTTCACAGGACGTACTACATTTTAAGTTCAAACTACTTTGAGTTGAATCAACATTTTTAATTAAGTGACCTTGCTACATTTGTGTAGTGTAAGGTCATTTTTAAGTATTTGATATGAGAGTAACAATTATTATAACAAAATTCAATAAATTCTTATTTTCGATGAGCTAATCACCAAAATTTAACTACATTCATGGCACTTGATACCAAAGAATGATTAGAAAATAAGGGGTAAAATCAGCTTTCAATCATGTTGAACTTGCGAACAGATTGAGATAACAGATGTCAATCAATATCTCAATCATAGTAGCCACCTTTCATTGTGGGCGGACCAAGATTTCACTGAAGTTTGCATACTTTTGAGAATCGGATTCATGTTTGGCAGGCCTTAGGAATATGAAAAAAGTTATCAACGTAATTTGATTTCTGCTTTTTTCCAAGAAATGAGAATAAAATGTGTGTAATATGAAGAAAAACTGTTCAGATTAGAGTGTAGTAAGCGTAAAAATATATTCAACCTAATGAAAGTATGAGATTATTTGTTAATGAATGATTCATACTGATGCAATATGTATGCGTGGAAATTATCATAACAGGTCAGAAAATAATCAATTTGGTTTCGAAATTGACGCCGTTTTTTAATTTAGATTTTTCCGATTAAAACTTGACTGTCGAAGAAATCATAAATAAATTAAATTCAAATTTCTTCAAGCTCTCAGCTCACAAATCTCGGTCGATTGGGCAGCATCAATTAGTACGCTATTAATGTCTAATGTGTCAACATAGAGAGAAATTTTGACACAGTTGTGTGCGTAAACCAGTTATCCAGAAAAATCGTGATAAATATCGGGTTGTTATCTTTAACCACTTGTTCAAACGGTTGAGAAAGTTAAATTGCACATTTAAATTCCAATTTGATTAAAATTTGGTTTATTAAATTAATTGGGCTTGGATTTTGTGAATGAAATGTGGTTTTCCTAAAAACGTCATTATCTTCTGTCATGGTTTTACCACGACGTATAAGAAACGATCTTTCGAAGGAGGACGCTCCGCTACTTGAATTGTTCGAATCAGCCCTGAGGAATGCCGTAAGCTGCGCTTTCGGTTATTCATATTCTACTTCACACCGACTTCACACCGACTTCAAGAACGCGAAGGAAAAGGCTTCGTCTGACCGAAGGAATTGCCTAACGTCGATAGCGCAGAAGGTTCTGATTCAATTGATAATTGTATCATTATTCAATAGCTAACGTTCGTTAATTAGATTATCAGTACAATTATCGAGAATTGATGTTCCCATTGCGAATATAATTCAATACGCTAGAGTATTGAATTCGATACGCTAATTCAATCGCTTGTTCGTGGATTTGATCCCTCTCAAGATTGTAATGGAAGTATCGTACGCAGGCAGACGTGAGGTGGGCATAAGGGCTACCCTCCGCAGCTCCGCTAGAGACGCGATTCATTAGGCCCGTGACTGCTTCAAAGTACAGAACTGTCCTCTGCCGGCCGGCCCTTTGGGCTAGGCTTTGTCCTATCTTGACGATGTGTAAAATCGAGTGTAAACTACTTATAAAAAGTAAAGCTAAAGTAAATTAATACAGTCACGGAGCCCATAGCATCCAACATCCTGGAATCCACAAACAAGATGAGTTCCATTCAGTATTGCGTACATTCTCATAGCATTCTCATATCTATTCTCCCTGTGCGTAGGTTTTCATCAATGTATGCCCTCAGCCTAAGTACGAAATATTACTTGCAATATAAAATAGGTGCGTTAGGTTCATTTTGATGTATCATTATTTCTGTGTCGAGGTATGTAATGAATAATTAATGTGGTTCAAGTCATGTGAATTTCCCATTAATGAAGGAGATAGGTTATCGTAAATGTAGAATTTGCGCTACCTAATTTCATACGATAAATAGAATGAATATGATTTATTGATTACTAATTTTGATGTGGACGTTGAAAAGTCTCATTTGTTCTTAATCGACAAAATAGAAGAATGTGACCTTAATGTCACGACAATCAAGAGATGAAAGCAACCGTAAACGTAATAATGTGTGCCATCGGCGATCGAAACGCACGAATAAAATAATTGATGTGGCGAAGACCCGATGACGACATCAACCTATAACATTCGTTGTTTTTATTTTAAATCTTTAAATAGAGTCAGTTCTTTAGCGTCATCACAAGCCAGTTTGAGAGAACGAAATAGTCATGAAAAATAATGAAAATTTACTCTATGTGTGTCATGGTTGCCACACCTACAGTATGTACTACATGTTAGTGTGTCGCGTCAACCTATGACGCATAAAAGTGAGTCTGATGTGTATGTTAAAAATGTGTTGACTGGGAATGTACATTAATGGCACATTTTAATACGTCGATTTTTTTAAAAGTTGACGTACAGAGATATGTTGTTCTTGTGACAAATTTTTCTACAGTGTACCTGTTAAAACGTCTTTTCTTTTGATAGAAGATGGATAATTTTGGGGCGGTGAATACTAAAATACTATGCAAAAGCCGCAAAACTATTCATCTTCCATAAAAACAATTGAATGAATGGTGGATGTGAAAACATTGGCTGGTGGTTAAAGACCATAATGCCTGCTATTAACTTTTTTGATGCCAAATGGCCGCTTCGTGCAGTTCCGGAACAACTGCGGCACGACCTCTTAAGAAGTGAAACAACCATGGGTCTCTTCTTGGTCTCTTTGAAATGCTCGTCCGAATTTGAGCACTTCTCCAAATTAAGGGTACTTAAAAATAAATTTTCCATAGGTAATGCAACTCATATTACGAGCACCTTCAGGTAATTCATGAATTAAAAGCTTGTGGATGTAGTCACTTGATGTCACCGAATAATCGGTGCCCTGATACTGGTTCATTCAGAGTAATTTATTATTTGCTTAAAATCCTTCTGTCCATCTGCATGAAGCACCTAAATCATTTCAACCATAACGCTTATAAATATAACTGAATGGCAAGCAAGAGTTTTCCTAAGCATTGATTAAGTTATTCTTCAATTTGCATTATGATCACCATATTCGATGGTCAAAATTTTTAAAAATGTTCCTCGAGCCTTTCTATTGTAGATCCGTAAGAAAAAATTAAGGAATTGCAATTGCATCCAAACTTTGTTTCTTTGGTTTGACCTCTTGCAGTAATGCATACATATCACAACTATTTAGCATCAGCTCACACCACCTCAAAATTATCTACTCCACGCCTCCCTTGAAATTTTGAATTGAATATATAGTCAGCCTTGCATCGTGAAAACGACTATAGAGATGCTCCAGAAGTTCTTGACGATATCTCTGTAACTAATATATTTCATAGTGTATTTTGCTTCTTTGAAAGATTTTCCGGTACATAAACTATGCAATATTTATACGTAAGTAAACGACGTGAAATATTATTCTCTAACAAATGATAGAGGTATTTAACTGAAATACCCATTCGAAAAAAATAGTCACTGCGTTTCGAGATAATTGATTGCATGGATTTGAACGTTTTTTCGAAATAATAAATTCGTTCTCTTTCTTCTGGCCTCCATTAAACAATAAAGAAGTGGGTTTTTAAAAAAAAATTCTATTTGACTTTTATAATTTCGAAATATTTTCTATATTCAGAAGAGGCTCTTTAGAATACGAAGTCAATGAGTTCACCAAATTTGAGTTAGTCCATTTCTAGGCCTCAGCACATTTCTAAAAAATTATTTTCCTCATCAGTCTATTTCTGAAAAAATTATATTTTCGGTTTAAGTATTGTAATTAGTTCACTTCTAGGCCTTATCCCACAAAAAATTCCATCGTAATTGCAGGACCGAATAGTGTCCCGATGACAGATTGATATTCAATGGTTATAGACAGCTTTGAATGATTATTGACGTACGGTTCATTTAAAATAGAGTTTAACAACATGATAAAGTCAAGTGTCACATTCTTGGCACAGGTTGATTCAAAAATTATATCCAGGGAGGCCAATAGCAGATAGCTATTTAATTTAAGTAATTATAGTGAATTCGAATTTTCATTCATTAGCATTTAGGCCGTTTATTTCTGGGAAACATTATTATTGATAAAAAATTGGGCCATTTACACCCAATTACTCGCAAGTTACGCGCTATCGAGGAACCCGAGGCTCGTCTGACGATCAATTTCATTAAGTAGGGTGGCTATGAAGGCTTTATGGCTGCCAATAAATTTTTGAAAGCGGAGAGACCTGCTGTTCTGTAAATTTACTTTCCAGACCGATTCCACTCGGAGTCTGAATTATTTTGATGATACGACTGAATTGCTTACGCGTTTCTTGTTTTAGTTTTGTTCTTCCTACTTTGGAGTGAAACATTTGTTATTTACGTCAAATAAATTCTGCCTTAGGGAATCGCATGTTGCAGGCGAACCTTATATTAACAATTTATAACATCAGTGAGTTCTTTCAGGATGCCATTATGCAACATTGAAAAAGAGTTTTTTCAGCACTTATGTGATTTTGGGAGGAACAGGGTAATTCAATGAAGAGGAGAGGAGTAAATATGAGCGATTGTCTGTTCTTGCACACAAGTGACTGCAATGGACAGGGCTTTTGAGCTTATGTAATTCCGCTCATAGCAAGTTCTTTCAACGAAATCCTAGATGTTCATCCTTTTATAGTGGTAACTCTAGATAGATTCTGGAGGAGGTCAAGGCACATGCCAACTAACCCGAGCTGTCTCTGAGTGAACGGATTCTCGATCAATCTAATTATTGAAAGGGGGCTTAATAAACAAATTTCATCCACCGACAGTACCTATCTGGTAGAACTACGATATCAACTGGAGCAAGGATATGTCCCATGCACAAATGTACGTGAAGTAAGAAACTAAGCGTATGCAGCGGAACAGCTCCTTTCCATCGACTATACTATTAAAGTCCCTCCCCCCACAGCTAGCGTTCGAAAACCGCACTATCTATATCTGCTGTAGAGTAGTTTCGTAGAATGGACACATAAATGTTTCTATTTATTACGTAATTACCTGTGCCTGCGGAAGGCCACTGATGCATATTAATTAAAACAGTGTTATTTATCATTTTCAATGAAGTGCCTCAATAGCCTTCACTTAGCTGCTGATGCGCTTGCATGGTCTGTCCGGGGACCTTCCCATCTTATGAAATAAATTCCTGAACATTACCTAAATGCTGCAGGTTTGAAAGTAATGCATGCCATTCATATAGTTTATTTGTTGTTCCAACATAACAAAGATAAAAAATCGAAAGGAAAGGAAACTCATCGAAGCTATTCAAAAAAATCAACAACTGAATCAAAGTTCCAACAACAAACGCCGTCGTTTAGACCGCGAAGTACTCCAGCATAGTAGCAGGGAAGAATGAAGGGAAAATATAACCCATCTCAGAACAGCTACGTCCTTTGTAATGTCAGTGAGGATGACTTTGTTGCAGTAGAGACTGAGAGTATAGGTTTAATTTGTATGTGAACAGACGTGCGATACGTTCGAGTCAGAAATCGCTCCAACATGGAAATCTTCATTCATAATTTAAAGAGAAAATTATTCCGACGTCCCGTGATGATTCTGTTTAGAAATTTTATTTCTGTGCTCGATGATAAATTTCGGTTTTCCTGCGTTACAGAATTTCTTGGAACCTCGTCATTCAGTTTTCCAGGTATTTATTCGTAAATAAGTAGGTTTTGTCGAAGGTATTTCGTAAGTAACTGATAAGTCTCCTATACAGCCTCAGTACGTTCTACCAACTTCAAACTAATATGAAGTCTGCACATCGTGAACCCTTCTGTACATACATATTATCTCAATCGGTGATTTGAAATAGAGATCTATCATTCTATGATTTTTCTTCTCGTACTGCGTATGGGTCGCACGCACGATCAAATATGAGAAAACTTCCTCAAATTGGAAATAAATTCAATAATAAACCATAAATGAATTGAACGATAGATTAAAATGTAACTGAATTGAGTAAAATATCACAGGAAAAAGCCACTTTTGCTTTGCTACCCTAGTCCAGTGCCATCACACTCCATTCACGAACAGCCCCTGAGCAGGAGAAGAGGAGAGTTGACATTCATCATCACAATCATAAATTTCCATGCACCAGCAATAAGACATCATTTCAGCTTGAGAACGGTTGTGATTTCTTCATTATTATTTGGGAATGTGGAATTTAAATGATTATTTTCGCGGTACTTAATATTAGAGCGTGTGTTTCGAACTGTGTTCACGCTACTTTTGAATGAGTGACGATGAGTTTTGTAAATTCAGGGCATTAACAAAGATGGATTAAGAAATAACCAATGAATTTAACAAAAATAATTCTTTACTACTCGAGGAATTCCAGTATGCCCTCTATTTAATTCTCTAGAATTCTGAAACATTTCCGACCCAGTAATGGTCACGACAAGTTCTGAACGTATTTACTATATTCAATCAACCCCGATTGTTCCTGACAGCTAGTATTATATTTTGAAGCTTTTAGCTGTTAAGAATTCTGAAACCTGATGCGCCTGAAATTTTTTCGAATCAATTGATGATAATTATTATTCTATTACTCTTAGGGACATTGTCACGAGGGTCAAAAATCCCATCTGGGTTTCTTTAGTGGAGCTGTTGATATATTTGTAGGTTTCGACTAGTGGCAACGCACTCGTCTGTGAGTTCATACCGCGTTGCAGCCGTCGTTCCAGTTCGGGGTACGGATTTTGGGAATCATTTCAGTGCTTGAATCAAACTCAATTTTCCCATTTTGTCGACATCTAGTCGTAGGATTGGAGATCATACAGTATTTGTGTCACGCATCAAAGATGTGGCCTGCGAGTGCCATGTAGACTGGTTAAGTTATATGCCCTTTTAGCTGTGACCACAATTTCTTGTTCTGAAACCAAGCGTTCTGATAGATTTCAAAACGCTTTGTTGCACTTGCTTCCATCCTTGCGGTTATTGGGAGACTCCTTAATACCAAAATTCCATTCTGTGATCTACTACTTTGTGCGACGAGTCATCCGATCTAGCATGATAAGTACTGATTTTCACTTCTAATTTGAATTGCTAAAAATGTGTTGACTTCGAAGCCCATTCGTGAAATTTAGATTTTTGAGAGAAGCTAATTGAGATCTATTTGGATGGAAAAAAATTTATTTTCATTAATGTTTTGCGGTGGAGATGTGTGATCTACGAATTTGTCGATTCTGTTTTCGATTTCGAGGAGAATTTGTAGCTAGTGGTTGATGAAGAAAACTTGCATAATCTGCTCTCCTATGAGATCCCTCCAATTACTGATTTGCTCGAGAATCGTTACTCTTTGTGTGTGACCATTGATCGAGCTTCCTGGGATCGCGCGCATAAAAATTTTCCTTTACTTAAAAATTTTAAAATTTACGTCATGTACGTCGCGCTATTTTATATATGCTGAGTGTATACAATGTTGCACTCGAGTAATATCATTTTAGTTTTCCAATGCTTTCAATATGATTGAATTCTGAGCTTGAGTGACTCTTTGAAACATTCTGGAAATTTTGTCGAAAGTATGAAAAAGCTCAAAAAGATATACAACCAAATATTTTATTTCATTCTTTCCATGCATATTCATCCAGAAAAAGATAAATTTAGACAGAAATTGTGCGTCCATTTCACGCATCCTCACCATGTGCACCTTTAAGTTGCTTGGATTTGTCTTAAAACACTTTATCCAAAAGTGAAGTGTTTTTACTTGGACGGACTGTTTTGTTCCCTTCTTTCAGTAATGTCCACGTTCAAAATTCCTTTCTGTAACCCGTAAGAGTCTATTGTATAAGCTTTGAATACATGAAAAATTAATATGTGAATTCATTTGAGATTATGCGATCCTTCCCGTGGTGCACCTTGATATTGCGAACCTCACAATGCTCACAAACGTGGAAATATTCTGAGTTTAGGAAGTCTTCATCATCATTATTGAGCTGAGTTCATCCAGCCTAACTTGAGGTTAATCTTCTCCCATGGTGACTAGTAATTTAACGATACGTGCCGGTTATTTGATCAATCATACACACGTTGCTGACACCGAAAGATAGAAAGCACGTCGACGGTACCATATAACGTCGCCTGTAGTGCCAGAAGCACGTGTTTTTGCTTCCTCAATTAAGTCAATTGATGTGGAATGAAGCGGCTCAAAAAGGGTACTTTCACAGATCTCCAGTAGAGTGACAGATGAAAATTAGAAACCGTACATAACAAGCGAAATATTGCATAAAAAATAGCAAAATTGAAGTAAACTGTCGAGTTTTCACGCATCGATCATCGTTATTGATGAAACGTCAGTTGCAGACTTTGAACTGGGTTGAATTCCCGGCAGTGCTTCCACTTTTATGGTAATTACCCTGAAGTGCTGTAATCAGAGGTCTCCTGCGTTTTGGGTAGTGAATATTTTGCTAGAATCTAGGAGAATCGGGCTTGCTTGTGTGTGAATGTAAAATTGCGATATTCCTTGCAGATTGGATAATTTCACAACATTTTTGGACTTTGGCAGGTTTTCTAGATGCACGTATGAGTGGCCGTACCTTTTCCATTAAAGAAAATATGCTCAGTAAAACAGTATGCTCATCGCATAGTGCATGGAATCAATATAAGTCAAGCTCTCCGAAAAGTACGCGAAAACATTATTTCCTTCGCGTTAACTTTAGATGACAGTAGTTCTGCACAAGTCTCTGTGATCAGCATTCATAAGTTGTAGCATTAGTCTAGATTATGACGTAGGGCCTGGCCTGGTGAATCTGTTGCAGGCGAAAACATTTGAGTACATCTTGCGACGCAAATGTTTGAAACATACTAAATTAGAAGCCTGGAAGTTATTATGAAACCGGAAAAAAGTGTTTTGAACAACATTCATGGCATTTGGAAAATGCTAATTTCAGATATCGATCGTCAGCTCAGCGGATTATAATCGCTATATCAATTTCTCGAGAGCAAGACCTAATAGTTCTATTCCATTAGGAATTTTTTACTTTTTCGGCCATAAGTAAGTTAATCACATTAAAATGCATCGTCTCAAGTTTTTCCGCGCGTGTAGACATTTTTAAAATTACTTCTGCATCGATTTGTGAAATTCATAGCCTCAATGAGGGACTGAAAGTGATTCCAGATTAGACCGAATTGCCGTTTTCAGCTTCCAATCCTCTGCTGCCTTGAATATTATTGTATCAAAATATCATTTTCCGTCTATTGCATGAAGGCACTTCGAATTCCTATTTAAATACGCGCAGAAAATTCGAAATCTGTTTCTATATCAGAGGAAGGCTCTTGTCTCAACGAGGGAAGAAACGAGTGAAGCTCTCCTAAGCGATTCCGTTATTCGAAGAACTACGCAAATCCTTAACCAATGCAAAATTTCTTACCTATTGAACAACGACTCTTCAAATCCCCGGAGCCTGCAGTTGTGATTTCAATTAATTGTCTAAGTATAATGAATGAAAAATTATTTTTGTTGAAAAAGTCCATTTCTGGAATAGCTGTTTTATTAGTGTGAATATTTTTCACAAATAATGAAACACACTGTTTGCAAAAATACAAATATTTTTTGTAAATATATCACCACAGTCACGGTATTCCATATTACTATCTGAAAAGGATTTTCATTAAAGATTAAAATACAATCGATGTTCTTCTCATCAGCTCATCTACAAAGTAGAATAATTGGCTCATTGCATGGGTGATTCATTGACGCTTCAAGAAAGTGTCCATGTGTTTCCAATGAAGTTTCAAGCAGCTGAATAGTCAAGTAATGAGTTATGCCAGAATAGCTGAATTAATGGGGGCGAACGGTTTTTTCTCATGAAACTTCAAAAATAATAAAAAATACTTCTGGAGCGAAATAAGCTCGGAGAGATTCACAACATGTTTAGAACATTCGCATGGACGCTCAGAGCCCTAAGAATTTTTTAATTTGCCCATACCCCCCTCCCCCCACCCTCAAAACAAAATTTCTAAAAAACTAAATTTCTCAGTCAATATTGTACATACATAGAAACCATTAGTTTTTTTGGTCGGTTCACAATGAACTGGTCTACAAAATTGGTATCCAGGTTTTTGATACCGCTTCAAAACAAATGCAAAAAATGTTTGAATTTGAAACAAAAAATGTTTAATTTTTTTCTTTGCAAGGTAATAAAAAAATTTCTATTCAACTTATCAAAAAACTACCGATCAGATTTATAGTACTTACCTTGATCTTTACGATTCTGACAAGATTTCCTTCATAAGTAAAAAACTGTAAGAGGAATTGAGCCTCACAGCTGAAAAAACTTATGAGAAAAAGCGTTCCAGTTTTTCAATTATTTCTCCGACAGTTTTTACTTATTGAGGAAATCTTTTTGCATCGTAAAGATCAAAGTGTGTACTATAAATCTGTGCAGTAGTTTTTTGATAAGTTGATTAGAAAACTTTTGTCGCCATTTAAAGAAATCACTAAAAAATACATATATTATGTATCAATAATTCAAACATTTCCTCAATTTTTTTTTTGATGCGATATGAAAAAACTGGATCTGAACTTTTTAGATCAATTCATTGTGTACCAAACAAAAAACTAATCATCTCTATGTACAATATTGACTGAGAAATTAGTTTTTTCAGGCATTTCCCTCTGAAGGGGGGGGGGGGGGGAGTGGGTTATGGACATATTTAAAAAATTTTAGGACTCCGAACGTCCATTCAAATGTTCTTAAGGGGAACGTCTACCCAGAATTATAAAAATGGCTGTCACATTTGTTGTATGGGAACTATGCAGATCAATGAAATTTCGCATACGTATGTATTTTTGATAAGGCTTCAGGTGCGTATAAGAAACTTTTTCAAATTTTTGAACTTATTACTGAGATGAATGGGAAAAATTGTTGAAAAATTAGGGTAATTTCAAAATCTATCTCCTCCGAAAGTTATTATCGTAGAGCAATGATTTAGGTTTCATTGAATGTGCAAAGCGTTGTTTCACAGCTAGATGGAGAATGCATTCGAAATTCGTGAAAGTTTACTTTTTATGATACAATTTTTGTTTTTGAAAATTTAGGGTCTTTTCCGTAGATTTTGCAATGTCACTAAAAAAGTAGTATGAATTTAATTTAGATTATCCGTCCAGCTATGCAGCTACTTTTTGCGCATTCAATGAGATATAAATCATTGCTTTACAATTATAACTTTCTGAGAAAATTGCTTTTAAAAATACCCTATTTTCCCATTTTCAACTGTTAATTGGGAACATTTTTCTGAAAATTTTCATTTTTCTCATTTGCAAGCTATGTTGGTTAGAAAAATTGACGCGGTTGATGTTCTGAAAGCTATCTGAATATATGAATATCTTTTCTTGTAAGTTTTTTTGTTATTCCATGAAGGAATTTGTACCACAGGTATCAAGAGACATTTGAAACTGGTATCATAGATACGTTTCAGCGCTCCAGGAGCGTACACTGCCACGTCCTCCTCGATGCACTCCTTTCCTTCCAGCTTGCGTTTCTTCCTCTCACGGAGCAAAGAACGTTGTGTAGCTTTGCTAGATTGTAAACTAAAGAGTTCTGTGTCGAATAGACGTACACAACATGATCCAGATATTTCTGGTTCATGTCTAATGCGGTGACTGTCTCGCGCTTCCAGCTGCAGTCGAATCCACCCCCTTCCCCCTCGTTTCCCCTTCTCACGAAGCACAGAACGATCTGAACTTTTGCCAGCTTGTAAAATAAAGACTTCTGTATTGAATAAAGCAAAAAAAACAAAAAAGAACTTTCAGGGTCATTGCGCATTCACTTGCTGGTCGGCGCTGGCTCCTGATTGGACCCCTCCCTCCATTCTCAATCCCATTCCCCCCCCCCCCCCCCTTATGATGCTCAGATCGTTTTGCAAATTTGACAGCCTGTGAAGTAAGCATATCTCTAGCGAATAAAGCAATAAAAGAAAATAACAGGAATTTTCGATATTCTGGGTAGACGTCTGCCTTAAGATGTCGTGAATCCCTCCGAGCTTATTTCGCTCCTGAAGTATTTTTTATTATTTTTTGAAGTTTCATGAGAAAAAACGTTTGCCCCCCTTAAGTAAGGCATCTACATAGATGCTAATATAGCATAAGTACTTTTTTCATCTTCAGAACTACCAGGAAACCAAGAGCATATGACCAGATTACTCCTCATTGAAAGTAGATGAAAAGGAAGGACAAACAACGCTTAAAACACAAGGAACCGAGAAAAATGAGCCGCAACTGCATGCCGATTGTTAAAATTTCACAAACTATTTGTTACAAATGAATACGCTTCTTGCATTTGGAACGAAACCAGCTGAAGATCTTAGATCAATCGTTATTTGACATCTCAACGACATTAAAAATGAAGCTTGAAAACTTCGAGAAATCAAATAATTTCATCGTTTGAATCTGTAAAAATATCATTTCAAGCACGCCAGTAAAGTTGAACGTCGAACTCTGCACTTTCTTTCGTGAACGTCATTTAATTTTCGTTGGTTTTATTCATCTTCTCCTCGCAGTAGAGGCAAGCTTACGTTTTCTACTAAAAAAACAGGATTTTCCACTCTAAACGCTCAGAAAATTTCGTCAGAAAAAGTCTCACTTCGCAATCATACTTTTTTGAAGGTAAATGTATTGCTCACTGCCGCCGTTAAAGAATGGTGGATATTTTCGCCTGAGGTGGGACATCTGTCAATCTGTCCTTCGCACATCTTTTGCTTACGAGATATTTTCGGGCCAAGTGGGACATGGCCATAACATTTTGCTAGAAGTTGAAAGCAAGGAAACTATCTGTTGCGAACTAAGGAAAATAAACAAAAAAAATATAAATTTTGGATGTAAGGAAAATAAACTATCAATTATTGGGATATAATGAAAATGAACTATCATTTGGAAAATAAAGAAAATAAACTATCAATAATTAGGAAATATTGCAAATAAGCTATCAATCACGAAACTTCGCAATTAATATACTAATCAAGATATTCCTCACAGATGAAAATACCTGCCCCACTAATTTATATTACGGTCTTGACTTTCGAGAAGCGGTACCCACCTCGGTCACTGACCCGCCTCGGCCCGCGCCCTGGCAATGTGTTGGCGCGATTATCCAATGGAAGGGTAGGTTTCCTCCAGATGCTCGCCGGTATTATCCCTACGTAAGATGATTAGTGGTTGCATATCATCGAACTCATAAACTTAAAAATTGGATAATTTAAAAAACATGTGTGGTGTATCTCAGGATCGTAGAAACTTCTGTAAGCCCAGTCAAAGAGTACAGAAGTAGTTGAAAGCTGGGGTCAGACGCTCGGTCAGACACCGCTGACTGAGGAGGTTGCGTTCAGAGGCTGCCGACAAAAATAAGAGAGCAGAAATAGCCAGGCAAAAGCTCCCAATATAATGCCCATAACACGTCCCGCACTATTTTGTAACGAGGACTATACAAATAAACTGGAAACCCATTATTTTCCATGAAACTATGAGTCATGTATTATTTATCAAATGTCTGCTATACCTGCATTCTTTTACTTATTATATTAGCTCATATTCGAATTTGGAAGAGGATGACCTCATATATAATCTTTTAGGCACTTTTTCAGTTCATAAACACAACACAAATGCTAAAACTGATATAAAAAAATGATGACTTAAACACTCTCCCTCACACACTTACTATATTGTGCCTTGTTGTTTCGTTTAATACGCCTACTTTAACGCTGCGTTCTTAAACTAACTCATTTGAGTGAAAGCTTAGCACAAGTTGCACGTGGTGGCAGGGGAACAGAGATGTCTATTGCTTTTTTTGCATAGTTAAAGCAAAATATGCATTAGAAATAAAAGGTTTTCTAGGTGACCAGAAATAACTTCCTCAAAGTTTAACGCATCCAGTCATCCTTCGTATGACTGGATTGTACAGCACAGTATGACAGTACAGTACAGTACAGTACAGTACAGTATATCTGACTAATGTGCAGTACCTTAGTTTTTTCTGGATTTTATAATTTTTTGTATCTGCATGTACCTGTTCATGGTGATTGTGATTAATTACAACGCTTTTTTAGAATAAAAAATAAACAGGGTGCAATTACGGAGTTGTTTCGCGAATGAAAAAGTCGATGCGAAGTTGTTCGTTTGCTCGGTGTTCCTAAAATGATAGTTTCGGACGGTGTATGGCGGTATGAGGGGCGAGGCGATGATGTTGATCATCTCTGATGAGAAAGAAGCGCACCGTAAACACGTCCAAAAATCGCAAGCTCATCAAAAATCGAGTTCACCGAAATTCAAAGGCCTCTATGAGAACAATCGCTCGTGAAGCTGGAATCAGCATCAAATCTGTTCGACAAATGGCTGATTTGGAACTTGGACGCAAGCTTTCACGCAGTAAAAGTTCAATTAGTGGTTGATCGCTTGTTGTTATCCGAGCATGATTTTAGGACTTCACCGAATCAGTCTTCTCAATGGCTAAAAGTTCATGTGTGTTGAGCGCGTTTTTGCAGCTAAGTATACCAAGCTACTCCGCTTGCCAATCATTGAAGCATCAATGTTCAACCCTCGACGCTCATGTAGGCTGATCAATGCCACATGATACAACATCGAAGGATTTCGCTACATTCATCAATTGACTAAAGAAGGATAAGCTAGCTTATTCTAAAAAATGAAAAGACGTCAATAATTATTATTACTTTAGAATGTCTTGTGGTAGGATAAAAACCTTGAGGACGAAGGTGATTGTTAGTGTGAAGTCGAGTCTCTGTGTGCCCGCCTTTGTGCTTGCCTATCCTGGATGGCCTCCGTATGTTGACAGAGCATTCCATTGATTACTCTCTACCTAATCAAGCCCGCGGGTTCTACTTGGTATAGAGCATTCTGCCCTATGAAGAACAGTTATCCCAGATCCTATCCTATTGTCCGCTGCCAACTCAAGTTTTTGGCCAATTGTGTGAAACGAGAGAGCTTTGTTTCAACAGACGAGAAACTACTTAATATGAAGCAAGTGTCACAAGCACAAAAATGGAATTCCAGAGTTTGTCCACTGAGTACCTTGGCATTTCTAACATATATTATTGTCAAATACGAGCAAAATCCGCTGTCGCTCGTAGTTTGGAGAATTTGCGCCATTAGACCGTCGTGACATTGTCGAGGAAATAATTCTTCAATGGGCTGGGTAGTCCTTACACCATGCAGAATGGATGTTTCAGCAGGACTCAGCGTCTGCTCATAAGGCAAAAATACTCAGGACTGGTGCAAGAAAGACCCTTTTACCTTATTTTGTAACGTATGCAATATGGCTGCCCTCTATGCCGGTTCTAAACCCGATGGACTTCAGCATGTGGTCAGTTTTAGATGCCAAGCGTGTGCCTAGCCCTACAAATATTTGGAGTTCCTGAAGTAATCGTTGCGCTGCGAGTGAGACGTTCTCTCCCCCGAAGACATAGTAGCACATCACCAAAAATTTCGCTACACGTTTGAAGCGTTGTATGATTTGTATCGTCGGAAAGGCAAACAGCATTGAAACTGCCTGAAGAGATTTATGCCTAAAGGAATTATAAGGGTTATCAGAGTATTTTTTTGCTAAATTCAGGCAGTTGAACAATATCCGAAATAAAACGTTAACGCATGTGATTTCCAGTCACCATGAGAAAATAATTTCACCCACTCTTGTTTAGCTCATTTAACGACAAGTGCCGTCTTTGATTATGCTCTTATTCGCCATCTCAAACAACTTAAGCCTATAAAGTGTATCAACTGCCTTTTAAAAATCGTAAATTTTAATTTCATCATCCTCATGAACGCACATGGCTGCAGTTGACCATTCGTTGGCAATCATCCTATGTTATAAACAGACTTGCTGATTCACACATTAAAATCCCTGAGGTGATATTTCGGTAAAATGGCATAATTTTATTGCCTCTAGTCTCAAACAATGAATAATTATTCCTCTTGCAGTACGCTGACCCCCCAGGATCTGAGCTTTAAACTCGTGTTTGTGTGCAAGAGAAGATTGGGCGGAAATAATTCCTTTCTACTCGTTTTAAATTTGCTGAGAGGACCGCTCTTCGTAGCAGAGGCTTCCTAAACTGCTTTTTACCCATGAAAAGGCTGCCAAGAGCAGAACAGCGCGCATCCCCCTCGCTTAATACGCCTTTCAATTTATGACCTCTGAGAATAGAACCATATTGTTTTCGGGGAGATTCGCGAGGCAAATTTTCTTTTGTTTAGCGACTGAGAGAAGGGTTTTAGAAAACGATAAATGCTAGCGTTCGATGCAAGAGAGTCATCTCTATTATTGCAAAGGATACGATTAGTAGTGCGTTGCGTTGGCTACTTCAAAAGTTAAAATAAAAGTTTAGCCGTGATAAAATGAAAATCTGACCAAAAATACCAGCTGACTTGCTGCACCATTGGTCTAGCAAGTAAAATGAACTTAAGAGATGAGTCAATGAAAGATTTAATTATGATTATGATGAAATTATGATTTTCCCTTAGATTATGAGAACTCTCAAAGCCGTTTACGTATAGTGTATCTGTTTTTGAATTTCTAAATACACTCGCCATAATGCGTAAAAGAAAATAATGTTGAAGTTAATTTTTTTCCCATTTACAGGAATTTATGCTCCTTTATTAACACGTTCACTACGTTTCCGTAGTTGCTACTGTCGGGTTAGTTGGGTTGGGAAAAGCAGAATTGAAAAGCCATCATTCCTGCTTGATTTCATTCTCATTCCATCTAACATGCGGGAACACTAAAATTACATAATTGCATATTTTCTTGTACGCTATAGTCTAATTTAAATTAAGGTAGTGAAATCGATGGAATGGTTGCCATTGTTACTTGTACATAATTGAGCAATTTAACGAGTGGTATACATATGTACCAATACGTACTGAAGGCGTTAAAGAAAAATTCCTAATTCTGTACGAAAAATACCAGAAAGAATGTAATTTTTGTAGCTTCTGCAGCAGCTAGAAAGCAACACGCGAGAATTATTTAAAGAACAACTCAGCGATACGCAGAAAGATTGACGGCCCGCACACCGTGCCCGCTAAAGTATCTCACTCAACCTCGCCTCGCAAGTCACGCCGATAGCGCCACATTTTATCGCAGGACCCACGCAGTGTTTCCCCGCCTGGCCTCGAGAGATCGATTTTTGGTGACTTTCTTTGTAGCAACAAATACGAAGACTTTTCTCATCTTTTGCCTTTTCGAACACGGAACCTCCATGAACTACATCTGACCCTCGAATACCATTTTTCTTGTAAAATTAAACTTCATTTTAATCGAAATTGTTCCGTATAAATGAAGGGAGCTCACTAATAACCTTTAAAGGAGAGAGTAAAGTAGTGCAATTTGATACACAAATGTTACTGACTGTATTTTTAAAGATCAGAAAGAGAAGTCAATTTTCGGGAAAGTTCTTACTTTTTATTTCAAAGAACGAGTCATATGAGACCGTCCATGAACAATGAATCCACAATTACTGTGCTTCATAGAACTGACGTTTAATTTTTAAAATCCTCGTCGGAAAGTGCCAGATGTCAACATTTAACTTCAATTTTCAAAGTTGATGCAAGATATTTATGTTGAGAGGTTCAAACGAGAAAACGGAACTGATATTATCGGGCTGTATCGCCTTTAATGCAAAAATTTCATTGTCTGTTTCATCTCTGTGCTTTCATTGTTCTTCTACGCCTTCGTAAGAAAGTATAATAGGGTAAGAAAATTTACCATCACGTTTGAATTAGAAACATGTTTTTGCACTATCTTTTAAACTGCGGTGGTATTAATATAAGTTTCATTACATAGTGTGCTTGAACAAGCATAGATATTTTTTTTCATTCATTTCAATCTTTTAAACGACATTACAACTTCAACTGTGTGTCCACGGTAGCCATGCTCGCAACGGAGAAAATCTTGAGCTGAAACGGTGGGACCATAAATGCCGTAAATATGGGTAATAATTTTCACATGAATTAGTAGATAAATATCAAGCTATCTGTACAAAATATACTTGATACTTCTGCAAGCACTACAACAGTTAAAAGGCCGAGAACGGTGTAGCCAGAGTATATTAATTACTTTCGGGTTACACGTGCGCACAAGTCTACGCGTATAAATCTTCTACGCTTGATCGTTTTGGCTCACCAGCGGTGGCAGCAAATGTAATCATGCTGAGTTAATGGTACTAGTCAGCAAGTTAAATAATTTGTTTTAGGAAAATTCTCTAATGCGCTCTTCTGCAGAGTAACGCTTGTTTTTGGCGGTTTTCAATTGCCTGCTGGTCAAGCTGATAAACAAGATGCAAACTCGCCTGCATAGCGACATTATTGTCGCCACACTGAACCAGCGCAGCCTTCTTGTTTTCAGATATCTCTCATTTCCTATCATCTTGTTTACTACATTTTTCCTACCCAATTTATAGAGCTAGGCGAACTAATTTTTGTAGTGTGTCACAACCCTACCTTTACGCCATTTATTCCTTTTCTTATGCCGGCTACAGTTATTGTTCCCGGTACCTCGGCGAGGGCTTAAACTTAGTTAACTTTCAGGTACATCAAACGTCAAAAATTTAAAACAAACATTAATAATCAAACGCGACCGAAGATACTTATGACGATCAGTGCTCCATTATTCTTTCTCGAATTGTCTGCTACCTTGGCTCCGGCTCCCACTCTCTTACCCCAAATTGCGGTTGACGGTCTTCCAATCCTTCTCTTTTTTAATGTTCTAGCAGTTGCCCAACAAAGGGGACTGCCTTTCTACTTCTACGCTTGGAAAACAATTCATTACTTATTGCCTTTCGCAAAGAGTGGTAATTATAAATAATTGCTAATTTCAGATTTGTATATTTTGACAAGATTGCTCATCTTTTATAACTATTAGCCAATTAGATTTAACATTAACTGTGAGCTCCCAATAGCTCACTAAGACACGTTGCATTGTGTCTTAGTAATACAAGTATCTTCGTGATATTTGAAAACTTTTTCACTCATTATGCCAAACAAAAAAGAAATGTAGGCAGTATGTGGAGGAGTATTTGGCTGATGGCCATGGTAGAAAGTCTGCCTGATCAAAAACAGCCAATGTGTCTTATTTGCAATAACACATTTTCTAATGAAGCGATGTAACCATCGAGGCTTGCAGAGCATTTGAAAAGGAAACATCCTTATAAAGTGGATAAACCCAGAGTTTATTTTGAAAGTTCGAAGAAAATCTATAACCAACGAAATGCGCAGTCATCTAATTTAAGAAAAAAAGTTTAAAGACAAATGAAAGTGGTTTGACTACTTCCCATGAACTACCGTAAATAATAGCAAAAACATAGAAGCCAACACACAGTTGCTGACAAGACTCTTGAAAATTTCAAGACAACTAAATTACCACAACTTTCAGTGAATGTTCAAAAATAATTGTAGATGAGCATTGATTCCATTAAAAGAAGAATTGGTGAAATGTCTTCAGATATGGAAATCCAAGTAAAATTAAACTATGAAAATCCAACTACAGATGTGAAAAAGTGAACAAAGTAATTTTCAATTTTTTCAATAATACTGACGAGTCGACATTTAGTGATAACCGAACCATTTTTATGGCTTATGTTCGTTTCATAAATGATGGCTGCCAAATTTGGCAACAAATGTGGTTTGTGAAACTATAAGAAAATAATACATCTAGGATTACCCATTTTCGAGCTACGAAATTTCGGTTAGCCTAAAGCAAGTACCATTTGAAAGTCTGTTGTCTTACGCAACAGACTATGCTCCATTTTAGATTGGCAAGCATAATGTCTTCATTGGTCATTTGAAAAAAAACATAGTGTGACAGTTCATAGTGTGCATGGCAGAGCGTAAATATTTAGACCCTTAGAAAATCTGTGCCCTGAGAGCAGTAATTCAGTCTGTTAATAAAATAAAGTCGCAGAGAAAATAAGATCGACGATTTCGACAGTTGTGCATTGAAACTAAACCAGAGCACATAAGAGTAATAATTCTTCCCTCATCAGTCCGTTGGCATTCGTAAGGAAACTGCCTGTCAAGTTTTGTAACATTCGCTGAAATTGTTAATTCAATAAAAAATTGACGAGAACATTCTTGCGAGGAAATCAATCACAATAAGTTCGAAGTTTTACCTTATTGTGAATTTTTCCCAGGCTGAATGAAGTGTCACTTTAGCTTCAGGGCAAATTATGCACATTACTGGACTGAAAATGTGTACCGAAAAATTTTGGTGGAAAATTACAATAGTTTCAAAATAAATAAACACAAGAAAAATTTTGAAGACATACCCGACTTTAAATAAGTAAATCGACAGGTCACAGAACAATCCAGAAAAAATAGGAAGAATATTTC
The DNA here is from genome assembly GCA_030386875.1 of Morinoia aosen. Lineage (NCBI taxonomy): Eukaryota > Metazoa > Arthropoda > Malacostraca > Amphipoda > Talitridae > Morinoia > Morinoia aosen. The sequence continues at coordinate 85,494,594 of CM059567.1, read as the reverse complement.
GGGAAAATGAAACGCATAAATTGCTGATTCTCGGATTTATTTCCGTTTGAAGTTCAGCCGTCCGTGATGGATCTGTTCGGTGTTGACGTATAAGGTGTCGATGAAAACCTACAAGAGGAACTTGTTGAACTACACCTTTTTCACTTCAAATTAATCTAAGTCAAGTTTAATTTAATCCAATTCAAGTTCAAATTAATCCGAGTCAAGTTCAAATTAATCCGAGTCAAGTTCAAATTAATCCAAGTCAAGTTCAAATTAATCCAAGTCAAGTTCAATTTAATCCAAGTCAAGTTCAAATTAATCCAAGTCAAGTTCAAATTAATCCAAGTCAAGTTCATAATTAATCCGAGTCAAGTTCAAATTAATCCAACCCTGAGTTGAGTTATAAAATAACATAATAATTTGTTAATTTGAGTTTTTTGTGTTAAATATGTATCTATTGAATATTATAAGCAATAATGGTTTCGAAGATTTATTTACGCTCATAGATATTTATATACGTGAAATTTCACTAAATCACATCTATGAAACCATATACATGTAAATACAAAAGGTTATCATTGAATGATATGTAGATTTAATCTTTAAAAGAAATATACAAGTGCAATTCACTGCGTACTAATGTACGATTCCGTTTGATTACAATTTATATATCTACATTTCTAACCAGATACATTCCTGGATTAGCAATATAAATGTTGCCATACATTCTAATTACGTGTTAGTCAATGGGAAGAAATGTAGGATCCTCTTACAATACACAATAATAATACAAGAACAATGTTTCTAACTTAATACTGATTTTATCTGTGTGTGTTCACGATTCAATATATAATACTTTCAAGACTTTAATATTCAAAAAATGATTATTATAAAAGTTATTGAAGTTTTAAAGACATTATATATTAAATTGTAAACACACACAAATAAAATCAGTAGTGAATTAGAAACATTGTTTCTGGTATTATTATTGTGTTTTGTAAGTGGATCCAAAATTTCATTCACATTGACCAACACGGAATTAGAATGGATGACAATATTTTTATTGCTAATGCAGGAATGTATCTGGGTAGTAATGTACAAATATAAATTGTAATTAAACGGATTCGTACATTAATTAGTACTCAGTGAATCGCACTTGTATATTTCTTTTAAAGATTAAATCTATATATCGTTCAATGATAACCTTTTGTATTTAAATGTATATGATTTCATAGATGTGATCAAGTGAAATTTCACGTATATACATATCTATGAGTGCAAATAAATCTTCGAAACCATTCTTGCTTATAATATCCAATAGATACATTTTTAACACAAAAAACTCCAATTAAAAAATTATTATGTCATTTTATAACTCAACTGAGGGTTGGATTAATTTGAACTTGACTCGGATTAATTTGAACTTGACTCGGATTTTTTTGAATTTGACTTGGATTAATTTGAACTTGACTTGGATTAAATTGAATTCGACTTGGATTAAATTGAACTTGACTTGGATTGATTTGAACTTGACTCGGATTAATTTGAACTTGAGTTGGATTAATTTGAACTTGACTTGGATTAAATTGAACTTGACATACATTAATTTGAAGGGAAAAAGGTGTAAAATACGGTGATGAATGCAAGTAAAAATCTGAAAAAGGTAGAATAACTGCGTTGTGGTTGTCTAATGGAGAAAAACATTTAGAGTATATCCAAAAGAGTGTAAAATGTTTAAAACATTGTTGAACTTTCCAAACTCATATTTGGTTGAATTTGGATTCAGTGTGGTCAATAATGCGAGGAATTTCCTCACAGTTTCTAGTGGGGGCCCGACAGTAACATTGCGGGGCAACCTTTTGTTGTGTCTGCGGGGTTTTGAATGTTCAGGTAAGGCTTAGCCGAACGATGGATGGAAGTGATCTCCAGGCCAGCTTTCAATGTAGGCCAGCCTCGTCCATCTTTTGATTTTCTTCAATTACAGTGTTGAACTCATTTACGTTCCTTAAGTTAGATTGTGCTCAGCAAGTAGCGTCCTACATGCTTGCTCTCATCTGGCAAGTTACCATTTTCTGCAAAGATCAGCTTAACTCCAACTGTGCGGAAGATCTGCAACTACGAGTCAATCTTCTCGCAACCGTTCCTCGCCTTAACTCAACTCTCCTTACCTTACTCTGCACTTTTTCTTTAATGCTTAGTGTGACTGTGTGTGTGTGTATAATTGTGGTCGTGCCTAAATTTCTAAACCCTTTTACAGGGGAGCAATATTGTCTTAAATTACCTCACCTTGTTTCTTCCTTAATTACCTTACCTTGGATGTTGCCTCAAATTACCTTACCTTGGCTGTTGCCTCAAATTACCTTGCCTTGGCTTTAGCCTTAAATTACCCTAATTTGGCTGTTGCCTTAAATTACCTTACCTTGGCTGTTGCCTCAAATTACCTTAACTTGGTTTTTGCCTTAAATTACCTTACCTAAGATTTGCTCATATAACAAGAGAGTGTATACTCTTTCTCGAGCAATTCTTCCTTCTTTCTTCTTGTTTCTTCTTTCTGATATCTTAAATCTTTTCGCATTCTGAGTCTACGTCTGAAAGTCGCCGCACACTGGACCAAATTAAGTTTAGGTTCGGGGAATGTTGTCTGTGATCTATTCTGTTGTAATATAACCTGATAAATTCCTTCTTTATATTTATTTATTTTCTTGCTGTATGCTAACCTATGCCTTAATCTTTCTTTACAGTATAATTCTCGCTGCAATGGCTACCTTGGACCTGTTCAGGCTACTTCTTTAGTTTCACCAATGCAGTCCTTAACTCTGAGGTGAATATTTCCTTATTGAATTCCTTTAAAACTTGAGATATTAAATTATACTCACTATTCACTACCTTTCCTGTATTACCTCTAATTTCATGTGCCTTTCTAGATTGGCGTTTATCGGCCTTATGCGGTGTGCGCAGTCCGCTGCGTTGTTGTGTATGCCCCGACGTTCTGCCATCGAATTTCAACCCTCAAGTTCTTACGACATCTGTTCTTCGCTGAAGCTAACGGAAGTGCTGTCTTGAACGTCTATTTTCCATTTAATAATTTGTAAGCCTGTTCTTTGCTATGCCTGGAGGTTCTCTTAACAGCCTTAATTTACCTGACAATAATTTGTCAACAAAACTGGAGGGTTTAACGCCTGCTATTGTAACTTCGTTGAGCTTGGGCTCCCGTTGGAGCTTTGCATTTCGTTTTGCGCCTTGTTCCATGCTTGATCTAATACATTTATTGGTATTATTCCTTTTTGTTTGACCCTCCAGCGAGAGCTGTGTGAAGAAAATCTCAACAATTATATTTTGACGAAAGAAATAATTAAGTTAGATATATCCGGCCGAGGAGATATCAGAATAAAACTTACAAATTTCAAGCCGCACACAAAAGAGCTAGCAGCAAATCATCAGCCACAAAGATCTCATCAAAGTCAACGTGAGTAAATAATTATAATGTTCAAATTTTTTTGGTAATAAAAGTGGGCGAATGAATATTTCGAGACTTATGGAACGCATAGCGTTAAAATTGGATATTAATAAGAACAAGGTACTAAGCATCAAATTTATAAAGAATTTAATGATGTCCTGAAATTCCAGGAAATTAAATACGTTAAATGAATTTTGATTTGTCGTACATATTTACTTTCATTATATTGTTCCGACTTGTTCTTCGCGTTAAATTAAAAACTCACACAAATAGTGCGTTTTGCACATTAGCAATGACCAACGGTTCAAAAATGTCTTTAAAACTCGGTAACTGAATCAAAAATTCCAGTAACCCAAGAACAATAAGTTGATTGCCTGTTCGTTAAAATCATTTTCCTCCTCAACAGAGTAAACCTACAATAAATGTGAACCAAACAGATTGTTCAAAATGAATAAATACAACAGTCAATCATGCGCTGTATAGTGACCGCGAAATAGAAGTCACAAAGTTTCACAGAATTTGATTACAAATTAACTGGCGACTTCTACTCCCCGTTCTATGTACCTTCCATCCAGCGCATGCATCCGTGTCTGGAAGAACAAATTTGGTCTTCATAAATATTGTACTAAGTTGTTATTTGTATATGATAAGTTATTCTAAACTTAATTTAAAATTAAATAAGAAAAAAAATTAGGTGTAAATCAGTATCAATGTTGCAGAATGTAGCAGTAGGAAGCAAATTATTTACTGGATCTCACTCAGAGGACTGAAACCTGCTGTTTAATTTTTATAAAGTTTTCTCCTGGTTAACACCTCACGCTTACCCATTCTGGCCTATCAATGCGATGGACATTCCACTGTGAAATATCGTTATCTGAGAAATTTTTACCACCTTCAAATTGCATTAAGATATAGGAATATTGCATAGTATTGTGCTCAATAACATAAAAAAGATGCAAAAATACAACACAAAAACAGTTCTGGCTTAGCTCAATCTCAGCTACTCGTAAATTTTAACCTGTAATGTTATTATTTGCATCGTGTTCTAATTCTTGAAGATTTCCCTTAAGCGTACAATGAAATTGAGCTACCAATTCTCTCCACGGTTTTCCAAGTGTATCAAAAGAAATTTATTCCGAGGGTATAGCAAACTGAAAAAAACTATTTTTGAGAGCAACAAATTGACACCCTTGTTTGGTGCTATTATCGAGCTGAAACATTTTGAAACCGTTCACCATTCCCAAAAATTTTCCACCGGTATCATTAGGTTTTAATTTAGATTTAAAATAGGTAGATTTCGGGTTTTATTATGTTTATGATTCAAATTAAATCACTAGTCTTATCTAAGCTATAATATCCCCAAATACCGTACAACCACCTCTATGCCCAACTATTGGTGCTGCTTTCTTGAGAGGATAGGCAAGATTAGAACTTTTCTTTTCAACCATTATAACACCATAATGAAATTCCAACTTGAAGCCCATGGGATCCTCTGCCTCACAGGCAGTATACTAAACAGTTCATGGTCTTGGGCGGCCCGCCTACGGAACACGACCTTCCACCATGAAATTTCTGTCCATGGTTTTTTTTAAGGGACCGAATGCTCAAGGAACCGGTACTTGTGGGTTATCAGTCACCACTTTTAATTCATGGTTTTATTTTGATATTAAAGTTAGATCAAGTTAGGTTTAATTAAATTACTGTTAATTTTTTTTTTTTTCATTTTTGTTTTGTTTCAGACCAAACTGAATCTCTGGGACCTTCCAAGAACTGAAAAGGAAGGTCCCAGAGATTCTTTATATATGTATGAAAAGTAGAAAAATTGCATTTGAAATAAATGTAGATCAACAAGGTTACCTTCTCACATAAAAAAAATTATTCATTCTGTCCAGAACATCAATAATTATACAGATTCCATAAAATAATTACATTTTTCACTTATTCGTCTAAACACACTTTTTCCCCTAAACAAGTGGTGGCAGATAACCCACAAGTACGAAGAAACCTTTTAAAGCAGTTTGCAAGATATGCATGGACAAATCCGAATTAATGTCACACTCTAAAATACAGTCTTGAGTATATTAGTAAATTAGTGAGGAAAACGTCTTTAGAACAACGACGGTCACAGCGTATAATAACATCGATAAGGAAAGGTTACAACCAAAGTTTGATTATAAATAGTTCATTGCAACTGACAGTATTTGGTTAAACTATCTCTGTAAATGAACAATACATGTTTGTCTTTATGCACTGAATGTGTAACGTGTGAATGAATTCAGAACACTTCTACCCAGCGCGAGTCAGAAGGAAATGATCCTCAGTCTAACACAATTGCGTCTGAATCAAGTTGTGACAATTAAAAGCATGTTTCCTGGGATAAAATATTGAACTTTGACAATAAATGTGAGAGGCAACGGTCTCTTTCACTAGAAAGTTTACACTCAGGTCAAGGTAAATTAATTTCACACGTTGACTGCGATACTATCCATCGGTGGGTCGTTTGAAAATTTATAGCAATCTTTTAAAATGAATAACATTTAATATACCCAGTTAATGTTTGGTATTTGTAAAGTTTTTAACCACTTTTCAATTTAAATGGGAGTCGAGTATTGAACTTCAGTTTAATCCATTACTGTTAACGTGTTAAGGGTTTTTAAAAGTTGAAATAAACTTTTATTGAAGCCCGAAGAAGAAAAATATTACAAGCGTCGACGCTTCAGATTAAAACAATTCCAGTCAAGAATAATTAGGCGGTCCTGAACCTGAAGAACAGAATATAGCTAGCATTAAAGCGGCAAATTAATCATGAAATTATAAGCAATCGAAATATCAATATTGACAGCTTCCTTCCGAGGACACTCCACTCACTATAAGGACTACGCCGTCTACGAATGCAAATGCTGATTTAGGGGAGACCGCCGAGACGACAATAATAACCTCCAAGTTTTGAAGAGCCTTGTAACTTGAGAGCGTTTCTACTAAAATAGAAATTCCCGTTTATTTAGAAAAATATCCAGAAAGAGCTTAACTGATTATACGGACATTATTTACGCATGATTCCTACAGTCTTGAAGCTTCCCCCTTTATTTATTTTTTGAAACCTGTGCACTCTGAAGTGCTCATAACGATGAATCTCTTGAAGAGAATTCGAGGTTTATACGATTTCAAATTCAGGTTATGTTTTAAAGAGTTTTTGTAAGAGGTTTAAGAGGCTAAACTAAGAGTTTTAACGACTCAACGTTGATTTTAGTTAGAGGTGATTAGTCCTTTCAATAGTATGACCCACTAATTAAATTATCTTTTAAGTATAAACTAACTAAGGAATTTGCTTCAAGTTTGTGTTTCAGCTTAGCATGTAATTTAATGACCGAGGATGCCACCCATAGGTACTTTGATGATAGTTAAGGTTCTCACAAGGCTACAAACCACTTCTAATTGACGTGTTGCCTGAATGTGGAAGAGCTGAAAAAATGCGAGCACCCATCAAACTAAATACAACGAAACCCAACCTTGTGCACTACAATTTGGTGCAGAGTTGCGTAGTCAAGAAAATTGCGAAACACAACTGATAAACTCTTCGAAAGAACATAGCGTCGAAACTGATATAGAGTGAAAGAACTAACCTAACAAGAACTTAATCACCTGGACGAGTGAACCAATGCATCAGAGTAAAAGCAACTTCCAGCCGGAGCTCTGCGACTTTATAGCCTCTTTATAGCCATTAGTAGAGTATAGCCTCTGAGCTGCCCACTACTTCTACTGCTTGCGTATAAAGGCTGGTCTGAAATTACCGATACCATCTCTCTACGATTTTATGATTGAGTTATCTATGTGCTGAAATTGGGAAACATTTTGTTGGCCCGCCCTGTAAAGCCTTGACTGATCGTTCTACTTCTTCATACTTTCATGGAAACAAATCTTCAAAGTCCTGAGGCTGTAAATAAGAGTCTCTTCTCAAAATTTCACACTTGACCTTTCGACCACATCGCGTACATCAACAGTAGCGCGTTACTCAGCTGTCCCTTGCAAGAATTTAACTCATGACCAGCCGGCAGTTCATTGCTTTACCAACGATATACTTCCATCTTGAAAAGGCATGTTAATATTCATGTTCATAAATTCGTCGAAAAACGCACAGAACGTGACTCTCCTAGACAGGCAACCCAACCCCGATTTCACTAAATCCGACTTATGAAGATCAGCTTACTTGTGATAATTCAGTTTCTTTTCAAGCAATACGATGGTGAGATAAAATCTCTTTCCTTGTGATCCTATAAGTAAAGAAGGATATAAAATGCTTCAAGCTCATGTTTTGCAACTTTTTCTACGTTGAGAAAGTCTTAGGGACCGGGTTAATTTTTTTTAGTTCAGTTAGTGAGTTTAATCATGCTCTGGAAAAGAATTTAAGTTATTCTAATTATGAATCTTGAAGCGCAACTTTTCAAACGACGCAGACATTTAAGAAACATTGCTTACAGTTCCTATTAATGAAACAGCATAAAAACTATTGGCTCATGTATCGAACATATGTTGAAAAAGGATGTCACATACGAAACTTTCGTAAGATGGTCTAATTGTATGCGGTCAATGATTCGTTCTTTTTTCTGTGGGAAAACGAGTGTGAACTAATTATTATCAGAAAATATAGACGAGATTGGAAACATATAGCATACGCAGATCTCCTGAGCAATTTAAAATTTATTTTTGCCTATTTACAAAATTCTTGGATTCAGAAATGGAGAAAAATTTGAATCCTTGCGTGAAAAGTGTTTTTTTTACCGAAGCAACATTTTCAAAATTCAACTTCCAAAAACATATTTTTGCAACTCCCATATTTCCGTTCCCAATTTTGACATCGTCAGAAGCATTCGTAGTAAATTCTTCTCGATGAATGAATATCAACACCTTCATTGGGTACACAACCCTGCTCAAAGCGACATGTAACCGAACGTGAGAGAATACGGGTACAAGAAAATATATGTAAATGCGTGACTGCGCCTCCCGTATCTTTTGTACGTTGGTATCGAAAGAGTAATTAAATGTGTTGGCCATGGGATTTTTTTTCAATGTATACTCGGAATGAGAATCAGAGGATTTTAGCATAATGGTGGGAATAAATACAATACAACAACAATCAACTCGCATAATTTACATTCATTGAACAAAATTACGGCTCCGATGACACTCTTCAATGTGCGCGATTGACCAATGTCAGTACCGCACACTTTCAATCTTCAATGACCATTTTTCGAAAATAGGATCTAGGAATAACATTGCGCGAGTGTGTCCCTACCAAGTGTCCCTATACTGACGAGTGAGCAGAGGACTGAAGCACTCCACTTTTACGAAGCAAATTATAAGATTCAGGAGCGTAGACCGTAAATTGCTTTACATCAAACGATGAATCATTACTTATAACATACGAGCATGTCTCAACTGGATTTTTTCCCGATATCTGGTAATTTAGTCTTAAAAATTTTTTAATCTCTGTCTGTAGTATTTTTCGAGACAATAATGGCTAAACATTCTAGAAATAAATTCCAAGAATTATGTATCTAATGTTAATTAATTTTAAATCATTTTGCTTCGAGAGTGAATAGGAATTTCTGGTTCAAAATCACATGCTTCTAATTAAATGTTACATATTCTTATCTCATTAATTAACTTTAGCGGATAAAAATAATACGAAAGGATAATTGCACCTGATGAACGCCATATAAATTTGTATGTTATGATTCTGTACAATCTTAATTAATGAGCTCGTAATATTAATGTGTTTTTTGTACTATTGCAACCACTGAACATGACATGGAACGAACTTCATGTCATTTATGAGCAGTATTTGTATAGATAACATGTTTTGAAGCAATGAAGCGTTTCTTTATCGAGGGCTCAGACGTTGACATATCTAAGAAATATTTCCAATTAAAGTTTGTCATCTGATGTCCTACATAGACAATTTACTGTGTATTACACTCTCCAAGCATGCAATGAATCCATAGCTACGTTAACAGTGGCCTGACGAAGTAAATCTATTGCAAACTGTCGCGTCAGATTAGGTGTCAGCCTTATTTGATGTCTTCTGTATTTGATCACATTTTGTTTTGAAGTATGTTAAATATCGATGCTCTCATTTTGTTCTAAAATCTACTCACACTTTTTTCCGATGAGTTAACGTCGTCTGTTTCGATACAGAGCAGTGTTTTGCTCTAAAATCGCTTTACATTTTTAGGGCAAAAAATGTCGTTTTGCAGCTTGATGCTGCGCAGCCTATGTTGGAACATTCGGCATTCCCAATGGCAGACTTTAACTGTTTTCATTTCTTGCAGAAACAGTCGTTCTTCTTTTATTGCCGGACCTCAATGAAACATTTTCCATGAAAGGTTTCGTTCGCAAATTTCTTCTCACCTCTCTAGATTTGCTGATGTTTGCAACCACTAGCTCGCCCTTTTTCCGTATTTTAAATGGGACAGTATTTTATCACTGCTGAAATTTAAAGAAATATATATATAAACTCAAATAGATTACACAAAATATTTCCAATCTTTTTTGTGATGACACCTTTTGTCTGACACCTATGCAACGTAAGGGTTGAAACACAATTAGACTTTCTTCCAATACATTGTCACCAAAAAGCTAATCTTTCTATTCAATTTCTGAAAGGGAAACATGTGATTTGAAATTTTTTCCATGACGTCAGACGGACAGACTTAGCGCACTTTCAATATGGGTGGATAACCCAAAGAAAGAAACTTGGTTTTCCGTACGGATTTCAACTATGACGTGTTTCTTATAATTATGGACAAATACTTCCAAACCTCTTTGAATGTTGCTCTACCAGATAGCCGTAGGATTCATTCGGATCTATCTCAAGAAAGCATTGAAACAGAGTGACCTCTTCATCTGCTCCTTTCAAAGTCATTTCGATGTTGATAGAAGAGAATATTTAATTAATTTATTAGTATTTCGAGCGAAAGCTTAGCGTGAGCGGTAAAATTGTGCTTCTGCTTCTATTTTCAATTGAATTTAAGCCAATTTTAAATAATTTATGAATTTATCTTGAAGAATCACTGATGAAGAACTACATCGGAAATTGAGCACTAAAATAATGCTTACGCAATTATTTCTTATAGCAGGGTGAGTTTCGTTGTATCACATTTAGGAGTACAAAACGTAGCATGTAATGAAGTTTGTGCACTTAGGCCAGTTCAATTAAGTGAGCTTGCTAGAGCGACAAAATTCTCTCATCAGAGATTCGCTCCACCACGCTGCTGAGAACCAACATTTAGTTCCGGTCTCGAGAGAGTTTCGGCCTTGATTAGGGAGGTTTTTTGGCGCAAACTTATTAATGAATTTGGCAGCGAAGCTAGCCTTCCAGGAAGAGAAAAATTGTAAATTCTCCGGAACTTTCCGAAATGGCTAACAGATAGAAAGACGAACGGAAGTGAATGAACAAGTTTTCTTATTCAGACAATGAACTCATAATGATAGATTGTCCTGGGCGATTGGCTTTACATATAGAATACGTATGGGTGGCTCAGTTCAATTCCATGGCGGGTAAACTTTATGTTGAATTTGGAATTCAGCTTTACCAAAATAAGCTTCTGTGTTGACTACTGATTAGAGCTAACTGTGAGGAGGCACACGCGAAATGAATAAAAAACCTCGCGCAAGGTAGGATCCAGCTTGATAAGTGAATGATTTACTAAGTATACTAGTCTGTGAGAACAACATTGATTTCGAAAATACAAATTTCTACACGAATGTGATATCATTTGAAGGACAAGTAAATATTGCATACAATTATTTGGCTTACACGTTACAACGGATAATAAAAAAATACTTTAACAGGCACGAGGATATCAATGTCAGCCAAAACTACACTAGAAATGCTTACTTCAGAGGCTATGTAGCGAGCTGGAGAAAAGCCCTCTCCTAGAGCAAAATTTCATCCTCAAAATTCAGAGCTCGCAAATTTCCTGGACCTTTCTGTAAGTCGTAATGATGTGCAAAACAAAATCTATTAATATGAAACCTGACAAAAATTTAAAATTATACTAGCGTATATTTACATCTGTAAACCATTGAAGGCTGCTGGTGAGTAAGAAAGGTCATTGAGTGTAAATAAGAATATGAGGGTGCAACGCAAAATAAATAGTGAATTTGAAGGCACGCTTGCTTATCTTATATGACAAAAAACCGACACGAATTTCTTGGCCGTTAGGAGTATTGACTCACTTTTCTGCAACATGTCACGGTATGACTTACTCAAGCGAGTTGCCGAAGGCCCAGTCCACCTACAGTATGAGTGGAGTACCACATAAATTCACTACTGATTGTTCCGTTCCTTCATCAAATCTCCACATGAATTCATAAGTTTGCGAAACTTAAGGAAAATCACTCAATGTGTCGACTCTCCTGGAATTATTATTATTGGACTCACAAATTTTTTGCTTCGAACGTTTATTTTTAATTGAAAAATTGAAGGCAAATATGTATTGAATCTATTAATATTTTTTTTATGTTGTAAGGACCATTTGTTAATCTCTCAAGTTCCTACATGTATAAGTATGATGTATTGAATTGCTTCTTTTGTTTTGTAACATACATGAACATTGTGCAGTGTGTGTAGCAAATGCAATAATCAGAAGCTGTTTCAGCTCTTTAATTTATCGTTACGTATTAATAGGTATGTGCTATGCACCTTACTACGGTAGTCAATTTGCCTATGGAGACATGATATAAATATTTACTCACAAGATAATTCTATAAAAACATTTAATGCCCGACTACAAATTTGCGTTTTGATTTTGTGCAAAATTTGAATCGTCATTTTGGGGCTATTTTCAAGTTTATTTTGTTGTTTCTATTGTATGATTACTTTCAAAAGATTCATTCAAGCTTCAACAGGTTTACAATGAGAAATGCGGTTTACAATGCAGAAAAGACTACTCAGCCCGAACATAGTTTTTTTGTGTAGGAGTGACCTCATCATAAATTTCTGCAACGATTTATTGTTTTTCCAAGCAGTTTTATAAAATATTAATGCTTAAATTATGTTGCAAAATGCTTAAAAAATTCATGTTGAAATTGTTAAAATAAATTTTAAGCTAGAAATGACGTAAATTAGTTATTAACAGAAGATGCTTGGACACATTTTCAACACATTCCACACACACCTACTAACTGATCTTATTTCTCAACGTTGATGATTGAGTTCGGCGTAACACATACCAGCATGAAGATGTCAATGAATGAACACGATAAAATCTACTCGCATTCAACCGATTGATGTGCAATTGTAATCATGAAAGGGAGATTCACCTGGTTGGTGCCAAAGGTAAGTAGTTACTTTGAGGTGATTTTATTGCCAGTTTCTTTGTCACCGTAGTTTCATCACGTAGCTGACAGTTCTTGTCGCAGTGACATCCAGTTTTTCTTACACCAAATCAGTCCCTAAATCAATTTCAAACGTGTTGTATAACTTTCAGAAAAATTATTCACGACCTTTCACCAAGCAATTTAAATTTTCAAATACCAAATGAGTAATACTGCTTGAGTAATATTGTGCAATACCTAGCACAGAATATAGCACCTATAACTAATGAGCTTGGGTGTGTCATAAAATAACATCAATCGTTTCAGGGTGTTTTTCATACTTCTGTATGAAAAAAAAAGTAGGCAGAATCTTGCCTTGATTTGAGCAAGAAGTTTTAGTTGTTTCTCTTACTTCTATATGTACATGCACTACACATCTTATAAACTTGAATAATTATTATGAAGTATTTTAAAGTGTGCGAGAAATACACGAGGTAGAAGCCCCCTAATTCAAATATTGTGTATTCGCTTTCGCCAGATATTATCGTTTGATTCAAGTTTACCTCGATAAATATTTATTTGCGATAAACTGAACATCTGGCAATGTCACCTCGGCAGACTAGATCTCGAAACGCACTGTAATCGTTGCTGTTATTTCAAATTTAGTTAGAACAAACCGCACTTCTCGACCTATACCGATTATCGGTAAAAGCCTCCTCCTGCAGCATTTTTATTTCTGAATTTCAGCCCTGAATGGTCGAGTGCGGAATATTTTTGGGTGTCCTGAGTATGCACGGCCTTACCTAATTATTGAAGGCTACTGTTGACTCTAAAACAGTCCGGAATTTGAACAAGGATCCTTTTCCTTATCTGCAGTGAATGATATTTGTATAATATAGCAAAACAGTTTGTGGCATCTATACAAAATTTTTAATATCATGACGAATATTCTGAATGCTTTCAGACAATTTCCAATTTCATTGAAAAACATCTTCCATGTACACTTTTTAAGTTTCCTAGATTTTTATTTTAAAATAATGAAAAGAAAAAACATGAGGAAACTTCTTGAAGAAATATCGGTTTGTGGTTATATTTGATGTAGTGAAGAATTCAATGAATAATTCAGGCAGGGCTGAGATGTATTATTTTTTTGAACATGATTCTGAATAGTTTGAAATTAGGAAAAGGCGTATATACGACTGACCTATAAGGTTTGAGACCTGCGAGTTTACCCATTCAACAACAGGTGCTCATAAATCTTCCCTCCATGGGCATGAAATGAAATTCCTCGTGAATTCCTTCCAGTGCGGCAGAGGGCATTCGAGCCAAACTTATTCTTAAAATTTAAGCTTGAGTCAGTTAAAAAACGTCGTCGTCATCGGTGCATATCATCGTTAGAAGTCATCAGCAGAAAATCTCAGTGCTACGTCTTCTGCGTGAAACCATATGTTGCCACAGCACGTAACGTGTACCTGAGGCTGCAGTGTGATATCTCAAACCTGCACCGGAAGAAATTTGCGCTGCATGTAGCTGGAGCAATAAGGGGGATAACTTTACACAGCTTCGTCGAGGCGCCTGCGCGAGGATGGTCAAACACAAGAACGGTCAACGCCTCCTTCATCTCCTGACCTGATCCTGGTCTCGGCATCATAGCATGGACGTAACGCTACTGGTCATAACAATAGCGGCAGTTTCTAAAAAATGTATTGGAAGTAAATGAGAAGCTCCGTATATTTTTTCTCCAAAACTTTTGAGATATTTTATGTGAGTGATTACGCACAATGTATAAGGTGTGAAAATCAGTGTAGATTCTTAATACACACTTATTTGATCGATTTATCGTCCACTCTGATTTATATGCACATTGAAGGGGGCAATCATCATTGGAGCGATACAGCGCTTGAAAGGTCGAGGCGGTTGACCAGGGAGGTTGAAAAACTGTGTAAAATTTCGTGCGTTTTTCAATTGGTGCATTAAACTTTGCTTAACTATTTTTGTAACGGTTTTTTTCTGAAAATCACGTAATTCGTATTGGATCGCGTGATAGCATTTACAGGAAATCGAAAATTGTGTGAAAACATCTAAACTGTATTTTATATGCCTCACTGATGAAATGAAGACCCTTACCTAATGTTGTTGCAGAGAAATGCATTTTTGGTTTAAATATTGCAACCTAAAGGTGGGTGCTCTAATAATAGATCTTATGAAGCTTGACCTAATTTCTTTTGTTTTCTGTCGTATCAGAATAACGCATCCTGACGTCACTGATATTTTCATAGGCTTCTTTTGCAGAAAAATTATCACTCCTTATAGCCTTTAATATAACTAGAAGAAATCTTTTTACGGTAAATTACCGTTCTTTTTGGAAAAATAATGGAAAGAATGAAACCATTTAAATTCTGTCCTTTCACTTCATCACAAAAAATGTGAAACGTACGATCACGATTGTGGTTCCTATGAGCAAGTCTTGTGATATAAGAAACATTGAAATTGTGCGTTCCTAGTTCGCACTCTAACTTGATTGCAGAAGCGGTTCAGCAGGGAGAAAATGTTTTAGGACAATGATGGAGAAAAGCTTGATAATCGTAATCCCAATTCAAAAATGTTTCATTCGTCTTTCCATAAAGTTATCACATTTTCGTTATTTCATTAATCCTAGCGCTTCATTCGCAGTCGGTATATGAGGCTATTTTGATGACCATTCATACGTCATTTTCAGACGAAAGCGTTCGATTGGGGGGAGTGAAAACAGGGCAAAATTTCCTAAAAATACTGCACTTTGAAATTAATACCTCATTTCGCAGCTAACCATCTTAACTCTAAGGTGGGTAAGAGTATTTTCGTTGAAGTAGACGTACGTTAAGCCAATTATAGCATTCAAGTCAAACGTTTCTTATTATCAAGAATCTAAATCAGAATTGTACAGGGTACCCCTAAAGTCTCTGTACTATTTCAAAAATTTATTACAAATGCATTTGATAAGATTTGATGACACCTTGAATAGTTCCCATTTTATAGCAGAGATGGCCATTCACCGCACAATTGACAGGTATTGAGTGTTACGCAGCCTACGAGTAATATACAGGTGTAGCCAATGATTTTGGGCAATGGGAGTTTTTCTATTTCCTCGTTAAACTAATGTGTAGTCTTGTGTAATTTTTAATTGGTTGTTTCCGGAAAACATTTTATTGCCTAAATAAAAACATAAATTGCTCTCACGCAATTTTCAATGACCTGCAAACTGAAAAGAAGTCATTCTCAATATCTTCAATGTTGACAACGTTTCTTCAAAACTGTTTTGATACGCTATGACATGCTGTTTACTTATTTTCAATGATATTATGATCAAAGGACCTTCACTCGTCTTCAATTAAGGCTCCAAGTTGTGCTAAATTAGTTGGCTTTTTATTGTTCACTCGATTGTTAATGACCGATCATAAATTTTCGATCGGATTCAGATCAGCCAAATTTCCAGGCCAAGGACCCAAAATCTCCATTCCATTGCCGTCAAGGAACATTTTAACCGCTCTTGCGTTGTGACAGGGAACGCTATCTTTTTGGTAAACCACCTCTTTGTCGGAAAATTGACCAGCTATCTTTGGAAACAGTGGTGGGCTTCGATCCTCAAAATATTAGTTCGATCCCGAACTTCCGATCTTGGTCAATGGCGAATTCCGAATACGATCTTCCGATCCAGCCGTCAAAAAAATTAAAGCAATCCCGAACTTCCGATTCTAATATTTTAACAGCGATCCCCGCTTTTTTAAAGCATTTTTAAAGCAATTCAAATTTAATATCTGTATACGACGTCACATATACATATACTATAACACTGGTGTAGAACGGAACAGAGATTTGAAATTAATTTTTTTTATTATTTATGTATAAAATATCATATAGCAACATGCCTAATATACTGACTGTACTAACCTCTATCCAATTTCATTACATTACATGAAACAAAGGCGACGCTATCAGTTCTTTTGTTTGAATCGCCCCGCCCTGTGTTCAGACTTCGTCTTGCTCGTTTACCTCTACCTCGCAGGCTTCTCTGAGGTAAGGAATGTTGCCCTTCCAGAAGATGAGGGCCTCGAAGTTCTCGGCAGTCAGGGTCTCTTAGGAAAGAGGATGGCCGACCTATAGCTGAACACGCGCTTGAACGAAGCTGAGCTCGGGAGCAGCGTGTTATACGGTTTTTGAAACTGCATATCAAGAAGCAACATTTTTCTCCGATACGGCCGGGATCGGACTTACATTTTGGAAGTGCGATCCTCGCACTTCCGATCTTTTCCATCGGGAGCTTCCGATCTTCAAGTTCGATCCCGATGTGGAAGATCAATCGTGATGGAAAGATCAGAAGTTCAGACTTCGGATCCGAGCGCCCACCACTGGTTGGAAGGAGATGATCTTTTATGACTTTCAGATACCAGGCCAAATTCATTGCTGTGTTTTTGGGTAAAATCGTCAGTGCTCCAGTTCCCTTACCTGAAAAGCAGCCCTAGACGTGAAGAGTGGCAGGATGCTTGACTGTTCGAACGATACACTCCTTGTTAAATCTCTCGTATTTTGTTCGTCGCACTGGGCTTTCCCGAAGGGGGCAAAAAGGGGGAACGGAGATTCATTTGAGGAAATGACTTTGCCTTATTGTTCACCAGTACAATGCTGGTACTTCCTGCAAATGTGAGCCGGTCTTTGATGTTTTTGGTCGTCTAAAGCAGTTTCATCGCAGTTTTCCTTTAAGCAAGTCCGTTGTTGAAGTGAAGAGACGATGTGGAACAGTTCGCGCTGAGGCATGGACGTCATCCCTCTCCCATTCTAGCGCAGGCTCTGAACCCCTTGCAGTTCTTTCCCGTAACGAGTAGCGCGCTAAAGCCCTATCTTGACGAACCGACGACGATCATTCTTGCCTGAGACTGTCTTCGCCACTATGGACTTTGTCTCGTTGAATTGTTTTATCAATCGCAGACAGTTGGCGATGATGCAAGTTGCTTGGCAACGATTTCCTCTTTTGATTGACCACTCTGATAGAAAAGAATGATGGTTTTCCTGATTTTTTCCGAAATTGTTATGATTTTGGATCTGATAAATGAAAACATTTTTAAAAATCTAAAAAAACATTTACACAAAATAATTGAAAATAAACATGCCACTCACCTTGCCAACTATTTTTTCATCAGTTCCAATGCTCATATCAGCTTTTCAACCAGCACACATATGTTTTCCGTATTTTAGGAAAGACAAAATTAGTAAATTCTTGAGAAAATCTACATTATTTTTTTAAGCCTCACTTCTGAGTAATTTTGCTACATTGTACGACTGTAAACGATTACGCGTAAGTATATTCTGAAATAAAGCCCTGAAATTCAAAAGTTTTTTCTCAAAATCATTATCCACACCAGTATATGCCGAACAAGCTATATATGAATCTTTTTCTTTAAAGGTGCAATCGTTCTACGATTGAAAGCTTTTTTTGATGTTCAGATAGGATGCCCTCTCTTTTCTGAAGCTGAATCGTGTGTGTCAACGCAGTCTGCGCTATGTTACTTAGTACGGTGAAACTAATTACTCACCACTTCTTTTCATTCGCAACCTAACCCTGGGCAGTTGTTCTTGTATTATCGACAGGGTATTCACGAACCCTCCTCAGTAAAATTCGATAATTTTTGTTAATAATGGCCATCCAATTAACTTCACGCAATGATTTGAGTGTTTTGTTGTTTTAGGATCACTGAATTTTTAATAACTTAAAAATTGTAAGACAATTAATCAATAAAAAAGTTTGCTTCCTACGTACTATTTTTCTATCTTAAGTTCGCTTTTACTTTGAACTTAATTGTACGAAAACTTACAATTCATATGGAAAATGAAACAAGTGAAATATTATTTCAGATATTGATGATGAGTAATGTGTGGCTCGATATGTACAGTTTTAATATGGTAAAATTTACTTTTTAATAGAGGTAAATGGATCAAATGCATTTCAAGATGCACAAAGTTGTTTTTAAATAGAGTTTATATTTTCCTACTAATGCCTTTAGAAGCGGTAGGTAATGCTTTTAGAAGCGGAAAATGTTTTTGTCCGCGATTATCAAGCCTTTGAAAGAATTTCAGTTAATAACTCGCTCAGTCATTAAAATCGTTAAATTCAGTGTGAAGGAAATTAGCTCAAAATCAGATTAATTTTAGAAAGGCTGAAACTGATTTAAATGTGCCACTTTTTACTCTAGAATCTTCGCATTTTCGATGCCGTTTTCTACTTTGCCGTTTCTCTTTCTTCTTACAATAAGTCGTTCGTTGCCATAAGCTCAAACCTCAAGCTTTTTCCCTTAAATCGTCATATTTTTTGAAAGATTGCAAAAATATTTGACTGTTAAGCGAAACTTTAACTCTGAATATAAAATTTAACATTAAATCTAAAAAACTTTGGGCTTCATAAATCTCATATAGTATATTTTCTGTTCGTTCAAATACACTAGAGTTATTAATTAATTATGATGAAGTTGAATGTATGCGAATATTTTTTACAAATGACTGTCTGACTGCTACATGCAGACTAGCGTTTTTATTATAGTACCAAACTTCAACAATTTGTGAAACACCGCCAATATTCAGAAATTTCCCATAGAACTGGTCGTATACTTTCCTCTCCTTCTCATTGAGCAATTAGAGAACATAGTCAGCAATTCAATCATCCTTTCGAAATAAATAAGTTATCTACTCTATGCACCACAAATAACGAACAAGATCTTCGTATTTTAGAATCTTCATTCATATCCACCCATGAGCTTAACCTTAGTAAATAATTGAGTGTGGACCAACTGAATATAGCTTCAACCTAATGACATATATTTTCTGTGTGTGTGTGTGTGTGTGTGCGTTGTGTGTTTGTGTACGTCTGTGTATGTGAGGTTTTCATGGGCCAATGTATGGGTTTGTAAGTAAGCCAATGAGGGTATGAGTCAGTTCTACGGCTTTGAACGATGATTAAGATCTAAGCGTTTTTATATTTTTTTTGCTTATTTTATGAATTTTTCGGTATTTTTTAAGTTTGACCTTATTTTACGTTTTAACACTGAAGATAGAATTATAATTATCTGAAAGTTTGGGTAAAAAATACAAAATAATAGAGAAGTTCATTTTTACACTGGTTCTTCTTATTACCTTCAGGCAGATACTGTGAAACAAAAAACTTTAGGCTGGGTTCAGATGGGATGTTTTATTTTTTAAGACTGGCTTATCATATAATACAGAGATTTCATCTTCGATGTAGAACAAAACCTGTGAATGATTCGCCCTCTCACAGTCAATATTTTGGCCACGAACTCGTGCTTTTGTTGTCATCTCCATGCCCTGGGCCTGGCCAGATTCCTGTCGTTACCAACGAATCTAAATCGAATATATTTTCCATGATCAGTATTCTACCGCTTCTTCTTTTCCGCTAGCAGAGCCGCACGGCACTCAATAATGTCAGAGTCTGTTTCGCTCGTTCACAATCCTGGCGATAAATTCGGAGCAAACGGAGCGAAAAGTTTTGCTCTTGAGTTGGAAATATTGCTTTGGCGTTCCGACAGGGAACGCTCTGGTAGTTCTGTGAGAGAGCTGGTAGAGGAGGCCGTCAATGCAACCAGTCTTGTGTCAATAAAACATCGACGATCAAACAGCTGCGATATGAGCTCCTCGACATGCATCGCTTTCGGTGGAGGCATCGCCCTGGAATGTGGCGTGCCAAGTCAACATTGAGACTCTCACCTCTTTGCGAACGAGTTACGCCAGTCTAATGCCAGGTACCTTCGCTTGTTGTTAGTGTGCGTGTTTCTTCCTCATTGCAGCGCGCAAATTTTAAAAAAAGTCATATATTTCTGCCTCTTTGGGGGATTCGAAATTATTCATATTCTTCAGCATTTACGTTGTGTATTTTCGTAACTATGTTGAGCAAAATAACACATGTATAGTTCGAAAAGATTTGGCTTAAATTTATAGCGAGGGTTCATTTTGTATCTGTTTGTCTAATCACCAGAATTTGAGAGTGTCTCAAAACTGCAAAATTCTGTCGTAAAAACGCGTAGAAAAAACATAGTAATATAGTCTCATGTAGCTTATTATCGAAAGTTTCTAGGTAATTATGAGCCTCGGTAAAACTAAGACCGTAATCAAATTTAAAAGGAATAGTTATTAAGCCTATGGTTGCACAATTATTCTTAGTTACTTTTAATAAGAATGTTTATAATTAAATTATTTTGCTAGACGGACTAGTCATTTTGCGATAGAACGAAAATATGAATTTTGGATTATGATGATAGTAACCTTTTTTTCACATTCGGCACCTATAAGTTCTCTTTCGTAAGACATTAAGGTCTGTTGCGTTCGAAGTAATTTGAATCAGTATATGTGAACAATATTTAAAACTCTCACTACGACACAGATGGTTCTAGACAAGCGTAGCTGCATATAAATCTAAATACAGTAGAGCTCCTACAACAGGACACCCGACACCTGAACACCAGACATGCAATTAATATTGTTAGCATTGTTTACTATGTTTTCAAGGAGGCAATGAGCGATTATACAGATCAATAATAACAATTAACGTTACATTACCTACAGAAAAATAAAGCTCAAGTTGAATACAACCGTAAAAAATTAATTTAACATGTGTTATTCCTTGGTATATTCTAACCACAAACATGATGTCTCATTTTTTACGTGAACATGCAATTCTTGTAAATTTTCCGATGTTTGTTATGTTCCTACAAACTTTACTTAGAATAATTAGTTAACGTTTCCACAAATTTTTAATTTTCATATCCTCACGCGGCTGACTTGACAACCAGAACAACTTGACATTCGGACATATGTGAGTCCGGTTGTCTGGAACTCTACTGTACTTGTAAATACAATGAGCTGACTTACAATCGTTCTTCGGTGACGCCGGATATGCCTATCAGGGGAAAAAGCTCAAAGTAAACTGCAAAAGTTAACTTTTTGATAGATCTCATTTGATGACATTTCTTTGCTGAGTTCCATTGAAAAACATGGAATTTCGTGTAACTTGATACACCTAATAATTATTTCGAATAGTTATTTTATTAAATGAATTTCATTGAAGTTACAAAAAACCCCGCAGCTCAATTTCAACTATTACCAGGTAAAGGAAAAATGTTGCTGACGAAATACCTCAAAATAGGAATAATTTTTCTTAAAGACCATTTACAAATTTGTTAGACTGATAGCTAATATATGTGCCAGGGATAACGCATTTTTTGATTGATGCATGCGCTATATTTTCCCGTTGTAGCTTTTTTCCAAAGTACAATGTTTTGTTTGAGGGAAAATAATAATAGACTGGCATGTCTGGTAAGAGCACGTAAGCTGACGTTAACTTGTAGAGAAGGCAGTAGGACACAGCTGAGATTCGATCGATACTGTAGCAGCCAGAATATAAACTTGAAAAAAGCAGTACTTGGTAGTTTATTACTTAAACATCATGAAATTAGGTTTAGGGAAACTTACAAGAAATGTAGAAAAACTCAATTCATATAAACTCTCATAGGTACTTATTGCACGGTGTAAAATATTTTTGATGAAAGATTTCAATTTTAATATAATTGAGAATTATTTCATGGCCGACAGTTGAAGAGGAATTTCGACTAAAACTCTAAGTACACTTTTTTGGAGGTATAGTTGATACGCATTTATTGTCATAGCTATAATCGAGCAAAATTGAGAAATAATCAGACAACACATACCACTTTGTCTCGAGAAGAGAAGTAAGTCATTCACGCAAATTTAAATTATAGAAGTAATTTTTAAGTGTCATTATTATTGTATGCAGGACTTAATACTTTGACTGCAACGCGCTCCACCGATGGCCAAGGAGGAGATTTTCATCATGCTGCTGAGCGATTAGAAGTCACGAACTCGATTTTCGTAAACAATTGAATCAAAATAAAGGCATGATCTTGTTAATGGTTGCTGTTTTCATCATTTCTTATAACAATTTTCTTAAAATTTGCGTTGAATATCGAACTTTAGCTATACCAATTGCGGTTCGAGTGTTAAAGTGTCGTTCATCATGTGATAAGCAGGTATAAAACATCCACAGCACTGAATGCGTAGCAGAAGACTGGAATGGAAAGCATCCGAAAATATTCTTACGAGAAAATTCAAGATTACTATTATGACTAATTTTGCTACAGCATCATTAATTTCTCGAGTGCTTAGTGAAGAGACAGGGAACATTATCTCCAGGGAAGCCATTTCTTGAAGGTTAGAAAATGTAGGAGTGCAAATTTGGTGGCCAGTTGACTTTTTCAACTCTGTCATTTCAAAGGAAAACCAAAAATTCCGTCTCGATGTCTCGACACAACATGTTCTTTGCAGAATTGTACGATAAGATCAACTACACTTCAGTGACGAATCAGGTTCAGTGTGTTCAGTTCTGATGATGAAATTTATGCAAAACCCCGAACAGCGGAAAAATCACACTCACGATGCTTTATAAACCGTGAAATTTGAAGGAGTTAGTGGGACGGTGTGGAGAGTTTCTTCAGCAAGAGTGTGCTTTATCATGCGTTTACTCGGAAGAATTAAAGTTCGGAAGAATTAATGAAGCATTAATACTCGGAAGAAGTTCTTAAACCGCCTCTTCAGCAACATGTTACGCTGAACTTATCCTTGGCCCTTGTTAACCAGCTATTTTCATGGAAGACAATGCACTTTGATACAAGGCTAGGAAAGTTACGACTTGTCTGGATGAGAAAGGGAATGCTTTGATGAGCTGATCAGCTCAAAGTACCGACCTCAATTTTATTAGAAATGCAGGAGGGAGGATCATTGGAGAATGGGCTCAGAAAATAACTTCTCAAAGTCTAGATCATTTGCATGATTTACTGAAAACAGAACGGGAGAACTGCCTAGTTTTGCAAGAAACTAATTATGTTATCTGGTCGACGATGCAGTGAAGCGAAAAGAAATAATAAAAAGTCACTAAATATTATTATAACTCTCGAAATTTTGTAATAAATCTATAATATCATTGAAATCCTAAACTTTAGCCTTAGGGACAAGTATTCGCCAATTTTTTCGAATTGAAATATTGTTTTAAAATTGTGGTGAGCTACTCAAATATGTGTCTAGCTTATAGAAATTATTCGTACATAGTATGAGTGATGTAAAATATACTTTTTTGAAAATCTCAAAATATCGTTTGGTATTGTTAAGGTAATGAACTTTTAGGTGTAGTTGTTGTTTCCGTTTTTTACACTATGGCCTCGTCTATTCATTTGTTCAACATGAGAGATATGTCGTTGATTTTTATAAAAAATAAAAAAGACGTATTGCTTAGGAGTTATTTAATTGCAATGACCGTCACCACAACAATAGCACTGGTTTAAAAAATGCTGGTCCGAGGTAAAAAGGTGAGTATGTGTTTTTCCTAATTTGGATATGCTGAACTCAAATTTAAAACTGTTTTACTTGATCCCCCTTATGTTTTAGTGGTTCCACATACTTTTTTAGTATACGGAGTACATATCAAGTATTTATTTCAGCTGTTACAACAGCTTATTACAGATAAAAGAGTAAAGATCAAGAACAACGACCGAATCCAGGTACTTGAATGACACAATCTACAAAATCATAGCACAGCAGACAGTTAGAAGTGTGA
This sequence comes from Morinoia aosen, assembly GCA_030386875.1. Taxonomy (NCBI): domain Eukaryota; kingdom Metazoa; phylum Arthropoda; class Malacostraca; order Amphipoda; family Talitridae; genus Morinoia; species Morinoia aosen. The sequence goes on along the minus strand of CM059567.1, from coordinate 85,470,172 downwards.
TTTATTGGATGATCCTTTGTATTTTACCAACGGGATATCACGCAAGAGCATCCCGCAGAAGTCTCCCATCATGGCGGGGTTCCCCTTGTCTTCGTAGGTGCTCCCCATCTTTAAAATATTTTGGTGAAAACTTTCTCCATGTTCCAAGGTTCCGAGGGAAAATGTTAAGGTGGAAGTGGAGTGACATATGGCATCCTATATCCTCACAAGTCTGTAACAACTTCTCAATACTGTATTGGTAATCTGGTACTCGAGTATTAACAAGGAAGCCACTGCCTGGCTTCAATGTTCCCATGCTCTCAGTTCCTTTACAGGTAAGAAGCTTCTCAAAGTCAGTATCTTTCAGCACTTCTAGGATCTGAGGTCCGACGAAGATGCCCTCCTTGACCTTATCAGCACTGAGACGGAACAGAGTACACAAGTGTTGGAAAACAGCACCATTTTTGTCCATGGTCTTCACAAAATTCTTCATCAAACCAAGCTTGATATAAAGAAGATGAAGAAGCACCTTTTTCGGGTCCACCAGAGGATTCCCTTTGATACTGTGTTCACCAGGAACGAAAGTGCTCCTAAACTCCCAGTCTACCTACTTGTAGTGCTTGGACTGTCCCAAAGACAGAGAATGCAACAGTACTTTGTGAAGCCCGCTTGCATACCCATAAGGAGCTTAATGATCTTGAGGTCCCCCTAGAGACTCCAATGGTTCTGGTTGTACTTGACAGCTTCAAAAAGAAGTTCCATATTGTCATATGAATCCTTTCGATGGGCAGAGTGGACTATGGGAGTGATGAGGGAATTTATTCCCGCTGTGCAGAAGCACAACCTTCAGACTTCGCTTGGAAAAGTCGATGAAAACACTCAAGTTTTAAGGGTGGTGTGGCAAACCAAGGAAGATGGACAAACCAGGTACATTTGTGCAGTGGCACAACTTGTTTTCCATGACGAAAAATGAAACAATGTCTTTGTTAAATGTTTAAAACTGGTGATCCTCACACCTTCCTGGACTAGGTTTCACTGCGCCGAAAAGCCAGGAGCTCTGACCGCTGTTTCGACAGATACAAATCACGACTAAGGTCAATCAGGTCTTCCTAAATAAACAGAGGCGTTATCTTCAGAAGAGATCGTCTTGGCAGAATCTTCCCCCGAAGGTATATCTTCATCAAATGAGGGAAAAGGATCCTTTTTCACTGCAGTGTTGGGACAAGAAGATCATCTGAATGGGGAATAGGTCTCATAACAGGGGGAAGGTTGCGATATTTTTTCTAGAAGAAACACTGAAATTAGTTATATTTATCAGACACAGATAACAATCATCTGCATGGCTATGTGGCTCTTTCCAGTCCATCCAGAAAGCAAAGTTGAAAGCCGCTTTCTTACCGTAAAACCATGCAGTTAGTCCATTGTAGCATGGGTACAACAGATGTGTGAAGCCCAAGATTGTTTTTGGTCCTGACCTCCAATTTTACAGCCAAAATAATACATGTAAACAGTTCTGAGGAGGGAAGTGATTGTTCGGCGCTGTGTAAATGTCGTGAAGTCCCCACACATGCAGCAGAGATAAGCCTTGTTGACGCTACCTCGTTGTTTTGACGAGTCTGAAACCATTGGAGAGGTTCGCATCAGCTTATAAACACATCTTGAAAATGAAGTAGAAATTGATCATATATGAGACGACCATAGTTACGTGAATTGCTGAAATTCTTTATATAAATACATATTCAAATTATTGCGAAACACTATTGCCGAGCGACACCAACCTCCGGCTCTCACTGCCAGTACGATGCTAGTGTATCCAGTTGCATGTCAAGTTTGGCAGTCGTTTTTTTATTAGAATAGGACATGAATTCTTATAACAAGAAAACAATCTCTACATTTTATAAGACACAAACAAAAAACACAGGAACCTAAATGGGACATACGTCGGAAGGCATGAATACGCCTTTACAGTGCTGTACGTGCATAAAATGTACTGTAAATAGAGCTAAAAAACTAAAGGTGGTCAATGAAAACGGACATCGAGTCTGAAATCAGCACCCTCATATTAGGTTATAACAGCCATTTCTGTGGTTGCCTCAATTTCTCAGTAAACCAAAAATCAGTAGTGTAATTAGATTACACTACCTCAGTAGTGTAATTAGATTACACTACCTCAGTAGTGTAATTAGATTACACCAGCTCAGTAGTGTAATTAGATTACACTACCTCAGTAGTGTAATTAGAGCATTAAAAAAACTCATCTCGGTACAAAAATGAACGACATTTCTTTGTTACTCAGGGAAAGTTATACTGACTTCAATTCATATGAAAATATCAGACGTATTTCAATTGATGCACCGATACCATTAACTATATGACTACTTTTGGCCAGAATCACAATAATTATTGTAAACATGAAAAATAGTAGGTTGCCACATTGAAGAATCAATCAATACTAGATATCTAGCGCACTATTAATCGATGTGCTTTGAACGCATGTCTGCAGCGGGTGAGGTCACAGCGCTGAGGGCTAACAATAAAAAATTCGGTATTAATTTCAACTTTTTTTCATGTCAACGTTTGTGTCTTTAGAATTTTGGACTGTTCTAAGTCATGCTATAAACAGCATACAAAACATGGCATCATAAAAAATTCTGATCTTACTCTAGCTTTCTTTAGACTAACGTACACCTTGATTGCACAGACGTGACAAAATTATTTTTTATACGAAACCAAAATTGATCATATGATTGAGTCACTTTCTATCGGCAAAAACGGATTACGACAACCCAGTGAAGAAATATAACAATTTTAAGACCGTACAATTATTGCGAAGAACAACCCAAAATGTTTGGAGCCCGCATCATCAAATCAAAAGTAAATACACTCCGTTTGTTTAAAATAGGTTTCATTGTTGTTCAAAGAAGTTTTATTGTGACTAAGGCCTCGAGGAACGGTGTCCACAGCACCAATTGAACAATGGCGTCATTCAACTCTGGTGGTTAATAAATGAGCTCTCCGCAGTTCATGATTGTACTTCGCTAATTAGCAATAATTGCATGTCTGAACAGGGTTTGAAGCATATCCGCCACCTTAGCACGAATCAAGCCGCTCTAGTACGAATGTGCCTGCCTGAGCGACCCTGCGCAGTCATGGAGTGAAACCTCCTTGACGATCAGAGGTGGATGAACCACGCAAATCTATGATTCGTTTCTCATGATTCAATGAGCATGCGTCAGTTTGCTTTCGTTCATAATTTTTTGGGCTTTCGCTCTTCGTGTTATCTTTTGTTCATGTTAAAGTTGTTCATGCTAACAATATAAGCTATTTTAACCGTTATTCATGATTTTGAGTCTTTATCCTACTGATTCCACGCGATGTTTTCTTGTTGTTTCAGTGATCAGTTAATTACCCTAATTTATTGTGTCTTACGCACATTTCAACTTTTGTTTTCGTAGTGCGTACTAACAGTATTCTGTGCAAATTAAAGACCCCTGACCTTTGTTCTGATAATATTTTCAGAATTGTTTTGATAAATTCGAGCGTCATAACAAGCTGCCTGTTAGCATCAGACTTTTCATTGGGTAGAAATTGACCCTCCCGATCAATATTTATTACTGCCTCAAGATGGAATGAATTGCTGCCTTAACTTTCAGACTCAAGAATTTTTTATATTTATATCTATTTATAGTGTTTTTACTATGTACATTTGCTAATCTATTGCTTGAGGCTCCTCGACGGCTTTCAAAGTTTACTTGAATCAAAGTGTTGTTAATAATTTTTTATTAATGATTTTTAACCCAGCTCATTACGTCTCAGAAAAAATTTAATTTTACAATTAATTAAACAAAGGTGTGTGTGAAAGCACTTTCTTTACTACCCGCATATTGAGGCGACTTACAGAGACCCAAAGGTAAAATTTGCAAAAGCTTACCGAATGGAAACGGTATTTTTCTTCAGAATTGATTATATATGTACTTTATGAACAATTTTTTGATAATTTTAAAAATTTTATCTGTCGTAGGACAGAAAATCGAACCCAATTTCAGACTCCAATTTTTATAATAATAACTTTTGACGTGACAACCCTTTTTCATAGGAAATAATGATGAAATTAAAACGTCCAGTCCACACTTTTATGCCACAACTAATGCGATTCACAATGTGACTGTCGGTTCTGAATAATTGTCCAGTAATGATATTTTTTAATGGAATTATAACTTATTTTACATGAAAAAATGTTTAGTGGCCGTATTAACCCTATTTTCAGCAAAACGATATTTCATGCCAGCTTCGAACCAAGTTTCAACACAGTTTATGGCTTATGTACTCAGTTTGTTTCATTTTGCTCAGTTTGTTTCATTCAGCATTTGCCCAGAATTTCTCCAACTCAGGTGTTATTCTAAATCATATTATCACGCACAAACAAGCCAATTCCAATAAAAAAATTATTTTCAAGGCAGTCAAGTTTTTCCATATTAAGTCAGACACTGTCTGTTGGTGAATTCTTCTGAATTTCATTTTGTTAGCGTTCACTGATAGAACAAAAATCGAAAACAAGCTTCTAGTCCTGAGAAATTATTTCACTTCAATAGAATTGATCACAAGTGATCAATGGTGAAAGACAAAGAATCAGCAGTAGCAAGAATCGGCTACTGCGCAGCCTGACAAGAAAAAAAAGAAGAAAAACTCCGCTTATAGAACGTATGCCTGAGAGCGAGTTCCCAGGAATGCCAAAGAGACGTCGATTGACCGGAAAGTTTTGTCGTAAACAAGATGCTCTGCTCTACACTTTTCAAAGTTCCTTACATTAAATTTAGTGCATCTATGTTTCAGCATACTTTTCTAGATAATTTCGACTGTTATACAATTTCATATCATGCCCTTCGTCTCACTCGCAGTCAATATTCTAACACAAGCCGAGGGCTCAGTATCCTATGTCCAAACGCCAAATTGTTACCACAGTCCAAATGACTTCTTGCCTTTGTACCGTATTTTTTTAGCAAAGCAGAACTACTAGAGCTCTATAGTTCTCAGTAAACTTTTCACGAGTGAGTCTTCCAATAACTTTGATTCGCTACCTTGTCTGACTACCTGAAGCGTGAAATTAAGTTAGAATACATCCTTTCAAATTCAGCTCCATCAATTCAGAGTAACAGAAGCCGACACAAAGGATCCTTTATTTCAGCAAAATTGAATCATATTGTCCATTAATATGGTTTTTTTCAAACGTCTTATATGATGATGGTCAAACTGTATTACAGTCACCAGTAGTCTCAAGGGCACTCATGTCAATCACCAGTGTAAGAACGGAAGTTGATACTACATTTTTTCTTTTTCGCAACGACAAAACGCCCAGATGTCGCAACGCTGGATTTTACACCCACTGACTTCATATTCGAAGAACGATAAATAGCCTCAGTGTCCCTCATGAAACTGAAATTGAAAGACATCCTTTTTATGATACGTTCCAGTAGCTTCGCTGCTAAACAAAATTATCGAGAAAAAAAATCATTCACAAAATACCATTGGTATAAGTCCTAAATTATGTACTTATAAAAAAATACAGTCTGTCCGTCTGTTTTGTTTTTGCTGATATAAACAGATGCATACACTATAGTGTTTTCGTTCACTAGTCCAGAAATGGTCCGAAACGAAAGGTCAATTTGTTAACTACTTTTGAGCATTGTTTTTGTAGTTGTATCAAAGTGGCGGAGGGGCAGAGTAGTAATTTTTTTGCTACTCTGAAACATTGTGTTTGCTTTTGTTTCAAAGTAGAGAAGAAATTACTACTTTGGAGATTGCGTTGATGATACATCACAATGAAGCAAACGGCCGTAAACGTTGCCGAGCACGTCTAAACTAATAGGGATCTTTTTCATTTATACCGGGTGTTGTGCAATTCGATGTACATACTTTAACCATGTACAGAAAACCGCTAAATGAAAGGACTTTCACGAGTGACAAAAACTTAGACAGTTTTAAATAAAATGATATTCGTGAGTGACAAAAACCTGAAAACTCTTTCGTTTTCGAGAAATGATACCCTGAAATAATTTTAGATTCCCGTAGGAATAGGCTAAAGCGCGGGCAAACAGCCTGCCCAAAAAGTTAGATTTTACTCCTTGGCTACATTGTAAGCCTATTCCTACGAGAATCTTAAATTATTTCAGGTCGTCATTCCTCGAAAACGAAGGAGTTTTCAGGTTTTTGTCACTCACGAATATCATTTTATTTAGCGTTTTTTTTTGTATATGGTTAAAATATGCTCATCGAATGACGCAACACCCTGTTTATCAGTGGTGGCACTTACTAAAAATGAACCAACTACGCAAGTGCTAATCCTTGTACCAAACATCATTGTATCTCCACTTCAGACCACATCTCTGCTCATCCGTACGTGCAAGTTTCCATCATTTTCAGTCGTTTTGCGGGACTTTCCTATGAAATTCCCTAGCGCATATTCTCTAGTTGCATGTTCGAGAATATACGCTACAATTTGTTTACATTCATTTTCGAGCTAACGCAGATATTCTTGAAAGTTTTTTAGTTTTCACCCCAATTAATGTAATTTTATTGTATTTCAAAGCTTTGTTTAAGATGTGTTGAACGAGAACAAACTGGAATGTAAAAAAGTTTATATCGTACAGTACCAAAAAAGTTAATGACGTATATGTTTGAAATTTTCTCATCACTGAATAAATTACTTTATCATTTGTTTAGCCAGCAACTGCAAATCTTGAGATTGAATTCATCTTCTCCATTTTCTCAAGTAGTTATATTGTTATCAAAAAGTTTTTCGTAACCAAAAATTCCCTCATACATGAAAAATTACATTTTCGACGAATAACGTTGGGTAGAAATGTTATCGACCCTCTGCATGAGATAAAAAATCAACAGAATCATGTGGAGGAAAATGCATAAATTTGTGAACAAAATATGTATTCTTAAAATCATCCGATACTGCGTGACTAAATGAGAAGTAAGCCAGCGCAAACTCCCGCTAAATGCTACGCCGTTGTCTGGGATGTTTCTCAAATAAATAAACAGTGAGGCCGTCGCCGTTATTTGCTTGAAACTTTTTAGAGGGAGCATTTTGCTTCAGCACTAAAAAAGAACATCAAAGGAATACCGAGAAAAACACGCAAAGCTGCTTTCACGCCAGGTTTTATCCAGAATCAAAAGTGGAAACCTCCGAAATGTGTTACATTTTAAATAAATGCTAAAATAATTTGTTGAAGTAATTATTTAGAAATTGATTTGTTAGCGTGAAAGTTATGTTCAGTATGTTTTGCGAATTATTTCAAGATATACTAGTGATCGTTTAGTCATTTTCAGCACGTATTAAAGGACAAATCAAATGTTGCTGAAGAAATTCACGATCCGAAGGTTATTCACAAAATGTTATACACTGAAAATTCGCTTCTACAATGATATAAAAAAAGTTGTATATGAATGAATACGTGCGAGTATTTGTAAAGACCTATGACCCTAGACGAATCTAATAATGTCTTTGTTGAAAAATATGTAGGTACACTACTGATTTTTTTACAATATAAATTATAAACATCGCACCAATTTCAGTTACTGCTTCCACACTATCATAAGCTTGATTAGAATCAAACTGAAAACAGTGACTTACAGAGTTGCAGTGTCTATCGAACCTTCATCTGCACTTCATTTGTAATTGTCTAACGCATTGAGATCGTGAGAGTTAGTTTCCTCATAAAATGACTGGATATAGCCATAGATTTATTTGTTCCTTTGATCAGCCCCACATGTTGGTATTATAATCTGCTATGCCACATGAATTGTACTTTATTATGTACGTACCTTATCTTTTCTGGCCGAGCCAATTGAGAGAATCTCATAAGTGTACTGCGTTTGCTGTATACATTGAAAAAAATTGAAGCATTGCTTTTTTCGAATTTTTTTCAACAAACAAAACTAGAGAATCGTTCACATCTTCGGCCTAACTCTTTGTCAACTTTATGCACGTGCAGAAGCACTTGTGAGATTGCAATTCTGAATTCTGGCTTCCAAAGTTCATTTATCATTTTATCGATATACATGTAAGATTAGAAATTTCCTTATCACGATGAGCAAAATAATTAATGTTGAATTTCGCGAAAACTTGTAAACAATTTACACGGTCTCTCTAAGTTCGGCCTGTACGGTCCGAATTTAGTTCAGATATTTTCCCTATTATTTTATACATGCGAACAAATTATATCATCTGTCCAACATATCCAAACGACTGTAGTAAACACTCTCGCCAGAACTCAGTCCATGTATTATTTCTGACCGTGAAGTTCTGAAAGGAAAAGTTAACTTAACAACTCAGAGCAGGCGTCGTTATTCTTGTTCCAAAATCGACATTGCACGGAGTTCCCAATTCGAAGAGCAAATAGCAAATAACTTGTACGCCGTGAATCGAATTTATCGTAATAAATGTTATATTCAAGTTATAATAATTACATTCTTTTAGTTATGTCAAGAAAAAACATATAACTCAAAAATTTGCAACCACGTATATGCATTACAACTGAACGAAGACAGTAGACAGAAGCAACAGGAATGTGTGGCTTGGTGGAAACATGTAATATATTTTTCTACGAGTGCGCAATGTGAATAGAACAAAAGTATTCATATACATGTATAATAGTTCCAATAATAAATTCTGCGTAAAATAACACTGAAGTTATAAATCAATTACAAGCTTGAATGAATGGCTAGATCAATCACAATAAAACCTTAAATCAGTAAGAAGCTCAAGTGTCGCCAGCTCTAACATTATCACACAGCTTATTTACGATAACGTTAGATATCCGCCAAAATAATGTACGGTTTATTAAATATTTGCTGTAGAGTATCCTTATAGAGATATTGGTTACCACTCATTGAGACTCGAACTTGCTGAGAGAAAACAGCTTACATCACTCAGCGCCATTGCATCATATTCGAGGCGTCCAATCCCGACTCTTTTCGCGGTAACATCTTTTTTCTGATTCTTTTTCCGTTTTTAGTAGAATTTCGTTCACTCATATTCACACAGATGCCCTAGACAAACTATCAAAACATCTTGAAAATTAATTCTTGAGAAGGGTCACCAAAGGAGTAAAACTATATGCGGCAGCCGTGATTTTACTGAGCAAAGGTGCAAATAGTAAAAATGAATAGAACATTAAATGTATAGCTCGGCCGGCACGGTCCGCCCCGATGACGTAGCGGTGGGAGCCCGGAGTTTAGCAACGGGCCAGCGCGGTTACCCTCCGCACTCCTCCAGCTCGCTTCAAGAAGTCTGAGCCAGTACTCGTACTTTTAAAAGAAAACATAATTTTAAGAATGAATTTTTGTACCTTGCCGGGAAACTAAAACGTCATGCTGAAGCGGCTCATAAAGCTTTAGGAGAGATTTAAGATTACTTTATTTTACGAGCCTGCAGCAGCCAAACAATATTAGCCCAAACGATGGCATTTAGCTAACCAGCTAAACTGGTAACTAGGCTACAAAAGCGCTTAAGCCTATTTGAGCCTAAAGTTTATAGTTATGTACGGCTCAGACAAAAATATAATTTATAATATCCGTTCGCACTGGCAATTATTAAAAATATTCGACGCGCTGAGATGGAAAGAGAGCACCGCACTGAAATTGCTTCCCAACTCACCATAAAGGACGTGCTTAGAAGGCCGTTCCTCCGTGCAGTAGAGCTCAAGAGACGCGCGCCGCGCGAGGAGTGCATCAGAGCCACCGCAGCGCCCCACTGCGTGAGGCGAAGACAGAAAAGCGCAGAGTCGCTGCCGGAACTTCCCCATGCCGCGCCGGGCCACGAGAGCGCAGAGCTGCCCCGGCTCCAATCTTCGGTTTGTAGCTTCACAACAAGCTTACATATTCATAAATAAGTTCATTTTCTCAAATCCGTTGACATCTCATTTCTTCATAGAATAATAAACAAAAATAGAATCTTGAATGAAAATGTCTTGAATTTAGGTCCCAGGTAAACGACGATGATATCCCGAAACCAAGCAGAGCTGATGGCGCCTCCTTTCCTGGAGACCGAGTGCTGAAAGCCTGCTGAATCTGGTATTTTGTGGTAGAGCTCATTTGCGTTCTTAATCTGCAGGTGACTCAAGAAGAAGAGCGGTAATCAAGAACAGCAAATGTGTCAGGGTTAGGCTTGTTGGTAGACAAGCCCAGCACAGGCGTTAACTCTTTCCATAGTGGGTTTAAATTTTACTATTGAAATTAGATTTTGTTGTAATTGGTGTCACAAAAATTAAACGCACAATTTGCCTATGGCTCGTTTTAATCTACAAAATATTACTCACGCCTTCTTCTGGAGCGGACTGTTGCACCTGACAAGATGAAGCACAACCGTGTAGACATGGAATCTGTTAATGCATTAAAAGAACCCGCCTACACTGAACATAAACACCGATTAGCTTGTGCAGAATCAAATGTACTCATCATTACATGCTTTATCTACTATTTCAACAAATTGTGATACGAATACATTCGAACTGCAGTGACAAGTTTGCAAAGAAAACGCCGCGTTTGACACACGACTGCATTGGACCCTTTCCTGTCTATATGTCCTGCTCGCATCTTATTTTACACAAGCTCGCAAGACTTGCGTAAAGTAGTACTGCGTTCTGTGATATCTAACTCTGCCAAGACGTCAGTCACGACAAGAGAAATTTCGCTGGGGCAAACGAAGGCTCATGAAAAATGAGAAGAAATTTATTTAAATTTGGAGAGATGTCCGGGGACGAGACGCGTATGATACAAGTAAAACTGCAAGCAATGAGTAATTTAAATATTTTAGCGACGACCCTTGAAATACTGCAGAGCCACACAGCTCATGAGCTCGCATAGCGGAATATGTTCTCGAAGATTTACGCGGAGCTTCGAAAAAAATGCTTGAGGCACAGAGCCAGCCGCGTAAGCACTTCAAGAACAAAGAAGAGTCGCAATTCAATTGTCACAATCTCTAAGACTATCTGAGTGCTAAGCTTCTGAATTCCAGTGAGCTCGAAGCCTCCTGCAAAGGCATTATAAATCAGTCAATTTTTTTTTGCTGGACCCAAACTGCCTTTAATTTAACAGCAATTTCCCGGTATTTGACTACACTCTTTTCGCACAAAAACTTGATAAATAAATGGTTTGGCGTCACACACTTGATTAAACTCGTAAAATCGTTTTTAACTCGGTGCAACTGCTGCATTTCCTGTGTTCACTCTGCATTCATTATATCTCTGAAGGGCGCAGAAAAACAATATTTTAAAGGATTTTCAAACAAAGTTTTTTTTAAAAGATTAGGATAAGCTTCTCAATGCATTTATTTACTTTACATTTACTTTGTGTGCGCTCCGTATGAAAGTTTTCACATTTATCAGAAAAATTCCAAACTCACTGTGCATTCGCTTCAAAGTCTTTACCCGATTTTTTTATGTTATGAAAATAGAAAATGAACACTAGAGATTTCTCCATAATATCACAAGACCGCTTTTCTGATGCACGCAAAAGCGTTCACTCTCTCAATCACTGAAGTATAAAATAAACAGAAGTATATTTCTGCGAATACGTTTAAGAAAAGTGCGTTTCTTAAACTTCAGAATATGGGGCCTATACTTTCACTCTTTGCTTGATGTAAAAAATTACAGACGTTTTAAATTATATGAGTTGCCATGTACCTCAGAACTACAGTACAATCTTACAAAACCTCTTTTTAAGCTAGAAAAGATTTTGGCTTCCGCTAGCGATATATCTCACCTTTCCTTATCCTTCATGAGGTGCGTCAAACAGTATCGGTGCTTTTCGGAATCACACGGTCTCTTGGTGATAATTATACTGTTCTGTCATTTGCTTTGAATTAATATTTCCATTTCATTTTAGATGTCTTATTATTCAACCACGTGAATCTGTTTCGTACTCATATGCCTTTCATACATTTAATTGATCTTGCTTTTTTATCGCAAAATTCTCGTTTTGTAGCATTTTTGCACATTAATTCTGAGTTATTCTATTTTACACTCAAAGCACTTTTCAATTAAGGACTTACTCTTTCATTGGTCTCATCCATCGCATGTCATGACCACAAGCCAGTTTAACAATATGGACTTCTTTAGTTTTTGCCCTTAACATCTATTAAAGTTGCTCACAAAGCAAAATTTGCCGTCTCACTTCTACTTCGTTACTTCCATTTTTAGTTTTCTATAACCTTCTCTGGCTGCTGCATCTCTTTCATCCTCATTCTTGCTCGCTGAACTATACATGAACCATCCTTTTCAATTTTCTTTTCGCACTTCTCACTTTCTTTCCTCCTCCATTGCATTACTACTGGAACACTTTCTCCTTTCCTACCTCTAACCACTCAACTTGCCCTTTTTCACTCTTAGATGTAAACCATGACATATTTCTCATTTTTTTTAGTTTTCAGCCTCTAGCCAGTGCTTTCGTTTTAACAAGAAATTGGTCACAAATTGCTTCCGCTTTGTCACATGAAGTCTTACGGGACTCCAAACGACTTAAAATTTTCTTCTTCAACTACAATAGTAGAACGCTTCTACAAAAAATCATCTATTTGGTCTACCGCTGTACATACCCGACATAATCTTTACTTTTGAACCAGTGAAAGAAAAATTTTACTCATGGATGATGCCGTTTATTCAGTGTTAATTTAAAAGTAGAATCAATACAGCAGCCCTCATAATTCGCGGAGAAAAGCGTGTATCATTCATATTCACACAACTCCCTCTTCAGTGAGCATCACTAGGGTAATGAAAAGAGTAAAATGTCTGTAGAATGAGTTTTTTACGATTAGTAGTGAAATGTTTGCGGAGAATAAATGATGAAATTATTTATTAATGCTGACATTTACAAAGCTGAAAAAAATTTCAAAGGACAAAATTTACTCAAAACGGGGGAGATTCTTGCGTGGAGACAGAGAAAACAAATCAATTTTAACTGATAAAATCAACTTAAATTGTTGTTGACCCGTACGTACATCAATGGCGTGTTCTAGAAACATTCAATCTTAATATAAGCGCTAAGCTGTGTAAGTTTTCGGTCCAGGATGACATATTTTTTTCTGTGCTCTCAGACATACTTGTTAACATATTTCCCAGAAAAACTGGAATTATTCCCATCAAGTCATGCATGTTTAGCTTTGTACTAATTAAATTCATTAGAGAGAGAACAAATTAATATAAATTAATGGAGTGAAAAATATCGTATGCACTTACCAAACGAGAGTGATTCATGCAAATTGATACTCGTCTTTGTTATAACACATTCTATCAAAAAATATCTACGTTTTAAATCATGCTCCTTCTCCTCTAGGACTATGAAAAAAATATAGGATCGTTCAGCGGGATATCGCACGCAACATCATGTTGCGCTCTGTAATCTTTTCCGTGAGAATAAGAAACCCACTCTGCCTTTTGTGTCACCAAATCACGGTCGGTTAGGAAACGTAGAGCACCGTGAGATGCCTCCAGAAATCGCTTCTCCCACACGAAAGAAACGGAAAGTCTACATTCTCACGTGCAAAGTGTGATCGCTTCTGTATTTTTGGTCTGTAACTTGCTCTGTATGACCAATACCTTCCTGATAAAAGAGCTCTTAGTACGGCGTTCGAATAGTAGGGTCTTTTTTCCAGGCTCTGATAGCGGGTCATAAATTCTTGGTTTGATCGGATCCTGGAAACTAAACGAATGATTCACACTCATTCCTAGAGCTTAAAAGTCTTCGGAATATTTCAACGCCCGTATGGATTTCAGCGTACTCGCGACATATTATGGATGAAAAAATTCGTTCCTAGTAAAAAAACTTTAAACGAGTGCTTATTCAAAACCATTAAATATAATTATACTAAGTATGATTCAGCGCAAAACAACTCGGTGTTTGTGACTCTAAAACAACTTGGTCTTTGTGTCTCTAAAATAACTCGGTCCTTGTGACTCTAAAACTACTCCGTCCTTGTGTCTCTAAAACAACTCGGTCTTTGAGACTCTAAAACTACTCGTCCTTGTGACTCTAAAACAACTCAGTCCTTGTGACTTCAAAACAACTCGGTCTTTGTGACTCTTAAACTATTTTCACTATCATACTACCCGTGGCTCTACGGTGCCCTCATGAAATCAGAAGTGATTAGGCACTATTTCAAGGTGAGCCGGTGGTGATATGAGGTTTCGAATACATGCGAAATGTGAAGAGGTTCTATTTTCTGTTTTGGCTTTTTGTTCTCCCTCAGAATCCTGTTGTGAGCGTGATCGGGATGGGATGCTCCTTTAATTAAGAGGCCAACTTGTTCGGTTTACTTAGCCTAACTCTTCTCCAGCGTGTGTTTCATCTCCGAATTTAGTTTTTTGGATGCTGGGTATTGCCTAGGTTCGTACCTGAATATTAATGAAACACTCTAGAATGAGATCTAAGTGTTATATGATCTGACGCGGTGGTACCTCATTTAGTCACAAATTCATTCCTCCTTACTAAACTGCAGTTCTGCGTTAAGCTGGGAGGGACTGGAACTATAATGGCTTCCAGTTCTCTTTGGTAAACGTCAGGACGTTGGAAAATCAGCCCTGAAAATTCGTTGGGTCTGCTGGCCCCATGAAGATTATTTAATTCTGTGAATTCTCCCAACTGGGAGCTTATCATTGACAGTTTGCGGTGTTATAAAAGTTTAATATATTGAAAGTTTTGAGTTCTTCATGTGCGTCATTTCCTGTGTTCCGGTTGAAAATCCCACAAGCTACTGACCAAATACGGTGACCAGCGTTTGAAAAAGTTTCACATTTTTTGGGGTAACTTTTATATTAATTAGATCCACCCACACAATGCCTACATGTTGTTAGCAGTAGATAGAGGAAAAAATCAAGCCCCTTTATTGAAGATCTTTCACACACCAAGGTTACAAAATCATATTGCATGCCATTAATTTCGCGAATGAGTTTAGCGACGCACAAGAATTTCAAAAACGTTTTTATTCTAGATGAACCAAAATACTCAAGCACTGTCATCGTTTCATGTTTGACTCGTGCTTTTGTTAATAGTTTCCTTACTTAAACGACAAAGAGTCATTCTTAAGCCATACTTTTGCAAAGTTAAGAGGCTAAGTTTCAAGCTTGAGGGCTCTAGCAGGACTGGGGTAAGCTGATTACGTTCAAAGTTTTGAAAAGAGCGTTCGCAGCACAGCCGCAAGTGGGAGCACACAGCTCCGGGGAAGTACGAGTATAACAGAAAAGCATCGAAGTCTTATGTGAAACTTACAAACGAGCTACAGCGGTCTGATAGCAAAAAGAATCTTGGGCAAATGAAAGGAGGTACTTAAATTTTAGTCAAGATTCAAGATCACATACTGAATCATTGAAGAAAGTAGGAAAGTTAGAGCCGGAAAGAAACGCACGAAGATGATTACGGAGAAAGTTATGGAAAAATTGTCCCAGTTGCTTGTGTTAAATAAACGCATGCACAGGAAATAATGGGTGACGGCACATCACGTTCCCTTATTCTCTTTGGCTGTAGAAAACCTGAATTTGGAGGCCGTTTGAGGAGTTCGTGCAGAGGCTCTCGGTAGCCGTTTTTGTTGCGAGAGAGGTAAGCTGGCCTGCGGTGCTGCAGTTCTGAACGCTGAAATTGAAAAACAATGTGCAGAAGTATTTCACCTGAAGTAAAGAGTAAAAACATATAAATGCATTCGTGTGTATACTCTTTGTAGATCTGATAAGCGTGCTTCATGTGATGCTTCGTGCGACTGTTGTTAATGAATTGGATTAGTGAAATTTGAATGTGCAATAATTTAATGAAATAAATGAACTTTCATACCTACGATAGGACTTGCGTCTCTTTATTTTAGGTTTCGAGTGCAGGTTTATTGAAGCTACAGGCGTCAGTAACAAGTACACTGATCACGACCTTATCTAAGGTTGTGAAAATTCAATTTGTTTTGTAAATTGTGAAAGGTGTTTTCGAAGTTCTTCTCAAGCCCATAGAGAATAATTGAGAATCAAATAAAGTGGTTTAAAATTTTTCAGAGATTGAATAACTTGTATGATTGTATAATCAATATGTCATTTGAGTAATGGAAAGTTCAAGTGATTTAGAAAAAGGCAAAAGTGCCACGCCATTTCAAGGGGATCAACTTTTTTGTAGCTCGAACTGAACAATGCTTAAGGAAAATTCTCAGCAGGGAGCTTGCAGACAGTATCATTGTTTGCATATGGTTTGGAACTAAGAGGATTTTCTAGAACTGAATTACTCTTCACGGGTGTAGTTGTAAAACAAGATTTAAGCTTCCGGGCTTGGTGTATTCAAAATAGAAATTAAATACTTTAAAATCACAGTGTTCGCTGTTCATTGCCGGCGATATTTAACACGTGAACATTTTTCAAATCTATTTACCTTAATCAGCTTTTAGAGTGAGATGAAAAAATATGATAGTATGATGGTTCTGTGATATCGATCTACCTTGCATTATGCAAATCGTTTGTTCACCATGAAGGAAATTAGTGCGCTGCACTCAGTAGGAATATTTATGAACGTTTCATTTACAAAGAATAGACATTATGAAACCAGGAATGTATAGTATTTTGTTTGTCATTGAACTGATCATACCCGTTTTCACTTAAAGTGAAACGTAAATTCACACAAATATTTCTATCGAAATTTGTAATTCGTAAAATGCCACTTTTTTGCCTTTCCTGCTGTGCTAAAATCCACTTTTTCTTTCGTAAAATACCAATTTCAGCTTATTCGTCTTTTCAGCTTAAGGGATTTTTCTATCACAGCAATTAGACTTTAAAAATTTGAATTTCAAGATCATGAAATATTGACAAGGCAGAGAGGAACCATTGAAATTTTTGGGTATAATTGAGTGTCTGAATACATTGTCACATTGAAAAGGCCATTCATACGAGGCCTGTCGAAAAAGTATCCGACCTTTGGCCAGAAAAAATACTTCAACAACCTGACGGGGTTGGGACCCTAATCCCCTTCAAAGTAGGCTCCTTGTGCTTCCACACACTTAGCCCACCGATCCTTCCACTGCCGGAAACACCTCTGGAAGTCTTCTTTTGGAATGGTGTTCAGCTCTGTCGTCGCGTTCCGCATTATCTCTTCTCTACTCTCAAAACGGGATCCTTTCAGTGGTGTCTTCAATTTTGGAAACAACCAGAAGTCGCAAGGAGCCAGGTCTGGAGAGTAGGGAGGTTGGCGAACGGTCGTAATTCCATGTTTGGCCAAGAAATTGCGGATCAAATGGGATGAATGTGCGGGCGCGTTGTCGTGATGCAAGTGCCAGTTGTTCGCAGTCCACATGTCTGGTCTTTTGCGCCGAACTGCATCACGAAGTCGCCGGAGAACATCCTGATAGTACTCCTTTGTCACTGTTTGTCCTTCCGGTGCGTATTCGTGATGCACAATTCCACGGACATCAAAGAAAACAGTCAGCATCACCTTGATTTTGCTTCGCACCTGCCGCGCTTTCTTCGGCCTTGGAGACTCGGGATGCTTCCATTGGGATGACTGTCTTTTTGTTTCTGGGTTTTGTGTTACACCCATAGCATCTTCCCCAAACACCTGCTGAATCTTACGAATTGTTTCAATTTGAGAATCACCAAGCTTTTGACAAAATTTGATGCAGTGTCTTTGCTCAATTCGTTCAGTCATCTTGCAAGAAAACTAAATCCGACAAACACTTAGAACAGCACCTTACTTGGCGACCACCAGCCAGTGACTGGCCCAAGTGAATGCGGTGAAAAAAGTCAAGCATGCGCATTAAGATTCCTCCTTCCACCGTGCACAGTGGCGCCGCCTTAGAATCACTACTTTGCGCGGGAAAAATTAAGGTCGGATACTTTTTCGACAGGCCTCGTATACATGTGACAGGAATTATTAAGACTCAGGAAATAATTTTCGCCCAAATCTTTCCTTTTCATCATCCACGCATTCTACAGATATAGACCGACCGGGGTTGAAAATTTGGCCGGGGCCGGGATCAACAAATTTGTCATGGCCGGGGCCGAGGGCGCTTGTGTCAAAAGCTTGCCTCTGCCCCCCTTCCATCATGATCACCTGTGCTGCATGCCAGATACCGCCAGATCTTGCATACACTTGCGATGCATGCCAGAAACCGCCAATAACCACTGTATTGTGTTCTCTTATTTCCCTTATACTGTAAATTCTATATAAAAAGTGTTTACGACAGTCGAATATTAGGAAACACGTCTGGCATTCCAGAAATCTCAGCTTCAGTCTCTGAAATTTTGGCCACGAGATCTTCCTCACATTTCCATTCAAAACGTTTTTGCTGAAACCTTTTAATCGAACATCACTAAAAGGAAATTTCCTCGTAGTACACCCTCGTACATTAGAAGTGTTTATAACGTAAATTCAAACTAAATATTGGGAGTAATTGTATCGTAAAATTTCATACTTTAAAACAATTAACTGCTAATATCTCGAAAACCCAAAAGTGTTCTGAAAATTTCATAGAAAAAAATTGTTCAGCTGGCCATATTCTGCTGGTGAAATTGTGTACCTCTTGTCGTAAAACATCCTGCACAAACTAGCATTATCTCCGTACAGTTAGCCAGCAGGTTGTAATTATATTAACTTAATATATCTGAACACGTCAGTGGTTTGCTTTAATTGCAACCTTATCAGAAACTTAAAACGAAGGAAATTCCGATAAAATTTATCATCTTCACTATGTTCAACCTTCTCCAGTTCCATCATCAGTCCAAACGAAAAACAAAAGAATTACGTCTGAAATATAAGATCAAAGTATAATGGACTGTAGGTACTACAAATATATCATGTAAGTAAAAATACAAAGTATGTAACGGGCAAAAACAAAGAATAAAATGCAGAAGCAAAAAAAGAATACATGTGACACATAAGTATGAAATGAAATTAGGCTGGTTCTGACGAGGAATCTACCTATTCACTATTTGCAAAAGATACGAACTGTCCCAATTGTTCAAATGAGGGTTTCGCTTGAAGATATGCAAGGACTCTAAAATTCTGAGGTCATGCGAGGTTGAAGCTGAGTCTAAAATTTTGAAATCGGCAGGAGATATAGTAACATTGCATTATTAACTTAATTATGTAATAACCAAGTAACGACAGCTTTTTGAATATAAATATTGTTCACTTTGCTTGACGACGAACTATTGTGAGACAAAACGAACAGTCTTTAAACGTGCGTGTTCAGTTGATATCTAGTATTTATATTCCCGCAAAAGAACAAAATACTAATGAAATTCTCAAAACTTATGACGAAAATTACGACAGCAATATATAATAGTAAAATTCGTAATATTCTTGTATTTTTATCCTAATAAACATGTAGCTTCGATAGAGAATGATCTGTATAAAATAGCGGTATCTGGCATGCATCGCAGGTGTATGCAAGATCTGACGGTATCTGGCATGCAGCACAGGTGATCATGATAGAAGGGGGGCAGAGGCAAGCTTTTGACACAAGCGCGGCCGGGGCCGGGGCCCTGGTCGGTCTACATCTACAGAGAGCTCTCTCGCTATTCATTAAGACGTTTCCCAGACAACTGCAACAACATCTAGTGAAAGAGACTTCCAAATTTTGAATATTTTTAATCGTCATGGACAAACCAGTTTCAAATATAACCCATTGCTACTGGTTGTTATATACAGTGTAATTAGGAATATACTGGTAATTTTTTAGGCTTCATGTTTTTGCATTCTTTCAGAGGTGAAAGTGACCCTTGAAGTCAGAACGTTAATTTTCATACATCGTTTTTAAGTCTGGTCTATAAGATTGACTAGTTCAACGAATCCTGGAATCCTTGAAGATGCCTATCCGTGAAATTTTATTCATTGTATAGCGAACACAAATTTTCATGGACACGAATTTACGAACACACCTGAAATTACACAGTAAGTGGACTAATTATTACTAGAATTCATACTCGTGAAAAGGCGAACATGAATAACTCCAAGCCAAAATAAAATCAAGGCTTAACTGAGTTGTCATGCTCAATCCATCATTTTCAGACTCTTCGAGAATAAAATAGGAGGGAGTACAAAATTAAGATCTGTCTTACTTCGACCGTTTATGAAGCCCAGGAACATGTCCTCTATAGTTTGTCATTTATTGAGGGTGACAGAATGGTATTTGTCGAGCATCTGTTGAGGTGAAAGTCGTGTAAGGGAATTTTGTTTTCACTCAAGTCAAAGTACCAAGTGCACTTTCATGACAAGTGCCCTATTAGTTCATAGGATTGAGAAACAATACCATTGAAGCTTAGTAAGACGGAGCGCGGGCCTGAAAAAGCTAACTGTGTAGGTGTAGGAGGTGGCAGTCTGACATGGGTTAAATCATAGCCTGCCCAAAACATGAAGGTATTCTCTGTCTGGCAGAATACTGGACAAAAATCAAATTTTACTGACCGGGATAATGAGTGATGAAAATAACAGTTGTCTGAAAACATAAGACGACAAAATCACCGAGTACGTCTGCGTTGAATACCCATCTTTAGAATAGCGAATATAAAAAAGACAATGATTCACTGGGAGATTCACGTTGCCATCTTTCATGACGGTGTGATTATTTCCAAGACGTCGATGTTTTTGCAGAATGCTTCGAATCAGAAGGCAAATTTTCATACATTTATTCTCATTGTTGCATTAGAGCCATAAGAGAAAGATTTTGTCGACTTGACTAATCTGTGAGCTGGCTGTTTTTTCTTGCCCGGATCTATGTTGTGGCTTAAATCACAAGGAGTTTGAGCTTACAGCAGCTATGCACCATATATAGTTACCGGACGCTGTGTGCTGAAACTCTACTTTAAAAAGCCAAAGCTTGACTCTAACTAGTGAAATCAAAACGTTTTGTCTCCAAATCGACAGAGAAATTATTGCTGTAGCCAGCTCTATCGATAAGTCAGATAAAAACGCTCGAAAATCCGGATCCTCGAGATAACAGTGGTGCTAAGATCATTAAAATGGGACCGACTATCATGACCTGAAAAATCATTTACCTTACGCAAACCCCCGAACGTGCGTTTGGGTTCCGATCACCGACTGTAGCATTTCATTCTGACTCCTCGCTGGACTAAAAATAAGAAATACTAAATGATTGTGTGAGGTCGATTTATTAGTGTAGCATGGGGCGATTCGTAGTCCTGAGGGACAAGGTTATCTATCAATTGATTAAAATGACGTGGTTTCCAAATAATTTGTATCCTCCTCGTTACCTGACAGTGCGGGACGCGTTTTGGACATTTTTTGGGTACTCCTGCCTGGCTTTTTCTGTCATTATTTTTGTCGGCAGCCTCTGAATGCAACCTCCGAACACAGCTTCCTCAGTCAGCGGCATCGGATCGAGAGTCTGACCCCAGCATCCAACCACGGCGATTCTCTTGACCGAGCTTACGAAAGTTTCGAAGATTTCTCAGATGTACTACGGATGTTCCGTTTATTCGGTTTTAAGTTATCGAGTCTGATAATGGGTGACTACTTATCATCTTACTTGGGGGAGGAACCGGCGAGGACCTGGAGAACACCTATCTTTTGACGGGGTAATCGCGCCAACGCATCATTAGCAGACGCGAGGCCGTGGTGGTTCCGTTCCTGACCTTTCCGCCTGTCACTTTGTCAGCTGCTCGAGACCTCAATATACTGTAAATTAGTAGGAGCCAGTATTTTTATCTGCCATAAATATCTAAACTGATAGTTTATTTCCTTATTTATCTGAACTGACAGTTTATTTCCTTATTTTTCTGAATTGATAGTTTATATCCTTATTTTCCCAATTCATAGTCAATTTCCGTACATCCCAATTTATAGTTTATTACCGTATTTTCCCAATTTATAGTTTATTACCGTATTTTCGCA
Organism: Morinoia aosen; assembly: GCA_030386875.1. NCBI lineage: Eukaryota > Metazoa > Arthropoda > Malacostraca > Amphipoda > Talitridae > Morinoia > Morinoia aosen. The sequence goes on along the minus strand of CM059567.1, from coordinate 85,448,320 downwards.
GTTGATAATTTATTTCCGTATTTTCCCAATTGATAGTTTATTTCCGTATGTTCCCATTTGATAGTTCTCCAGTTTTAGCAAAATGACCCGACAAAGTCGGACCGGAAGACGCGAGTGGGCAAGGACTGGTACTTGCAGTGCTTCCACTCCTAGGGTAATTACCCTAGTTTAGGGTAATCAGACCCCTCCTAGGGTACAGTTTAGGGTAATGGGAGAAAATGCAAAATCTAGGGCAAAATCTATATATCAAATCTGGTTAGTAAAAACCATCAGAAAACATGAAGGTTGTCAATAACTACACTTGAACAACCCAAATAAGAATTAAATGAGCAGAAGGTATTAATTTAAATATGGATCCTATGGACAGTTGATTCATAAATATAGCACAAGTCAACGTGTTCCACTGAACAAGTTGCGGTTCTTTTCGCAATGTGCGGAGTGCAGTTTCTTAAAAAGCTTGTTTACGACGATTGCTGGGGCAGTGGGATGTACTCACACTTTGTTGAGTTGTCGTTTTGTGATCCAACTCAGAAAAATGATATGATAGCCAATGCTTTCTACAACAACCCAACCCTTGCTTATTTGAAGCTCTTAGATTATAATTTAGGGAAATGAAACGCTTTGAATAACTGTTTCAGTCTGACTATTCGAATATCTTTAATCTGGGAACTAAAATTTGTAGCCTTATTAAGAGTTTTTGTTCGGATTTTATGCGTGTTACTTTTGTGATGAATGCGTTCTTTTCTTTGCTGAATCCATCCCATCCAACATTCACTAGTGCTTTAGTGTCAGTAGGTGAAAAAGGTATACGTAACATTGGGATGACAGCCACTGAAACGATGTCTGAGATTACTGGCATTATGTACTTCACAGGAGAAAGTGCTTTTTTCTAATTGAAGGTGCTTCTTGGTTGAAGAAGTTTCACAAATCTAAAAACGGTTTTTCGTCGAGAATCCTGAACATGACCTTGTACGCTGTCTAAATCCGCTTAACGCTCAACACCGATGGAAAATCTTTGTCTTATATGTTAGACGAAATTTCCCCAATAGAAAAGTTTGCCGATAAAAAATTTCTTGATGAAGAGTGGCACAAACATTATTACTTGGATGAACAATCGACACCAGTCATGTCAGCAGTTGATTACTGGGAAACAGCGCTTAGGCGTAAAAATGCCTGTGGGCTATCATGCTATCCAAATCTTACAACTATAATTCAAACGTTGTTGCTCCTCCCATTTTCAAATGCTTTCGTTGATTAAGGGGGTCATCTGAGCTATTTTGGTCTTAATGATAATTTTTTTCTTTGCTGAGAAAGGATCCTTAGGTAGTGGGCTATTGTACCCTAAAATTTCATGGGTCTAAGGGCACTAAAACATCCCCCCCCCCCAAGAAAGGTCTATAGAGTTGGTGGTCAAAAATCATAAATTTTTAACCCCCAGTATCAAAAGAAAACAAAAAAGAAAATGGAAAATCTGGCTTCGTTAGTTTTTCATAAATTTTTCAAGCATTCCAAACCTGTCTTTGGTTTTGTTTACTGTATCTGCAGAAATATAATGAGAGTTAAATATATTTCATTCGTGTAATTTATACGTATAATATGTTTTTCAAAGTAAAAACATGTCATTACGCATGCATAGTATTTGTAGATGGTAATACATTGTGAACAAAGGATTTAAGTAAAACAATTAGTGTTATATCACATTTCACTTCAAAATTCTCGTTTTTCGCCTGATTCGTGAAAATAATATATTCTACCTATTATTGAATAGAAGTCAATGAGTTTTCATGCAAGAAAAAAGATAGTTTTGGAATCCTTGTCACATTTCCAAAAGTCTAACATTGATTTCTCAAATGTTTACATCCAATTTTTTTGTCATTCTACCAAACCGAAAATGTTTTATATTGTAAACAGTGATGGGAAATCACATATAAAAACAAAATAGAAAAGAAAATGGAAAATTCTGCTCTGTTACGTGGTCAGAAATATTTCAAGGGTTCAAAAACTGCCTTTAGTTTTGTTCAAGCATGAAAGCTTGCTGACTTCTATTCCTTTGAAATTTTCCAAAATATTGCATAAATAATTAATATTGCCCATTTTCTGGAAAACTAAGGCTAAAATCGGAAAAGTTACACAGGTGAAATGTGTTTCTTTTAAAAAATTACACATTCTAGCCAAAAATACGTATAATATGTTTTTCAAAGTAAAAACATGTCATTACGCATGCATAGTATTTGTAGATGGTAATACATTGTGAACAAAGGATTTAAGTAAAACAATTAGTGTTATATCACATTTCACTTCAAAATTCTCGTTTTTCGCCTGATTCGTGAAAATAATATATTCTACCTATTAATGAATAGAAGTCAATGAGTTTTCATGCAAGAAAAAAGATAGTTTTGGAATCCTTGTCACATTTCCAAAAGTCTAACATTGATTTCTCAAATGTTTACATCCAATTTTTTTGTCATTCTACCAAACCGAAAATGTTTTATATTGTAAACAGTGATGGGAAATCACATATAAAAACAAAATAGAAAAGAAAATGGAAAATTCTGCTCTGTTACGTGGTCAGAAATATTTCAAGGGTTCAAAAACTGCCTTTAGTTTTGTTCAAGCATGAAAGCTTGCTGACTTCTATTCCTTTGAAATTTTCCAAAATATTGCATAAATAATTAATATTGCCCATTTTCTGGAAAACTAAGGCTAAAATCGGAAAAGTTACACAGGTGAAATGTGTTTCTTTTAAAAAATTATACATTCTAGCCAAATTTCGGATCAATCGGTTCATAAACAAAAAATCGTTTAGATAACCTCCTTAATTTGAACAAAACTTTTCAAAGAACCAGTTTGAAGAATGAAACCGTGAGTGGTTTGATGCATACAGTGTATTTACTGTATCTTATGTCCCAACTAATTCTAATTTCAGTAGCGCTATTATTGACGTGAAAAAATGTCATGTGCACAGAATCTTCTGCAATGCCATTTGGAACATAAAATGCGAAAAACATGAAAACGTTTTTATTATGTTGTGGATTTTAGTTTGCACTATGTATTTCCAGAACTTTACTTTTCATGTGAGTAATATAGTTTCCTGGAGATTAAAAATTATTTGCATAAAGATCTAAGGCTATACATAACAACGTACGTAGAGTTCATATATTTTTTGTTTGTTTTAGATCGGTCAAAAGACTCAATACAAGAAGCGGAAAAAATATTACATAGGTCATACTTTTCATCCCAAATTTCCTTACTTGGTTTTTTACAATTATTCTTTATGTATTGTGAACACTAGTAATGTAAACCTGGACTTCAATTTTGTCGGCCACAGCGCTTTGTGTGTGTGTTTGAGGTGTTTATAGATCCTCATTTGAAACATATTTTGTAATTTTAATGGAATAATGTCATTTTATACACATTTTCAAAATCAAGGTGTTCAGAAAAATAATTCCTTAATCAACATATCCCCAGGAACTTTGAAAAAGCTGTCAATGCGACTTAGTTAAAGGTAAAGCCAGTACTATTATTACAAAGTATACGGTCATTATATGATTGCCCTAATTTATATTTTCTAGGGTAATCAAGGAGCATACTAGGGTAAAATACATGCCAGCCTAGGGTACAAAGATTGACGAACGTGGAAGCCCTGGGTACATGCCCAGTCCGGTCCGAACTCGCTCCGGGGCGGGTCACAGGTGGAATCTTAAGCTGGGGATACATTGACACTCGCATTGGAAGCTCACAACCATCGGGCGCGAGCAAGCGCGCGCAGCGAAAGGGCAGCGATCGTTCACATTGGCACAGCGCTAGCAGGCAGCAGAAGCGTCAAAGTCGGCGGGCAGAGTGTGTTGCTCACACTGCTCAGTTGCAATCCAGACGCTACGTTGGGAGGTACTGCGCTCCGCGCTCTAGTACTTCTCGCCAGGAGCTGCTGATGCTTAGTAGAATAGCGCTAATAATTTATTTCGTATGTCATTGATTGCACGTTCTTCAATGTTCTTGTTTTTGCTGATTTTTGTTGCGCATATGCAGCATAAAATATGAAGGCTTCGGCAAGAATTATGCTAGAAAAACCATATGTAGAAACACCCGATGCATATATGCTACACTCTATGCATAATTGTGGAAGCGCATATTACATGCTAAGCAGAAATATGCATCAATATAAATGCTTCACTTGAATAGCTCCAAATTTATATTTTTTGTGAGGAAAATTGTACAGAAACAATGATACAGGATACAGTGTACTTCTTCATACACGGAAAAAATAATTTCTTTCATAATTTTCTATTAATAATTGAGTGTATACAATTCTCAACTAATTTTTATAACTTATCCAAACATAAATATTTTGAAACAAAAATAATTCTAATCTGAACGAGTCAAGGACGATGATAACGAACGAAAAAAAAAGTAATCTAATCCAAGGCTGGTTCTGAACTATATATTTTTTCATGAATGCAAGGAACATTTCTTGATCCTTCTTTTATACGAGGAATATATTTTAGCATCAAATTCGAGGGTTGCTCTTGATAATTGCGTGGTAGTTGAGATTTTTAAAAACAAATCTTCTACGATTATCTGCCAGCCAAATTTTACACTGCGAAAACTTCCACTCGACATCGCAAGAAACAAGTGGAGCAAAAGTGAAGGAAGTTAGTTCGAATATTCCTTTATGGATTCATCCATTGCGTCAGAGATCTCACGAGTCAAAATTGAGTTGATTGTTTTTATCTTTTCAAAAACTTTGTTTATCACCAAAATGCAATTTAACTCTTCATAATACCTTGGATCATATCTGTTCTTCAATGTTTCCTCTACGATATCCATTAATTTTATTGCTCTCGAAGTAAGAAGTCCCTGTATTGTTATGCAAGAGCAATAATAATTATTCATATCCTTCGATAACAATAATTTGATAAAGTGTGCACTAAGCCCAACAAAGTTCTGCGTGATAATATTTAGAAACTAAAACCTTGTACCACGCAAAACTTCTCTAACGTGTTCTGAGGGAAAAAAAGTTTTATATATCACCTGTTTCTCGCAATACATGCGATAGAGAAATTCTTCCTGGGCTTGAAAATCTTCAAATTCCTTGAAGTATTCTAAATATGATGCTCCTTGTTCACCTTCGGCATGATTGTAGATCACTTTTAGCCGCACTAATCTCAAATACACTTCATAAGGAACTATATCTAAAAAAAAATGAGCTAATTCCCGCAAAATTAAAGTAAACTTTTGAAGTAGCTGTAGCAACTTACAATTATTATTGATTTATGAAAAATTTCAATTTACAAAATTGATCCAGTTATTCAAAAAGAATTAAATAAAACTGGATGAAAAAAAGAATATAATTTAAAAGTAATGGGAAGGTTTTACTAGGTTTCAGTTTACTGCCACTTACAGTTAATCATGCATGTTCGCCATATTTTATGCTGTTCCGAGTAAAATATGCGATATGCTCACACTGCATATATACTTGCGGGCAAATTTTATGCTACTTAAAATATACTCAAAAGCATATATATGCAATATGTTCAATGTCACATCCCTACTGATGACATGCTGCAGGCTACGGCTCATCTGTAGATGGAGTGATTGACGGGCAGGCGGCGGCAAAGAATGGCTAGGGAGAATGTCCAAGTGAACCTCACTTTGCCCGCCTGCTAGCCCGGCAACAGTGTATGTGCTCGTCGAAGTGACACTCAGAGTGTTGAAAAGAGTGTCAATGTATCCCCAGCTCTAGTAACGCCGCAGTGCGGCGTGTCCCGTGAGGGCAGTTGCCTCTTGCAACTTTCGGATCTACCTCCTTGTCGCTGTGATTTTCTCCAATAAATTATCTCTAAAAGTGTGGTTTATCCACCTTCTGCAGCTGGTCATGTCTGTTTTTGTTATCAATATGCTTAGAAGTAATATATATATTTGTAGGGGCGACGCTGCCGACCTTCCGCACTTCTTCCCGGTGACGTCGGAAGACATATTGTAGATTAGGCTTCTATTTAGCCTGCGATGCTTCGCAGAATGTTACATTTATCTAGGATCATGGAAGGAGCCTTCTGTAGTCTCCTTCCAACGTATTATTATTGCGTTTTTTTTAGCTCACGCCCTGTGTCTAATTTGTTTCTTTTCCATTCTAGACTTGAACCGTATAGAACTCTGGTGAACTCACTTGTATGCACTGGATAAGTGTCACCATTTCTAGCGAGTAAGTTGTTACATCTGTGTTTTTCGTGATGTTAGGGCCCGAGTTAAGAGTTAAGTAGGTGTTCTTTGTGGAAATTAAGTATTTTGTAATGTTAAGTAATATCTCTTTTTTTCGGTTCATTGTTATTTCGTTTTCAGCACTAGCTACTTTCTACGCCAATCCGAGACTATTTCATAATCTTCTTTCTCAGGTAATTGTGCCCGTGTCCTTCACATAGGTTCCGTGTACCCGTAACTCTATGCTAGGAGGTGCATTTTCCTCTCCTCTCTTTGGATCGCCTTTGTTGCGGATGGATAGGCTTAGACTGGCTGGTAAGTCAGTCTTAGCTAATCAATTTTTTACTTCATTTGTTATTTATATCTGCGCTATTTGCCGTTCCCGGCTACTGACTGTGTCATGTGTTTGAGCCAGCTCCCGTTAGGCCTGCTCGCGAGACTTTTCCCTCGCCAGAATGAGCCACGCTCGCATCGGTTCTTGCTCGTCTCGTCTAGTCCAACTAGCTCACTCGCTGGCTTGTGTCCTGCACGGGTCCCGCGTGCCACTGTCCTGCACGGGTACTGCGTGCCACTGTCCTGCACGGGTCCCGCGTGCCACTGTCCTGCACGGGTCCTGCGTGCCTCTGTCCTGCACGGGTCCCGCGTGCCACTGTCCTGCACGGGTCCTGCGTGCCACTGTCCTGCACGGGTCCCGCGTGCCACTGTCCTGCACGGGTCCTGCGTGCCACTGTCGTACTCGGCCACCATCACGGTTCTCCACCTTCATTCATTGCTATAAGTTAAGATATATATTTTGTCCATTTTATATAGTCATTAAATTTATTGATTGTTATCGTGTTTCAATTCCCGAGGCGGTCGGAGTGCCGAGTGTTATAGCCCAACATCCCAACAACTAGAACCGTACGGAATTCTTCCGTCGCTTGGCCCTTACAATATTGTTTATGCTTCAGACTGTTTTATGGAGAACTTCATCCATTCCAAGATGGCCACAGCACTACTCAGATAGTTAACTGTGTTCATTGAAGATTAGACCAGTAACATAAAGAAGCGGAATACCTTGAACAACTCCTAAGGCATAAAAGGTGTTTACATCTCATTTGATGTTTTCACTCCGGAAGTCTCAAGATCTTTTGCCTTCGTGGGGTATTATAAAGAACTAGAACTGTAGTAGGTTTCTTCCTCTGCCCATTTTGCATAAACACGACACTGCTCGGCAGGAAGAATAGTTGAAAATTCCCGAAGTTTGAAATTTGTGTATGACGTTCAAATTGTCAGCCCCACTGTGGACGGCAGCCAACATTCAGGTCACCAGTGACCCGATTTTTCCATCACGAAAATTTTGCAATCTCTCAAAAATGTTACCATAATATCTTTCGGTCAAACCCGTTTTTTTATAATTCATTTTCCATTCACAAAACCAAAGGATTTTACAAGAATTTGTCCTGAGTAAACTTCTTTCCTAAAAAAAAGTTTGTTTATATTTCCCATTTTTGAAGCATTGTTTGTGCAACGCGCAGAGAGTGGAGCTGAAATAAGTAAATTCGTTTTGCAGCCGGGAGTTGTAGCAGGAATTCTGCCTTTTAAAAATTACTGTTGGAAGAAGGGTTTGTGAAAACACAAGAAGACGCAATTATGAACAGGTGATAGATTAGTGACCCAAATTATGGCAAATTAGCAAGGTTGTTCGACGAGCGCATCTTTTCGGAATGTTGCTATCGAAACTCGATCTTGTCTACTCTATCCATGGCATCATCATTTGTATGGAAGTAAGAAGGACATTCCGTGCATGCTATTGTTACCTAAATAGATAGACTATGCAGATTTTTCTCTTGGGACGTTTAACGGTGGTTTGTTAAACTCTAGTTGATTTTTCCGCAATATGTCATTTACATATTTATGCAGTACCTGCTTATGTGTTTCGTCTTAGACTAAGCATCTCCTCCTAACTAAGAACCTTTTAAGAATGTTTTTGAGCATTTGAGTGATCAAATAAATTTAGTGTTCAAGTCAGGATCACAAATAATATCCCTTTTATTTCATTTCTCAAAAAATTGAGATCAAAGGCAACTTCAAAATATATCGTAGAGTTGTTGTACTTGGAAGTAAGATCCCCTTGACACTGGAAGAATTGCGGACAGTCAGCCTTTAAAACAACCGCATACATTATTTTTATGCGATGTTCACCGTGTGAGACAGCCCGAAGTTCGGCTTCGGGGAGAGCAATGCCAGCTTTGCTCGGGGTGTCCAAGACGATTTGCTTCAAAATCCTTATAACTTCGCGTGACAGCTCCCGGGCACATTAGCATGAGAGTGAGAAACGACAGCGAAAACCGGCAGTGCAATACTGTGTTTTCGGGCGACATCTTGAGGGTTCTTAAAAGGGAATACAGGCTAAATTTGATATAATATAAGTAATAATGACTTCATATTAAAACATATTTATCCTTCCAACCGTCATAGAGACATCTCACCCACTGATAGTACGAGGGCTATTCAGAAGCTAGGGAACGTTTTGTAATAAAACAAAAACTAGGTACAGGAAAAATATTTTATTATATACATCTGAAAGAGTGACTAAAATGCTACTTTTCTACATAGTCACCAAACAAATTAAGGCACTTATCGTAGCGGTGGATATGCGTTTGTTGCACCCTGCACATATGGTACAAAGGGTACAGGTGTAGTACTTATGACTATAAAATTACATTCAATTATTCGTTTGTAGTCCATGATATTTTATTTTTGATTGTTCAGCTTTAACATTATTGCACAATATAACCTGTTTACTCAAAATGTACTAGTATATGTCTTTTTAATGCTTCTTGCGCATTGGACTTTCATATGTCTCCGTGGTGCCTTTCAATTAGAGAGAATCAAATGAATATGCATTACCAGTGAAACGATGGTAGAAAAAAATTCAGCGCTTTTGAAAGAGAATGAACCCCAAAATCTATCTGCAGGATTTCAATTTTGTTCGTTAGTTGCACATATATGCGGTGAAGTAAATGGTGCGGAACATTATAATTTTTTGCTCCAAATTTGCTCTACCTAACTGGTGTGAGTTAATAATAATCGATTCGATAGTAATTTTGGAACACATAATAATCAGCTTGTCATAAACTTCAAATGCTGCAAAACTTTCAAGTCTTCGAGATACCGATGTCTAAATTTTAATTTTCATGCCCAATTAATAGCATTCCTGTTTCTAAGAAATGTCGTCATGAAAAAATAAGTGACTAACCTACAAAAGATGTATTATGAAACCAACTTCACCATAACTGTTCGAGACGTATCCCCTCTGTCAATGTAAGTCTGGTAACTCAAGGAATACTGATCACGATGTAACAGTCCTATTTTTCTTTCAATGTTTCCTGCTGCGACTGCTATCCTTGCGAAATGATCCATCTTGAACCCCACCACTGATTTGCGCATCAATGATTTCCTGTGGGCCCTGAAAAAATAATGAGGACTCATGTCTTGACATCATGGAAGTCATACCAATGGTCCATTACGCCCTATCATCCTGTTCGGAAAGCAGTCGTTCAGATATTTGCGGGCATTCATGGAAAAATTGGCAAGTGTTACGTCATATTGAAACCAAATTCGATCACGAATACTTAAAGGAACGTCCATGTGCACCTGAAGTTTGGGGAACACATTTAACATAAACGTAACAAACTGGTTCATTCACAATAGACGGGATCAGATATGAGAGAATAAGAGAGTCGTTAACACAATCGGCCAAAAAATTGACTATAAGCCGATGTTGGTAGTTGAACCCGTGCACTTCATGAAGGTTATCCTCTTGCTAGTCACCCATGTTGTGTGTGTTGAACGTTCTGTTGCGTGTAAATTCAGTGAAGAAAACATGCTTCAGGACATTTTCATCGTCTTGTTTTTGCCTAAGGCCCTGCGTGCATAGTGTTTACGAGGGATGTGGGCGGTCGGGAGCAAATCCGAAATTTTTTGAAAGTGGTTGAGATGCACATTTTTCCACGTATTTATAAGGTTTGTACTGATGAGCTATAATTTAGGTGTTTGAAATGCCCATTACCAGTTTACAAGCGAAGTCGATAGCGCCGATCCGAGCGTCTTGACTGTAGCCTGGCTTCGTCAGTATAAGAGTACGTTTTTTCTTGATGTTCCGTGTTAGGTAGAAGACTGATCGTGTGAAATCAGGAAACCGGCTTGAGTGAAGTGTGGATGCCAAACATGAAGATGACAAGAATGAGGCGAGACGAGAATGAATGACCTATCCAACGTCCGGGTTGAGTTTCATGCAGGAACAACCTAACGGCACGGTGTTGGTGAGGCGATGCTTCATCTTATTGCTCATAGAAATGTTAATTAAACCGCCGGGCAGGAATAGATGGCATGCACATTCCTTACGCGGAGCCGATCAAAAGAAACTTCACCAGATACGTACCGTCGCAGAAGAAGTGACCAACCAAGCGAAGGTATGATAGACCGCACCACGCTCTGACCTCTGATAAATTTACTAGCTCGTCTATATGATTGTTTAGATTTTCGGGAGCCTTTTAATGTATTGATTAATTTTTAATTAACATGAAAGATTTGAACATGGAGATTTGCCCCTGTTCTTCCGAAAATCAAGAATCAGTGCACACCAAAAACAAGGCGAAAAAATTCAACAACTAAGTCGACGATAGGATTTGCTGTCGGTGTTCTTTGAAACAACAAAAAAATACAACCTAGTACCTAAATTATGTTCAGGGATTGCACATGCTCACAAGACTAAAATAAAAAGGTAGGCTGAGACTACTGGGAGTATCGCCATTTTTTTCCTCCAAAGGTTATTTTGGTAGAAAAACAACATGGGTGAATTTAGTACAAACGACAAGAATAACTAGACAGAACAAATAATGAGGTGTACCTGCCGCTGGGCACCAACGAGCCCTCACTGAACTAGCCAAATAAACATCGTATGAAAAACAGCAACAGGTCGTAGAAACAAGAGTAAAAGAAACCTTCTATGAAAATAGAAATATTCAGAAATCTGTGATCTTAACATAGTCAGAACTCAGCGTATTATTGGTCTCTATCTAATGTAAATGAAGCATTCTCCTCTACAGGTAACCAAACTTCACGGAATATGAGATACATAAATGACTGTGTAACGAATAATTAAATCATAGTAAACATTGGAGTGTAATTTTTGTGTAATGCTCCTTTGTGCCATTCGTTGAGTTAAGACTCATGTACGAGTGTGGTGTGTGCCAGGCATGTGCTTTTGTGCCAGCTCTCTTGTGTCGGTCGTTTGTGTAGTGTATGTGTAGCTTGGTTATGAGGCGAGTTTGTGTTCGTACTGAGAGTGTTGGTGCTGAGCTTGCGTTGGCGATGGGCCAGGTGGAGGGACAGCATGCCTGTGGTCGGCGAACGATCCCACAAGTGGTCGAGTGTACTGCATGGATACCCACGCTGCAGAGTTTGTTTGGGTCGGATATTTCATTTCAAGATAGGGGACTTCGGACCAGGGCTCCCACTCAAAGTTTTAAGATAAACCTAGATTGAATATAAAAAAAACAGATTCGTTAGAAAACCTAGAAGTGTTATTTTAATAAGAAAAAGTAAAAATTAACATACGTGAGTGTTAACAATGATGGCAATGTTGATTTTATTCATATTCCTCCTCCTAATTCTCTTCTGTAGCGCAAATATCGACTTTAAAACAAGTTTTCTGTAGTGCAAGGCTCTTTTCATTTCGCTGGTGACATACTCTGTTGATGACATCTCTTACCAATTTCGGTTTAGGTTTCCAACCGTGACAGGTTTTCCATTCTTTCCTTTGACCATTCTTCTTTGAAAGACCGCTTATAATAACCACTTTTTAGACATCATTTTTGGAGGGCTAGCCATTTTGAATACTAGTGCTACTAAAATATGAAAATTAAATATTTATAATAAATTTTTAGACATTCACTTTGAAAGAATACAGAACTAGTTTTACGATCAGAGTGAGCTTCACCCCACTGCAATAAGCCAAGCAAATCGCAGCGACACAACTTACACAAGCTCACCAGAACAGAAGTGGACTAGTGCCAGTGGAACGCCGGCTATCCCCGGATTGGCCGGGCTTGCAAGTTCGTTAGATACCCGTTCGTTACGCGTTTTTAAAGGCAAGAAAAAGATTGAACGCGTTCGACCCCATTCAATGGGTGTAGTTTTGTCCCTGGTATGCATTTGCATATGGATTAGAACCAAAAATTTTTAACTGCATTATTCAGTTTACTCCATTTAATGATGAATTTGCTGTCTGACCTAAAAAATATAGATTTAACGAAATTTCAGAAATTAAGCCTAGCAACCCAAGAAGGATCGAAAAAAAACAAGCTCTGGATGGAAAAACCCATGAGTGGGAGCCCTGCTTCGGACCTTGATGCATAAATCGTTAAAAGGGAAAAGCACAAGAAAAGATTGAAAGTAACGGTTTTCAAAAATGAGTCAGAGATGGGAGAGACGGAGAAAGCACCGTGAAAATCAATGGGAACAGTCGCATTCAAATTAAGGCGGGCCTTAACAAACCCTTGCAAAACCATTGGTCGCTCCAGTCAGGATCTGAACTCAGGAACTTGAGGAATGACCAGATTGAAGAAATGAGTGTATACAATGAGCATAAGCTTTCACACAATATTTACAGCCCAATAATTTTTGCATTTTCTTCATATTTCAGAGACATAATTACACAACAAACCAAGAGCACTACTACAAAGAGAGTGAAAAATGGGCACACTGGGTCGAGGTTAGTTAATGGAATAATCTCAAATCACTATGATATTAAATTACTTAAAGAACTAATTTGTTTGATGAGATTAAATCCCTAAAATCTTAATAGAAATTCACATCAAGTTGAGGTGAAAGAAAATAGGCACTAAAAGGTAGATACATCTTAAATTACATCTGATGGGAAGCCAAAGGCCAAGGACAAATTGGAAAGTAGCACCGTGATTGTTTGAGCTTCAACCGACGTCCTTGTAATGGAATAACACCTGGAGGAATTTGCTCCGAATCATGAATTGTTGATGACTGACACGAAGAGTTCATGAGTGTCAAGACGCGAAATCTAGAAATTGAGACATAGTGCTGAGAGTGCACCGTTGTGTGCTTGTTCATGTGCGCGTTGTTTGAATAAATGCGTAGTGTGATTTGTTTAGAGGCAGTGCTATTAATTTGTATAGAGGTTTAGAAGCTGTTGTTAGAGTGAATTTACTGGCGGTCTGTTCTTCGTGGTAATCTCTTGTGTCAATAATTTACAAATATTAGTTTTAGCTGTTAGTGTGTTGGTATCTCATGTGTTGCCCGTCAATTCTTAGCTTGTAGATTATATATTAGTTCACATGGGTATCATATATTTCTTGCGTATGGACACAATATTGTGGTCCTTGCAATTCATGATTTTGTATTAGGATATTATTGTCTAGAATACAAATTTCAAAGGTTGAGAAGGTATGGTGTCCCCAACTAATTAGGAAACATAAGTCGTATTCGAAGAGAGAAGAATGAAAACCTCAAGAAATATGGAATGTGAGTTAATTTCATCACACTCGGTGAGTACCCGTAATAATTTTCGATATTTAAATGGTCTTTGTATTACATTGCGTACGAGCAGTGGGTTCTTTAGTGATATTTGTTGCCTTATTATTATTGTGCCACGGAGGAGTGTCATTCCTCATTCCGAGAGTAGGCTCCATTTCTTTTTAATGCAAATTAAAACGAGGCGCCTAAGATATCGTGACAACTGCATGGTCGTTCTTAAAACCAAGGTTACATTTGCATAATAAATCTCATTTTCACTTCGGCAACAAAACCGTTGTGAATCTCTGAGGAATGAATTATGGCCCCAAACTGATAACACCAAGAAGCTATCTCCATACAACATAGAAAAAACAGCTCAACTGAATGCTAAAATTCGTAAACTTTCGGACGAAGCGGATATCGAGTTTCAATACAGTATCAAAACTAAATCAAATGATGAAATCTACGACAGTGGGAATCCAAGAGCTTTAATCATTGGAGGCAACATTTAAGAAAAAGGATTCAAGCGTAGGAAGAAGGACCGAAAGAAAAAGTCTCTCTCGGTCTTTTATGGTGGCAGGGCAAAATCGAGCCCTAAGTTCGTATTGCCTGCTTGGGCGAAGGACTGTTGATGAACCGTATCTTTGAGGGCTTTCATGAATAACCTCGCTAGTATTGCGAAGCAAGGATAAACAATCTCAATAGTTACTGACACATAATGGAACAGAAGCAAAACTTTAATACGAAATCGAACTTAAGGATTAGAGTAAAGACGAAAAGGACGAGTAACTGTTGCAAAAAATCATTTATACAGAAATGTACTATTTAAATTCACAGAGTTATAATATTAGGTTGCACTCGGTCAAGCAGAACCACATTAAGTTACAGAATAAACTTTAGCTATGCTGAATACTTAGGAACAATACTATGGGAACCGGAACTATACTGAATAAAAGACTACACTGAGCTGTACTAAGCCGACAAGTGTAATTGGTGCTCGAAAGACCTGTAATGAAACAAAAACAGAAATTGAAACCGGTGACAAGTCTATGGCGTTTAATTTGATTCAAAGTACGGGCAAGTACAGTAAACTAAGTGTATTGACATTAATTAGAACTCACCGGTGACGGGGCAGGAGGACAGTTAAATGCTACAAGCGGCCCAAGTTATTGGCCGAAGAAAAAATTAAGAAAAAGAATCCTATTTAAGAAGATCCGACTCCTCTACCGACATATAGAAAAACAATACACCCACTAGAAAAAGATACAGTATTCTGTAAATGATATCGTCATTGTTCAAAGCAGGAAAATAGTCTAACACGACCAGAACAGAAGCAACCGCTAAACAAAATAAAGAACTGGACTCGCAGCGAAACGATGAATCTAGAATGGATCAACTACCCAGAAAAGAACTTCTTAATAAAAGTAACGGAGTCCCAAAAATATTGGTTGGCAGCATACAGAGCAGTTCCTCAAAATTCCAAGAAATGCGAGTCATCTCATCAACCATGTCGCATAAATATTATAGCCTAAACAAAAATCCGATCTACAAGGAAGACATGTGCCTGAAGAAATCTCTCTGAGAGGATACGTATACCACAATGTTGATAAACCTTCGGGCTGCAGAAGAGGTGGTGGTTTCATAGATTATGTCAAAAAGAAGTTGCAATTAATTAAAAATATGAGGAGAACAACAAATTGAGCCACTATACCTAACAATTTATCTACAGCAAAGAACACATATCGAAATCGTGCTCGTCTTTAAGCACCCAGCAAGCACAAAAATCGATGATGATGAACCTCATGATTTCCTTGAGAATATTCTTATTACTCTCCACGGAACACTAATTGAGGATGGTTCAACCATCCTCACATCGACTAAAACTGACGACAAATTTGAGCCCATGGAAACTAGTTTCTTCATTTTGTTGAAATTTTTTGTTACCGCCTTCTTTTGAACCGAAAAGGCAAAAAAAAATACTTGAACCTCGTTATCACGAATCCAGATCTCGGAAATAGCCGCCTTAAATATGACGGATGAAGTTGATGATCTCCATATTAAACATTTGAGCACGCAGTCAATAGCTATAAATTAAGCTAGGGAAAAACTAAAGTGCATTTCAAACCATTTTCGGTAAGCTTCAAATTAATGAAGAACTCAGCCAAGTTTCCTTAGAAGATATAATGAAGAACAAAATCACTCAACTATGTTCCACGATACTTAAATATTCTATTGCTTCACTGTATCATAACCCAATAAAACGACGAAATCCGACCAATCACTCTCCGTGGCTCGCACGCGAGATTAGACCCTTCATAAATGTCTGACAACAATCGCATTTAAGACTTAATATGTGCCGTACAAAAGCCCATCACATGGCTCGCATTAGTGTTTGTAGAACCATTAAATACTTCATTGGTGTATGAAGTGCTATAAGGAAATCACTGTAGCAGCACTGGCCAAAACAAATCCTCACATTTTCTACAAACGTATTAAATGAAAGATAACTCAAGGAAAATGCTATTGGACCATTGGTCGACGTTGACATAGAAGCCCAAACAGATGACGTAAATTAAAGCCATATACCTAAATACGCACTTTACCTCAAGTTCAGTAAGGTGGATTTAACTGAAATTTCACAACCTTACGTTTTGAATATCCAGCTGCCTATTAAAAACGACATAGTCTAGGTGAAAGGTGGAAAAAGAGCTCATCCTCTCGAACCCACACAAATCAACTGGACCAGACGGGCTAGCTTCCTACATGCACATATAGTGAACTGTTAGCGAACATCATCAATCGATCACTCATATCTGCGCTAGTTCAGGACTGGACGTAGACAAATATCAATTTAACATTCAAATGAGAGGAAGCAAACAAGTACTAACGACCATTGTCTTATCAGCCAGAAGTCAGTTATCAGTAAAACGATGGAAAAATTAATCAAAGTCTGACTAACAAAGAATCTAGAGAGCCAAAATTTCATTACAGGCATTCCATATGGGTTCTGAGAAAAATGCAGTTGTCACGTAAGCCTACTGGACTTTTTTGGAAAATTCAACCGAATCTTCGACAGTACAAAAGCCTTGGACCACCAAAACAGCACTCGATAAAGTTCTTCACGGAAGTCTCAGGGAAGCAGTGGAAGCCTTTGGTAACACTGATGAGCATGTTATAGACATCGTGCATGGTATTGACTTTTCCAATTTAGTGCTTATGGCGATTTCAATTCCAAAAGCCGTTTTGCTCTACCGCGTCAGGTTTTGAAAATATTGACAAAAATTAATTTTTAAGAAACACCGTCATTAGATTTTTCCACCCTAACGTTTTCAGTAACTTTTCAACCAGCCTCATACAATAATTTAATTGTCTGGCAAAATAGTTATATCTAAGGTAATGAGTAAAAAGATTAAAGTACAACATTACCATTATTTTCTTGTCTTTTTTTAATTTAATTCGAAATTATGACGCAAACAGGTTGCATAAATTCACCACATCTATTTTGCCACGTGTGTGGCTATCTAACAGACAAATTTTATCGGAAGACTTTTACACCATTTCTGAAAAAAATATAAAAATATACAATGATTTCGAGGTCGATACTGGTAAATCATGGGCACCATAGTTCATCTGTTTGACAAGTCCATGCAACTGGCACGGTTGGACTTGGAAGGCGAAGAAAAATAAACATTTCGTGTTACATGAAATTCTAGTACTTTGTGTCTGATGGCATAGGACTTAGACACAATGCGAAGATGAGCCACTTGACTCATTTCTGTGACCATATTCTCTGTCATTTTATTTTGACCGTTCTACGTACCGTTAAATCTGAACTGTGCATTGTCAGACCACTCACACATCCGTTCGAATAATTTTTATTGAGAAACAAAATTGCTATACCATGTACAACCACAACGCCAAATTCACTGACATCGATTGCTTGGTCTGCCATCCGACACTATCGGCGTCCTTGTTTCGATGCAGCTGGTGTCATTTAGAACAACTATAATACTTTCTTACAGAGCTATAGAAAGTGTACCTGCAGGTCAAATTTGTGAGGAAGTATGGGCCATCAAACAATGAGTTTGATGTTTAAACCCTTTTCTTAATATTGATATTGATAACATGAAAAATCTATTAATTTAACACCTAATCCTGCTATTCGCATCGCTTTGTCGACTTTCAATTCTTCTAAATCACTTTCGCACTTAGTTAAAACATCATGTGTCTGGGATGATCTGTTCAATTATTCTTAAGTTGCCTGCTCTTTCTGAGAAGTGATTTCTTCGTGTGAGTATATTTTTTCATGAAGTCCTCGTCTCGCAAACTTTTTCCGAAATACACTAGAGTAATGCCATTTTTTCTTGCTTATTCTCTCTCTAAAGCCTTTAGTTACTATGCTTAGGCAAAACGTCTTCATTGAAACACGTGCCATTATATGTGGTAGCTGATATGCAGTACCTTAATTTTGCATAAATTCTTTCAACATATATGAATTCTTTGCATTCTTAGTGGATGAGATGTGCAAAGAGTTCTTCAAAAAAATTGATGGCTATCATTGCTATTTCACGCACTGCCTGGGTAAAGTTTCGGGGTTGCTTATTCGATTCTAAAATTTAAATCAGTAAAACGTATTGAGAACATTTAAAATATCTTTGGTTCTTTTCATCTGTCTTCTACGAGGCGGAGACGCATAAGTGTATTCATTATTCAGAAGCGGTAACATTTTCTATAAACATCACTTCAAATGCATTCGCAGGTATTTTTCTCGGATACAGATTGTAAATTCATCTTTTCCTCTAGATGAATTGGTGTTATCTTAACATACGTGTAAAACGCGTAGGGAACCTTTGTCGATATTGGAATTTAAACACGTAATTATCAGTAAATTCAGACCAGCGCTGGTTCATCTCCAATCTATTAGTAGGACATTAGCTTCCCTCTCACGACGCACTCTATCAACGGCATCACTGAGCTTTGACTTGACTACGGTCAGTTAAACTGAGCTTATTAGGTAAATTTAACTTTGCACATGAAGTTCTAATGGCTCGCTGCCTTTCACTGATTGAATATCGTAATCATCACAGGATTACAAGACAGTATAATAATAAATTAAATGAGCAGAAATGGATGGGGAACATTCAAACCAGAACTTTAATTCTAAGCTTTATTTTTACCGCTTCAATGCTCATAAGCTTTATTCTTGTCCGCTAAGAAATTTATTTCACTATAATAATTTTTGCTGACTTGATTTATTCAATTTTACTTGCTCCACTTGCAAGGCCCATGTATTTGCTCGATATAAACCGACTAATCAAGAGCTATTCTTCAGAAAGATGTAATCTAAATAGGATTATTTGTTTTTCAACAGTTTAAAAACTACTAAAGAAAGAATACAGGCAGCTGACTTCATGCATGAGATCGTTAGCGTCTGCTATCACAATTTTGATCAAAAAGTTTTTATCCTTATCAAAACAATAACTGACTAGTTCCTTGATGTTGTATCAGCATTAACATTATAAGACTTTCGTGGTCCTGAACATTAAGTGTTCTGTAAAAGCCTACTATATCATTGTCAGGATTTTGAGTTTCAAAGGCATTTTTGTATGCTAATAGTTTCTTATTTAAACCTAATATTATCAGCATGCTCTAGGAAAAATTAGCTTTTCTTCAAGCTTTTAATTTACGTAAAAATCATGTCATTACCTCGGATGATTTCGTGCAGTTCACGGCAGAGAAGGAATTTCACAATTTATTTAGGCATTATTGTAGCGGTAATTTTCATGGACTTTTAATTCGCTTGTGGCCGTTTTGAAAGTCATGACTGAAGTTATCGACAGTCGTATGTAAGCACACTACATGCTCTCAGCCTCGACAGTTATACGCAGTAATTATTTTGTTCAACGTGAACGAGCAGGAATTACACTCACATGCACTGCATTGTCCCAGCCAGTATAAATAAAGGCAATTTCAAAACTGTAGTATCTTGGTTCTTCATCACGATACGAGGATTAGTAATTGTAGCTGCAAACTACAGGATCGGTAGCTGTAACTACCGTATCTGAAGTCTTACTTCAGGAGTAGGAAAAGGAAACTCTTAGCTAGGTTCCTATTCTTGTACTGACTCATCCATACACCGACTCTGCTTATAAGCTATAGCGCTCGGAAGTTAAACAATGCTCTTCCGTTGCATACCAATGCAATGCGCCCTAAGGCACGGTTCCGGCGCCTGCGGTCGGGGCGCTTCCGACCCATCCGAACCCAAGTACAATAAGGACATAGGGCAATGTGCAACAAGCGCTTCCGTCGGCTTGGCCCTGCGGTTAGGACGCTTCCGTCGGAGGTCCCATAAAGACATCTGTCCTGAACGCGATATGGCATCCGGCAAGACGCGCAAACCTCATCTCCGGAAATCCCATAAACACAACGATGCCTACTTCACAATATAACAAATTCCCTCGCTTTAGATGAATATGTATGACAAAAAGAAGGAAGAGCTCAACAACGTATTCGCATTACAGGTTTAGTTACTCTACTTGATCTACGAGGTTAATTTTGCACAGGGGAACTGCTAACAGGCTAAGCAGGAGTCTCTGTTTCCCCACTACGGATAGATCCCAAACTACTGTGCAACAACTGATTTCAATGTCTCTTCAAGATTACATTTAATGCTAATATTTGAACATGAAAGACATTAACAGCAACTTTACTAACAATAATTCCCTTCAGCCACTTGGGACCACTTCTTAAATTCAGAGCAAGAACATGATCACCGACATCAAATTGAGTTACATACATAGGCTTAGACCTGGACACAGAATATTTAGGATAAACTCTCTCTCTAGAAGTAACATATTTACGATTGTTTAGCGCAACAGAGGGAGCAATTTTTGTGACACTTTTGAGGAATACAATGAGATTGAAATAACGCGTAATTAGTTTGTACATCAGAGAAATTATGAACAGAGTTACCGTCACAAGTATCGTTCCTAGGCTTTTGCAGAATAACTTCGTTCTTCCGCTGTATAGCCTCACTTGAACTCATCTTTGACACATCTTCTCTTCCGACGTTGCACTGACCACCGCTCCTTTCCAGCTGCACTATGTAAGTGCGAGCTGCGTCAAATTCTTCTCGTGTAGGTCCCCTTCGTGTAGGCTTAACAGGAGGAGGCCGTGCTGTAGTTGTAGATTTGCAAACTTTAGAAATGTGGCCTATTTATCACATTTTTTGCATTTTAATAATTTAATTTCAAGGCATAGCAATTCTTTGTAAGGTGCTTCTGCCTAGTTCCGCAGCGAATGCATATGTAATTCGTCTGTAGTTTTTCTGCAATGAAAAACGATGAAGATGAATCCTCACGAATAATATCTGGAGCGTCGAAGCTTTACTGTTCGATGAGTTTTGCATGTTCAACGCATTCGTTGAAGGACTTGCTGTCACACTTCTGTAGAACCGCGCTGAGAATTTGCGCTGAATGTAGCCCAGCCACAAGAGCATCTCTCAGGAGACGATCGCGACCGCAATTTCCGAAGTTGCACGAAGATGCTAAGTCATTTACCGTTTCAGCACAACTTTGTATGGATTCATTAACACTTTGCTCTCTGTTTAGAAATGTAACAGATGCGCCAACAGTGGATTTCTTTATTTTAAATTGTCGTATTAACTTTCCTTCAAGTTCCTCATATGTAGCATCAGTGAGTAACGTAGGTTAAATTATTCGTTGTAGATCAGTAATGATATTTACAGGCGAAGCTTCAACTATAATACTAGCTTTGTTACCACCATTGTTTCCCGCTTTCTGAAGAACGTCTGCACACTGTACTTGAATCGTTGTAGATATTACTCACTGTTTCCACTCCAACGTCGAATGGAGGACAGCAAACTGTAGAATGCACCATCTTAATTGCGGAGCACTTGTAACGTTCAAATTTTATTTTGGAGATTCGAAGTCTCGTCGCCATTTGTAGTATCTTGGTTTTTCATCACGATACGAGGATTAGTAATTGTAGCTGCAAACTACAGGATCGGTAGCTGTAACTACCGTATCTGAAGTCTTACTTCAGGAGTAGGAAAAGGAAACTCTTAGCTAGGTTCCTATTCTTGCACTGACTCATCCATACACCGACTCTGCTTATAAGCTATAGCGCTCGGAAGTTAAACAATGCTCTTCCGTTGCATACCAATGCAATGCGCCCTAAGGCACGGTTCCGGCGCCTGCGGTCGGGGCGCTTCCGACCCATCCGAACCCAAGTACAATAAGGACATAGGGCAATGCGCAACAAGCGCTTCCGTCGGCTTGGCCCTGCGGTTAGGACGCTTCCGTCGGAGGTCCCATAAAGACATCTGTCCTGAACGCGATATGGCATCCGGCAAGACGCGCTAACCTCATCTCCAGAAATCCCATAAACACAACGATGCCTACTTCACAATATAACAAAAACAATAAATTTCTATCAATCGGGATGGTTCTTCATTTTTTGTTTTTATTTTTGGATGAATTTAAAATCGTTCAAATTCAGCGTGAAAAACAAACATTATATTTAATTGTAATTTTTACTGGCAAACTACTTGAATAAAGCATACAGTGCGACCAGTAAGAAGTTGTGTTGCACAAAAGTCAAAAACATTCCTCAGAGTAAGTTGTCAAAATACAAAATTATGTAAACTTCGCCTATTGATTGCTGTTTCACCAAAAACATTTGTGAACACCTGTATGAACAAACTCTCAGCCATGTAGGAATCTGACGAACAATGAAATTCGTTTTATTTTACATAAAAACTCAAACAATTATTGAACAACATTTCATGTTGTTTATTTGGAAAAAAGTGTATATGATGTCACTTTCTTTGAACATCATCCCCAATAGCTGGTACCTGCATAGGCGCCTGATAATTTACCTTTGAGCTCTGCAGTAACTTGCTAACGAAAAAGTTCGGACGTAACTACGATTTTTGACCAAAGACTGAACTAAATCATATTAAAATCAGATCAGAAGGATTAAAAATGGTATAATTAAAGCCCTTACTTGTCTATCACAGTCTTAAACTTGATGGAATAAATTTAAATTTGAGTTTTATGATGAACAGACGACTGCACTATTGTTTCAACATCGAGTATGCTAAGAACACCATTTTGACAAAACGAAACGGCAACTTTCAGCCCCACATTGTTGGAATCAATATCTCCTTCAATTAATTTGACGATTTCCACTATTAGAATGCTGTTTCGCTTGAACAAAATACATAGTATCTAAACAGTATGTCAAATGAGTACTGAATAATTGAACAATGCGTGAAAATTTTACGAGCGCATCGTTTCAGCGAAAACCACCCAGTTAAAAATTCATGCCGTTTTTAGGTCGACAGGTAGCAGAACACAGTGAAAGATGGCCGTTGAAGGTCAGAACGTTCCTCTGTCGGCCGCTCTCGACCAAAATTTGCCGTTTTACGGCTATCCGCTAGTCTCATTTAGACGGAAACAAGCCGGAAAAATCGAGCCCTTGCCCAAAGGCGGATTCAAGAGGAGAATGTCGCTTGCGTTCGACCTATTTGATTAACAGTCGAGCAACGGTTTTCTGGAAGCTACAGAAAATTCATTAGAATATCTTAAGTGCAACTTTATATTTTAGTCTAACACTCGTAACTTTTGAAATAATTCACCTGTTGAGTTCAAATTACTCTCAAATGAAAGATAAAAACATTCTTAAGGGAAAATCGTACATACCAACATTCTTGAGCACTTTCTGACAGCAAAATTCATTTGCCATGAAAATTACAGTCGGTAGCTGCCGAGGAAAACTTGCTAGTCAAAGCTGTCAACTAAAAAATGGTACATTCACCTAAAACTTTACCTTACGGATAGTTATGATGTTATAAGGTATTTAAATGTCAATTTACATTTTGTATAGTGTACATTAGATAATATTATCCTGTTCTTCATCTGAGCCAAATTTTTATTTCCATTCGAGTTAGAGATGGCAACACTGCTCGCACATGTGACAAGTCTGACTCAAGCTGCTCAAGCAAGCCTTTTTGCGGCAGTAATTCGAATGGTGTTGCGCGTCACAGGTGTTGTGGTGGCTTCTCATTATGCAATAAGTTTTTTCACGCAATGTCAGAATGTATTTCTGTGCGAGTGTGTAGTACGTTGAAGTGTCTCTTATTTCTGAAAAAATTTCTGCTCTAAAAAGGTATGAGGTGTTCGCTCTCTCTCGAGTTTCTTATTCCATTGAAGACGTTAAGCCGGTATGGCATGTTGTCAAGTGCCTGATGAGGGATTGAACTAGTCGTCTCAATAATTTTTGAGTGTGAATGAATAGTAATATACATATATTAATGAGAAGGAACAATTACGCACTTAAGGTCAATCAGGAATCAGGATTGCACTACTGTGCGGCCAATGTTGATTTAATATGTGGTAGTGCACAATTGTATATACTTCAAAATTTAAACTGCAGTTTAAAGAAGCTATAAAAGCAAAATATAATAGTGTATGTTTATTCACTATTAATTTCATTCTTATTTTACAGTAAGTGTTAACACAATTTAGCTTCAAATTTTCACGTTGCAGTATAATTCCACTTGAGAAACCTTTGACAAGCAACAATGTGCAATGTTTTCAATTTAGATGTACGGATAGTAACGGTATCGGCCTTTTTATATTATCAGTACATCACTAGTTTTCAATTTTTTGTAAGAAAAGTAAACTTCAGAAATATCTGACGAGCTGCATTATAAAATTAGGGAATAACAATGATGAGAGAAGAATAGGTCAATAGTTTACTTAAATTCGTTCGCGGAAATTAAGAATTCTGTTTCAAAAAATCTCTAAAGGAACACATTTAAGAACGTTTCAAATGAATGACATTTTGCTCGCTGATGCGTAATTTTTGAGTTTTTAATCTGTGAAGTTATAGGAACTTAGTATATAAAAATGGAGAAACGGACGCGTAAATATGATGTAATACGGCATAACATGATGCTAGGTTAAATTAGGTTAGGTAACGTTAGATTAGCTGAATAAACTAACCTAAAATAACTCAACTTAGCCGTACTGACACTGATGGTTACCGCCAAAATACTGGGCGTGTTTCAAGAATGCAGCTACGATGTAGACGATTATATAACGTTATTTTTACCTGAACGTAATTCATGTTATAGCTCGAAAATTACGTATCAGCGAGCAAAATGTCATTCGTGCTCTTTTAGTGATTCTTTAAAACAGAGGTCGTGATATCCGTGAGCACATTAAAGTAAATACTGACCGAAGAAAAATCCTTAATCACCTGATGAACCTCAGCATTATCGATGAGTTAGGGTTGAATTATGCTTTAAATTCAGGAGCGTCCTACCAGCAAACGTTGTGTGATCGTAGGCTAGTGATTTACAGATATATCGGTAGCGGCAAAATCTGGCCGATATTTCATGGATACTTTCCAATACTACGTATTTTATCGTGAAAATGATGGTCATAAATCATGAAATTAAAATTAAATAAAGAGCCTATTCATTCATAGTAAATTAGTTAGCTAACTGTTAAATTACAGAGTTTAATCAGGCCCGCTAAGTGAATCTACTACGTTGAATTTCCGATGTCACGGACGGTCTGTAAGTGAAAGCTTTGTAGCGTAAATAGTTAAACACAGAGGGGACGTAAAATTAGTATACTTTTACAACTGAAACCTATATAGTTTGAACCAATTTCCATTTCTTAAAGTATGTGACAGGCTAACAAAAATCAAACCAATTAAATATAGTTGAAGGTGCATTTTAAAGTTTTCATAAATTTAACATAGAAATAACTGAAAATTTTACTTTCATTAAGCTTGTAGATCGTAAAGTACTACAAAGCTAATTATTTTATTTTAATTAAGCATGTAAATCGCCGTTCATTACGAATCTAGCATTTTTCTTCATTTTAATATGTTTGAAAAATTCATGAACAATCTTATAATTGGTTGCGTTTGCGCATCTTTCCGGTTTCGGATCCTATCGAATTTTAATGTTTTCTTTTCGTCAAAGTATGTATTTTGGTGTGAAAAACATGAAAATGATAACTATTTTGTGGAGAAATAATTGTTTTGGTTCATGAACAATCTTATAAGATTGTTCGTGAATTTTTCAAACGCCTTAAAATAGAAGAAAAATGCAATATTCCTAAAGTACGGTGATTCACATGCTAAATTCAAATAAAATTATTAGCTTTGTAGTATTTGAAGATTTACGTAAAATTAACACTCTTTAGTCGAACTACCATTAAAAAATTTAAAGACGAAGAATATAGCACGGATAGGTATATTTAATACAATTTAACGAAGCTATATTTAAACTATGTGAAATAGTCACTTTTGAACGTTTCGGAGACCAGCTCCATCTTCAGTAAGTCTGAAAACATAAAAACCAAAATTGGTTAGTTCATGACAACAATGAGAAAAGTGACAAAGTGATCGGCAAGGAAAAAAATCAATACAAAAATTTCTAACGGATATGAACTATTAGCATTATTTAAAGATGGCTTCTATTTCGCAATGTGAATGGATTCTAAAATGCGCAAATCTAACTCGTTATGTGCAGAGCATAAAATAGAAAAATTGTCCTCGGAAATACGGCTGCTACACTGTTCGGTATGAAGGCGGATTGATGAATGAGGAGGTTGAGCCACAGAACATTTACATAATCTGAAGGTTTTCTCTCCTGAACTGTACTCGAAGTTGTATCTGTCAGGTTCACGTCCGGGGGTCCTGTGTGGTTTGCCAAAAATCCATAAGTTAGACTTTCCATCTAAATTTCAATTTCGTCCTACTTTTTCTGCAGTGAATATGCCTAATTTTAACTTAGCACGTTTTCTATTTCCTGTGTTAAATCCTTGGACTGTAAATGAATATACTCTTGGTAACTCAACTCAATTTGTTAAGGAGATCATATCGTGTCAAAATGCTGATAAAGTTACTATGGCTTCATTTGATATTGAAAGTTTATTCAAAAATATTTCACTTGCAAAAACCATCGAAATAATTATGAATTCCTTGTTTGCTTAGCCTACTGATACAGTTTTAGGTCTAGGCAAATCTTATTCTAAGACGCTTCTCGAACTGTCTGTTATGAACTCTATATTTGTGTTTGCAGGCAATTTCTATGAACAAATCGAAGGCCTGGGGTCTTCCATTATGACCCACATTTGCAAAAATTTTCATGTGTCACTGGGAACAAAAATGGCTGGCCGATTGTCCTGTGGAATTTAAACCAGAATTTTATCGCAGTTACATTGATGAGACGTTTTTGTTGTTTCGTGATCCAAGTCATGCTCAAATGTTCAGGGACTATTTAAATGAGAAACATTCATCAATAGAATTTACAATCGAAATTGAGAATAATTGCTCGTTATCTTTTTTGGACTGAAAAATTACTCGAGTAGGTAAAGCTTTCACTTCTTCAGTTTTTCGTAAGGCTACTTTTACTGGATTGGGCATAAGTTTCTACAGTAACTGTAGCTATATATTTAAAATTAATGCGATTAAAACCTTATTGAATCGTGCCTACAACATTTGTTCTAGTTTTGTGGATCTGCATGCTGAATTTAATTATTTAGTCTCACTTTTTTTGTAAAAACGGATTTCCTTCCTCAATTGTTCATGCTCATATTAAAAATTTTTTAGCCAAGAAATATTCAGACATTAACGATGTCGCCGATTCGGTGCAATAGCTCTACTGTGTATTTCCATATTTTGGTGATTTTACGAGCAAGATGTGCCGGGATATTGAAAACCTTTTTGAACACCACTTTCCTGGGGTAAAATTGAATGTAATTACTGTGAATCTGCTGCGAGTTGGTTCTTTCTTTCGGTACAAAGATAGGATTCCTAAGCGGATGCGGGCATCCCTGGTATATAAATTTAGTTGCGTACAGTGTACGTCTGGCTACGTCGGCATGACGACACTGCCTTTTTACGTAAAGATCGCCCATGGCACCGCGGAGTAAGCTTTCGAACCGGGAGACCTTTAGGTCAACCTCCTCATTCACCAATCGGCCTTCATACTGAACAGTGTAGCAGCCTTATTTCCGAGGACAATTTTTCTATTTTATGCTCTGCACCTAACGAGTTAGATTTGCGCATTTTAGAATCCCTTCACATTGCCAAAGAGAAGCCACCTTTAAATAATGCTGATAGTTCATATCCGACAGAAATTTTTTATTGATTTTTTTTACCTATCACTTTGTCACTTTTCTCATTGTTGTCCTGAACTAACCAATTTTGGTTTTTATGTTTTCATACATACTGAAGATGGAGCTGGTCTCCGAAACGTTTAAAATTGACTACTTCTCATATTTTAAATTTAGGCTCGTTAAATTGAATTAAATATGATACCTATCCGTGCTGAATTTTTCGTCTCTAAATTTTTATTGAAGATTTACTTGATAAATTAAGATCGAATTTCCAGCTTTTTCTATAATAAATTTCAAAAACTTCGAAATACACCATCAACTTTATTTATATAATTGGTTGGATTTTTGTTAGCCTGTTTAGTTGTAAAAGGATAATAATTTTAGGTCGCTTCTGTTTTCAACTATTCATGCTACATAGCTTTCACTTACTGAACGTACGTGCCTCATCGGGAAGTCAAAGTATTAAATTCAGTTAGCGGGCCTGATTAAACTCTGTAATTCAACAGTTACCTAACTAATTTGCTAGGTATGAATAGCCTCTTTATTTGATCATGCTTTTACTCTCATGATTTATGACCTTCATTTATATGATAAAATACGTATTATTGGAAAGTATCGGCCGGATTTTACCAATGCCAGTAAAATGACCGATACCGATACATCGGTACATGAATAATTTTATGACAGGATTTTATAAATATTTGTCAACGTTTCGATCTGAATTTCAAATAAAAAAAGTAAACCATTTACATTTTTGTGCCACGGCCAAAAAAAGACTGTTTGCTTCATTGGCTACTCTGGCTGAAGCTTCATAAAAAATGACGCTGAAACTCACAAGAGTCGTTTTCTTCTATTTCGCATGGAGTTGAGTTTGGACCCGTAACTTCTGGTGAAGATGGCGATTCTTCAGAAGAAACAAGAGATGGAAGAAATGTAGAATGCTGGTCTGCAGAGGCACCATTTCATGAGCAAGGGCCCAACTATTAGCTTCACCACATCGGTCAATTGGTATTTATCACGATTTATCTTTGTGGTGGGGCTGGTAGTGACGGCAATATGAGCAACGTAAACACAACAAAATGTGGAAACCAAGCCTGAATTTTCCCTCGTCAGTCTTCAGCAACCTCTGAATTGAAGGACGTCCTTGAAGGTGATCAACGATGTGTTCAGATACATATTTGTGTGTGTGGGAGGGCGGGTGTGTGTGTGTGTGTGTGTGTGTGTGTCTGTGTGTGAGGGGGGGTTATGGGTGTGTGGGTGCGGGGGGAGGGGTGTGTGTGTGGGGGGGGGGGGGCGGGGGGGGGGGGTGTGTGTATATGAATAGCCAGTGTAACTAAGTTCGGGCAAGGTCGATCTGCTGCCGCGGGAGGCCGGTACAAAGTCGAGTAAGGTCGGCAGAGAGCCGAGACATAGAATGGAGAAGCCGCGGAAGGTCGAATTGGGGCCGCGGAAAGTCGATATGTAGTCGATAAAGGTGGGAATTTCCGAACAGCTGCAAAGGGAATTCAATGGTTTTATAGCCGTTTTTTCTTGCCATAAAAAGGGGACATGGCGACCAAAAATCGGCTGCTTTTCCGAATAAAACACGGCTAGAAGTCTTGCCTGCCGCGGCACATAATCGACTTGAAAACGTCTTATTTTTTTAACTGGGCATTAATTCCAATTCCGAAATAATCCTGAATTATTGAACTGAAATATTTTTGAAGATCAATAATATTCCTGATGTACTGTAGATTGCTAATTGTAGTAAGTGAGCGGTCGAATGAAGTACAGTTTGTAGTTTTGGGCGTGAGGGAAGTGATGCGTTTGTGAAGTATATAAAATTTCTGTTATATTCATTTACGCTACAACCAAGACAAGACTCATTATTTGATGGATGATACAATTGGGTTCTTCTGAATGAGCCGTTTTCCACTCACTCATGATATTCCTCAAGAGAGAGCTTTTTATGGGCAGAAAAATAAATATTACAAACTTCCTGACGTATTAACTAGCAATGTTTATAATTTGAATTTCAAACCTTGAATATTTTCCAGAACTTTGTATGTAAGTTACTTAGCTGCATTTTCCAAATTTAACGAAATATTTTCATTGTCTAGCTTTTTCGTAAACCGTAACTCAATATAAATTCAACTATTAGATTTCGTCTAATTTATCCTTTAGCATGTTTGTTATGAGCACTTTATCTATTTTATGCTTTGCTGAATAAATTCTGCTATACTGCTATGCATTCTATGTACTGCTGAGCATATCTCACTTGCAAGAAAACAGAAGGACCATGCAGTGTGAAAATGTGCATTGTCCGATGTGTGCAAATATTTCTTAATTCAGAATCCCATCTTCAGAGGTGGAATTTGAGGACGATTAAATTTGAAACACGGAGAACGCAAACACTAATGAAACACTGGCGTCTCAAAATGGCAGAAACAAATAATTTCACCCCGTTACCGAACATATAAGACTCACTCTCATACGTGGGTGAACGTGCGCGTGTTAAGAAGGCACCTAATTTATTTGTGGATTTGATCATTTTCGTTTTCTTTTTTCATTTTAAGATGCGTATTTTTTATATCTATGTAATAACTATTAGGTGAGTGTTTGCTCACTTATGCACTTGAGATGGAATTTTTAATTTGTACTGTTTATTATACATATTGTGCATTTTTACACTCCCTTCTCGCTTATGCAAATAAAGAAAGGGACAGTTGATGATACATTGTCTGAAAACTGGATTGAAGACAGATATGCATTGTCCAACTCAATATAATATAGATGATAGAATTTTAAAAATACATCCAAGATTGCCAAATAAGTACCGATGTGGTGTAGACAGTAAAATCCTACGCGCGTTAATTTTTGCATATCATAAAAATTTCACATAAATCTTTAGCACACACCAACATTTGCTAACACTGGTATGACTTATACTATATAGAGGTAATTTTTTACTAACAATGGCTTTTTTACTCCAGTTTATCTTTTCTAACTTTAAGTAACCCAACTATCTCAACCACCACAAGTCAACTTGATTCCACTCAAGTTGTATGCAACCGATTTACTACTTCATTCAGTTTCCTGTAACCATGCCGAAATTACACCACTTTTGTGATTCTAAACCTCCAACCTCCACTGCTATCTATTCAACCCTGGCTTCTGCCAACTCAAACTGTTTTATATGATAACTAATAACTGTTAATAACTGTTAACAGTTATTAGTTATCACTAATAACTGTTTTATATGATAACTGTTTTATATGATATTTAGCTTTTTAAGCTAAATATCTCATCGACATACTCATGCACCTAACATTATAAACATGATTATTTAAAGAAGGCATCGTGTTTTTCATGATCGCAAAGAATACTAAGAAATCAGATTGATTTTACTGACTTACACAGAGTAAAATTTAGTTGCTTGAGCAATGTTAATCATAATTTCAACAAATGCGTAGATTCTAGCAATAATTAATGTAACAAAAGTGTATTTTGCATGTAAACTTATTGTGACTTTGTATGATGAAGTGAAACGAATGTAAAAACAGTTTCATAAATTTTTACAAAAGTTTCAATACCTGTTTTTCTATTCATTAAAGCTGAGTATTTAATACGTTTCCTGCAAAGGGAGCCACCAGTGGTCAATAAAGGGATTTTTATAATATTGCTGACCGACCTGAAGTCACTAACCCAATTTTTATAAATATTGAATGAAAGCTATAAGAGACGGCACGACCCAATTAGTGTTTGTTGTTTTCGAAACTGCTTATTACAATTGACTTTAAATTTGAATTGAATGTTGTACTTCAGTTTAACCCATCACAGGAAACGTTGAATCTTAATGTGCAACAGAGTATCTAAATTATTTAGAATGGAAGAATGTAGGTTTTATCATATATTTCTGATAAAAGTCCTTAAAATGATGTGTGTGCGTTTTACGTTGCTCTGATTTGGTAGAGCTCTCTATCAGTATTGTTCGCTTTCATATTTTTTAGGGACTTTTCATGTACCAGTCTCAAAATGTTAGTGTATTAGAATTTTGGAATGCATCCCCACAATTTATTTCATTTTTTTGCCAAAAAATTATCATAGAGATGCTGCTGGCAAGTTCTCTAAAAATAAGAGTACTCCTTGTTTAAATCTTGTGGCTTCTTTACATAAAGAAAATGAAGAATCCAGGTGTGAACCTGAAGCATCCCCAAATATGTTTTTTAATATTTTTGAAAACGGTGAGCCTTATTTACTTAATTCCGAAAACAGTGAACTTCTGGAGACAATTGTTGTTGTAAACGCAAATGTGACAAGTGAGAATGTGGCATCAAAGGAGAAATTTGAAGTAATATTATCAATTGGATATTGGAACATTTTCATGCTTCTAAATATTTTTTACACATTTGTGTCCTCAATTAACAGTTTATACACTTGCCGATAAAGAAATTCATTGTTGCCAATAATAAAGCAGACTGAAGATCAACGATATTATTAACCATGGTAAATTACTCTATCAGGACAAGTCATGTATGAAACTAGATTTGCCTTGGTTATCTTACACGACTAGTATTCTGATAAGAAATGAAGTTCAATATTTATTTTTAATACTTTGTCAGAATTACTTTCACGCATCTGCGCAGGGATTGAGTTCCAAGTTTTTGTACCAACGAAGAGGATACTGTGTTGTGACCGAGCTTTTGAATTATAAGGAAGCCTTAATTTACTTCTATTTCGGGATAAATGGTCGTGACGACCAGTTTTTGTCGTTAATAATTGTTTGAGGTCATTGTCGCCATCATTGGTCAATCTTTCATAAATAAAATTACAAATGTAGAGTTTGTAGAGATCTGTAAGCTTAAGTATTTGTAAAGTTTTGAATAAATCATATACGTGAGCATTATATTCTAAATTCATAACCGCTCTGGTTGCCCTTTTTTGCAGAGTAAAAAGTACATAGGCTTTATTTTTATCAGTTCCGTGCCATGTTTCTATTCCGTACTCGAAGTATGGTGAAATGAGCGTTTGGTAAAGTATTTGCAAAGTTTTTTCAGGCAGGAAATTTTTAAATTAATGGAGGAATCTAAGAGATTTTGATAACTTAGTACTAATATGGGCGATGTCCTCCTTGAAGGTCAGATGTTTATCTATTATGATGCCCAAGAACTCACATAAGTGGGTTTCTTTGGTTTCACACTCGCGAATTCTGATGCGTGGGAGAGATATATTTTTCTTGTATGAGAATGTTGTCAAGAAAGAAGTAACGGGCTTAAAATTTTCTAGAAATTAAAAACAAATTATCATCGTCGTAGCAAGTATTGAGACCTTTTGTGGAAAAATGTGATGCGTGATAAAACTTTCAACGTTGTGTGTATAGGGTGTGTGGGTGTGTATGGTTTCATGAGTCCGTGTGTTGTTTTAAGCGGTGCGAAGGATTTCAAGACAGGCACCCTCAGAACACGAGGGCAAAAGGTTTGAGGAGTATGTGTGTGACGCTGGCCGTGTGTTCCTGTGTGTTTAGAAACCCGATAAGAGAACGTCGCACTGCTGAGCACAAATTTGCTACAAAAATAAGCCGAGAGGATATATTGTAGAAAAACTTTCGAAATAGGCTTGAGGCTGGAAACACTTGAGAGGAGGGAATTCGAGCATCAGAACAGCCAACAGTGTTGTGGTGTTCTCCCCCAGGCTGCAACACGCTTCGGGTAGACTTTGAGCTATCTTTTTCGTGATAGGATAGCCCGAAGCGAGTGCCTGAGGTACGACCGTATTCGGCAGGTTATGGACAACACGGGGGTAACACGGTAATTATATTGGTGACTGTTAGGTACACGGAACACGGACCATTACACTGGGCCCTCGGTGACTACTATGAGCCCTGTTCGTTACTCGTAAATTACGTAATGATTGGAACACAGCACTAATACGTGATGGTTGAAATACAATACTATTCGAGAAGTACGTAATGATTGAAACACAATCCTATGTGAGAATAGTACCAATATGTGGTGATTGTAGTACAATCCTATTCGAGAATGACATAAATTGAAGCACAATCCCATGCGAGAATAGTACCAATATGTGGTGATTGTAGTACAATCCTATTCGAGAATGATATAAATTGAAACACAATCCTATGCGAGAATAGCACAAATACGTGATGATTGAAGCACAATCCTCTTCGGGAATGACGTAATGATTGAAACACAATCCTATGCGAGAATAGCACAAATACGTGATGATTGAAGCACAAACCTATTCGGGAATGACGTAATGATTGAAACACAATCCTATGCGAGAATAGCACAAATACGTGATGATTGAAGCACAATACTATTCGGGAATGACGTAATGATTGGAACACAATCCTATGCGAGAATAGTACTAATACGTGATGATTGAAATACAATCCTATTCGAAAATGACATAAATTACGTAATGATTGAAACACAATCCTATGCGAGAATAGTACTAATACGTGATGATTGAAATACAATCCTATTCGAAAATGACATAAATTACGTAATGATTGAAACACAATCCTATGCGAGAATAGCACTAATACGTGATGATTGAAATACAATACTATGCGAGGATTACGTAATGAATGAACAAGCACCAATAGCGGGTAACGTCTGCGAGGACGCTACTTACGAACGCAGCGGCGAGACGTGATGATTGGTGCTACGTCGTGCGACTTACGGACAGGTCAGCTGGTGCTAGCGGAGCGCCGAGACGAGGCTAGTCAGCTGGGTCGGGCCCAGCCGTCACGCGGTTCACCGTTGTAGCTGGTAAGTAGCTACGGCGAGGCTAGCCGGCCGGAGCGGGCGAGAGATGTCGTAGAGCGGCTTGGCCGATGACGCCGGCGCGGAGCGTTGCAACGTGACTTTTTTAAGGCTTTGAAACACCTTGAAGCGTCAAGACGCTACTAGGTTTAAGACCTTGCAACACCTTGGGGCGTCGATAGGCAGGGCCGGTCTCCGGAGCTTGGTGCAGGTACGCGAGAGACAAAGTCGGTCTCGGAAGCTAGATGCAGGAACACGAGGCTGGTGCTGGAGATGTGACTTGAACGAGGACGAGGGCTTGAGTGAGTGCGAGCCTTCTTGGGGTCGCCTTATGTAGGCCTCGAGTGCAAGCCTTGAGTCCGGGCGTGAGTCCTGATTGGTCGCGAGTTTGTGGGCCTGTGGTGCTGGAGGCAGGAAGCCGTTGTAGCTTACGGGCACCTTTTCTCATAGTCGCGAGGCGGCTTCTCTCAGGTCCCGTGTTTGGTTTACTAGGCGCTTCGGGTCCGGAGGTGCTCTGGAACGGATGCGGTTGTAGTCTGGAGGCAGCTTTTCTCAGGTCTTGTGGAGGTCCGCGGCTTGCCGCTGGGATCACCACAGGTGTCCCTCTCCTGTTTTTTTTTTTTTTTTTTTCTTTTAAAACACTTAGTACCTCACTGGTGGTCTGCTTTCTCTGCCGTATTTAGTGAATACTGCCTGTTTTGCTGTTTCAGGGATTGCTGTGCCTGTTCCAGGGAACGGAACTCCCTCGTATACTTCGTGGTTTGTTGCTCTCGGTGCCTTAGCCTGTTGTTGAGGTTTATCCTCGATGGTGGGTAGGTACGCTGCTTTGACCCTTTCCGTCGCGATGTTAGCTTTTTTTCCTTGTATATCTACGGTGATGTAGTTTGGTGTCCTTTGGAGCACGGGAAAGGGACCTGCGTAGGGTTTCTGTAAGGGTCTTCTGTGCCCCCCGTGTTTCACGAAGACGTTGGTCGCCTTGTATAGAGCGCTCGGGACATTGGCTTTTTGGGGTCCCTGTTGTCGTGGCAGTATTGGCTGCAGGTTTGTCACTCGTTTTTTTAGGCAGTGTAGAAATTCTCTGGCGGGCCGGTCTCCTTTTTCTTTCTCGGGTAGCTCTCCTGCGAGGCGCAATGTTTGTCCGTATACCATTTCGGCGGGGGAGATGTTTGCGTCCGTGTGTGGCGTGGCTCGGATGTTAAGCAGTATGAGGGGTAGTGCGTCTGCCCAGTCTGCGTCAGTGACCGTAGCTTTTAACGCCTCCTTCAATCTTCTGTGCATCCTCTCCACCAGTCCGTTGCTCTGCGGGTGGTACGCTGTCGTTCGCTGTCTCTCAGTGCCCAGCGCCGTCAGCAAGTTTTTCCATAAGTTAGACTCGAACTGGACGCCTTGGTCCGTGATGATTGTTGTTGGAGCGCCGAATGATGCTACCCAGTCTTTTAGGAATGCCCGTGCTGTTGTTTCTGCCGTACAATCGGCCATTGGGGTAGCGGTGCACCATCTGGTGAAGCGGTCAATGCACGTCAGCAGGTACCGTTTGTTTTGTGACACGGGTAGTGGTCCGACGATATCGATGTGTATCGTCTGGAACCGTTCCTTGGGTACCGGCATCTTCCCGGGCGGGCATTTGGTGTGCCTTATTATTTTGCTTGTCTGGCATGGAATGCACTCGCGTGTCCACTTGCCGACGTCTTTGTTGAGTCCGGGCCAGATTACTCGCTGCCTCAAGAGGTCCCTTGTTGCTTGTATGCCGGGATGACTCGCCCCGTGGAAATGCTGAAATACGTTCTTTCTGCAGCATTCCGGGATGTATGGCCTCCGTAGGCCTGTTGACACGTCGCACCAGAGGGGTGGTTTACCGGTCTGTCTGATTATGGGGCGTAGTTTGAGCGCGTTCTTTGATGCTGGGTGCAGCAGTTCTTCTAATTCTGCGTCTCTGTTTTGTTCGGTCATTATTTTGTCGTAGTTGATCGCGGGTCCTTTAGGTATTATTGTTGACACCAGACGTGATAGCGCGTCTGCGACCGTGTTGTTGTCGCCGCTGATGTGCTTGATTTCGCAGTCGAACTGTGAGAGGTAGGAGAGCTGTCTTGCTACCCGGGGGCTGTTGCCTTCCGTGGCTTTTTGCAGGGCAAAACAGAGCGGTTTATGGTCTGTCCTGATTTCGAAGCTTCGGCCTTCCAAAAAATGCTCGAAGTGTTTCACTGCGAGGAATATCGCCATTAGTTCGCGGTCGTAGGTGCTGTATTTACGTTGGGTGTCGTCTAGTTTTTTGGAGAAAAATGCTACGGGGCGCTGTTCTTGCCCGACTTTTTGTTGTAGTACGGCGCCGACTGCGGTTCCTGATGCGTCTGTGATTAAGGTGCTTTTGCCTTCTGGAGCGGGGTGCGCTAGCAAGGTGAGTTGCGAGATCTCGCGTTTTAGGCTAGTGAACGCTGCGTCTAGTTCTGTTGTCCAGTTGATAATTTTCTTTGAGTTTTTGGAGTATCCTTTTGTCAATCCGGTCAGAGCTTGCATCTTTTCTGCTGCGGCTGGGAGGAATCGGTGGTAATAGTTGACTATTCCTAGGAATTGTCGTAGCTTTTTTACTGTTGCTGGTTGGGGAAAACTGCATATTTCCTCTATTTTCTGAGGGAGTGGTGAGATTCCGCCGGCTGACACTCTGTGTCCGAGAAAGTCTAGCTCGGGCACTCCGAAAATGCACTTGGCGGGGTGCACGCGCAGTCCTTCTCCTTGTAGCCGTTGGAAGAGTTGTCGGAGGTGTTTTTGGTGCTCCTCTGCGTTTGCGGACGCTATCAGTATGTCGTCGATGTATGCCGTTACGAAGTCCATGTCTCTTGTTACCGCGTCGATGTATCGTTGGAATGTTTGGGCTGCGTTCCGCAGCCCGAATGACATCACGGTGTATTCGTACAGCCCAAATGGTGTGGTGATGGCCGTTTTCTGGATGTCCTCGTTTTTGACGGGTATTTGGTGATAGGCTTTGACGAGGTCGATTTTGGAGAAGATTGTTTTGTTATGCAGTTTGTAATGGAAGTCTTGACAGTGTGGTATTGGGTAACGGTCAGGTTTGGTGCTTGCATTCAGTCGTCTGTAGTCTCCGCAGATTCTCCATGCCCCGGGTTCGGCTGCCTTTGGTACCATGTGCATGGGTGATGCCCAGGCGCTCTTCGACGGCCTGATGATGCCATGTTCCAGCATTTCCTTGAATTCTTGTCGCGCCGCTTCCAATTTTTCCGGAGACAGTCTCCTTGGTCGTGCATATACTGGGGGTCCGGTTGTTTCGATGTGGTGTTCTACGTCGATCTTCTTTTGTGTGTGCCGGATGTGTTGGGAGGTCGGTAGTATTCCGGGGTATTCCTCGTACAATGTGTTGAATTCCGGGGCGGTTTGGTGTTCGATCCTGTGCACTCGTTGGCTTCTTGAAACGACACGTTTGCAGGGTACTTTGGTTCCGGAAGTTTGGGCGTATAGGCTTGCGTTTGCGGTGTCGACGCTTAGCTGGTGTGCGGCGAGGAAATCCATGCTAATGATCGGTTGTCCCACGTCCGCTTCTATGAAGTTCCAACTTACGGGCCATAGGGGGTTGAGCAGGATGATGCGCTCAGTCGTCCCGTAAGAAGCTATGGGGGTGTTGTTGGCGGCGAGTAAGTCGTAGGACGGGGGTTTGAGCGTGTGTTTCTTTTTAGCTGGTACTAGGCTGACGGCTGAACCGGTGTCGATGAGGTATCGTACGTTGCCGGTGTCTGTGACGTACATTAGCTCGCCTTTTTTTGTCTGTGCGGAGACTGGGGCGTTTACCATTCTCCGCGGTCGTCGTTTCCTCGCGAAACTGCAAGGTTGGGTACAGTTTCTTGCTCGGTTACCGAAAGTTTGGTGGTAATAGCAGATTGCTTGGTCCTGCTTGATTCTTGTATTGCTTCTGTTTCCGTACCTAGGTCCTGGGGTTTGGTTTCGCCAATCTTCTGCTTGCTTCTTGTTTTCCTGTGGGCGTAAAGCGTTTGCCAGCATTTTCTTGAGTTCTGCTATTTCCTGTAGGGCTTTGTCAAATTCCGCTCTTGAGACGGTAAGAGATGGTGGTTGTTTGATGGCAGTTACGGCGATGGGTTCACTCATAGCAGTTTGGCAAGCGGTTTGCCTTGCTATGATCTGATCTGCGATTACTCTGTATTCTTCGTCCGTTTTTCTAACTGCCTAGTGCCTCGATTAGCGGTTGTGCTGTGATTGGTAGCTTTGCGATGTGCATGGAACGGATGACGGACGGTGGTAGGGGTGCTTGCCTGCAGCTGTTCAGTCGTTTCATTTCGAGGAGCAATTCTGATGGCGTATTGTCTCCCATGGTAGTTTTGACGATGGTGTCGTAGTTTGCTTCCTCGTCGTGTCGCACGAAACGGTGCGTTAATGCGGCTTTTAATGCGTCGTATTTGTCGTTTGCCGGTGGGTTCAGGAGTATTTCTTGGATCTCGGATACGATGTGTGTTGGGAGTCCTCCTAGTAACGCTCCGAACTTTGCGCCGTCGTCCAGGTTTGGTACTTGTGCGAGGAACACGTCGCAATGCAGTAACCATCCTTTCACATCTCCGCTGAATGCGGGCAACCGGATATCTTTCCCAGCCATGCCTCCTATTGCCTGCCGAATACCTCTGGGGTCAACCAGTGTGGTGTTCTCCCCCAGGCTGCAACACGCTTCGGGTAGACTTTGAGCTATCTTTTTCGTGATAGGATAGCCCGAAGCGAGTGCCTGAGGTACGACCGTATTCGGCAGGATATGGACAACACGGGGGTAACACGGTAATTATATTGGTGACTGTTAGGTACACGGAACACGGACCATTACACTGGGCCCTCGGTGACTACTATGAGCCCTGTTCGTTACTCGTAAATTACGTAATGATTGGAACACAGCACTAATACGTGATGGTTGAAATACAATACTATTCGAGAAGTACGTAATGATTGAAACACAATCCTATGTGAGAATACTACCAATATGTGGTGATTGTAGTACAATCCTATTCGAGAATGACATAAATTGAAGCACAATCCTATGCGAGAATAGTACCAATGTGTGGTGATTGTAGTACAATCCTATTCGAGAATGATATAAATTGAAACACAATCCTATGCGAGAATAGCACAAATACGTGATGATTGAAGCACAATCCTCTTCGGGAATGACGTAATGATTGAAACACAATCCTATGCGAGAATAGCACAAATACGTGATGATTGAAGCACAAACCTATTCGGGAATGACGTAATGATTGAAACACAATCCTATGCGAGAATAGCACAAATACGTGATGATTGAAGCACAATACTATTCGGGAATGACGTAATGATTGGAACACAATCCTATGCGAGAATACTACTAATACGTGATGATTGAAATACAATCCTATTCGAAAATGACATAAATTACGTAATGATTGAAACACAATCCTATGCGAGAATAGTACTAATACGTGATGATTGAAATACAATCCTATTCGAAAATGACATAAATTACGTAATGATTGAAACACAATCCTATGCGAGAATAGCACTAATACGTGATGATTGAAATACAATACTATGCGAGGATTACGTAATGAATGAACAAGCACCAATAGCGGGTAACGTCCGCGAGGACGCTACTTACGAACGCAGCGGCGAGACGTGATGATTGGTGCTACGTCGTGCGACTTACGGACAGGTCAGCTGGTGCTAGCGGAGCGCCGAGACGAGGCTAGTCAGCTGGGTCGGGCCCAGCCGTCACGCGGTTCACCGTTGTAGCTGGTAAGTAGCTACGGCGAGGCTAGCCGGCCGGAGCGGGCGAGAGATGTCGTAGAGCGGCTTGGCCGATGACGCCGGCGCGGGGCGTTGCAACGTGACTTTTTTAAGGCTTTGAAACACCTTGAAGCGTCAAGACGCTACTAGGTTTAAGACCTTGCAACACCTTGGGGCGTCGATAGGCAGGGCCGGTCTCCGGAGCTTGGTGCAGGTACGCGAGAGACAAAGTCGGTCTCGGAAGCTAGATGCAGGAACACGATGCTGGTGCTGGAGATGTGACTTGAACGAGGACGAGGGCTTGAGTGAGTGCGAGCCTTCTTGGGGTCGCCTTATGTAGGCCTCGAGTGCAAGCCTTGAGTCCGGGCGTGAGTCCTGATTGGTCGCGAGTTTGTGGGCCTGTGGTGCTGGAGGCAGGAAGCCGTTGTAGCGTACGGGCACCTTTTCTCATAGTCGCGAGGCGGCTTCTCTCAGGTCCCGTGTTTGGTTGACTAGGCGCTTCGGGTCCGGAGGTGCTCTGGAACGGATGCGGTTGTAGTCTGGAGGCAGCTTTTCTCAGGTCTTGTGGAGGTCCGCGGCTTGCCGCTGGGATCACCATAGTGTTCACGTGCTTATGTGCAAAGGTGGAGCTAAAATGAATACCTCTAACATGATTGGTTCCTTCTAAAAGGGCGTGGGAAAAAGAACAGAACCACAACCAAGATCGGGCTTATGAGGGAAGGCAGTTTCACCGACGCGGCCGTTAAGTGAAGTACGAATAAGTACAGGTGTGTTCGCGGTGACATACGTGCGGTGACATACGTATTCAAAGAAATATCGGGATAAAGTGCCTATATTGAGCATACAAGTTCAACGATAAAATGTAATAAGTGTATTAATGTACGGTCTTGTTCTTATTTCAGAGAATAATTCCCAAATGGGAAAACCAGAAAAATACGGCCGGAGCAATGTTCAAAACTAACACGGACGAATGAATCCTTTCCCAATTGAAAATCATGGACGGATCACCGGTGGGTTAAGGACGTGACGGTCGATTATGTGCGACATATAAGCTGGTTGGCCCACTCTGCATTAACACTCCTTCAATGCGCTCTTAACTACCCGCGGTTGAGTTCGGACGTGAAATTTATGGTTGGCCATGGACGGTTTGAAGGCGCAAAATTTTCAGTTGGGGAATGGCCGTAACATTTGAGAGCGGCCATCAGTGGTTTACAGCCTTACAAACATATGCTGCCGGTAGTGTGCTGCAGGTGTCGCGATCTGTTCGACTTAGTTCACGACTTTAAGTCATCGAGTGATGTACTGGAAGTTAACGTTTTTGCAATCGCGATTGCTGGTGTGAGTTTTCCTTGTGAATGTGTTCTTTGCAATTATTGCATTAGATAAACGGTGATTTAGTATTGCATCACAATGCTAAAAACATGTTTTTTGATTGTTTATCGGGATGTTGAGGCCATCGACAGTTACGCTCATCTTTAGATTTTCGCGTTGGTCGACGAGCTTAAGCTGAGTTCAAATTTTTAAACACGTATTTTCTTATATTTTTTTCCAAAGCAATGAATTTTGCTCCCATTTCGAATAATTTAAGATTTTGAAAATCGTTTAGCAACCACTTTACAGTGATCGATTTACTGAAACAGGTGGAAAAACTAATCGTTGAAAGGAAAAGTTTTCAAGACAACGCTGGTGTTCTTCATTTCTCAATACATTACTTACTTCCTTATTTCATCATTTGAAGGCACCTAAAATGTAGCTCACTAACGATCAAAGAATTTTCATCGTATTAGAATATGAAGCAACGGCAAACGTTGTAAAGTTAAAAGAGCGTCTAATTTTCTTTCTAATTTTCTAACTGTGCGATGCACAGTTTTCTTATCGGACGAGTGCCTTTTTGAAGAACTTTTCATTAATTGCTCTTCGAACTTTTTCACACTTTTCCAATACGATAAAAATTCTTTGATCGTTAGTGAACTGCATTTTAGTTGACTTCAAATAATGAAACAAGGGAGTAAATAACCTCTCAGAGGGTTTAAATATTTGGTGTTATGTAGGATATATCATTGTGAAATTATTTTCAACGGTAGGTATTTAGAAATGATAAACACCAGTGTTGTTTTTAAAATTTTTCGTTTGAACAATTAGTTTTTCTACCTCTTTCAGTAAATCCATCACTGTACAGTGGTTATTAAACGATTTTTAAGAAATGAGACTATTCTAAACGGAAACAAAATTTACTACATTGTGAAAAAAAGACATTTCAAATATGTTAAGTCAGAGCGGAGATATAATCAATTGAAAACTCGCGGACATTTTTGTGGGACACGCGATGTAATGTAGACGCTCCGCAGAAGGATACAACCATTGTATCTTTGGGAACTAGCGCTTCCAGGGAGGAAAATGTGAGGACTTGAGCTAAGAGTTAGGTAGGCCTTCTTTTTGTTGAAATAAAATGTATTCTGTTATGTTGAGGACCACCTATTTTCGGTTCA
Organism: Morinoia aosen; assembly: GCA_030386875.1. Lineage (NCBI taxonomy): Eukaryota > Metazoa > Arthropoda > Malacostraca > Amphipoda > Talitridae > Morinoia > Morinoia aosen. The sequence continues at coordinate 85,405,402 of CM059567.1, read as the reverse complement.
CTGATGTCCTGTTTTTTAGCACCTACTAATTTCTTCTTCAACTTTGGTCTTGTTTCATGAACTTTTTTCCCAACTTACTGTTTTTAAACCCTTCCCGCCAGATTCCGCGTTCCCTTTAAAACGTTGACGACGTTTGTGCGATTGCTACGGTTGGTTCGGTTAAGTTATGAGTAGCAGAATTTAGAAACCGACTGTACTACTCAAAAGCACTCTTGTCCTTTATAGAAAGAGTGAAAAATTTAAGTGTACGATCATTTTACCGGGTATGCTGGAATCAATTCTGAAAAAGGAACTGAAATTATGGAAATGCTATTCATTTATGCCGGTATGTAAGTGAGCAATTTACTTAGTGGTACACTTATGTCCCAAAGCGTAGTCCACGTGTTGCCTCCACACTAATTTTTGCCTCCCTTTTCCTCTCTTTGGATCGCATTTTTTGCGGATAGGGAGGCTTGAACGAACCAATAATCTAATCTATAATGTAAACGAGCGTTGAAAGGGAACTTTGTGATATGTAAATTTAATTCCCATCCTTATGTTGAAGTAGTTTATATTTGTTTGTTACATGCAGCATTTTGAACGTATTAGGATTTTATGTTTAATGCTTATATTATTTTGGTGTGCCATTGGTGGGAAGGCTGTGATTTAATGGAAGTAAGATATTCATGTAAACTTTTATTAGGAGATGGTTTAATTTTTGTGATAAAAGTTGAAGAAAGAGCGGGATTCTATGTCCTTTCTAATGTATTGTCTTATGTACCTGAGCTCCCAGTTGCACGTGCATCGATTTCATTGGATGTACAATATTGTACTGAGCTTAATGGGTCAATACATTCACAATGCATTGAATGTGAATGTATTGTAAGATCCAAAGCTTCCAGTGCAATATTGTACACCCCGTGAGGCGAGGCACGTGCAACCGGAAGCGATTTTTTAACCGATAATCCATGGACGGCCAGCCGCGATTCGAATCTGGTTCTGAGGCGGTAAACGACCGTTAAGGGGCTTTCACACGATCAGTCTTTTCGTCAGTTAACACTGACACTCACGGTTCCGCAACACCATATTTGGGCATGCGTGCTCTCTTTTGCTCTCTACTCGGCACTCGCCACTGTCGGGTTTGACTGCTGCTTTGCTTCTATTTGCGTGTCAGTTTTCGCCCACCCGGCGTCTAGTAAGGATGGTTGCGATCGCTCTCCCGTGTTAAATGGTCTCAACCTGGTCTAAATCATCAATTAGCTATTTTCGTCAACAGCCTGCTTTGTGGAAAGTGCAAAGCAACGAATACAAGAGCAGAGATATAAGAAGCAAGTAGCTCAAATATGTTATTGAAGCAATGAATCAACACAATATTAGTTTACATGAGAATGGGTTGAAGGAAAAAATTAATAGGCTTCAAAAACAGTTTAGGAAGGTATTTAGAGCATTTGCTTCCAAAAATCTATTATTTAGCAGAGGATAACACCTGGATTCACAGGTGCGGGAAACAATAGTTTATATTTTTACAAGCATATCATAATGCATTCGTCCTGTTGTAGTGTCAGCGCCATTTACAAAGGATTTTCAATCTTATTTAATATTCACTCTGAAAATACTGCAAATGTATATTATTTTTGTTTATTAGAATGAAAAAATTAAATATTTAACCGAAGTGCAATTTCAACAATTTGTCCGGCATTTTCAAATAAAATAAAATAAAATTTTCCATGAATTCTCCTTAACATTTAATTTCAGCATGAAAATGTTTCCTGAAATAAATCTAAACATTTATTAGTTTATCCGTACCGCTGTCACATTCACATGCATTATTAGATATTATCACGCAGTAATTTGAGAGGCTTATTATATTTTATAATAGTTGCTTGCGGATGACAGATTTACGCATGCATTCGATCACACAGTTCAAACGAATGTGCGCTAGATTTCAATTGGAGTTTCTATATCCTAGTCACTGTGTCGCTAGGAAATGACCGAATATAGTTAAAAAAAAATTTAATTTACGAGCTATATATTACACGCTGGTACATGCAAAACTGTGCAGAACGAGCGGAAAATATTACCTGCACTTGAAGTTATTATGAAGTAGATTATTACATTCGTAGTAGTTGTTGTATTTGTTAGATTTGGTGTGACCAAATTTTACAAATGCTGAAAAAAGAAGGAATGCGACAAATAATTAGCGAGCGAAATTTGGATATTTAGCCCTAACCTACTACAAATCCGGTTATAACTGCCATTTTCTGGATGTTTAGCCAGCCAATCTTATACCCACTGGATCTTATACCCCCTAGCTAAATTTACGGTGTTTTTTCTTCTCTCTGACCGCAAAGCCGATGAGGATGCTTGCTTTGACTACGACGAATCTTTCTCGACAACGCATAGTGAAGCACTGGCAAGCTTGCCAGTGACGCGCCACTTCAGTCACGCGAACGTACGTGTGAACGCGAGTGTTTTGACCACACTCAGTGAGTGTGAGTGTCACTGACGAGAAAACTGATCGTGTGAAAGGCCCTTTAGGTAAGGCGGAACAACGGCGATTCGCGTGCAGTTTTGTGTCCGAAAAAGTGGACATTTGACCCTTGAACCGCGCGTAATACAACTAAAATACGCCTAGGAACCGACGCGTACTCACCGGTGAAACGTCCTTGATTTTCAATTGGGTTGGGAAGGGGTGAGGCATAAGTCCTATTACTAAGAAATTACTGAGAAACTTAGTTGCCAAAATTTGGTGTTGCATATATATATATAAATATTGATATATTCTTCAGCATAAAAAGCGAATGCTAATTGGATTTAGCTGTGAAAGTTGATTGAGGAGAGCAAAATTTCTTACATTGCAGATGGTGGGAATGAATAAATTGATCAAATAGTGATGAAGAAAGGAGTCGAGAGTTCCACAATTCAAGTCAACATATCATGCCATCGCTCAAAATAAGGCCTATCCACAATATGAACTGAAGTCGTACTAAAATGAACTGTAGCTCGTCGATGCCGAAAAACGCTCTTGAGATCCGGTACCTCACTCAGAGAAATCTTGACACACCTGGATGTGTCATCATGATACACTCAAGTGTGTCACCATGACAATCCTTCAAGTTGGTCGAAAACGTAGACTAGCTTCCACCGATAGAACGTTGCCAAGGTTGCCGTTGCTGAATGTTTCCTCTCTAATCCATGCCAATTAATCTTCTTAACGGCCACATTGTGTTCAAAAGTGGTAATTATTGAGTTTATGCTTATTTTATGAAAGTTTTACTTCTTCCAGCTTAGAATTGTGTAAACGGAAGAATTTTAAACCCCCGAGGAGAATACAGCTGTTATATCTATGAGAATTAAGGCTCCCGGGGGGATATGTGAGGTCCCGAGCAAAAGGTTAGATAGGCCATCTTTCAGTTGAAATAAGGTAGTTTTTATTTGGTTACGGGTCAATTTTTTCGGTTACTACTAAGCGGTTTTTCAGTCCCCACAAGTTTCCTCTTCACTCGTTATCTGGTTTAATGAATTTCTTTCTTAACTTCCCATTTCCATATGACTCGTGTATAGATTTGGCATCCCTTCAACTCCATATTCATTAATGCATTCCTCTTTCCTCTCTTTGGAACGCCTGTATTGCGGTTAAGGAGGCTTAAAAACATAATTTAATCTACTCTAACCTAATTTTGTCTGATTATCCCCGTTCCGGTCTCTGGTCCGATCTCTGATCCGGTCTCTGGTCCGGTCTCTGGTCCGGTCTCTGGTCAGGTCTCTGGTCAGGTCTCTGGTCCAGTCTCTGGTCAGGTCTCTGGTCCGGCCTCTGGTCAGGTCTCTGGTCCGGTCTCTGGTCCGGTCTCTGGTCCGGTCTCTGGTCTGGTCTGTGGTCATTTCTCTGTTCAGGTCTCTGGTCTGGTCTCTGGTCAGGTCTCTGGTCAGGTCTCTGGTACGGTCTCTGGTCAGGACTCTGGTCCGGTCTCTGGTCAGGTCTCTGGTCAGGTCTCTGGTCAGGTCTCTGGTCCGGTCTCTGGTCCGGTCTCTGGTCCGGTCTCTGATCCGGTCTCTGGTCCGGTCTCTGGCTAGGTCTCTGGTTCGGTCTCTGGTTCGGTCTCTGGTCTGGTCTCTGGTCAGGTCTCTGGTCGGGCTTCTGGTCAGGTCTCTGGTCAGGTCTCTGGTCGGGTCTCTGGGCAGGTCTCTGATCGGGTCTCTGGTCAGGTCATTGGTCTGGATTGGTCACGTCTAATATGTTCTGAGCACAGAATATTGAAGAATCATGAATTTTTCGGTCTATTTAACGTTATCTTTTGTTCGTCCTGAATTATGAAACCTTAATTTTCGTAAAATATGCCACAAAAATGAACACTATTTGCAGATGATAGCCTAATTTTTTATTTAGCACAGAACCTAGTCGATGGAAGCTGCTAAAAAATAACTACCAATCATAAGAAAAGATGTTATAAAAATTAATCATTCGTTCGGAAAAATTGATCAATCGCCATTTCGATTAAATTAAAGTTGACTTACAATGTACTACAATTCTTCCATTCAGTTGGTCATCAAACTTATCGTTAAGCACAGAAGAGAAAGCTCATAATATGCTGGTTGGTGCTCAAGGAAAAGGTATTCCATCACTATTGAGATTAAGTTGATTGCATGATTTAGTCCTCTATTCCTCGTGGAATACAAGTATGGCTTATGACGATTCTCTTCTTTTAGTCGTTTAAATCTTTAAGAAATGTATTCATCTTATATTTTGTTTTTATTCATAGAAGGAGTATTCTTTCAACATGTCTGTTATTTTAATGCTTTTAATTGCTAATAGCCTTGTATATATTTTTTTGCCAAAAAATTGGTGCATCTGTTAGAGGGAGTGTATGACAGATTGGAAACATTTTATTGTCAAGCACTAGATTGCAGCCGACTAAATTTTTGGTTTCCATACCTAGTGATAGCTTCAGTGTGATTTGTATGCGCTGATTAGACTGATTTCAATAGGCTGGTGCCTTCGAAAAAACAGTTGGTTAAAGAATTTTGAGGATTCGATGAATTACTCATTCAATGGTGCTTTGTGTCGTACGTCAGACATGTGCCCAACCCAACATCCGCCAGTCACAAACTACTGCGTTTATTATTAACAGTGCCTCGGCTGCCACCCGGAATCCCTGAGTCTCATATGTCCTGAAAAACAGTTCAGTGCCTCTCACGGTGGTACGTGTGCTTCTTGTGTGTGATGATTGCTTGTTCATAATTGTTAAAGAAAGGAAATTTAATTAGGCTTAGGAAGCATGCGTTTTTCTGGTGCTGAATGTGGCTAGAGCCAGTTTGTGTGTGTTAACAGGGTGCGTACAGGCATGGAGAAGCATGGAAAGTAGTTGAATTTCGAAAATAAAATTCAAGGCATCGAAAGTAGTGGAATTTTAAAAATGGTCATTGAAAGTCATGAAATTTTAGGATTTTCGTGAAAAGAAAATTTTACTGTTGAAAATTTTCGTTCCGTTTGGTCCGCGTTGAGCGAGGCGTTGTCAGTAACCTTCGAGTGTTACTTGGGCTCTGATTGGTTGATACAGCTACGTCTTTAGTGTCCGCGATTTTGATTGGTTCTCAGGCGTCACGTGAAACCAAACGTGCTCAGTGTGACTGAAGACACGCGCTCGCTCGGACCATTGTTGACCTGTCGCCACTGTTGAACATTTTCGAGCTGAGTTTTTATCATCGGTCTTGACCATCCCGTGTGTGTGTGACTAGAGTTACGGTGCCGAGACTGAGCTGAGGAATTATCGTCATGCCAGGCAGTTGTTCTTTCAACAACTTGTGGTTGCGAGACAAGACTTTCAACAATGGATAGCACCGCATCCCAAACTGAAAACAATGGCGGTTTGCACCGCGTGCGAGTCGGAGTTCGACATCGCCAACAATGGAATAGCGGCGGTGAGGAGTCATGCAAAAGGAACAAAGCATGCCAAGAACGTGAAAGCTCAGACGACGAGACTTGCCAACCCGAAGATCGGGGATTTTTTCGTGACTTCCCAACCATCGACCGATCCTCCGACGCCTGCTGAGGGCAGTTCGGAGGCTCAGACTGAGACCAGTGAGACCGTGCCAGCAGTACCAGAGTCTGCTAGTACCTCTACTTCATCGCCATCAGTCAAAACTTGCACCTGTCAGTGCTGTCGCAAGAAAACGGCTCTAACTGACTTTGTGCAAAGGGACAAAGTCCTGAAGGCCGAGACGCTTTGGGCGTTGAAGACCGTAGCATCGCACCTGTCCTTCAAGTGCTCAAACCAGACTCCTTGGCTTTTCGCCTCAATGTTTGAGGATTCCCCCACAGCCAGCAAGTTCACCATGAGTGAAAAGAAATGCGCCTATCTGACAACATTTGGACTGGCCCCTCATTTCTCAAGTGTGCTGAAGGAGAGGGCCAAAACTGCAGACGGTTTCGTCCTCCTCTTCGATGAGGCATTGAATGAGGAGCTGCAGAAGAAACAGCTTGATGTTCATGTCCGCTTTTGGAGCAGCCAGCTGGCCACATCCTCCCTCAAGAAACTGTGGCTGGTTGTGAAGATGCTACTGGTCCTGTCACATGGCCAGGCTTCAGTGGAAAGGGGCTTTTCTGTGAGCAAGCAGCTCATGGAAGTCAACATGGGTGAGAACACCATCGTGGCGCAGAGAGTGGTCATGGACCACATCAAACATGTAGGAGGTATCTCCAAGGTTGACATTTCCAAGAAACTCCTCTTTTCAGCTTCACAGGGCAGACAGCGCTATCAACACTACCTGGATCAAAAGAAGGAAGAGGCAGAGAAGCAGAAGAAGGGAGAGAAGAGGAAGAGAGAACTGGATGAAGTGGAGAACCTGAAGACAAAACGGAAGAGGATGGAGGAGAGTCTGCAAGCGCTGGTGGAGGATGCTGACAGCTTTGCACGGAAGGCAGAGGACAAGAATGATTTGCGCCTACTGGCAAAGTCAAATGCATTGAGGAAATCAGCCAAAGACAAGCAAGAACAACTCAAGGGGCTGAATGCGGAAATTAATGACAAACTTAATGCACTGGCAAATGCATAGCAGATGCTATTGAACTGTCCAGCATGACTGTTTGGTGTTGTGATGATCATTTACACATTTATGAAAACAAGACCTGCAAGTAATGATGAATGTTCTGTGAAGTTTATGACTGAAATACATTTATTGTGCTGCAATTTAACTTTGTGTGACATTATTTTGGGCAGAGAGAGGTAGTGAAAATGTGATTTGGTTGGCATAAAAAGTCATGAAAAAGTAGTGGAATTTTGAACCTCAGAGCCTGTACGCACCCTGTGTGTAGAACTGCAAAACCGTTCAAGGTTGAGAAGTGAGAATGGAACGTCAACTAGAGCACAAAGATGTGACTGAAGCTAACATGAGATTTGGAAGTGATGAACAATGTTCTGTCGCATAATTCTTTAAAGAATTCTACTAAGGAATTTGTTACTTTTTGCGCTAGAATATTATTACTGGGTATATTTAAAATGTTATGTGGCTGTTTGTAAGTGACATTTGGGATTGTGGTAGATGATTAATAAAATCTATTCCCAACATAATATAGCTTTGAGCAAACATTTATATTGTTCATCATGAAATGATTCTATTAAAATTTAAAATTTTTATCATATTTTATCAAATACTTTCCCTCTTGAGTGCAAAATAGTTCACATTATTCTGACAGAAATGAAATTTAGTAGTTTTGATACCTATATGTATTCTTTGAAACATCATAAATGAAGCTAAATATTGCGTACTATAGCTGTTCACAACATAATCTCAGCATTTCATAATTTCTGCATGTAGGTTTCAGCATAATTTATGTATAATTTCCACTGATCCTTGAAGAAAAAAGTATAACTGGTTAAATGCCTGGTTTTATTAGCAAGATTCCATACTCAACTTGGTAAAAATTTAAGGTCAATATTGAATATAATGTTAACGAATTTCATAATTTCGTAGGTATAGATGGGTAATATAGTCGATTATAAGACGTTTTACATGAATGACATTCTGCCCGGCGATGCGTTATTTTCGAATTATTCAACTTTGAAGCTGGCTTGTGTGCGCCATGGAAGCACGCGGGGCTAGCGTAATTTAATTAACACATTCATTGCGGTACGACCCACCGGTGGGTCGTAGTTAGGTTTTTCCTGCTGCGAAATGACCCATCGATGAGTCGTTTTGAAAAACTCTAACAACCTTTCTGAATTAATGGTGTTTAACAAGCCCAGCTAATGTTTGATATTACAAATTGGCTTGTCACTTTTGACTTTAAATTTATGTTAAATATTGAACTTCAGTTTAACCCATCGCAACTAACGTGTTAATAACGGAAGCTAACCCCCTATTACAAACGTAAAGAGGTTGGGTCGTGAGGGGGAGGCACAGTTCTTTTAATGAAAATTATAAATAAAGGTTTCGAGTGACGTTTGTTTACATCGACGCCAAGGTGGCTGCCGCCATGGCGCCAACCGGCTGCAGATGGCGGCAGCCATCTTCGAGTCGATGTAAACAAACGTCACTAGAAAGCTTTATTTATAATTTTCACTAAAAGAACTGTTGCTACCCCTCACGACCCAACCTCTTTACGTTTGTAATAGGCGTTAGCTTCCATTTTCATTGCTAAAACAATGACTGTTTTTGCGTTAAAAGGGCCATTCAGGAGCGCCGTTCGTATAACTTCAAACTTAAATAACTCGAAAACTAAGCATTTCCGGGCACATTGTCATTCGTGTATAACTTCTTAAAATCGACTATATTACCCATCTATACCAACGAAATTATGAAATTCGTTGACAACATTATATTCAATATTGACCAAATTTAAAGATATGCTTCTGATTCATGATCAACAATGGCAATTTGTAGCACATTCAAATTAAAAACTTGAGCGTTATGATTTTGCCAAACACACAAGGCTAAATGAAACTGTGTAAGTAGTTTTGTACTATTAATAATATTATTAATGGAAAGTATTTTATGGGCAATCTTACAACTTTTTCTCTTGTTCTACCACTGGCCTTCTATAACACGTAAACTTTATCATCCCCTAATTTGACTTTGTCAAAGTGATAGCTTAAATCTCATTTTTTTAACTTTGATTGGTGGAAAAATAAATACTTTCTGAAAAACATATGTCATTTTTCTAAAATTTGATTTGTGGTTATTATTATTATTTTATTGTGCTTCCATGTCATCTGATATTTTCAAACCAGTTCTGTAATCCATCATAGATTGCCTATAATATCTTTCAAGCTGTTGTTGATTTAATGGGAAGGGTGGGTCAAAAGACGTATTTCAAAGCCTTTTGCTAGATCATTTAATATGACTACAATACTTCAGTTGCTGACGATTTCAAATGTTTCAATGTTGCAATATTGGCAATTATTTTGTTTTTTTACTCTCAGAATTGTTGAAGCCTTAATATGCCTGCATATCAAATATGATCTGATTTTCTGCAGGGTTGCAATAAAAATATTTTGTTAGTATCATAATGTTCCTGAAATTTTTGTGTCTTGCACGAAGTGAATATGCTTTTAATGAGATATACAAAAATCTGCTTGAGATTCATGTCAGAAAGAAGTGGTCTACACTTTCTGTACCAAGAAACATCTTTCAGTACATGGTGTGTATATTACCTGTTTTGTGGGCATGTTAAAATGATTATATCACAATCAAGTGCTGTTCTGAAAATAGATAAAGCACTTAATGATATGATTATATTGAAACTTATCTAATTACTGTGCTATTTCAGTATTTCTGTGTTGTTTTTCATAATTACCAGTATTAATATCCATTTTTGCTGGGAATAATTTGGTTGTATTTGTATTTTTTTAATCAATTGTGGAAACATTGCAATGGATTAGTATGATACCATGTGTGCTTTTCAAACGAGTATCTTTATGTTAACAAATTTCATAAACAAATATGGATTTTGTATCAACTTCATAGAAATGAATTAATTTTTTCCAGTTTTCCAGTATCAAACCAAAATTATTTTATTGCTGTATTTCGTTTCATAGCACACTGGGATATTTTAGGAAGCCTTTATTTTTAATTCTGTCCTAATCAAGAACACTAACAAAATCAAAATATTTTATCACTTTCTTTTTTTCATAGCACATACAGAGATATTTTGGGAAGCCTTTATTTTTAATTCTTCCCTAATCAAGAACATTAGCAATTGAAAATTGTTAACAATTTTTAATTCATTCATGTCCATGTATTCTCATTCTCCTCCACTTTGTAGAAGTTTTGGGAAGTCAGGCAGACTACCTAGGCTCATTCTTTCATTATTACTGAAAACAAAAAGGGTGGATGGTGATAAGCAAGCCACTTAGCACATTGCTAACTAAACAAAAAAGGCAAACAAGCAGAATTATTAGTGTTTTTAATATGTTATCCACATTCTTACCTCGTTTTTGTTTGTTCAGGTACCATGACAAGTGGTCATCTGTGACAGCCTTATTTACTGCCAACTACGTCTGTGTCACTGGCATGTTGGGAAGAGGTCTGCATCATTGAGGGACATCAGTCATGATGGTCTGGCTAACTTGTTTCTGCTGCTTGTCAACCTTTTCTGCGAGGAGCAACGCTTGGTTTGAAATATATCAAGGAACTCTTTTCAGGAAGGTAAGGAACCTCTAGGTGTGTCTATGGGAATTAGCGCTCCCAGGGGGACTATATGTGAGGGCCTGAGCTAAAGGTTAGGTAGGCTTCCTTTTGTTGAAATAGAATAGGTTTCTGTTTTCTTACGGACCATCTTTTTTCGGTTCACTGTTGTCCTGTTTTTCAGCACCTACTACTTTCTTCTTCAACTTTTTCTTGTTTCATGAACTTCTTTCTTAGCTTCCTGTTTCTGTGCACCTTGTGCATAGATTCCGCGTTCCTTCAACTCCATACTAAATGGTGCCTTCCTCCTTCCTCTCTTAGAACATTTTAGAACAACGTGCAATTAAGGGAGGCTAAAACTTTCCTATATAATAATAAAGGAACCTCTAGGTGCTTCACAAATGTTGTTTGAATATTCAGACATCTTACTGGTGCTGGTTGATTCATTTATATCCTTTATAGCACAAAAATGGTAGACTTGTTGTTAAATAGTAGAATTCAGCAAACATGAAAGAAGCCGCTGCTGAAAGGGCAGCTAGGATGTTTCTCCACGTTCATTCTGCAGTTAAATGTGAGTTAATCCTGTTTTTCCTCAATTGAACAGATGTTTCACATTTGGTGAGGTTGCCAATAAAGCTTAGGAAGTCTTTGTACAAGTGAATTAGGACTTTTTTATGGTTGAGGAACATCGTTTCTCGGTATACTGTTGATGTTTTTAATTGTTACTCATTGCTATTTTATTCCACTCTTATTTGGTTTCTAAAGCTTCTTTCAATATTAGTGGTTTTAATGAAATTAATATCATGTTATCATGAAGCCCTTTTCAATTGTATGGTTTTCATGCACAAGTTGTTGGGACACTCCATGTGCACAGATTTCCCGTTCCCTTCATTTCATTTTGAACAGCACCTTCTTTCATAATTTTTGAAACCTTGTTTTAGTTTGAGAGGTTCAGATCAACTTACATCCAAATTCATATAATATTTTGTTATGTGCAGAGCAGAGTATAAAATATACAGTGGACTGATGAAGCTCGATAATTTTTGAAAATTCATCTTCACTTGAGGTCAAGAAATTATTCGTAGCCTTATCACACATGGCTGAGTAAATTAGGAATATATGGTACTTGATGGTTGTTTTAGATTACACATTGTGGATTCAAGTTTGAGTAAAATAATTAGTAAATCTATGCAGGATTTTTAAAGGCGTTTAAGAATATTTTTAAACTCAACCCTGGTTACATTTCTTCGCAGTTGAGTGGGCATCGTTAATGAATAGATTCTTCACAAAACCACTGCTCAATAAAACTTGCCTGGGTGTGAGCGCATTGGATTTTAGAATGAAAACCTTATCTCATTTGTTTCAGCACAGCACCCGCGTCAGGGCGCTCAGTGGTCTCAACCTGTAGTTCCGACAACCTCGGCAGTTATCGTCCTCATCCTACCTCGTCTCAGTCTGTTTTGGATACTCGCCCCAACAGTGCGTTCGACTTGCAAGTTACAGCCAAGTTCTCCAACGTACTGTTTCTATACACAGAGGATATATTGTGACGACACCTCTTTACAGTGCATTGAACCGCGTTCTCGCTTAACGCGTTTCCTGCGAAGAACCCACCGGTGGTCACTCAAGGGATTTTCATAATGCTGCAGAACGACCTCCGGTCACTCACTTAATTTTTATAAATAGTTAATAGTAGCTAAAAACAAGTAAGATCGAGTTAATGATTGCTATTTTCAATGTTTGTTACTGCAATTGACTTTAAATTTGCATTGAATAGTGAACTGCAGTTTAACTCGGAGCAGAAAACGTGTTGAACGTATATATAATTTTTCTAATGGTAGCCAAGAACTTCTAGTGTGATGCCTATAGCGATTATTGTATTCATGTAAATCAAAATGGAATTATTCCTTGATATGAGTGGGTTATTTAATGCGGATTTGACGATTTGATGAGAATTAATGCGTATGGATAAATAGATATGGAAACTTTTTTCAGTATTAAATAGAATGAATATTTTTATTATTGTGGTAGACTTGTTTAACTTTGCAAAGTTTCGGTTTCCTTTTTTTTTGCTCAAATGTGTGAGACAAAATTCATTGCATTTGTTAGCAAGTTTCTGGATTTACATAGAGACGTCCAAACTGGTGTTGAATAGCTTTAGTTTTTACTTCTGGTAGTTCCTTTGCTACCTGATAAGAATATGAGTCCTCTCAGGGGGATGCAGCTATTGTATCTATGGGAATTAGCGCTCCCAGGAGGACAATGTGAGGGCCGAGCTAAAGGTTAGGTAGGTTTTCTTTTTGTTGAAATAGAATAGGTTTTGGTTTTGTTGCGGACCATTTTTTTCGGTTCACTGTTGTGCTGTTTTTTTCAGTCCCTACTACTTTCTTCTTCAACCTTGATCTTGTTTCATGAACTTCTTTCTCATCTTACTGTTTCTATGCCTTTTCTGCATAGACTCCGCGTTCCCTTTACTCCATACTAAATGGTGCCTTCTTCCTTCCTCTCTTTGGATCGCATTTGTTGCTGCGGGTAGGGAGGCTAAAACTAACGACTAATCTATAATCTGCAAAGAATATGAGTTCTAAAAACAAAAATATTTGCTATATTTTTATGCATGAATCAACTTTTATTTGTGTGCTGCTACTGATTTTAAAATCAGAACATGTAGGATAAAATCGTGAATTTTTTTTCGTTTTCGAAATGAAATTGATTTATTTTAAAGATATAATAACTACCGTGTTATTTCTATACGGAATATAAGTGATACTTTTACAGCAAATGACATTATTTCAGACCTTGATGGACGTGGTCGTGCATGAGCCTGTTTTTGTTAAGTTCACAATTTTGTCCATAAACTGGAACAAAATTTTCTTAGATTGATATGAGAACGGGGATTCTAATTTTTACAACTATTGAATTTAAATAAACTAATTAAATATTATAAACTATGTGGAATTATTTGAAATTTGATTAATTTAAATGCCGTCGATTGAGTTGAGAATGAAATTTTGATTGGTCTTTTTCCAGGAATATCAGATGTTTTAAAACCATTAAGATAGAGGTAATATTAACATGAACTTTTTTAGTGCTGAGTTTTGTACTTATTTAGTACTGAATTTTGTTTTGTTAATTTCACAATCAATTTATTAGCATAACAAAACTTTCCAAGGAGACTTAAACTTATTCATCAGATCCTCGTAAATTTATTATTGATGCAAGTTTATATGCAAGTCAGAGTATCTTCACCGAACGACCTCGGTATCGTTACCAATGGCGGTCAACACATCACGAATGACGGCCTTATGACTCAGTGAAACCAATGAACATCGTTAAAAGCGACGTTATGGAATTCCAGTTTTGCATGGAAATTTTTTTATTTCATATAGTTCAAAAGGAACACGATTACTTTCATTTTATGTTCACATGAAATTTGAGATTCCAAGTTCTAAATACAAGCTTCAATGTTTTCACTGTATCGAAACGTAAATTCTTACTTGAGATTTTGTTAACTTAGCAAGAATTTGAGCTCAGTATGAAAGTAAAAGTGATTATTAAAATTATTTTCGTTTATTTGTACGTTTCTGACTTATAGAAATATGCATGCAAATATTAAATTATTTTATTTTCCGTTTAATTTTTATATATAAAAATGTTAGTAATTAACTTAGCTGCTTGAGCTGTGATCTGAGTCACAAACGTACAAACCTTTCAGTACACTACTTTAAAATGAATATTGCTGAAAATTTCTTCGAGTGCAAATGAAACTCCCACATTGTATGTGCTTAGTAGTATGTAAATGAAAATTTCGTTTTTCAGATGACAAATGTTAAAAAATTATTTCAGTTTCAGAATAGAGGGAATGTTTCCTAGCGTTGTACGAGACCTTATAACTTTACGTTAAATAGAAGTGAGATACTATTCGTCTACTCTAATATTTTTTAATTTTTGTAGAAAAGTACGTACAGTTGTTCAAAATTTTCAAGTCCCTAGAATTATCTGATTTTATAGCGTCCATTGCCGTGAACTGCAATTAGTAATATATAATGTTCTATTTGTCATACATCAAAATAGTGTTATTAAGCTGTATTGCCATAGTAATTTAATGAGAATTCTCATGTGCGATAATTATGGTAGAATTCTTTTGGCTGATACAACTCCAGAAAATATTTTGTTTATTCTAATGTAAGACTTTCTCTAACTTTGTGAGAACTCGTTATTTATGGACCTCAAAAATGATGAATAAAATATTTCCATTTGTTCGAAAGTTCCTGGATTTATTTGTGAACGTTCAAACAATCCTTGAAATATTTTATTCTTCACCTTCATTTTGTTACTTGTGTTAAAGTGAAAAACTAACTAAGCATTTTTAGGTTTTTTCTTGAATTAAAATGAAATCTTTCTGTACACAGATAAATCGGGGTTTCTTTTGTGCGAGATAAGTGTGAAATTTATTTTCTTTTTCCAAATGAAATTATTTTCATCACAGTGAAAGGCATGCTTAATTTTACGAGAAATTGATTATGAAACTTAACGCAGAACTAAATTATTTTCGTCCGTTTGAGTATTTCTAGACTTACATGGAAATGTGCATACAGTTGTAAATATTTTTTTTTTATAAATGAATTTTTTATTTTATTCGTGTGAAAAATGAGATTTAAAATTTCTAAGGTATTGTGATAAACTAAAATTTCATTTGTGCGTGATAACAGGTGTTGGAATTTTTCGTTTCAAAATGGAGAATTCTTGTGCTGAAGAGTTAGACCTTTACTTTCCAAGTTAAATGGAACTGAAAGGGGAAAATAAGATTGATTCTGATTGTTAGAATATTTCTCGATTATACGGAAATGTGCTCACAAACGTAAAATAATTTTGATCACTTCCAGTTCTTAGTAGATAAACATTCAGTGCTGAATTTGTTTCCCCCTTTTTTTATTGCTTTGAATCCAACGATAAATATTCCGAGAATTAAAATGTGTCATTTCAGTGTTGAATAAAATGAGCGAACGAAACTGATGCTGTTTTTATTTGAACAGATGAATGTAAGATGTGGTTATGCTGAAGCCTATGTTTAATGCATGGAAAATTTTTAGTTATCTAAAATGCAATTAAGCTTGAAATCAGCGCTTTCTTCTTTTGATAAACGTTAAGGCATTGAAACCGTCACAATTAATCGAATTCATGTGTCATGTTAAAATGCATTTAACGCTGTTGTGAGGAAGATCTTGTAGACGCTCTTAATTTATTCACATATTTCAATTATTCTGTTCAACTCTGCATAAATTCGTGAAGTTTCTCTACACGACGGCATGAAATTTTATATTTGTTTTTTTGTAAAATTGCAGAATACGCTGATTTTATAAGTAGGGCATTTTTCCTGCTGAAATATTGTGATAATTTAAAATTTAATGATCAAAGTGGTACAAAATAAGCCCCGAATGATTCATTGATTCTGCAAATATTCATTTTTCTTAATCCAGAGGCAAGACATAGGGGTAAGGTAGGAGTAAGTTAAATCTATGTTTTAGGTTCCGTAGATTTCCCCTAAGTGTGTCATGACTGCCCTAAGTGTGTCATGAAACACACAAAAGTGTGTCATGGCGCCTCCATGACACACAATTGTGTGCCGGTTTTGCGACAAACGTATGACACACTTAAGTGTGTCAAAATGACCCTATATTTTTTCTCAGTGCTGAGAATGCCACGGCGTGGGTTTGGTGATGATTGGTTGTGAAATGAAGCGGTCAAGACGACAGAGAATATCTTAATACTCCACATGTGCAGTATTATTCGTGTCTAGCATTGTCTACATGTATTGTTGGTGTCTAGTTTGATGATGCGGGCGGGCCGGCCAATAGGTAAATTAACGTAGCGATTGGAAATTTTATGTCATAATTACCTCAAAATTTGTCGTTAGCGTTTAATTGTGCATTATAGTGTGTTGTGTTTGGAGGTAAATTGTAGGTGTGTAGATTGTTGAGCATTGCGTTAATTCCCTTCATGATAAGCATTGTGCATCAGTCTCACAAAAGTGTAATAGGATTTTCTTTTATAATTCATAAACTTGTTTTCCGAATTCGCGTATTATACCCGAAACCACAGTATCAGCAACTCTCGTCCACCAAGAAAAATGCGCACAGAAACGCGCTGGCGTAAGTCGTGTCTCTTCTCATTGGTGAGTACCGTCCTTGTTTTAGTATATGTTTATTAACTCTTAACATTGTACATTTTTGTCATCCCGTAATTTCTCGTATTTTCTTGTGTATTAACAAATTGTGGAGGTACGCCAATTCCTCAATTCCGAGAACCTGAGTTCCTTACTAATGTAAATTAGTAAAGAGGCGGGACATTTTCTCGTGACAGCACAATGTAATATATTTTGTGTTCTCGGTGTTAAGGCATATTTATTTGTTGTAAGCCACAATACAATCTTATGGAGTTCTTTATTAATACTCTCCGCAATCAGAGCGGGATTTTGGTTTGGAAGATTTTGGAGCGTTAATTGATTAACGCTCGTAATTGTATCCAAAAGTTACTGTTCTTATGATAATAGAGGCATGAATGTTGTTTATATTTAAAGTTCTATTCGTAAACAACAAAAAATGATTGACGGAAAAGCACAACAACAATTAGTTTCCTCCGTTGCGTAATCAGATTTTGACAGTGTTTTCATATATAAGTAACTGAGGAAACACAATTTTCTCAACGCTTAGTTGAAAAACACTTTCGTTAGTGCGAACTTATATTGAAATTAAATAAAAAAACATTCAAATGCCTAAACATAGAGATCCTTAAGGGGGTCATCCGGGGCCCCTTTTCTCTCCGATGGGTATTTTTTATGTTATTGTTGGAAAAGAACCCTTAGGTGGTGGACTATTCGGTCCTAAAATTTTATGGCGCTACGGACAATAGATCCCCCCCTCCCAGGGGGGGTAAGGAGACCAAAATCTTTATTTTTCGAGCACATTTCGACCCCATATAAAAAGAAAACAAAAGAAGAAACAGAAAATTTGCGAATGTACTTTTGTTAGATATGTTCCAAGGATTCCAAAACTGTTTTTATTTTTGTTTTAGCACAAAAACCCAATGAGTTCTATTCTTTTGAAATATCAATACCAGGGGACTAAAAACCAATATGTCACATTTATTCAAAAACTAAGGCCTGAATCAAAAAAATGTATAGAGGAAAATGTGTTTGTTTTCAAAAGTTACATGTTATAGTCAAATTTCACCAGCATCAGATTGAAAACGAAAAATTCATAATATATATGAAACAAAAAATGTTTGTACTTTTTTTTTTAAATTGTAAATTATAATTTACAGTGTGAATATGATGCTATGCATGAAGATTATCGAAATAAAAGTGAAAACAGCATTCAATTACATAAATTTTCCATTATATTACACTTCAACAAAAAATTTTGTTTTTGGCCTATACTGTAAAGTTACTTATTTTCAAAATTCGAAAGAATAGAAGTCATTGAGTTTTTATGCTAAGAAGAAAACAAAGACAGTTTTAGAATCCTTGGAACAATTCTAACAAACTGATAGCTCTCGATTTTCCAATTTGTACGTTGTCTTTTTTTTCTGCTAGTTCAAATCCTAAAAATTCGGTATATTTTAGGTATTGATCAAATATCGCATATAGCTAAAAAAATTTCAAATAGAATATTCAGACCTTTCAGTTTTTTTGCAATGTTACGAGGATTTCAAAACTGTCTTTGTATTTGTTCTAGCATAAAAATTCATTGACTTCTATTCTTTTGCAAACACCCCAAAAATGAACCAAAAAACGAGTTTTTCAAAAAATGAAAAAACTAAGGCCTAAATCAAAAAACTTTTCGAATAAAATATGTTTTTCTTGCAAAAGTACATATAGTGGCTAAATTTCAGACCAATCGGATCAAAATTCAATTTTGACGGGAGGACCCCTTAATTGCTATTCCTACATGATTATCGTAATACCCATGTTAATTGTCAAAACAAATGAATCTCAGAAAAGCACAAAAAAACGTTCCCTTCGTTGCTGTAGTCGGATTTTGGTATTTATTTACTGTAAACACAAGTGACTAAGAAAACATAATCCATGAGACGCATTGCTGAAAACCCTCTCGTTAGTGCCCATTTATATTGAAATATGAGCATACGAACATAGGAATTAGTGATACGAGCATGAGAGATTGATGGCAGATTTGATTTATTTGGCGTCTAAAACTATAAGGTCGACATTCGGGACTTTGGACAATTTTTCCCTCTATCAACTAGGATGCCAAATGATGAACTTCGAGAGAATAAAATATTCACCCTAACAAACATTTATGATATATCCTACTACGGCTAACAATTCTGGCACGAAAGAGTTCACTGGAGTAAAATACATGAGAAGGATTGTCGTACAATGCTAGCCGTAACATTTTTAACATTGCAGGAACTGTACCTAAAATAGTGTTGTCATAATGTACTCACTAGCGTTAAAAAAGATAAATTGCCACTCAAGACTTACGAGAACAATTTAAGACTGGAATAAGAAAATTACCATGATGTTCTATAAAGTATTACATACGACGAATCCATGGCCTTTTATAATATTTTAATAAGAACGCAAAAATGTCATAGTACCTTCACATCAACATCCTTCCCATTTTTGCGTTAATTAATTTGATTTTGAAAATGCAAATCAGTATAAGTAAGTAAGAAAACATAATGTTTGTGACACATAGTTTAAATCAATTAGGACCTAACACTACTTACCCTGGCATATCAAAACCTATTCTGGTTGACTCTAAATCACAAATTGTAAAAAAAGCTCAGTAGCAATTCTACTACATGGGCAGTTTACCTCGAGGCGAATCGTCTCGAGGCCATTTCCCAGAAGCCATCCCCCAGTGGCAGGTCACCGCACTCGGGTGCCAGCCCGTAACGATCGTCGCCTCGTCCTGCTCCTACTTCACTCCTACTTAAAAAAGAATTGGCGGCAGTGCGTGAAAAGTGCCTAACGGCAATAGATAAGGTAGCAACCTGAGAACAGTCATAGATCATTTCTGCTGGCATATTCTTTTATCCATTGTTGCTTCCCGATTTATAAAAAGACATCGAGCTTCCATATGCAAGCTTCAAGTTGCCAGGGGGCTCTCTTCTCCTTGTCTTACACGAAAGGATCTTTACACTGCACTCGGTGTAGGCGAGGAGATTTGCTACTACGGGCTTAAAACAGATTGATGTCTTTAAATTGGGTTACTAGTTATTTAAGAAAATCCGGCAATTTTAGTGCTGTACAGAATCATTTCGTGAAGTCTACTTGCACGTAGACCCGAAGCGTGGTGATCAAAAGGAAAGACCTCAGCGTTACAACGCTTCAAGCTGCTTCTAGGAATAAGTAATCGACGACTGAAATGCAGTGCAAATGAAACTCGTCCTTAATTTAGACTCACCAAAGGCTAAAATGCTAGAAAATTGCTTCTAACATCTCATGTTACGAACCAAAATGATGCTCTTTGTGAAAAAAGCCAGCAGAGCTCATGACGTCATTTTAAGGACCGTTGATTATGAAGAGAAATCACTCCCAAGGTGAATAAAAGTCTGATGGGAGCTCGTCGTCATTCCCAGGGCAATTACCACCACCACATTTGAAGAACGATTTTAGGCGCCAACCCAAAAACGCAATAGATGTTCGAAGCCTCAAAACTTGCCACCACGGTGTAACGAAAGCTTCCAGACATTGATGAATAAGGCTAGTCACCGCAAATGAGTCGTTTGACTGAAAAAATTGTCGAACAGACACATTTTTGAGCGACAACGTGTTTTAATACCGACAAGCAAATGTGAATCATCAAGGAATATCATCAAACAATGTGTCATGACACACTTCCTAATATCATAACCTGTACGACACACATATGTAGTGTGTTAACTCTAACGCATTTGGCGAGTGTCATCATTCTTTCATATAAATGTTTTACTTTTCCTCACCGGCAACTAATAATCCAGATGAATAGACTGCATTTAAACAAAAGTTTGGAAATAACATTGAGCATCATAAGAATTCGTGATAAATTATATATTATGAGCAAAGTTCAGAGATACTCACATTTTTCACAAACGAATTTCACCCTGTTAAATGAAAAACATATCTGTTTATATGTACGTATATCAAACCTCCTAAATACTCGTATGTAGCCAAAATTATCCTCCTAAATGTTATTTAATTTCTCTCAATGATCGTGCAGCCTCCAAGTGTGTTCAAATTTTCAATTATACTTCTCGTAGAATTATGAAAACTGTACGGCAGCTAACCCTACTTCTTAGTCACCGGTGTAATTATAAAGTTGTGAAAGTAATATTATCATAAGATCGTATTGAAAAAAGTTGTCTTCTCACGAGAGCGGTTATTCAGGATGTTCCTTACTGAAGTGTTGCTGCAGAAGTGTTACTGCTGGCATTATATATTTCGGAAGGAGTTGTGTCATAGAACGAAGCGGCTACCCAATAAAAAATTGCTGCCGTTTGCAGAGCTGGCCGCCGTCAATCATTGTTGCACTGGCGAGGAGGCAGCGTCGGGGTGGCGCAAGGGATATGCCACAATGACCTCAATGGCTGCCTTTACCGAAAATTTCATGTGTGAAGCTGTGACGTTTTGCGCAGTCACGGAGAACCTTTGGTCGTCATTTAGGATGCAGAAACCACCTGATTAGAAACAAAAAATTTTGGGTTGAACTGAGCTGCGTGTGGATTCTCTAGCTAATCTACGCAGATTGTGGTGGCTATTTTCAATTATGTAATGTAATTCCACAAAGAAGTCAGTATTTTCACACAGATGCGGACATTTGCGAACGAAAATTCTTGCAGTAGTGCAAACTAGCGTGTCATTAAAGAATGAGACAAAGCGTTAGGATCCAAGTACATAACTCCATGGAGAAAAACTTGTAGTTTGTGTGTACTATTTGAAATTGAAATCCCCTTCAACTTTTCTTGCATACCTTTAATGCCTATATTGTTTAACTTGTGCCAATATATCTAAGAATAGGTTATCGTGCAAGGTATTCATGTCGGAAAATTTCGAGACTTTGTCGATTGACTGATTATGTTTGACCTTTTTTATTTTGGGATTGTGATGAAACATTAAGATGACATTATTGTGGTGGGTAACATCTTGGAAGAGAATTGCAATTGAAATTGCCGAGATGAGTTGTCATTCAGTTTTCAAAATAAAAGGCTGCTATATCTTCGTCGGATTAGCAGGCATAGCAAAGTATCAGGTGATGCCAGACAAGGAATGAGACCCTTGAATGTTCAAACTAACATCTTGCATGCCCATCTTGCACGTGTGTGTTTTTAAAATTATTGATATTGTAGCAATCCAATATTTTATAACGGTAACTATTAAGTGTTAAGACTTTGAGCGCTAGCACCTTTTGTGTGCTTCCATTATGATGGGGATTGTTTCGGTTTCATGTGAATAAAAATGCATGTGATGAACGTGTGAATACTTTATTTGAGCTAGGTCGTTATCGCTGATACTAATTGGACATATTTCAAGCGTGTAAATGTACACTCAAGAGAATTTTCGGTTTCATACTGTAACAATAGACTGAAAATCCAGTATGGTTTTATTAATTTCATACATAAGCCATTCATTATTGGAAGTGTCAGATTGTAAATGTCACTGAGGTGGGCGTGGATAGAATTCAATGTTTAAATAATGATCGACTGTTGTAGGACTAATGAGAATAAAAACCAAAGTTTAATCCGTACAAAGGATTGATGTGGTGCACAGATTAACTTTGATGTATGATGAAAGATTTCTTGCAAAAAATAAACGAACAACGCAAATGAACAATGTTTTTCTTCTTTCACGTACTAATCTGGTGAATTTTAATCGTGCTTGAAATCATTTTGAAAGAACGCTAGAGATACCTTAATGTTTTGCCGAGTAATATGTGATTATTACATATTTTGAACATTTGAGAATTTATTTTATATATGAATGAATCTTTTAAGTAAATCAATTATTTTGACAACAAAATCAATCCCAAACTGAAGGATAATATCGAAATTTAGAAACCTAATTCAACTATCAACTTTGCCTGCACTGAGCCTCCATCTTTACTAAAACTCTTCTATATACTGGCTTTCGGTCTGTACCGTGATTGGTTTTTATCTGTGATATCCTTGTATTTTTTATCATAGCTTAGCTTCAATTCAGTAAGTTTTTAATGGTAATTCAATAAGTGTAAGCCTCGAAGAAACGTTTTATTAAAATATATTTTATTCTTCCGAGTCTAGATTTTAAATCTGTTTAATTGTTTTGATGATGGCTAAAGTTTTTTATATACGCTAATTTTGAACGTATATTTTTTTAACATACATTTTGAAGCTCTAGTGTTTTTTCAAGAAATGTTCATCACAATTTAAATTGGGACTGAGAACTCAACTACTGGGGAGTTTAAAAATTTTGTTTACTATGTATGAAGCAGAACGAGGGGTTTTTGTTTTAACTTATGTTGCTCTTTTATAGTGTTAAAGAAAGTGAGGATATTTGAAAAGCCCATATACCAGTGGAAGTAACTTTGAAGGTGCTTTAGATAAAAGTTAACGATTATACTTTTAAAACGAATAAACAATTTGCCCAAAGTCGTCAGCACATCATTTATCAATGAATGGTCCAAAGCGAATATTGGCGAAAACATTTTTGAACACTTTTTTGAAATTTGACCACGGTTTTTCTATGAATGTATATCAACATATAAATTATACAATTGTGAAATTACTGTTCACTAGTGAGCAGGATTTAGGAAGATGATCAAGTAAGCTATCGAGCTTCTTTGGGTGCCGCAACGTCACCGCTGCTGCAGCATAACATGAGAGACATGTTAATTTTTCTGTACAAGCTCTGAAGTAATTTTGAATTCACGGCGCAATTTCGACTCATATGTGCTTGAGCCATATGTATATCCATGAAATTTTTTTTTTGGTGTGTCAGCCAATATATTGATCGTGGAAACAATAAAAATAATACCCGTATACTGGCAGGTTTTCATCAGCATTTAGTGGGTGATATTGGTGCCTAGTGATACTTCGACGAATTTTATCTTAATTTCCATCTAAAACATATGTAATATATGTTGATTCTCAGTTTTGCATGGAAAGTCAACCACATTCCTCACAAACAGATACTCAATACATTAACATTCAAAATCTAAATATATTACTAATATCTGCAATAAAAAGCAAATATTCTATCAAAAGCTTTCTTTCAAAGATTTATGATTACGTTGTTTACCAGTGCCGGATAAATTCCAGAATGTTTACTAAATATTTTACCTTAACCAGTCTTATAAGCTTCAGCAAACCATGGAAAAAAAATATTCAAACAGGCATTCAACACAACCTAAACATTAGCATAAAAAAATCAACATAGCTTCTTGTGTATTTGTTATTACCCTATTTATTTCTTTTTTTTTCCTCTGCCATTATACCTATTTGTCTGATGCGATGTGCTTTGCATTACATCTCTTGTGTATTTTACAAAAGGGTAAACTAAAATATTGGTTTGCGAATATGGTGCCAACTCGCAATTTTTGATAATTTATTACACTCTTTAGCCTGAAGTATCACACGTTGAAATCTTATTCATGCGATTACTGTGACACACTACGAAGCAACGATTGTTACTCCAAGTGATATTCCTAATCTAGGTTATTACATTTTTTTCGGTAAATTTATGCAAGATTCTGGAGAAAATTTACCGCTGTATAAAAAAAGCAACTGCTACGAAAACTTTCGAGGGCACAATTTTTCGCTGCTTTTCTCAATGAGCAGCAATCTGAATCGTAACATCACAGTCCAGAAAGAAAACTGCGAGTGACTCACTTACTGTCTGAAAAGAAATCAAATTCTAGGATTAAAATATTTTTAGAGTTTCTTCAATGACGATATAGTTGAAGTTGCACATAGGAGGAGCCTTGTGATGTGTATTGTTGGACTTGAGAATCTTTGATCCAACTTCAAATTCTTTAGGGAGGATCAGAAAATAAATATTCCGTCACAAGTCTTTCAGATTATGAAACGTCCACTCGAGCAGTCTCAGCTCACCCGTGCATTTGCTTCCAGACTTTCGAGAGGGAACTCCGAGATTCTAACGGACGTAGTTTAGGACAAATTTTCCAAATGGTCTTCCGATGTCAAGAGAAATTCTTGACTCTAAGGATGCGTCACTCGCGAGTTGCGTATTCCACTCGGGAGTCGTCAGATCTTTACGCCATAAATTCCGCCTTGCCATGAATTTCCTGTTCCGCTCAGGCAATTCGTCTAAATTTTTATCCTTGCCTATGCAGCCACACTTACCTCACTCTTGGTGGAATGATTTCTTAAAACGAGGCTTAAATGACAAGATGCTTTTCTACAGAATTTTCTGTTAACACCAGTTTTCATAGCATGGAATTACAAAAAAAAACGTAAAATGCGTTTTTCTAAGCCTAGGATGAGAAATCTTTTACCCCATGTATAACGTGATCAGACTGTTTACCCTTTAACTGAGCAATAAATAACACAACGCTTTTCTACGTGAATAATGCTAGAGTGCTCAAAGATCAGAGGTAGTTCCGTGAAGTTATGAGTGGATTTTTTCGTTGCCCGAAATTTATTACAGAAATGCGACGGGAAGTATTCAGTGTATTTCACAAGTAGGATGAAAGTTGTTCGTGGAATCGTGTGATATATGCCAGAATCGCTGAATAGCTCGAGTTAAAGACAGGGTGTTGAGAGAACAAGAGGAAAAAATGCACACCGAGTAGAAAATGTATAAAATGTAAATGTAAACACTTTTTCTTCTATGAAATTTTCCGAAAAAAATTTATTCTTTAAAATATCAGCTCTTTATTGTTAAGTTAAAAGGAGAGGACTGAAAATACCGTGTAAAACATTTACTCAAATTAAAACTTGCATGTAAAACAATAAAATTGTACGTTTCGAGGATTCGCTCATCTTCAGCAACATAAATCTACCTGGTTAAACACGTTTTCACACTGAATTTTCAGGATGTACTTGGAGCGTCGTTCAGCTCGTGGCTGTTTCGTATTCAAGCCTGCACTGATTAGAACTACAATCTCTTCGGTTAGATGCGCTAGACACTGTTGTGAGAGCTGTTAAAACTTTCAAATCGCTTTATTTTGAAGTTTTGTAGAAAATAGGTGTTCTCACCCACCTTGGCTCAACGTAAAATTCAAGCTATGGGATTTGATCGTAAATAAACGATTCATAAATATTCCTTGCTAGAGCTCACATGAAAGATTTTACAGCTGACATTTCCTACGCTGTTCAGTTTTAAAAACATTTGTTTTTCATAGTGAATGACAAATCAAGTTTGGAATCTGCATGTCAAAAAACTCTGTTTACTGGTTAAAATAAAATATTCGTAACGACATTCCTGAATAATCACTTGTTCATTCACCAGTTAAAAAAAAATCACTGAGTGTATACATGCGTGAGTCCTTCAAGTGATTAATGCACTCGTATCGTACATCAACAGTAGCGTAAATGAGCAAAAGATTTTAATTTAAAAATATTAAATGATTTTCCGAAGAAAATTTTCCGGTTTGCCCGAGAAACCTCGTACTGTTTTTATGTAATTTTAACAACGGGCATTTATACTGACGTTTGAGTTTATGCCGAACAACTTTTTCAACTACAACAGGAACCTTTAGTTTTCTTCGGCTGTCGGACATCTGCAGTTCGCAGTTTGCTGTATTTGTAACAAATTTATCACTGGTACGTCAAAAAAATTGGTATGCTGAAGAAAAAAATTCTAATTTTTATGTATAACCATGGTGAACTATGTCAGAACACAGTGTAAAGAAATGTCTCATGGGTCAACTTCTGAGTCTCTTTTTGACATTCTCAGCTCGAGTCCTTCACCTCCGTCCATTTCATGAGAGGGCTTGTCATTGGCTTTGCGTCTTCATTGTCTTTTATGACCTGACATTTCTAGCCCAACTCAGTCACGCGTGTCGTGACTTCCAAGAAAGTTGCTGCCGCACTGAGCTG
This sequence comes from Morinoia aosen, assembly GCA_030386875.1. Lineage (NCBI taxonomy): Eukaryota > Metazoa > Arthropoda > Malacostraca > Amphipoda > Talitridae > Morinoia > Morinoia aosen. The sequence continues at coordinate 85,378,759 of CM059567.1, read as the reverse complement.
CAGCGCCCAACTTTGACAGGACTGAAGCCAATTTGCTACTTCGGCAGATGCTTCTGAAGTGATCACTTTGCCTGCTTCTCCCTCAACGACTTCCTTGTTACTGCCGAAGACTGCATTGAGTTAATTTTACGCATTCTGAATTTTCTACTTCATGGTGGCTGTAATATCTGCATTGTTTTTTTTCATATTCCTCAGTAACTTAGTCATGCTCTCCATTTTATTTCTGGCCTACGTTTTTTGGCCTTTTTTTATTCATGGAATAGTTGAGTCAAATTAAACCAATGAAATTAAAGAAGAGCACACTATAATCAGCTGCTTATGAATTTTCAACGAGTTACACTGAAGATAAGCCACCTGGCTAGACACTCAATATCGGTGATAAAAAAACATACGTCCCTAAAATTGAACTATGTAGGTATGTTAATCCGATAATTATACCCTTCGATTTTTATTGTGTTGCCTCATTTTTAATTGGTTTCAATTGATTATAATTTATCTGTATTGATAGGTATGTTGAGACACCTTTTCAAACTCTTCTACTTTTCCTATCACTTCAGCTTCAAAATTTACTTCTCCTTAGCTATTTTTTCGTGCTCACTCTTTCCAAAATACATTGAAAAACTTAATGTTTTTCAGCTCAACCAAGAATTGGCAGTGATAACAATGCGTCATTCAACAGGCATTCATTATTCTTCAACCTCTTCTAATTTTTCATCTTTGCGATATTGTCCGGGGTCTTCTGGTGTTAAAATACTAAGATAATCATTTTTCATTTTTCTCGAAAACACGCAATTGATAAGATTCTATAACTGGGAGTCTATAGAAGACAACGTGGAAAATATTATACCTGGTAAACCTTTCATTAAATAAGAAAGTTGAATAATGCATTTCATCATTACAGGAGTAAATTAGATCATATGTTAGTTAGAGATTTCCTAACCTTAAAAAAGTGTTTTAAAGAAAGCATAGCCTAAATGCATAAAAATGTATAATTTTTGAGTTTAAAAGAAAATACTGAACTCTTTATATTGCTGAATGACGCATTGCTGTACACAAAAATTTACAGTAGACAAGGAGCGACAAGGTGCGGCGTAAGTAAGCGAACTTAACTTCAATTATTTATTGTATTGTTCATGGACCATTTTACTCATGATTACCTGCTTTCCAAAAATTCTACATGATGATTAATTAACTCGCAACCCTGAATATTTTGGATGCCAAATTTTTTTTTAAATGATATTCTTCAAATTCTTCAAATAAATTATCGTTGACCAATGAACGATGGTGTAAGTGCTCCGTGTAGGATCTTTGAGCTCTGAGAGGGCAAAAAGCCTTGCAGTCGCAAGATCAGTCGTTTATCGCTCATTCAAGGGAAATAAAGAGTGAGGAGCCTTCGAGGATCTGCTTCAAAATGGAAGACATCGACCGCTACGAGATTCATTATTTTTGTCAAAACCTCTGAAGAGCCGATCTGGTGAAGCCCGAAGATGTACGATAGGAAGATGGTAAAAAGTGCGAAACCAGCCCAAGAACATTGAGAAGATTTTCCCCTACGATTTAAGAATTTCAACCTTCACTCTAAAAAAGAAGTAATTCGTTCTAACATTTAAGTGCATGAAAAAAATTAATTGAAGAAATTGTTCGTTGAACAGGTGAAAAACCTACTGTTTTTTTAACTTGACAGCTACCTATTAACAGCTAGAAGGACTCAAGCCAGAGCAATAATAGCGTCATTAAGAAGAATGTTCGTGTAAATATACTCATAATTTGAAGAGAGCTTTATGAACCATGAGAATAGCTTCTTTTGCGGTTTGGGCGGCGCTTTATCTTTGTGAAAATGAACTCTTCTTTTTTGAGCATGTAATTTCAAAGTCAACGTGAAATCGTGAATGACTGTCTGATAGCTCATGTATCCAGACATTTTGTCAATGGCAATCTGTGGGCTGTTCAGCAAATTGGGGTATACAGCTCGCACCTGGAGGATCACCTAAATCTGTTGCAAAAACAATTTGCAATGACTGGCCCTCCTGCTCGTCAGATATCAATTCCATTTACTTAATTCTCAATTAGGTCGATATTGAAGTCTAGAGCAGGTTCTAAAGTTCGCCATTCAGTTGAAATGTCGTCTGTGTATCCGCCAATCTGGAGATTTTCTCCTCAAACTCTTTCACATCGCACCCATTTGCAAGCGTGACCGATTTGATGATGTAGTTGTCAAGAAAGATGAATATATTTGATAAGAATATTCTTGAATGAATCGTTATATTAGTTTTAAAAAACTACAAAATATTTAAAAAGCCTTATAACAGTTTTTTAACGCTTTTATTTTACTTGTTTAACGAATTTCCTTTGCTCATTATTCTATACTTCAGAACATCGCGTAGCATTTTTATAGAAAGCGTATGTATTGTGATTGCCTCGATGCATAGAAATGTATTTGTGTATGTTTACGTGTTAGGTGTATGTATGGGCGTAGGTATGTGTGTGCATGTATACGTGTATATATTTACATGTATATATGCACAAATGTGAGTACTAAACTGACAACTAGCATTTTATCTAGAGGTAATGGTCTTTTTTCTGTTCACTCTCAACTTGTAACATAACCTAACTCGTCATCTCTTTATTATTGTAAAATATTCACGTAAAATAACTATAAATTCGTTGCCTGATCATCGATTTATACTTAAAAATAATGCTTATCGACTAATGACCGCTATGTTACAAATTTCTAATTAAAAATAAAATAACTTGTAATTTCCGTGGTCCTCATGCTTACATATATATTTTTTTCATGCTTCCTTGAAATGACACTTTTAAATATTTGCTGAAACAAGCAATTTCTAATATTACTTCCAAGCGTCTCGAATTTCAAAGTTTTATGTCATGTATATGCAAACTGTCATAAGTGTTTCCACCCCACAATGAAAATGCATTGTCCATGATATTGTGTTGTCTCTTATAATTAGTATTACATTTATCATCAGATGTAGATTAAGCAACATTAGGAGTATATTGCCCTCAATCATTTCTCTTCGACTAGTGACATGGGTATTACAATACTCATGTGTGTGTATCATCTAAGTTTATTAACTTTAAGATATTTAAAAACCAATGATTGTACTTTTGTGCTCTCTCTATTGGAAATAAAGTGTTTTTTTCTTATACCTAAGCTCCCCTACTCCTCTTCACTGTACCGACACAAGCCAAGAAAGCAGTAAGAAAACATGTCTTCAATTTTGAATTAATTCTTTTGTCCACGAAACTAATTTTTGGGAAGATCGGAACAGAAATTTCTTTCGAAATATATGACGGTGAAATTTGGCGACCTTCTAGAACAGTGGTTCTTAAACTTTTTTGGCCAAGTCCCTCTGTTTAGTGAGCCAACTTTCCATTCCCCACCACAGCATCGATGGGGAATGGAGCATTCCCCACCACATCAATTTCCTTTTACTTATCTATGACATTCCTAAACCAGCAGTGTTGTCACTTTTACCCAAGCATGACACAATACCTCATTATGGTTGTTTTTGTTATTTAAACAGATTGAAAGTGCCTGTGATTTGGTAAATAATTCAACATTTGGATATTATATGCTAGATTTTGAAATACTATAGGTTTTTTGTGGGAGGACACAAATGCACGAACTTCCCCATCTGGAAACTTCACCATTCCCCACCAGTGGGCAATTCCCCAAAGGTTAAGAACCACTGTTCTAGATCTGCGTAGGAGATGGGTAAAATAGGTTATACTGAAACACGTCATCGAAACATTTTCGAAAAGGAACTGAAGTCAATTAACAGATAAGTAATTAAAGGAAAAACTTTGTTGGCTAGTTTTAAATATTTCACTGAAATTCAAACAATTCTTAAACTCGTTAGATATCATACTAGGAAGAATTATTGTACGGGATATGGTTCACTATCGTTCAGTCAGGCAATATTCCAAAAATCCCATTCCGGTCATTGGGATAATGTAAGCTCATCCAATTCACTATTCGTCAACATTGTATAACCGTGGAGGGAAGATATATTTTTTATTCTTTACCCTTCTTTGTCTAGCTATGAACAAATTTTAATTCGAATTTCTTAAATTATAATACACCTACGACGGTTTTCCCTGAGTGAACGGGGGATTATTGCTCAATTTTCTCGCACTTTCCTCCCATCTTAAGCAAAACTTATTTTCAACGTTTATGGAGAGCATCAAATTTTTTGCTCGGAGCATTATACGTGTCTGTCAAATATATGGGCATTTTCCCTCTCTTTCGGCAGTTCCCTTCTCTTATTATTTTGTATTCTGATTCTATTAACAGATCTGTTCACTTATTTCTTCAAGGATGCTAAATTTTTGTAAAAGCCACGTGTATAAAGTACAGTATTAACATTTTTATGCACTAAAATAATGTTCTCTAGGCACGCTGCAGAGGATGTATGCTGTTATTGTGAACATAAATAATTGAAAATAATTATTTTCACAAGATAATATGGTAACATGAAAACATTAATTGTATATGGAATATGTATAGTTCACATTCTGCGTCCCTCAGTACAGTGAACGAAATACCGCACTCTCTTCTTATTCAGAAGAATGCTTTTGTTTTCTTCCTGCTGAATTCCATCAAAATAAGATTAAGGTGGGACACACTTAGGAGTTCAATAATATTAAAAACGAGTTATCACTCACAACGTTCAGATTAATATCATTGTATATTTTTCACACTGAAATAACTTGTTTTTCCTTGGGAAAGTATTTTTTTCAGCTCATCAGACCACGAACAACTTTTCGTCGATAACTAAGAGAAGTAATTAGGGAAGTTAAAATATTTTTAGAGGAAGCATTCAGGAGATTTTTCAGCGGGCTTCCGTATATTTTGTTCCTGTCTTAGGGTCTGTATTTATCATGAAATTATCCTTAAATTTGAATTAGTGTTTCTGGAAGCGCGCATGAATGCGTTTGACTGAACCCTTCAGCCTATTCATTCTCGGTATTCTCGTCCGAATTAAACGAACGTTATTCCAAGGTACCGTGATAATTACGGGCATTTTAAAAGGAAATCCTAACTCTGAAATAATAAGTTCTTGGTCGTAACAAACACGTTTTGAACCTCTGGAGAATAGCTATAATAACATCACGATTCTCTGGCGGTTGTCTTCCATGTGTGCCACCGTCACGATTCCCTCTTAAGAAAAAGTCTCATCAGTGGCTTGGCCAGAAGTGGACCACGAAATATAGTTGGTATTCTGATATGATCCAACTGAAACTAGAAATAAAATCCCCACCATGTAGCCCGTCGTAAACGTCAATGAGAATTGTGGTTGTTAAAAGTTTACCTGTTTAATTCAATAGTTTAATTTTTGACGCCACTCTTAAATTACGCTCGAACTGTCTCATATTAGGAAATTGTCCAGATCTTTAGTTATGAAAACGCTATTTCGCAGAAACGTACTTAGGAAATTTTTTGAGTAGAATGGAATGCCAATACTGTTTGATTGGATCGATAACGCAGAAAAAAAACAGAAGTGTCAGGGTGAAAAGAGTAATTTGAGGACTAAAATGAGTAGGAAAATTAATAGGCTTACTTTATGTTATTTTCTATTGTGTACCTTCATAACGGTATGTTTTTAGACACAAGCGTAGCTTTTTTTCTCATAACCGTGAATGACTTTTTTGCAAAGGTGTGTCACATTACTGATTCATTGTAGCATATTTGACTAGTTGAAAAAAGTAATTTTCTTAATCGTCTAGTTTTTTGTCTTGTTATATTGCAGGTAAAAGTAATTAGCGTATTTCAGTTAATAATCATGAAAATATTCAATTTTGTAGTTCACATCCAACGAACTCACAAACAAATACAGATTTCAAAAGCAGCGTATTTGAATAAGTCAATTATTTGATAGAAAAACCTACGAGAAATACAGGGTGTCCATGAGGTCTCTTTACTATTCCAAAAATTTATTACAAATGCAATTGACTGAATATTTTATTCAGATTAGTGCTATTGATTTCAGTGTTTATTAAAGCTTTCTTTTTACCTCATATAACAGATTTCTACAAGGGCACTTTTAGTTGCACGAAGCCCATCAAGACGGTACGATTTCATACCATGTACGCTGTAGCAAAGCCTCATCAGTTCTGCCAATGGCTAACACTGTCCCTGTCTCCATAAATTTCTTGTGCCATGAACGAATTGAGGGACGTGATGGTCGATCTCATTCTTACTTAATTCTGTAGTTTCGCTGAGTCTGCCTATCCGATTTTGCTTCAATAAATCATGAAACACATTGCGCCTTCTTTCAGGGTTAGCCATTTTTTAGGGGTTCGTTCAAGAGCACCTCTTTCACAAACAGGATCCCTGAAACACACAAATTCAAACTGTGATATAAAATTTAGTTCACATTGAATACTGTAGAGCAAGTCTGAATAAAATATTTTATCAAAGATATTTTCAATAAATTTTTGATACGGTAAAGAGCGTTCATGGACTCCCTGTAAACTGACCAATGTTACACAAAAATTCCTCTTTGATACTTCATGAGATTTTAAAACGCCTAATTATGTAATCTAAACCCACACAGAGTCAAAATGTACGAGTAGACGCTCAGACCTACTGTGATGAAAGAAAAGCTCCAGTGAACATTCCCCGTTTATCATTTGGAATTAATTTTCAGTAATAAGCAGTACTTTCCTCTTCCATTTACACTGCCGTACTCATCATGTCCCTGAACGGTCTAATTTACGTTTAATTTGTACTTAGTTAACTCATAACAAACTCAAATTCAGGTTCTCTTTCGGCCTGCGATAAAAAACTGTAGTTTTAACTAAATTTTTACACGGTGTAGCGCCTAGCATTAGATGATTGCCAACGCTGCTTCCTTCATAGATCAGTATACTGCACACACACTTTCTCTAAGCTTTTGCATCCTGAGTGGAGTAATGCTGTTAATTACTTTGGCAATTGATTTTACCTTATTCTCGTCAATTTGATGCACTTTGAGTTTGACTTCCTTTGATATTTAATTGACAGTTTCTCACAATGTTCTGCCAATTGAGAGCACACGTATTTTACGAACAAACGTATTATCCCTTGCCAAAATTTTTGCTCCTATATTACATACTTGGTTAATTCAAACGACGTACGCGGACCGTTTTCCTTTCGTAATTTGAAAAAAAATATTCTCGAATACTATAATCAAGATAGGAGAATGTTTTACCGTTCTAATATTTCAGAGCTTTAGTTATGAAAACGTGGTGGACCTAAGTGATTCGTCTAGTAATGCTTCCCACTCGAAACTCGCCAAAGAATTAAATTTCGATCACGGCTGCCATGTATGCAGACCTCTCCTTTGCCATGCCCGAAAGTGAGACACGTTCACAAATGATTAGCATCGGAGTATAGGTACAGCCTTCATTTGCTTCGTGACCAGAGAAAAATTATGCAGGTTCCATCAATGACACTAGAAGCTCTAACTGCTTTGTATCAAGATGCTTTATTAGAAGGTATGCCAGTTAAGCTAAACTCATGATCAGTGAGTAAGGGAAATTTTTAAAGACCTGTATAGGCATGAAAATGTATCAAACTGCAAGTCAATCAGTTTGCACACACATTGTTCATTGTAATGCAGAACACATAAATAATCCTCATGATAGTTTCCAGAACATAGCCTCTGGGTTTATTCGTGTACTTGCTTCCAGACGTTGATATGATTTTAAAACCGTAGTCAACGTGGTTCCAGGGTTTTTTCCCGTGAATTTATATTCCGAAAAGTTAAAATTGCGCAACTTAGACGTTGGGAATGAAACTAGCGAGCTGGGTGCGAGACGAATAGTTATTTTTAGGGATCCGTTAATACTTACTTAAATGTAGTTTTCAATCTACTAGTCCCGAAGTGTTAGTGGCGTCAGTCATTTAGTTTCATGTGCTAGAAGATAGTACGATAGAGTTGTGTGAGGCTCCGAAGAAGTGATTTCTGTAAAAACTCATTGCAAACTGGAATTTGGGTTGTAATTCAAATTATTGTTTTGTTTTCGCAGGCAACTAATTGGTTTCATATCATGCGCTCCCCTTTGACTTTGCATGGTAAATATTTATTTCCTTTTAGTCCTTTTGTAGTATCACCGGTTTTCTGACAGTAGCCCGACTCTCCACCGCCCCCACGACAGTTACTGTCTCGTACACGACTGCACCCTGAAAAATTGACCCCGTTCACAAATGTTCCTTACATATTTGCCTGAAAATGTTTTAGGTTGTATCCTACATAACTACTTGAATACTGACTGTAAACAACCCTGACCTGACTTGATACAAACTTACCGAACTAACCAAGCTTCGTAACATGACAGACTAATATAACTCGAAGTAACTTGAACCAACTAATCTTAAATAATCTGGCCTTACCTAACTCAACCTAACCTAACTACTAGAACCAAACTAACCAAACTTAAACTAAACAAATCTAGCATAACGTATCCTAACATGACCTTAGCTGACCTAGACAAATCTTACTGCTTTCTAATTAGACATTTGCTTACCTATCGTACGCATCTTAACCCAACTTAACCTTATTTAAGGGGGCGTCACTCGCTGGACTTTCACCAAATTATTCAAACTTCACTTCAAACATTTATATTGCGCCTAGGGGAATGAAAATGCATGCAGATACGTAAAATTGAATTCTGAACACGTTTGCTTCTATAAAATTTTTCGATTTTCATAATATAAAATAAGTTATTGTGAGAACAAATGAAATTATAAACATATTAGCGCAAAACGATGCAATGATAGTTAAAATATATATATATATATACATATGTGAGGGCACCGGCGCTCCAGACTCAGTCGGACGCTTCGCGGACCGTGAGGGGTAAAGGGGTATAGGAATGTGCCTTACATCAGGAGCGGGGAGGAGTAGGTAAAAGGGGCAGCAGCTGTATTGAGAGCTAGTCCAAAATTCATCAAATAAAAGGGAGCTGTTGTAAATAAACAACATAGCATAGAAAATAGCGGGTTAAATATTTGATTATCTACGAGCAAGGGGACTTACGGGTGTTTACATTTGAGATAGGCGTAGCAATATTCGATGAAGCAAGGAACATGCAGCCTGGGGGGTGTCAGGCAGCAGGTGGTGTCGAGTCCAGTTTCTGCTATAGTTAACCACAATCATAAGTATTTTCTTTACGTGTTCAGTTCCCTGTATTCCTCTGCGCCGCTGGTGCGCCTGTGTATTTACTTTAGTTACCCCTTAAGTTTCATATGTTTTGTATTTCAATATGGCCATATTATTTTGATTAACTAGCTAGATAGCACTATCATTTTAAATGCAATTTTTTGTTATTTACCGTGTTATGCAGTAACTCATATACAAGCGTTATTTTAGTATAAAGCAAATAAATCATTGTTTATGCTAAAATGTTTAAGAGGCACTGCAAAGAGATTCTGCAATGAACAATTCACATCCTGAGGTCAAAAAGTTTTCCTTTCTCCTTTTTGATACAGGCTTTATTCTAATACGACACCTCGCCTAAATAGGGGCTTAAGGAACCACCTCGTGAGGAAAAGGAAGACGCTGTCGAAAAGGAAGACGCTGTCGCAGTTCAGCGAATCAGGGAAACTCCTGAGGAGCCCTATTGGACTGATTTCGGCGCAGACAGTTGCTCGTCTTCCTAATGGTACCGCCGTAGTTCGGCACAGACAGAATTTACTTCTGTTGCCCTAGCGGACTAATTACGGTGTAAGCGGTACCCACAAATCTCACTCTCGTGGTACCGCATGGTTCGGCATAAACAGAAATTACTTCTGTTGCCCTAGAGTACTAATTACGGCGTAGGCGGTACCCACACGAACCTCAGGAAGGGCAGCTGCGGGGAAAAACTAGCGCCCCCAGAAAAAGGCAGCTGCACAGAAGACAGCCCCTTTTTCCACGAACCCTCACGACGACCGCTCGGCGGTATCGTCAGGGGGAAGTGACGCATGAGGGTTAACCAATGGTGAAAAGCCACGACACTTTCACGAGTATCCCGCACACCCACACTGCGCGTCCTTTATACGAGGGAGGTATATAAGGTGGGGTTGACAAATAGCCGGTCTATTTCGGCGATTAACTGTCTCAGTGCAAGATGTAGCCACCAGCAATCTAAAATGGGAGGTGAGATGCGCTGTGTGTTAAGGCTGGTTAGACCTAGGAAGTGTTATCGTGTAACGCCAGCCTTTGTTTCGATTTTATTTTTTGACATAGGGCACAAAATGGAATTCTGAATATTCGTGTTTTTATTGAAGCTCAGTCTTAGTATTTCATCAAGTTATTATCTCAAGCGCGGGACGGTGATTTTCATTGTTCAATATTAGAATGCCAATTAGTTCTTTGTAATTTTTTATTATTCAAGCTTGTTCTCGAGGAGAACGCTTTGTGATTTGTTTTTTAATCTGGGGTTAAATGATTGTTTAAATTATTTCGTAGGGGGGAATTCTTGTTGAATGGTATTCTTTGGTTAACACAGTGAAATTAAAATATAGGGAAAGAGTTAGTTAAAATTCATTGTGTGGAGAAAGGCTAGATTGTCTGCCAAGTAAAATGTTAAAGCTTCGGAATTATTGTACTTCATTTTTAGTAGGCATTTAGAGGGAAAGTGAAGATTTTCAGTATGCTCGATTGGAACCTAGTGGGAATCTTTTAAATTGGTTCGGGGATCAAAGGAGAGTAAAACTAAACCAATCAATTACTTTTTTCAAGGGAATTCAATGACGTTGATGTCACGGGGAATGGATTATTCAAACCCGTTTATTGTTTTCAGTAGTGAGGGCATTCTCTGCAGCTGGGCATTCTCGACGACGTGGAACTCACTGCAGCAGAGTATTTTCTGCAGCTTGCAAATCTCATGCAGCTTGGGGCTGCATCGCAGAGAAAATGTCGCTGATGGAAATAGTAAAACATCTAGGGGTCACAATCAAGTTTCCATCAAGAAAACTCTAGTGCGCACAGCGGGGTGCAGGCACTCTACTTACAGGAAGTTGCTGGCTGTTCGCGCGCGCCTATTGCTAACTGTTTGGAGTGACGCGCTGTACGTTTTGCAGTGTTCGCTTTGGCATTTGTAGTTAATAACATTTCTATTCCCTTGTATTGTGAATTGTAACGCAAAGGTTGGGCATCGCAGCAGTGTTGGCTTCTCACATTTATCATGCGGATGTTTGGACGTGCACTTGTCATTAAATCAACATACTAATCTCACGTGTTCATAAGCACTTAAATAAAGTAATAATAAATGTTAGTCAGGTGTTTTATTTCCCGTGTTGAACGGAGGTGCTGGGGCTGGTGAGCGGATCAGTAGCTTCTTTTCTCTATTTTCATCCCTGTTCTATCATTTCTCTCTTCTGTGTTTCTTCCGCCCTGTGTTTTCATTTTCACTCCTACTATGAGGTTTAAATTCCTCCCTACGAATACAGTGTAGACATCAGCCTTAACTGTTTCGTGCCACCGCTACTCCAACAATTTTTAACTTAGAAGCTTGGTTTTGGTCTCATTCGACAAAGAAAGACTGGCAACTTGAAAAAAAGGATTTTTTAAAATTTCGAATTGGAAAAAATATTAATTTATTTATTTAAATAGTTTCTTAATTTATATCATATTACAAATTTCAGGTTTTTTGAATTTCTATTGCAACTAGTAATACGAAAATGAATAACAATGTATAAAATTGAATTCCGAACACATTTGCCCCTATAAAATTTTTCAATTTTCGCTTTATGAAAAAAGTTATTATGCGAACATATGAAATTATATACACAGGGTGTTTTTTTCCTTTAACAAACTTCGAAACTAGGTACAAAAACTCAAAATAAATCGATTTTCATGAAAGGCAAAATGTCCAAAACTCTTTAGTTTTCGAGTTATAGTTACTTGAAGAATATTAGAACTTCAAGTAGGATTGCACGCGCGCACCATTTTTAGCGCTACCTTTGATAGTTAAAGAGGTTTTTGGGCCCCACTAGTGTACTATTTTTGTAATTTAACAATGAAATTTGCGTGTACACGTTTTTCAAATAAGAATAAATTGTCCTAAATGAGTAATTATCAATTATTATCATGTAAGCTAACCATTAATCAGTAACCATTGCAGGACACAGGTAAAAACATAATCAATACAAACTTTAATGTAAGAACTTTAACGCAAGAACAAACTTGAGTACAGTTTTATTACAACAGTTACTCGAAATGGCCTCCATGAACTTCAACACATTTACGACATCTAACAGCCAGTGAGCGCCTTACAGATTGAAACACGCCAGGCATTTCCGTAATACGGCCAGCTGAGTCCACAATGCGCCCAACCAGATCCTGTTCCGATTCAACAGGAGTGGCATACACGAGGTCCTTCATGGTTCCCCACAAGAAGAAATCCAGTGGCGTCAAATCAGGCGACCTAGCTGGCCATGCTACAGGAGCACCTCTACCAATCCATCGGTTTTGAAATTGGTTATTCAGAAACAGGCGTGTTTCACGAAAGTAATGTGCTGGCGCTCCGTCATGCTGGAACCACATTCGCCTGCGTGTCTCCAAGGGCACTTCCCCCAGTAGTCCAGGCAAAACTTCGCGTAGGATGATGGTGTACGCAGGTCACGTGAGAGGAGAAGGTAATAGGTACGGACCAATTAAATTATTGCCAATAATGGGGCTGCCCACACGTTGACACTAAATATGTGCTGGTGACTATTAGGCTGAATAACATGAGGGTTATTTCCAGCCCAGTAAGTAATGATTATTGTGACGGTTGAATACCCCATCACGACAAAAATAAGCTTCATCTGTGAAGAGAATTAGTTTTGAGAACCCGCGATTCATTCTTTCCTGTTGCATTAAACACTGGCAAAACAGCATACGAGGTTCAAAGTCACCTGGCATGAGCCCTTGCACTCTTTGGAAACGGTACGGATGTAATTGCTGACGATGTAGTGCCCTCCACACAGTAGTATGGTTTCGAAAGCCGAGACGTTGAGCAGCTGCACGAGTGCTGGTTCGTGATGTTGCTCGAAGTATTCCACAATTTTATCTTCCTGTGGATGATGGCCGCGCCCAGCATTCCCTCTGTTAACGTTGAAGCTGCCGGTGTCACGCTATCTCGTATGCAGAGTAGCAAAATACCGGAAATCAGGCACTTCGCGCCTAGGAAACCTCTCTCTGTAGATCTTCAGAGCGAGCCTACCATTTCCGCCTGCAGCTCCATAAATCAAATGCATGTCTGCCTTCTCAGCATTGGTAAATCTTTCCATGGTCACAGTGCAACGGCGTGTCAATGAATGGCGAACTGATACTGCAACACGTGCGTTCCAGTAATGTAGATTGTCAATAATAAATTTCATATCATTATTTCAGTTTCACATTGCATCTTGAAAACTTGTCGTTGATTACATGGAATGGATAACCCATAATGAAATGAGAAAAAATGCTTCAATTGTATTCGACAATCTCGAAAACTAGCAACTTTAAATAACAATTTGTGTGCGGCCCAGTTATAACATGCACTTCTAAACATTCTTTGCGACGCCATAACTCGAAAACTAAAGAGTTTTGGACATTTTGTCATTCATAAAAATCGATTTATTTTGAGTTTTTGTACCTAAGTTCTAAGTTTGTTCAAAGTAAAAAAAAACACCCTGTATATATTTGCGTAAAACGCTACCCCTTCTACATTTTTCAACGTAGAAGCGTGATTTTTGGTCTCATTCGACGCTGTATGACAATAGGAAAAGCGCAGCGAAGCGGAATTTTAATTGCATTCTAAATTAGATTTCACATTCAAAAATTGGGGAATTTTTTGGAAAAAATTGTGACAAATGCATTAAGAACTTTTTTCGAATTCGAAATTCAAAAAATCATTAATTTTCAAGTTGCCACAGTCTTTCTACGTCGAATGAGACCTAAATTAAGCTTCTAAGTTGAAAATTGTGGAAGGAGTAGTGTTTTGCGCAAGTATGTATAGTTTTTATGATCGCGCAATAGCATTTTACTATTGCGAAAATCGAAAAATTTCATTGAAGCAACTGCGTTCAAAATTAATTTTACTTATCTGTATGCATTTTCGTTCCCCTAGTGCGATAGAAATCTGTAGAGTGAAATTTGAAAATTAGGTAAATTAGGTGATTTCAGGGGTTGACGTCCCCATAACTTAACTTTACGGAGCATTATTAAATTTGACATAACATACCCTAAACAAGTAAAACCTAACCTACCATGACTTAGACAAGCCAAACCTAAACTAATCTAACCTACCCTAACCTAACTTAAGTTAACCAAACCTAATAGAACATCACTAGACCAAAGCTATCATAACCTAACCTAGTCTAATTTAACCGAACCTAATTTAACTTTATCTAAATAAATTTTACCTAACCTAACTTACTCTAAACTAAATTAACTTAAAATTACCCAACAAGCATAACTTGGGCTATCTTTAACCAACGAAGCACACCTAATTATTCCAAATTGCACCTAAACCTGACCGTTTCAAATTGTACTGTTTGAATGTTTCAATTTTCTATACAATGATATGGTGAAGTTTCTCTTTCAAGTACCAAGGAATTTGAGCGAGTTTTTGTTTTTAAGTTACGATTACGCTATGCCTCTGACGTACGATATTTACAAAGTACTTATATAAATCAGATTTTTTTAATGATCCGAAGTGAATGGGCACAAATGCCCTGGAAGAATTGTCTAACAGAGGCAGTTTCCTAGGTCAATTCTCCGATGAGCAATTATTCGAGGGTCAGTTGCCCTGTCCTCAGTCCCACCACTCAAAACCACATCGTCCAACCCTAAAATCGGGCACTGTGTCTAATGGATATTCGCCGTGCAGCGCAGTTCGCAATTTTAAGGTCGATGTGCAGCAGTATATTGCACCAATAGTTTTGGTTGGAGCGAAGATCAATTGCAGTCGCTTCAAAAGTATCCACTCTTTGCAGCCACAGTATTCCTATCAAAGAGAGAAGGAAAGCGTCTTTTAGTATGGAGTTGAAGGAACAGAAATCTAAGCCCGCAGTATGTCCCCACACCCTGATCTTAGAAACACAAAAATAAAGGAAGCTCATGAAATAAGATATGAATGGAAGATGTGAGTAGAAGGTGCTGAAAAAGTTAGCAGTGAAGCAAAAAAATGGGTTCGTAACAGGAGAAATGTTTTGTTTGCACATATTGAAGGATAACTTAACTTAACTTGCTCAACTTAACTCATATCTTCCACCTAGAAGCGCCAATTCCAATCAAAACAATAGTTGTATGTCCCTTAAGAGGTGCATTTGCCAAGTAAGCAGGGTACGCATATTTTAAAGTGGATGTCAGTATTTTAGAGAGCCCAATGGCTCTCGCATGGTCTGCAATTAATGTGTTCACGCCCAGGACTGAAGAAACACGTTTCAAGTTGACTATACAGATACCCGCATAGTTTTATGAGAGAAATATGGTCATTGTGCATATTTTCATAATTTTACAAAAGGAATTTTGAGAAATGAAAAGAATAATGAGGGAAATTCAATTTTTACAATACGAGTAGCTTTGTGTCACGCGCCTCATGCTGGTAAACTATCCATGCCAATTTTCCTTCAACTATACCGTCTAGAAAATCTGTCTGGGGTCAATGAACACAGTAACATCAATAATGATAGTATTAGAATCTGAGTTTTTCTATTTACAAAGGATTTAAAAGGCATGAGTCTACAGGTTTGACATGGGATTCAAGTTTCGTAAAAAAGCTTCATGCATCCCTTTATAAAAGCTCAATGAGGAAAAATCTTATTTTAAAGAAAACTGGAGGTTTCATGCAATCACACCACAGAGAAATTGAGTTTTTAGTGCACCTCCTTGGTGAGCGTATGGATTAGCCTGTGGACGTAACAATCATTTACCCGGGAAATTAGGTAACCCATTTTATAACGCGAACGAATTTCGAATGTTCATTGATAGATCACTCATTCATCCTATCCCTCAACGATCAGCTCGTGAACCACATTGGATGACAGTCAAAGAAATGCGGGTCAATGTGAAGTTTCATGCAATCACGGAAATTAATAATATTGCAAACAATCACTAAAGGAACCCATTTAAGAACGTTTTTCAATAACGACATTCTGCTCTCTTATGCGTTATTTTCGAATTATTGAACTTTGAAGTTGGCCGTCGCGCGCCCAAAGTAGCGAGCGTAATTTAATTAAAAACGGAAGCTAACCCCCTATTACAAACGTTAAGAGGTTGGGTCGTGAGGGGTAGCCACAGTTCTTTTAGTGAAAAGTATAAATAAAGCTTCTAAACCACCCATTAGGGTGACGACCGCACGACGGCCAACTAACATGGCGACCACCATGGGCGCCGCCATTTTGGACCTGATGTCAACAAGGTTGCGGTCGTCACCCTAATGGGTGGGTTAGAAGCTTTATTTATCATTTTCACCAGAAGAACTGTGCCTCCCCCTCACGACCCAACCTCTTTACGTTTGTAATAGGGGGTTAGCTTCCGTTTTTAATTAAATTACGCTCGCTTCCTTGGGCGCGCGACGGCCAACTTCACAGTTCAATAATTCGAAAATAACGCATCAGAGAGCAGAATGTCATTCTTGTAAAACGTTCTGAAATGTGTTCCTTTACTGATTCCTGGGATCGGCATTATTATTTTCCGTGATTGCATGAAACTTCACATTGACCGAAATGCGAGCAGGTAAGGCATTCAACAAGGCAGCCAAATTTAACATCTCATATTTCAAGCCTATCCAAAGTCGATTCCAAGACATTTTTATCCGATCATATCCGGAGTTCTTCGATAAGATTTCACTATGTAGGACACATAAAACAACGTAGAACTTTGAAGTTCATTCGGAACTACTATTGAATAATAAATAAGAGAATCGCAATCTTAGTTGCAGCAGCGATATTAGGGTTTTGCAAAGTAGATTCAAGAATACCGTTAGTCCAAAAATTTGGAAGCAGGATTTCGCAGAGCTATAAAAATTCGAACTGTTCACAGAAAGCGCTCATTAATAGCACAAACATGCTAGGGTAATTCATCAAATATCGAACTGAACTGATTATCGAACAACTTTGGAAATATGCGCGTAATAAATTTAGTAAGCATCCAAACTTGCTCATTGCCAGTGATCTTACATCTAAAACTCCTATTTTAGTGATAAAAACTCATTTCTGTGAGCTGCAAACTGCTACCAGCGGTTGCGAACGCATTTCCTGTACGACCCTTACAAATTGGTCGAATTTTTTCACTCGAAAAATCTTACGCACCTCGGGAAAATTGCGACGGTTTAATTGTTGTTAGGTCCCCGTCAACCTCCCGTCATAACTAGAGAGTAGTGTTGTCATATGCTGTTCTGTTGCTGTATTTTTTTCTTTTCCGCCAAAAACTTGATAATTATTCCATGTTCGACATTCAGTTCCTTTTTCATGTCAGTATTAAATACTGAACAAAGGTGTTCGAATCAAAATTCCTTAAAAATCATGAATTTATGCCTCGAACAAGGCTTTTCGATTCTTAATTCTTTTAAATAACTGAATCGATCTATTGAACGCCTGTTTTATTTCATTAAAATATTGTATTAACGCTTGATAATAACATTGAATAGTTGAAGATGGGAATTCTGGTGAGGGGCTACCAATCAGCTGCTGGTGTTCCAAGGCGCTCAAGATCAATGATTCGTCTGGCTACATTTACTGATGATCAATCCCTTGCCAAGAAAATTGATGCAAGCATCAATAATAATTTATTGACGAGTGCTTTACACTCTACTCCAAAAAAGGTCACACAGGTTGATGATCACAATGATGGTTCAACAAACACTGCAAATGAAACATCGACATCATATTCAAATTTTGATAACTCTCCATTCAAATGCATCTTGAAAATAAGTAATGAGACAGTTATTTCAAACAAACAAACAAAACAAACATCGGCATCTTTGGGATGCTTTATTTCCAATCAAGCCTGATACAAATGATCTTAAGCATTGGTTTTTCAAATGTCTTATAACTAACACTATATATAGGACACCATGACGGTTTCCCCGTAAAGCCGGTACCCATTTCCGACACCTGGGTCGAGTGGGGTATTGTGCTTGAGCTTTCCCTTATACCCAACGGGGAAAATTGCAGCGCCAGCGCCGGGATACGAACCCGCGACTCCAACATACAAGTCCGATCCCTTAACCGCTGTGCCACCGCGAGCATTTCCAAGAAAATCCAGTGCACCAAAGAAAAAAAAAATGAAAGTAAAACGTTTATTTTCCAAGTGGCCACATGAGATACATGTCAACATATTGGGTTTTAAAAAGTTTCTTAATATAGGACGTCCTAAAACAAACGTTCCATACGAGGAGTACTAATAGACAAACTATCAGAGGTGTACAAATAGATAGACCATACGAGGCATATTAATGGACAAAATATACGAGGCGTACTAATAGACAAACCATACGTGGCGTGCTAATAGTCTAACAAATGTTCCATACGAGGAGAACTAATTGACAAACCATCCTGTTCGAATCAAAATTCTTGTTCGATTCATGTTCGATATTGATGAAATTATGTTATTAAAGACTTCGATTTTTAGAACAATAAATAAATTCCAACAATCTACGTTGTCTTTAAAGCGACATCACAGAACAAGAAAGCAACTGTTCAAGAATAATCTTGAGGCCCGCAACAGTTATTCAGAGCAAAAGTTACCGATTTATGAAGGTTGTTTCTAGACGCACGTGGTTTCTGTTCGATATTTGATGAATTACCCTAATCACTTGCACGAACTGAAACGCAATTGCACTCGTAATTGCACATACATGCACTCGTTTTGTACAAGTACAAATTTGTCATTGCTAAGCCAGGAAAGAAAACATCTACCATCAGTATAAATTAACGAAACAAATGCTTATACTCAATCCTTCGTCCAAATAGAAAGTTTATAGGGTTGATAAGAAACTTCTTTCATAAACATAGTAGATTTGATATGATATGAGGAATGGATTTTATTTTATTATGCTATTCAGATGTATAAAATAGAAAATTAATGTCCTAAATATCCGGAAAGATATCTATTTCTTTTACCAATACTCATATTACAAAATTACTCTGAAATTCCTCACTAGAAGTACAATATAAACTTCCATAAATGAGGTGAGAGCGCCCTATTTAAGTTCAACGCGACCTATTATTCTACACATCACAGAAAACTAAGCGAATCTTCCCAATATTGAAGAGAAAATGCATTTTAACCCATGAGATCGCACAACAATCTTTTCACTCGCGTTCAATTTCTTTCTTTAGAGGCAAATAGTAGTAAACTTATGGAAAATAATGAGGGATATGTACTGTTTTAAAATGCTTATTATAGGGTGTTCATTCTTCTTGCAATTATCCGAATAAACATCTGTAAAGTTGAAAATGGAAAACTATCGTAATTTCTTTCTCAAGGGATTCATTATCTGGCTGAACGAGAAGACAAAACATGGTTACACACCGTGAGATGAATCACTTTTTAAATTAATCTATACGCAAAAGTGTGATCTCAGTGCGTCCCGTATAAGCTCAGTATTTTATGAAAAATTCATTTCATCAAGCTGATTCTACCCGTCTTTCAGATTAGAAATCAGTTCTGTTCCCAAAACTTTTAGTTAACGTGTTGTTCTTTTTTCATGATTTGATATTTTTAGCTCATCATTTCTGATTCT
This sequence comes from Morinoia aosen, assembly GCA_030386875.1. Lineage (NCBI taxonomy): Eukaryota > Metazoa > Arthropoda > Malacostraca > Amphipoda > Talitridae > Morinoia > Morinoia aosen. The sequence continues at coordinate 85,359,052 of CM059567.1, read as the reverse complement.
AAAAACATAGAAGATAGACATAATTAAAGTCGGAGTTTTTCTAATGTCCATGTTTATTTCTAGATTTTAAGTTATCCTTTCAAGAAATCTTATTAAGTCGAACTACTAAGTTCAGGAAAGCAAACTTAAAGCTTTAAACAACTTCCTTGTTTCCAGAGAAGTAAACTTCACGATTGCTCGTGGAGTGGCATTTTAGTTAAAGAACGTCAGCAATCTGTTGAAAGCTCACTAGAGGGCAGGCAGTAAACCCTCCTGATCTCTTCGAGTGCTCATCGAGCTCTTAACATTCGCCCTAAATCATTGACGACTTTTCGGATCGGGCATTAAACCCCTCCGCTACATCACTGTGGCTTGATTATACCTGCGGGTGTGGTTAGGCGCTCATGGTGGGTTCCGACAGAGTGGATGTGGAAAAGGTTTCATCAGACTTGAATTAATTTTCTATTCATTCTATGCAATGAAACAGTACGAAACGCCTAAATTTCTGATTGGTGAAATTACTGGTACCTTCTTGTTTATCATACATTTTCTCTCGGGAAACGTGTATCATCTATTATAGTTTGTATTGCAGGAATATATGTACTAAAAATTTTTTTTTTAACATCAAGTCTCGTATATATTGTGGAAAGTGAAAATGCTTTGTTATGCTGTTATAGGATGCAATGAGTCGCATTTTTCGGTAAACATTCAATTTGTGGTTCGATTTGAATTACTGTCATTCATATTAAAAAATCGAGAATTTCAATTCCTGTAGTTACTTTTAAAAACTATGCTTTGCAGAATGAATCGTTATTCTACATTGCATAGAAACATTTCCAATGATAAGTTTGCCAAGCTGTAACAACGACATGAATCAGTTTTGAGCATGATCCTACATGATGAAATTTCCCTAAATACTCCATTCTGATTGCATCAGCATTTGTATGCCATTCGAGGCAAGTTTCGTAAATATGCACAATAATATTTTCTAGAAAACTTGTGTTTCATCTACGAACAGCACAGGCAATCGTCAGCACGCCAGAGCATTTCGAAGCTGCAATCGGCAATCTGCTCCATCCATCGTTCAGCTTTTTCATCAGAAGTCAAATTGATGTACCAGTCGGAAAAAGAAGGATGGTCTTGATATTGGTTCTCACTTTTTTGGAGCACCAGCGGCCGAGTGAACAGTGGTAGATTCAAGGCAAAAGTGCGGGCTTTGGTTATCTGGTTACATGTATGTGCGAGGATAGTGGGTCAGTTTGTTAGCTGTAAATTAGCCTTGTTTCCTGTGCATCTCCGGAGACCTGACTTCTAATATCGATACTTCTAAAGGCAGCGAAGTTGTTTCTCATTACATTGAAAACCATGTATCAACATCTCTCAAACCATTGAGATGTATTCACAACTGATGATGAAAACGTATGCAGCAAAAGTTAAACAACTGCATTAACTTTATATACCGACTGCTAAGCTAAGTACAACAAATTGATTTTTGAGAAAAATCGATTTGCCGTTAGCAAGACTGTCGCAGTAGGTGGCTCTTGCGTTGTTATCACATGTTTGACCGAAATTGAAGTGACGGGAGAAAATGGGATTGATTTTTGTAAAATGTTTCAGAGTGTAAGAATATCAAAATTTTGCACATTTCGAGGTTCATCAGTAGGGAATCCAAATTCCTCGAAAAGGCTGAAACTTTTGTTTTCGGATTTGTAACCTTAATTAATCGATAGTGTGCACCATCTAAGCAGCTTCCAGAGTGTAAGCATTCCTGTGCGACGATGCGGTTAAATTTATGAGTATGTTAACACTTTAGCCGCTTTTGTTAAACTAAATTTTAATATTCAACTCCAATCCAACGTCACTTGTCTTAATCTATTTCAAAATTAGCAACCATTATCTGGATCATCCTTTCGTTTAGCCTTAGTTATGTATTTATGAAAATTGAGTTATTGACTCCTTATCGGTCAGCAGCATTATGAAAATCAACTCCCCTGCCACTGGTGGCGTACGCGTACGTTTCGGCACAGTAGGGACAAAGCTTTGTGACGATGCAGAAGAACAAGACCTAAAAATACGAAATAATATATGTAAGGAATAACTGAATTGTCAAATTTTAAAAATTAAATTTTACACTTCAAGCACTACCAGCATTAACAAGTATGAATTTTTTTTGTGGGGTACAAACGAAAATTAGTCCAACTTTCAGTTGAATTTGGACCCTTTAATTTATTAATTTATTCATTTCTTCTTCTAACTTTTAAATGAAGAAATGTTTTTAATGACAATATGATACAAAGTGAAGATTATTTATAAAATCCTTACTCACTGACCTTTTTCTAGCTACAACGCTGCCTTCTGGAACAATTTCGAACTAAGAAACTCGGACTTTTTTGTCTTTATTAACGAAACGTGTGGTAGTTACATAAACACAAATCCAAACCTATAATACCGCGAGGGTTTACTCAACGATGGCGGTCGAAATAAAAATATCCACAGTTTGGTTGTTCAAACACCGAGAACTCGTTCCGAAAATTGGCTTGCCTGCACAATAATGTAAAGCAAGTTTGCTACTGAAATGAAACGTAACCCCTTTACATAGCGTGACATCGCAATAAGTCTTGCGAAAAACCCAATAGAAGAGTAAAACTCTTGTAATTCCTTTAGAGAAACGAGATCCTAAAACTCGCTGGTCAAGTTGTTTTCAATCTCATGAATTCTGGCTGTTTTGAGGACTTGTTCCAAAGGAAGACCTTAATTACTGTACATCCTGCAGAATTTATCCACCAAAACGATATGATTTTTTCACCTACATATATGACATAATCAGGAAATTATTCGCATATCAGGAGGTGCAAGAATTCGCTATATACAGCGGGATAAATTAAGGCACGCATGAAAACCTAGTACACAATTCACATAACAGTTAACATAAGACTCGCTCATTCGCCACGTAATGGAAGCCAGTTTCTTTCCCCATTCCACGAGTTTCCTTTCGGGATGCATATTAAGGCTGTAATATTGCGGTCAGCACTTTCCCCAATTCTAGTGCTCAAGTTCTCCATGAGGTCATAGGGAAAACCTCCTTATTGACGTTTCTCAATTCATCCAACCACCAGTAAAGTTAAACTTATCGCACAACGAAATATCGTAAAATTTCGGATTGTTGAACTATGAAACATCGAACTTACTCCTCAGTCTAAATTCTCACTTGGTGCTACTTCCATAAGATATTGCCAAAATCAGCCTTATTGTTAAAAGATTTTTAATTAGGAAGCGCTTTTTCTGTATGAAGTCCACGTTAAACAAGCATGACTATTCCTGGTGCCTCGATAGCTGTACATCAATCAAAGAAACCTCCCTTTGAGAGTCACTTGCTTCAACCATTCTTCTCCTCAGAGGGATACAACTATTGTATCTATGGGAATTAGTACTCCAAGGGGGAAAATGTGAGGGCCCGAGCTGAGTGTTAGGTATGTTTTTTTTTTGTTGAAATAAAATGTTTTGTTATGTTAAGGACTTTTTTTTCTCTGCTGTCCTGTTTTTCAGCACCTTCTTCTTCGACTTTGATTTTGTTTCATAATCTTCTTTCTCAATTTACTGTTTATTTGCCCTTTGTGAATAGATTCCGCGTTCCCTTAACTCCTTAGTAAACGATGCCTTCCTCCTTCCTCTCTTTGGATCGCCTTTTTACGGATACGGAGGCTTTACCTAACTGAAATCTAATCTAATTTTCATCCAATCATCTGAGCGGGTTCAAGGTTTCAAATTTGATTTCGATTGTAGAATTGCAATAATACAATTATACACAAATTTGCTAAGCACACGAATGGCTTAAATGTACACAAGGAGTTCCGAGACTCGAACTCAGGACTTAGAAATTACCGCGCCGGCACGCGGTAATTGGCTTATGTATGAATAAATACAAGAAAGTTTTTATTGTTCGAGAGAAAGCGTGCTAGCAAAGTCATAAATTTGTCGAATTAAGTGACTCGCGGCTTCTAGCGAGCTCTTGCATTGCAATGAAAGCAACCATGTTTCATTATCCCACTACGTAAAATGCACTGCATATGTGATGAAAACTAATTCAGGGCTTTCACTTATGAATTGCACTACTTATCAGTGAGGAATACATGTGTCACTCGTACGGAATTTACCAAATCTTTAGAGTTAATAAAAGTGAAAAAGTGAGGTTCTATTTGCCAGAGCAGTTGCTATGCCGAAGTAATAAAACTAAATTAAATGTGTGAAAAATGTATGAAGTGCCTCGAGACCAAAAGAAAACTTTAAATAATGCGGAACTACCGAGCAAATTATTTCTGCACCAAGGCTTCTGATGAGTATTTTTGGAAAAAATGAAAGTAGGGAGTTTCAATACGGCTGTCGAGTAACAAAAACATGCAAATTGTAAAGAACGTGAGCAATTCGTTCCAGAATCACCGTGAAATTTTGCAAAAATGGCCTCTAAATACCTTCCATTTGAAGTTCTGCTCCGCCCATGACTTTGAAGATCAGAAATTTCGGTTTCTGGATTTGAGTTCAATAAGATTTCCCTTCACCAAAGAGGTTTCCACTCTGAAAGCTCGGGCGCTTGACTTATACGACATTATGAAGGAATTGGAGGTCGTAACGAAGGCGATTTGCCTGTGGTTATGGTAACTATGTAGCGGCATGCGATCTTATAGCGCGGTGGAGCCAAGGCCGTCTACGTTTATGATATGGGAACAGGTCTTCGGGCGGACCGAGAAATGAATCCTTTAGGGCATTCAGTGGCAGCGGTAAAGAATTTGTTACCGACCCCACAAACTTGGATGAGGCCATACCTGGACATACGTTCTTCCAAGATGCTTCTACTTGAAGAGTCAACAGGGAAATCTGTTTGAGTTCATGAGCAGCTAAATATACAAGAAAATATTTAAAATTTAAGACTATAGAGTTTCGAGCGTGTATACAAATGTCTGTTACTGTAAAAAAGAAAATTAGTGACTTGTTCTAGCATCTTTTTTAATTTTTGCTCGATATTATTATGAAAATCACTTGTTTAATAAGCATTTATATCACAAGCCGATTTAAGAGTTTATCAAGCCCTTAAAATTCTGTTCGATAGTGTTGACTGTCTCGTAAATCGAGACGGTCAGTAGCAAAATTATTGAAGCAAAATTGAGAAGCAAAATTATTGAGACCAGTTGTAGGGACATTTTAGCATTGGAATAAGGAAGCACCACAGGTTTTCTTCTATGTGAAATCCGGTCAGAATATCTATGAAATATGAGAAAACATTAGAAAAAAGAATAACGTATTACTACACCGTGGAAACAAGATGGGAAAAGCTGCTCATTTTGTGGCAAATGTAAAACGTAGAATATTCTTCGTGTTTGAGACCGGCTCTCCTACACGACGGAAGTGAAGAAAATTTAGGGAGAATTTTAAGAATTTTGGCCTTGTCACTCACCAGACGTGAATCTATTGGATTAATTTGTCTGGATGCATATTATCGTCAGCCTGAGCAAAGCCCTATTCATAATATAACAGCGCCACAATCCTTAACACTTTTACTGCGCCTGTTAAAACTGAAGTTAAATATTCAGCTCCAATTTGAAGTCAATTGTAGTAAGAAATTTTTAAAATAACAAACATTAACTGGATCGAGCCTCCATTCAGTTTTCATTAGGTACTTATGGAAATTGAGTTTGTCACTACTGGTCGGTCAGTAGCATTTTGAAAACTCCCTCTCTGACCTCCGGCGGCTCACGTCGCAGTCAAAGTGTTTGAGGACACAAAAAAGGCCGTCAAATCGTTGGAAACGGACACATTTGTTCCCACTGTTTCCACCTTTCGAAAGCATATAGAATTCATCAAAGGCTGAAGGCGGCCTTATCGAATGAAAAAACTTTTGTTCTCTTGATTTACAAAACGGAACGTCAAAATATCAAAGTATTTTGTTAATTTTTCTTAGTTATTATAACTAAGCACAGAAAGGGAAATTGTACGAATTTATCTCAAGGGAAGCACCCTTAGCACGGAAGGAGCGTCGTTTGATGGATCCAAAGTTTCATGGGCTTCCAGTCTCATTGTAACCCTACCATTTTTCTGCATCAAGGTTAATGACGATTCATCTGACCATAAGACGTGTTTCTATTGCCCTACGGTTCACTTTTTATTGTCTTTTTAGAATTGAACAAGAATCGTTCGATTTTAATCAATGATCAATTATTATTGTTACCTTGAAGAGGCATAACTCCTCAAATATTTTCCTTTAGTTCTCCGTGCATAATGCGATTAATAAGTATTTTAGGACCATCGTTTAACATGCTGTAAGTGCTGAGCACTTGGCTGCCTTTTTGCTTCAACCGATCCCTTTAGCGAGTACTCTGAATTTCAGTTCAGCCACCATTTCCTCTGCATGGATGACTGCGCATCGGTATTTTTTTAACGAGTAATAGTGTTTACCATTTCCTAAGTGCTATGGCCAACATTCGAGACACTTTTCCGGCGATTTTCCTCACCCGATGCAAACCTACCACCTACGTTTTGTCAAAAATTGAGGTTTGTTGCGTACGCTCTTTACTATAGCAGGATTATTCATACTTATTATCACGGAGATTGCAAGTACTATATATTTGTAACACTGTAAACAGCTACGATTCCAAATTACTTTTCTTCATTTTTGATTCTAGAGCACCTATGAAAAACTATTTTAATTATGTCAACATGTTCCCACGGTCCGACAAACTTTTTTGGGAGGGCATTGCGTAAGACTAAAGTTTCGTTTACACAATGTTTTCTAAAACTATTGGCTGAAATTTCAAAAGTAGATATCCAAACGCAAAGGAATCACTTTTCTGGGTCAAGTAAATTCTTGTTAGCTAGATAACGAATTGTAAAGGCTATAGATCTCTAAGAAAACATTCCACTTATTACATTGTTTTAATACGAAAACAGAAGAAACATATTTTTACCTTAATGGCCATCTTCTCTCTGTGAACATCGTTAAATTGTTTCCACGATATTAATGACTCATCAAATTCTAAAATAGTTGATGCACACGAGGTTCATGGTTTAATGAATGGAAATGCTGGATTAGCTGCTAGATTGTATACGAATCAATTTCTCAACCACCATTTGCCTGAACATCAGGTTTTTAAAAACAGCAACAATATCTGTAAGAGACTGGCATATTTCTTGCACGTAGAAGTGAGGTGGCTAGTCATCGAGGGTATGTGTTCGCTCAGTACGAAGAGCGGATACTACTAATCAAACCCACGTATTGTAACTCGAGCCGCGACACAAGCACAGTGAACGCGTTATCATTCCATGGTAACGCAAATAATTCTCCAAGATAACGACTTCAATCATTAAAAATTTCCAGAGGGTGCAAGGGATGCTTCTGGTCGATATTAACCCTCATAATAGGTTTGTACCCGTTGGTTCATAAATGAAGGCATAGAAGATGATGCGTCTCCATGCAAGCTAGGTGCTCTATACTGACAGAGCTACATACTTCTATGTGCAATAGAGTGTTTAACTCACACAACTCACACGTATTGCAGATTGAAAACCCTCGAACTGTGCATCAGAGCAATGCACCAACACACGTTTGGTCTTAACATGCAGGTTGGCTTTATTGGTACCAATTTGTTTAGGTCTTTCGTGTTGCAAACACTTTGATCACATTGAAGTATATTTGAGGGAGATATAGCCTAAACGTTTGGATAATCTGCTTTCGTGTCTTCGGAGTTAAAATGTGGTTTCAAATTGTAGGCGTCTCAATACTTCGCTCAAATGATGTGCGGCAATATCGAGACCGTACTTTTTCCAAAAGATGGCTTGAACGCTTTGGATCAAAGTCTCATCGCGGTTAGTGTTTTATCGTGTCCTTTGTAAGTGCCAGACCTGGTTGGACCTAGAGAGCGGGCAGTTTTACTCATATTGTAAATTGAATTCCGCAATGAAATTTATGTTCAATGAGTTTTCTTCTACTACAACTCTAGAAACTGCTGTTATTATGATTAAATAAACCCTACTCACTTTGAGATTCGATATTTGGACAAAGAAGACTGTTGGGATTTGTTACTAATCATAAAAAAATCGTTCTTTTTGTTTATCATATTGGCTGCTAAATTAATACCATTGGCTTCCTAATCTTCTGCAAATGTAAGAAAAATCGCTGATCTGTGATTGTTTTAAAAATGTGGAACTTCTGTTACACAAAACTTAACTGTCAGTAGTTAAAAATACATTGTAGGTCACTGTTGCAACGTACTACAACTCTGCAACGTACGATGTATAAAATGAACTTGTACAGTTGCATGTCTACCATCAAGCCATTAGTGTCAGCATAAAGAAACAAAAACGTTTGTTGTTTGACAGAAGACATCAAGACTCGACATCCAAGGGCGGGAAGAGGACTGTTTGTCCCGATGAGTCAATTTTCACGTTCATTCACGGCGATAAAGAAAGAAAAAAAAAGAAAAACAGTTTATTTACAATATAGATGGTACAAAAGTACAATACTTGGTTTTTAAAATATCTTAAAATTAATACAGTTAGATGATACACACACACGAGAATAATTGTGAAACTCGTGTCACTAGCCGAAAAGAAATGATTGAGGGCAATGTACTCCTAATCTTGCTTAATCTACATTTGATAATACATGTAATGATAATTATAAGAGATAACACAATTTCTTGGACGATGCATTTTCATTGTAGTTGTCCATGACATAAAACTTCGCAATTCTTGACGCCAGGAAATAATATATGAATCGCTTGTTTCGGCCAATGTTCAAAAATGTCACATTTAAGGAAGCATGAATATATATATATATATATACATATATATATATATATATATATATATATATATATATATATATATGAGTGTTGCTCTAAAAAACTACAACTTTCGACAAAAACTTTCAGCCGCGTACAGCCGAGATTTATCGCCTTTAAGCGATCCTGAAATACAAATATATATGTATATATATATATATATATATATATATATATATATATATATATATATATATATATGAGGGTCGCTTAGAGGCGATAAATCTCGTCTGTGCGCGGCCGAAAGTTTTTTTTTTAACGCCAAATTCAAGGATGGCCATCCACGAATCATGTGCGTATCGCCGGTGAAATGGGTCGAGCAGGGACGTAGCATGGACTTAGCATGTATGACCATCGCGGACGGCCGCGTACGTATCTGAGCCAAAAGTTCGTCCTCAAGTGGACATTTCGCCTACGATTCGGAGGTGATTTACCCATGTTACGTCCCTTAGGTTCTTCCTTACCCGGCCATAACACATCGGCGATACGTCCTTGATTTTCAATTGGGTGATACAAGCTAGCAGCGACTCTATAGGTTTGCCGTTAGCCCCACCGTTAGCCTTATGCATATCCGTCATTTCTTCATTTGAAAAGTCCAATGATGCCAACACAATGTTGGAGAGTTAAATAATTCGTAAAAACTGAACACTTCAACGCTTACAGACGTAGAGGAAACATCTAATTAGAAATTTCTATTTTAGAGACATGAAAATGAGACAAACTATGACCGACAGGGAATTTTTCTAACTGCAAAATCTTTAAAACTAAGGAGTTAGTGAATATTCGTTTTCATGCATAATTTTCAATTTTGTGTAGCCATGTCTGCTATCAAAGATTGCTCCGCTAATTTTTGAACACCGTTTATTCCTATAAATGAATGTATGTATTACTGAGAAAGCATTTTGCAAGCATGTATGTTCGAAAAAGATTTGGCACATTGACTACGGAGGGTTAAACTCTAGTTCAATATTCAACATGTGAAGTCGTTTGTAGTAGGCTATTTTCAAAATAACAAACATTAACTGGATCATGCTTTATTTACTCTCGAATAAGTAATTATGACAATTGAGTTTGTGACTACCATAGTTAGTCAGCTGCATTAGGGAAATCCCCTCCGTTTTCACCTGTGCCAACGGGTTGTTAAAGTGTAGCTATAAATTGAGTGACTTAATCCTGTATGAAGTCCTTCATTGTTTTCAAATGTTTCAACAATGAAATGAATGAATTATTTTTACTTAACTGTAACTAAATAATGAAGTAACCTTCAAAATCTTGTGAAAAAAATGTTTTGCATGAATTATCAAGTGTCTGCATTTAATTCAAGAATCTTAGCTACTAAGGTATTTTATTCAATTCAACTCGTTTAACCGCCTTTTAGTATTTTTTTCTCTGTTTTGAAAGTTTTTAAACACGAGTAATTTAAGAAATTTCTTTTTGGGTAGGTATGTCCATTTTACTCATTCGCTGCTATGGTTTTGACTTCGCCGACTCTCGTTGTATGTACAATGTTTCCAATTTTCTCTCTTAGTTTGTTTTTGATGACACTTTTTAGAATGCTTCAAACCAATTCAATTGGGTTCATATAATAGGAATAAAATGCTAGTCCAAGAATCTGGAATTTTTGATGATGAAGAATATAATTCTACAATCTACTACGAGCAGAGGGTTTTCACAAATGAAGGGGAAATTTACATAACCTTGCTAAAGGAGCGAAATTGCTGTATTGCTGAAACGAAATTTCGATATCACTCGTTACGATGTTGGGATTTGGAGGCATCTCGAGGTGATGAAAAACACACTACAATTCTGACAGATTTGGTGTCAATTTCTCGGAAATTCGTTTTTCATTTGAAATTGGTAAAATTAACGCTCTTGTCCCATTCTTTGACCATCCATTTCTGCCCTTGCAATGGAAACTCTAATCTGTTTCGTACATCCAGATGTGTGTTCAACCAGTGGTTCTTGCATTACAAATATTGCATTGTAAGTTGATATCTTACCTCATTTTTCTGGGTGTTTAGGTGATTAATAACAATTATTATTGTTGCGCCTTTGACAATGATAAATTTTCCAACCAACCAAATTTTAATCGTCTTGAAACAGACATTGGATTGGAAGGCATTTGACGTGTTTTCAGCTACGACAATGTAAAGGAAGGAATCGCTTCGATACGAAATACCATTTTCTTCTACATATCGTCAGTTACACTGGCATGCCGCGCCCTTCCTTAGGGAAATAAGTTTGTCCTTCCCCAACCATTTATAAGCAATTTTAGTGTTCACTTTAGAATTCTTGAAGCTGCACTCCATTCATTCTCAGCGTCAACGACTTAAAACAAGAAAAATTCAACTATTTTACCTTTTTGTATTTCACTCTGAGATTGCGTTAGTTATGTAGAGTCTCTTACAACAAAATCTGGAAAAGTAAAAACAGCTACCGCGTATGGATGCAATAGTACAACTTATATTACAAACGCATTAAAAAGAGACGGCAAGCATGAATGTTTACTATACAGGGTGTTTTTTTTACTTTGAAAAAACTTCGAACTTAGGTAAAAAAACTCAAAGTAAATCGATTTTCATGAATGAGAAAATGTCCAAAACTCTTTAGTTTTCGAGTTATAGTTACTTGAAGAATATTAGAACTTCAGGTAGGATTGCACGCGCGCACCATTTTTAGCGCTACCTTTGATAGTTAAAGAGGTTTTTGGGCCCCACTAATGTAGTATTTTTGCAATTTCACAATGAAATTTGCGTGTACACGTTTTACAATTAAGAATAAATTGTCCTAAATGAGTAATTATCAATTATTATCATGTAAGCTAACCATTAATCAGTAAGCATTGCAGGACACAGGTAAAAAACATAATCAATACAAACTTTAATGTAAGAACTTTAACGCAAGAACAAACGTGAACACAGTTTTATTACAACAGTTACTCGAAATGACCTCCATGAACTTCAACACATTTACGACATCTAACAGCCAGTGAGCGCCTTACAGATTGAAACACGCCAGGCATTTCCGTAATACGGCCAGCTGAGTTCACAATGCGTCCAACCAGATCCTGTTCCGATTCAGCAGGAGTGGCATACACGAGGTCCTTCATGGTTCCCCACAAGGAGAAATCCAGTGGCTTCAAATCAGCCGACCTAGCTGGCCATGCTACAGGAGCACCTCTGCCAATCCATCGGTTGTGAAATTGGCTATTCAGGAACAGGCGTGTTTCACGAAAGTAATGTGCTGGCGCTCCGTCATGCTGGAACCACATTCGCCTGCGTGTCTCCAAGGGCACGTCCTCCAGTAGTCCAGGTAAAACTTCGCGTAGGAAGATGGTGTACGGAGGTCCCGTGAGAGAAAGTAATAGGTACGGACCAATTGAATTATTGCCAATAATGCCTGCCCACACGTTGACACTAAATCTGTGATGGTGACTATTAGGCTGAATAACTTGAGGGTCATTTCCAGCCCAGTAATGATTATTGTGACGGTTGAAAACCCCATCACGACAGAAATAAGCTTCATCTGTGAAGAGAATAAGTTTTGAGAACCCGCGATTCATTCTTTCCTGTTCCATTAACCACTGGCAAAACAGCATACGAGGTTCAAAATCACCTGGCATGAGCCCTTGCATTCTTTGGAAATGGTACGGATGTAATTGCTGTATAGATGTAGTGCCCTCCACACAGTAGTATGGTTTCGCAAGCCAAGACGTTGAGCAGCTGCACGAGTGCTGGTTCGTGGATGTTGCTCAAAGTATTCCACAATTCTATCCTCCTGTGGATGATGGCCGCGCATTCCCTCTGTTAACGTTGAAGCTGCCAGTGTCACGCAATCTCGTATGCAGAGTAGCAAAATACCGGAAATCAGGCACTTCGCGCCTAGGAAACCTTTCTCTGTACATCCTCAGAGCGAGCCTACCATTTCCGCCTGCAGCTCCATAAATCAAATGCATGTCTGCATTCTCAGCACTGGTAAATCTTTCCATGGTACACAGTGCAACGGCGTGTCAACAAATGGCGAACTGATACTGCAACACGTGCGTTCCAGTAATGTAGATTGTTAATAATAAATTTCATTTCATTATTTCAGTTTCACATTGCATCTTGAAATCTTGTCGTCGATTACATGGAATGGATAACCCATAATGAAATGAGAAAAAATGCTTTAATTGTATTCGGCAATCTCTAAAACTAACAACTTTAAATAACAATTGGTGTACGGCCCAGTTATAACATGCACTTCTAAACATGCTTTGCGACGCCATAACTCGAAAACTAAAGAGTTTGGGATATTTTATCATTCATGAAAATCGATTTATTTTGAGTTTTTGTACCTAAGTTCGAAGTTTGTTCAAAGTAAAAAAAACACCCTGTATTTTAAATATATTGCATTGATCTTACTATGGACAATTTGACAAACGAGGTTTCTTGATGATATAAACTTTCAGTTTTGAAGAAATTCATATTCACCTTGAGGAGCTCGATTTCCATTCTGATGAACTTTATTTTCAATTTAAGAGATGATATTTTCACTTTGAGGAACTATTCTTCGATTTGAGGGAAATTATTACCACTTTACGGTAGTTGTAAGATATTTGAATGGACTTAATTTCATTATAAGTATTAATTTTTTCTTGCAGGAGTAGGATCATCAGATGAAGGAAATTGAGTTTCACTCTGAGGAAAATAAATTTCAGTCAGAAGAACTAGATCTGAAAATGGTATCGTAAATTTAAATAAATTCACGATTCAGAGGTAAAAATTTGCAGTTACTGAGTAGTGTTCACGTATTAATCATATACTGTACATGAAAGAAGTATGTACGAACAGACTTTCCAAAATGGCAACTAATTATTGCACTAAGGTATAATGTTTTGTTATTCAACTAACTACAGAATGCAGGTAACGTCGTCTCAGATTATTGATATTTCGGTCTGGAATGAAATGAATTTCATTTCCACAAGTCATATTCTTTCTTTTATAATACGCATTCAAATTCTGAGCAGAAAAAAATACATCGTTCAACACAAAACACAAGCAGAAGTGTAAGTTAATTTTTTTCCCCAGCCTACAGTTTGCCAGTATGTCAATGACTTCATTATATTTAGAAATGATTAAAATAAACCCTTTCCATAGTAAGCTGAATGTTCTTATTGAATTTTTGGCAGAGAGTTATCCTTCCATATTTTCTTAGGTTGTTTCAATAATTATTGGGCGATTGCAGAAACTTCAAAAGATTTCACCGAAAGTAAAGCATGCAGGTCCCAAGCAGCAATCTACTCCGACAGTTTTATTTAAATATGTAAAACGAAAATAAAATCTCGGTGCGTTGTTCAGAAATAAAAATGTACTGAATAGCTGTGGGAGAGATTTACAATTGTTCACATTAGTTTTGACTGGTACTATGAAGACAGCTTCCTTAAACCTGCTTCTAACTATGAACACAATCGTCCACTCTCTTCCATAAAAGAAGGGACGTGGAGGTGTTTTCCTGTCCATATTACAAAGATGGCAAACGCTATATGCCATAATTAGCGCCAAACATACAATACATGTCATTCTTAAAGTACTCATGCATATGAATTTAATTATTTTTTCTGAGATCGTAAAAAATAGTCATGTTGACGAAAATTTAGCTAAATAGATATAGGAGTTTCGATGTTACAAGAAGCACAAACCCGGAATGCATGAAGACGATTTTGCAGTGCAAGTACGAAATTGGTTATTCGCTAATTTCCGTGACGCTCATGCTTGTTCGTGATCGTCAATTTTTTCATGAAAGAGAATGATTAACAATCTTAATGCTTCTGTAACTCACAATAAGATGCCCTAAACTTCTCACATTGTGAATCCTAGAAACTAATGCGTGCCACGAGCTGTTGGAAGGGAAGCTAATCGATACTCTGATTACCTGGGAGCTTCACCGCGAGTCACAGTCTTTCAGGGGCTGTCAGAAATGAATATCATCTGATTTCAGCATGTCAGCGGTCATTGACTTGCCGCATCCATTGAGCTGAAGGAGGTTTCGTATAATTTTTTCCTCAAGAATCATTAGTACATCTATCCGTTAACAAATGTTGGTACGAATTATCATAAATATCCCGGACTTAGGTTGATAATATTAATGTGTAAAAAAATGCCTTCGTTTATTTCTTACTCCAAATTAGATATTCATTCTGACAATATGCAGATGCTTTTCTACTATAGCATACAGGACTACGAAAATTTCCAAGGAGCACAACGTCTTTAATGTTTTTATTTTAGAAACTTTTCGTTTCAAAATTTACGTGCCATAACTACTAAAAATGTCTGGTAAAATTTGTATCTTTGATCATTGAGCAAATCGGATTAGAAATAAACAAAAGAGGTGGTGGAGCAGAGTCTATCGCAAGACCAAATAGAAGCCTGTATGGTTATCAGGACACACTTAAAGAAAAGCATGGGGGTCGTTTTACGAAGTAAAACAGATCTGAAAAAATTGCAAGCCGGAATTAGTTTTCCTCAATGGTGAGAAATCGTAACTGAAGAGTAAGTCGACGATTGAAACAAGTATCGAGCGAAATAGGTGTCTATGTGAAGGAAAAATAACAACTACTATAACAGATCGAAGTAAATAGAAAGCTATTATAAAACGAACACCAACTTGAAAGAAGACGCAGTGCAGATAACACTGTCATGACAAATCATAGAAATTTATGACTGCATGAGCGTATTTTACGCTTAGCACCATGAATATGTCAATGATACGTGCTTACCACTTGCTACTATTTTTTTACTGCTATGATATTCGAATTTTTACCTTCTGATGTAAAGTATTATATTTTTAGTGACGCTAATTCTCATTATATATATATTACTTACCAGTCATAAAAATATATTTCAGTTGTAACAGTTGTGGGTTTCTTAGTGACGTTCCATTGTATCTTTTTACACGATTGCACTAAAAATATTGCTCGGTATTTATCGGTACATGTATGCTCGCCCGGCATTTTTCATTTTTACTTCAAAACCCTAGTTTTTGTTTCTTGGTACAAGTCCTGGGATTTTAGTAAGTCATTGATGATTGGACTGTGTTGAACACTCAAAAATGTTCTGGAACTATGTGTTTGAAAAATGAATTTTAGTGAGGAAGTGGGTGATCACGCCGGTCCTGGAGAAGGCAGCACGTGTTGTCCTCGGTGGGCTACAGGGTTATAGATAACAGTTTTATCCCTTCAGAATATCTGTTTCACTGACATCAGAATTGAGGCAAGTCATTGACAACGAGAACATGGTTCAGAGCTTCATTCTAATTCATAAATTATGTTAAAGCGTAGTGAGTGTCAGGACATGCTGAATTCTTAACAATATTGCGTAAAATTGTTCGATATAAGTATCTCATTCTTATGTTTATTCGAGAAAATAAACTAAAACAATGATTAATGTGATCAAGGTCAGCCAGCGTGTAGGGGAATTAGCACATATCATTTAAGAAAATGAGGGGAATATCAAAAATTTCTATTCCTTCTGGAATCATATCGGTTTAAAATAGCAAAAAAATCAACTCTCAACGTACGTGCAAATAAACATGTTTTTTCGCTATATACCTGATAACATTGTTGATTCTTCCAAGTAAGCCTAAAAAACAACTTATGTGAGATTGAAACGGCACAAAAACGCTCGAATCTCGCCTGATTTTAGCGGAAACGGTAATCGACGCATTGAAGTCCTTAACCCAATTAAAGTCGTTGCCGAGATTGGAGCAGGCCGCCATCAATCAGCGGAGAATTTGCGTATCTGGCCGCGTCGATGCTACGCAGCGGTTGCGTACAAACATCCACTCGACCCTACCACTTGAGTTTAGCGCAAATATCCAGCGTGGAGTGGCGCATGTTTGCGCAGCCACACGGTGGACATTCCGCTTGCTGCGGCGACCTAACCTGATTCGAATGTAACTGCGCTGCTCGGGCCTTACTGTGCAGATCGAATGAGGTAATTTCTAACTGGAAAAATATAGCTTTCCAGGAGAAAACGGCAAGGGTTTGCGAAGATTTGTTCACTTTAATGATATTAATAAGAATTTGAATAACATTTTATGTTTGATAATGTCAATGAGTAACTCTTCCTCGATTCATTTCAATTCCCTATTCACAGTATACCTGGCA
The DNA here is from genome assembly GCA_030386875.1 of Morinoia aosen. Lineage (NCBI taxonomy): Eukaryota > Metazoa > Arthropoda > Malacostraca > Amphipoda > Talitridae > Morinoia > Morinoia aosen. Next base: position 85,342,096 of record CM059567.1, on the reverse strand, counting down.
GTCTAGCAAAGAAAATAGAAAAAAACCTTCTGGCATTAGTACAAAAATTTTAAAATAGTTCAACTAGCCACGAAACGACAAACATTTTTTAACGCATGTATCTATAGTGTTCATTTTATGTGCAAAAACGCGAGAGATACTGACGATGCATTATTAGTTCTCACCTCAAGGCTTCAAAGGACAATTCTTAATCTCCCATAAGGCCGCCATGTTCCTTGATCGCTTGGCTGCACAACGCCATCAGCAGCCATCAGTTTACCAAAGTGGCATTCTAATGAGGCGCTTTGTGCCGCCATTTGTGCTGCCATCTGTTGTCATAACCTCAGCGTTTTCGCATTAAATAATTAATGGGAAAGTGGTGCGGACAGCTAGTGGGGATCTCTGAATGAGAGTTTTGGATATCGGGATATCGCTCGTGGCTGTAGGAAGGGGTTTTACGGAAGAGAATATAGATTGGTGTTTAACAAGTAACGGAGATAAAAAAAGTATATATAATACACACATTTCCTGCCTTGAATAGAAAGATTTTTGTTGGGCCGGTGTCGCTATTGAATGACTTGGTAGCTCGCCTAAATGCTCCTCCTCCAACGTTGTGTTCAAGAAGCTATGCGCTCTTATTTTTCAGAATTCATACTCATCAATCGAGCTCAAAATTTTGTCCAATGGTTGAATCAAATTTGATTTATTTTACGGGGGTAATAATTCTTCTTCGAACGAGAATGATACGTTTTCACGTAACGAGAATATAAAACTTCACGATCACGAGAAACAAACAAAAATTTGCTTGTTTCTCATCATGTCATAGACTGTATGGAACTCAAATCATTTGTATCAATAATATTATTTTACTTGATGAAAGCTCATTATCTTGAATTTTTTGTCGTTTTCTCGATATCGCTGGGTGAGGTGTAGTCTTTGCAGCATAGGTTATGTACTGTAACTGGTTTAACTTAAGCTACGTGTGATAAGTCATAAAAATTAAACGAAGAAATTTTATTTGACTTCCGTTCTGAAAAATAATATTTCGTGGATCCAGAGAAAAATCCCGTGATACTGGAACACAATTTGCAATAAATTGTGGAACATACGAGTATGTCTAAGGAAATACAATTCGATATGCCCAGGTAATCATTACTCATTGGTATATATGAGATTTGACATTTTAAACCCGCAGAAAAGCCTAGTAAGAGTTGACATAAGATAAGCAATTAATTGCAGTCCGCTAGGAATTTTACAATAACAGCACTCAAAATTATTAACCCCCCCTTCTGTAGGTGTGAGAATTTAACTATATGTGAAATAAATTTATATTTTGAATAGGCGATTGTTGGCATAAAATTGAATCGCGTAATAATAAAGGTAAATGCCCTTTCGTGATGACTCTATTGTTGTTCAAGCGTTTTTAACTTGTTGGCATAGGTTCGCTCCAGTCTTGGTCTGTCCGCAGCCAAGTGCACATATTTTTCTTAGTAAGTAAAATTTGTGTCCGCAGTTTTTAGCAATGGCTTCCCTGGCCTGTCAGAAGCTGACCTCCTTCCTCGCAGTTTCTGCCTTAACTTGTACATTTCATTTAGAGCAATACCAGTACAATGATTCAATAACAGTGTGGTACCATTTGTTGCAACCTACCGAGTCTATGATTTTAATGCCGTTTTCGTTCTATGAATGTTTCTCCATGAAAATTACTTATGTGCGTTCATGTCCCTGCGCAGGAACAATAATTGGAGCTTTTAATAAATTTGATTCAATCCAAACGTTTGACTGATGGCTCCATATGTCTCAAAATAAAACCGTATTTCGATTGCTCTGTGAATTACGTAACATGATCAAAGTATCAAATATCAGTTAAATTACGCAACTGTAGAGATTTTTGAAGGAAAGAATCAATTCTTACTTACCTTCACAAGTTTCAGGAAAATTGACCAATGCCATACCAATACTGCGACATGTGTAGATTTACCATTAATTTGAAATCTTGAATCCGTTAGTCTCAGGCAGCACATTCACATTAAGTTGGTCTCCAGCCTAGGCGGCGTCGTTAGCCGAGAGAACATCACTGCCACGTGAAGATTCATCGCAAGATATAAGCACTTGAACTAACACCAATTTAGCCACTATAGCTCGTGATAGACACCAGTTCAGTCGGCAGTTGCGATATTCAGCTAGAGATAGAGAGCAGTCAAACAGGCAGACCTATCTCAAATCATGGCAGAGACCAAATCCACGGTGTTGCTTAGGTCTCCAGGCTCAATTGAACTTCACTCATTAACCTTATGAGCGGGTGAAGCTTGGTACGAGCTGTCACCGAGGTAAGGAAGTTTATTTGGTTCATACAATTTCTAATACCGAGTAGAAGTAAGAGGAGAAATAAGTAGCTCTACATGAAGAGTTAATTTTGTTTAACGCTTCGTAGCCGGTGCCACATTTTAACGAAATGAATTCGAATACCTGCCCTTCGTCCGGTCATTATTTCAATCCAATGAAAAGCCCCTTTTAAACCAACATTCTTGAAGCTATAATGATAGTAATTTTAGACGTTGGGATCAGTTGACCTTACAGGCTCTTGTGCTCGTTGCTGTACAATGAAATTTCTTCAATATGTTTGTTTCATCGTGATATGATAGCCAACGAAGCAAAGCACTGCGTTCTTTATAGGTGGTCGGATTTGCGATTTGAAGATGGGTTGTATATATAATGCGCTTTGCATTGTAGGTACAGTTTTCCCCATGGTTCTGGGAATTACTTTTAGGTCATTTCATCGTTGTGTACACCTATTTGTTCGTAATGTTCTAATTCAGTAGTGAAAGTGATACTTCAAGTGATAATTCAGGCACTTTGTTGAACAAAGTTAAAGATAAGGTTAGAACCATTGAAAAAAAATTATTTTTACTCAGTAACCGTGTAGTCGACGATACTTGGTTAAAGAGTTACAAGGACTTGAAATTTCTTTCCGGTTTTTGAGTGCTCCATCATTTCAAAGACTTAAATTTGTTGGTTCACATTGCATATTTCATTGGTTTCAAGGGTATTAATGACAAAGAATCGAGTCTCCAAGTCTGAATTCCAAGGCATGATGTGTAAAAATCTGCATTGACCGTGATGCCCCCATAACATGGCCACCAAGGTCTCTTGATATTACGCCCCTAGATTCCTTCTTCTGAGAATAATTCAAGTGTACGATGTACGAAACATCGATTCATTCATAAAGTCCAAATCGGTAGAATTTTTGAACACTTAAAAAGAGTTCGTGAATCTGTTCGTGTCTAAGATAGCGTCCGGCAATCATTTAACCAACTTTTGAACGCCTTCATCGCAACAGATGGGTGACAGGTTGAACATCTTTTGTAAGTATCAAACCTAACTTAAAAATCTGTTTATCATGGTTAAAATGATTAAAACCGTTATTCAGCTTCTCGTGATCATTGTAAAGGGATTATCACAACTTTAAATATCATTTCAATACCTTTTCCAGACATAACTTTTTCTCCAATACGTTTCAAATTTGAAGTCGTAACTCTAACTACGTGCGTTTAACCACACGGTTATTGAGTAAAAAAACGTTTATTTCGACAGTTCTAACAACGTGACAGTTCTAACAACATTCAACAAGTTGCCAGTCAGCCTGTACATCAACTGATGCAAATATGATTTGAATGTTGGTTATTCCGTCGTTTTTCTTAAATGAGTTTTTAATTTTTTTAGTTCTCGAGAGGACTATGTTTATGAAAGGTAATAGTAGTTTCCCAACCAAAATTGTACGTATACAGATCAGTCGAAAAATTTGTTGCGCCAAGGGGAAATGTAGACATACTGTAGTTCAAACAATTTTTTCAATATTTCCGCGCAAAAACTGTATTAGAAAATAATGGTAACAAGAGTCGTATTCAGTGCCATTGTTAATTATTGTTCCTATCTCCTCGACTACAAGCATGAATCAACTCGGAAAAAATTTACAGAGCAAATCTCTATGTTAGGCAAAAGAACCGACTATTGGTACGCACCGGTCGGGAAAATTTCCCGGAAAAAGTCTCCAATGACGACGGTGGGACTAAGGCCGCGCAAATAAAAATAATTGCCCAGTGCAAAAAAGATAGTGACGCGCAGTCATTTTGAGAAAATTGTGGTAGAGCTCGAATTTTGAATAATCAATCACGGCAGACTTTTTCTGAAGCAATTTGTGAAAGCAAACCGGCGTTAAAGTATTCAGGAGTTGACTAGCCTGGTCAACGAAGGTCCCAAGAAAATCTCTGCTCGCACCATGCACCGAGAACTGAAGGAAATGGGTTCATGGGGTCTTGTAATTACCAGAAAACCTGTTATCGTTTGAGCTAATTGAATGAAATGGCTTCAATTAGACCATAGAGGCTGGACTGAAAAGCAACAAAAACACATCCTATGATCAGACAAATCGAAGTTCATCATGTTCCACAAGGACGGCTGAGTTAGAGCGAGGCGGGAAACGCATTAAGGTTTGGATCCATCGAGCATTATATCACCGGTACAGGCTTAAGGGGGCAATTTTATGATCTGCAGGAGATTCACTTGACCAAAATTCGGTTCGGCAACCTTGTGCAGCAACAGAATGAAATCTGAAGGTAATTTGAACATCTTGGTGATCAAACACCAATCCATATTTTTTCAAATACATTTTTGGTTTCGGTCTCACGTAATGCAAGATTGGTTCAAGAATCACGAAGGATCACTTTCTCTTACGGAATATTCTCACCCTTTGATTTAACCCTACTCGACCGCTCTATCGATTTTTTAGTAATTTCCGAAACTGCCGTTATACCGCAGTACCTATTTTTCTGTCATTTGCCTTCTACACGAAAAAAGGCATCACAAACTAAAAATAGCAACCAATCGTGCTCAAGCCTCATGGTAAGTGATTGTAAATGTCTGCCTCTATGTGCTTGAATTGCCTCTGTGGGGTTTGACGTTTCATAGTTGGGTCTAGGAATTTATTTCTGGTAGGGTTAAACCCAATAATAATTTGTGGCGCCAACTGGAGAGGGAACTGAGAGCCTCATCACCTCTTTCTTCTTTGTGGAAAGTTTTTCTAAACATTTAACCGTTTTTCTAACGTTTTTCTAAACGTTCACTTGCGCTTTAAACAATACTCATTTTGATTATTTACAAATTCTTATGGAATTAATTTCTTATATCATATATCATGAAAGCTGTAATCAATATCGAAGAAAGTCCAACCAACAATTAGCTTTCATAGCGTCCACATTTCTCCTGTGGGCAGCAAACTTTGGCATCAGTAAATTAATATTCATTTTGGAAGCACTTTCAGTTATCTCACATGTAGGACGGACGAACCAATGAAATTTAGAGTAAAGAGAGGAGGAGTTGGACGTTAAAAATATATCCTGTGGAAAATATAAAAATTTGGGAATTTATATATCATGCAATACGCGAATTTTAGGTTGTCTATCTCTGTAATTGGCAATTTAGCAACAAATACTGGCAAAAACATTTAATTTCAAATAAATTTTGCACACTACTCAGATTGAACATGTTCGATGCAATAAAACGCGACCTGTCGATTACCAATATTGTTTATTAAAGTTGAAGCGATCTATCTTCACGCACATTTCTACAACAGCATGAGAGAAACAGAATAAATAAGATAAACTTTTTAGAGTTTTCCAGAAATTTTTGGTAAATTTATTTTAGTTTTCTAGAAGTCGAAAATGTTTCAACTTTCTATCGCACGAATTCTACAATCAGATATATTTTGTATTTTAAATCAAGCGAAAAATTTACACACGAGGGAATGTGTTTGGTCGATCAGCTCGGCGACCATTTGATAATATGCTTTGAGTTATATGTATGTAATTGCTTTCAAGGTATTTCTCTCCCACTTAACAATGTTTTCAACCCGTTAACACAAGTCACACTTTACACAAGGCGTATGGTAAGATTTTCGTAATTTATTCCTCATTATTTTAAAAAATCACCTAAATCCAGCGCAACCCCATGTTAGCCACCCAACTTATGTTGAGAAAGTAATGCTAAATTATAAATGTATGATATAAATTATACGCGCATTGTATAACACTTCTACGCCATTTTAACTCATTTTGCTAGTCATGGCTATCGGTTATCTTTGATTAAAATTCAATTTTCTGTACTTTAGTTCGGTTTATGGCTCATATTACTGATCACAGTAAAATTTATGGAATGTGTAAATTAAGTGTATGAAAAAAAATTATTTGAATTTTCATTTTGGTGGGCATTTCTTAATTAAATTTCAGATGTGTTTGGTCACCATGACTACGAAATTGTTCGTTGAATTTCCAGTGACTGTAGAAAATCGTGAAGCAATCTCTGTACCAAATCCTAAATCTACTCCTTGATGTAAACTGTAGTTCATCTGCATATTCAGTTCACAGGTCCGTCCTATGGGACGGACACACACAGGTCCTACACAGGTCCTGTGTAGAAATTTTTTACACAGGTCCTATTCTGTAAAAATTTCTATTGGAATCAAATTTTTGAAAACAAAGGCAAGGAAATAAAATTATTGACTGTGATATCCATAAGGGAAGTAATTACTTAGTTTGCGTTAATTGTCTTGGACGAACACTGCATTAATTCCTTCAAATTGGCAAAATTTGACTTTTGTTGCAAAAAAGTGGCTTCATTCAAAAAATCTTGGTAAAACTTTAAGAGATACCCATATGCATTTTGGTAATGAAAATAATAACTTATTGTCAAACAACCATAATATTTGAAACTTCGAAATTGTTATTCAAATAATAATTTAGAGTTGAGGTCTACTACATTTATTTCATCCCGATGGATGGCAATTGGTTTAATAATATAATTATAAGGTCACATTTAAATTGTTTTTCGGTATGGTCGAGCGTGATTTTTGAACAGTTAACTGCTTTAGCATAAAGTATCGCTGTTATTTAGCGGCTCAATACCATGAACGTGTTAATAATATTTAATTAAGTATATTTTTCAGAAGCATTGAATTTTGTTGTGTTTATTATTCGTTTTCACTTTTCAACGACATTTACTTATGCCGAAACACACGTTTGCGTTAGACACACTGTCATTGAGTAGAAACCAGTTTTTCTTTTAATGTCAATTGGTAGTATTGCCACCAAACTAATTCTCCAGTTTTTCTGCAGCATACCTCAGAGTACAACATTTGGTCTGGTGTCTGATTTTTCGTAAATTTACACTTAGACTGTAAATATGGATCGTACAGAAAATATCAGACACTGTGTTGCGTGAAGTAAACATTTCATCCCAATGCCAATTTTCAGTTACAGCGAAAGTTATTTCCATCTATCAATCATATCTGATGACTTTCAAATAAATTTTATAGTATTTCACAATACGAAAACATTCCACCTGAAGGGGAGAATACCACAGAATGGCATATTTTGGCGAGATATTGATTCTACCAGCTAAAGGAAGGGTAAAATGTCAGGTACAGCCTGTAAAAAGTAAAGTTCGTACGTTCGCTCGTTCGCCCGCTACTGGGGTTTGAAGTATGGGGGAAGGAAGGGGAGGGGGGGAGCTGGTATTTCATTATGCTACACCTCACCTCTGCTGTTTCTTCACGGTGCGACGCTGCTATGTCATCTTCTATGTCTCTTTATGACTGTATAATGATTTCAAGAAATCTGGCTAACCCAAAAAATAATAATAAAAAATTGAGATTGTTGTTTCTTTTTTTTTTGTTCACCTTTTTTGGAGGATTGGAATGTGTGGTTTCAAAATGAATTTACTTCTGTGGTTTTTGAGCTACAGTGATGATTTTGGTATCATTGGATGCGGAAGAACGTCGACATTCCGAAAACTAAAATGGTGATTAAAAATTACTTTTCAATCAAAAGTTGTGACGTCATAAAATACGAAAATTTACGAAAAAAAACATGCCTTGGAATTTTTTGTTTTTTTCATATTTTAAACCGAAAGTTTGGAGGGTTTTTGTGAATGCCATGTTAGTTTTTGGAATGAAAAGTATTTCCGCATTCAATGACACCAAAATCATAACTTTTTCTCAAAAACTGTAAGAGGCGATGCATTTTGAAGAACCCCCCAAAAAATTTAGTTTTCCATGAATATCTCATTTTCTTCAAAGAAAATCGAATTTTTTTTCTTATAAGATAAATGATTCCAAATTGCATTTCTTATCAGTATACCAAATTTCAATGCTCTAGATTAAATGTCAAAGAAATTCTTCCTAAAGGCTGGCGCACACTCATACGCATCGTACGGACGGCACGCATCGGACTCTTCGGATTAATATTTCTGGGGGTGACTTGACTTTGAACTCTCATCGGATTGTTTTTGGGATGTGCGCACATTGGACCGCATCGTACGCATCGGACATCGCCAATGCCGATGAGGATCCCCGAAAGAGCATTCAATCCGATGCGTGCGAACGATGCGGCTGACCTCTACGGCATTTGCCGGCAAATGTGCGACCCCATCGTCGCATCGTCGATATAATATCATTTAGTTCTACATAAAGATAGGCGCACCTTACCTACCTTGAAGGTAGAGAATGATGCATTTATTTTCAATTTTGTGCAAGATTACAAAATAAACGGAAAATGTCCATAAATTTTATTGCATCCATACCTTAAGCAAACTGCTAGTCTTTCTTTAAGGCTGACTGGAGTGCGGGATGGAGTATTTTCTTTCGCTATATACATTTCCAGAATGTTGAGAAGGGGAGAGAATTTTGAGTACGTCATGCGAAAGTAATGAAAAAGTTTACATCATCTTCCCCCAAATCAGGGAAAAATGTGTGAAATTTTCCAAATTCTAGCTTTTTCCTGTTTATGTTGTGAATTTAAGTTTTTCCTTTTTAACTTTCTGTTCTTCTGCTTCTGCCAGCAAACAGCTAACCACTACGATTTCTTCCTCTTCACTATCACTGTTCAACATTTTCACAACTTTATAACTACAAAATATGGATCAAGTCCTCCCAGAGAGAGCTCAGCTTTAGAACTGCGGATGGTGAATGGTCCAATGCCGTCAATGTGCGCAGAAAAAATCCGATGAGTCCGATGCGTGCCGTCCGTACGATGCGGACAAGTGTGCGCCTACCTTCCACCATCCGGAGTTCTGAAGGTGAGCTCTCTCTGGGAGGACAAACTCCCATCCATATTTTGTAGTTATAAAGTTGTGAAAATGTTGAACAGTGATAGTGAAGAGGAAGAAATCGTAGTGGTTAGCTGTTTGCTGGCAGAAGCAGAAGAACAGAAAGTTAAAAAGGAAAAACTTAAATTCACAACATAAACAGGAAAAAGCTAGAATTTTGATAATTTCACACATTTTTCCCTGATTTGGTGGAGGATGATGTAAACTTTTTCATTACTTCCGCATGACGTACTCAAAATTCTCTCCCCTTCTCAACATTCTGGAAATGTATATAGCGAAAGAAAATACTCCATCCCGCACTCCAGTCAGCCCTAAAGAAAGACTAGCAGTTTGCTTAAGGTATGGATGCAATACAATTAATGGACATTTTCGGTTTATTTTGTAATCTTGCACGAAATTGAAAATAAATGCATCATTCTCTATCTTCAAGGTAGGTAAGATGCGCCTACCTTCATATACAACTAAATGATATTATATCGACGATGCGACGATGGGGTCGCACATTTGCCGGCAAATGCCGTAGAGGTCAGCCGCATCGTTCGCACGCATCGGATTGAATGCTCTTTCGGGGATCCTCATCGGCATTGGCGATGTCCGATGCGTACGATGCGGTCAATTGCTCGCAGTCCCATTTGAAATAATGTAAAGAATACTAAGATCCGATGCGTACGATGCGTGCCGTCCGGACGATGCGGACAAGTGTGCGCCTACCTTCAAGGGGTATTCTCCCTTGAAGCTCAACGTCAAATTCAATTTCTTTTTCAATGCTTGGGGATGTTAGTATAGGCTGTGTATTGGAATGAACCTCGTTTATAACTTCAAGAAGATGAAGGCGAGAGAAAATATTCAGTATGTCTTAAATTGCAAAGATATTTAAGCATTCGAGTAACTATCTTGACTAGCTAAAACAGAAATTAGTATCGGTTCATAATGAAAACACTAATGAATCAGCCTACATGGGCAGTAAAGGAAAGCTCGATTGCTAAAACAGTCTATTGAGTTCGAATGAAATCAAAATATAATAAATCCACCTACTTAAGAAGTCTTAGATGAAGGTGAAAATAAGAAAAGGGTTTAAGTACTAGCAACTTGGAGAAAGTATGTTTCATTGTTTCATTTTATTTTACATAGTGATTAAAATTTTCTCCGAAGAAAATAAATTAAGGAAAACAGTACTCAGAAATTTTCAAACTGAAAATAATCAATGTGTAGATGTCTTACCCCATTATTTGAGTTTTGAATTTTCGAACTATAATGCATTTATTAATCATAACCAGTTGTACTTGAATCAAACAAATTTTAGCACTAGATTTTTTATTCTTGTTTTCATGTCTTCATTTTTCAAGTCCACGCAAGCTTATGGGGAACTTTTCAAATTGAAGTGTTTATTCAGTGTCGCTTAGTTTCTCAGTGTTTTTACTAAGAACCAACATTCCGTGCCAAATGACGGTGAGATTTTTCTCGAGTAAAAAATTAACAGCGAACTTGAACTCAAACTCGCTTGTTCAACAGCGTTGAATATTCATGAGTTTATCTTTCGAAAATTCCGGCCAATTTAGGTGTATAGAGGAAAAAGTTATTCTTTTGTGTTCGAAGCTTACTTATCAAACTTCATTTAACCCATACCCCATGCCATAATCTAATTAAATTAATCGAACACTTTTAGATAAGTTCTACAGTGCTACTGCGTGCCACTTTGTTAAACATTAGAGGATGTTTTGGCTTGAAGGTGTTAACGCTAGATATTGAGAACCAGCTATTTCAGTATTTTCGAATTTTCAATAAAAAAGAGAGACCAGGAAAATGGCATAAAACATTTTTCATTAAAATGTATTCTCGAGACTGTGAAAAGACTCGTAAAAATTGGACGTTTCGAGCCTACGCGCATCATCAGCAATAGGTACAAATTCGAACAAAAAGTCATCAGTAAAATACAAAAAGAAAACAACTCAAAAAATGTATGACATTACTTATTGACTAGGGATAAAGGAAATGAGCTAAGATGATTATTTAAAACAGGCTTCGTTTTAAAAATGAACTGAGACTCTAAAATCCGCCATTCTGAACACAACATTGCCCTGGCTATGACTGAAACTATTTTTATTGACTGCTGTGTCGCATTCAAAAGCATGATTACGGATGGCTGTTAGATGGGTTTGCTAAAATGTTTCCCGTCCGGTAGCTCCTACCTTGATGCTCGGCAATCCTACAAGGTAGGCAATCCTCGGCAATCCTGTAGGATTGCCGAGCATCAAGGTAGGAGCTACCGGACAGTAAACATTTTAGCAAGCCCATCCAACTCAGCCATCCGTAATCATGCTTTTGAATGCGACACAGCAGTCAATAAAAATAGTTTCAGTCATAGCCAGGGCAATGTTGTGTTCAGAATGGCGGATTTTAGAGTCTCTGTTCATTTTTAAAACGAAACCTGTTTTGAATAATCATCTTAGCTCATTTCCTTTATCCCTAGTCAATAAGTAATGTCATACATTTTTTGAGTTGTTTTCTTTTTGTATTTTACAGATGACTTTTTGTTCGAATTTGTACCTATTGCTGATGATGCGCGTAGGCTCGAAACGTCCAATTTTTACGAGTCTTTTCACAGTCTCGAGAATACATTTTAATGAAAAATGTTTTAAATTTTTCTTGTTCTCTTTATGTTATTGAAAATCATTGACTACCATTTCATTCAGAATAAAAATATTACTAGCGGATGAGCTTATGAAGTTACAGCAGTATTTGTAACCACACAAGCGATCATCTCTTAGTTTTTATACCACAGTGTGATATGTTTAATTACGGAGTAACTAGCGTGCACTTAGATGAGTAAAGTTATTGGGTGAAAATAATGAAACTTTATTTGATTCCTGATTTAATTTATTCTTCCTTCGTTTAGTCTAAAGTTGAATTGATTTCATTAGGGATATTGATTATTTACTAGAGTTTGAAATTAAGAGTTAAGGTTTCAGAAAGGCTATTCTTAATAAATTCTTATATTAAGAAATTTCTTTGGTCTGTTTTTCTCTAGTTATAAAATGTTTGAACATTTAGCATACCTTGACAGAATACACTACGCATAAATTTAATGTTACTTTTCCCAAAGGCCATCAATTATTTTTGAAACTTCTTAGTATTTGCTATTTATTCGTCAAAAAAGAGTTGTTATCGTTTTTCAAGTTATTGAGATTTTACTCATTCCACAGATTGTAATTACCTCTAGAAAGTTCCAGACTGCGACCAGCTTGCGAAACAACTCTGGCAAGCTTTGAACGAGCCAATCAGATCGAAAAAAAAGTTTTGGGAAATTACAGGAAATTCAACAAAGTGAGCAACAGTGAGCTACTTTAGGGCTCAACTTACGCTGTAAACTTTGTGAAAAGTTAGGCAGCATTACTAAAGGAAATGGAAAGGCATCAAATGCGGCAACGTATAGGACCTTTTTCGTGCGCCTCTGATATCTGACCATTCGATCTCGACAGTATGAGGCCCAGAAATGGAACAATCCTATCTAAATTGGATCTTATTGCGCAAATTGCATCAGAAACTTCTTGCGCGGTTTCCATAGAGTTGCTCTAGCATTGATATTTTGAGAGGACTGGAGTTTGAGGCAATTTCTGGCAACGAGCTGTCATCTTAGGAGCAGAAATGGAGAATTACTCACAAACATGAACGGGCATAAGATGATTTAGATAGGATTCGTCCGCTTCGTGTCTGTTCAATTCATTTGTATACTCTGCTCTCACCGAGGCTTCTACTACTGACTCTCATTAGTGAATTAGAACGTCTTGTGACGTTGGTGGTGTTTTTCAAGTTCCATGGTATAATATAATCGAAAATATGGATAAACTACGGCGTATGATAATTTGCCCACATCAGTGTTATTTCTCAGTCTGAATTTTATCGTCTGAGCGGCGATAATTTTCGTATGAATTTAACGCTAATTATAGCCTTTTGCTTTCGATAAACCTACGATATATCGTCAGTAATAACCGATTATAATTACCGGTAATTTTTTACCGTCGGACCGATCGTATATTCATTCCGGATTCACCGGTAGATATCGATGATTATTGATTGTTGGATGATCGACATTGTCTCGTAATTTCTACAATAAATTAGCCATTTTAACCACTCAATTCCAAAAGTTTTATAACCAGTGCAACAGGGTTCACTAATTTACTCTTTAATTTGGGTGTGAGAACGGTTATACTAGTTTACTTTTTTTAATTTAATCCTTTTAAGCATCACATATTGAATTTTAACTGTTCATTGGACCAGATTTACTGAACAAGTCAGAGCTTCTGTAAGGAAGTGACTGCACAACTCTGAGCTGTTCCCTTCATATGCATTGTTGGATGATTTTGAGACCAATTTACTATAAACACAGGGCTTGGAGTCAGAACCGAGTTCATCTTGGAAAATATGGCACACAAGTTTGTCTGTCATCGTTACATTGAGAACACTCTTCTGAATTAACTATGCCAATCCTAATATGCTTTTGTCATTTAGGCAATTCCGTACATAATTTGAGCCTCTGCAAAGGCTTTTCAGATCGGTAGTGGCAAATGGGCGTCAATATATTTGAAAGTAACCATCAGTATAAATCAGTTTGAGTGGAAAAAAATTGTTTGATTTAATATTTCCCTCAAGACAGTGATGGTGTCAATTAAAAGTTAGTTTCAGAAATACACTGTCTTTCTACCACACTTTATCACAAAAAAAACAGCTAAGGTATTCCTGATCAGAAACTGTAATGTCACCCCGTTTAAAACAAGTCCATAATAACTTTATCATTTTTGATTATGGAATTCAGTTGGAAACTGGTTCCTTTGATTTCTTATATGCTATAAGTTTTTATGTATTTATTTATATATAGAGGGTGTTTTTTTTACTTTGAACAAACTTCGAACTTAGGTACAAAAACTCAAAATAAATCGATTTTCATGAATGACAAAATGTCCAAAACTCTTTAGTTTTCGAGTTATGGCGTCGCAAAGCATGTTTAGAAGTGCATGTTATAACTGGGCCGCACACCAATTATTTAAAGTTGTTAGTTTTCGAGATTGTCGAATACAATTAAAGCATTTTTTCTCATTTCATTATGGGTTATCCATTCCATGTAATCAACGACAAGTTTTCAAGATGCAATGTGAAACTGAATTACTGAAATAAAATTTATTATTTACAATCTACATTACTGGAACGCCCGTGTTGCAGTATCAGTTCGCCATTTGTTGACACGCCGTTGCACTGTGACCATGGAAATATTTACCAATGCTGAGAAGGCAGACATGCATTTGATTTATGGAGCTGCAGGCGGAAATGGTAGGCTCGCTCTGAGGATGTACAGAGAAAGGTTTCCTAGGCGCGAAGTGCCTGATTTCCGGTATTTTGCTACTCTGCATACGAGATTGCGTGACACCGGCAGCTTCAACGTTAACAGAGGGAATGCTGGGCGCGGCCATCATCCGCAGGAGGATGGAATTGTGGAATACTTTGAGCAACATCCACGAACCAGCACTCGTGCAGCTGCTCAACGTCTTGGCTTGCGAAACCATACTACTGCGTGGAGGGCACTACATCGTCAGCAATTACATCCGTACCATTTCCAAAGAGTGCAAGAGCTCATGCCAGGTGATTTTGAACCTCGTATGCTGTTTTGCCAGTGGTTAATGCAACAGGAAAGAATGAATCGCGGGTTCTCAAAACTTATTCTCTTCACAGATGAAGCTTATTTCTGTCGTGATGGGGTTTTCAACCGTCACAATAATCGTTCCTGGGCTGGAAATAACCCTCATGTTATTCACCCTGATAGTCACCAGCACAGATTTAGTGTCAACGTGTGGGCAGGCATTATTGGCAATAATTTAATTGGTCCGTACCTATTACCATCTCCTCTCACGGGACCAGCGTACACCATCTTCCTACGCGAAGTTTTGCCTGGATTACTGAAGGATGTGCCCTTGGAGACACGCAGGCGAATGTGGTTCCAGCATGACGGAGCGCCAGCACATTACTTTCGTGAAACACGCCTGTTCCTGAATAACCAATTTCAAAACCGATGGATTGGCAGAGGTGCTCGTGTAGCATGGCCAGCTAGGTCGCCTGATTTGACGCCACTGGATTTCTTCTTGTGGGGAGCCATGAAGGACCTCGTGTATACCACTCCTGTTGAATCGGAACAGGATCTGGTTGGACGCATTGTGGGCTCAGCTGGCCGTATAATGGAAATGCCTGGCGTGTTTCAATCTGTAAGGCACTCACTGGCTGTTAGATGTCGTAAATGTGTTGAAGTTCATGGAGGCCATTTCGAGTATCTGTTGTAATAAAATGTATTCAAGTTTGTTCTTGCGTTAAAGGTCTTACATTAAAGTTTGTATTGATTATGTTTTTTACCTGTGTCCTGCAATGCTTACTGATTAATGGTTAGCTTACATGATAATAATTGATAATTACACATTTAGGACAATTTATTCTTATTTTTAAAACGTGTACACGCAAATTTCATTGTGAAATTACAAAAATACTACATTAGTGGGGCCCTAAAACCTCTTTAACTATCAAAGGTAGCGCTAAAAATGGTGCGCGCGTGCAATCCTACTTGAGGTTCTAATATTCTTCAAGTAACTATCACTCGAAAACTAAAGAGTTTTGGATATTTTGTCATTCGTGAAAATCGATTTATTTTGAGTTTTTGTACCTAAGTTCGAAGTTTGTTCAAAGTAAAAAAAACACCCTGTATATTCAGTGTGTTACAAAATTGTTGACAGATTTCAGCTACTTATAGAAAAATATTGATATAAGCACTATTTAATCAATAAAAAGTTCAAAAAACGCTTCGTTTTTTAGATAACCTGATACGTAAAATAAGAACGTTGATTATTAGCTACTTTCTGTTTATTAATGCACAAGAGGGTAATTCAAAAACCAATTAACAACAGATAATTTATGAGTAGCGAGGACCTTATTACAGTAATTGTTCAAAATTTCTATCATGAGCATCGATACAAGTGCGACACCTTCGTCGGAGAGAGTTGTGTAAGTTGCCAAAGACTCCAGGTATCTCAGAAATATCTCCACCAGCGACTGCAATTCTGACGTCAAGATTTTCATCCGACACTACAGGTGTTTCATGAACAAAACTTTTCATGTGAGCCCATAAAAAAATCTAATGGAGTCAGATCAGGAGATCTTGGCGGCCAGGACACAGGACCATTACGACCAATCCATCGATTTGTAAATTGAAGGTCAAGAAAACGTCTCATACTGACAGCAAAATGTGCTGGAGCTCTAAATAGGTAAAACAAAATTCTTCTACAAATATCCAATGGAATATCGGCAAATAAATCCGGAAGGACTTCTTCAAGAAAGATTCTGTAAACATTCCCAGTGAGACGCTCTGGAAGAATGTATGGGCAAATGATTTGAGTATGAACGACACTTGCCCAAACATTGACAGTGTAGTGATGTCGGCATCCATGTGTTTGAATGACAAGAGGGTTGTTCGTTTGCCCTTCGTGGAAATTATGGAAAGTGAACATTGCATCATGGTTGAAGGTAGCTTCATCCGTGAACAACACGTGTTCTGCGAAATAGGCATCCTCTAACTCCTGATTCAAAAACCACGGCGCGAATCGTTTGCGAGGAGCGTAATCTGTAGGAAGTAGTCCCTGGACTGTATGGAATGATACGGATGATAATTATTCGGATTCAATATCCGACACACTGCCGTGTGATCTTGAATTCCTATAGATGCTGCTGCGGCACGAGTGCTAGTACGTGGGTTTTGACGGAAATGTTCCAACACACCTTCCTCATGATCCAGATCAAGCTGTCTTGGGCGACCAGCATTCAATCTGCATTGAAACTTCCGTTCTCACACAATCTTGGGTGCAAAGCAGTGAATTATAGATGAACAGGCACTTGTCTATTGGGGAAAAGTTCTTGGTATATTCTTACGGCACGTATTGCATTACCGTCGGCAAAACCTTAGACGAAATGCATATCAGTCATTTTCGCATTTTTTAGACGGTTCAGCTTACCAGTACAGTGTCACGATGCTAACTGACGAATGATTACAGTTCAAACTAAAGGTTACTCACGTTGAATGGAAAGTTCTAGAAATTTCTTTAATCAGGAAGTTTTTTTTTTTAATTTGTGAATAGTAAGTTTTTGGACATTTTTCAAATAAGAAAAAATGAGTATGACGTCACTCCTGCTTAAATTTGTCAATAAAAATTCTCCTTATTGCTCTGTTCCTGTCTTTTGCGAATTCTCCGTCGTGCTGCAAAAAATGAATTTTAAAAGTTTATAGGCATAATATCTCACCAACATTTGAACTTTGTTCATTGATGCTTATATAAATATTTTCTATAAGTAACCGAAGTTTGTACCAACAATTTTGCTACTCCCTGTATATATGAATATGCATTAGCGAATACCATGTTTAAACAACACAAATATATTACTGGAAAGTAATTATCTGCAGCAAATGTACAACATGATTCTTTTCATAAGAAGAAAATTCATTTTAAAATTTTACATTTACACTGAAACAAGTGAAAATAATTTTCAAATCAACATTCTTGAAATAAAATGATGATCGAATGAGAAACATTGCCTTAGTATTTAATGAATGATATTTGAATGTTCCACATTAAATTTAGATCAAGTCATCTCTTCCAGAGCTGGACTCAGGAGTAGTATTTTTACTACATGGTACATGCAGTACATATTTCAGAATATTTTCTCATTCAGAAAACAATTTGCCCCTCCACAGAAACAATGTAAGTTAGCTGCGGTAAGTTTAGAAAACTTTTCAGAAAGTAACCATCAGCACAAAAGAATCTCAGTGAACAAAATATATTTAATTTGTTTCTTACTCAAACCATGTAATTTTGAGACATAGACCTTAATATTCGAAACAATGCAACACAGTATACCGTTCAAAACTTGGAGCACTACAATTAACTACTACACTATAATAAGAAACCAATATCAGGGCCAAACTTTAAATTTAAGGACATCATCCCAGGCCCCTGTCGGTCCGGGGGTCATTTCTCATGTTTTGTTGGAAAGGACCCTTAGTTGGTGGACTATCCGGTTCTAAAATTGTATGGCGCTACGGACAATGATTCCCCCCCCCCCCCGGGGGATGAGGGGACCAAAATTTTTCATTTTTGACCGATTTTGACCCCATATAAAAAGAGAACAAATAGGAAATGGAAAACTCTACTGAGTTTGTTAGAGATGTTTCAAGGATTCTAAAACTGTCTTTTTTTTTATTCTAGCATCAAAACTGAAGGAGGAGTCCCATTTTGAAATATCAATATCAGTGAAAAGTACCAAAACTTTTCAATTTTCGATCGATTTTGACCCATATAAGAAGAGAACAAATGGGGAATTGAAAAAAAGCCCTATTGAGTTTGTTAGAAATGTGCCAATGATTCTAAAACTGTCTTTGTTTTTGTTCTAGCACCAAAACTGAAGGAGGAGATACGTCTTGAAATAGCAATATCAGTGAAATAACAATACGTAAAAACCAATTTGTCAAATTGTTGCAAAAACTAAGGCCTAAATAAAAAAAATGAATGTAATAAATTGTGTTCTTTTCAAAAGTTACAGATCATAGTCAAATCTCATAAGAATCAGACTGAAAAAAAGTTCATTTTTGAAAATGAACATTTTTTTCAATTTTTATTTTTTTATTTGGTAAATCACAATTTACAGTGTGAATATGAAGTTATGAATGGAAATTATCAAAATAAAAATAAAAATTGCATTCAATTACAAAAATTTTTCATTATATAACACTTCAACAAAAAATTTTGTCATGGTTAATACCCAAAAACAAACAAATTTCAACATTCAAAATGTATCTCCTCATTGAGTTTTGATGCTAGAATGAAACCAAAGACAGTTTTAGAATCCTTGGAACATTTTTAACAAACTCAGAAGAGCTTTTTTTGAAATTCGAATTTTTCGACAAAATATAGAGCTCTAAACCCCAAAAATTGTTGTTCATTTCAGAAATTTAAAAAAAAAAAACGAAAAAATTTTAATCTGAAAAAAAGCCCCACTGAGTTTGTTAGAAAGGTTTCAAGGATTCTAAAACCGTCTCTTTTTTTGTTCTAGCATCAAAACTCAATGAGAAGATACATTTTGAAATATACATAAAATATACCAAAAATCTCATTTTTCGTCTACAAAAAAATAAGGCCTAAATAAAAAAAGTGACATGTGTAAAAAAGGTTTACTTTCACAAGAGACATATACTGGCTAATTTTCAAACGAATCGGACGTAAAAAGTTGAAAAAGTGGGATGATCTCCTTAAGCTTAGATGACAGTTTGACCACGCGAAGCTTCCAATAATGTTCATTTTATTTGTTTACTAATTTTAAAGAAAAGAAAAAGTATTTTATTTAGGGAGAATTAACTGATTTAAAAACATTCTCATGAATTGGAACTGAGAATTTATGAAGATGTGGGGCTTCTATTTTTTTTCATTTTCGTTTTAACAAATGACATAAAATTGTTTCATTAGAAAATAACTCATTCATATTTAGGACTGTGATGAATATACGAACGTGATTAACAATTGAACCCTGGTATTCTACTCCTTAGAAACGAGAAACGTTCTAAAGCCCGAGTTATATATTGAGTGTAATCAGAAACACATTTTGTTCGTTGTGATCAAAATACGTATAAAAACACATTTCATGCATCCAGCATTTCTCCTTTGTGTATGAACAAACTATTTAGCAGGAATGTTCATGCTTTATATAATCATCATATTGATCTCGCATTATTGAACTTCAACATTTTACTTTCAACCTAAAGTATAAAGAGGTAAAATTAAAAAAATTGAAGCTAAAATTATAGAACATAAACTTCATATTACAATATCTGAAAATAAAATTTAAATAATAAATATTGACTAATAATACGTGAAGATGCTACTGTGATATTTTCAAATTAAAATTAAAATTTTTGGCTTTCATCATAAAAAAATCGACGCTCTAATTACATCATGTATAGGTTATTTAAAATAATTTCTGTCATTTCGTTTGACCATGAGAAATATGTAACGTAATCTGATCTGATTTTTCCTTGTCATTGTAATTCTTTAACAAAGCATTTTCGATCCCCCGGTTATTGGGCAAAATGTGCTTATTTCAACTGTCCCGACTTTATGTTAAGGCTTTTACACAAAATCCCAGTCATACTGTTCATCGTACAGAACGATGTCCAAAAAGTTAACTTGGAAAACAACTAAGCAATGATTGAAATGCTGTGAAATTGCATAGGGCAGGAAGGTGTTACTGATTTTCAGAGAATGCTTATATAGTTAAATAATACAAACACCTAATGTGATGAATCGGATCATTATAAACTAATTCCGTACAATCTTTATGGTCGATCGGAAGTCCAAAAAATATATATATCGATTGAAGCATTAAATCATATTTATACTCGCCTACAAGAGCCCACGAGCTATTTTTGCGGTAATCTGAATGATAAGATGACGCATGTGATTTTTTGTTCTGTTGCTTGCTGTATGGGTTAGTCTGTGACACAGAGCTACTGCCAATATTTATGGAAATTAAATACACTTCAAACACACTTGTTTGAATCTCGAAACAACATCAGTTCCGAGTGTCAAGAAATGTGTGCTTTAATATAGTCTCTGAGACAATTTATCGGTATTTTGTCGCTTTTATTAGAAAATAATTATTGTAAAAAGTTCAAGGTGAGACGTGTGTAATGATTCAAAACAATTTGAATTGAATATTTCAATTCTATGATCGTTCTCCGTTATATCTGATTGCTACAAAGAAAATGTAATATTCTGCAGAAATTTGACTTGCAAAAAATGATAAAAGTTGAATAAAAAGACACCAACAACTCACACATGAACCAAATGAATTTTTCCTGAAACAACCGTAATAGTATAAATCGTCTGAAGGAAATATTTATTTACCACATGCATGCAAATTATTACAAGATAAACATAAGATTGCATTAATATCTAACAATCAAAAATATTTGCATTATAACCAAATAAGCTGCCATGCTTTTGTGTTATCTTGTTAAAAGATCAACAAAAACTGCTGTGAGCTACATTAAATACCTTAGTAAACTCAGATTTACAACTTATAGCTCGACAAAAATCATGGACATAGGATAAAAATCCTAAATGAAGATGAGAGAAAGTACAGTTTAGGTACTCAGGTCAACTTTTCGTCGTCAGATATATATTTTTCTGTAATGGTAGCTTTATAAATAGAGGTTTATTCTGTTCATTATTTTGAGTGAAAAACATAATTTAGAAACGCCATTTTGCATTATTTTTCATTTTGTTTCTGTTATCTATTTTACTCTGATTTATTTTCCATTTATTTAATATTTTGAAACAAATTAGTTTCAAGTCTATTTCTATAGGCCGAATAGGTGGAGACCGAGCAAACAGTAGGTATGGATTACACGAGCTTGGTACCACTAAAGCAAATGATATGTTGAAATCTGGTGCACAAGAAATAAGGGACTATTTGCTCATTCGTATGCATTTAAAGTGTGAAGCATTTTTTGTGATCAAACAAAAACTAAACCCAGCTCATTCAACAGCGCTCGTATCAGAATCCAAGATGGAAATACAGTCCCCTCCTTTCCTTTTAACCTCTCCAAGCACTCCACTTTATTGCACTGATGGTCTCCTGGTTTTAACCATTTACTGTGGGTACTATGACAAACGATCTCGAAGCAGCATTGGATGAAGCGGAACGTGCTTTCGTAACTGAGCATCACCCTACTGCTAGTGCTCTGCTGTGAGTCTTTATAAGACAGTTCTTTCTACATAGCCATGGGGCCTGGGACATTTCGTCTGCTCGTCGAACATACTGTAGGTTATCAGGTTTGTCAGCAGCCGATTTTAGGTGGATCTCACAATGACGCTAATGCGAATATTATGGTTTTTATTCAGGAGGACAAAAAGTTTGATTCCTTGAGCTGTTGACCTGAAATCCCGTCGCTTAGAGATCTACTCAGGATGACCACATGTTTTCTTAGTCACAAGAGCCTCCATGGCTTTCTTGGAAAAACACGGTTCTGCAGGGCTGCATTTCTCAGGCTGGAAATTGGCATCTGTATCACATGCAGGTTGAGGCCTCTATAGTCGCTGACGTTCCTTGCCTTAAAGATTGAGGACGTAGATGCATTCTCAGTGTAAATTTATGTACTATCAGTTTAATTTTAAAAATGTTTAGATATTTTGAGTAGGTGAAAAGTACTAAGAGCATCTCACAGGAAATCTGTTTTCACACCCAAATGCACTCGATGACGTTTTCAGTGAGAGTTCACTTATATCTTCCACAGCCTTCGTATTCACAAGTTGTTGGCATAGATATAGCAATATATCGTTCTCTGGTTGTTGCAAGCTAACAGTGAAACATAGAATGTGATCATCTGTTTAAAAGTAGAGTTGGGCGAAGCGTGGCATAGCAAATGTAAACTACAAGCTTACATGGAATCCCATAATTTAATCATTTGTGTCAAATCTTTAGCTCTCTCGAATTTCCTATCGAAGGAATCTGAATGAATTATGGGCCTGAAGTCTTAATTGTGCATGGATATTTTTTGTTTTGAAAGAGTACCGATTCCATCACCCACCGCAGAACAAGTTTAATATGAAGGAATAGTTGTAGGAGTCATTCAAAGTATGAAAGACTGTTTGCAAAATCAGTGTCACATTTGCGGTGTGAAATGTTTACAAGAAGATTTTTTCAACCCATCAATCATATGCAAGAACTTCATCTGGGAAACTTAGGACAGTTTATTGGATAGTAGAGACTCTTGAGTATCATTTGTTCGACACTTATACGCCAAAGATGAACGATAAAATAAAGGAAGCTGTACGTCGTTTTTCATTGTTTAGCGGAAAATGCTCCAAAAATAATTAGGCTTTACGAATGTCGTCAATGGCGCAAGCACGTACTTCTTACTTACTCATTTTTCTGTTTGAAGATTAGCTTATATTAACCGGACTTATTGAATGAGTTTATCTGTTTAAATTTTCATCTGTTCATGATTCTGAATTCGAAAATTCTGATTCAATTTGTCGTTTAATTCTACATAAATATTAGATACACATCGTTTCTCCTTGACCTTTTTTCAGGCTTCATTCCCTTCTCAGTGTTATTTCTTTCATTTGCACCCGTGCCGACGCATCTGAGTGTTATAAACAAAGTTGATCAGCGAAGTGGATTCGGATATGTATTTATGAACCTTTGCTAGGTAGGGTAAATACATTTTACAGATTAATACCTTGGACGAATGGAACGCTAACATATAGCATTTCAACATACTCTCACTCTTACATCAATTCGTGGCAACTAAAATTAGGGTCCTTACTCATTATTGAAAGCCTCTATCTTGCCAGAGCTACAAGCTGGAAGATTGCGTAAAAATTCTTCGTTACAATCGTTTTTGATGCACTTCAAAAATCCTTAAGCAAAGAATACATAAATTATATTCCTTTTGCGAATTTCTATTACCTCCTTGTTTGTAAAAGTGAGAGTAAATTTCCATACTATGGAAATTACAGGCACAATGATCGAGGTAATTTTTACGTCTGAACACTGCTCTTCAGGACTCTTCGATATCCGTACAGGACTTTTCCAGTTCAGCCATTATGAAAATTGAACCCTCAATAGCGCGAAGTTTCTCATGTGGAAACTTGCTGTCATCTGAAAGCGCACCCTCCTTGAACTAGTTCAGAAAAACCTTTGGCATTCTCAGTCTTTTTTTTCTTTCTGAGGTCTGAGAGTTACTGAAGCTTTTAGATCTTGAATGGCTATAACAAGTTCAATCTCTAACGACTACGGTCTTTTTGGTTTTAACCCACATTCATTTCTCCTTCCCTTAAATTTGTTCTCCCTTATCTGGCTAAATTTCCCCCCTTGACTTGGCGACGTGCATTTTCTTTGTGTTTCGAAATGTACGAGAATGACCAATCAAAAAAAGATGCTTGGCAGTTGTTAAGATTCTAACGGACACAAAAGGTGCTTAACTGTACGTGAAGTCCTCAATAAATTATAATTGGTTGAATGAATCTGCACGCTGCATCTCAACAACAGTTATACACCTATCACTGATTTAATTACCTGTACGAGATGTTAGTATATCGCCTGATGAGATACAGATTGTTCATTTCCTTCAATTATAAATTTTAAAACTATCACAAATTGCGTCACACATTATTAAAAGAAATTCGTTGTACACTGCCTGCAATGCGAAAATAAAGCGCCCATCATTCTAAAAATTTTATGTGTCCAAAGGAAACTCCAACTAATAGCAGTTAATGCGTTGCTGTACAGCTTTAATAGAAGTGTTACTAAGTGTGTAAGAGATTCGATACTCGTCGCAGTTGTTTCAAAAAACCATCGACAACAGCAACAGTTGATAATGAGTATATGCCTTGAAGAGGGTTCCGTCCTATTTAGAATAAGGTTGACATGATTTTGATTGCTAAGTACGACAAAAAGTGATGTGATAAAGAATGAATAACTTTTTTACGTATGAAACTAAAACAACTGTCTCTATATATCTTTGGTTTCGCGTGAGAGGTATGATGTGTGATTCCATTCTTTGCAAGCTTTCATTGGTTTTCACGTCATGTGATGTACGAGGAGAAAAGAGATTACTGCTCGCGGTATGGAATCCCAGCCTAAAGAGTTATAATTAAGCCTTATTTTTAAACATCGACGATCATTCTAGACTCACTTCCTGTTGATAGAACTCAATCACGTTGGTATTTAATTGGAAATCAACTGAAAGGGATTTTCTTTCCATCCGGGAAATCAGTTTCCTACAGTGGGTCGTACTTGGTTCTAATTTTGTAGCTGTTTACTTTTAGTACGCATTTATTTTAATTTTTTACCCTCAAAACTGTTTATTTGTACATCTTCCAAGATCGTCCCGACGCTCGCTTCCATTGTTCTCACATATGATTCGAATTCGGTTACGATTTTGATAATTGATTGTAAAAGGATTCAACTCAAATTTTCTTGACTACTTCATCCAGTTTTGTGTTATGGAAGCAAGGAAAATGTAAATCGAAGAAGTCCATGGTCGGCCAATCGACTAGAATCGGTAAATAGTTCTTTGAAAACATGCTACTAATCCTATATTATTTATCGCTCTAAAAGCATTAAGTCGAGTCAAAATATCTTTTGAGGTTGTACGACAAAGATTCCAGAATTCCAATTCGTGCTGTTCTATACTGGACTACCAGTTAAATCCTCTAAATACATCACTGGGTTGTAGAAAATCTTCCACCGATTAGGTAAATATTCTTTATTTGATTTTTCCAACTCTCCTCTTTAATAATCTGTTCCAATACTCTTTACTGTAAAAATTAATCAAGTTTTAATGTCAACAGCACTAAATATTGCAGGTCACAACGACCACGTTTCCTTGAAACAAAGCTCGATCTGTCTTTGGGGTAATGCAGCTCTCGAAGTTGTCTAGCAGTTTTGGAAAAGGCTTCATTTTGTTTGAAATAGACAGTGTGGCATTCGACCAAGAAATCTAAAAATGTACACAACGCAAAATAAATCCTAACGTTCATTTTACCTCTTCGGACATGAAATGGTTGCAAAATTTCTTTTTATCAATAAGATGACATAAGATGAGCATGAGGTTTCACAACAGATGTCATTGTAGTTCATTTACAGCTTCTCGTGGTTTTATCATTACCTTGGTATCAATAATCTGCAATTTGTATATTCTATTTGATCGAGAAAAAATTCGAGTACTCCTTTACGTAACTTCACTGGAAAATGTAACTTAGGACTTGCTTCTTAAAAACGCGAGCATCTCTTCCTGGGGTGCCCTCAAAAGAATTTTTCTTTTTATCAACGCTGATGCCGGTATATCATCTTTGGTTACTTTTTGTATCGTACGTTAACTAACATTGTATTTTTACTTTCAATAGTTGATACTTTTGGGATTTTATCTCTTCCTAGCACTGAGAGAAATTTTGACACACCTGGGTGTGTCAAACGGTTATTCAGAATGATTTTGATACACAATGAAGTATTTCCTATAACCACATATTAAAGCGTTTGAAAGACTTGAAACACTTATTCAGGCTTAAAATTGATGAACATTTTTTGTAGAAAACCGAACTGTGTTTAAATTTTGTGACTGGAGTACAATGCTCCCCAAAAAACCATCAAATCTTCGCTAATTTTTCTTCTAATTCTTGGATATTGTCTGTATATCAGTGTAGTTAGTTGTTAGTCTAAGAAAGTGAAATATTCATGAGACATAAAATTGACTTACGTTAAGTGTATCATGTTTGGCACGCTTAAGTGTGTCGTATAAGCCCATGACACACAAAAGTGTGTCAAAATACATGGGCTAATCATGTATATTGTTGACACACTTTTGTGTGCCGGTTTTGCGACAACTTGACACACAAAAGTGTGCCGCTTTTGCGACAAAATTTTTCTCAGTGAGGAAGCCACCTTTGAGGATTTTAAGTGGTTTCTAAATGTTCGCCCGGCTTCGTATGATATCCTCATCTATAGAGAGAGCAACGGAATGCCTCATATATTTCTTCAAACAATATAAACGGTTGACAAGCTGTGATATTGAGTTTTATAGTTTACTATATTGAGTCAGGTCCACTACAACTTTTGTAAAATGATTTTAAATCTGTACGAACGCAGCATAAAATTTATCTTCCATATTATCAGGAGAAATTTTATTTCGACTAAATTAGCGTTTCGACGAAAGCTAGGCTGAGAATTAGAAACGCTATTATTCGAATGCGGGAAGCGCAGCGTGTTGTCGGTTTGCCACAATGTTTAGAATACAAAATGAATTGAATGCAACAGAATGTGTCAATCCATCATGTTTTTCATTGTTTTTATAGTTAAAAATAGGAATTAAATCTGAAATGCAGACAGGTCAGAGTGTCTGGACACACTAATTTTGGTAGTGTCCCCGGATGATGCCGTGTCGAAAAAATTCAAAGCTATTTACATGACAAATAAAAACATAAAAACTTTCTGTGGCGCAATGCGCTACTCAGATTACTTTTACAATAAAATACAACAAAATAAACTATTTCGGCGAAAATTTTCGTCTCTATACGAAATTGTGATTGACAACAGCTCTGGAAATTGATTGAACGTGATCCTCGAACATCGGCGAATTTCAACCTAGTGACTATTACCCGGGCTTCTTTCCACGTTGGAATCATAGTTTTTTAAAAATTTTCGAGGCTAATAATGTATTATTCTAATGCTTATTGATCAGTAGTTAAGCTACATGCAAATAATATCTAACGGGTGTGTTGAAGTAACCTAGCTCCGAGATATTTTCCATTATTCTATTTGTTCATAGTGTCTCATTTTTGCATTTCGGAATAATTGTTGGAAAAGTTGATTCAAATTTCCGTATTAGAAGGAGTGATCTACTGATATATCAGCTATTTTGAAACCATGAATATGAAAGTAGGGAAAAACTATAAATGAATGAATTCTCATTTTTATTCGCCAAAATTGTCTCTTAATATAAAAAGAGAATTTCGTTGGTCAACAAAAACGTATAAAAAATGGGCGAAGGTTTCAAAAGAAATGAATTTATTTGAAACCTCTCATTTTGCAGAAAATTTATCTCCCTCCCACTACATGAAATAAATTAATGTAGCTTTCATTTTATAAGAATATCACAGCACGAAATGCTGAAAATTAGAAATTTTGGTAGTTTTTAAAATGAATCAGTAAACAAGAAATGAAGAGCAATCCAAATATGTGGCTACCAATTTCTCATCTGCGCTGATATTATTTACCATGTAAGGTGTACGAATCAGAATCAGTAAACATTTCAATGAATACCAATGACTTCATTTCAACCCTCAGGGAAAAAAGGAAAGAAGTGCATTGTACTCTTTTAATATTTGTTCGAACGTTCTTGACATGCAACAAGTAGAATTTCATCATTTCATACAGAGAAGAAACGTCCTGAAAGATTTTCGAGAATAATTCCTCATTACACTGCGCTGTGCCCGAAGTCTTAAGTGCCAGAGTCAGCGCCCCGAAGTCTCTTGATGTCGGAACTCGACACACTCATATCGTCGTTGAGTGGAGGATCAAAATATACATTTAGTTTACACACTTTCCTCGATTTAGGGGGCAACTCATTTCTTTAAAGTGAGAATAAAGTGGATATACTTGTACATAAATCGCAAAACGACCGAAAACTACGGAACATCTTTGTATACAAGACCACTGAGCTGATCAACAAAGCTTTGCTTGGGAATTGCTATTTTACCTTGTCTGTGTTTGTAATGAATGAAATAGACAATAAATATCCAGAACTTCCTGTAACTGTACCTAACATTTCTGCGACGGAAAAACAATCTTACTCTTACTCCCAGCTTTTCAATGACATCTCAATTGATATCACTCCATATACCACCACTTTTCTAGAAATTCGAATATTTTTGAGGTTATGAAGCTTATGAATAACCCCTGCATTTTTTTGCCTTCAGAAGCCCTTGCATGGAGAATGCAATTTTGCTGCGCTGGGCTCTGCGCTGGGAATACCGTAGATAATTAAATTATCGTGCGCGAGGTAACTTATTGAAAAATAGGAAATAGGCAACATCTAAAGTGCTAACTAATCTCATCAGAAGAATTTTAAAATAAGTTTACTCACTATCTCTTGATAATTCATTTTTAGAATTAATATTCGTTGCTTTTTGCAGGAGGATTATTATCCATAATTTCAAAAGCTCGACACGCGTGAAGGGTCTACTTCGTACGTACAGTATATTAAAGAAACATCCTAGATTTTTTGGCGAAGTTCGATTATATTTCTATTCATGTAGCCTCAATATTTTATCAGGGATTGTTGAGGACTCGTCTATATGAGTAAATGTTACAAAAGTGATGCAAGATATTGCTGAACATGTTAGATCTTCACACTAAATTACGCAAAGACGCTCGGCTCAAGTCAACAAAGAAATGAAGATCCTCTGAGAAAAAGTGTGAAAAACAACAACATGTCCTAAATCAAACTATCCTGAATTCATTCTTTTTAGGCACATTTAGGGGTTGAAACTTTTGAGGTAAATAAAAAATTGATTGCCCACATGAAAAATCAGTGTGCTTCCGTTGCTCTTGTGTCTCATAAATTTCTTTAAAAACAGAGTTGATATCAATTACTCAATCATGGTACTTTTTTAACTACTGCAAATGTAGACATAATCAGTTCACTGGAAAATACCATCTTTTCGCTTCAAAAACTATATTATATGCATTGCTTTATTGAATGAAGAAAGACGCTCATTTTTGGCTTAGAGACAGCATAGTAGAACCTTTTTGCATTTACAGGTGGTCTTGAACATCTTAAATTCATACCTATTTTTTATTCAGTTGCTTGAACACCATAACTACAACACTGCTAGATGTCACTCATATTGACCATTCATTTCTATAGTCGCGAAGCTATGTTTTGCGAGTTAAGAGTATGAATATTCTTTGAAAAAAAACAGTAGGATTCAGAACAGATTTCGTTCTTATCTCTGAGTAAAGGCTCAAGTTTATCGACCACTGAATGAAGTGCGCCAAAATGAATGAACTAAGGACTAAAAACGTAGACCCTTTATAACTAATTTAACCTAGAAAAGAACATGCATGGTTAGTAACACTCCCAATACATTTCGTTCGAGCACATTCGATTTAGAAAATAATGCAAATCAATGATTTGCGGAATTAACTCTTTCTTCCAAAATTTAGTTTTAGATTTTGAATATTTTAAGAAGCTTCATCACAATATTTCTGATGATGCTGCAAAGAACATCGTGAAAGTGTTAGAACGGACATCAGTCGCAATGTTACGATTTATAAATTAGTTCTTTTCAATTTGGACTGTCGAACATGCATCATTCAGGTCAAAGGAGGTAAAATAACTAAACAAAAAGTAACAGACATCAAACTTTGTTCACTAAATCAATCAGAATATTTTATGGTTGGGCACATGATGAACCTTTGCTACTAAGGGATGTGCATTTAATTGGAAAAACACAGAGAAACACTACGAAATCGATACAGAACCAAAGCACCACGGTGTGAGGACTAATCATATAAACAATTAAAAAAAATTTCGCAGTCTCAATAAGTTAACGTTTCGGGACTTCGCCCGTCATCAATACATCTGAATCTTCAAATTTGAACCAGAATCAAACGATCAAATGCATTTTGTTAATCAGAAATAATTTCCTTTGTGAGGGGGCGAGCGTGTGACTTTTTTTGGTTTATGCACTTCTTTTTGGTATATAGTTTGGATTTTGTGCTGCAAAAGATAGTTACCACTTGAATACCCTCAGCCAGTTTATATTTGTGTACTATTTTTCCACTTCAACGGCGACATCCCGGACATTTACTTCTAGAATTAGAAAGTAAAATTTTCTGCTGGTTAACATGATAAGTGTTGTCCTTCTGGTGCTCTTATGCATCATCAAACGGACTTTCAAACCAGCAAAATGGTATCAACTGTGCAATCATTGCGATCATAAGAAATAAGAAAAATAGTCGTTAATATTCATGTAGAATTTACGAATACGTTCATTAGACTTATAGCTTTTCCAGCCGTGTCAACTACGTAGCCTAAAACCTAAATCTTCAGCATACATACACTAATTAATCAAAAAAATTTCGCAGCAGATTATTCATGACTTTGGCGTACTGAAATATTCATATCATTAATGTTTACAGATATTTAACGAACGCTAACTTGCGTTTGTGAACTAATATGCGAAGGAAGTCAACTCCTGAAAGAGACTTTTCTCACATTTCACGTCTACGACATTCAAATAACGTTCTAGACTACAATAAATAATTAAAATCATATATTACTCGCGTAACTACCAGATATAAATTTGTCTCACACAGCTATGGTAATTTCCGCAGAGAAGATCAGAATCGAGAACATCTTGGTTCGCATTTGGTGAATATTACTGAAGACAAGGTAACATTGTCGATCGTCTGTTTTGTTGTGATCCGCACTGTGAATGTGAATCATCCGGTAGAATCAAAAACTTCAAGGCCTGTGATTTCAAGCCGA
The DNA here is from genome assembly GCA_030386875.1 of Morinoia aosen. Classification (NCBI taxonomy): domain Eukaryota; kingdom Metazoa; phylum Arthropoda; class Malacostraca; order Amphipoda; family Talitridae; genus Morinoia; species Morinoia aosen. The sequence goes on along the minus strand of CM059567.1, from coordinate 85,310,823 downwards.
TGACAATGTTTGTTTTGGAGTTCGTAATGAAGAGCCCAGGTCATTTTGGCTTAATGGCCAACAACGCATCGGCCACTAGCTCCACGTAACTGCGATTGTAACAAAGTTGCCGTTCGGTGACTTCACAAAATCATTTTAGACTCGTTTTACAGGTACGGGCACGAAATACTTCTTAGTGGATCATAATTAAATACCACTAGTGTAGAATTTCAATACAAGGTCTGCTAATCTCTCGACAGGTAAATCTGTAATTGGTTTCTCCAAGATTATCATTGGCGGATCGTTATTCTTCCTTCCTTCCTCACCGCGGACCGATGTTACCAATTGTTCTGAAAGTCTTGGCATTTGAGTTGATAACTTCCAATTACTCTGTTGTCTTACTTGCTCCTGAGTCGGATCAGTAGATTTCCTCTCGTTGATGGGAAGCTCCACCTGAGATGGTTTTCGAGAGAAAATTTTCGATCGTAGCTTCGTGGGCTTCTTGCGGCGACGTTTGACAATTCGTCGGACAACATACTTTTTTCCGTTATTTTCACCTGAGAGGTGGCTTAGCCACAAGGGCGCACGATTTATATCTTTCAGATGTTCAATCGACTCAGTAATTGGGACTGAACTGTCTTTTTTGTTGGTGTTTGACTTTTCAGTCACAATGATATTATGAACGTATTCAGCTGGTTTCGAATTATCCTCTTGCGGTGTAGCAATTTTCGGAAAACTATTGATGTTTTTCTCAACTTTGATTTCATGGTCACTAAAAACTTTACCTTTTTGACCTGGAATATTATTTTGAGCAGCCCTAATTCGCCCGGTATTTTGGGGCACAATGAGGTCAACTGCAAGAGACTCTTTTTCAGTGTCTTCATGTACACTTACATCACCAGTATCACTTTCTGCAAAGGGTGCTTGATCGTCTTCCTCATCGATAACAATATAATCACCTCGAATATGAAATGCGTCTTTTTTTCTCTCCATTTGCTCTGAAAAGGTCTCCGAAAACTTTCTAGTTCCTGAAGCAGGAAGCTCACTACCGAACTGTTTAGTGAAGTGTTCCTTCAAACTGTCCAGGAGGTCTGGCCCTAATGTGTTCAGAACCTCTTTAGTCAAGGCTTCGCTGGTCTCCCCGTGTTCGTTGAGAACTGTTGGCTTATAGCCCTCTCCGACAACTTTCGACCAATCGCTGTTATTGTTGTGACTCACAAATAAAACTGGTCTATAAACAATGATTACGTGCCGCGGTGAATCCAGGATGGAAAGTGAGGGGACTTGGGTAGGTTCATGAATGACCGGTGGTTCTGTTTGATCCTCGTATTCAGGAATATCGCTAAATGTATGAGACAAAATAGTTTCAGCGTGCTGAAAAACTTTACTGAAGTGTTGTATCATGGCGTTCATTGCATCTTCGCTGGGGTTTGTACCGATTATTTCAGAGATGTTCTTAACCATCTCAGATACGTGTTCAGGAATGGGCACAGAAGTTTCGGTGTTTGGCGAAGAGACTTCGCCTCGTTCGATCTGTGACGTTGTAATATGAGCTGTCACTGTCTCCGGTTTCTTTACATTTGCGTGTGAGTCGTTCTGAAGTGCTAATCCATCAACATGGTTAGCAAAGGCCATCAGCTTTGACTCTAGCTGAGAAAGAAACTCACTATCAGAAATAGTTGTTTCGTTTAAATCAGGATGCTCGTTCTCACCCATAGGATCTTCAGGAAGCTTGAACACGTTTTGAGTTTGGAAAAGCTCATCTAATTTATTGACAGTGTTCATGACGGCGACCGTAGGTGATTCAACAAGCGGTGCTTGAGGCTTATAGTTTTCTCCAGTGTAATTGTTCATTTGAGATGCATATTCATTTTCGAGAGGCTTGTAATCTTCAGTGAAAAGTTCACTATTAAACAATTTGTCCATTGGTAAAGGCTTCACTTGTCCTGAAGGTGATAGAGGGTCCACGTACGACGCACTCAAGAAGTATTTTGTTGGATGGGCCTCTGAAGAAATTTCAAGCACAGAACTGGCGCCATCAGCGATTTTTATTTTATTATCGGGACTAAGTTTGATAGGAAGATCGGTATTGGAAACGGAATGAAATTGTCCTTCAAATATTCCGTTTGGAGTTCGAGACGGAGTCCAAGAAGTTTGAATTTGTGGAGGCTTTGAAGCGTATGCATCCGCTAACTTAGAATGTTCCGTTGTAAAAATTGCGTACTCTGGATTAACGTCATCGTACTCGTACATTGGTTTAGGACCTCGCGTAGGAGATATTGTAACTCCTTGCATATCATTTCCGGGTCCTGTGTGATAAAAATGCGATTCAGTTTTAATTTGAACTATTGTTTTCTCTTTCTGTGGCTCTGCTATATAACCGAACTTTTCCAAAGCCTTCAAAATATCTGGTGGAAGATCTTTCAGTTTGGTGTTACCCAATTCAGAATTATAAATGCTGTCAAGAAGATTATCAGAACGCAAAGACGGCTCAAGGCTAATCGATTGTTGTGAGTATTTTTGTTTCTTAGGACTGCCAACGGAAACACCAATGTTATAATTTTCGTTTGTTCCTTTGTAATAATCGTAAAACTTTTTAGATAATCCGTTTCTTTCTTGAGAAAAGTCGTTCATGGAAATTTGTCCCAAGAGACTCCATAAACCTGAATGAAAATCTACCATGCGTGGCTCTTCGGCGTTTCCTCTCCTGCCAGGCGGCGGGGATTGCTGCCTGCGCCACGTTATGGTCGGGTCCATCACAGCGACCTGACGGGGCCTCGGGACTCTACGCCGCATTGCGCGCTGTGTTGGCGGCGTGGAGGAAAGTTCTTGCCAACGGCGATGTTCCAGAGATGAGATCCTTGCCACTGTAAATAAAAAATGCGGTCATTGATGAAAAAGCTCGTTTATTCATACTCTGTCAACAGTATACTAGACAAGGAAATTTTTTGTTTCCTAATGATATTTCACTGATCAGTAAGAGAAGTCCAAGGATTTTGGCTCTACAGACTAAACTAACGGGAAAAAATAGTGTCAAAGCCATACCATCGCATATTGATCCATAATTTACAATATAAAATCAATTGATTGAATTGATAAAATGGAACCAAGTAAAATTGACCATCATTTAATACATACATTATTAAGATTTCCGCAGATCTCTAAGGAACAAATTCCTCAATTCCTCGAGCAGTTCATGGGGTTTTTACTTGTCATTTTTATCATTTTTATTCATATTGTTAGTAGTGATCGTAACTTAATTGTCATTATCAGTGTTTTGGTTGAAATATCTTTATCACTGTCAATGATATAGCTCATTTTAACCCAAGTATTTTGACCAAATGTTAGGGTTTTTTATAAATTTCAATGACGGATAAAGACAAAATGCATCAATGAGCTCTAACATAAGATCACTTATTCGACACCTCTGGACAAACTACAGCTTATACGTGGTAACGCACGAAAAACCTAAACATCTTATCAAACCCCATAATATTGGTTTCGCTCAACTTAAACTTATTGAGTACTGCATTTCGTGCACTGAAATGATAACTGCATTCGATTGCAACAGTAATGGCCTTTATATCAGCATTGGCATCGTTTTTCTTTAACTAAGTATTTTCTTTCAATACTGGTAGACTTTACCATGTGTGCAACGAACAGAATCGCCAAGTCATCACTTCTCCATAATTCTATGTATTACGCATTCATTTTTCGATACCTTGACTTCCAATAAGTTATCAACTCCAAAAACTTACCTGTGAACATACCTCTTAACTAGTAAAAGTTACCGCAAGTAACTATGTCTTATGAGAATACGTTTGTAATGACACATCAAAACTTTTTGATGAATTAGATTTGGAAAGCAGGTTTCTCTAGAATTTTTAGGATAGGAAACCATGCTTTTGCATTTTGGTCCTGCAGCATAATTAGGAATGAAACTGAGTATTCTTTATTGAGATCAGGTTATTAGTTCTGGTGTACTTGTTACAGCTTTCTTATGTACACGATTGTTAGATACGTGGAGCCAAGCCCACCAGCGAAATGTGCGGGAAACACGCACTCGGTCCAGATGTTAATAGCCTTCTAAGGGACTTATGCTTGATACGCTTAAACTTGCATAGTGAATAGTATATAGTGTACAGCGTGTACTGAATTTTTTTAAGGAAATCGGCCCATAGCAAAGTAATACCAGATATTAGATATCTTGTTTTATGTTAGTTATCTCGGGATGTGTAATTCTACTATATCTGTCTTATACTCATCTTGACAAGTTGTTCTGAAATATCAACTATTTACAGCCAGTGATTTTCCTTTCACCCACATAAACGTCATTTACGTTATGACTTTGGACGAAGCGTCTGTCAGCTTTTCATTCCGGCGGCTAATAATCGCGTTGCCCCTCATTACATCACACCAAATAATGAGCTCCATGCTATGGCACAAAACTGCCCGGTGTGTTGTCACGCGTCAAATTTGAACAGTGGTGGGCACGATATCGAAAAAACGTTATCGCGATAACTGATAAATCGATAACGAAAACTTTATCGGCGATAACCGATAATCGATAATTGGCGAAAAATTTATCGCCGATAATCGATCACCGATAAATCGATAAATCCAAAATTCCGATAATTTCGATGACGATATTGGTATTTTGAATAAAAAAACAAATCGAAATGTTTTTTTAATCTTTATCTTGGAAAACAGAAAAATCTTAGAAAAAATAGAAGTCTTTGAAAACTTTTAGAAAAAAATAATAAATGTTTATCCTGTCTACTAATAAAAACTGCGGTTTGAAGTAAAATAACTAAATTTAGACGAGGTTCTGCAGCATGTTCCCCTTCATAAACATAAGAATGTTGAAGTTTTCATCAGAGAGGCAGCTCCTCATGGCCCGGAGGATGTCCTTTCCAAGGGAGAACAAACGCTCCACCGCGGCGCTGCTCGGCATCGCCGTGTTGTACCTCAAAAAGAGGTCGATGAGGACCTTCTCGCTGTTGAAGGGAGGGTCTGCCAGACTGTCAGTCTCAGTGGCCTGCAGCCACACATGCACAATATGAGCGGCCTTGGACTTAGTAAACCTGTTATGACCCCCAGTGTCATCCTCCTCATCACAAATGCTGCCGTAGTAGTCATACGTCTCCATGTCATCGCTGCTGCTGGCGGTCTTCAGGTCAGCACGCCGCAAGAACTCCTCCACCTTCCTCTCCATCAGGGACTTGACATCTGACACCATAACACGTACACCATAACACGTACACCTTATTACACCTTAACACGTACATCCTACACGTATAGTTCCTGTCCCGAACTCGTCCCGCCCCGTCATGTCGAATCCCAGCGGAAAAAACTGAAATTATCGATTATCGATAGTTTGGAACCAAAATTATCGGCGATACCGATAAATCGATAACTCGGGAAAAAAAATATCGGATAACCGATAACCCAAAACCGTTATCGCGATAAAATATCGCGATAATTTATCGCGATAACGTCCAGCTTTGAATTTGAACCCGTACTATCTCAGCCATATACTTGTGACTGCAGTCCTGTAACACAGCAGATCAAATCACAGGAAAGAGTGTCATCGAAATTTGCTTATAATTGTTTTTGCCTTACTCTGAGGGTGAGGGATAATAGTTTAACGTACACCAGAGCCTGGGGCTACTCGATGAATTAATGGGAACAACAAATCTATGATAATTTTATAGCTAGGCTCAGTTTTGTGAGCTGTGGGAACGGTACTCACTAGTTCCCTCAATGTCGATTATCGCCGATCCATTCCCAGTAATCGTTCCCGGGCACATTTTCATGGAACTGAATAATTGTAAAACAGAAGCGACTCAAACATCGTTCTTTAAAAAAATCAACTCGGGGAAAAAAGGACTTCACAATTAATGCAAATTTCAACACAGATTGGATATAGCTGAGTCAACAAAGTGGCCTTAATGAACCTCGGACAGGTCATCACTGATATCCAAAAAGCTTTGTGCCACATACAGATCAAACGGGATCGGAAGATACATTAAAACCCAAGCGAAGCAAATAATTAAAAAATCGACTTCTCTATTGATCGTAATCGCAAAATTCAATTAAGCTGAGCTTGCTGATGATTCGTGCCCGCTGATGGGGATTTGTGGATTTGTCGCTTTGAATAACACCGGCAGAACTACATGTCCAATTTGTGCACGACGCTCAAGCTCTAATCCGCAGCTAGTGGAATATTTTTCGATCTAAAAGTTTCAATGTTTTTCAGAATCATGATTGCTTGTCCGTTTCTTTTTTTTGTGACTGTGTCACTGCAATTCATTTCAAAACACCGGAGGCTATCCTTTAAACTGTCAGGAGCAGTTTTTTCGGAAAAAAGTGAACGCGATGCTAGCAAGAATTCGCGTTGTCGGATCCATTTGATCTTGTCAGGGTCGGTCTCAACTAATGAACGAGAGGGTGCTGCATCGCTCCTAAATGGTCAGGCGAGCGGTTTACCGCTCTAGCGAAGTGCGATTGCATCCCGCCGTTAAAAACATCGTAGCACCTTTCCATGACCAACAACAGGAAGTTTTCACAGGCCTTTTTGTCTAAATATCCTTGCAGTAAGTTCTGAAAATATCCAGGAAATCTTACGCCTTCGAAAGTATCGATAGTTTTATGCCGTGTAGAATACATCTGGCCATATTTGAAATAAATTACATGAACCAATACTTCAATGAGTTGCTATCAACATTGGTAAGGTTCAACATAATCTTCATTTGAAAGAATAAAACAGCAAGTAAAATTTTGAATACCTAATCATCTGAATCCTTTAATTCCCTTAATTTGGTCAATGGGGCTTTAATGTCTCTACTAGATGTGAATAATGAATCATCATCAAATGAGATACAGAAACAATGACCAAACGTACTTAGATAACGACCATGGGAATATATTCTTATTTGCTGATGTTAGTATAGGACATTAGTTTCTGTTTAGCACACCGTCATGACATGGAAGTAGTGAGGCTCGGTGTTGGAATTTTCATATCACATCGCTGGTAACTGCATAGCAACGTCCTGTTAGAGCGGCTGTTAAAATATCATTTAAATTCTACTTCGAGCAGATTTTAACTTCACGAGGCACAGCTACGTAAGAGATTTTTTTCAGAGATAGCAGCTCAAATTATTTCTGCACAAAATGGATCTCGTCTCCTAAAGTTATTCTCATTGATGAAGAGTGTATTTCTATCCTTAGAAAGAAATTCATCATTTTAACGGGTGAAAGTCGGCTGAACAGTGAAGAATTTGACATTCAAGGACGCTGTGCTTTGCAGCATGCAGGTTTTGAAGGAACTTAGCAACACTAAACATTTTTCATACCGTAGCGGTGGAAAATAAATTCCTGTTAGCAATTTTGAAGACTGACATTTTGAAATAGTTTCGGCGTATTTCAATATACGAGTAGTTCTCGCTGAAAACGCGACTTCGTTGTCCCCTTTTCTTTTTCCTGTCATTGCTTTTATCTTTTAATTTTCCTTCATTTTTAGACAGGTCATTAATTTTGAAGTATTTAGATTTCACTGTCTGAGTTTCTATTAATCAAAAATTTCACATGGTATACCTATTTACCTGAAATAAATTATACCAACTTAAATGGGTTTCTCTCATGCACAGGTTTTACGAAGGGTCAGACATGCTGTTAAATTATGAATTACCATCACGTTTGTAAAAACATTGGAAAAAGCGATAAAACTCTCTGAAATGTGGTACATATAATTTGTTGGCCTACTGTTGTGCAATCTACTTGAGCTGCATTGACGTCTAAACTTTATACAAATTTCAGATGCATTGAAATAAGATCATGCTTTCAAACGAATAACAGTTTAAAACTTTGTTTTATTTTGTTTATACGCCTTTTTTGAGATAAGAAAAAGCTTGTCTCCTCGAGCAAATATATAGTGCTGGTGAGATATGAGTGCAACGACCGCGCAAGTTGACTGAAAAAGACGATACCAGAAAAGCACTTTTCAGGCGCGAGAATGAACTAAAAGATTATAGAAAGCTATAAATTGTCCAAATTTCTTGACAGCGCGCAGCACCTCAAGGATTTCTACGAGCACAATAGAATGAGCACAAAGTTTAAGTAGAAATTTTGTTTTTGTCGAAATTGTGATCGCTTGGAGTTTCTTGAATGGAGTCAAAATTCATGATACTTGAGGAGCTCTGTTTCATTTCTCTTATTATCAAACGCGGTTGCATTTTCCTCTTTGACACGTGAAATAAAAGACATGAGAGAGTTTTAGGAAAAGTTTGCTATCATACTTATACACTGCATTTAATGTCACTTTCTTGCTGATAAATAATTAAAGGTTAAGCTCTCACGGGACAGAATAAAGAACGTGCATTTAGTCCACAGTTAGCGAACAGGCAGTTTTCTGTAGTTTCTATTGAGATTTCTTGAGCCATATCTGAATAGGTCCATTAAATTAACGCGTAGTGCTTGGTGACCGACCGAAAATCACTGAGGAGGTGATGCGAGTATTCCACCGATGGTCACAAGCAAAATTTCTAGGTGAGGTAGACGAAGAAATCAAATGAGGGCAGGTTAATATTACATTATTGTTCATTTTAATATTGAAAAATGACGTTGCGTTACATCTGAATTTACTTTTGAGCTTCAATTGAACACAACGCTGTTAAGGTACTGACCGGGACGACGAGGCTGCGCGTAAATCAGTCTCTCATCTACACCTATATGTAAGAGCTGACAGTATGCTGTAAGTTTAGTATACTAAGTAACGTTTTTCTGAGATATCCACCTAAAATCGTTTATTATGTTAACAGTTTCATATTCACTTTGTGTACTATACCTGGATAAGTTAGTTAATCCCTCGAAATATTCCTAATGACATCTCAGCTTGATTGTTAACTCGCCCCAAAGACAAATCTGAATATTGTACGCGGAAATTCTGACACCTGTCAGATACCATTGCAATGAATATCATTGTCCTGAAACTCAGCTATAGCATGAACATCGACAAGAGGGAAGTGGTATTTTAATTCACATGTTGATCGTCGAAAACAATGTTTAAGAGTTTCTCTACTTGAATAATTCATCGAAAGAAAAAAACTATAAACATTTTGAAATTTAAAAACAGATTGCTCTAGCTTCACGATCGATTCCAGGGAAGAAATCACAAAAATTATCAATTTGTAACCTTAACTTGTTTTTAATTTGTTTTCATTTGTTTGTAAAATGAATGATACACTGTAACTAGCAGAGGAAGGACATTTCAGAATTCATGTTACTGGGTTGCTTTGACCAGTGCTTTATAAGTGGTATCCATGCAGTGAAAAAATCACAAAAGTCGAATTTTTTGATCAAATAAGGAGCCGCTCTGTTTTCAGTTTCACTTCTGACCATAAAACAGTGGAACACTTGAATCATAGACGCATATTCCGATCAAATCCAAAAAAAAAAAACGAACGAGCGCGATTTTTATTTTCCACACACAGATTATTTAAAAGTTTTTAAAAGTTTAGTTGCTCCATGCGAACAAATGATATGAATCAAAAAAAGTAAATCTAGACGATTCTTTGAGAAAGGTAGTTCTTCAGGTTGGCAGAAAGAGAGTTAGGGCTTTGAATGAATAAATTTCTACAGTGTTTTTATCACTGGGCCTGGCGAGTGAACTTTTGGAGAGCTTATCTCAGTAAAGTTCAGAAGAAATGCGCCATCTTCAGAAAAATCGAGTAAGACTCAGCGTATGCTTTTGTACCAGAGAAAATGGAATTCTCTGCATCCGCTTCGAATGTCTCATTTCATTGTTGAACTTAGATTGCTGGGAGAGTCCTTTCAAAAACTTTGAACGAATGGAAGTTAAAAACTTACCAAAATATTATATCAAGTTATCCGAAGATTTTCTTTGAATGCTCTTCACAATTTAAAGAAAAATCGTCGCTTGCTGAACGATTTCATCAAGTTCAAATAAAGGCCTGAACACAAGAGTGCTTTGGTCCAAACGAATCCTGGTTGAATTTTGTATTTTTTGGTATTGCAGTCTGATTCCAGAGGCCTAAGAGCAGCTGAGAGCGCAATCAAGGCTTTCAAATGGTCGTTTGAAGCGCTCCAATTGTTGGCGGTACACGAGCGGCCAACTACGCGCGGCACGCTGATATTCTCCTCCGCAGCAGTAATTGCTTGGTGGCGGGTCGTCTCTTCGAAATCCAGCGCCTGCGTCAGCATGCTTCGCGCGTCTCCTAATGGATCAACCGTTGCATTAAGCCCAATTGATTACAGTAGTAAGGAAATTCTACGGATTTACTAACAAACGCTAGAGCACGGGTGCGCCATCTGACATTCCAATAAAAAGAATCGACTGCATCGGCAAGCAAATCCTTCCGATTTCGTAGGAAACGCATGCTCATATTTGGGCCATGAATGAACGTCGGAGCACTAAAAGAGAATCGGCGTAGGCTCTTTGTATTCTAAGAAACTACAATGTAGCAATACTGTACTCGGAAATACGACAACAGCTTCATTGTCCGAAACTCGGGCGAGCGGTTATTGTTATTTGTGTATTACGGGTCTTTCATTTTGGATACTGGAAAAGGCACAACACAGTGACATTACAAGGGCTCAGAGAATATGAGTACTTCAGCTCGCTTGTGACTCTATATCAGATATTTATACGATGTTGGAGTGTATTTTTAACCATTTAACTGTTTCAAAAAGAACGTTTGCTCAACGGACGTTTAATCATTTGAAAGTACTCAGACGCGTTGAAAAAATTTGGTGTCATGAAAACTACACTTTTGAATGTTCGCTGGAACTCGGTAATGTATACAATGCATGTCAGCGTTCCGAGCTGCGTATTGTTAAAATAAAGTTGAATCTTAGGTTTTTCTACTTGTCTAGTCTAATTGTATAAATACATACGTTTTTTCTTCTTTCAGCAATCAAATCCCTTCAAAACACTCTATAAAGTGTGTGCTTGCCGTGATTCAGCTTAATTCAGCATTGAATGACATATATTGGAATTTAGATTTTCTCTCGTGTAGTTCAGTCGAACTAGTGATTATTTTGTTCAACTGTCGGTAAAGTGTGCTAGACCACTATCATTTGTGTAGAACTGAGTTTAGTTCTATAGGGAACTCATTTTTATTAGAAATTGATCGGGACCGGGACAGAAATTGAGCGGCACCAGGACAGGAATTGATTGGCACCGGGAAAACGGCTATGGTCTGGATGCCAGTAGGAACACTCCCCGGTTTGAAATTATACATGTCAGCCTTACGGGGACTCCCAAACATACGCTCTCTGACCATGAGTTGTTCTGCATGTGTCCGAAGAAAAAAGTCTCAAAAAGGCACTGCTAAGAAGTGTGCGGGCTCTGGACAAAGATGCTCGCGTTAGTCTTGATGGCAGTGACAGCATTGGATCCTGCGTGTGTACTCCCGAGAAACTGCAAGTGGTGGACCCTACGCGCATCCTCTCGTGGTGGTTGCGTTCTTCTGTGTAAGCTGTGAACCTTCGATCGCCTATACAAGAGTGTCGTTTTAATGGATTATGCTGATCCGCCAATGCTGAAGCTCGATGGGTCTGGCCTGACATGAAACAGGTTTGTGCGATTGTTTGCCGATAGCTTTACTCCAGGTTGTATTTCAGTGGTACTGTATTCGAGATCAGCTGCTCAATCAAACCTTTGACAACTTAAGGAGTTAGTTTCACCTGAATTCCATATGATATCCTGACCAAATTTAAGTGGTTCCAAATCTTGTTTACTCCTTATCTCATTAGTGCGACAGAAATGATAATTATATACATGTTAATTTTGTTCCGGATGTTTTTCTTCGCATGATGTTATTTCTATTCGAGATGTTGATTGTGTTCGACGTACAAATTTCAAACGAGGTGTAAATTTTCTTCGAGTTACTAATTTTATTCGAGTTGTTAATGTCGTTCGAGGTCTTAGCTCTATTCGCGTCGTCAATTTCATTTTCTGGCAAAACCCTCAATTTTGGTATGGAACACGCACGGGAGACCCAACCACGTTTCCGCTTGATCAGAATGCATCCTCGAGTTGAATACGACGTTTCCACCCTCAACCACTTTACACACATTTGGTTTGTGTTCTGAAACACGCAGACACGTCAGCTCGTCCCCCCGAATAAGATGTCGGACGTATAAGCTTTTTTTAGAAGCTAGGAGTGAAGCCCTAAACTTCATCAGAATTTTTTACTTCACTAAAAATTTTCTGCATGCATATTTGTGTTTTATCATCCTAACAACCTCAGGATTCTCTTCGTATAGGAATATGTCTCGTGGTGAATCAAGTGTTACTTTTTCCAGTTAAAATGAAATAGCTTGAATGCGTAGTTAAGTTTTTTTACTTCGCAAATGATAACTATCAAATTGAACAACTTATTCTTCTAAGTTCTAATTTCGTAGAACTAGTGATAACGTTGTATTAATCATGCATGGCTGATGAAAAATTGTAATGTATTACCCACTCCCTAAAATTTGAAGTTTAATGTTGCAGATGAAACGGCAGCGACAGTACTGACGCCAGAATCCTACAATGAGTCATTCCTATAGAGTAGGGAAACAACGTGTCTTCAGCCTTCATCGTGACGCAATAGCAAGGCGCTACACTACGTCATGGCTGAGGAGGTTCGGGGTTAGGTCATGTACCTCGCCTGAGATTTAGAATTTTATTTCCGTAGCAAATAAGCTTCTCTGGTAAGGCTTGCAGAGAACCTAGGCCAGACGGGTTGCAGGAGCAACCTTCTTGCTGAAGAGGCTGACATTTCACGTTCTCCTTCTTTTTTAAAGCTGTTTTAATTACAACTAAAATACTATAACAAAATGGGCTGACTATTGTTGATGCTTTGATGAAGGATAGCTCGTTTGAGGAGAGGTAAAGCAGCAGCACGCTCTTTTGCTAAAGCTCCGCGCAACTTTAGGAATCTGTGAAACTTTAATTTTGTTGTAATCGATTCTTTCCACTGAACATCGTCAGGATCTCTAGGCACTGAACAAAGTCAATGTTTCCGTTTAATCAGTAATCCATTGGAAAGTATGCATGTATTGGAAAGTATGTATTTTGTCATTTTAGCTACTACACTATAGGCAACAACGATAATGACAGGCAGTATTTTACGACGCGCTATCATGATTGTTACTGATAATGTTCCAAATTTGAAAACGTAGTTTTAAAAAATCTGTGACCTCACATTTCCGAAATAACACATTTTCTGAATGCAAAGCTTTTACACCAAGTGTGTCAAAACTAAATTGTTAGAGTTCGAAAGCCAATTCGCTCATCATTATTTTAACCACTGAAATTCTTTACCGGAGACAACTTTTGGCAGTTTGAAAATATTTGAGCGTCGCATTCTAGCATCGAGTCTCGATGTGCAAAAAGTAGGTCAAAACTAACATGCATTCGCGACGCAGACATCCGACCTCATTCTGCTGTAAAACACAAAGTATAGCCAGCATATTAATTGTGCCAGCGGCTTGAGCCTGCGCTTCCTTCGCCTGATATGCCAGCATGTGTAACTTGACCTCATCTGATAATGTGAAGAGATACGCTGTTGAAATTGCCCTCACACACGAACAGAAATAATTTCATTAAATTGACGTAGCTGGCGTGAGACCTTATCGCAGATCATTGCCTTCGTTTTGTAACTTTAGCACTGGAGAAAACCTAGACGCAAAGGAAATTTCCCTCTGGGAGATATTAAATTACTTTTGAACTTTCTTATATCAAGTAATATGACTAATTCTCAATTCTGATGCCACAACGCAATCAAATCCAAGTCTCCGTAGTATTTAGTGAGCTAAAATCCCAATCCCTCATATGGGTTAATTTAAGAATGAAATGTTGCTTTCTCGAAGCGATGTTGCGTCATTCATAAAGTTCGGCTTATGATGTTTTCCTTTTTAGAAGTTGTTGCATGCGCTGTAGGTATAGAATGAGCTCATTTTTGAATCAATACTTTTGTACAAAATTGAACTTAATCACATGAAAATGCGCTTTCAATTAGTAGCTAATTCATCGAACTCATAATTAACAGTGAATATGGCGAATGAATACGGATTTCCACTGTAATTTTGCTGTTTTCAATCTATTTATCAACATTTTTTATAATCTAAAACGCGATGAACGGCTTTTAAAAATTAAAGTATAATTTTAGCTCGAATTAGGAATACCTTTTGGTCATACCAAACAATTTTATTTCATCACGCATGTAGCACAAAACACACCAATTCACGACACAAGCATCAAACCTGATCTTTCATAATAGAAGGTGGCTTCACATGAGGTCTTGACGATTCATGTGATCGCATATCATTTCCCATAGAGGTAATAGCTTTAGTGGGATTATTTATATTCGTGAACAATCGTGTAGAGATTTAAATGTGAATGTTCACCTCAATCAGATATGGTTTTAATATGATCTAATATTCAAATTGAGTGAGGGACATTATGAGTACAAGATGTGCAATTCATCGTGTGTAATGTAATTTGTCTACTAGTTAGTTCTTATTATTATATTAATAAATGTTCTGTGACACAGACACTTAAAGTATCAGGAACACTTTCTACCTGTAGACTAACCTTATTTACAACAGAGAATGAATTTTACAAAAATTTAAGGTACTGTCGCGGAATCACCAGCAATAAATGCTTTCCTGACAACTCGTCTTCCTAACGTAATATTGTTATTGGCCCATATTCTCAGGTTAGATTTTTTCAAAACAAAGTGGTTTGCACGGCATGAAGCAATACTGCGAGATAAACAGATGATGTATACTAAGGGGTAAAAGCACGAACTCCAGAGTTCCAACTAGAAACCACCACACACACGGTAGACATGTCGGCAGGTGAGATTTTACAGCCGGCTGCACGGCTGCCATGGAGTAAAATGTTAGAGTATCCGGTCCAAGCATAATAGCCTAACTAATTAAACACTCACTAAATTGATTTTAGTGTACAGAAGACATCAGCCCTTAATTCTGAGAAAAATACATTGTCGACTTCCAATGTATTTTCAACTTCAATTTCTGCTAATAGGAACAAATTGTTGCTGCTCATTGTATGCTCAGCATTCCGTTGTTACCACTGATCAATATTGGTGCAGCTATTTATGATGGCCAGGGGCGAATGCGGTTTCTTATTCAAGTTCAATAGACATCGTGCTAGCCAAAATTTGTTTGATTTTGGTGATGTTTGAAATGTTTCTAACCGCAAATGAGGAGGATTTTCCGATTCACAGTCTCAAAGACATTCAGTCTTCCTCTGACTTCATGCAGTCACGAAAGTACCACGTAAGTATATTCAGGACCTCGTAATCATTCTGTCGAGATGAGGGCTCTCCGTTAGCAAAGAATAACTGCAGAAATTCTTCTTAATCATTCGAAAAAATCCCGAAGTGAAAACAATTAACTTGAAACTCCAATAAAAGCTCAAAACGCTCACCAAAATTAATCAAATAGGAGATGAAGAGTGTCTGAAATTATATCTATACCAATGATGGCGATTCGCAATAATTTTTACCTTCTCATATTATTTGCATATTCGTCACTCGAGCCTGCGAAAAAATCGTTTTTTGGTATGGCTCATAACGTAATAACCGCGTAAGCCAAAAATTAGTTCGGTATGAATCATGCGATTCAAGTAAATTGTATACTTGTTGTCTTACATATTGCTTAATAGCAAAAATGGTTAAAGCATCAAAAAGTTAAAAAGGTTACTAAGGTAATTAGAGTCCTCGCTTGATACTTAACTAGGTCCTTTTTCATAAAGAGAAACAACAGATACACGTTTTAACCGAATCGTGCAGGAACTCAAACGGCGGTTTTTAAACATATTAGGTACGCAGTGTTGCCAACAGAACTCTGAAGAATAATTCCAATCACCATTATAGGTAATCCACCTAATGTCGACATAACATCGTCGACAAGAGAAATTTTTCTCGATTTACAAATTAATGATTCAGCGTCGATCCTAGATGTGCTGTTAGACTGAGCAACTCGAAGCTCACAAAGGGAATATACGTATAGGAGTTACTTCAAATGCATCAGGAGTCGACGCAGAGCATAAAATACGGTGTTAGACTGGGAACAAAATTCTCTTCTAAAGAAAAGTCGAGACTCGAGCGCAGGGGCAGCGCGTCTGCATTCACTCGCTGCCGCATCAAAGGTCGTAATAGAGGCGTCGTTCTTACTCTGTTTGCTTACTCCCCTCAGAGAGAAAAGTTTAGCGCCAAAGGGAAAATATTCTTTTACAAGGCTTTAGAAAAATGTTTCCACAAAAGACGCATTTTCTCAGCCGTCTTTTCTTTGTGGAACTTCTCTTGAAGTTTCAACAGAAATCTTCACCAGTTTGATGTTTCTCCCTCACAGTGAGTTTTTGCCAGTGCAAAATAACGGTAACAACGGCGATGTTTGCTCACTGCATTACTCTCAGTTTTTCAGCCTGGAAGCTCTGCAAAAATAGAGGAACGAGGAATAACTGCTTTTTTTACCTTCAGAAGAAAAGGAACTTGGCCGTCTGCCCTGTAGCTTCGCCCGATACAAGCGATGAAGAAAGAAAAACTCTCACAAGTGCAGTACTGCGCCCATGAATTTCGAGTTCTTTTACTGAACTAATTACCCTATCTGTGCACCTTCATTATAGCAATTTTGTTATGTAATGCTGTTCAGTTTCGCACAACTTTCGTTTGTACAGAGATTCGCAAATAAAATACATGTAGCAGAGTAGAATACTTGAAAGCGATGATTTCCTGCAAACCCTGCTGAAAGTTACGATTCGAACAATGTATACACGTAAATATTATGTACATATAAATATAAATATACATATATGGAAGGTGAGGCCTTTTGGTTATACCCTAATTGCAGCGTGAGTGGGCACCTCAATATATGGGGCTGTTTTTTAGCACGTTATTTTATTTGAATCATTAACGTACAAGCAGCCGAAACTTCGTATTCGTTCATTTTTCTACCAAATTCCCTTAATGGAAACGACACAAAAGCGCTACTCTTGAAAATTTTGGTTCCTGCATTTGGTAACTTCTATCCGTGGGTGAAAGTTGCCAGTACTCTTGAAATTTTTGTTATATCGCCTCATTAAGCTTAAGACTAATGTAAAACATAACGACTTTCGAGGCCCTGTTTGCTCATAAAGTGGCACGTGCATTCGCCGAATTAAATTAGCCCGAGCGTTAAGGCCAATTTAATGAACTCTCTGAGCCTATGGGACCTGCAAAGCAGTGCACGATAACAAACAAAATTAATCCATTAAAACTTAGAACAGTACAATGCTTAAAGAAATACCTCAATTCCATTTGAAAAGTAAGATTTACGCTAAAAAACCACGTAACTCAATACGCATTGACTCCATAACAATTTAAACTGCATACAAAATGAACCTCAGTGTATCCATACTCGTTAGCAATAATATAGCTGTTCGAAGATTTCAAATGTTCGCATGATACTTTGCACAGCGTTCGCTAACGAGACGCTCTTCAAATAAGCGAAATAAAAATGCCATCACTTACAGTGCAAGGTGAATAGCAGCAACGGGATGAAAGAAGGTCCGTGGAGCCTCATTTTTAAGCTTCGAATTGGCGTGGCACTTTTTCCTCCTTTCACCCAATGTTGATCGAGCAGCAGAACCTGAACAGAAGCGAATCATTTATTTAAAACGAAACGAGTATTCGTTACTTATTTGAACACCATGCATGCGCATTCGCGCATTTGAATAAAACGAAAATGGTTGTTTCACGATATAAGTGTTTTAGATCTTCTTACAAGGTCATGGTTCTGAAATAGATAAACAGGTGTATGAGCAGGAAAACAGGAGCCTATTTGGTATTTGAAAGCTCAAACGATTGTCTACCGTCGGTCTTTATGGCAATATATGCCATCCTTTAGCTGGCCGAACAATGATTATTTCTCTGTCTTGAGCGTTTGCACCAAGAGTTAAGGCTTGAAAGTTGATTGAAAGGTAGTGGAAATTAAAAATTGTCTGATTTATACCAAGAACATGATGTTTGAGTGCATTGAGTGCTCAGTCTCAGTCTATGCAATAATGTATTATAATGTTCATACCTGCCCTCAAATTTCAGCTCATTTGGCGAATAATCAATAATTTTACTTTTTAATTTAAAATATGTCTTAAAGTGTAATTATTGAAAAAATGTAGAACATGAGTGCAAATTACGACCATAAATTAGTTTTGCCAGAAGTACAGGGTAGCCGCTAGAAAAGTAGCCGATTGAAAAAGGCTGTAGTCTGTAAAATATTAGTGGTAGAAGGCTGAAATATGCTTCATTTAAAAGATCAGGATTTAAAATTTAATTTTGTTTCAATAATTTTGTCTATTTGGATCACCTGAGGACAAAAACAAAAATTACCAGGGTTAGGATTTTAATTACCGATGATAAAACGAAATCAGTGAGGAAGTTTTCTGATGAGATTCATGTAAAATAAACCCCGCTCATTTCATTCTGAAAAAATAACGTTACTGAAAACTATAGAAAATTTAATGCCATCAAGAAATCTCACAGCAGGACATAAGATCAGAAGTTTTTGTTTTGCTGCAAAATAAAAAATATAAGCAGTTCTGATCAAATATTGTTATATAACATAATTTTCAATGATGAATGTCACATTTATTTGAAAGGTTTGCCCAATAACAAAATTTCTGGGAATAAAATCAAATTTTAAATCTTGCTCTTTCACACGAAGCCTATTTCAGCCTTCTAGCATAAATATTGTACAAACTACATTATTTTTAAATCGACTGCTTTTCTGGCTGATACCATGTATGAAAATTAATTCAAATAATGATACTAGATCAGAACGACTGACGCTCCTTGCAATTTCATACGTGAATTCACTAAAGTTCTGTGCGTGAAAACTTTTCCTTATGAATAGCACAAAGAGTTTTTGTTGTGTATTTGCAAGAATTAAATATTAATTTTACGCGAAAAATACATAGCTTTGTACAGCCACTTGCATTTATTCAAAAGTACGCTCGCATAAAAAAAGCTGAGAGTTTCAAGCACCAATTTTCCCAGCCCTAAGAGAACGATATAAAATTTTGTTCTAAGTTACTAAGATTGCCCAGTCAGCCTCACTCCAAAAAACGAATTGTCACGCTAAACCTAGAAGCAAAATCCATCACGAGTAACTTTAACATCAACACACTCCCTGAGACGTGCTAGAACTAATGTTTAGAGCGTCGTAGTTGCGTTTCGTATTCATTGAAGTCTGCAACATGAAGTGCATTTTACAAAATATGATGGGGAGGATTAATATAAACTGAAAAGAGAGATAGAAAGACAGAGAGAGAGAGAGAGTGGGAGTGAAAGAAAGAGTATAAAGAAAATATGTCGGAAGGCTCATTTTAAATCATTTGAGACATATTTTTCACCACAAGCGATGCGTCAAAAGAATCATACTTAGTTGTTAAGATGTAACAGTTTATGGCCATGAATAAATTTAGTGACTTTTAGGATGACCAACAGTAACACCATGTTATTATTCTAGAGCACTTATCCCAAACGTACTCTAGACTGAACGAACGAGCTATTAACCAGATTGAACGAAAAATAATGTTCAAAATAATTTCGAATACATGTGAATACTGCATTTCCAAGGAGAAACTTGTTATAGTTTAATTTTGGAGTTTTGAAAGACGTCATTTTTAACACATAGCGTGAATAATGATATCGATGTCTTACATTAGTTTTCAAAGTTTCATTTGGAGTTAATAATTAGTCGATTAACATTAACCAGAGCAGTCGCCAAATCTCAATTGAAATGTCTCCAACAAATTGGAGTGGTGCTGTGTGTACTATACATATGCAATAGTAATCAAAATATAACTCTTGACCTAAGCCCAAGACGCTCCTCAATGTCCCCGCTAGGAAGAAAAAGAAATTGGAGGGCAAGTTTAAGTTTGAGTTTTACATGCTGATTACGCTATTATTGCTGCCTGCATGTCATGGATGAGCGCAGTAAGTAGCGCAGTTCAGATGAGGGCAAACTGTGCAATGGAAGCCCGGGCTGTCGGGTCCGTGGTAATAAAAGCGCTGCTTCTAGCGAAGTATTTGCGCGGATGCAGCTGAAATTGTGAAGTTAACATTTCGAGCAACCGCTGCGCAGAGGCCGAGCTACCAGCGACGTGAATGGGATGCTGTTGACGGCGACGTGCCCTAACCATGCAGCCACTTTCAGTTGAGTAGTGAAGGGGTAAAATTGATTTCATCTCTAGAACGCGATAGAGATGAATCCTGAAATTACTTGTTCTCGCCAAATATAAAGAAAGAAGGTGAAACATGTAGCAAACGTTTGTGCAGATGACATTCACCACCCTGAGCAATCTCAGTTAAGACAGGCAATTGCTCATCGTTGCACTGACAGCCAAGCAATTTACATATCTCGGCAAGACAGTAATAGCACATTCTTCCCTTAAAGATTGCTTGTAAAATTCGCCTTTACAATACGTAACAACAACTGACACCCAAAAGGTTATGGTAAAAATGGGTGAAAAAGTAATAAGTTTTAAAGTTTTAAGTGAGAGGAAGAGTGAATGAGATTTTGGAGCTTATGATCGTAATAGAATTACATTGTCATGATTTTTTCGCAAGATGTCTATTTATGAAACATTTCTGCGGTTATCAAGTGTTGCTACAGGCTTTTGAAATAACTCAAGTAGCCGAAAGAAATGTGCCGTATTCACTTACAAACCTATTCGTCACAAGCCTTCTACAAGTTCGAGTATTATAGAGTTTTCACCACAGAATGGAGCATTTCAGGAACTTCAACACGTACACGTTCCACAATTGTTTGATTCTACGCGTCATGCTTTATACAGCCTTTGGATTCCTAAGTTTATCATTCAGGATTTCTAATTAGTTTGCTGAATTAACTTGTTATGGATGATTTCATGCTAAGAATTATTAACAGGTTATGGATTTATTTTTGCAGGATATTGAATATCATGTGGCTCCAGGATTATAATTTTATCATTATAAAAAGAGGACAGGTATTATCTGTTTACAGTTTTAATTGTATTTTAGATAACTGTAAAAATGCTGATTTGTTCTCGCTTCACTACCATGAAATTAATTAAATTCCTGGTTTCATTCCACGTTGACTCACCTCCCACCTTTGATAAAAAAGTTCCATTAAATCGCGGCATAAAAATCGAAATGTGCCTAGCAAAACGGACAAAACGTGTTAAAAAAAACAAAAACAATAAAGAGGGCATTCATTGTGACCAACCTAGAAGAGAAATAGTTAATTATGATTTGATGCTTCGTGAAGCGCATCTATATGTTGCTGAACATATTTCACACAATACCTATTCTTCCATAGTCAGGATCAATGAAGGATCAATGTTTTTTTTTTTATTTCAGACGTTTAATGAATTGATTACTACCCACTCGGTAGCTGAAGAAAATTAAAAAAAAACATAACTGAGTTACCTCCCATGCATTTCAAACTTCATAGTAGAATAAAATAATGTAATTTTTTGTTTTTTATGTTGATTTTATACTTCATCTAACTTTAGCTTCGCACGCCAACTTTGTTTGTCGGAAGTAAAAACCAAAACAAATTTACTCATTTTGAACCACCATAAAGATCTCAATACGAAACCTTACAAATTTCACAGTTGCATGGTCAGTAAGAATTGAATAGCCTGAACAACAACAGCCAATAAACGGCTTTCATTAAAAGTTAAATTTGCAAAGGAAAAAGGACAAACGTATTAGGAGTAATATCA
This sequence comes from Morinoia aosen, assembly GCA_030386875.1. Lineage (NCBI taxonomy): Eukaryota > Metazoa > Arthropoda > Malacostraca > Amphipoda > Talitridae > Morinoia > Morinoia aosen. The sequence continues at coordinate 85,289,060 of CM059567.1, read as the reverse complement.
TTCAGCCTGGCGTCGTTCTCGCACCCTCTTCGTGATTACATTCCATGATTATTTTTACTGCGATTTTCATGTAGTAGAGCGTAAATATTGCAGCTGGCAGCTGCTGCTAATGCCGCCATGCTGCGCCGCTACCAGCTAATTTAATTCATTTTTACACGCAAGCCGCGGCATAGCAGGGCTTCTATGCGTAGAATGCGAAAGCGCTCTGTCTGGTGTTGCATATAGAAATCCTGTTCAAAAATGTGCCACAAAATGAAAACGAACTTTTTACAAGAGAAATCCCTCGCTGGATGGTAATTTTACGAGTGAGGGTTTTTGTCGAGGGCTTCACTTTTGCGGACGTCAGCAGCAGCAGCAGATCTAAAAATTCACAGTCTTATGTTTAAATGGTCCTGAATGTAGAACAGACGGAAAGACTTTTCAGTTTTCCTTTTTCCTTTAAAATGTTTCTCAATCATAAATGGTGTGATTCTCCACGGTAAGATCACTAACTGATGCAAAATTGTATGGCGATGCTGAATTTGAGAGAGAATATTTGACTGTCTGATTCGGCAAAATTCTGTTGCCTGTTGTTATTACTATGCTAGATTTTATCGGAACATTTGCTGTCTCGAGACCCAGACCAATGAACAAACCAGTAGAATCTCACAGAATTCTGCTCCAGCTATAATATATTTCGTAGAAATAGAAATTAACTCAAAATTCAGCATTCTGTCGGTACATGATTGAGGTAATGGTACACAACACGAGTATTCTACGATTTAACGATTCGTCATGCAGATACGTTTTTCCGCGAAGTATGTATATAATTTCCACGTAACGACGTCTATCATTAGTGCAAAGTCTTTTCTGCGTTTTTCCGCGAAATTTAATCAGGCATCTGATTTGCGCTTGGCGCCAGTTTTTGTTATGAATACGCAAATAATTAAGAATGGGACTTACCATGAATTTGCACGCTGACCACTTCAAAACTCGGCTGTGGGCAGTAATGAGATGTCCATGATGAAACGCAACAATTTGACACACTCATTTTGAAATTTTGACTGACGAAGCACGTTCAGAATTCTCTTAATTAACTGTTCATTGAGCTGTTTGTTTAGTGCAGCACAGACTGCAATAAGTGATGCCTATATTTCCAACAGAGATAATGGAATTTGTGTTAAAAAGTACTGTTACTCGGGATTTGTTACGCTACCATTTCACGCTGCTATTAGCAATTTCTAAAGTGATGCTCTGAAACTGTTCATTAGGAAACAAACGTTGTTTAAAACTTAGACCACCTCTTAATATTGATTCATTGAACGAGTTTAATTTTAAAAATTGGATTATCTAATCAGTAATCATAAGCGAAAACTTTTCCTCAAATGCTTGTTTTCACTGGCCGAAATACTTTTCATGCTTCAACAGGTGATATATTATGTGAAAATTAATTTTTTTGGACCCAAGTAAGATTAAGAAAGTACAGTCATTTAACGATCCCCTGAATCCTCAATTTTAATAACTATTCTTTTGATCGATACATACACGATTAGACAACTTGTACAAATCAGACAATCATTGTTGAAAGTCACGATGAAACTTCCAGAATGTTTTTTTTCGTGCAAATTAAACCTCTCGTAATTATATGTTTCAGCAGATTGTACAGCCGTGTTCATCTAAAAATATTTTTTCATTTAAAAATGCCAGCTTAAGAACATAAATTCATAACGGAGCAGTTTCTGCTGCTTTTCAAACTGCCATAAAGACCATGCAAGACTCTCAGCTACGAGAAAAATACTAGAGTTTGTTGCGCGCATTGCACGAGTTTCGTGTGACGTTAAAGTCGTATGAATTACACAAATTTTGCAAAATATGAGTGCCTATGTCTCGGCAGCATCCATTGAAGTAATGATTCTCGTTTGCGCTAATACTTTGAATGAAGAAAATAGCGCTTCATAGTATTCAAAAATGAAATTCATTCGAAATTTTTTTCGCGCTGAAGCATTGCTACTCAATCATTGGTCAAAATCCACTACGAGAAAAGAACAGCATATATTTCACCTGAAAGCTTTGGGAATTTAGTCTGTATCCGTAAGAATCAGTATTTTTAAGGATGTTGGGTTTAACCTTGAATGATGTGAACGACGTCTATCTCGGAATTGCAAAATTATTTCAGCAATATACTGTTGGCTCTATATACCATCAAAAAAAGTTGCGCATGAATTCGAAGGACTTGCCTTGTATAAGACCTAGAAACCTTCGTTAGGCCAGAATAAACTTAAGTTAAGAATGACTTCATATACTATTAAGAGGAAAAGAGTTCAGACTGAACTTGAGTGTGGCAAATTACGGCTTAATCAGATTGAATGATCGTAAAGTGCACCTTCATTGCACTAATGGAAGCATTCATAGTCATTAGCTAGCCTTGAATCTCACGACTTGTTCGTTACAGCCTTTGATTTGAATGGACGATATAATTTGATATTAAGGTACAAGATAAACCACTGTGGTAGAAAATAATGTCAGGTTTTACCCTGAGGAAATTTTCATAGAACTTTTATACTTAACTTGAGTTTTGTGCGCCAAAATTTGAGGTTCATAATGCAAAGTGAGGGCAAATTTGAATTATGAGCATTTAGCTATAAAGCTTCTATGTCTTAGAAAGTGCGTTAAACGATTATTCCAGATGCAATCATGCGTATCAACAATAAATTAGCCCATTTTTAATCTGAAGTTAAACGCCATTAAAATAGGAGTATGGATTCCAGACGCGCAGATAAAGTAAAGTATGTTTACCGTACATCGAAGTTTTAATTTAACTCATGCATTATACTAATGTAACTTGCACAGTATAATATGAGTAGTACATAACACAATGAGTTGAATTTGATGTCCAATCATTGAAAAGTGATCTTTTTATGTGGGTTGCGTGTTGAAGCGCAGAAATAACTGCTAAATAAAATTAATGCTGTTCATGAATGCCATGTCCAGACAATGAGCACACAAGAGTGAAGTACCACGTACTACATGCAACCAGTCAACAGAATGTGCTCGTTGCAGTTGACTTTAGAGAAATTTTTACGGCTTCTTTAAAAAAACACGTGTCTTATTTTCTGATACTCAGGACGATTTTTCACGGTTGGTACTTACATACTGTTATACCTGCGACCCTCGGTCACCAAAATTTAAACAGTCGGGGGCAAGTAATTGAAGTACCTGATAATTTAAAAATATTTCAATTAAATTTAATATTGTAGGATGAGAGAGAGAGAGAGAGAGAGAGAATGCAAAGAAAGTGTGCGTGTGTTTTGTTCGAAAGTTGAGGGTATATGGAGAAATACACAAAGCCATGACAATGATGGAGGAAAGGTTAAGAATGGATGTCCTGGGAAAAAAAAGTTCACGGGTCAGAGACAACCTTGTTTTGTTATATACTCAATTAAATCGATGATGCGACTGCACATAAAAATTGTGCAAGGAGAAAATTTTTTTAGAACTTTAAACAGAAAATAAGAACTCTCTTCATCATTTTTCATTCATGAATGCCAGAAACACTGTAGACTAAATTCTGTTATTGTATGGATTCAACTCTGAGACAACTCTGAGTCGCAGTTGAAATTAGTTCAAGTTGAAACGGACATCGTCTGTATCTAAAGCACCTCACGAGTCAAAAGCTCGTGTGCGCACAGAAACTGGTAACTTAATTAGACAGCACTGTATTTTAATTCTTCGTTGCACAAAAGCATGACTCTAAGACGCTTCCCAGTAAAACTTGAGCTCAAGCATTCTTTTTGATGCATGTAAAAATAATTTAATTAAAGCAAATACTTTAATTTCGTTCTTGCTAAATTTCACACCTTCTATACATTTGAGCAAATATTGATGTCATGTCGGATAAATGCACGCTGTCAGGAATACCGAACTCGATGCCATCCAAAAATAGCTCAAACGGGAAAAACATATCCAACTCCATGATGATTCTCATGGAGTTGGATATGTTTTTCCCGTTTGAGCTATTTTTGGATGGCATCGAGTTCGGTATTCCTGACAGTGTGCATTTATCCGACATTTATCTACTTTTCCCCTCACTGGCTAGTTGTAGCCCAATTTACAGTTCATAAAAACTTGCTAGATGTTATGAATACTCACGGGCGATTTGTCTATCTTACTGAGAAGTAAATTAGCCTCTATATCAATAATTTCATTTAAATTGTCCATCGCATATAATTTTTGGTTCTTTAGGAAAAGCCGAACAAATTAGCGACCATTTTTCTAAACTATACCAGAAGTCAAAGGTATACATTCATCATATTTTACGGCACGTTCATTGATGGCAGGAGTGATATTAAAATGGTTTTAAGCTAATAAAATTTGCTAAGAAAACGGAAAGAATTAATGTAATAAACAGAAACCCTTAACGGTGTACAAAGGTAGTATACTATAACTGGACAGCGTAAAGTGCTGCAGAAGTCATCTTTCGTTACAAGTCTCATCAATGTAAGCAAAGTAAATTCACAGAGCCACATACGGCAAAAAAGAGGTGAGGCTTATGAAAGCAGGATCTCATTACCTACACCTATAATGATTACCCGAGAGCACTCTGAATTTACAAATGTCGCAATCTAGAAATGAGCTCACCAGCTCGCTAAGCAATCAAATATTAGCTTTAATTGACCCCTATAAGCCAGACATAAAAGAAGTTATTAATAAAGGATCGTTCGATCTCAGCGAATGATTTAATTCAGTAGAGATGTATCATGACGATCTAGTATATTATGAAGCCACGTATATGGTTATCACTGGAAGAGAGCGATCAGAAATGAGTACAGTTCACATGAGCTGCAATGCTGCAGAGTCGTATGCCTAATACAAAAAGTTGTGTTTTTGACTGCATGTCGAAGTCAGGTTTACAATCAAAAATATTTTGCTGTAAATTTATTTCACGATCTCTGGCGCATAAACTTCTTAAGTCTAAAGTTTCAATAGTGACAGATGTAGTTTCGGCCGAAGAATGTAGCAGAAAAGGTGCTTACATTGTCTTCTTTTTGTTTTTCATCATAATCTTTTTTTACTTTCGATGACTTTTTCTAAATTTTACAACGTAGAAGCCAGCACCTCAAAATGAGGAATACCTAACAGAAAATCAAAGACAGTAGTTTAGAAGCCGACGAGGAAGTTCAAGTATCAATAACACACATTTTACGCCAATTTTACCGACCAAAAAATCATCACTCGCGCTAAAATGTTTGATATTGGATTCTGGAAATTTTTGAAATATCGGAAAACATGTCTCAACTAGAATATGATTTGTAAATTGCCATCAAGCTGATACAAGCCACAAATGAAAATATATTTTCACGTTACAAAACAAATCTAATATTGCTGCTCCGTGCGCATTGGCCTTTCATGGATCCAATAAAGTCTGCATGACGTCAGCATCAGGCTGCAATACTTCCTCCAGCTTTCTCCTTAGCTTCCTGTAACCCTCCCACCCTCGTCCCATCTATCCTCACTGTCACGCACCAGTCTGCAGAGAGTGGTAAACAATGCCAATATAAGGACTAGGTTTCTTATTGTAAGGACCAGGTTTCTCTTCATTGCACTGACCATTGTCAGAGACATCCTAGTATCAAAATGTGTTTCTCTATGTAAAACACCTTGACTGAGCTTTCAATCCCAGATCTTTAGAGAAAAGTTTCCGGGCACAGATCTTTTAGATACTGGTATCTTTTCCTTTATGCCCTACACTATAGGTGGCAGGACCTGCGTAGGCTAACTTTTTCTCCGAATTCGCTTTGTTGGATTCTCTTTGTCGAACAGTTTCCTGCTGGGCGTCGACATGAATCCCTCGCAGCAATCTGCAAACTTTGTGCAGCGGAAAAGACCGCGTGGAAGATGGAATTCCGAAGAGAGGACCACATTCACATTTGTTTCTTAAAGGAAAAATCTTTTGCTCGAATAAGAGAAGTCAGCGTTACCGACCTGTAGTCAGTAAATGGTTTACATGCTTATTGATTCTGCAGTCGATATATTCTTCTGGCATTTTAATTTTTGCTCGGTATGAACTCAAAATAAAGTCTAGGTATAAAGACATAATTTATAAGCTCGTTTTCGTGAATAAACAGAGATAGAAAGAAACAAAATATCCGCAAATTAAATTATGACGAAAAATTATACGTATGTAAAATATTTGAGAAACGTCTTAACGTGTCTCAAAGACCATCAGTACGTAGAAGTTTTATTTTATGAGCCGTGGTTGTAAAGCGGAGAAAGGTTAATATTTGGTAAAAAGTAAAAAGTCGCTTTGGATATCTCGGTCCAGAGGTCTTTTTATCCATTGATTGTCAGTCTGGGCGTCTTCGGAATATTAATTTACAATACTCATACAACTTTAGCTTCTTGCCGTTAGGAATAGGTGTTCTTTTTGCCACTAATTTCGAAAGGAAAGAGTACATTAAGAATGTAGTAAATGTACTTCCTCGCGTTGAAACTGTATACATTTCTTTTTTTACTTCGCCAAATAAAACAGCATCTAAAATAGGAATTACTTGGTCGTGTGAAAAAAATATAAGTTCGTATGCCAAATATTACCACATTAAAATTTTTGCAAAATTGCTTTCCTGTTAAAAAAAATTACAAACAGTGTTATCACATATCTGATTATCATACTCTACGGTAACCGTCTATTGTTCCGAGTGTTCTGTGAAATTAACAATGAAGTGCAAATATTGCTGAATTATTTTACACAGGTGAGATATTTGCAGAAATTGGGAGGTTGCCAAAGGCCCAAAATTTACGGTTTCTCTCACTTTGCTTCGGTTAGATGGACTTGTCACCACCAAAGATCATTCGCGAAGTCATCACTCTAAATTATCAATAATTATTTAATAAGTAGTCACTTCTATATATATATATATATTTTTTCATGCTTCCTTAACATGAAATTTTTTGAACATCAGCCGAAACAAGGATTCATATATTATTTACTGGCGTCAAGAATTGCGAAGTTTTATGTTTTGTATATGTAAACTGTCATAAGTGTTATGTAAGTGTAAACTGTCAAAAATCGAATGAAAATGCATCGTCCATGAAATTGTGTTATCTCTTATAATTATCATTACATGTATCATCAAATGTAGATTAAGCAAGATTAGGAGTACATTGCCCTCAATTATTTCTTTTCGACTAGTGACATGGGTATTACAATACTCGTGTGAGTGTATCACCATAGTGAATTAACTTTAAGATATTTTAAAACCAATGATGGTACTTTTGTACCATTTCTAATAAAAATAAAGTGTTTGTTTTTTTTTTTTCTCTCCAAAAGATTTTCAAAGCCGTCAAGGTATTAATCAGACAAAACCCAATGAGCTCATAGTGAAATCAGGCAAGAAAAATAAATATGAGTGGAAAAGTTCATTAGAAAACTGAAACAAAAAACGTCAGTACTCAACACGTAAATTCGTCAACTTGTCCACAGTCAAACGAAAAATCGCTGGCTGGGGCGAAAGTTCCTCTCAGCAAACAATGAAGTTGCGCTCATAAGATATCATTTTCACCGATGAAAGAATGTTCACTTCTGAGACAAAGTTCTACTAGCAGGATGACAGAGCTGGAAAAGTCCCTTATCGACAACCCAGCCTTGAAATGACAACTTTTGAAAACCAGCGTCGGGCACTGTCAGGACTGCGTTCCAACGCATGAAAATTCACTTCTGTTCAAAAAGATGCGTATGGGAGTAAAAATTTGTCAACCGAGTAAATTTAAAACCCTCTTTTCAAGAGAGCTCGAAAATAAGCTGAAAAATTTCATTCCCTTAACTACAGGACAGCGCACTTTTTCACTCGTCGAACTATGCACACATATGGCATATAACTGTCAGAATTTCCCCACAATTAGCAATTAGTTGCACTCTTTCAAAATTGAATAATAACTGGTCATACTGTTAAATGTTGTGAGTTTTATCGAGTACTATAACGAAATAGAAAACTTATATATATGTATCCTGTCGAACAGCTGAAACGATTTATCGCACTATGCCCACGTAAACTAAACTCTAAGTCACTTTTTCAAATCATCCTGGAAATTGATAATCAATAAAAAAATTGCGTCCCCATGTCATGTGTGTAAAAATAATTATAATTATTGAACGCAGCGAGAGTAGCATTTACCTTCTAAATGAATGGAGATCCAACAAATGAAACTATCCCATTCACACATACGGAAAAGAATTGAGCCAGCACTTCACACATGAGAAATAGATTGCATCATTCTCGTAAAAACTGCAAGGACTGTGACGAACTGTTTTTTTTAGATTTTCTGAACATAAGTCATTCAAAGCGCTTTATTTCCAGATCTATACTGATTACCGGAGTAAGCTGAAAGAATACAGAAGGTGCCATTTTTCTAGTCAAATTTGTAAGGAAACTCAATGATAAGTATTAAATTGAAAGAAGACAGCGCGTATAACCCTGTATTACGAGTGGGGCCGAAGATCATAACTGTGCAATTTTCCGGTCTAAGTATACTAGCTGTAGCGATGTCACTAGCGTCAAATACAGCGACCTGGCTACGCCTAAGCACGAAATCGTTCCACTTGGGTATTTTGCGTGTGTATCAACTAAGGATCCTTACTTTAAGATATTTTAAAAGCCAATGATGTCTTTTGTATCATATTTACTGGAAATAAGCCGCATTTCTATTTTCCTTTCTGTTCTTCTTACATTGGTGCTTCTCTATTCTGCATACCACCCCATTCCATCTCTGTAGCACGGATTGCACTCAAACGAAGATCTTCCCTCCGTCGTAATTTGTAATACTAGTTTCACTTGTGAGTATAAACCTAATATCAGCTGGATGTTCGAAAAAATTCACTCTTTATGAATCGAATGAATCAAATTGTAGCTGGTCACTTCTTAATTACACATCTACTTCTTTCCGCAGTTATCTAGTCGATGCACACACCTAATATGTTTATACGTCATACGCTTCTGGGTCTATTTATTTCGATGAACGAAATATTGCCATTGCCATTTTCTTGAAACACGTAGTTTTTCTTAAGGAAAACCACCCAGCGGTTTTTAAATTTCGGTCCGATTAGTCTGAAATTTGGCCTGTACATGTATTTTTTGTATAGGAACACATTTTACTCGTGTATATTTTTTGATTTAGGCCTCGGTTTCTTGAAAAACATTTGAAATAATGATTTTTTAGTTCATTTTCACGGATATTTAAAAAGAATAGAAGTCAATGAGTTATGCGCTTGAACAAATTCAAAGAAAGTTTTGTAATCATCCTAACATTTCTAACGAACTAAAGAATGCGAATTTTCCATTTCTGTTTCGTTTTCTTTTGGCATGCGATTTTTCGTTTCTCCCATTAAGTTAAATTTAACTCGTGATCTAAAATGTTTGAGGTAAATTTCGTTAGATTTAGAAGACTTACGTTTTCATTCTCTTTCACTTCTCTGATCAAACTGCTTTCTATTAGAACACGTGCCTACCTGTGAGCCACAATCATCAACCTATTATGGAATTTCATTCGCAAGTTTTTACCTCATGATATCTTACTGATTAATTTCTGCAGAATTTCTACTCCGTAAATTTCTACTTCTTAACGGAAGTGTAATGAAGTAACTAACAGGATTGTAACAACTTTCATGATGAATTATTTTTAGAACCTACGTAAAGTTTTCAGGGTAGTATGGAATTGCGGAAATGCGAAAAATAGATGAAGTTCAGTGAAGACCAAGTCTAGGACCGTCTTTAGCTCTGTATCTCTTACGACTTCAGTATCAACTCAAATGAAGAGATAGATATGGGATAGATGGTGGATGGGATATTATAAAGCCCGCTGATTTTAAACGCTATTCTTTTACCATAAATTCAACCGTTGTTTCATATATCAACCGACCATTCTGGTAATACTTCATTTTGACGCTTCCCAATTGATTTGATGGTATAAATGCGAAACCACAATTACAAGACGCAATAAATTCGTAGATGAGAAGAAGTATATAGGAAAGAATAATTCATTAATTTTAATCTCAAATAGTGTTCTGTTGATTCGCTTTACTAGTTCATCTTACTACATCATACTTATTAAATTCAAGGAAACTGAAATTTATCGAGCGCCATATGATCTCGAAAATGGTACCCAATAGTACGATATTATAAGGGATAGTCTCCAATAAAATGAGAAAAAACGTTTAGAGAAAATGTACACCATGCTTTCTTAGTGAATCAGTAGCAATATCATTTTTCCGTAGATTATTTTATTTTGAGAAATGAAACAGAAAATGAAAGTGTGAAATAATTCCCCTTCGAAAAAAATTATGTTGAAATTCACCAATGTATGAATTGCACTTATTTGTACAGAATCTTCCCTCCAATATTGTTGCACAGTTGCTTCGAATTTACCTATAAATTTTAATTGCTAGATTTAATCATTGGATTATTCATTTATTTTTTCACTCATTTATAAACCTTGAGAATATATTACTCTTCGCTGTTCATTTGTCCGTGATGCTCTCAATTTTTGATGCAGAAACACAGCATTCCCGCGATATGCAAAATGAACCCTTGAATTCAATTTCATGGAAATAAGCACTGCATGTTCCCTGGGTCGCTTTAATACGTTAACTGCAATGGGCTTAACTGAAGTTCAACATTCAATTCAAAATAAAGTTAATTAATTGTGGTAATCCACTTTGAAAATAGAAAACTTTAACTGGGTCAGGTCTTCATTTAGCTTGTATTAGGTATTACTAAAAAATGAGTTAGTGACTGCAGGTGGGTCAGCAGCACTATGAAAATCACCTTAGTGATCACCGGTTGGTCACTTCGCAGGAAACGTCTTAAATATTATTCACTCGTTCCATGAACAGAGCTGTGTGTTCTGAGTCCAAAGAGTGATACCCAACATCAAAAGAGCTTTTTATAACTATTCCTGTTCACAAAAACCATAGCAAGTTTTGACGAGCTTATTCAGCTTTCGACCGACTGAAATACAGGAATCGATGTATTATTATTTGGAATCATTTCAGAATACAACGAACATGAATTTTCATCAAATTTTTCACAGGTTTCATCTGTTTCCGTTATCACAAATTAAAATTCTTAATAATATCTATGTTGTCCCACTGCAAACATGTTAACACAAATATCTTTTAAATTTGCATGTCTCAGGCGTTTTGAATTCTGTTGTATAGCAATTGTGGGCCCTTTTCATTATCAGTAATGCCTCAAATTCTGACTATAAATTTGAATGTTGGAACTACATTTTTAAAATTCTAAGATCTTCTTGACTTTGAAGATTTTAATCAATTTTGGTAGTCATTAGTTCTGCGATTAAACTTGCAATTTATTATATTTGTATTTATAGTGAAAGTTTTCACTTTCACATGATTGTTTTGGTTCTAATAATATTTTAACGCTTCCATTATGTCTGGAAATTTATTGCTCTATCGAATATAACGATACAATATTCATTTAAATTACTCACCACATTTAAATCAGATATCTGGCAGTAACATTTGGTATGTTTTACACTACAGGTTTACCAAAACAATTGTAACACCGCCAGATCCCCTGCAATTCAATTAGGAGTTTGCTTCTGTGTACTGAAATTCACTGCAGTCCCTTTGTTCACGCTCTTCCTTGAATTTTAGTTAAAGCTGTTTGGTAAGTCGCTTTGGAGGAAATGAATGATATTTCAACGCATTGGTGGACAAGACGCGTTACCTGACTAATTGGAAACATGAAGGAAACACTTCTAACTTACTGTACCTATATGGAGCGCTATTTTGTACATGTATTTTTATATCTCTCTAGCATTTTTTTTCGCAACCAACGGTGGTAAATCTACATTGGAAGCATGAAAATAAGTTTTTGTCTTATATTTTTAGCACGTATTTTAAAATGTATTTGCGGGTGCATATGTATTTACCACAATTTCGACAAAAACATTTAGTAGATAAGGGAAACTGCTTTAGCAGTTGGAAGCCAAGTATAAATTTGGTCTTAAATTGTTGTATGAGTTGAGATATGACCTAACCAGACTTAAACTGTTTTTAACAGTCTGTTTTAACAGTTTTTTTTAACAGTCCGCAAAGAAAATTACCTGATGAATAATTTTTAGATGGGATGTTTAAGAACAAAGGCCCTAAAATAATCCATAAGAGTTCATTAAAGAGTGTAATTTTTTGGTTGGCGTATAATTTTTCCGCTGAGAATTTTTTTTTATAAGTGGGAAAACATCGACTCTGAGTAGAAAATATCCGGAATCGAAATAAATAAGGTAAATATTCTCAATACAATCATTATCAGCCTCAGATACAAAATAACAAAATTGGGAACACTATTATTATTATTGACCTGAGCCACCTTTGTGTTGTTCCAGACAAAAACTTTTGCTACCTCCTCTAGTTTAGAAAATTACGACTGACTAAAACTCACTACATCGTTCTATCACCTGTGTAGCCAAACGCATTTCTTCCGCATATGAATAAGGTATATATAAGAAATAAACTGCTCTACCGTGTAGCTAAGTACAGTGAAACATAGCACAACCTCATTAACTCTTTCGTTTCCCTCCCGCATAAGCAATCTATTGAGATGATCTCTCAGAATTCTTCTTATTTTGCCTGAAGTGTTGTACTCATTACTCATTCATATAATAAAGGAAAATTTTCTCATTTTTACCAGTGACCCCCAGTGATCTTTATGCACTGGAATGGTAAAATTCTTGTTAATTAAGAGAGCATGTACACATAAAGCATATATAGGAAATACAAGTTCATACAGGATATTCTATTTATTTCTGAAGTTCAGGCTTTCAATTGAAACATCCTCAACTAAGTTCAGTATTGATTTACCCCTTTTTTTAGATCATGTACAACACTCAATATGCGTGTCACAGATCCTACAATCTCGTTTATACCCAAACAAATGAATTGAATTATAATTAAGTTATTATTGAGGTTTTCGTGAATTTTATTGATAATTTATTGAGCTGCAGATGAATGATTTTTTATTTTTCCAGAGGTTTTGAAAAGCGGGTGAACCGGTATTATCGTAATATCGTAAACTTGTAATTATGCCTGCATTTTGAATGGCTCGTATGGCTTCAGTATGGCTCGTATGAATCCTGCACATCTTCTTAAACCTCTTTTTAAACGAAGCATTAAGATTCATTTTCGAATGTCATTATATTCCAGGCTAATGGGAAAAATGTACGTGCGTGACATCATGAAGTCACTTTAATTAAAAGTGAATATCCAACCCATTTTTTTCCATTTTTTAGCTTGGCTTAACTGTGTTATAATTCATAAAATTGGACTCTGGTTTCCATCAAACTCTCCTCCTCTCCCACGAATACAAAAGTGTTTATACAATTTCGGCTCGACTGTAAAAGCAGTCTCTTCATCTATGATTTGATGCATTAATATTTATTTAAACACATTCGTCTTCATAAAAACAATTTACTCATCGTAGGGTCATCAAAGAGAAGCAATATGAGTGTTTACTCATTAAATTATGCGTGATGTGAAATGAGCTTGTTTTCCTGAAGAAAGGAAAGTGATCATTTACCCAAACTTCGTCACGATAAGGTGGAGATCTTTTGCCCTACAATATTATCTTCTACAAGTCAATAACACTCGAGGGGCGATATTAGATTTCGAGGTACAAGAACTTGTGCACTTGAGATAGATACCATTTACGCCAGAAGCACCTCCGGATCTCATTAACCGCCGTTGTTACACCGAACTCAATTAAAGCCCCAAGTGGCTGGTGTGTTCTTCTTGAGCGACTTGAGATTTTCTCATTTTCTCGTCACTTCTGCCTGATCTTTTATAGTTCGAGGCACAAGGCGGAGAAATGAGGTCCATTTTGGAGGACAAAAAGCCACTGGCAAACATTAGCTCCATGGATGGCTGCTTAGTATTCTTTGTCCTTGGACGAGACCTCATTAAGTTCTTTGACCCAGCCAGACAAAGGCAGTCAATTCGCTAAATTGTCCGTTGCTTCAGAGGCAGGCACCACCAACCTAGGTCTTGGATCTCACAGGCGATATAGCTCACCATGGTTGTCACAAAAAACTAGAGACTGATGCGAACTGAAATCGAAGAATACCGTGAAGTGAAGGCAAATGAGTCGGCTGAATTGAGTGCAGCTCCCTTCCCTTACCTCGAAAACAATCTAATTAATCTTTTGTAAATACTCATATGATCCACCGTTTACAAATTTGTAATAAACCCTCTTATACGGTGTCACTAATCTTCTTTCATTTGTATTTCTTCCACTGTCATATCAAAATTTTAAAATTGAGCTCGTGTCGAAAAGTGTAAAAGTGAACATTTTGCCCAATTCAAGCTTCACGTCACAGCTGAATGATTATCTGAATTTGATTTTGCAAACTCTACAACCTAAATTTCACGAGAGCTGTAGCTTTCACTTCGTCTTCTCAAAAATATTCTAAATACCAGAGTCATTACTCAGCTACGGATTTGCAAAACCAAAAGAGACCGAGCGAGTTATTAGCAGTAAACATTTTCCATGCGTTGATTTACGACTGAATTATTGCGCTAACTTACCTTATTTAGACTTTATCCCCAACTTTTTCGTAAAAGTAGCACAGTAAATTTTTCAGTGATGATTTACAAAATCCAATCAGAAAATGAATAGCATCTTCAGATGGAAATCAAATGTCTGTTTGAGCTTACCCTGATACGCTCATCTGCTGAAGTTTGGGTCAGTATACGTTTCGCGAAATCAAACCGCTATTGTGGTAGCAGCCTGTTAGTGAAAAGCAGAAACGTGATCTCTTTCCACAGCATATTATGCCCATGTACAATTTTCGATGCATTTTTTTTAATAGACACGTGTGTATCTTAAGCAGTTCTTAGTTCAGCGAAATTTGTTAGTTTATATTACCTGATTTTTTCGATTCATTTGAGCGAACTAGTTTTCGATGATGGATGAAGAGTAAAATCAACTGTTTTCAGGCAAAAAAGGATAAAAGCTGCAACGTGTTTTCGGTTACTGCAAATATTTATCTGTTGACAGGGTTATTCATATACCATCGATGTAAATTTGCTCGCATTGGTGTTTTTGCAGAGGGTGATTTGAGAGCGTATTTCAGTATGAGAGAACGAGCGTTCAACATCATTTTTACAAAATTAGCTCTCAATTCTAACAACAAGCATAGAAACCGCAAGTAACTTCAAAGGAGGCATCAACTCTCGCCACCCGAATTTTATTTTCCGTAGACTTGACCCACTTTAGTTTCAACTAAAAAAAACGTACCTTTGCACACTTTTTAATCTGCAGGGCTGCGCTCCGTACTCGCTGAATTTTCTGTGTCAGGCTCGCTGTAAACAAAAAAAGTATGATCAGCTCAGAGGAAATTGTGGGTAAATATGACAATGGTAGACAGTCGAGAGAAAATATTGTTTCGCGTGAGAATAGGCGCTAAACTTAAAAACTTTACTCAAGTTTTTTGCCGTATCTATTAACGGGTGTTCGGAAAGCCACTGCTGGGGAAAGGCACGGTACGCCGTCAGCTCCGCGGCGAAACGTAATCATCTGCATGGCTGCCGTTCTGTCTACCCTACCATGACAGGTTTTCAGCGGGCTACCACTGAACATCGACGAAGCCAGAATTGGATTCGCGATAAACTTTCCCCGATTCTCAGAAGGAGACCGGCTAAAATCCAAAGTGGGAGTGGGAAATTTAAAAAAAAAAATTTCCCTGAGGTTCGAATATCGAACTTTTGCTGGCTGAATTCTCAAGCTACCGTCTCACCCGTAGTGGGTGAGACGGTAGGTCTTACAAATCATTAGGAAAATCGATAATTCATTTATCTACAGCTCTTAGAAGTTGTGACGCAATAACAACTTCCTCAATCTTCCATGGCACTTAAATATTTACAGTACGTATAAAAATACATACCGTACATATAAAAATATGATTACTCAATTACATTGACACATGCATTTATGCATGATATATATATATATATGAATATATATATATATATAAATATATATTTATTTATATATATACCAATATAAATATATATATGTATATTTATGTACTTATTACCAATTCACTTATTTACCCAATAAGTTATATATATATACATCGCTTACTTAGGGGCTATATTATTATTGCTAAAAGTCACAGTAAAGCCAGTGTGACCATATTTATTATATTTCTGCTCTCTTTCATCAGATTCAAATATCAGGTTTACTGGGCGTGGAACTCAAAAAAATTTCAAGTGCTATTTTCACAAAACTTGAAATTTATTCGCTCTTTTTATTTTATTAATCTTACGTTTCCGAATACTTTTCTCTCGATTGGAATAGGCTACTTCCTCGGCGTGCACTTCTGTACCGCCGCTCAGCGCCAGCAGGTTTGCGCTGCCGAACGAATCACTATAATAAAAGGAGCCGCGTGCGTCCGTCCGTCCGTCTGTGTCCACCCACCAGCCCGTAGTGTGAGATGAACGTATCTGTGATACAAGCTTCATCAACTCCACAATTTCGGTGCCTTAAACCCAACAGATTAGGAGTCGGAATGAATATCAGGTGTATTTAGGTTGTACAGAATATCAGCGGTTGAGACTTGGGAAAGTATTGGAAAGCCATTGAATAGCATAGAAAATCGTGGGGAAGCCATGTATAAAGCCCAGTTGGTCGGCAACTTTATAACGCTGTCAAGGAAGCTTAATGACTATTTTTGATAGGAGTTTCACCAATGCACAAGATTAAGAGTATTTTAATCGCGGGTTCTGTTGGGTTGGATGTATTTGTTTTTGATCCACACCTGATGTATATTTTTAAGAAAATAATCGATTCCAGTCATTTATGACGGATCGCGTACACCAAAAAACCCTACACCTCGACCTTCTAGCGAAACATCACCTCCTCCCCACCTTTTAAAAATCAGGGGTGCACTAGTAACTTATAAAAATCAGCAAGAAGGCAATTGCAAATACTATTTACGTGTTACCAGCTGTAATTTTCTTAAATTTTCATTCATCAAAAAACTTTAAAAAACTAAAATCAAATCATCGAATTCAACAAAAGAAACATATTTTAAATTTATAAAGTTAGTTCATCTCATTTCCTTCACACAAGGCTTATCATTTTATTCTCTTCGGGCTTGAGAAGAGAATTGAACAAGTGATTGGGCTTTCATTTTATTTTACTGTAGAAGAAGTATGTATGAGTGAATTAGAATTCTCGAATAGGTTTGAGACTCAACATCTCTGAAAGAAACAAGATGTTCAGTGCTGTGCTAAAATAGAAAAAAACTAAATTTAGGTATTTCAACTTTTTATGCAGTTGTCTAAATCAGATAGCGCTGCAAGTCTAAACGTATTTTGTATCCAATATCCGAAAACGCACCTGAAGACATATTGAAAGCTTACTCGAACTGAGACTTTGGCCGCACAGTTCACAAGTTTTCTAACCTTGAAAAATCAATGACGAGCTAGGCGTCTTCATTGTTCTAATTGCGGCCACCGAGTGTTTGCTACGAGATTCGAATCAGCTTGACAAATATGTCAGCACACTGCGCCCACTTATGCACACATGCAGTGACGTACGCGGGCCGAGGTAGCTGGGCCTGGCCAACGGTTCATATGTATGGTAGAAAAAATTGACATGAACGTCTTGCTCAGTTGAATTTAACTTGGTATTATTCAAAATACACAGTTACCCCCAACTTTTCTATACTGTTCACCCTTGTATTATCATCGTTGTATCGGCGCTCTAATTTACCATTGACTTTATTTCTAGGTATTATGAAAAACTGCCGGTTTTACCCAACTGATACCTAATGTTTGATCGTACTCTTTTAACCTAGTTAGTCGAACCGACTGAGGGAACGCAATCATGACTCATTTCTAATATTTCAACATTATTAGGTCAAGATTCATTTTGTGCCCAAGATAATTTACACGCTCACGCAAAAAAACAAAAATAAATATTTATGAGGTTTGAAGGCTGATCCAAAATAAAAAGGAAATTATTTATTTATTTAATTCCATGATGATTGCAATCTCTATGGATAATATGCTGTGTTTCTCCAATTAAAATTTTAACGATGTTGTTACTAGCTATATAACACTAATGTACTTGAATAAGGATTGATCAGTTTTCCCTATTTTGAGCGAATACTCAGAACAAATCGTTCATGTCTCGTTTTTTTATCATCTTATTCCCTACCCGATGACTCGGTAGAAAAATAGCCTGAAGTCATTGCTCAGCCATGGCTATTCAATTCTTCTAAACTCGATTTTAGAATTTTTCTAAAATTGTATTTTTTCTACTTATTGAGAATTCAATTTATCTGTCATGTAAGATTAGCTCCCAGTTATTTTACAGCACTGCAAACACCAATTCATTCCAGACCATTGTGGCTGAACTTCTACGTTGGAACTGTAATGTGGAGTTATACAACGATCCAAAATGAGGCCATTATTGATCGAACGAATGAAATGCGTAAAAGTACCAGTGACACGGTCACCGTGAATATTACCTTTCTTTGTGGCAACACCCGATAGCAGCCGAAGTCCGCTGCCCTAAATTAAATGTATTTCTTTCACGGATCTAGCTGAAACTGCCCTCGCTGAAATTTCTATGCCATAATCGGTGTATTGTTCAACTGTATTATTGCTTAATCTGTGTTACTGCTTAACTGTTTACCCGTGCGTTCGTTAAATTGCTAGGAATAAGATATGTATTAAAGAAATGCTTTCTTGAATAAATGTGAGAATATGCATTAAGCATTTGTCGAGCAAGCGAACCTAAGGACAGAGAACTGTTTTACGAAGCTGCGCTCCAATGTGTTACTTAGATACTTGGGTTCGGTGCTTTTCTAATTTTTCACGGCATTATTTGTCTGCATTGCAGTGTTTAAGCGTGTGCCTGGGTGTTTCAGCGTGTGCCTGGGTGTTTAAGCGTGTGCCTGGGTGTTTCAGCATGTGCCTGGGTGTTTAGGTGTGTGTCTGGGTGTTTAGGCGTGTGCCTGGGTAGTTAAGCGTGTGCCTGGGTGTTTAAGCGTGTGCCTGGGTGTTTAGGCGTGTGCTTGGGTGTTTATGGGCGTGTGCCTGGGTGTTTCAGCGTGTGCCTGGGCGTTTAAGCCTGTGCCTGGGTGTTTCAGCGTATGCCTGGGCGTTTAATTAAGCCTGTGCCTGGGTGTTTAAGCCTGTGCCTGGGTGTTTCAGCGCTTGCCTGGGTCTGAACGAACATTTTAACGAGCTGTCATGAACTAGCAGCCTGCCGATAGGAATTAATAACTTGTTCGTTTTGTTTATTTCCTTCAGAGTGGACCTTTTAGATTATTTAGATTTCAATGCGGTCAGGCCACCATAGATGTAAGTTTCATAACTCCTAAGGTTGTGTGTGTTTGTTCGGTAAAGGGAAAATAAAACTTGAACTGTGTGAAATAGTTTGTCATGATGTTGATAGCGTTATAGAGTTCATTAGCTGTACAATTATTGTTGTTCTCATGCTACAGTTAAAATAAAATTTTCAAGTGAGGATTATCCGAAATTAGAGTGGTTTTATTATTCCGGAAGATATCCGGGCACCATGTTCCTCCTTGGCCAAGCCTGAGAAGCTATTTACGGCTTGTCCAAGACAACCAGCATTTTCACGAAGGCTGAATTATTAAAATTTCAACGGTTAAACTTTCGTCAAAATCTCTTACTTCATGGCAAGCTTTTTGCTTCCAAAAGTGGCACACGTTTTTGCGACACAATTGTTTAAATTTACTTATGCGGTTAATTTTCACAATGATATGATTATTGTTCATACACAATAATTTTTCATCAATGCCTATCGCAGACAAATGTGTCATCGGATCTTCTAAGAAGTTTTTTATTGATTTCATTCATGCTCTTAGTGATAAGATCGTAAAAAATTCCTTCTCCTCATGTTTGCAAATTTTATATACAACTTTTCATCCGTGTGACGTAAAACTGAAATGTGTTTCAAATAAATACATCTATGATCAAACTCATTTCATTTTAGAGTCATTATACACTTTTTTGTTTAATCTTCAACCATATTTATTCATAAGCAACGTAAAGTTCAATATCGCGAAAGATACTGTTATGAAATAAAAGTAAATTACATGAACTATTTGTTACTCCTATCAAAAGTTTGTAGAAACACTTAGAACATCACCTAAACCAAAAACAGAATTTTTTCTTCAAAATCTGGGAGGAATGTTTACGACATGAACTTAGCTGAAAAAATCCGAGCGGGTTTGACTTCTCAAAAAATATAATTGTAATTCTGAAGAACGACGTGTATCAAATCGGCCCGTAGTTTCTCACTCTGGAAAATGTTTGAGATGACAGGTTTTAAAGTCTTGCGTGGTAACATAGTTGAATTGTTTTCGGTTAAACCAGGGAACGTGGCATGCTTTATGCTTATTTTGTTTTTTAGTTATGTGAATTCAGACTTATATCAAAATAAAAAATACTAATAAACATTGCCCAATAAAAAATGGCTGTTGATTTTAAGAAAAGTAAGGAAACATTTCACAGACCGACCGTTCACATTCCACCGACACACACTTCGAAAGAAATACGAAAAATTGTTGTAAATTGCACAAGATTTTTGTCAGTCTGTGTGATCATCCCCATTGCTGGTTCTCAACATCACGAATTATCCGTAAGACTTATATGAATATCTGTTTGATCTATCACACACAAGAACTGAAGCTCTGAAGTACACCCGTGGACACAAGAGGGAAAATTCTTCCGGACATGCAGTGTGATACTTGAATAGCTTTTAAGGTAAACATCTTATTTAGGGCGAAGAATGATTTATTGAATGTCAAGCACTATAATTAGTATCGGTTGAAATAGCAGTCTTAATTTAGTATCGTAAAATTGATTTCGTTAACTCATCCAAATTTGTAATTTTTATCATTTTTTCAGTCCCAGGACTGCAGTCATTATTTTTACATTCAGGGTGCATACGCCAAACACGTGTAACCCCACGGTGAGCATTGACATGAAATTAAACTTCTCGATACTATTCAATCTTGGTTTATTCTTGACCCATCTTTCATGAATCACAAAGCATGTGTTTCATTCATTTGTTTACCGTTTTTCTTGCTTAAAATTTATTTCAGTGAAAAAATTGGAGGCGAATGTGGTTTCAAAAAATTAGAAGAAGCTTCCTCAATGTCAAAATATTTATTTATCTGATATTCGATATGACAATTAGCTATAATGCCAAAATATTTCCGTGTATATAAATAACTTATAGAACTTCAAGTAATAATAACTAAGCTGCTTTTCTACATTTTTTGGAAAGTATACCACGAAACTAGGGTCCAAACGAAAATTTCACAGAGAGGGGACGCATCTGGACACCATAAAAATCAAACCTGAGGGAATAAATATGTTTATGGAAATCAAACGTAAAGTTAAATTTTAGGTGTCGGGTCTTTACTCAAGTATCAAGATTGAAATTTCGTTGCAAGCGAGTAAAAACATTTGCCAAGAGTTTCCCTTTAAAGTACGCTAAAAAGTTGAACAAGCTCACTTATAGGAATTTCTTCCCCAAAAAAATCACACAGCAGCAGCAAGCGAAACGAGGTTGTCTCTTCTTCACTCATGCTTTGCTCCAGATGCCAACCCCAACATGAATTGTTTGGCATTCCTCAGTGAGGAGTACATTTGAAAATCCTTAGGTATGTTGCTAATGCTCATTGAATTTCCTTTTCTTTCACATGTCCTACTTCACGGGGTTAATTATAATTTCTGTGAATAAATAAAATTTGACTGTGAAATAAAGACTTCTTGGTATGTATCAAACGAAAATAATAGCAATTATTTATTATATTCAATTCATGAGGGAGTTGAAGCATTTTCATCTTCAGTTCGTGTCAAGCATTTTGTAGAACTATTGCGTCCTATGCATTGGAGACCAAAACCAGATTTCACACGGGAGGTCATATCTGTGTTTTAGAGTATTTGAAACGATTTCGTAAAACGGCCTTATATTGTAGATGACCATTCGCAGAAACAAATTAATGACATAGACTGTGGATTCGGAATCAAAATGTTGATGGTAGGACATGTACATGTTCACTGCTGAAATTTCTGCAAGTCACCACCCAGTACCAGGTGTAGTGCATGCCAGGCAGCACGTGAAGAGACTTCTACGGCAATATTTCTATGACAACTAAAAAAAATAAAACATAGAGCTTTTATGCACATGCATTCCATCAGAGAGTAATATTGCTAACATTTTCTCAGCATATAGAAAAGAGAATTGCAAAGACCGAGTGAAGTTCTCCCAGTAATGTAACAATCTCTCGTTGATTTAAAAAAAAAATCGTCTAAGCCGTCCTATACAAAAATTTTCGCCACACTTCTCTCCTTATTTTGTCGCATTTGCACGTAAGGCCACTTTTACTGTCGTTTGTTTAACTGTAGGCGAGGATTTGTATTATTATAGCCATTTTGGGTGAACGCAGTAGAACTGAAAATATAGTAGGAATCCTTTTCACAGCTTCAAATCGCAGTGAATTATAATATTTCACAAAATGGCCTATTGTTCAGTCTGTTCTGCTCGAGTGTCGCATCCAGTTTATAAATTCAATTTTAAAGACGCCAATTCGTGTGTTCCAAGATTCAGATCTTTTCTGGAAGAAGCGTTTAGTTCTTATTTAAATTATTTCTTAAAACAAGAGTATCATAAGACTTTTTTGAAGTGCTGGCTAAATGACACTCGATATCTCTCAGTTTACAGTTCACCGCTCGCAAATGAGGCAAAAAGCCTGCTTCATCAGCTTCATTGCTCAAAATGAATGTGTACTGCAATATCTGAGTTCACTTCACAAATGAGTCAGAGCACAGGACCGCACATGTGTAAATATTCCATGACCCAAGCCCTGCTAACTGCGCTGTTCCGTGCGTGTCCCTAGGTGAATAAGAAATGTAATATGTGATGGTACTTTCGTAGGTTTGATTTTCTTACTAAATACCTTTTATATTATAGAAACCTAACTAAGATCCAATTTTACAGTTTTTCCGAATGATTTCGTGCGAGTCTCCACAAATCTGATTTCGAATGATCACCGTTTCCAAAGCTTTATTTTCAACGCTTTCATGAATGAAGAAAATATATAGCTTTAATTAAGTAGCAAACAACGTGGAACGATGGAAAAAATCAGCTACTTCGTATTAGTGTGGTAAAAAAGACAAGACATGGGAAATGAGAGACTTTTTCGTCCTGAAATCAACAGAAGCGATAGCTAACCAATGAAGTGGTGGCATTAGGTTTTGAAGTTGTGCATTATAATAGCAAACCTTTGAATTAATTACATGCCAAAGGGGAATGAAATTTCATACGTAAATCGCGATACCCATAACTGCAAACAATTTACGCAAATTCTTTAGCTAGCTCGCCTGGCGATTTGAATTCGAACACGATTATTCCAACCTTTCTTCGTAATCTATTACTGCTTATTACCATGAAAATAAATTGAAATTTACCTCATTTTTTTAGCTGAGTCTTGAAACGATTTCACTTCAAAAGTTGGCTACATTACAGAGTGGAGGACGCGTCGACCGCAGAAATTGTTTTGTGAGCTGTTGTTCGTGGGTTGACGAAGAAATGCGCGTTCCTTTCAACCGGGCTAATTTAAGTACTCTTTTACAACGTCATTCGGCTTTGTCTATTCTACCTCTTCATGATCCCAAGTCGTACGGGAATATAAAAAAATGGTTATAAAACTCAGGCCTAATTTGACATCAAAATACCGCTATTGAAGAAATATTCGTGAGAGATTTGGGACCAGCGATGAAATCAAAGTCAAGCAAGTTAAGAGGCCGTTGTTTTTATGTCCAAAATACTC
Organism: Morinoia aosen; assembly: GCA_030386875.1. Classification (NCBI taxonomy): domain Eukaryota; kingdom Metazoa; phylum Arthropoda; class Malacostraca; order Amphipoda; family Talitridae; genus Morinoia; species Morinoia aosen. The sequence goes on along the minus strand of CM059567.1, from coordinate 85,265,189 downwards.
ACTCAAAACTGGCTCCCAATCTCGGATGATTCTTGGTTCTGGTTCTCACGGAATGTGGGTAAAGTGCTCCAATACATTTAAAATATCAATTCATGTACGTACTCGCCATAAAGACCAACAAAACTCGGCCTCCTCGCTCGACAAGTTGAGCCCACATAGTCTCTACAACATAGTCTAATACAACTCTTATTGTAATTGTAAACATATACAAATAAAATCAGTAGTTAATTAGAAACACTGTTTCTTGTATTATTATTGTCTATTGTACGTGGATCCTACATTTCTTCACATCGACTAACACGGAATTAGAATGGATGGCAGCATTTTTATTGCTATAGCAGGAATATATCTGGGTACGAATGTACAACTATAAATTGTAATTAAACGGAATCGTACATTAGTACTCAGTGGATCGCTCTTGTATATTTCTTTCAAAGATTAAATCTACATATCGTTACAAACTCCCGGTGAGTAATGATCAGTATCTACGCGTAACTACACAGGCTACACGCCATTTAATTATGCTCTCCTCTCACTAAGGAAGAGCCAGAAATAATGACCTTTAACTCGCTTATAGTAACTTGTGTAGCGTTTATGAGAGCGATCGGTGTTGCTATGAAATCTTTATTTCAATATTTTTGTAGACATTTGTGGACATATTTGGTGATAATCATTGATTAAATTCGACATCACAATACTTACTTTCTCGTTGGTTTTTTGTCGCGTTAAAAGCTTGAGGCAAAGGAAAAATTGTGAGCTTTAACTGACTCTAACAAAAACAAGAAAAATCGAATAAGGAGTATTTAATCAGGAATAAATTGTTCCTTTATAGTAAAAGGCGATGCAAATCTCTCACAAAACGTACAAAAGCACTATTATTGATATCTAGCTCGTAGTAATAGCCTCTGGAGATAATTTTGTGCTGTTGCGTTATAAATATTCAATTTACCTTAATGAACCCTGATTTTCGAAAGTGTTCAAATAAACTTCAAAAGTGTTCAAATAATAAACCATCAATAAACTTCAATAATGAAAGAAGTATAAAAGTGAGTTTGAGGATTAGAATAATAAAACTATTCACAGCACAGTTCTTTATCGTATAAATTGTCGTTTCTGGTTCAGGGATAAAAAGTAAGCTTATCTTACTCAAACTTTCTTGACTAACACCGTTCACTTGAATAAGTCTGATCGACCTTGAATGCAGGGTATAAATAAGCGTGGGTTTTGGCTAGAGCATCAGGTTCTTGCTGTATTTCCCAAGATGCATTCCAGGTAAGGCAATGTGTTTCTGTTTTAATTTTGCACGTGCTGTACTTGAAATTGTTGACAACAGGTTAATGGGAATACATTAAGATATACTTAGGATTGTTCAGCTTCGACTCGGAACGATCACATTACTCCATATTCTGAAATTGTGTATTTCTCAATGCGCAGATTGTTATCCTGCTACTGGCCGGGACTGCCATGGCCCAGCCCGAGCCTGTCTTAGGCCTCTTCACCGGGCTCACAGACAACCTCCTCGGTGGGGGGTTCGCTGGGTGGAGGAGGCGGCGCAGGTTGAAGGTTTTCTGGCGGTGACGGTCTTGTCGGTGGCCTCATCATCGGTCTTCTCGGTCCCCTCCTTGGCGGTGGAGGAGGCTGTCTTCTGGACGGTCTGCTGGGCGGACAAGGTGGCCTTATCGGTGGTCTGCTTGGTAGTTCAGGAGGTGGTGGTCTTCTTGAAGGTCTTCTGGGCGGTGACGGTCTGGTAGGTGGCCTCGTCAGCGGTCTTCTCGGTCCCCTCCTCAGTGGTGGTGAAGGCAGTCTTCTGGGCGGTCTGCGGGAGGTGCAGTTGGTCTGCTCGGTGGTGGAGTTGATGGCGCTGTCGGTCAAGTTGGCGACCTGGTTACCTGTGTTCTTTCCCAGGTGCTGGGACAAGTTGGTGGTCTTCTTAACCAAACTCTTGGACCAGTTCGTGGTGCACTTGGTCTTAAAGATAACACTGCTGTCTACGGATCTCTTAATCTGGACAATGTGGTGCAGCTTATTGCTCAGAATGTTCTTGGCTTCAATGAATTCGCATAATTGGTCGTTTCGAGCATTATTAAGCCTTCTGACTAGGTGAGCCTTTTGGCAGGTGGTGTTATCGGCAATGACGTTCTTCAATCGCTCGTTCAGAATGAAGCAATTACCATCGGTGTTCCTGCTCAAATCAAAACTGCCGCTAATGCCAATTGATGATAAGTACAGCCGCACATGTATGCAGTCGAGCTGATGAGGCAAACACTAAGCCTTTCTTCTACAGCTCCTGTTTCATCTTATCAACACTAACGGGAAAAAAACAGGCTAGAATATGTGTTTCATTCCTATGCTATTTTAATTCGAGTTCTTGCTTTGATGAATGTTATTCATATCTAAATTTTTAACGACAGTATTTGCGAACTTCTATACCTTAACAGAACAATAAACTTTGTTACATCGAATTTCTGTTTTGTAAACTTGGACCTTTCAACTTTTGCGCTGCTTAAGATACGTCCAGCAATGAAATACTTACTTTGGGTTGATTTAAAACAGACTTGTAGATGTTGTCAAACGAACAATAAGTCGGAAATAGATTTTAACTCAATTAATACCAATCGTTGCGTTGTTCTGTGCACCAAATACTTCAAGCGCCCGGTACCGCCAGCCCATACAACGCGACTTAGATCTGAACACGTCTTCCACATTCAGTTTTACCACCACAAGCAAAAAAAGGAAAACACTTCAAGTGAAAAGTTTATAACTCAAAGTAATCATTGTAGGCTTCAAAATTCTTTGACATGAAATCCTTTATATATTTAGAGAGGTAACAACAGTAGGTATTCTACTTTCTATGACAGGGTGGAATCGACTAGGAGCAAAACAGCAAAAAAGTATTCTGTTTGTTCGATGTAAGTAAGTAAAGCTGAAATACTTTACGGAATTAACGGAAATGAAAAGGTTAAGGCGTTGAAATAGAGACACTTTGATTGCTATAGCTTTCACATTGACATACGAGCCTTCACGATTGTGCTATACTGACCAGTGTTGATCAGAGCATGATGAGTGAAATAAGCAACACCGCTTCGAAAAAGGTTTTCTGCCCAGAGTAATGATTCCAGGTACATAACGGGCAGTAATCAGAATAACCTTAGTCACTGCGTGAATGAATTTAAAAATTATACCAGTATACCGGCCTGGATCGTTTCTTTGATGCAAACAAAAAAGTTAGCCTGTATAACTTACAAAAAGGAATGCACAACACGTGCATGAAAATAAATAAGCGAACGTTCAAGCTGATAAAAATTTAAACTGACAATACAACGTATGCAAATGAGATAATGGGTTTATACATCCTAGGTCAAGAAAAAAAACATTTTTTAAATTTTGTGGGTAGAAAACCAAGCCACACAGAAAGTTGTAAATAATTTCATTGTGAAACAGAAGTTAATGTACTCGTTTTATTCTCTGAATACTGAATATTTGTAGGATAATGTTTCGTGTTTGCAGAACATTTATTGAGAGTAAGCGTTAGAATTTTTCGTTGTTTCTAAATGTAATGAAAAACTTCAGTTTTTTTCATAAAACTAAAGGCTGTATTGTTCTCGTTGTTGAAGAAGGGAAAAAAAATTAAAAAAAAAAATGCATAAAAGGGACTCGTTCCGGAATTTCAGGTGAAAATATAAGGAAACTTAAGTAGAAGTTTAAGTATATTGAACATTGTAGGTTCTTATTCATACGTTAATCTTAAAAATCATATCGATAAATACGTGACGGATATTGATGAATACAGGAAACTTACATAGATAGCATATTTTAGCCATAGGTGATGATTCAACGTAACAAACTGCTACAAAACTACTCTCTCATTTTGGCAAAAATTTCATAAGCGGAAATTATATAAGTATATTAAAAAATTACTTGGCTCAGTAGTTAATGCGACTATTCTTCTGACATACCACACATGAATATGAGGATAGGAAGAGATGCTTGGAAATGTATCTGAAGGTGATATGGAGACATTTCAACATTAGAAATAAGTTGGCTGCAATACATGATTCTAAATTGTAAATTTGATTTTACTCCTACGTTGGAGGCCATTTGTTCAAACGCCCTTTTTAGGTTGCAAGATACGGAATTAGTTTCCGGACACGAAATTAATTAATATATTTGTCATGACTAGAGATGTTACAATATAAAGCGTAAAATATGCTGCATATTTGCTGATTTTTGTAGTGCATTTGCAGCATAAAATATGAAATATGCTACACTCTATGCATAATTTTTAAACAGCATTTTATATGCTAAGCAAAAATATGCATACATATAAATGCTTCACTTGAACAGTTCCAAATTTATATTTTTTGTGAGGAAGATTGTACAGAAACAATGATACAGGATACAGTGTACTTCTTCAAACACGGAAACAATAATTTCTTTCATATTTTTTTATGAATAATTAAGTGTATACAATTCTCAACTAGGTGTTATAACTACCTGAACATAAATATTTTGAAACAGTAACAATTCTAATCTGAACGAGTTAAGGACGATAACTAAAGAAAAAAAAGGAATCTAATCCAAGTTTGATTCTGAAGTATATATAATGGTTTTCATGAATGCAAGGAATATTTTTCAACACTTCTTTTATATGAGAAATATTCTTTAGCGTCGAGTTCGAGGGTTGCACTTAATAACTGCATGGCATTTGAGATTTTCAAAAACAAATCTACGCTTATCTACCAGCAAAGTTTTATGTAAGTAGGGAAGGTGAATATTCCTCAATTGATTCATCCATTGCGTCAGAGATCTCACAAGTCGAAATTGAGTTGATTGTTTTTATCTTTTCAAAACCTCTGTTTATCACCAAATTGCATTTTAACTTTTGATGATACCTTTTATCATATCTGTTTTTCAATGTTTCCTCTACGATATCCATTAATTTTATTGCTCTCGAAGTAGGAAGTCCCTGCGTAGTTATGCAAGAGCAATTCATATCCTTTGATAACGATAATTTGACAAAGTGTGCACTAAGCCCAACATGGTTCTACGTGACAATATCTAGAAACTAAAACCTTGTACCACGCAAAACTTCTCTGACGTGTTCTGAATGAGAAAAGAGTTTTAAATTTCACCTGTTTCTTGCAATAAATGCAATAGAGAAACATTTCCTCGGCTTGAAAATGTTCAAATTCCTTGGAGTAGTTTAAGAATGATGCTTTTTTCTTGTTCATCTTCGGCATGGTTGTAGATCCCTGCTAGCCGTACTAATCTTAAATACACTTCATAAGGTATGAACTAATTACCGCAAAATTAAAATAAACTTTTGAAGTAGCTGTAGCACCTTACAATTATAATTGATTTACGGAAAATTTCAATTCAACATATTTTTCTAGTTGTACAAAAAGAATGATATAAAATTTGATGAAATAAATAGACTTTAAAAGTAATGGGAAGGTTTTAATAGGTTTCGGTTTACTGCGACTCGCAGTTTTTCATGTATGTTCGTCATATTTTATGCTGTTCCGAGAAAAATATGCGAAATGCTCACACTGAATATATGCCTGCGGGCTTTTTTTATGCAATCTAAAATATGCTCAAGAGCATATATATGCAATATGCTCAATGTCACATCCCTAGTCATGACTCATGAGTTATACATTGACTGTCAATGAAACAAAATTAGCATAGTGCATCATTTAGTGCCCACCTTTGACGACGGAACAACGTATTGGGAATCATGTCAAACGGCAATGTTTTGTTCCTGCGGTGTTGAATTACTCATCTTGCATGTCTTGCATTTTGTACATTGACATTTTGAGTATTGTTCTCATTTTTGAGACAATTATACTGCAGAGCACTTTAAAAGGAGAAAATAGATGCAGATTGTTCAGAAAACCTGCAACATGTGCTAAAACGTGGCAGTAATCTAATTCGACTGTTTAGTAATGTAGGACATGATGATTTTGCAAATACATGAGTATTTTTAATCCTACTTCATACTCTGTTGCTGAATGCAATTCAATATGGAAAGGATGCTAAGGAGCGTGACACGGTCGCTTTGAATCCAGGGTATGCATGCTGAAATTGATGATTGAGTAAATTCGTATTTAGTCCACGGTTAAATTCTTCGTCATTTACTCTTTATGGATAATTCCTTTGGGATCACAATACACACACACACACAGGCAATTTTCTATCTTCTTGAAGCGTGCATTATGGTAAAGTGAGCAAAATTATCGTTCTTATTAACTTACTGCCTCTTGCGTCAAACATCGCGATGAAAAACTCAGTTTCCATCGCGTGCGAAAATATTTCTAAGTAATAAATCGCAAAAGTGCATGACAGCAGATCCGTCGTTAGGGACGCACGATGCTTTTCATTCCTATCGGTTAAGGCATATGGGATCCACTTCCACAACATGCTTTCTTTTCCTACGTTACAAAGCGGCAGTCGACTGCAAATTGGAGTGTGTGAACCCAGTACCGCCCCAAAGGACGATTAGGTCCTCTTACGAAAATGTGCCTCCGTATATTATATTTCTGATAAAATTAATTCCGTAATCCTCTCACTATAGTAATTCCATAATGAATTAATTCTTACGTCGTTGACAACATGATATCAGTGATAGTCTATTGATGGCGGTGGGGATTAGGGCAATATGAGTACAAAAATGCTGACATAAATTTAGGGATTGAGATGGAGTGCTAACCAGCGAGTACATGTGCTATTGAATTCTACTGTCTATACAAGCATTTTCATCATTGATTATTCATCGACCTACGAAACGTTTCATTGATATTTAATGAATTGTACCAGGAAGAACCTAATGACACGTATACTATGACCACTATTAGTTATTTTGTTGTCTTTAAGAAGTTATTGTTTTCATAACTTAACGCATCATCACAATTTCTAGGAATAATGTACATGTGACATTTTGACTGCTAAACGTACTTGATCAGTGTTTCATGACGTTGACTTTCAAATCGTGCGTCTTATTAGATAATTTCGGGCAAACATCTAAATTAGCAAAACTCTCTTTCTTTTCAAAATTTTCATATTACTTATGCCTGAGTATGATGCAAGACCTCCTTCCGTATAGATGCCAGCAGAGGTGGAGAAGGCTCGCCTTCCAGCCAGACGCAGGCAGCGTCGAGGCGCATTGCTCAAGGCGAAGCGATCGCTGCTGACGCACTTGATGTCGATGCCTGCCGGAATTGACCATAAAATACGATTGCCAGCGGTGCTAATTAATTTGGTCTCTCCCGTTGGATGAAATTCAACTCGTTTTAAACCTGCAGGTTGCGCAATATTTTGTCTCGATAGCTTCGAAAAACTGGCCTCGATGCCTTCTTTTCTGTGGCGTGTATTTCAAGTCCCAAGGTGACTAACTACCCATTCGAAGGCTTTTCTGGAGGTAGTGAAACTTCGAAGTAATTTTTACGAACCAAGAACTCAGTACGTGTGTATACCCAAACGGCTTGGGTGAATTTCTCCTGAAATCAATTTTTTTACACATGGCGTTTTTTTGCAAGCAGAATGAAAGATTTATCCCTCAATCCGGAAACAAATCTCAAAGGATTTCTCAAAGATTTATTCATCATGTTGTTGAATTTCCTTTTTTACCTCTCAACATTGATAAACACATCGCATTAAGCAGAGAGGTAATATTATCTCGCAATCATGGCAAACCTGTTAAAGTGGAAGAAATCTTCATTTAGAAAATAAAACGACGTACAGGTCCTTTAAGGACTGGGAAATTTGATTATCGTGCTGAATACATGGGATATTTGGTCATCGGCTCTAAATTTACCAACTAATCGAATCTTTAGTATGATTTGTATTTACAAATAAATCATGTTTAAGAATACCGACATTGAGTTCAAAAAGCGACCTCTCGCGTTACTTTTCTCACAAAGAATCAACAAAATAATGGGTGCGTTATGTAGAAAAATGTTACCTGTGATCAAAAAATTCATTAAAACTTGAACTATTGGTTATTCTTTGATTGTGCTCAAATTTGTAAGATCGTTTGACGAAGAACATTTTGCATTCTGTTATCTTTAGAAAAGAATAGCAAAAGTACAATGAATCTTCGCCGTACAGTAAATATCGAAAAGTATTTAATCATGAAGCCAGGTGCAGCTCTTTCTTTTAACTCGGCTTTTTTCGCGTTCTTCCAGCGAAATGCATTCGAGGCCTGATTTGCAGCTTACTCGCATGTCAGACGACTTGATATCACTGATATCGAGCAAAAACAAAATAAGTAGGAAAGCTTGTTGTAAAAGTTGCTCTTTCGGGTACTGGGCAAAACGCAGCTTATAACTATCATTCACCACAGGTGGGGAATTTGATTCCATGTACAGGAAATATTCAGGATTTGTATATGCAAACTGGTAACACCAAAATCAGCTATCCGACTAAGATCGAGCTCGTTTCACATAACGCTCGTATAACATGACTTTTAAATTATGCTGAAAAATTACAGACATCTAGCACCCAATCTAGATTTTTGCTCAATCACATTCCCTGTGTTAGCAGGCTTTATAGTAATAAACTTTCGTGCCGTTTTGTAGATGGAAATTTTTTTAGTATTAAAGCTGAGGCAAAGTGTTTCTAAGTTTCAACTGATTCTAGGTTCATGAAAATGAGATCTACAAATGAAAAGTTACATCCGCACAGACTTCAACTGATAAAGATTTCGAGGACATTAATCCCCATTACTAAAAGAATCAAAGTTTCTTAGTAGTCTTATACCATTTTAATCATATTTGTCTCTTACATATTGAAGAACATCATGAACTGCATTCTTACGCAAACGAATCGTAAATAAAAACACCAAGGTTGCTTCTCTCAAAGTCAACATTATTAAAATTATTAATTGACGTCAGATATTGAAAAGTAAACTTTTCGAGCACCAGGCTCATCATCAGTACAAGTTGTCTGAAATGAACAATATAGAGATGAATAGATAAAAATGTACGGGAAATAAGCACAGAATTAAAGAAATGCTACTATTAAAATCAAGAGGAATATATGTAGCTACAAAGGGTGGGCACTATTAGTTTCATTAAGAGGCGGCTTAAGTTTGAAAATGTTTAAGGACTCTAAAATTCTTAAATTACTCTGATGGCTGGCTGAAGCTAAAATGCTAAAATTACTGTTCTGCACCCTGGAGCCACACTGTTCGCTATGGAGGCGCACCGAAGAATCCCTCCCGTCCGGCTACTACGTCCAGCATGCTCCGCTACTCTGACGCCCAAAGTTCTGCAGGTCGGGCCTACATAACTAGATGCACATCGTGCTCAACGAAATTCATATACAAGAGTGCGGCGCATGCTGGAAGGTAATTTATCTTTGTAGTTGAAAAGAGGACCTACGGTAAATTTGTTTGTAAGAATAATTATTCTAAAATCAACATCAGGTAAATATGAGTGATGAATTTTGACAAGCTCTGTTTTCATTTGTTCAGATTTAGGCCCAAAGTATAAAAAAGGTAAGTATAATCTCTTCCTTGTACTATCACCAAGATTAGCGGGTGAACTATATTTGGAATTTAGAAAACGTTTTGTCAAAGATTGAACTAATCCAACAGGGTAAACAGTATTTTCGAACAAATTATACAAAAAAGAGAATTCATTGTGAAGTAAATGGTAATTTGAACATATTTTGAAAGCTCTATGTAACAGGGTTTTTACGCTATTGATTTTGAAGAGAGTAGGTGTGAAATTAAAAAAAACTAGTACCGAGTCCCGTGAAAGTAGGTTTTCGGTAAACAGAAGTTAAGAAATTTCCGTCGCGTTTAGTAATTAAGACATCTAGAAATGAAATTTTGCTACCGACCTCTGGTTCAACAGTGAACCTGATATAGTTATGTTTTGAATTCAAATAATCAAGAAATTGGGCAGAATGGGACGAGTCGTGGAAGAGCATAAAAGTGTCATCGATATATCTCTGATAAAATATAGGACGAAATTGAAGGGGGCAATCAGCCAGCCATTTGGTCTCATGGTTGCACATAAAAATATTTACAAAGGTATGACCGAGTGGCAAGCCCATACCCAATCCATCGACCTGTTTATAAAATTTTACATTGAAACAGAAGAACGAATTTAAAACAAAATGCTGCAACAAGGTTTTAAAAAGGGAACGAGTTAGGCCAATCTCAGTGGAAGACGGGCTGGTAAATAAAAGGTTTACACATATATCTACGGTTTCAAAAATGGGAACATTTGTGAAAAGATTCTCTACATCAAAAGAAGCCATGTGGTATTTTTCAGCATTTGTGAATAATTTTAGCCTGTTGGCAAAAGTATGAGAATCATCCACCGAGTAATCATTTACAGTAAAAAGTGATAAAATTGGTACAAGGAACTTTGCCAGTTAATAACTAGCGGTATTATAAGCGGCAAATATTGGACGGAATGGAAAATTAGTCAAAAATTTGCTTTATGAATTTTATGGAGTCCGTAAAGAATTCCTGGTTCTGATCCAGAAATGTAAATTTTTTGGTAAAGATCATCAGCTTTAAGCTTTTTATTTTTGAGTAGCCGCAAAAAATTGTTAATTTTATCTTTAAATTTACGTGAGAATGTTTCAATAGGTTCAGAAATAACAGAGAATTTAGTAGGATCAGAAATAATACTCTCCATTACATCAGTATAAACACACTTGTCAATAAGCACAATTCCATTCCCATTGTCAGGCTTACAGATGATAACAGCTTTGTTGGCAGCTAATTTCTTGAGAATCTTAAAATCTAATTTTTTAGAAATATGGAAAAATACTTTGTAGGACTTGAAACCATGAAAATACATATGAGAAATTGATTGGACTTTCTTCAAAAAATCTGGCTTCAAAGTGGCAGTGAGACTGAAAATTTTCATTCGGTCAAACATTCGTTCCCAGGGTAAAAAATATTTATAAAAGTCCAAATGGAAGACAGGAAGGCAGAAATCCAGTCCGAAGGCTAAAAGAGTCCTTTCTTCTTATACTTTGGGCCTAAACCTGAACAAATGAGAACAGAGCTTGTCAAAATTCTTCACTCATATATACCTGATGTTGATTTTAGAATTATTCTTACAAACAAATTTACCGCATGTACACTTTTCAACTACAAAGATAAATTACTTTCCAGCATGCGCCGCTCTCTTGTATATGAATTTCGTTGTGCACAATGTGCATCTAGTTATGTAGGTTCGACCTGAAGAACTTTGGGCGTCAGAGTAGCGGAGCATGCTGGACATAGTAGCCGAACTGGAGGGATTCTTGCCCACCCCCCTCACTCTTCGGTGCGCCTCCATGGCGAACAGTGTGGCTCCAGGGTGCAGAACAGTAATTTTAGCATTTTAGCTTCAGTTAGCCATCAGAGTGATTTAAGAATTTCAGAGTCCTTATACATTTTTAAACTTAAGCCGCCTCTTAATGAAACTAATAGTGCCCACCCTTCGTACATAGTTTCCTCTTGATTTCAATAGTAGCATTTCTTTCATTCTGTGCTTATTTCCCGTATATTTTTATCTATTCATCTCTGTATTGTTCATTTCAGACAATTTGTACTGATGAAGAGCCTGGTGCTCGAAACGTTTACTTTTCAATATCTGACGTCAATAAATAAGTTTAATAATGTTGACTTTGAGAGTAGCAGCCTTGGTGTTTTTATTTACTAAAAGAATGTTTCAAAGTCCCGCTCCAACATCAGCTCAAAAAACAGATCATGATGTCTGATATGAAAAAAATAAGTAGAGTGAATAGCTGGTAGTAAAACATATCATGAGAGGAAAGAACAAAGTATTTAAAAAAAAATAAAAATATATGCAAAATATAGGTATGAAATAAATAGGCCTGGTCATGAAGAGGTTTCCATCTATTTATCTATTTGCTATTTTTAAAGGGTATGAAAATATGTAAGTACTCTAAAATCCTGAGGTCATAAAGGTCGAAACAGAGCCTGAAATTTTAAAATCGGCAGGAAATATAGAAAATTGCATTTATCATTTGTTAATCGTTAGGATTTAGAGAGAGAAAAATTTATGTTTATTGAGGAGATTTTTCAAACTTTGTCACCGGCTTACTTAATTTTTCACGCAGGAACTGTTCTATAGCTCGCATCCTATCGTTCAGCTATGCCACAGCGCTATGTAAAACTAATTTCTTAACAATGTCTTCATCACGGTGAGGTACTGAAATATTTTGTCATAAACGAGTTTAAAATATATTCTGGAAGATTTATGCACTCTGTAGGTCTTTTTTCACGCTCGGATACCATCTTATACAGAACGTATGCAATGGTGAACATCAGTTTTGGTTCTATAACATCTCAACGAAATTTTGTCATTTCTTTATAAAAAAGAATTTCAGTGACATAAAAGAACTCTCAACAGAGACGTGCTGTCAAGTAACGCTCAGTCAAAGATTGAACTTGTAGGTTGTTATGCAGTTGAAGGCTCATTTCCAACACATTTGGAAAATCAAAAAAATTTCGTGTCACTAATGTAGTCATTCCATCGTTCACTACAAATACGTGTCCATTTTAATCCTCGGTATAAATTGTTAAAGTCTAGAGACATTGTGAGTGAATTCAAAGGCTGCATTTTGGAGTTTAGTCCAGCGTAAAAGCTGCTGTCAACATTCCTCGGAACTTCAAGCACTTCACCTTTGAAGTATTGATTTTTTTCGTAAAAGCCATGCTTTCCTGCACACCTGAACCTCAGTTGAACGATTGGTGTTGAACAGGACACTTACTTTAAAATCTTACTTTACTTGAATATTGGTATTGATCTATGTCTGCCACAAGCGCAGATTTTCTTCATAGTTCAAATTAATTTGGCTTTGAGTTTTGAGTGTGCCAAGCATGGTCGCTTGAAAGTGCTTACACTCGAAATTTTATCACAGAGGATGCCTTAAACACTTAGTTAACACTTCTCAGAATGCCCTTCATTTCCATTGAATTTAGAAGCACAAAACTTCATTAATTGGTTCATTGCAAAGGAAAAATATTATTTGATCAGCTACCGCGAAATTGGAGACAGGCAAGCATTCTTGGCAATACTTGCTTGGCTAATAAATATTATCAGCTACAACATCGAGCCTGTACCACACACATGCCATGCATGTTTTCATGTCCTAACTGCAACGCTCCAATAAATTTCTTTTCTGGGCGTAAAGCGGTCTTTCTATTTGCAGTTCATGTTAAATTATTAGCCATTATCATTAGTGTTGTAGGCCGTGTCCAGCGATTTGCAGTCGTTGATGATAACGCTTCGTGAGCACGAGAGGCGGCCAGCGTCCGGCGGCGGGAGGGAGTCTGACGAAGTGTGTCGTTTGTGTCTCCTACACGCTGTCTTCTGCAATGGACGGACGTCGTTTCGATGGACCTCCCTCAAAAAATAATAAAAAAAATCGTGTCCTTGTGAACATTGGATACCCCGTAGTTCATGCTCGTGCCATGAATTGACTTGAAACCTCTTGCATGCGTGTGCTTACGAAACAAAATGAATGACCTCCTATGACATCTTAGTTGAGGCGCGCATTGCCATGAAACCAGAAGTCACTTGTTGCGTAATGTGGCTTATGTAGAGGATAAATATGTTCTAATTAAAAACCAGCTAAAGAAGTTCAGTCGAACAAATAAGACGTCGCTTATATGAAATTGATTTAACAAAAACTAAATAGAATTGAAAACGTTACATTATTTTAAAATGCAGAAATTACTTTTTGAGTTCGAGGAATTGAATATTTCAGGGCATGCCTCAAATGTTTCAAGATTTTGGTTATCCTTTACAAGTTTATCGTTGCTTGACTCACATCCTATATTTCCTTATTTATTTTTTTTGTTTATGATTCCTAGCAGCATGTAATCAATTAATTTTGCTCCTCTTCAAAACTAACGATGGTTGATGTTTATTTGTAGACAATTTTCGTTTCGTAACAAAAGGAAAGTTAAGAAATGAGAACATTCTGTAGAATGATTGGAAGAAGGAATATTTAGCTGGTCATGCGAACCAGATCGTTTATTTATTTAACTCAAAAAAGGTAAATCAATTCCGTTATTTCGAGGTCCGTCAATAAACTCTAGCAAAAATGACGATTCCCCAGGTCAGGCTCAATCTTCTAGCTCGAATTTGTGAACATAGCATTCAATATTGATGTCAGAATTATTTCATGAGAACTCTTTCCAAATAATTTCGCAGAGTAACATCACTCTTGGCTCAATCTTTTATTTCATGTAAATTCTTACGTTCTGCTCACAGTTGTTGTGTGTTAGATGACCACATTGATCGCACTGTGCTTTGCAGGGAGTTAATTTTACTCTCTGAATATTCTGTGTGATTCCATCGCACTCGTGTTTTTCAAAACAACTTCTTTTTGTCATGCCTCACGCATGTGCACTTGCACCATACTACATTATAAGACTGTTCATAAGTCATTATTACAAATAAGCTTTGAATTATGTTTTAAACTTTAATGAATGATTCTGAGAATGTACACATATTCAAGTTGAAGTCGTCTATTATTGACATACGAGGTGATGCATCTTAAAAAACAAACAGCATATTTTCGCGGTTTTTTTTTTAACTATAATCTTACTAGCACACTGTAGTTTAAAAATTTATTCAAAAAAGAAAGCCATTTTCAGCAGGCTCTTGATCAATGGAGACTCGGCGATAGAAGTAATCAGTGAAGCATTCACGGATTTTCTCGTACCTCTCATATATGTTTGGAATACTAAAAAAATGTTAACCTACCTTTCATTTCTTAATGATAAATTCTACCACAACTCGTTGATGTGCTGACGATCAGGTTACTCTTTTTCTAAGTACTTTCTTCAAAAACAAGGACGTGACCTAATGGCAAGTCCATTTAGCATACAGTGCTACAGGGAACTAGAGAAAAAATCATTGCTCCAACGATATTGGACAATTACCCCAAACCCAACTTCTCTTAGTTTTTTGCACAAAAGGACAACATTTTTTAGTTCGCTGAATGGGTACTGTGTGCACATAACGAATGATTATAACACAATTACCTTTTGTGCATTAAAAACTACCACCTAGCGCATGTTCGCATTTTCAACTTCACTGTACACAATATCGTTTCTCGTTGAACACTGACGTACAGTTGATACTCGAGTTGCAAATTATGTAATACGAACATGAATTTAATCGATGAGAGTTAGTCCCAAGTTTTCGATTTTACGTTGCTCGAATCATGATGTGAATAACTTAAGATAAGAGGGACTAATTTCATTGGTAAGAGACAAGGTTTACAGTAGTCTATATGTCGAGTTACGTTATGATCGACAGTATAATGAGAAGAGAAAAAAGGAGGCTTCTGAAACGGCAAAAACACCCATTTATTTGTCCATAGTTCTCGTATGGTAATTATTTTACCATACTACTTCTTTTGCGACGTAGGGGACTGTGAACTTTGAAGCAATTCTCTGCAAAATGTTAAACCGGTCATCAAACATGCTAACTCTGTTACAGCGTATCCTTTTGAACGACAAACTTTCCGGCTGCTAATTCTCCGCATGAATTAGTCCCGTAAAAACATGGAGAAGAAGTTTTCATAAAGACCGACTTTCGATGTAGACCTTTCTCAGAAAGAGCTTATTAGCATTCTATGGAAGGCGGCTAAAGGAGAATTTCAAGGGAATTTAGTGCAACGCGGGCAACAGGATCGAGGTTCCAATCTCGGCGTCGTGCGGAATTTAAATCGTTCAAATGTTTGGTGATAAAACGAAGAATATCGTAATACTTATCAGATGGGTGATTTTTGATGGAAACAGGGAATGCACAGACATCAGTTGTTACAGATATCTGTTGTTGCGACACAAAACATATATGATGACGTTGAGTTAGTTTTCGTCTGACGATTTAAAAATTTATAGATGCTATTTCTGGAAACGGCAGTCAGCCAACGGCAATACCTTGGAAAAATAATCCACGGCAGCGCTGGCTTATGACTGAAGATTTTGATAAATGTTATTCGAGAGAACGAATTTTTGTCATCAATGTTGAAAACTCGCTGCATAATTAACTTAACAGTTCAACGATGGAGTTCGAAAAACAAGATACTTTGCTTCTTGTGAATCGATGATGTAAAAGTGCAGTAATTACAGTGAACATGGTTAGAAATTACTTAATTGATATTTAATTGTAAAACAGCATGAAAAGTTTTTTTTGACAACACTTCATTATAAATCCTATACCGAAACAAGTATATAATATTGAGAAAAAAATTCGACTATCAACCGACACGATTTTATGAGCCAGCTTGTGCACACCTGAACATGAGTGTATCACAAATGCACACCATCAATCAACGTATGGACGTACACTTTTCTTCTTAATGGGCAGGAATTCCCACATACATGCTCCAACAAGACACGCTCAACATGATACAGTATCATTCCGCGCGAATGTTTCGATTTTAACGACTGATGTCGCAGATGTAACGATAAATTCCATAATGTTGGAGAAAAAATGACAAATTTCATGAGGTTTTTGTGAAGAATTATGCTCTGTGCAAAATACTGAAAGCAATGAATTTTTCAGTGGAAAACTTTTCCTCATTTAAAACGTGAATATGTGATTTCCCTTTCCCAATCGCTTAAACAGGAGATCAAAGAGGATATATCCTTACGTCCCAAGATTTCTCTGGACGACCGTAGGACACTCACTCAGATGTGTGAAAATTTATCCATGAGAAGCAAGTAGAGTTAACGAACTCCAATTAATTCTATGAAAACGCATGAAGTTATGAGTGAACGAGTGTAAATAATAGAATTCTATTTTAGAATTGTTACCGGTAATTTATTGGATGCTCTTTTAATGTTTTAAAGGAATGTAAACTTTACTTGCTGAGGATAAACGCTTAAATAAAACGCCCTCGTACACACGAGGGTTATTTTCCGAAGACAAATATGTCTTGTTAAACCACTTGTGATCACTGTTCAAATTTTTCACTCATCAGTATTTCATAGTGATCATTTCTCACAGAATGCGCCAAAAACGTTTTATGCAATGGGAGGCCCTTTACGCATTGCAAGTTACTTTTTAAAACACTCCTATATCATTCACTTCTTATTATTTAGTGAAACACGTTCAGACAACCATCAGGCCCGTGTTGTTGGGCTCCATTTCTAAAAATTACCTGCGATAAATTCCAAAATTGAAACATAGTTTTTTGCTAATATAATTAAGTATTTAGCAACAAAAATTACTTTTTTGCTCTCAGTAAATGTTAGTGTATTTTTCCTGAAATGAAAGACTCGACCACACGGGTATGAACAATTCCTGCTCGATATTTGACACCATTTTTCTCACTTCAGCTCGGGAGAACAAAGATACTCATCCCCAGTATGCTTTCACTCCAGAAATATCAACGATCAAATATTGATGATATGGTCCAAAATGAGAAATATACAGTTTTCAAGGTTTCCCTGTCCGATTTTTTTGCTTCGGGCTTATCAATGGAAGCATATCGAGCATCCAACGACTGGGAAAACTGACCAGCTTCACAGTTCTTACACTTTGGTGAAGTGCATCCAATATCGTAAGTTTTGGTATTGCAGCGAATTTTTTACGTAAGTTTCTTTCTACGATAGCTTATTTTGTACCTAAACTTCTACGTGTGACGTTTTTTCAGTATCTTCGTTCTCAACCTTATACTGAAACACGGCTGATTAATTCGTGATTGCCATTAAGACCATAATTAACTATTTATAACTTACGTAGATATTTCAGACCTCAAGGACGAAAGAATGTCGTATTCTTACACAGAAAATAATCGACATTTCATCGCCGATAATACAACCCCAACCATTCTACAACAATTACTTCATAAAGATTTTAGATATAACAAGAAACACGTTAATTAATTAATTGAACTGACGCTCGATCATAACGACATCAGCTCATTGGTTAGGAAGGGCCAGACTGTCAAAATCACTTTCTCCAAAAAGAACAAAGCTGACAACACGAGAGCAAAGTTTCAGCCATTAATGCGGACATGCAGAAAAATATCAGAAAATATATCTCTTTGAGACAGTAAACTTCTTTGCAGCATTTCGTGAAAATTATTTAATAGATAAGAAACCAGAGAAAATTATTTAGAAAAAAAGGTATTTGCTGACAATGAATGACGTGTCTATGGCTTCATTGAATCTCCATCTGTCAGGTAGCTAGCCAGTGTACAAACACACGCGTCGCAAGTTTAGAATTAACGATAAAAACACGAGAAAAACCCTGTTCGCCAAGCTTTGAAAAAGAAAACTGGTCATACACGCGCAGAACATGGAAACAAACCGCATTCAATGGAAGTCCGTCCGCCACACCAACATGCAGAGGCGAAAGATATTCCAGTCTACAACAGGGCTACCGAGTCATAAATTGCGCAGTTCCTCTGAAACAGATCTGTCGAGAAAACTGTGCGAAATAAAAACGGACATTGCTTGAATGTGCTTCCAGTGACGTTTAGAAAAAAAGACAAAAATGCACTGCTAAAACAAACTTTATGTTCCATGATTAAACGAAATAAGCACTCGAAATAATACATAATATCATCCCTCAAATGTTGAAACGAAAATATTTGTGTTCGAAGCTCAACCAAATTGATAAAGTTGTGCGACTATTCTCCATTTGGAATGAATAAAATTACTTTAGTGTAATAAGTATAACAGCAGCCGAGGTTTCAGATAGGAATACCATTCACAGCTAATTGGCACGATAGAAAAAACCAACAACCTTGGTTATTTTTTACGATATTTTTCCATTTTGCTTATATCAGAGCAGCTACGTCTGAACGCACAGTTGATAAGTCCATCGTATTTTTGTTTCTTTTAACTGTAGATTTTATTTACATTGATTGTATGTATCGATTACTTTACTTCAGAATCATAGTGGCCGACAAATCTATGTCGTTCTTTCACAGGCCTTAGATGTAATCGATACAATAATATCAACATCCTATGAAATTTCTACAGAAATAGAACTATTTTTACCTTAGGGTTGGGAAGATTTTGAACGGTGAAAAGAGACGGTTGCCGTCAATGCTGTCTCCAGCCCAGCACCTAAAATGAAATAACAAGTATTAGAAATTTTGACACAGTCTCCAGATAAAAGTAAAAACAATTAAAGCTTAGAATTTGAATCGAATTATATCTATCGAATGTAATGAAAATAGTAGTGGCATTAACATTAGTAGTAATATAGGTTTGCTAGCTCTTCATGAGCTTAAACTCAATCGTGCAGAAGGCGTTACAAAATCAAGCACAAGCGCCTTTATATCATTACAGCCAACAAAGTAGTAAACATGCATCGTTTGAAGAATTATTGACATCATTGCAATAATCAAAGTAGTGGCAGCTACAAAAGAGGTTTCAGTGGTTATTTGTGTTAGTAGAAGCATATAGAAAAATCAATAAAAAGTATAAGTAAATAAATTCGACAAACAAGCAGTTGAGAGTATACCAAAAATAAGAGATAAATAAAAGAAAATTTTGTCAGAAAACCCAATCACCAGGGCTGTGACTGCGTGAAGGATTGAAACTGTACCGTAACCAAAATGTCTTACTTTATTTCGACACAAAGTAAAGTAATCAAAAATTTAAATATTCTCCACAATGATATAATTTGGCATTATGACGCTATTATAACTCCTCCGTTTCTTTCTGAAGAAACGGCTGAAATTTGCAAACAAAGTTACTCGACTTACTCGTTTTTACAAAGGGCCAAACTTCTTATTGGGCAAGGAATTGTGCAAATCTCTGGTGTTATTTTTCCGCATTACACGGACATACAAAGCGCACTCTGAAAGCAGTGTAAAATTAGCATACCTTGGTAAAATTTTGTACCGTTTCTGTTCAAAGATAGAGAGCCTTAAGAGTTCCTTCATTTATGCCAGTGAACTTGGTCATCACATCGCCACCAAACTCTGTTGAATGAATAGTAACGAAAATAAAATTTCCAACTTCCGTCTTTGGAGTGTCGTATGAGCTGAATCGATTATCGAATCAAGCGTTAGTATTTAGAAATAAATGATTATATTGGCTCTCTTAAGAACAACACAACTTTTTTCTTGTCTATTCTGACCAATTCTTAGCCGTGAAATTTAGAGAAAGAAATTTAGCACTGCAAGAAACCGCTTCCTTATGAGTTAAATGTTAAACTTACATGATTAAATGTTTCGATCGAAGTTACCTTTTGTTATTTTATACGCAAGCTTTCTACTCCGAGCGGCACAGATTATTTAAATATGCGTAGATTGTCATCCACGGTTTGCTCTCAACATGACTATGATTATCATGTCATCAGGTCGCAGACTGACATTAAACATTGATGTAGGACTTATTTAAAAGTGATAATTCAACCATTATTTCAATTTTTCTTTTCAGTCATAAACACCACACAAATGTTTCAAAATGTTCCTTCTTTTTAGTGATTCACAAGATGTCATTTAATATGAATCCTTTCCTGACTCTCCCATGTGGGAGACAGTAGTCATACTCAACTCGTAAATGTGAGAAGTAATCACTCACACCTACATGTACGACGCAGCACAAACACTCGTTTAATTGCATCCATCACGTGAGAATTTCAGCCACAGCAATAATTTCATATCTATATGAACGTGTGGGCAGTTTTGGCTCACATGAGTTTCAGTCTGCCGTAATGTACCATGATCGTGTGAAATAAGAATTCTGTTGGAACTGAAAACATTTCAGAAAACACAATGAAACATGGAAAGCTAAAAAAGAATTGAAGTGCATGTCAGAGCGAAATTGAATTTATGAACTCGTTCACGCAGGTGTGATGAAATGGTTTTTCACAAATCCCTCTGTCCTGAGTAATATTTCTTCTTATACGTTCAGTTTAAAACTTTGAAATGGATTCAGCTTATTCGAAATTCGAAACAGAATAAAAAAGTGCATTCCAAAGTATACGTCTGTTTGAAATAATCTTCGAGTACAAATCTGTTTTTTTTTGGTAATGAGTAATAATTTCTTAAATTTCCACGGCAATCTGCTATAATTTTGGTTTGAATTTTCAAGGTGACTTTGAGCCGATGTTACTGATGGAGTTCCAATGTAAGAACCCTACAAATTATATTTTCTACGCAAATTCGTATCTTGTGAAAAGTTCTCTGCGTGCGCTTTTGATTTTAACGCAAAATTAAAAAATGGCAGTAAAAAATAGGTACGATAGTCCTACGGTGAAGCAGAAGGAATTCACGATTGGTATTGTTCTAGTTTTTCTTCCAAGAATCACAGAGTTAAAACGGTAGTGATTCCATAATGCATATTTTCCCAAAATACATGGTACGGGAAATGGGCAAACGTCTCAAACTAATATTGAAAAACGATATCTAAAACGATCAGACAAGAACCTTATTTGTAAATGGGCCCAAACTATCATTCATGCACGCTTCTTTGTTACACAAAAACAAGAAGCTTTAGCTCCTTTGCCATAAAACTCGAGAAATGAAGTTCACACGAATATAGACGAATATTTATCCACAGATGTTGCATACCTATAGAATATTAAACAAAGTATTGCTCTGAATATTGCAGTTATTTCCCCTAGAATTCCAATTATGGCTGGAACCACTAATACGGATCATTAAAATATGAATCATTTAAAGAATCATGGGTTATTTCAGCGTCATGAAAACTCAAGTTACCAATGGTCGAATCGGCCGGGAAGCCTAAAAATAATAAAATAAAGGAGCTAAATCCAAAAAATAATGAAAAAATTAGAACAGCAGAGCCTATAAAATCCTTGACACAGAAGTTTTCTCCGCAGATAAGCTCCCCCTTCAGAAAAGAAGTGTTGAGAAAACAAATGAGATTGAGATTTTTGACTCAGGAGATGAATGAGTTTTTTGCATGCCCGAGCCACAACGACTGACCACAATTAGGACGATGAATGGCCTTCTTTTTAAGCTGTTCTCTTGCACACAAAACCGAACGAGTGAGAAAGTTAAGAAATTTTAGCTAACAGCTGGTCAATTCAGAAGGATAGCCTTAAACGCAATCAGAACTTTTGATCATTGAATTTTAGATCAAGGCAAAAAATATTAGAGGTATTAGTCTAAAATTGTTTTTCAATTTTTTTGTCAAAAACTCTATCAATACCGTCAGAATTACCCACCCAAACAAGGCAGAATGAAAATAGCTGCGTTGCTATATGGAGCAAATTATATAATGAAGAGAATTATTTTATCCTTTAAATACGAACAACACACAAATTAGGCGATATAACTGGCATTTTTTAAAGTGATGCCTCATGCTCGGGGAGCTCTGAAAGGAATCAATGAGTATTCTGCGTGGTGTGAAATTTAAAAAAGAGTTTAAAATTATTAGAAAGAAAGAGTGAGGCAGCTTTGTATACTCAAGTATGGAGAGCAATTACACGAACAATTCAATTGCAGTTGAAGAAAATGCGCTCGAACGTTATTGTGAGAGTGAATTATGGTTGACTGTGAATGATGGCAGTGCATGAAGACTGCATGCAGTGACCTGTTGCGTTCACAATGTTTTTCGCGCACGAGAGATGGTATTTTTCATCGTACGTAGCATTGCATTGTATACTGCTTTTATGATTGCCCTTTGCATAGGCATAGGATATAGGCGTTTGTCATTTATCTTATCCTTCAAATAAAATAAAATTAAATATCCACTACTCTGATCGGAATTCATTTTAATGTTTTTATTACGAGTTTGAGTTCATACTCAAAATAAGTTTGAAAAAACGCTCAAGCGCTCTCAGCTGAAAAAATATGAGAATAGCTGTATTTCGTTCATCAACAATCCAAGTGCAGTGACTGATTTTTGTAAATGAATGTGTGTTTGTCTGAAGATCTTCATTTCCAATGAATAACATTATCCCTGAAACAGTCACAAGCAAAGTGCACGAAGTCTCTCTCCATTACATTCTCCTAGTAATTCATTATAATAAAAGAACTCTTAACTTGCCGAAAAGATTCCGTCAATTTTGAAACCCCCGGAATGAAGTTAAAAAACCAGCCGGATATCAGAGAGGCTAGCAGAGATCGGAGTGATGCGCCGTTTAAGATTGAAAATTCTTCGAAAAAGGATGAAGGGAAAAAATTGCCGCTCATTCCAGGATCCTAAGAAAATTAATTGCCGGCGAACGAAAAGGCTTTCCCTGAGGCAGCGCGCGGCGCCTGGGAGGGATCGAAATGAGGCGGGCAGCGGCAGGCTGGGAGAGTTGCGTCCGATGTGAGAGTATGGGCAGCTCGAGCATGAAATACAAGTTCAACGTTGAAAACAACGTGTACTATCTTCAATTACCAATACAAAACCAGACTAATTTCATGATACATTATGTGCGACTATATAGAGCGTGTAATTCTGAGCCCAAATATCAGCGAACCCATGATAAGAAAAAGTAACTCAACATCTGTTTGAAAACTTTAACTGACGACAGGTAATTGCGAAGACAACTACGTAAGCCGAATAGATGTGAAAAAATGGTTTAGTTGATTTCTATTTGGTGAATATCATGTCATCGCCCTTGACAGTGGGGAAGATCATTTCAAAAAATGGTCGAATATCAGGATACAGTCCAGTGGTCTGATACTTAATGGAGCGTCGCATAATTATTGATTTCGTTGATTTTGCACGAACGCTGCCTAAATTCGAACCATCAGTCTGGGCTATTGTATCTTTTACTCCCCATGCACGAATCGTTAAATAATATGATCTGGATGTTCGATTGGAACATTCCTTTAAGAGTCCCTTAAGAAAGAATAAAGGGTAGAGTGACAGAAATAGTAGTTTCTTCTTCATGTGAAATCATTTATTTAAAATTAAAATCGTGCAACAAGTTTTCAATGATAATATTGCTTTAAATCCTAACACTGCCCGTTACTGAATACTTTAGGAAAAACAAAACTACATGAAATCACAAGTTTTAACCCAGGCTCATAAGGTGTGGAAATGATTCTAAAACCGCCTTGTTCTACGAAATTGTTAAAGTCCTACCAATATAAAAATATCATCCGAATTTTCCACAATTTTGATGTCCAACTTATGAAGACCATTACCTAGTAGTTTTTCCTGGATTGATAAATACTCGAAGTTGAATCATCGCTGAGCCACATTTCACACCACGGCTATTGCGCCATCATGCTACCCTAATCAATTAATTCGTTTTTCTCTTTCTTAAGCAGCTTGTACAAATACATTGCTTTTATCGACCACTTCAATGAGCTTGTAATACTGTAGTTATACTCGCATTTGCTTCTGTATTACCAACCTCTCGATAATTTTCTAGAGCATTTTCATTCACAAAGAAAAATATAGGTGATGTCTCTAAATTTCATTGGTGCTAGTGTAATTTATTAGTGTATGGGATTGGTGAGAGCACTATTTATAATAAATATTGGGTGGATGTTTTTCTTTCGTGAGCTATCTATATCAACTCAGCGAAGGAAAATACACATCATCATGGAACTTGGTTTACACCTCCGTTTTAAGATACCTCAACTCATCAGGAGCGTTTTTCATAAATGCATCATTGGCATTATGTGTTATATTTTTTGTATTTACATGCAACATCGAACTAAGAATAACCTAATGTTGGGAATGCATTTTTTCATGCTTTTCTTTCAAGCATTTATTCGACCTTTGGCATGGGTATTGCGTTCTTTACAACAAATGATCTTGATGTTACATACATACATATACCCGGCTTCTCCTCCCTATGGGAGGGTAGCCGACAGCAGGCCACAATCATCACTCTTAGCACTAGGAGGCGAGAGAGGCAGCACTGGCCGCACCAGACTGCCAGGATCAGCAGCAGCCCCGCACAACCACCTTCCACAGTCAGGCCCGACAGCCAAAGCTGGTTTACCCCGACCGCTTCATTGAGTGCAGCCCCTCCCCCCGCACAGGACAGGTCAACCCCATCACACGCGGGTAACTTCCAGTACCACGTCACAAATAAAGAAAATTCCTTTCTTAAGCAATAACCGAAGATACTCAAGCTACTCAAGGGGGAACAATAACAACTACTACTAGTTATAATGATTCTGTTTTTGCAATTATGTATCGTGATTTAATTGATCATGTAGGTCATTTGGATACGCGATTTCAGTATAACAATTATGGCACACAAACTGGCTCTTGGACAAGTGCGGAAATGAACTTACTCACTTACTTCTGTCCACAGTCACCCCTCTCGCCACGTCCACAGTCAGACCCTTCTCATACAAAGCACGTTTCGTCATCCATCCAACTCATCCCTGGTCTACCTAGCGCTCTAAAACCACTCACTTCCGACGTATAAATATTTTTCACTAGCCGTTCAACATTCATTCTTTCATCTCTATGTTAATGGAATTTAAAAAAAAACTTTATATATAACAAACTGTTTTCTTCTTTTATACCTTTTCTTCGTCCCAAGCCTATCTAAAATGAATAAAGTCGATTTCAATGTTGAAGTACATCAAAGTTGAAGTACATCAAAGTTGAAGTACATCAAAATTGAAGTACATTAAAGTTGAAGTACATCAAAGTTGAAGTACATCAAAGTTGAAGTATATCTGTGTTTCAGGGAATATTCAAGGGTTAAAGCCTGGACACCTAATTTGCATGAGCGATACAAAACGGTTAAGTCTCTCTCGATCTCAGTCGATGTAATTATAACCTATATTCTATCATAAATTGACAATAAGAACTTAAACCTAATCATAGCGACCGAGTTCTCTAGTTACTGATGTTCTAGTGATTGCGACGAGGTGTTCAACAGTTCATGAACGCTGGTGCAAAATGGTGGAAAAACTAATAATAAATTTATTCTCTTAGTCGCTGAATTTCAGTTTAATTCGCATCTCGTGACCTAAAATTGTAAAAACATTGCTTTACATCGCCTGCGATGCGCATTCAGTCGACCACTTTCATTTTTTGAAGCAGAAACTCGCCTAAGATTGTGAAATATACTTCTGTAGGGTCGGATAAACCAACTAAAAAACAGCACTCTGTCAGAAGTGGCAGCACACCTATAAGACAAAGTGCACATACGTAAATACAGAGCTTTTTATTATCCGATTAACTTAAAGATAAATGGAGCTTCCGCTGTAGTTCTCACCGAGCATGTAAAGACTATCATTAAATATTATGAGTTTCTTACGATCGTGCTTTTTGTAGAAGTAATTGGCCTCGTAATAAATAATTATTCCATGTATATCATAAATATATACACTTAAAACCAGTTTTCCCTTACGGTTGTCAGTAATTAATGAGTGCGAGTCACGCGAATCAAACTGAGGTCGTAGCGTATTGAAGAATACAATACTCTTAACTTTTTCTTCATCACTGAACTTGTTTCAAACCAATATAAAATTTATATTCAATGTTAAACTAGAAATTATGTCACATTTTGATCAAATCAGATCACATTGGTGCTTTCACTCGTCTTGAAATAATTTGCGCAACAGGAAATTCCTCCAGGCGTGAACTACAAGAATCGTGATTTAGAATATTTAATAAAAAAAATTTTGCAAGAAAAATGTTTTTTAAAAGCCAATTGGATGATATTTTAAATTTGTTTCACATTATACACACTCAGTATACTGTCTTCCTCAGTCTTTCAAAATTAAATGCAAGCTCAAAATTTGGGAACGTTTTTTCAAGCAGGAGAAAAATGAAGTAACTTGATACAAAACTGTGATTAAGCATAACATACAACAACGATATTTTTCTAATTTTTGCGGTAAATTTTTAATCATATTCCCGAACTTATATTTTATATTCTCCATACTTTCATAACTGGAATATAGCTTTCATGTTCGCACATGAAATCAGACTTTTTTCCATCGGGATCACATTTCCGAACTTCTTAAACTCTTCAAATTAAAAAAAAACTTCCCC
Source organism: Morinoia aosen (assembly GCA_030386875.1). Classification (NCBI taxonomy): domain Eukaryota; kingdom Metazoa; phylum Arthropoda; class Malacostraca; order Amphipoda; family Talitridae; genus Morinoia; species Morinoia aosen. The sequence continues at coordinate 85,238,290 of CM059567.1, read as the reverse complement.
CTACACCTTTGATATACCTCTAAATACTATTGATCTTACTGCTACTCAAGCGCATTCAAGGGAAATTGGTCACAAAATGCTCATGTGCAAATGTGTTTTGACCATCCTGATATCTGCTAATTTGAATCATGGAAGACTTTTAAGGGCCTCCCCTTAAGCTCCGCGTACGTCAAAAAGCGTCCGGGAGAAAAGAATAGAAGGCATTTGGGTGGCAAGGCAGAGGGAGACACATATTAGAAGGGATTTAGGGCGAGAATTGGGGTGGATAAAACTCTGACATGGAGGATTGCAGCGGATTACAGCAGATATGAGCAACGAAGAGGATCGACGATAGGGCAGCCACTCTCGAAAGTAATGAGGGCAATCTTTTCAGGGGCTGAAAGTGAGGAGACTCAGAATCTGCTGATATCATCATATTCTACTTAAACTTATGCAGTATTTGACAAGGACGGTCAAGAAAATTTCATAAAGTTCTAGAAAGCGTTGATATTTATAGTAATGGAAACTTTCAAGAATGGATAGAATCGATCCCGTAAGATTTTTCTCACGTAGTCTGTTATGAATTTGACTCAAATTTCCCATTCTAGACAATCTGACAATAGTTTTCTCGTATATGAAGACTGATAATTTCGATGAACTACTGCCTTGGTTCAATATAGAATTTGGTCGCAGTCTCTGCTGTACAAATATATTGATCTCTATTCCAGTTAGAATCAAGTACGGAATAAATTAACACCCTTCATTTAGGTCATCATCCGCCAATAGCAATGAAAAATTTTTTTCGTTCGAAGAATCGGATCAGGGCACAGAACTAAGTCTTCCACTAGCATTATATATAAAATGACGTAACAAAGCTCCCTTCTTATGTAGGAAATCGTCAGTTAAAAGTTTATAGCGTATAATCTTCTCAATATGTCCATGTAATTTACTCTTACTCAGAGTATGTAATAGAACGAGTGATGAAAGTAAAACTAATGGTTAGCTACACAGCTCTCGTATCACCAAGTCTAAGAATGACAAGTTTCTGAAGCCGCTAAAATTTATAATTCATTCCACATCGGTTTGATGGACTTAAAACTGAGGGTTATTTTGACTCCTGCGCCTGAGAACGCTAAAACTCTACTTGAGTTTGAGACAGATAACTCACGACCCAAAATGAATCTGGGTGGAATTTTTTGGTGAAAATGAAGAAATTTCAAATGAGTTATTCTGATATGGTCTTTAGAACTCGCACTCATATAGATGACAGATTCTTTAGTCGATAGAGACCATGAAGACATCATACCTCGTCTTTTGCGCTTACCAATAACTGCAAATGCAGTAATAAAAAAATACTACTGTGTGTATTTAAGACCCATCAGGTGAAATTTTGAGAGACGATCTAAAAATAACTGTAAATACCCTTCATCGTTTCGCAAATTTTAGAATGCAATGTTCTCCATTGAAGTTCGAGCATATATGCTCCAAACTATAGGAGCTTTTAAAGCAGGTAACCTAGCTGAGTTGCAAAGACTGTCTCACAAATGACTATTCACTCGTTAAGCCTGTGGTAATCGTCGATTTTTGTGCCTGTGTAACTTGTTGATGGACTGTGGGAAGAGCAATGGGGACAAAACCTAATACTCTATTTTCTCAGCGATCGCTTATCCTCTAAAAATATCATATGCTCAAATGAAATGCGAGTATATTAAGTGAGTAGTAATAGTAATCATACAATTTGTCTGTTTCTTTATTTTACAGCGTACTTTCTTATCGCTCTCTCATTATTTGCTGTCATTTCATTCTATTTTACCTGGAAACCAGAACTTCCTATAGTTCTGCACGCTTCCTTAAATGCATGAGAAACATGACACGAGTTCATGCAATTATGCAGTGAGTGATTTAATGTTGGGAAACATGTGCTTACCGAAAGATTTCATTGCTGCTTCACGTACCGCTAAAACTGAACAACTTTCACCGATTTATGGAGTTTTAACGAAAAAGTGCGCACTTCGTCGATCATCAATAAACAGAAATATTGAGCTGAACATTCTGCAGTAACCATGTGATGAATAGGGTTGTTCCGATGCTTCGTGTTCTGCAAGTGTAATTGAAGAAATGTCCTCAAAATTTTGTGTGGGGGTCCCCCACTTTCACGCCGCATTCTTGAGATAGGTTTTCTGTTTTTCACAAAATAACTTGAAGATATCTTGATTTTAAAAACTTGCCCTTTAGAAGAAAAATGGTAATAAATAATAACTAAAGTGGGAATAATAGGCAGGAAGTATCAACGTTTTCTTTAACATTAATTTCATCTAAACTTTATCATTAACCGAACGTGCTCCTGAAGATGATGGTAACGCAGAATTAACTTATCTCTTTCCACTCAAACCTCTTCAGGCTGAGGAGGTCAGCTCACCAAGACTACAACGGTGAAGTGACCGTGACTGACTTCATCAGAACTTTTCGCTTTAAATTGGTCAAGTTTCTAATCCGTTCAGAATGCATTACCGAGCAGACTTCTATTTTGTTACAAATAAAAAGAAGGTATAAGGTATATGTTCCTTCGTCTGGATCGGTATTATGAGCGATTCTTGTGCAATACTACTGTATTATATCGATGTGTACCGAACGTTATGAGGTTTTCTTGGTCTGAGAAATTTTTTCTTGAGAATTAAATGAGAAATTTTCCCTAAATCTTCAAAACACAAAAACGCTTCTGATAGAAAACAAAACTCAATAATTGTTCAACACTAAAAATTTCAATAAATGACCCCATGATTTTAAATTTTTTTTAAATAAATCGATATTTGAAATTGGGATTAAGATACAAGTTTAGTAGCACTCATGTGAGATTTCAACTAATATAAATTGTGAAATTATTGCAGAACTGCAATTGAAACTTTCAGAAAAACGCGCACAAAAAGAGAAATAACAACATTCAATTCAATCGACTTGAGATCAGGAAAAAGTAACTGTGCTTGGCTTAAACGTTATGCGTGAGCTATTATAGTTAATTCTGAATAAATCAAAATGTCTGATATTGTTTAGCTCAACTTGTAACAATTTGCAAAAATATACGCACACTTCCGTACTTTTGAATATGCCAACAGAAGCGACCGAAGCTAGTTCAGCGCAGCTGGCGATTGCAGCCACAATTGAGAGAAAAAAGTTCAATTCTGAAAGAAAATTCATAAAATCTGTTAGGAAGGAAAACAAGTTCAGTTCACAACAGCAGCTGCCGTGCAGGTGACATTATATTCCCCGCCTATATACCGATCAACGGAAAATTTCTTGAATCATTAATTACTTTGCTAATATAATTACAATAGAGTACGCAAAAGGGTTTACAACTGTAAATCAGTATGCAATAAATTGGTAAAGGCATCTGGCATACAAGAAACGTGTGTCTGTTAATAAGTTCAACGAGAAGAATTAAATACCTCAATAGATGCAAACATTTCAATACTCAAATATAGTTTTCCAATTTCAAAATCATTCTTTGTTTTCAAATTCTTCATCTCTACATTGTTACCTTTGATCTAATGTGTCTTTAAGGGCGAAATGCAGCCTTTGAAATTCTAATGCCTCAAAAGCTGGCAGGTTGTTCCGAGAGAAAAATATACTCGCTCTCAATTTTTTTTACACGAAGAAATATCGCATTACGACCCCACTCACAAACGGCAATGTTTTCAACATGTGTATCAAGGTTAAAAATGTAATGCTTTTCATATTTGAAAGTCAATTTGTTAATCCGAGGCGAAATACTCAATTTCGTGTACTCGTATGACAATGATGAACAACAATATTGCAAAATGAGATCACCTCCCTCACCAGTACGCCACGGCTGATTAGCTCTTCTCCTTTCTTCGCCGCCTAATGCGAGATGGGGATATTTGGTGCAGGAAATAATCATCCTTCAATAACCGAGCAGCAAAGTCTCAATGATGGGCCTCTATTAAAACTGGTAACAGTTTGTGGCAGCTGGTAAACTGGTAATGGTCTGTGATGAATACTCACAGCCTAAGAAAGCCAAATACGATGAGAGTCACTGCAGAAAAGAAGAGTTTTTGCTTGCTTGATTGATTTTCTACCGTACCAGAATCAGTAAGGACGCAAATCTTCCTTCATTTCTTTCTTGAAGTCCAATATTTGTTCATACAATCAAATTTCTTCGCTGTAACCACATTAAAGGCTGCGCATAAAGATTGCGTACATGTCAGAAAATTACGAAAATTAATAGTTTAATAGTATTAATGTCATTGTACTTCATTTCCATATTTTCGAAGTACAAGAACTATTTGAATGTCTATTTATTAATGGGCTCGAAAACGTGCTGAAAATTAAGACTAATCAATAAAATAGCATTCAACGCAGCCATTCCAACTTTCTGAAACATCGTTTCTGTTACAAAACGAAAATTTAAGCGAGACAACATACAAACTCGGTGCATGCTTAAAGCAGAAAAGAGTTCTTCATCGTCACGTTTTCCTGTATAGTCGATGATGGCGCCCAGCTCACTGAAATTTGGTCAATGGAAAAACATAAAAACTTAAGAAAGAAATACACAAAAAAAGCGGCCTGGCATAAACACAGCAGCTGCGTCAGGACAAAAGCAGCAGGAAGACAAAATTTGTGGGTTTGAGAATCCCTACACAAAGTCCGATGCGAATCTCAAAGATTTACCGCCGAAGATAAAACCGGATCCAGCAGTTTTCATCCTTTCTTCGACGCCCCAATTTTTTCCGTGAAGACACCTACTGGAGGAGTGCTCAGAGCAGGTGATTGATCATCCACCGGAGGCGGTGGAGGATTGCGACAGCTCAGAGGAAGCTGCCCGTTCCAGAAACCCACGGCGTCCACCACATTTCCAGAGCAGCTGCGAGGCGCTCGCGGCGTAAATAAAAACAAAAACATACAATGAAGAAGAAAAAGAAACGCAGAGACCAAAAATGGAAAGTTTATCCGACTTATTGTCGTCGAGGTGGAAGACAACATTCAAGAAATTGCTAGCAAACTCAGTTGGAAGGCTCAACGAGCAACTCAGTTTTGAGTACGACAACTGTTAGCATTTACTACAGAAGCAGCATATTTTGTTTTCAGCGGAATGGATTGGAATGAAACATTTTTCTCACATTTACAAGTGAACAAAATGAAAACGAAGAAAACTTTTAGCGTATTAGTTTCACGATAATTAAAAGGGAAAGGGATACAGTTCATACTTAGTTTTTTATTTTTTGAAACTCATTTAAAATACTACCTTATGATAAACGCTCACTTATGTAGACGATCTTTACATTTCTTTCTCATAAAGAGTAATTTACGTGAAAATTTCTGAAACCTGTGGACAAAAATGGCATTACTAAAGCTTCCAATAGATACCTATAGATTTTCGTAAACCATCACCAGAAAGCAACACAAGTTAAATTAAACACACGAATTGAGATCACGTGAGCACACAGGGCCTTCCAAATCACCAAGAATAGAATCAATCAAACGACTCGAAAAAAATCTTCGAGCTTATTCATTTTTTTCGTAACTTGTAGCCCCATTCAGCAGAAAACTGCCATCCTGTTTTCAATAAAAGAAAATTCTTACTTTCAGGTTGCTCTTCAGCAAGTACGAATACTGATCAGAAATTAATACCTTTAACCTGGAATTTCTGCTACATATATATACACTTTTAGGGTTGTACACTTATCAGAGTTCAATATTTTAGAAGCATTCACCATCGTATAAAAAAAAGTTCGCTTATCATCACAGCCGGAAAGGTTTAAGTGAACTGCGTCACTGTTGAGGAAAACTGCATTTCCCGCAACATTTTATTTGGAGAATAACTTTGCAGTGAACCAAATGAACTCATCTAAAATGCCAGCCTTTAACTAATTAAAACGTCATCGTCACTTACTAGCTCATTAGCAACAAGGCAGAGGAAATTAGTGAAAAGGGACACAATTCTGGCACTCTGTAGATATCATTTACACGGCAGTTAGTATTTTTCATTACCATATTGCGCCCATAATGAGTGAACGCCAGCTTCTCCCGGTTAAAAAAATTGAAAGAGAAGTATTTGTGGACCAACAATACTGTTCCAGCAACAATATCAAATGTTCCCTGTTAGGTAGAAGGTGTGCGCAACAGTTCATCAATGGTTTAGCTTGTTCGTATCACACACATCCACTCGCTCAATTACAATGAGTTTCGTGTTTGGTCCATGAAGTACTGTAGAATCTAAAAAAATGTGTTAGTTGGAGCTGAAACATTGTGTTCAACTATTACCCAACTCACTCGAAAATTGTAAAAAAATAGGAGCTTATATTTAAGCTACGAGTTTGAAGCTTGAATTATCAGACAAATAGAGCATTAAAGGCGATTCTGTTTGTTACTTTAATATGAAATTATTGAGTATTCTAATTGAAAACGTACTGATGAACCAATCTATGCACGGGTCCCATATGGATCTCAACTCTCTGAATAAAACTTCTCACTTACGATCGTCTCTAAAAATTTATGATAGATGATTAACTTTTAGAGTGGGTGAAAAAAAAAGTTTTCCGTACGTACTAGCACCTTTTCCGAACTAAAATAGATACGAAAGATTTCATAGCAGCGGATATATGATTCTCAGAGTTTTCGTAAATTTTTCGTCGCTTTGTTTAAAAAACAATAAGAAAGATCACTGATTTCATGGATAGCATAATTTTTCGTCGAAATTCTGTTTGAAAAAATATCAAACATTTTATCAAGGAATGTTCAAGATGATTTGGGAATAAATGCAGTAAAATATATTTATATTACAAATTTTCAATATAAAAGCATAGTTTTCGACCTCGTACCAATATGCACTTGTATTTCTCCAGTTCATTTATTTTCATAACCATACTGAAACTCTGACAACTAAATTTTTAGAGTATTCACAATTTATTTTGCACTTACGTAAAACATCATTAATACAATACGAAGCGCCTGCGAAGCGGAGTAATGGTGCTTAGCGGAATTGATTCTGAAAAAATTGTTCGAGTAGAGGTAGCGGCTTCAGCTAGCCTGAGACGGTAGCGGCTTTAGCTAGCCTGAGACGGTAGCGGCTTCAGCTAGCCTGAGACGGTAGCGGCTTCAGCTAGCCTGAGACGGTAGCGGCTTCAGCTAGCCTGAGACGGTAGCGGCTTCAACTAGCCTGAGACGGTAGCGGCTTCAGCTAGCCTGAGACGGTAGCGGCTTCAGCTAGCCTGAGACGGTAGCGGCTTCAGCTAGCCTGAGACGGTAGCGGCTTCAGCTAGCCTGAGACGGTAGCGGCTTCAGCTAGCCTGAGACGGTAGCGGCTTCAACTAGCCTGAGACGGTAGCGGCTTCAGCTAGCCTGAGACGGTAGCGGCTTCAGCTAGCCTGAGACGGTAGCGGCTTCAGCTAGCCTGAGACGGTAGTGGCTTCAGCTAGCCTGAGACGGTAGCGGCTTCAGCTAGCCTGAGATGGTAGCGACTTCAGCTAGCCTGAGACGGTAGCAGCTTTAGCTAGCCTGAGACGGTAGCGGCTTCAGCTAGCCTGAGACGGTAGCGGCTTTAGCTAGCTTGAGACGGTAGCGGCTTCAGCTAGCCTGAGACGGTAGCGGCTTCAGCTAGCCTGAGACGGTAGCGGCTTCAGCTAGCCTGAGACGGTAGCGGCTTCAGCTAGCCTGAGACGGTAGCGGCTTCAGCTAGCTTGAGATGGTAGCGGCTTCAGCTAGCCTGAGACGGTAGCGGCTTCAGCTAGCCTGAGACGGTAGTGGCTTCAGCTAGCCTGAGAAGGTAGCGGCTTCAGCTAGCCTGAGACGGTAGCGGCTTCAGCTAGCCTGAGACGTTAGCGGCTTCAGCTAGCCTGAGACGGTAGCGGCTTCAGCTAGCCTGAGATGGAAGCGGCTTCAGCTAGCCTGAGACGGTAGTGGCTTCAGCTAGCCTGAGACGGTAGCGGCTTCAGCTAGCCTGAGACGGTAGCGGCTTTAGCTAGCCTGAGACGGTAGCGGCTTCAGCTAGCCTGAGACGGTAGCGGCTCCAGCTAGCCTGAGACGGTAGCGGCTTCAGCTAGCCTGAGACGGTAACGGCTTCAGCTAGCCTGAGACGGTAGCGGCTTCAGCTAGCCTGAGACGGTAGCAGCTTCAGTTTGCCTGAGACGGTAGTGGCTTCAGCTAGCCTGAGATGGTAGCGCTTTCAGCTAGCCTGAGACGGTAGCGGCTTCAGATAGCCTGAGACGGTAGCGGCTTCAGCTAGCCTGAGACGATAACGGCTTCAGCTAGCCTGAGACGGTAGCGGCTTCAGCTAGCCTGAGACGGTAGCAGCTTCAGTTTGCCTGAGACGGTAGTGGCTTCAGCTAGCCTGAGATGGTAGCGCTTTCAGCTAGCCTGAGACGGTAGCGGCTTCAGATAGCCTGAGACGGTAGCGGCTTCAGCTAGCCTGAGACGGTAGCGGTTTCAGCTAGCCTGAGACGGTAGCGGCTTCAGCTAGCCTGAGACGGTAGCGGTTTCAGCTAGCCTGAGACGGTAGCGGTTTCAGCTAGCCTGAGACGGTAGCGGTTTCAGCTAGCCTGAGATGGTAGCGGCTTTAGCTAGCTTGAGACGGTAGCGGCTTCAGCTAGCCTGAGACGGTAGCGGCTTCAGCTAGCCTGAGACGGTAGCGGCTTCAGCTAGCCTGAGACGGTAGCGGCTTCAGCTAGCCTGAGACGGTAGCGGCTTCAGCTAGCCTGAGACGGTAGCGGTTTCAGCTAGCCTGAGACGGTAGCGGCTTCAGCTAGCCTGAGACGGTAGCGGCTTCAGCTAGCCTGAGACGGTAGCGGTTTCAGCTAGCCTGAGACGGTAGCGGTTTCAGCTAGCCTGAGACGGTAGCGGCTTCAGCTAGCCTGAGACGGTAGCGGCTTCAGCTAGCCTGAGACGGTAGCGGCTTCAGCTAGCCTGAGACGGTAGCGGTTTCAGCTAGCCTGAGACGGTAGCGGTTTCAGCTAGCCTGAGACGGTAGCGGCTTCAGCTAGCCTGAGACGGTAGCGGCTTCAGCTAGCCTGAGACGGTAGCGGCTTCAGCTAGCCTGAGACGGTAGCGGCTTCAGCTAGCCTGAGACGGTAGCGGTTTCAGCTAGCCTGAGACGGTAGCGGCTTCAGCTAGCCTGAGACGGTAGCGGCTTCAGCTAGCCTGAGACGGTAGCGGTTTCAGCTAGCCTGAGACGGTAGCGGCTTTAGCTAGCCTGAGACGGTAGCGGCTTCAGCTAGCCTGAGACAGTAGCGGCTTCAGCTAGCCTGAGACGGTAGCGGCTTCAGCTAGCCTGAGACGGTAGCGGTTTCAGCTAGCCTGAGACGGTAGCGGTTTCAGCTAGCCTGAGACGGTAGCGGCTTCAGCTAGCCTGAGACGGTAGCGGCTTCAGCTAGCCTGAGACGGTAGCGGCTTCAGCTAGCCTGAGACGGTAGCGGTTTCAGCTAGCCTGAGACGGTAGCGGTTTCAGCTAGCCTGAGATGGTAGCGGCTTCGAATACTTGGTATCGGGACCCACCTCAATTCCTCGTTTGACCATCTTATATGGATTCGATAGAAGGAGCTGAAAGAGGAGTCAGGATATACCGGAAAGAACTGCCTTACGTCCGATAATGCCGATCAATCTGAATAATAATAAAAATAACCTTCATTAGTAGAGTTGGAGGTTGGAGATGAATTTCTGTAATTTTATTTATTTTGTAAGAAAATTCTGCGGGTAGATAACCAGAAGAAGAAACAAAAGATGATCTTGTCAGAATTTTGAGGTAGTTACTTCATGGATAACATCTTTCGTGAATGAAGGAATGTTAACGCACGGGGAAACTTTCAGACAGCATTGAGTGAGCCCACTGAAAAAGTCTTCAAACTTACTCTTTCCAGTCGTTTCCTTCCTTACCAATCAGTTCGTCGGTCGGTGATACGAGAGGTAGTCCAAAAAGTTCTCAGACAAATGCCATAATTTCTTTATTTAACAACTCATTACTTTTATTTTTCTACATAAGCTCCATTGTTGTCTATACACTTTTGTAATCTATGTTTCCCCCCGTAAATGCCTTCCTGATAGAATTGGGGGGGGGGCTTGTTTCACTAGGTTCTGTACAAGGGAGATGTTTTCTTCATTTGTTGCTGTGGTGGGCCTTCCTCCTCGTGGATCGTCATCAAGTTGGACTCTTCCCTCTTTAAAGCGTTTAATCCAATCATAAACGACTGCTCTACATGGTGCAGAGTCTCCATAAACCTGCTGTAAAGCTTCGATGACCTTAACAGGTTTCCAATTTATTTTAGTTAAAAATTTGATGTTAGCTCTGATCTCAAAATTTGCCATTTGAAGGGTTGAAAATTACTATTTTGAGATGCAACCTCTCTCCATGCTGACCTGACATAGACTGAGACAGCTGCAAGTTATCAAGGAAGCTCTAATAACTTAAGGACAGGTTTCAACTTGTAAAAACTTGTAAATCTCTCTTCAGTTCAAGTTTATGACATTTGTCTCAGAACTTTTTGACTAACCCTCGTATTACAAATCACGCCAGAAAAAGACCCGCACTGCCACGTCTCTAGCTTTGCACAGTTCTACGTAAAAAGACATTGTCTTGAATATCTTTCATTTTATACTCAGTCTTATTAATAATAACTGTAATCATGTTTAGAAACTTCATTTTAAAATATCATAGTCAAACATATATTTTTTTTAATTGACTACCTTCATGAGCACCTCCCATGAAAAGTGAGACACCCAATGTTTTTAATGACTTCCTCTACGAGAAATGCTTCGCATCACAAGCAAAATTCCAAAGACCCATTTGTCTTTTCACGGTGGTTCTTTGTATCTCGTGAGCCACAAGAAAACAAGAGCAGAGATCCCTCGTCGCCTGGCCTGTTCCTGTGGACATGCAGTCGTTGAGATGCTGCATTTGGCCGAGACCATTGGACTGGAAGAGATAACGACACCGACAAATTCGTGGATGAGCCTGGAGCAACCCACTGAATAGCTTACGTAGCTGTGATCTGATCCGAAGTAGGAATTTGGAAGATTTTTTCATGGCAAAAAACTAGTAAGAGTCTTACAGTGTGACTACATTCTAGAGTTGAAAGATAAGAAATTGCTACTCTTGGTAAATGCCGAGAAGTATTTCTGCTAAAAGTCAATGACTACCTTTTAAATTTCTTATGACGTCAATGCCGTGTTCACTTCCTCCAAATTTTGGAGCATAGGCAATAATAAACTTCCAAAGAGAGTTTTCGTGCAAAAACTATAAAAAAAATGTTTTTTGGGGGATTCGGAGAATCCTATTCAATTATCCATGAATAAATTAACTTTTTTTGCGCAATTTTTGGTCAATTTTGTTGGCTCTCTTTCAAATTTTTGGTTGATAACCATTTATTTCTTTCAGTTTAAAGTAAAATTTTGAGTCACCAGTACATAATTTTACCCTTTTCAGAATAACATTCTATTTATTTTCTATTCTCAAGCGTGGCGATTACGGCAGAATTTCCCACTTTTTGACATGTAAAGATCACTTCACACCATAATTCCTTACTCTGAAAAAAATCGGGAGTGAATCGTGCAGATAAATGCTGTGTAATTTTAGGTTGGCAGTCTTTTCAGTCTCACGAAACACAGTTACAATACTAATTATCAGGGCGCTTTTTCATTCAGTATTATAATATACAGTACGTGTTCATTTGCACGAGGAGGCTCACCGAATTTCTAAGACAGCGTCTTTGACATAAGACGTTTATTGGTAAAATGTTTCAAGTGGAAAACCTGAGCTGAAATGAAGATATGGAGCAACGCAGTGCACCGCCCTCCCTCTCAGGATTCTAAGAAACGCTTCTCGTAAGTTGATAAATGAACTAGCACTCATGCATGGCTGCGGCTGAATAACTTTCTATCAATTGTTGCTCAGACCTGAAATGATGAGGTACTGTGACCTTGATAATATTAGCTTCTTCCAATGAGGCTTCCGAATTTATTAGTTGGTTTAATTTCGCTTAACTTAATTACAGAATTAAAACAAGTGGACGGTGACAACCGAGCAATCAAGTGAGCTAAAATGATCATATTATTTTGTAGAGATTGCGGCATGTATATATATATATATATAATACGCAACTTGTTACTGTAGAGATAACTTGTTCGTTATGGTCACTTAACATAATGTTTGCAAATTACGATTCCATAGGAACAATTCATTGGCATTTATTGAAAATTAATTAAACGTTGATCTAGAACAAAACTGTTCTTATAAAAAAAAGAAAGAATATGTACGTATTCAAGCAGGTCGTTGACAAAAAATCGTTTCCAGAACTCATTTGAAATTCTAATTCAAAAATAACACCTTTGAATTTTGTATGCTCAAACATTCAATGATTAAAAGTTGATTTTTCGAAACTTCTGAACATTATTTGTTGGCAATACTGTTCAATTTTGTAACTCCTTTGATTTCTTTGCAATTCTCACCCTCAGTTTTTAATTTTCTTTAACGGAAAGATTGCTCAACCATGATATTAAACCAAATTGACCTTTTTTACAATGAATACTATTTAAAAACGATTATACTTTGAACAGAAGGTCGATTAGTTCTAATTGGGGCAGACAACAATCGAAGTTATCGACCAGTATTACAGTCGCTGTACATACGTTTTAATGAACAATTTAGATTCTTTTGACTAGAAGATCAAGAGCCAGCATTTATTGCTAATTTTTCTCATTTTTGCATGAATGCGACACGTCAGTCTGCTCATTTTAAATCAATTCACACTCTGCAGATTTTTAAATTCAAGGATGGTGAAACATTTTTCCCTCGCCTCCAACGTTCCAAATTTGAAGGACTTTGTGCAAATGATTGAATTCTTATTAGATGAACTTCGGCTTGGATTCCGGTCTATCGTACATCGTTTTCAAAATTTTTTATTAAGATTTTTTGAGAGTTCCAAGTGGCCTCTTTCACCTAACTCCTAAGTTTTTTACGGTTTCATAATGCTAACGCCGGAATTGTAATAGCAGCATGTGTGTGAAACAAAAACTTTTAACTTTTCCCTATTCTATTTTTTTTTTGTTAATTTTACTTTGCTGTAAAATGATGTGTATTTTCTTGCTTTCTGACCACCTTGGTGCCTTTGTACCCTTATAAATGTGATGCAAATGAATACGTTAACGGCAACGTTTTAAAATCAGTCGAAATATATTCTCGGTATGGAATATCTTCGTTTTATCAATAACTTCGCACACAGTGAAAGAGCTACCTGGTCACTACAAATAAACTGTAAATTATTATTACATTTAAACAATAATTTATTCATATCATTTTTTTCTTGTCGTAAGATTCATTCATGATAAAAAATTAAATATGCTCTGAAGCAGTCATTATAGATACCATCACCACACACCATGTTTTGTTCAAATAACAAGACCTTAGTTAATGTTATGGGACGTTTACCAACATAAATTTTTTTCGTGTCGTGCGAGTTCACAAAATATAATATTTTTGTTTGTGACTCCTAGGACTTTTTGGCGACTGTTTGGGAAAAATATTTCGCAAGCTTATTTTCAGGCTCACATTTTACAAATAAGCGGCAAACGCAGAACAAGAATTAGAACATCGACCGTAACTACCTGCCTTCTCTTAATTTAACCGTCAAATTTCGAGCACCAACTGACAGTTGAGAGATAGAATTTGCGCGCTTCAAGCCCTCATTTAGCGATAGAAGGCCTAAATTCGAAAGTCGCACATCTAAATAATTTTTCTTGCCTAAACTCGTTGAAAATTTTTCAAAAATGCATCAACTATTCAAAATATTCTATTCAAACGCGAGGTTGATAGAAAATTAGGCTTTTAAATTTGTACATACAGAACAGAAAGACGGATAAGAACTGTGTTGAAAAAAACTTGATTAAAAAAACCGCCCACCTTGTTTTTAGGTATATTGGGTTTTATTGGGTTTTGATAGGTGTTATTGGATTTCACAGGGTCAAATTGTTTTTTTTTTTTTTTATTAGCTTACTGTCTCCTAAATTCTTCTCATAAAAATTCTTTTTGTGCAAACGTTAGTGATACTTGTGTGCAGTGTGAACGCAGCTTAAGCTACTCCACTCAAAAACAACAGCTACAAACCTATCAGGAGTGTGAGTCGGTAACTAGTAAATTTTTCATTTTCAGGCTCTCTCAGTCTAGCTGTCAGTGTCGTCAAGCGTAAAATGGTATTGCAGGCTTGGCATCTGCATTAGCTTTTCAGGCTTACTAGTTTCATGTCTACAATATAAGATAGCACATAAGGGTCTGCACCTGCCCTAACTCGTCGGGCCTGCTGGCTTCCTGTCTGCAAGAGACAGTGACGCTGGGACTGATAGGCAGTTATGCATTCCACAGTTCTTAAGCGCTGGACGAGTGTGAGTGCGAGTGTTTGCTGATCAGTTTCTTCTTAAGGCCTTCATAATTCCCATTATCAAATAAGTGTACTTAAGGAACTCCTTTGAACTGCATTTTGTGTATTTCGATTATAAAAAGTTGGAGGACCGTAGACCTACATCTAAATAACTCCAAGTTGATGTGATCCGTTGCCTACAGTTCTTATACTGTTCATGAAGTTAGAAAGTTAGAAACATTGTTTTTTGTATTATTATTGTGTATTGTAGGTGGATCCTACATTTCTTCACATTGACTAACACGGAATTAGAATGGATGACAACATTTATATTGCTAATGCAAGAAAATATCTGGGTATTAATGTACATGTATAAATTTAAATCAAACGGAATCGTACATTAGTACTCAGTGAATCGCATTTGTATATTTCTTTTAAAAATTAAATCTACATATCGTTCAATGATGACTTTTTGTATTTGCATGTATATGATATCATATATGTGATAAAGTGGAATTTTACGTATATAAATATCTATGAGTGTAAATAAATCCTCGAAACCAGTCGTGCTTATAACATCCAATAGATACATATTTAACACAAAAAACTCAATTTAACAAATTACTATGTCATTTTATAACTCAACTGAGGGTTGGATTAATTTGAACTTGACTTGGATTAATTTAAACTTGATTCGGATTGATTCGAACTTGACTTGGATTAATTTGAACTTGACTTGGATTAAATTGAACTTGACTTGGATTAATTTGAACTTGACTCGGATTAATTTGAACTTGACTTGGATTAAATTGAACTTGACTTGGATTAAATTGAACTTGACTTAGGTTAATTTGAAGTGAAAAAGGTGTAGAATAGAATAAACTTAAGATGGCTTAAGAAATGGTAGAGTGGAAAAGAGTAAAATCGAACATGGCAACACAAACGAGCCAAGTGGCCCATTCTCGGGTTATTACCAAGTTCAGCGCAGTGAGACACTAATCACACTCAGGCACAAACAAAAAACATTTCCATTCATTAATTTTCACGCCATGCACCTGTACACTGATGTTGACACGCTATCTCTTAATGCAGCTGTTACGCATCGTGGGGTCGCATGATTTGACCGTTTATTTGACCATTATTAAAAATAACAAGGCCAAGACCCCCTTATTTTTTACGCCATGCTGACGCTACTATCCGATGAGGCATCAACAACGGAATCTTAATTATAACGCGCGAAGACAGTCGGTTTCTTATAACACCTACTGAATTACAAATGCTATATTTTTATTCAACCTGACATTTCGCTTGAAAACTATACGTTGGAACACTGGGGATCAACAACCAAGAAATGGCCTAGACGATTGTAGAAAGTATATGCGGTCGGTGTATGCCAGTAGAGAAAACATTTCCTGAGAGCTGGTTCAACTTTCTAACAATTTTGAATAGGGATAACCTAGAACCTGGGTTGTCTTGAATTTTTTCGTACTTATTTGCCGCCGATGTTTTTGGTTTGGACATCGTCTTCAGTGTCGCTTAGACCCCCTGGGTGACCATCATTAAATCCATTAAAATATTTATCCGTCTGTGTGAATGTCAACTTTATAATCATCCTTCTTCAAATGATATGAGTTTATTTGGTAGGAAAAGTCGCTCGTAGCTGAATTTTCAGAGTTCCAGAATAATGTTCGTTGCTTTAGGCTGAATTTTTCTTTATTTTTTTGGTACCTCGTTTAAGCATTGGGGACCAGCCTTGTACTGTGTATTCTCGATGGGGTCGGACACCTGTGCCGCTTAGAATGATGGCGCGATGTTTTTTGACTTGGATTCAAAGTTTCTTGCCATGCAGCCAAGAATTTTTAACATTTTTTCACATGATTGTCATGCTTGAGATCTTTGGTGATAGTAATGCCAAGTCTACAGCTTAGCTGGTCTGCAGCTTCGATTGGAATGTCAGTCAAGTTGTGTAGAAAGAGTTTATTATTACCTCCACTGTACTATGTATACTTGGCAATAATTTTCATAATAAAAGCTCATTTGCCAGGTTTTAGACCATTGAACAAAAAATGTAGATGACGTATCAGGTTTCCTCAGATATTATTTCAGTCCTGCTGAAAAAGTTTCGTGATATGCGTAAATTGATTAATTTTACTAATGATTCCGAGATCAAAGTCGTTGACATAAATGATGAAGAGCAGTGAACCTAAAAGTTTTCTCTTGGGGGAGCTCCAGATGAGTTCTGAATAGGTAGAAAATGTTCTTGTGTTTGTAGATGAGAGCAGAGGAACTTCAATGTTCTTCTTTACATCATGCTTGAACTGAAGGATACAGTCAAAACGATAAGGAATCGTATTCAGAAAAATATCCACAATGAGTTAATTCGTTGTTCGATCGTCGATGAAAAATATAAAAAAATGAATCTCATTGTGCGTTGTATTTCGATTATTTTTGAGATGCCTTACGATATAGAAACACCAAAAATTGTTCGTATTGGCATTTATATTGTTTGATGTTTCATGTAAAATATTGCCATGGTTTATTCATGCATTCTCTTACGATGGCCAACTGCGTTATTTAGTCATATTTTGTTTCTGGCTCGCGATTGAAAGGTTGCCCAAATGTTGTTTATTTCTTTTTGAACGGTACTTAAAAAAAATTGGTGCTCCGTGCAGAGTGAACATGAGTCAAGGTGTAAGTTTAGAATTATTTTCTTTATTGACAGTGCATTTAAAATAAACTCTGTATCCTTTTAAAAACAATAAATACATCTCAAGTACCTACGATTGTAATATGCAGAAGAAAAAAACATTTGAATAGGAGGTGAAAGGATTAGAAAGTGAAGTAACTTCACTTCGTTCTACAGAAAGTTCGGTTGTTTTCTCCAAAATTGACAGCGAAAGCCTCGAAGGTGACGGAAATGATGTACGTTAAAACAGGACTGCTTCAATGCTAACCTCGGACGAAATATAACTGTTGCTCTTAAAATGGTGGACAAGAACATAATTGTTGTCGTGGTAATTACACGCTCTACTCTGAGCCTCGCCCCTGGCTCCCTCTACTTGTAAGTTTGTACGAACAGTTCGGTTGGCATATGTTCAAGAAGGATGTCGCATGTTATTTGCAGAAGAGAAATCTAGAAGTGAGACAAGAAATGATTCCCTAACTCGTACTCTCGAAACCTTGATAAAAACTGAAAAATTAGTGTATTATTTCTATAAGTTTCTAAAGTACAAGGTTCCGTTAGAGCGAGAGACTCCGTAAAGTAAATGTTCTGGTTTTGTGAAATCTGGGTATCAAAATGTCAGCAACAAGTTAATGAATCATTAGTTTTTCTCGTAGTTCGGCCATTCTGAACTGCGATGACTCTCACAGTGATCATAAAACGGATAACCGTTTTCGATGAATTGTCGTCATTTTTTTAAAATATTGTTAAAAACACGATGAATATCAATATAAAGTATACAAATCGCTGAAAAAATTAATCCATCTAATTGGTTAAACAATTTAATATTATGTATCTGTCGAGAATCTGTTAAGAATAATCAATTTTCGAATTAGAAATGAGAATTTAGGGAAAATCTTAACCAGGTGTGATAAATTCGAGTTTTTGATCATGTGTAACAAATTTACGTGTAACAAATATTGTACTTTAAAAAGAAAAAATACATCAGTGGGCTTTGCTTTATGTGTTGTTAAAACATTGTAGGGTGCGCATTCAGCAGTACAGAGAGTGATCGAGCCCACACGTTCGTTGAAAGAATGTTTTGGTAAGGCCAATCTGAAGAGCATCGGGCAGTTTTGTATTTATTTTACCACGAAGGAATTTCTGAGGGAACTTGGTTACAAGATCTCTTACAGGGCAGAGAAACCTTTCCACAAAAGTGTTTGTAGACAGGGCGATCTTAAAATAACATGAGGAGAAGAGGCCAGCGAAACTTGAGAGGGTTCGGCTGAACCACATGGAGAGAAATTTATTGGAAACACTTGTAAGCGTTGGGGCTGAGGACGCTGGACAGAAGAGGGTGACAGATTTATGACACACCATGGTAGGCTTAGGAGGTCCGTGAGAGAGCGAGCGATATTATCGAAAAGCAAACAACCTCAGAAGAAGGCGGAGATTACGGCGCGCTTGGCAAAACATTTCAACAGCAAATAAGAAAAGGACAGCCTCAGGGAAAACCAATGGGAACGTTAGAGGGAAGCCTAGGAGGACGCTCAAGAAGCCCGTGAGAACATGATTGGTCTCACAAAAGAAAAGGGGGAGTACAGCTTTTGAACGGAGGGACAGAGCTGATTAGATGCGAGCAGTCTAACGCGGTTCATCATCATAGAAAGAAGTACGTGTAACTAAGTGTCATACTGGAAAAGCATTCTGAAAAATATAAGTGAAAATATTGAATATATTGAACGTATAGAGGAAGTTGAATAAGTTGTTTTGAGCCCGTAAATTAAAATGAAATTAAAAAAATGTCACGTCTATTTTCCAGAAATGAAAACATCGTAACCAAACTGTGCAGTATATGAAGTAATAATTTGAACGACAGTTGGGCGGGTAAGGAGTATTTCGGATCATAAGATATACAGTTCCTTTTGAAAAGAAGTTTTGAAATCAAAGTCATGAAAAATAATGTCACATTAACGTAAAAATTTAAAATAATTTTTGAGCACAATTTTTCGGCAATTAAAAGAAGTAACGAGCTGGTAAATTATTTGCAGGCAGGGCGGTCGTCGCAGATGTCCAACGTGATTGGAGGTTACGCGCTAGAAGTCAGAAGTGGAGATTTGGAAGGTGGTCGTCATAAATTTTTGAACTGAGAATCACTTGTGGAGACTGAACTGGATTCGTGCCTTTGAGAAGGAACGTGTGAACGAACGTTATGACCACATCTGTACTGCTGAACGCCACAATAATTGAGGGGTATTCTGTCATATTCATGTGTGGGAAAGTGAGGGAAGGGCTGGCCAGCCAATATTTCTGTGTAATTATGTGATGTAAGTCATTTGACGAATGCTATTTGATTTCATTACTTAATCAGCATTGTTCCTAACACCATTCATTGTGTGTACGCTCATTAATGTTTGTATGACGTACAGCTGGAAATTATAAATGTTAAGCATAGTTCACCCTGTGTATCATGCCCCACAATATTAGAAGCAATCCATCGTAATGCAACGGAGGGCGCCCAGAAAATGCGCTGCGTAAGTGGGTCAGCGATCCCCGGTGAGTACCTTTCCTTTTTTTAGTATATGTACTGTAATTGCCGATGATAATTCATTTAATTTGTGTTGTGTATATAGCCTGGAGGTGTGCCATTCCTCTATTCCGAGAACCTGATCTTCTTGTTAATGAATTGTTAACAAGGAGGTGAAGGGTAACATTTCTCGTGACATATCATACTCAATGAAAATACTACAAAACGCGCAGCTTTTAATGTACTATACTGTTATTGTGAGAAAAACTAGGAGATAGTCAAGGAAACACCAAAACTTTCCATTTGTCACACTCTGTGTAGGTTCGACCTATTTTGAACGAAAGCCATCAAGGTCTGTTCTAAGAAATTCTCACCAGCTCGTAATTACAAAACTATCAAAATTACCATGAGTAGTTCTTCGTCTGAACTACTTCACGGAGATGTGTGGGCGCATTTCATAAACCCTTTCAGTACAAGGCTCAGTATTCAACCACAATAAAAATGATAAAAAGGTGCAAAATTATAATTCGTTCATTTATATTCAGAGTGAAAGTTTCCCTCACAATTGTATTGGAAAGTAAATCCACATCCTTATACATAAAATAACTTTTTACCTCTATTTTGGAACGTTAAAATCATCACGATACCAAATCCTTCATTTTCTAGAAGCACAACGTACACAGGCTTCTCTCCAAATGTCCTCGTTTAACAAGAGTTTGGACCTAGGAGATTTGGCCCTCCTGATCTCTGATCTCAATCAAGTTTACGTATTTTGGTTAAGAAAAGTATGGAGATTACGCTTCTTCTCAGAAAATGAATGGAGGTCTGATGTGATATTTCGAAAAAGGACTGGAAATTTTTTTCAATACTTGATACGTAAAGAGGAGAAGAGTTTTCACTTAATATTAGGATTACTATAAGAGCTGTAGAGAGACATACCATCTAACACCGATCATTTATATAAATATATGTTCAAATGAAAGGCTCTACGGTATTTTGCTATATTTTTCGGAATAAAATGTACACTCATGACGTTGATGGGTGGGTCATAAGAAAATATATTTGTTCTAACGAAAAAATGAGTGATCTATTTCTAAGTTACCCAATAATTGTACAGAAAAAATTTCATGGAGGCAGGAAAAAGTGCGTCGCAAAAATAACACTGGGGCACACTTTTTTTAGTGAATTTTAGTTGTATTAGACATTTTAACTGATTCAGAAGGAGTTTTAGGCGCTGATTTCAAATCTGAAATTAATTTTCCTTTAAACACTCGAGTTTGTATGCAATTTGAGGTTAATGAAATTGTACAGATGTGAACTTGCGTAAACCATATATAAGCATTTTCACGTCCATATACATACTGTAGATACCTACTAATATTTCGATCATTCATTTTTGGTACCAATTCAAACATAATTCTAAAGAGAAACATCATTGCACGTACATACCTGATGCCTTCTGCTACATACGAGTATGTGGATGCTACACACTCAAATTTTTCAGAACGTAACATCCTCGTTCGTCAAGCGTGCCCACAAGGCATGTTTTCAAGTTCATCTTGGTGATCAAGACATGCAGTGGGCTCCTCATGCTGTCTGCCACAGTTGTGAGGAAATGCTTCGAGACTGGACCAAAGGAAAACGCAAAGGTCTGCCTTTTGTAGTTCCAATGATTTGGCGCGAACCCACCTACCATGTCACTGACTATTATTTCTGCATGGTAAACACAACGGGTGCTGGAGGAAAAACTGGCATAAAATTACGTATCCGAACATTCCCTACGCTATATTAGGCCTGCTCCGCACTCTGAAAAGTTTCTATTCCGGTTTTAAAAGGCTTTCCTTCATTGGACGATAAGGACATTGAACATGACACAAGCGAACAAGACAGTTGTGACAGTGAATTGACAGAAAAGTGTTCACACTCGGAGAACTGTTCTTCAGACGCTGAAATTTTCCCCGTCTTCAAGCCTCATCCCCAGGCTGAACTGAATGATTTAGAGCGGGATGTAGGTGTTTCAAAGGAAGCAGAGCTTTGGTATCAAAATTACAAGGGAGAAATCTTCCTGCTGACTCCATTAAAGTATCATTTTCAATAAGCGTAACCATCTTTTTGTGACCTTCTTTTCAGAAGACGGAGAGTTTATTTACTGCCATGACATCCCAGGGCTTCTCAAAGAACTGAGTGTACCTTACTATAGCCCTGCTGAATGGAGACTCTTTTTACACAAATCAAAACGCAGTCTAAAGTGTGTTCTTTTACGTAAAGGCAAGGTTTATGAAGCAGTAACTGCCGGTGACTAGTGCATTTTCGGGAAGGCTATGATGATATGAGAATGGTCATAGTCTTATTGAAGTATCATGAGCACAATTGGATCATTTGCGTAGACTGAAAGAGGGTCAACTTCTTCTCAGACAGAAGAAAAGTTTTACCAAGTTTCCATGTTTCCTCTGTGTGTAGGACACGAGACAGACTTTGGGTCCTGAACGAGACCTTAACTCAATGTTACTGAATTGCTGCGCAATTGTCACCGATAGCATCATGCCCAGCACCCTAATTTGTGCAAAATTAACATTTCTAGAGCCACGTCAACACTCAAGATAAGTTTTATTTACTCTTAGTTCCCCAAGATAATTTTTTGTGAGAAACATGTAGCGTTATATACGAGTTGAATCCACGTAGAGTAACAGTAAGATAACGTTCCTAAGATCTTCTGCTACAAAACTAATGGTTCTAGGAAAAAATTAATCAGAGTTTCGTGCTAATCTTTAATTAATTCAGCATCGAACTAGCAGCCGTTAAAACCAGACTTTAGACCATCTCTTATCTCTCTCGGAAGATACACCAACGAGCCAAGAGCACAACACAAGCGTTCCAGGCAAAAAGCTCATCTTTCGATTTAGTAAACTTTCTACTCGACTTATGGCCCAGGACCACGCATTATTCTAGGGCATTTTTTTGAGGCATTTTTTGCGCCTAATGCGCACCGGGATGCACGCGACTCAACCACTACTAAACATAACCTGCACGGCAATAATGCATGCCATTGACCACCCTGGAGTTTCATGGGGATATTTCTGAACTGAAGTGCTCAAAAAACACTGTCTTCATATGTGCTTTTAGTTCTTTTCCCTTCTAGTCTTAGGTTCAGACCCTGGCTGGTCGGCACCCCCAAATTGAATCTGTACTGCAAGTGTCACTCATTGTGTTGTATTGCCTGAAAGAGTTTTTATCTTCAAACTTTGTCTTTCATATGTCATTTTTTTTTTGCCGGTATTATTTTGTTTTCATAACAGCGTAGCCGTGCGGATCCATATCATTTTGCAGCGCAAAAGATGAATATTTTAATTCTAGAACATTCTTTATCTTTTTTTAATTCATTTTCCCAGAGTTTCATCTAGCACAATTATTTAAGAAAGTCACGCTTCAATTTGGGTGCTGAATTCATTAGTTTTCAGCCATCACTAAATACCGTCAGCGAATAATTCTGCTTCTCATGATGGCTTCGCTACCCTGCCATGTTCTAAAAGCTGAAAACAGTTCTACTACAATAACATCAATATTACTTCTTGAACGCGATATATATGCGCAGTGCAAGGGCATGGACTCTGCCAGCTGTTACGTCAATCCTGAGAGATCCTTAGGCGAAACGGTTTGTAAATCTACATATTTTAATACGATACAACAAACGAAAGCATATGCAGTACTTGAAGTGAAATAATCGATTTCAAATGGATGATTTCTTACAATTTTTAAGTTATTAATTTTCAAAAATTCAACACAAGTAGCACAGTTTATTTGTAAACCGAACGAAACAAACTGTGAAAGTTGTTTGTAAACCGAAACCATAGAAAAATCCTTACATTTGTGAATCCGTTTTATATATTATGCTGCTATAGCAAAAGAGTTTTATAACAGAAGTAAAGCACCAAACGTGGGCTGACGTCATCAGCCTAATCCCATAAAATTATTACGCCATTGATCTGCTGACACAAACGCCTCATGAAATACTGTTTTAGTTCATTACTTTCCTCGAATATCGCTCAAATTTGCCCTCCTAAATTTCTTGAAATGAGTTCGAGCAAATTTATTTTGACTGGAAAAGCTTTGGAATCTTCCTAACTAATCAAGAGCAGTTGAATCTTTCTCTGTTTTTTTTTGCTACATAATTTCACTTTACTGCACGAACCGTTCCCAGATCGCACCAGCTCGGTTTAATTATTCCCGAAAAATGAGGCATTGGGACGGAACAGAGCACCAGCGGGTATTCTTGCGCTGTTGAAGAACATTTGTATGCTTATCGGGCCGGTCGTAAAGTGTGCCCGTCACAGGCTCTACAGCTTGCCGAGCCAGTCAGTCTCTCTCAATGAAAGTGTCCTGTGCAAAGCTGCGCTCACAGGGAATTTTTAAAATTTCTGCCTGAAAATTCTAGTAAAGAGTTTGCAGTGCGCAACGCTATCACAATGTTCAGCCTTCAAAAAGCGCTCTTTAGGCGAGATAAAAGACACGATTTAATTCAATTTTCAAACATTGAAAGCGAATGCAATTGGAAATATTGGCCAAATGCTAGAAGAAACTCATTTCTGATGTAAATAGAAAGCGAAATCAGTACGCTCACACAAACACATTCAAGGCGCTATTTTCATCGGAACAGTGAAACAAATAAATTCCGGGAATGGAAGATGCAAATATTTTATTTGAGATTAATTAGTCCTTCGTTTGCTGTTTGCATAATGAATCGAACATTGTAAAGGGTACGTCGTCTTAACAAATACGTCACATCAGACCGTGTCTTTGTAGCGTGGTGGGAGCAAATAGATGCCTTTGAGCCACCCAAACAGAGCAGTGAATTTAGCAATTGCGTGCGTGGGAAGAAGATGAAGATATTTGCTCAGAATAAACACAGCGAAAACTGAAAGATGCCAGAGCAAAAGTTCATTGGAAGACAGTCTATGGAAATTTATATTGGGGAAAATGAAATAGATCCATAGCATCGTACTTTGTGGCAAATATATTTTAACTTTAATGACAGTTGGGTTTTTCGCTCTGATTTCAAGACAAAAATTACGATTCACTTATTACCTTGATTGTAAAGAGCTAAAAAAGTGAATAATACGAACGCTGTGCTTTGGCCCGAACTGACGTACCTTTTCGATTGCTAGAATTAATTCATGCAGTCCATAGCCACATAACTATGATTTAGAGATAGCTAAAATTGTGTTCTACCAATAATACCAATGATATCTCTGACTTTTTGGAAATAAACATGTTATTGAAACACCATTATTGGTAAAAATCAGACACCATAGTTCATTACAAATTACCGCTGCGCCTTTCAGGTTTGCCGTTTATAAAGTTCCTTCCAATTTCAAATCCTCAAGACTGGTAAATCCAACGAAACGGTCCAATATTTCGCGTAAAGTTAAAGTTCCCACAAGATTCATACGCCTCGATTTGGATTATATTCATCGAACTGCCCAAATAGCGAACGAAAAAATTCATATACACCAATTTCTACGATTGCAGTGTGTGTGTGTGGATCCGCCCGTTCACGAGCCCTTTCAAAATATCGAAAATATTCAGAAAACTCAAATGAGCACTTTTACTAGAGGGTAGGTGTAAAATATTGCATGTGTCCTGCTAACTGCAATGCCAGCGGCCAGATTTTCAGTGAGTATATTCACATGGTAAAACCTGAACGATGATATGATAGGGAAGCTTTCCGCAATAATTACGTTTCGATGAAATCGCTTACTTTTTGCTGAGATTATTTACTGGAGGACGAGATATGTACAGCACAGCTTTTCTTACCAGTTCTGAGAGGGACTTTTTGTAAGGGAGGATAGCATCCCATAGAGAAGAATGTATGGTCCTGCTCACCCATCCATTTCCACGACACTTAGCAGACCCGGGCTGGAATCCAAAGCGTGCCAAGAAGAGAAGGCTGCGTCGGACATCGAGACTCCACTCTGAAGTCCTGCAACCTCTGATAAAATATTTGTACACTCATCGCAGCGAAATGCTTACGAAACTATAAGAGGTCTTGTTGGCTGCGTGTTTGTATCTTTTTAAAAAATTAAAGGTGCCCCTATAAAACCTTTGATTATTTTCTGATGACCGAATTGTTCTTAAGACAACTTCATTGCCAAAGGCGTCAGAAGAGAAAACAATAATTTGACGTGATATTCGTTGAATTTAACCATTTATGAACACCTTAGTTCCATTCGTTAAATTTTCATCCTACACATGCGTCGAGTAGAATACAGATCGCAGTATTCTTTATTCTGTAAAACAAAAAAGTGAATCAACCCGAACTTAACCATGATTCTTGGTGTCATTAGAATGCCTGGCATTTACTTTTTCATGCGGGTGTGTTGCCACAAATTAGAGAGATATTTTCTAATGAACATTGTCTCGAAAATAAATAAATGTTGTCAACAACTGAGCGTGGTACAGTGAAAATTTATAATAGGTCTAATGCTTCGGAATTCAGATCCTCCAGCAAAAGTTTATAATATTAAACTCCGTAGAAAATTAAAATCTAGCCCCGCTTAGGACGTTAAATTGGCTTTTGTACTCTCACTTCTCCTCAGGGACTATGGCCGAAAAGAGAAACTACCATGCTTTCCAGTAATCAGGAGAGAGAAAAAGAAAACAAGCTATGCTCCTCTGACCTAAACGGACAGACTTTCGCTCAAGCGTTCCTAAACCGGTCTTGTTTCTTCTTCTAAAATATAAAATAATTTGCTCGGAACTTAGAAGTAAAGTTCTAGAAATTTAGCCTACAGAAAATTCGTGGCCTTTTCAGCGCAGTAACAATTTAGAATTCAGTGTTCTATGAGCTCGTTACGCCACTAACATATTCGATAAGAGCGTGTTCGTAGCTATCGAATACTTCGCCCGCCAGCGACCGCCTTTAAATTCCCAGTCGCATATGTTAAAGCTCGCCCGAAATCTCGTGCGCTCGAATCGGGTTTTTGTCGGAACGCGAATTGTGCCGAGCAAAAACTACGGCGTAAAGAAGAGAAAAGCCTGCACTACACAAGCAGAGCCTCTGCAGGAAATAACGAAATGGTGTCAGTTTTGGGGGCATAATTTTTGTTCTTCTAATTTAAGCTTTGAGCTTGAAATTATTGCCGGCTAAGCTGGAGCGGTAGATTTTCTAGCATTTTTATCAGTATATTGTCACTGTGTCTTCTGTGACGAGCATTTCTCTAAGACCAGGGAAAAAAGACAGGAGAAATAAATCATGTTCTTTCTTTCGACTGGTTGTCGTCCGTTAGTATGTATTAGCCCGACGGAAATACGGGAAGAGTGCGATGAGTTTAAAAATGTATTTATGTAAAATACGAGGACCGCATTCACTTTACAGCTAATGGCAGTAGTTTCGAGAATACTGATTTTATCAGCATTAGCATTGAAGTCTTAGCATATTGAAGAAATAGCACCATCTTGTTTCGTTTCAATAGAAAATGCGCAATAATGCATGACTGCATTACTGAAAGCAGATAGCAAAACTGTCTTCATTGTTCACCATCGTTTTCAAATCCAACTTAGCTATTTCACATCGTTGATTTTCACATGAAAAGATGCATTTAATCCACATTGAGGAGAACTCTGTCGCGTACTTACCTACTCAATTCATCATAAGTTTTCATTTTATTTGGCTTTGGCCCATCAGCCAGAAACACGACTGAGGTAGCGCACTTCGAAATGATGTTATTTTTTCCTTGCTTTGCTCTCCTCGCACGGGTGTTGCCCATGGAGACGCTATTGAGTTTCAAAACGAACCAAAAGATGCAATGAGGAAGCGTAATCAGACGTTAATGACATTTTCTAATTAAAGGCCTGACGAAGTGATTTACGCGTTGTATCAGACACTAGTTTTGGGAGTACTTCCTGATTCTGATTCACAATTTCGTTTACGCACGTGGATAATTAGTACGAAAGAGAATATATTGCTCAAACTTGAAGTAATTGAAAAAAAAACGATGTTGTCAGCGTATGCGAATGCGCGGGTAATTTTCCCTGCATGAAATTATTCATCTAGTCAGTAAAGAGAAGAAGACAGCTCGTGTATATAATGGAGACCCGTGCAGCCCGGAATAAACAGGCTCAATCATCAGTTAAGAACAATTTCTTCTCATTCAACGAATTATGTCCCGGAGGAAATTTGATGGGCGGAATTCTTGAAAGAACACAAAACGTTGACATTAGTGGATATTTTAAAGAAATTTCACGAGTTACGAAGTTTGTAATGTGCGATAATTGTTCATTTTTGCAGGCGACCAGTGCAAAAGGCAGTACCCAACAAATCTATCGCTATTCTTAGAAAAACGATATATGTTCGATCTTCGAATTTTTTCAGAAAAGCATTGTCAGATTTTAAAAAATCAGTCTCTTTGATCGGTGGAAAAATTATTACTTTGTGCAATATCATTTTGGAGCAGAAACTAATGGCTATATTAAGTAGGGTCAAAAATTCAATTCAGATTTAAGCTAACTCTTTGGAATTTTCATTCTATCTCATTTTGTGGCAAAATGAAAAGGTCTGCGTTTCTGAATGCTGCAAGTAAACCTGTCATCTTCACTAGGCGTACAATACCATCCCTCAGTGAGCTTCCGACTAAGACCTTCCGCAGGCCTCCAAATGATCATATTTATATATTTATGTTCCTCGCAGGAAAATTTGTTCAGTTGCCCGCATCATCTGACAGCCGTGCGTCGAACGCGTGTCACTTGTAAGTACCGTAGGACCGGTTTTGCTCGCAAATGCGTCTTGATCATGTACAGGCTCCAACACTTTAACAGGCAGGCCCGCTAGTTGGGGCGGTCTTGCAAATCAATACTCAGCATCAACTTGGAATACAAACGTTGTAACATTGAGATGGAACCTACCATTTGTGTACGTCAAGCAAAACCATTACTAGAAGGAAATTGGGGACACGATTTAACCAAAGAAAATTGAACTTTCAATGCTATGCGTGGGTCTTCAGAATAACGGCAAAATCTTGTGAGTTGATTGCAGGCAGAATGTTTGAGTTAAGCGTTCCATCATTAAATTTTCATTTCGGTTGAGGTCCTAAAAGGATCCTGATGTTGATCGGTTTCAACATCAGTAACATCACTTATTGTCCCTAACAAATTCATAAAATATCCTGAGGGAAATATTTTTCAGGCATCGATAGATAAAACCAACGTGTATAATTACTAAATTTAGGCATTTTTCCTTTACTAATAATATCGTTGTGGTTGTAAGGAATCGTATCTACAGCTTTAGGATTTAAAATTAGATACAACTGATGAAATATTGCATCCAGTTATCCTGCGTACAAGTTTATGGTGAGGTTGGCGGACATCTTGAAGACGAAAATATGAAATTCTTCGCTGTGTGCATGCTTTACGCAAGGGTCCTGACTCACTGATCAAGAACTACTTTCCTGGAAAATGTTTAGAGGAGATATCTATTGACAAGGAAAGAAGTGTTTTTTCGCCTCTTCCTGAATTTGACGATGAAGAAGGAAATTACATTCCCCTGCCATCATTTTGGTATTATAAGCTATTAGTTGTATAAATCCTTACTTCTGAGACCAATAATTACGTGTTAATTTTGAGAGAAATATGTTCTTTGACAGGTCAAGTGCTTTTCCTCATTTCTGTTTTTTATGTAGATTGTGTTCTTACATATCTAGAATGTGCTAATATATGTACATTATAAAGACCGTTGTTTTTTAAAAGATGTGTTGTTTATTATTTTCCACAGTTGTTATGAACTCCGCATCGACTACGCAGAGAAACGGAGTGGTAAAATTACTACAAACGACCAACTCATTCGTTAAACTTACTCCCGGCGCATACAACGCTATCAAGCAAAGGAAATCAACATTCCGAGATCGCCTACGATTAAAACTGTTTCGGTGCCAATCTGTGCTATACACAGGTAAACCCATCAAGCTCTAGACACATTCGACGTTCGCGTCCTATGAATTGAAAGCTGCCGAAGCCAGAATAAAAACCGGGAGAGTTGGAGTGGTTAGGACCCTCATGAAATGCGAGAGAGAGCATCGCTGGCTGGCTTCGCATAAACTGCGTTTGAAACTCAAGAGAAATCTGACAGCAACGCAGTGCCTTCCCTGTACACAACGGGATACAGCAAAGCTACATTTTTTGTTCTGTGTACATGCTACCTACCCAACAGCAAAAACCAACCTTGTTAGTCTTCTGCCCGCACTTTCCATTTTGAGTACAAATCGATCTATATAAGGATCATCCCTAAGCATTAACGCTAATGATATAGTAGTGAAAAAACTTCTAAGGAAAAGTTTCTTTAGTGAGTGAAATTGAGATTAAATTTTAGCACGTGCGGGCTAAACGATCCCTCCAAGGGGTTTGCCTTCTACAGTAACTTCCTCAGAGTTTTTGTCTCCAGTGCCAGTAGGATGAAATTGCAACACATCAGGACATTATATTGCTGACGCTAAAATGGACACGGATGAAGTAGGTCTGCTTATACTCTATCACTTGCTCTTTACGACATTCTTATCGTCGACTGAGCGATTTACTGAAAGTAAGTAATTTAGACTCCAGATATGTAGTTTAAGTTCTAGTTGAATAACACTCGAAAATGCCAAGACTAATTAGCCTTATCTTCAGTAATCTGGGTAATTCCTCTTAGAAAAACTCCTCTACAGCGTTATGTTATCTATGTTATAACATCTGTGTGTAAACGATCCCAGTAGGACAATGAATATTAAAATACGCAACGTCCAAGTTTCATTCGCCAACAATCGGAGTCACATGAGGCAAATGTGTGCCGCTGCAAATCAATTAGCGGAGCGAGTGCTGATCGATTGATCTCATTCGCCCATTAGTTGGACGAGTCATCTAAAAAGGGGAAATTACTGAACAGCGAGCCTCTCAAATATAAACTTTCAGTTATGACAAAAAAGGGCCAGGCGCACAGCTAGTCTCTTTGAATTCCGCAGTAAACAACCCTTTTTGTATTATTGTTTTTCATTATTTTTTAAATTGATGAACCCTAGTTTTTATCTGTGCTTTCTATACACAAATGAGAAGCAAAATATTGTTTCATATAATGCAGGTGTTTCTTAACAAGCATCGCTGAAAATAAGAACATTGGTAATGCACCAAATAAGTCGCCTCCTAATCAGTGGATATTTAACATTAAACTCACCTTCAACTGCTGCGGCTGCTCAGGACCAGAACACCTTCTGAAACGTCCGTACCTCCGATCACAACCGACGTTCAAATCGCTGTCTCTCACAAAAAGTGACACTGGGTATTTCCTTCTCAAAACTTGCCATGAAAGTGACTTACTTTCTACGTGGGATCGGATTCATAATGTTGGTGAGTGAATTTTTACACGAATCATCTGTTGGAAGAAATTAAAAGCAATTAAGGTTACTTCGATCTATTCACACCTGGGCTGGGCACGTCATATATGATGTTCGGTGAAGTAGATGAGCAGAGAATAATTTCAGTGCACTACTAACAAACATTTAAACTATAACTTGGAACAAAATAATTGTTCAGTTTTACTGACAGTATAAGTATATCGTTAAATTGGACAATGAGCATATTTAATCATTAACTCCAAACACGGTATTTGCATTCTAGGATCTCTTTCTGTCTGCCTGGATTCTACAAAGATCACCAGCGATTCACAGAATTACTCTAGGTCTAATGCATTGCAAGAGTGCTACTTGATTGAAACCTCATATAATTACATCAAGATGAGGCTATCCAATTCGTTCTGTGTTCGTTTCAATTCGTTCAAGATGAAAAATAAATTGATTGATGATGATCGATCACCATTATGAAACCTACAAAATCTGAACCTAAAGCAGTCGTAAAGACATTACCTCACGCCAAGCACGCTAATTCAGTTTACTAGGAACAGTTAATCGAAGCCAACATTCCAACCACAGATAGTTTTCATCAGCTTTTGTGGAGTAAGATCGATAGCTTACAATGAGTGATGGGAATGGTTAACTTTACCTCACAGTTTTAGTGAAGACCATTCTTGAATCAATTTTTTGCCACTAAAATAACCACTTCTCTAATTGGAAAACCACCTCTTCTAACTTTTTATTGCTGAGAGTGAACTACCCCAAGTCACGGAATGGATTTCACTGTTGTATTTGCCTTGATGCGGGAGAAAATATCAAGCAGTAAAATATGTGAGACATCTGAATAAGGAGGGATGGAGTGAATAGAACCATCGTTAATTAACCTGAGTAGGACTTGTGTAATTACTAATGGTCTCATTCTTAGAAAATGTGAAGCTGAACTTTTTTAAGAAATAAAGTTGAATGCATCATTAAATGAAAAGAAATTTGCCTTCGTACCAACCTGAAAATGTTCACTTTACATGTTTTTAATTTACTGTAGAGTTGGATATATTTTTATAGTGGAACGAACACTTTGGCGAAAGAGCGAGTATCACAATTTCTGTTGAACAACATGAAAATAACGTTCACGTTTCATTATGAAATGACACATATTGAATTTAAAGGCAACACTGGACACTTCAACTACTTGAAAATTATTCAAATAATTGACTTCTGTAGGAAACTCAGAAGAGAGAATGTTATTGCTAGATCGTGCACATATGTTTTGATATATTTACAAGTAATTAAGAAAATTTATTCCAATATATTTTTCGTAGTCAATTTGTAATTAGGTCCCCCCGTATTATTTACTAACTAAACTGGAACGGGATGTACCTTCACACATCTAAGTTTTGCTT
This sequence comes from Morinoia aosen, assembly GCA_030386875.1. Classification (NCBI taxonomy): domain Eukaryota; kingdom Metazoa; phylum Arthropoda; class Malacostraca; order Amphipoda; family Talitridae; genus Morinoia; species Morinoia aosen. Next base: position 85,205,996 of record CM059567.1, on the reverse strand, counting down.
TTTGCAAAGTCTGACAATAAATAAAATAGCAAGGATAGTCGCTTTTAAAAGATCCATTATCAGTTAGTCGTTTAATAAATAGAAGAACCTAAAATGATATATAAAATTGAACGTTTCGACTACAGGAGTCATCTTCAGCATTAACAAGATCTATGGAAGACAAAAAATACATTTTATTGAAAATAAGTGCAATAGTAAAAACAAATGAAAAGAAGTGGACGAAAAAGGATGGAGAACAATACTAACATGCTATTAACAGAGGGAATGACGATTCAGTTTCATTTAAAATAGGTTTGTCTTTCATGATAAAAAGAGATTCTAAAATACGAAGGTCTGATTGACTAGATGTGGTTCCTATTATCTGGAAGTTGTCCAAGCGGACTAGCTGGTCGCACTTCTCGGCATGAGTGCGTACCGAAGAGTGAGGGGGAGAGGCAAGGGGATTATTGGTTCGGAAGCTCCTTCCAGCATGCTCCGCCACACGAATATGGAGGGCCCTTTTTGTGGACCCAACATATTCCGACGCACACAGTGCGCAACAGTATTTGTAAACGACGTGCGAAAGCAATGCTTTAGGGAGCTTATCTTTGTAGTGAAAAAAAGAATTAATTTTATATCTGTTCAACAATATAATCCGAAAATTGATATGCGTAAAATGTTTAGCTAACAATGAAAGTATCTCTTTCTTGAGTTTCTCGGATTGGTATCCAAAATAGGGCAAGCAGAAGTCCTGTTGGGATAGGGAATAATGGAGTTTGGAATAGGGCAAGCAGAAGCCCTCCATATTCGTGTGGCGGAGCATGCTGGAAGGAGCTTCCGAACCAATAATCCCCTTGCCTCTCCCCCTCACTCTTCGGTACGCACTCATGCCGAGAAGTGCGACCAGCTAGTCCGCTTGGACAACTTCCAGATAATAGGAACCACATCTAGTCAATCAGACCTTCGTATTTTAGAATCTCTTTTTATCATGAAAGACAAACCTATTTTAAATGAAACTGAATCGTCATTCCCTCTGTTAATAGCATGTTAGTTTTGTTCTCCATCCTTTTTCGTCCACTTCTTTTCATTTGTTTTTACTATTGCACTTATTTTCAATAAAATGTATTTTTTGTCTTCCATAGATCTTGTTAATGCTGAAGATGACTCCTGTAGTCGAAACGTTCAATTTTATATATCATTTTAGGTTCTTCTATTTATTAAACGACTAACTGATAATGGATCTTTTAAAAGCGACTATCCTTGCTATTTTATTTATTGGGATGTACCTTTGGTCGCTGAGGGGTTTTTTAATAGTTTCTGTGATTACGAACTTGATTAATTTCCATGAGTACTTTATAAAAATCTATTTATTGTGTTATCTTTAAATATTGTACACTGGAACTGGCTTTAATTAGATTTCAATATTGAATTCCAGCTGAACCTGCTGCAATAAGAGTGTTAAAAAACGATGGCATTTGGAAAAGAGCGTTAATCCCACCATGAAAGCCTAACATCATCTGATCAAAAGCAGCACAAAAGTTATTACGCTAAATGACATCTTCTCGTCAAAACGGTTCGAGAATAACCAGAAACCGTGATTATGAATTGAGACAATGTTTCTTTGAGCTATTTTTTGCGAGTAGGAGGGATCACTGGACGTGTTTTTAGCTTGCAGATGATCGAGCGGAGCAGTTCTGACGAGTATAGATCTGCATCTACGGGGCCATGGCGGTTGGATCAATGCAAACCAGCGTGTCAAGCCTCTGGTTTAGGACAATGATGCTCATAAAAACTAATTTATTCCACCATTTCATCGCTGTCGCTGAAATGACTGCGATGAGCTGAAGGTTTGTTGTCTGTGTTGGATGAAAAACAAGCACACAAGCACTTGTGCAGAATTAGCAGCCCGGCGCAGTAAAACTCTGAATCATAACTCGCGAGTCCCGCACTGTGTGTGACAGAGCAGTCAAGGTAGACTATTCACAATCACTTGGAAAAGCTGGACGAACTCTAGGCTGATTTTTAGCGATGCATCTCCCTTCAGTTGTTGAAATGTAAGGCACGCGATGTGTAATTGATACTGGTTTATCATCCACAGGGCAGTTGCGAAATCTGATATGAAATTGATCAACTCCATCACAACATGTTATCGATATTTGAAGGCCAAGAAATGTGGTCAGAAAATCACATGTCCACGTATGGTCAAAGCTCATTTTTTCACCCAACTTTTACTGAAAAAATTATTCTTGTTCGCACTCAAATTATCTCCTTAATGGAACTTATATTGATTAATTAGTAATGTGATCAGAACTATAGTTGTTATTATGTGATTTACATAACAACTTGTATCAAACTTCGAACCATTTTTCTCTTGTCACCTTAGCATGTTCGCGGGTACGAAATTCAAAAGCGAGCGAGTGCAGAGTTGTCACCATTTTACTCAGAGTAAGCCATTTTAAAAGCCTGGTTCATGGTAATTTACTCATGTAAATTTCGTTCACGTACTGCGGTTACTTCTAATTAAATTTAATATCATGATGAATAGCAACGTATAATATATTTTTTCCTGCAAATGCTACCAAGTTGGTGAATGCCTAATAATACGTCAGCGCAAGTACTTGTCGCAGCTCTGAATTCTTACAAAACGTTTCTCTCAAAGTTGGTTCGTTTTTTCCAGATAAGCTGTCTCTTCGATATTTTAAACAGTATCAACTGTTAACAAAGCGATTTTTGATGACTTATGAAAGCAGCAAGTCCAATCTCTAATTTTAACGACCGTCGGACGGACCCCATCCGGAGATTTGTATTGCTGTGAGTTTGAGTCAACTATTCTCATACAGCTGTGCAGTGACAATATAGTATGGTATAGCAGTGGCAGCTTGTACGTGTGAACAACTACTATAGAGATGAATTTCATAAATTTTTTGTTTTCCAACGGGGTACAAGGAAATCATTCCGTGAAGGGTTCATTTGTTAATACTCACAAGACAAATTATTGGAAACACCCAGATCAGACTCACTTCCTAACATCATTCATAGAACTCAGTAGTTTTGCACAACTATTACACATATTACACGATTTGAAGGCTTATATGAGTTCCATAACTTGCATTGTACGATAACCTTTAACTATCTTCGATTATTTGAAGAAAAAATCACATCTTATCATTAATTTGTTCATCTGAAGTTAAAGTCCTTGAGTGCGGGTAGAAAATTAATTTGGAAAACTGAAATCATTCACTCGTTGAGTTTCTCATTGCTGCTAAGAATTGTTTGACCTTCTCAGCAAATCCATACCTACGAGCCAAATCTTCTTAGTCACTTGAATTTCATTCTCGTACGGCGGCTACAGCACGTCCGCTGGAGTTCTTGTCAGTAAATTGCGCTACGTGATCACTATAACTTTCACTCCGTGTTGGCTCAGCTTTCCTTATGCAAAGAAGCAGCAACGCTTCAACTCAAATTTAATAAAAAATTGCAGTTCAATCATCTGTTTGGTTCAGCTGTCGATTTTCTCAAATGAATTATCGTCTCCTAAATGTTTGGAATTAATTTATAAAATCAGCCAAAACTAATCAATACTGTTGAACTCAAATGCTTACATATTTTCAAATAATTATGGCAGTATACCGTAAATTAAGTAATGGCAACTCTTTGTATCAAATAATACTACGCACTTCAAAATTTAATCGGAACAAAATGTTGAGGTGATGAGTTAGCGATTCAATTGCGTATCTTCGTTTGAAGGAACGCATTTATTGCACCATACATTGTGAATCTGCACAAAGGACAGTTTTGCAATGCTGCGTATGGAACGATCAACTCAAACGCGTAAATCTTTCCACAGTTCATCAATTATTTTTAGCAAAATTAAAGAGAAAATAAATCTTAAGTCCAAATTTGTTTATGTTTGATCGGTGGCTAGAAATAAATTAATAGCAGTGTTGACTAGTTACATTTCCCCACAACGAACGTACAAATTGTTTCCGCAGCTGTACCTCTCAAATTTGAATTTTAAGTCTGATAGGATGGTCTCTGGTAATGTCGAGCTTTGAAAATACTAAATCGCGACTTGAAGCAAGGACCCCGATGGCAGAACAAACTGAGCTGAAAAAAAAGACACTTCACTGAATCCTCAAGAAAAATTTAGACTCTTTGGGTGAGAGGAACATAGAAGACGTTTTAGTGATACTCTTATTGTCTGCTGAGGAAAAAATTAGACTTCCTCTTAGCAAAAGCACAAGTAAATTGTCGTAGTAGAAAGAGAGCTCGCCTGAAGCATGAAAGGATTAATATTAAGCAAGAAAATCAGCATTATATATGACACAAAACATTGGAGCACATACGAGTATAATTTTGAGGAATATCTCAGATGGATAGAAACTCATACTTCCGAGTTCTATCAAAGTGGAAAAAGTTAACTGTGAACAATCAATTACACTAAAAATGTGGAGGTGTTAAACATTTTAAAATAAATTCTGGAGACCATGCAATGCTGTAGAATGTGCCCGTGTATGTGCAGTGCAATTACCTGAACCAAATGCAACTTAATCGACAGACGCACATCGTTTCATCCCCACTTGTATATCTAGGAATTTAGTACAAATCTTTAAAATATTATGAGATTTAATTTAGATTTTCTCCAAGATCTAAGAGCATCATCACGATGAAATTCGTTGAGAATAAATCAAGAAAAAATGAAGTCAGTTGTCTGAAAGACCGTCAATTAGCGTAGAAAACAATTAAGGTAGCATAAATTGAGTTCAACGACTGCGCGAGCACTACTCGTTACGTTGACTAATTCTGCAAAGTTTGTTCGAGAAGGACAGTGGTTTCAACTAATATATTCTAATTAGTAGCATGCATATAAGTATTGGGTGTCGGCTAATTATAATGCATATGAGTGGGGAAACTTAACCCATTTTTATATTTTATCATGAGGTTAGAGCCCAATACATCAAATGATAATTACTCATGCGTGTCGATGCAAGTCAGAGGAAAAGTAATAAGCTAGCAGACCCAACCGGTGAAGTAAAATAGAATATACTTCGAAAGAGCACTTCGATAAACAAAAAAAAGGCTTAGAACGCACAAACTAAACTTTCACTTTGTGTAAACTTTCATTTCAAACTAACATCAGTATTTCAGCAGAACAGGAAACAATATCACTGCATCGCATTCGTTCGCTCGGGTAACTACTGAGACTCCTTGATCATTATTTCTTCAGTATACGGCGAAAATTTTCTATGCCTAATAAATGCCTTCTACTGTAACTGAACACTTGAATTCTCACAATAACCAAACATTTATAAATTTTTTACGATATTTCAATTTGTTGTAAATGAATTCTTGTAAACAATATTGACGATCAGATGGCCTCTAATACATAATATTATTTATAAAGACTGAAATGATTACAAATCACTATTGCTCTGATATTATTTTTCCATAAACAAGATACTATATTATTCATGCACCAACAGATTCTACAAACCTTTACGTCAAGTTTACCGAGAACACAATGTCAGAGTACATCAATGATACGAGTATGAATGTCAAATGTTTTCTCTTATCTTCATGCTTCTCATGTCGAAAGTCTACCCAATATTAGCAGCGAGCACGCAACATTTCAGCCGATGGATGTCCATTTCGAAAAGTATTTTTTTAGAGTTTCTAATTATGACCATGTCCTTATAAAAATTGACAAGTACTGCTTCAAGTTCCAATTTTGGCGTGCCATATTTCACTGCTCCTAATGTTGAAAAACCAAACCAAGTCCTACACGTCGCAGTGAGCATCATGCATGCATATTGCATCCCCAGAACGTGACTATATATTCATTCTACTTCATGAGACACGACTCTTGGAATGAATTATTTGCAGAGAAACCCACGGAATAATGGAGAGAGAACTGATCGAAAGCGACAGTGTCTGGAACATGAACGGTTGTTTCCTGACCAGCAGCTGACGCTCTGTAACTCCAAATTGCTTTCTCTGGAAGCCTTGCTTGTTGTGAAAGTCAGACGAAAATTTACTGACACGTTAGAAAGTGGCGATGAAGTGCACTGTCCTGGGAAGAAGGCAAGGCGGCAACGCCTTTAGAACGTGAAAGTCCAGGCTAAGAAAGCAGAAGTGTGGTGACGTTTCCACGTTTTCTGTTCCGGGATTTTCTGGAGTGAACTTTTCATCATGTTCTGTGTCAAGCAAGGATCAATTTAACCGATGAACAAATGGCTGAAACGTTCCCAGTGATAGATTGAACATACGGGTAAAATTAAACTATTTTCTTTTTCAATTAGAATTGCTTTTATCCTCGTATGATGCAAGGGGAATTCTTGAGTGGATTTGCTGAGGCAAAAAGTTGGCTGGATATGGAAAGGCGAGAGCCTGTATGCATTTTCCCACTGCTTCTGCGTGTTAAATTTGTCGTAGCCTTTTTTACAGAGCAAATATCCTCACTTCTAGTACGAACTCAAATATTAAAACCTCAAGTATATGAACATCGATTACAATTTTACCTCAAATCAGTGCAGGAAAAAAATTCTTGAAAATTGCAAACTGCATGGCACTTAAAATAATTTCGCTAGCTAAACCCTTGCCATTAAGAATTACAGGACGCTAATTACGTGCTTCAATACATTGATAGCATCCTTTGGCGATAATCTTCAAGAACATAATGCCTTTGTGAAACAAGTTTAGCCAATTTTGAAAATAACCATCTTCGCCCGATATTGGCATATCGAACAAAAATAAAGAGTAGCAAATGTAAATTTCTCCCCCGTTCTTAATATTAACTATGGAAATCCCATTTTCAGTAATCAGAGCGAGAGAAAACAGTCATTTGAGTCTCGCGTTGGGATAAAATTAAAGAGCGTTGCGCTACTCTTCAGAGACGGAAACTAAAAGTCCTCGTATAACGCTATCAATGAATGCATTTCTTATGTAATATTGCTGATTACAACTTCTGGAAGACAGGATTAATTTAAGTATTTTTGTAAGCTTTTATGTGTGTGTCTACACATATACTCTTCGAAGAAGTTCTATCTAAATACTCTTATAATATAATGGGATGTGTTCTAATGTTTGCTATAATTTTGAGTACAACGCCAGGGCACAGTAAAACTTTCGTGAATCCAAAAATTCATTCCACGTCAAATTTGTTATTTGGTGTGAAATTCCTCGTCCATAACATTCTGTCACGTCACCCTAATCATTTCTGTCCTGAAAAAAAGGTGTTCTGATAAAATGAAACACTTATTCCTTTTTTGTAAATACCTGAATTTCATCCTTTAATTGTTGCAAGATATCTCGACTCATCCCCACGCGTCTTAATTTAGGGAACAAGACTCAATTATGAATGAATGTCAAAACAAATTTTTATGAAAATGAAACGAATACTGCCTCATCTTCTAATACATTCATACTAAAAGAACAACACTCTTTCCTCACATTTTCACAACGAGATCAACGACAGAAACTGGCGAAAATTATATTTTAGCCTTTACGCCACATGGATTTTGAGCATTTAAGTTCAGCGTCAGTATTCACGGTGTGCGTCACTGGTACTTGCTCAGTGGTCAAATTACCCCGAGTGGCCTGCAAAATGCACCCAGCGCAGTAGCCACAGCCGGCAGAACTGCGGCAGACCGCGCAGGCCGGCGAGGCAAGAACGAATGTCGCGCTGCGGTCGCTGCTGCCCCACATACCCGCGACGCCAGCGGGTGCCTCCTGGAAGTTGCACCGCCGCAGGAAATCGAACACGCATGCGGCCAGTCAGCAGCGCCGAGATCATCTTTCGCACTCGGGCGAATCTTCTTCCTTGACGAAGATGGAAATCGTAATTTTAAGCGCACGTCGCGTTTATGGATTTGTTGTGATGATGTTCATTATATATACAGTTCTTGTAATTAGTTAAAAGCAATGACACTTTGTGTTTTCCTGTATAAAGTAGCTTTCGTAGTTGGCATGTATTATTTCCGAATAATTTTTAGCTCACATCCACATGATGTTAATCAGTTTTCAAAATTACTATTACTTCGACACCGCATAGATTCCAAACTATACTGAAGTACGTCAGCGTTACCATTATCTGCTTTCGAAATATCAACAAATGTGAAGAGTTACACATCGTACCGCAGGTTTGTGCGGTAGATATGTACAAAAAATTAATAAGCCTGGACTCTTTATAGAATTACATGTACTCTAATCGAAATTATTTTCAAAATACTATGTCTAATGCAATCATGTTCTACCATGTTGAAATCCTTGGAGAAATTATCAGACTACACTCCATATTTTTTTTGCTTCCCTAGTAAAGATTAAAAGAATGGAAAGGGCGTCTGAATGGAAACGTATGCGTTGCATCAGAACTGCCCATCAACTTACTGCGCGAGTTACAAGCAGGCACAGATTAACGTGTCGTGGTAAAGCGAGTGGTTTTATCAGAAGGAATTGGTCATCATTAATTTTATATTGATGAGCCTATTACATTTTACATTACATTTTACTGGAGAGCTTTGATTACACAATATCGCACTTACTTCCTCTCTGCATGGTTGGAAATGTGATTCTACTGAAATTATGCAATCCTTGATATCAAACCCTAAAATGTTTGCATAACCAAAATTATTGTCCAATATAGTCGTCACTCAAGTGCAGCAAATTCAGTATAATGGGAACCTCTGTTCTAGTTTTACAAAGAACAATTTAAAGAATGTAGAATTGTGGGTTCTAGGTTTCGTTACTGAAATCCTTCCCACTGAAAAGACATGATTACGATTATAACATACCAAGAATATGGGCGTACCGAAAAATTTGGTGCATTTTGTAAGAATTTAGTAAATTAACGCAAATTCCATCGCAAAGTTAAATGTGCGTATTACAGGCACAGTTCGAGGAAATTGCTGTCATGCTCAGAGTTCGCTCTGATTGAGACTAACTATGGGGCATGATTATTACCTAATAACTGTTCAAATTGTCGTAGGCGAAATCCCTAAATTAACAACAAAGTGAAAGAAAAGTTACCGATAAATCCAAAATACTCGTATCGATAATCTCATGCAGATATTCTTTCCGTGGCAGAGCGCATTTCAATAACTTTTACCGCGACAGAGTAGATGGTAATCGAGTTATCTATCATTAATTAAGGCGATGTAGATCAAATGCTATGAGGCATCGCGTCCGATTACGCTTTGATTTCTCAGGAAAGGGTCAATATCCTGGCTAAAAACTTAAAGTTATTCTTTTCTAATGAAAACAACTTCATAATTCAGCAATAATTTCAACATTTTATAACTTCATGAATAGTTTAAATTCAATTTTTTAAGAGCTTTGCGATTTTATACATTGTTACAAAAAGAGATTGCAATTACTACTATCAAAACTCTTACCTAAGATCAACATACCATGCAGTCATCGTTATCTCAACTTTACTTGAATTTTATTAACTCATACGGATACGCTTCTACAAGACGAACACAGTTAACTTGCTTTAGCCTCAGTTTCTTGTTGGTGTTAGCGCAGCGTCACCGACTGGGACTCGGCCTTCAGTGGCCCATTGACACGGTTCTTGAGGGCAGGGTGAGCTAAGTTTTGGGTGGACCATTGGTGAGCTATGGTGATTGTTACTCACTTGCTGAATGCTTATTTTTTGCACGCGCATTCAGTGGAAGCGTCAATGAGAAAGCCTTTGATCGCGAACTTCGTTCTTTCGATGTCAAACAAATCTTGTGGAATTGCATTAAGATCAGCATTAAAAAAGAAAAAAAATTCGCACTCAATAACGAGCAGTAGCATTTTTTAGTTAAAACATAATATAATAACCAAACCAACTTGTATCAAACATATGTTACCGTAATAAGCATTCACAATCACAGCAGTACGGATATCGACGGATATTTTCATCGTCACCCAAAAGAAAAATGCTCGGTATGAACGTACCACCACAGCGATTTGTTGCGAAGTCATGCAATAGGAAAACAATGTCAAGGTGTAATTTAAAGCAAGCGATTCAGAATTAGATGCCAGACCGAGAATAAACCAATAACAAAATACTTCGAAGTCGTGTGTATACATCCAGTGTTGGAAAAATTCAATTTTTTTAAACTCAGTTCATCTGTTTTTTGTAGGTTCGATTGGGTTTTATAAGGTCGCTGGGTTTCTCTGGATTGTATTGTTTTTTATCATTATTGGATTACTGTGTCCTTAATTCTACTTATACGTATTTTTTTTCACCATACACATTAATAATTTGTGGGTGCAGTGTGCTTAAGCTACTTCAGTTTAATTCAGTTTGCTTAAGCTACTTCAGTCAAAAGCATTACTGTCAAAGTATCATGCAGTGGTGTAATTTGGTAACCTATACATTTCTGATTTGCAGGCTCTTTTAGTCTTACTGTGAGTGTCATCAGGAGTAACATGATACTGCAGGGTCGGCATCTGCATTAGTTTTTAGGCCAACTAGTTTCCTGTCTATGATATTATTTTCTTCTGCTTTAGCTCCAACTGCAGTGAAGTCACTGCACCACCACCATGCAGTAAAACGGAGGGGGACTTTTGAGTTCCTTAATTCCACTTCTCAAGAAGACGAAGTAAAAATAGACCTCCATCTGGGAAAAATTTGTTTAGTTCAAATATTAACGATTTTATAAATGCCAACATTAACTGGGTCCATTTGATACCATTAATTAAAAAGATTATTAAAAGTTTTCAAACGACCCATCGATGGGTCTAAATTATTACATAGAAAATATCTACGCAGTAATTAGGTTATAAAATTTATGTTACGCACAAAGATTGTTCAACGTGAGTGGACTTATGAAATGAGTTTCCAGTGATGATCGCATTGATGAGTCGTAAAACTCTCTCAAGTTGTGTACCAGCTTGTTTGAAATATTATGATTGAAAAGAGACTTCGTATTTTCATGAAAAAAGTCCGATTGCACTCAAAGCAAACTTCTAAGCGCAATGCTGAATATAGCTTTTAGCTTCAGTAATTTGGTATTCATAAACACTTGCACCACATCTAAACATGATTGTATTCCGTGCTACACCACCCGCTTTTTGTTACAACAGTGCACCAATATTGTAGAAGTATGAAATGGGGTTCATTTTCATAATGATCTTCCCCAAAGTTCCTCGCGGTTAATGCAGCAAATTTTAAATTTGGATACAGCGAAAAAATCACGTTGATTTAATTGGACAATAGAAAAAAATGCCGTCAAACAAGCTTCAAGCAACCATAAAACATCCGCTGATCATGCATTTTATTTAGGTAGAACCAAGAATTTTTTAACCATTTTGATCCAAGGTTTTCAAAAGCATAATTCCTTCATTCTCAGCTAAGGGACTTATTCGTAGGACTGTTCAATAACTGACGTAATTAATTTTAATTATCTCAGTTATTAAGGGTGTTAAAATTAATTAATTGTTGGCATTAATAATTTAATTACCATTCGTGCCACAAGCGAGCGAACTACTATAGCGGAGCTTATCGAGAGGGCTATCAGAGGTTGACCTGGAGGCTCCAATTATCTTGCCAGCTGAACGATTGATCAACTAAGAAGCATGGTTATAATTATATCATCGCACACAAAGTTAATGTTGTCCAGCTCACTGAGTATAAGATGTTGATCCAACACTTCAAAAAAAGGTTCAATGTATTTTTGCTCCTTAGATTGCTATAAGAGGTTGCCTATTCACCTATTCATAAGCGTAAAATAGTGTATTTCATCATTAACATTTCCCTTGCTTTCCGTAAACTCGTTAATTACAGACCTTCATTTAGGTCACACTCAGCCTTTCTTCCCTCGCATATTCCTGTTTTTTCCAATCTCTGAGACTTTACTTCTGATAATTTTTGATCATCAATGAAGATTATTGTATCAGCCATCCCCGTACAAGCTCCCTTGAAGGTTGCCAAACACTAATTCAGACCCTCGGCTCGCAGACTCAACTATTGCGCTTAAAAAATCACATGTTTAACACGATATATTATTTAAGAGTAATGGCTAATTGATATGTTGTACGAAGACCTTGATGTCTTTCTTACAGTATGACTGCGAACGACAACGTACAGACTGCGTTATCGAATTACGCATGAGCAAAATCTAAAACAGCATTCAGGCTGATCCATGCGAGCACAAAAACCGGTAAAGTTCATTTTCATTTACTAAGTTCGACAATAAATGATACACCAAGGAATATAGCATTGAATCATTAGAAAATGTTTGAGTGGTAAAATTTATTGTTTTTGTTGAAAGAACCCTCATCAACGAGAATGAAAGGCAAGAGATAAATGTTTGGAATAGGTTATGTACAAATTTCATTTTTTTAAAAATTGGCAAACACAACTATATAAGTAATAAACAATTCTCTAATTGGATAAGCGGCTTGCGTGTCATTCGAATGAGGTTGGTGTTGTAGTTTAGAAGTGACCTCAAGTAACAACTCAGGAAGGGATTTTTTTTTCGACATGCAATTAGGAATTAGTCATCATTATTTGCCTTTTGATCTAAGTATTTCAAGCACATCGATTTTCATTAAATTCCTTTCAGTAGTAATCGAATTAGCTTCTTTTCAAACATAAAAATAAACACTAGGCAGACATGCTGTTTCAGTTATAATAGCGCACTTGACGCAGTGTACGTCTGAATACGTTACCTCAACCACAAGAGTACTGTGTGTTCGTGTCCGTGAGTATAGTGATGGAAGCTCTTGTACAGGTATTCCTCTCGCAAGTTCTCAGTCAACCATCTGCTCCCATTCCGAAAAATGTCATCGTCTAGTGAAATCAAACGAATTTAGAGCTTTAATTTAGTTTTTAAACTCTATCAATCTTTATATTATAAAATTGTTTTTTCTACAATTCAAACGATAGCCCAATCCACTTATCCACTGCATGTTGTTCATCACTTTCTGTTATTTGATTTTATAATTTATTCGAGCGAGTTGAACTTGTTTGTGATTTATTCGTTAACTTTATTTCAGATAATTTCCTGACGTTGCCAAGACTTTATGAACTTAAACCTTTAATTTTACTCTCTAATGTTTTTTTAATTCGTTCAATTTCAAAATTCAAGCTCTGTTTCTTGCTCTGTCATTCATTTTTTAACCGAGATAGCCTCTTACCTCTAGGTGTGGGTGTCATGAACTCAAAACTAACAAACCTACAAGCATGTTTTTATTAAGAAATTCCCAAGCGTGATGATAATATTACTCTCCCGGGAAGGGCTTGGATGCGTTAGTAAACCGATGTACACTTTGTAACGTACTAGCGAGTTATTGAAAAATAATGCACACATCAAACTTAACGTTGCCATTTCTTTTCCAAAATATTTAATATATGACTTATCTAGGTAATTCAGTTTTTTGTGACTGTAAACACCAGTAACGGCTAAGGAAATATCGTCCACAAATATTGCCTGGATGCTCCAACGTTGCTGAAGCAGTTAAACTCGTTCACATCGTTATGAGAAACAATAACTCGTCGTCCGCTCTTCTTCACTCAACCAACTTTCTTTGGCTCTCGGCAAGGATCTGTGCTCATTACGAAGATATGAAACGAGCTACAAATTCAGTTTTTCAGTACATGCTTTTAGCTCGAAATGCGTACATCTTCGTGGAAATCATCATTATGAATGCACCAGGCCATTTGCGACACGCTTTTTCCAGTGTTCAACCGTAGTTGGCTTTTCAGAAGGTACAAATTAAAAACACTGTTCTCTACATGGAATGGACACTAATCTGAAAAAAATTGCGTCAGAAACCAAAATCAAATCAACGAATACAGAGAACTTAAATCAAAAATCCATCATTTCATAATATCCTAGGGTTTGACAAATGCTTCCTTAGCAGCTCCAATGGTAGGCGATGTTTGCATCCATTAACATGTCAAGTTTAAATGTTGCTCAAGAGAAAACAACGAGGCTGTTCTTGTCCAACTCACCGAAAACGAGAGAAGTTTCTTGTATGCTGAGTGAAAGCCAGCGACGTGGCCCGAATAAAACGGGCTTTAATGTCGCAAAAAATGATCAGCCAGAAAAGTTGTATAATTGAGGCATCCCCAGCCAGGGCAGATGAATCAACCTGGAGATCATAACGGTGCCTTGCTTGGATGACAAGGCTCAAGTCCGTTGGCGATCGCACAGGTCGTAATTTATACGCTTCGATGCCCTGAAGTAGCTCCTGAGAGGCTCAGTTGCATGGCCTAAAAAATGAGACTTCGGGCTAAAAGAACTCGTAGAACTTGTGCAAGGAAATTTCACAAATCAGTAAAAAATCAATGCTCAGAAATTAGGCTCATTTTTCATCCGTTTCAATTTTTGACATACAGGTTTAAACTCACACATCTCCCATTAGATTCAATATATTTCTCCTTCTGAGAATTGGTTGACCTGAAAATTGTTCTACATATTTGTAGCTTATTTTATTAAGAAATCTGACTTTCAAATCCATAGGAGCAGTTGAACAATGTAATTATTTATGTTGTGTGCAGGGTGTTCAGGGTAAATTCTACGGCTTTATCAGGAAAAAGAAAAAGCGCTTGGTATCTATAAAATTTAATTTATTCCAAATAATTCATTAGGTAAAAATTTTTATTAGTGCCGAAAAATTTCGCTCAAAATAACTAGCATTGGCATGTATTGCAGCCTCAATCCGGGACCGGAACCTGGAGCAAGCTGTTTTTACTCTATCCCTTGAAAGACCCTCAAAAAACACTCTAATTCTATCAATTGTCTGGCCTCTTTTAGTACTAGCACAACGATTGGTATCTTTCTCGACAGCACCCCATACATAATAATCCATCGGATTATAGGATCAGGAGAGTTTGGAGGCCAAACATCGGGATTTGTGTGCATCACATCACACTCTGAGAATACGCTACCGAAAACCACAACAGTTAAGAGAAATTTAGTCCCCTCGTAGCCTTGTAGTCTCCGTTGCAATTCTCTGTGTAATCCATGCCGAATTGTTTTTACAGTATTCAGGGAGAATTGAGCAGCGACCATAATCTCCTTTTTAGGATGGCTGGCGCGAATCATCATGATGCAAGTTATTCTCTTCCACGATACAGGTGGCTCCCAGTCATCCATTCTTGCTGTCATCGCATGAATGAATGAAGGAGCCTTGGTATGAATTTTTTTTAAATCTGGAAAAATCATCAAATGGTTTCATTTGCACCAAGTATAGCTGCTAACAATAAATTCATTTTCAGTATTTGCTCATTACGCGAGCTCGTTGTCGCCCAATTTCTGATCATATATCACTAACACCTGAGGAGGCTTAAAAGCGTGTTCCGATGTGCTTGTAATTATTTCCAATGTGGCCCGGTGATACTAAGGCACCGCAATCCAAAGCAATGATGTATTTAGTGAGATCGTATAGTAATGTGAACAGAGTCAAAATGTAACACAAATTTACGATTCACGCCCGTCTGAGGTGTTTTGTATTTTTTAGCGCCTAACCTGTTGTTATAAAATTTATGACTTAACGATAAACATTTTTGAATCGGCAAACGACCTCCAAGAACACCGGTGGCAGCCAGTAGAAAATGCTGAGTCACTTTAAAGCTTCAAGTTTGTTTTCACGTGAAAAAACCGCCCAGCCGTCGAGCATGGCGGCTATTTGAACGTCAACTGGCAGTTAAAGTCACGCAAACAAATTCAAATTTATGCAAAAAATCAGGTATTGAAAATTTTTTTCACAAGGCAAATTCAAGACTGTCCGGACACGTGACATGAGCTCTTCCAGCAACGGTGGGGAGACGCCACGCACTCGGCCGCTTTACCGCTGATGCCACTCAAGTACTGGCCTTCAATGAGTAATTATTACAATAAGTACATGAAATATGTGCGCACAATTTTCTCCCTCGGGAGAGTAAAGAAAAAATGTATCATAACTGGAGAGCAAAATTATTGTGTTTTATCCCTTTTGTGAACCAAACAGTTAATTATAGCTGTGCACGATTTGTGTTTTCATTTTCTGATCTTACCTTATAATTAACAACAGCAAAGTTTTCAGAACGTTTTGCAATACTTTCTGAGTCTATTTTCTGTTACATATAAAATAAATTGACATTCATACACGGGGCGTAGAAAAGTTTTCATTTGAAAAAGTATCAGAAGTAACTGAAGAATTCAATACCGTACGAGAGTCGGCAATAATTTGATACATTTCAATTGTTTGAGTACGGAATTCAACTTAATGAAATTTGTGTTAATGAAATTTGTGTTAAAGACATATCCTTTCCAGTTATTCAGCGAAAACTAAATCAATACTATTGAGTGAACGAATAACTTCCTCCTTCCCCATGTGATTGCAAATATGTTTCTCTTATGTAAACATCGCGCAAAACTTGGGGAAATTAGTTTTAATTCAACTGGCTTTTGAACTGAAGAAATAAGTCATCAACATGTTAATGAAAATTGAGTTCGCGATGGTTCACGTGAAGACAAAAAGGGTTTTTAACCCAAATAAAAAGTTGAACGAATATAGAAGTGGTGGTTGTGAAGAAGATGCTAGAACTTGTTCATTGTCTTCGAAATGTCGTTCAAGGTTCGAGTACACGGACCGCAAAAAGTAATCTCACTAATCCAGAAAATCGAGGTATCTTGCATAGCTTCTTGCAACATTCGAGTGTTGTGCAATATGAGGTATGAGAGACTTTCCTGTGCCGTTGAATGGAAGGTAATTAAGTACGTGAGCAACTGCGTTGGAAATAGGTGAAGCAAAAATTTCCATCTAAACAATCGTAACTTTTCTTCAAGTTACCATTTGGTAAATTAGGACGAATATCACCAACAAAGCTTATATCTTAAGGTAGCTGAATGATAACTTTGAAGGACATTTCGTTGAGAATATATTAAGTTATCAAATTACTTGTATGCCATACCATCGAATCCAATTAGTTGAAAAATTTCTTTTCGTATTCTGTTTGCGTGTAAATATGCTTTCGTTGTCAGTCTTACAGTTAGGAGCGAGAAATAAAAATTGAATTCCGTTTCTTTCAATTTTCAGACAAAGTTCCTATCCAGTACCTATTTTCCGTAACCCTCAACGCACTTCGGCGCCGATCACTGCCGTGAGAAAAGTTGGTAGAAAGAAGAACAAAGAGCAGACTGGTTGGTGAAAGTACAATGATTCATTAATGCTAGTTTTGCAGTGAAATTAAATTCTAAACGTCGTAACCTTCCTTTGTTCGTAGGAGAGATTCTTTAAACATCTGTTCATGGAACTCGCAGCGCTATATATAGTATGAAAGCGGATCGATGTACCCCTCCATATTTCAAAGGCACCGGCATCAAAATTCCTAAAGAACCGCCGCCCATGTGTTCTTTGACTAAACGAGGCTTTGAAGCAGAAACTTGTCATGACGATAAGAAATTTGTGCAGACGGAACATCAGGTCTGTGAAATGCATGAAATGAGAGAGTAGGAAAAAACTGGAGTGAGAAACTGAGCTCGTCCAACGATGTTGTGAAGCTCGTTAAATTGTTCTTGGAAATTCCCCCATGAATGAAGATTCTTTCGGAGCCTTCCTTTCTTTTCTTTGTGATGGTTATTGTGCATGCAGTCAATTAAAGATATAGATTTGAGCTCGTATAATTTGAACGATGCTAAATGATAATTTAGAAAAATATTCTGCCCACAAACATTGAACAAAGTTAGGAAAAATTCAAATTGTCTCCCGCCTATCAACGCTTATAAACAAAAAAAAAACGAACTGACATTGGTGAGTGTCAGGCCGCACAGGGGTTATCGAGCCTTTTTGTGTTAGTTACCCATAATCTTAAGTATTTTCTTCAAGTGTCCAGCTCTCTGAACGCCGACTTATCTATTTCCCCGCGCTGATGTTGCGTTTGTGCATTTACTTCAGTTAGCCCTCAAATATCATTTGTATTACATGTCGATATTCCAAAGTTTCTTGTGTTATCTAGCTAAATACGACTAATATTTTAAATGCAATTTTGAGTGTTGTACCCTGTTATGCAGTAGCTCACGTCTGTACGCACTATTTTTGCAATAGAAAATAAATCACTGTCTTTGTTAAAATATATCAGTGTATGTGATAGGGACTTCAAAGAGATTCAGCGTTAAACAAGTCACACCCTGAGGTTAAAAGAGTATCCTTTCTCCTTGTTGAGACAGGCTTTGGTCTTATACGACACTTCGCCTAATAAGGGGTTTAAGGAGCCACCTCGGAAGGACGAACTATTTCGTATAGTTTGTCAATAGAAAGACGCTGTCGCAGTTCGGCACTCACAGAATTCACTTCTGTTGCCCTAGCGGTCTCATACGGCGTAGACAGTTGCTCGTCTTCCTAACGGTACCACCGTAGTTCGGCACTAACAGAATTTACTTCAGTTGCCCTAGCGGACTTATTACGGCGTAGGTGGTACCCACACACACCTCACCCTAGCGGTACCACCGTAGTTCGGCACATAACAGAATTTACTTCTGTTGCCCTAGCGGACTTATTACGGCGTAGGTGGTACCCACACACACACCTCACCCTAGCGGTACCACCGTAGTTCGGCACGTAACAGAATTTACTTCTGTTGCCCTAGCGGACTGAATACGGCGCAGGTGGTACCCACACTCACCTCACCCCCCACACACAACGGTACCGCCGTAGTTCGGCACTAACAGAATTTACTTCTGTTGCCCTAGCGGACTGATTACGGCGTAGGCGGTACCCACACGAACCTCAGGAAGGGCAGCTGCGAAGAAAAGCTAGCGCCCCGGAAAAGGTAGCTATACAGAAGACAGCCCTTTTCCACGAACCCTCACGTCGACCGCACGACGGTATCGACATATTCTGGCGCCCGAACAGGGACCCAGAAGCTTTGCGCGACTACCAACGTTGTCTGGGATTTCTGGGTTCTAATCAACTACGCGGACACCGCATCACTTAAACAAGATGAACCTCTTCGCTCAAGCTCGAGAATACGTCGAAGCCCTCGGCCTCACTCCCACCGATGCGGAGTACCGGGAAGAATTTACCAGCCGCCTGAGGCATTTGGAAGAAGCCGCAGAACGAGAAGAACGAGAAGCCGCAGAACGAGCAGCGGAACGAGAAGCAGCACAACGAGACCACGAGCTCAGACTCCGACAACTCGATGCTCAAATCGCTCCCCAAAATGCTAGAGTGAAGATACCTCCACCGGCTCCATTCGACCCCACGAAAGAAAGGATGGACGAATTCTTGCAACGCTTCTGCACTCACACCACAGCGATGGGATTTACTGAAGTCGATGCTGTAGTCATGCTCCATAATTTGATCACACCGAAGGAACGTCGACTAATCGATACCCTGCCCGCAGCAGATCGCTTCAAGCTTCCTGAAATTAAATTGCTTCTACTAGATGCTCATAAAGTTACTCCGGCAAAACTACGTGCCAACTACTACGAATTGAAGCCAGAAGAAGGCGACAATATGTCACGTTACCTACGGCGACTCGAACAATCCTTTGACGCTTGGTTAAAAGGATGCAACATCGAACCAACTACAAGACTCTTCGTGACTTCCTAATTGTTGACCGAGCTTATTCAAGCTTGCCGCCCTTCCTCGCTACTCAGTTGCGTGACAGGGGTGGTAATACAGTCGCAAGCCTAGGAGAGCAAGGTGATAGCTTCTTACAAGCAAGACCTCATACATCGCTCCATCAGCTTTGTAAGAGTCGCACACTGACATCATCGACGGATGCGGGCCCTCCAGCACTCAAAGCATCAGGAGCACCAGAGCGACGCGCGACATTTCCTTTCCGAGCCCCGAGCACTCCAGCAAGATCACCCAACTCCAGCAACAACTCTCGAGGAACGCCGCCAAGAACTTCTAGCACACGTGGTGGTCCCACCAGCTCAGGATCGGTCAACACTCCGCAGCGCGAACAACGAGGACCTTACAATGGATTTTACTGTACTTTTCATGGCCCCAACCGATCGCATTTCAGTGATGAGTGCCGCCAATTGCAGAGGAGGCAAGGTGATGGTCACAGTAATGGAGCAGCCCATGCAAGCCCACCTATCTCCAGTACTACCGCTCGAGTAAACAATCTAGCAACGCATGAAGAAGCAGATGAATACGATGATATTCCTCCAGTAGCATGCAATCACATCGCCTCGAACAAGCTGATCGAATTGGGACAGCTGAAAACATGCTCTGGCACCGTGAACCAACAACCCGTTCAAGTACTACTCGATGGAGGAGCAGCGGCGGTCTTCGTCAAGAAGGCTCTCGTCCCAGCTGACGCCATTTTGAAGAAGGAAATTACCGTACGGCTGGCCAACAATCACTCTTTCGAAGCGCCTCTGGCCCGGGTCTCTCTCGTGTGCCCCTATTACCACGGAGAGGTGACAGCCGTAGCCATGGAAGAGCTCTCCCACGATGTCATTCTCGGCCGAGTTCCCGGAACCACCTCCTTCGAAGAACAGATGACCGACTATGAAGAGCAACCAGTTGCTGCAGAAGTCTCTCACGTTGTCACAAGGGCAGCAGCAAAAGCTATCGAAGATCCCACTGCCGCACCAAGCACTGTCGATATATTGCAACACAACAAAGAAGACTTCAAGAAATTACAGCGGGAGTGCAAAACATTGCAGCTTTTATTTAAGAAAGTTGACACTGGCAAAGAAGAAACGCACAAGGATGGCAGAGTCATTACCTTTGAACTCCATGACGGCATTCTCCATCGGAAAACGTTACGAGACGGTCAGGAAACTCATCAACTTGTTTCACCTGCAAGCGTGCGCCCACAAATCTTGGAAATGGCTCATGACAATCCACTTGCTGGCCATTATTCCTAAAAGAAGACTCAGGCTCGACTAGAACGCGATTTTTATTGGCCGTCCCTAGCAAAAGATGTGGTCCAATACTGTCACTCCTGCCATACCTGCCAGACGCACGCTCCATCTCGACCAAGAAAGGCACCCATCTCAACCCCACCGATCACCACTCCATTCTCCGCGCTCAGTGTTGATTTGGTAGGCCCATTACAACCAGCTTCGGCACGTGGCCACCGATACATTCTCACCGTGGTGGACCAAGCAACTCGGTACGCAGACGCAGCCCCGCTCAGACATATAGATGCAGAAACAGTCGCCCAGGAGCTACTCGAAATCTGCAGCAGAGTTGGTTTCCCTCACACGCTAACAAGCGACAACGGCACTCAGTTCACAGCTGCAACCTTCGAAGCTTTCCTGAAACTCGTCGGTATCCAGCACCGATTGACGCCATTATACCATGCCCAATCGAACGGCATAGTCGAACGCTTCAATGGTACGCTCAAAGTCATGTTGCGGAAGTTAGCCGTAGAACAGCCGCGAGATTGGGACCTGTATCTGCCTTCACTCCTTTTTGCTTGTCGAGACGCTCCTCAGGCCTCAACCGGGTATTCTCCTTTCGAACTCATCTACGGCCATCGCGTCCGTGGACCTTTAACCGTGCTCAAGGAATGCTGGACCGATGGTAGCTTGCAAGACGACACGAGCACTGCTCAGTATTTGATGGAAATGAAGCACCGATTGAAAGAAACATGTAAAATCGCTCGCGAGAATCTAAATAGGAGCCAAGAGAAAAGCGCCAAGTTCTTCAACAGACGTACCAAGATGCGAACTCTAAAGCAAGGAGATAAAGTCCTCGTATTTCTGCCCGATTCTCGAAAGAAGCTACTTATGTCTTGGAAAGGTCCCTATACAGTGAAATCACGCCTGGGAACCTATACCTATACATTGGACGTGGATGGAAACAACAAAGTCTATCACATCAACCTCCTTCGCCAGTACCACGACCGGGAGCAGCAAAGTTCCGCCTCACCAAGCGAGAAAGATCGCGAGGAGGACGACGAGAGAGTAGAGGAAGCATTTGCAGCGGTTGGCCTCGCCCTAGAACCTACCTGCGAAGAAGAAGAACTCGACCGGAAAGAACCAGAGATACCGTCACCCGTCGGAGAAACCATTGAAGACTGTCTCATCTCCTCTACTTTGACTACAACACAACGCTCAGAACTCCAGGAACTACTTGAAGAATATCGCGATCTTTTCACAGATACTCCCGGAAGAACCAGCACGGCAGTTCATGAAATAAAATTGAAGGACCCTTCCAGTTTTCGACTTCAACATTCGTATCCACTTCCCATAGCGCTGGAGCCTGAACTGCGGTCAAGTTTAGAGAAGTGGATGAAGATGGGAATCGTGACGCCATCCACATCACCTTACTATTCACCGCTCCTTGCTGTCCGGAAGAAAGACGGAACCCACCGATTTTGTCTGGACTGCAGGCACCTCAACAGCCAGACAGTATTCGATGCCGAGCCGATAGCAGACACCACTGCTATTTTCACCAATTTAGCTGGCAAAACAATATTCAGCAAAATGGATCTGACCAGTGGATATTGGCAAGTACCTCTACACCCTGAGTCCCGCCAATACACCGCCTTCAAAACTAGGTCTGGCCTCTATGAATTCAACGTACTGCCTTTCGGCCTAGCAAATGCTCCAGCCACTTTTTCCCGCCTTATACGTCAAGTCACTGCAGGACTGCAAGACACCGAGGCCTACATGGACAACATCTTAATCGCCTCGACAACCTGGGAAGATCATTGCACAGCATTAGCTAAACTGTTCGAAGCTCTCTCTCGACATGGCCTTAAGGCGAAGCCGTCCAAATGCGAATTCGGATTTGACAGCCTCCAGTATTTGGGTCATCAACTGAGCAGTAATCAGATCCAGCCTCTGGAGAACCGAGTCGAAGCCTTGAAATCGGCTCCACTCCCAAAAACCAAACGGGAGCTCCGAAGTTTTCTCGGTACAGTTGGGTACTACCAACAGTACATTCCTAACTACTCTCAACTGACATCCAAACTCCATGATTTCCTAAAGAAGAACTCCCCAGAACAAATACCTTGGACCGATACAACAGAAGATCTGTTCGAAAGTTTGAAGACAGCGTTAGTCAAGAGACCGGTCTTACAGTTACCAGACCCCAGATGTCCTTTCATTCTGAGGACAGATGCCTCCCAAACTGGGCTTGGAGCAGCTCTCCTCCAGCCAAGCAAACGAGACTTCCGTCACTACGCGCCGGTAGCATATGCTTCACGTCGACTGAGAGGAGCAGAAATAAACTATTCTACCATTGAAAAAGAAGCGTTAAGCATCTACTGGGCTCTACAGAAGTTTGAGGTCTACCTGTATGGACGAGAATTTGTGTTACAAACCGACCATCGACCGCTCCTTTATTTGCAACAGGCAGACAAGTTGAACCCCCGATTGAAACGCTGGGCTTTGTATTTCAGCCTTTTCAGGCTCCGAGCAGAACACCTTCCGGGAGTCGACAACCACCTTGCAGATTTCCTGTCTCGGCTATCGTAGCAGAGACACCCTCCCCCGGGCGTGTCAGGCCGCACAGGGGTTATCGAGCCTTTTTGTGTTAGTTACCCATAATCTTAAGTATTTTCTTCAGGTGTCCAGCTCTCTGAACGCCGACTTATCTATTTCCCCGCGCTGATGTTGCGTTTGTGCATTTACTTTAGTTAGCCCTTAAGTATCATTTGTATTACATGTCGATATTCCAAAGTTTCTTGTGTTATCTAGCTAAATACGACTAATATTTTAAATGCAATTTTGAGTGTTGTACCCTGTTATGCAGTAGCTCACGTCTGTACGTACTATTTTTGCAATAGAAAATAAATCACTGTCTTTGTTAAAATATATCAGTGTATGTGATAGGGACTTCAAAGAGATTCAGCATTAAACAAGTCAAACCCTGAAGTGATAAGAGTTTCCTT
This sequence comes from Morinoia aosen, assembly GCA_030386875.1. Taxonomy (NCBI): domain Eukaryota; kingdom Metazoa; phylum Arthropoda; class Malacostraca; order Amphipoda; family Talitridae; genus Morinoia; species Morinoia aosen. The sequence goes on along the minus strand of CM059567.1, from coordinate 85,182,235 downwards.
TCTCCTTGTTGACACAGGCTTTAGTCTTATACGACACTTCGCCTAATAAGGGGTTTCAGGAGCCACCTCGGAAGGACGAACTATTTCGCATAGTTTGTCAATAGGAAGACGCTGTCGCAGTTCGGCACTAACAGAATTCACTTCTGTTGCCCTAGCGGTCTCATACGGCGCAGACAGTTGCTCGTCTTCCTAACGGTACCACCGTAGTTCGGCACTAACAGAATATACTTCAGTTGCCCTAGCGGACTTATTACGGCGTAGGCGGTACCCACACACACCTCACCCTAGCGGTACCACCGTAGTTCGGCACATAACAGAATTTACTTCTGTTGCCCTAGCGGACTTATTACGGCGTAGGTGGTACCCACACACACACCTCACCTTAGCGGTACCACCGTAGTTCGGCATATTACAGAATTTACTTCTGTTGCCCTAGCGGACTGAATACGGCGCAGGTGGTACCCACACTCACCTCACCCCCCACACACAACGGTACCGCCGTAGTTCGGCACTAACAGAATTTACTTCTGTTGCCCTAGCGGACTTATTACGGCGTAGGTGGTACCCACACACACCTCACCCTAGCGGTACCACCGTAGTTCGGCACATAACAGAATTCACTTCTGTTGCCCTAGCGGACTTATTACGGCGTAGGTGGTACCCACACACACACCTCACCCTAGCGGTACCACCGTAGTCCGGCACATAACAGAATTTACTTCTGTTGCCCTAGCGGACTGAATACGGCGCAGGTGGTACCCACACTCACCTCACCCCCCACACACAACGGTACCGCCGTAGTTCGGCACTAACAGAATTTACTTCTGTTGCCCTAGCGGACTGATTACGGCGTAGGCGGTACCCACACGAACCTCAGGAAGGGCAGCTGCGAAGAAAAGCTAGCGCCCCGGAAAAGGTAGCTATACAGAAGACAGCCCTTTTCCACGAACCCTCACGTCGACCGCACGACGGTATCGACAGTGAGCTTGAGCAAAAATTTAGATAAGAAATTACTGTACATATACCACGTTATTTCCGCTGGTGACCTGAATGAATGCAATTCTACGACGACTCTCTAAAGACCCTAAAGAGACTATAAAAGTTTTGCTTGTCGGTGAATTTTCGTGCGTCAGGGTAAACAAAACTTGAGATGTGCATCGCATGTTGAACGTTGTTTTAGTTTTGTCAAATGTGAAGTGTGTCGTGGTTTTACATGTTAAAGGCACCAATGTTCGTACATTTTGAGTCCTATAAGGAAGCACTACCTCGCCAGATGAGACAATTTTGATCACATTTATGAAAAGGAAATTGCAGGGTGAACGGAACCTCAAATGGGCATCATTCATTCCAAAAATTTATCCGAGGACGACACGGGCAAAGCATCGACGACACCGCGGATAGTCATCTCTATATATCTGTATTACTTTGTCTCATTGTATCGATCCTTGATTGAAAAACTTTGTTAAAAATTCAAAATTCTCTTTTATTAGCCAGGACAAGAGTAATTATTTCTGTCCATTGTCACCAATATGTGAAGGAGCTTTCCGAAGCTTCTTTGTTTTAAACTTGACTGAAAATACCCGCTTCAATAGGGGAAAGAGTGGAAAACAGTTTACTTCCAGTCGACAAATAACGTTTTTCAACAGATTTATTTTGAAGAGCTTATTGGTCATCAATTATACCAGTCCTGCACGGGCGTCCGTTAGTGTTCAAAGTGAAACTTATGATTTACAAGTGAAATTTTGAACGTTAGTTGCTAAAAATTATTCTTCCGCCGAGTTTTACATCATAATTATAATTTGAACGTTGACTTTTACTGTCAAGAACTGCAAAATGTACATGAGTTTCCAAAAGAACGCCCGCTCGTGGCCATCCGAGAAACGACGCTCGTCTTCGTAATAAAGAAATACTATGCACGTTCAGCTAAAGCTACGCGTGACAAAATTGTGATGGGATTTTGATCGGTCGAGTGAACATCATTTTCTTATTGAAAAGGTCTTTATTTACTGTACTACTTTTTTTATAACCTAACTTTGTGGAAAGTAAAATAAGCCTCATTATGTTTCTTTAACTCATTATGTTTGCCTTACAATGGCTCATTCAAAATTTTTAATAATTAACCGTCTAATTATCCATGAATAAGTTTATTTAACGGAGCGGTTATCATTAGTAACATTATACAGGAAAAGGAATAATAAGTATATTCTATTTGCCAGTGATTGTAGACTTTGGTTGACTCCCAAAGGCAAAACGGGCCCAAAAAAAAACATTGTTCAGATTACTATCAAGAAAACTGTTGATGAGCATAGTCAAATGATCCTCGAGATGAAGTTGTGACCTACAACAGCACGCGTCAGGCACTGAAGGCGACAAGAAAGGCTTGCATTTTCTTGTTTTGCCTTGAGCGTCATCTGTGCAGGCCGATCAGGTTCTGGAGACAGACGCCACGTCTCATGATGCTGCCGGCTGCACTGCTCGCAGCTGATTTAACGAAGCTTTGCCATGCGCTTTCAGTGCACATGACCAATGGTTTTCTCAAACATCGTCCATTCATCAAACGAGTTTTTGCAGAAGACTTCAATTAGAAGCAAGTCATCTTTCTCGCGTAGGTTTCAGCACGTGTGTGGAGTCCAGCTGCTTCAGAGGCAGAAAAAGCTCTGCCGAGAGCTGCACGAGCACTCATTAGAAGCAGGCGTGAGGAGCCTGCTGAGGATATTGAAGTAAACATCCTGGGATTTATTAGAGCTCAGCTCTTCTAACTTTCTCAAGTACCCGATCTGAAAGTGACTTTATACGCCTGATTTACGCTTATAAAGGCTCAGTAAACGAACGAAGGAGTGTCGCATGCCCGTACCTTCGTAAACACCAATCAGATAGGACTTGAAATTTTCCGTTGGTTGAAATTGTAGAGAGGGACTATAAGTTATTGCCTAAAGGGATCAATAATCTCAATAACATTCGGGCTGTTGTTAACGACTATATCTTAAGCTAATGGTAATTAAAGTATTGCGAATTGGTGAAGCGTGTTCGCCTCTTGTGTAATTTTCCAGAGCCTACAGCAATGGGTTCAAATTTCAAAGATTGCTTCTGACAGCACTGCTTCTGAAGTTTCGGGCACTAATTTAGATACGATAAAATTACAATGTATTTCAATGATATATTTCGATGATTCAATGATTAAAATGATCAACATGATGTACATCAATGTTAGTAAATAAATCACGCCAATCCAAAAATTAAACGGCTGTACCTTATTGACTCTAATCTCTGCAGCGTAGGAATTTTTTATAGTAATTTGCCTTAATATATACTTACCAATTCAAACATTTTTATAAGGGAATATGGTGATATTCGAACGGCTGCAAAGTTCTAGAACCTGAAAGTGGGGCTCCAAAAAAGGTTCCCAGAACAGTGGTGTTGCTCCGATCGTTGTGCGCAACATATAACACCTCGTGAAATTCACAGAGACGTGAAATTTACTTATTTCTGGGGAATTAAAGCACACATTTAAAAGGAGCAATATGTTTCAATCACGTTGATATTTATTATTCAGCGCTAACAAGAGCTGAATGACTCATGAGTTATTATATATTGCAAAGCAACTAGCTATTTACAGACAATAAAGTTTGGCTGAGCAATAGTAAGAAAAAAAATTTCTAGGCTGACGGAGGTTGCCAGCGAAAACAGACACACATCATGTTATAATGAGACTTCTTACGGCTATGGAGTATTTCATCGCGGTGAAGAATAACATCACAACACGATTGTTTTTTTTTTCAGAACATCACGGGAGACCGAAGCGCGCGTCCTCAATTAGAAGCAAGTCATCTCTCTCGTCTTATAATTATGCGTCTCATTTCCACGACTCTCCTAAGGGCATCAGTATATTATCCACCAGACAATTTTCTCTGATTCAAATATTTTTCGAATGTTAGTCACCTCAAACCAAAACATGTTTATGCTCAAATTGGCACCGTCATTAAGGAAGCATGCCACATGTAAGGTAAACCCACAAATCATTGAATTAATTAACGAATTTTGTATAGAAACGCACGCATTGGAAAATCAAATTTTTCCTCAATATATTCATGAAATAGAACACTTAAAAAAATTTACACGGAGAGATATGTTTTGATTTAAGTCTCACAGCATGAGAATTGTTACCAATTTCTTACACGAATAGCTTCAATTGTTCTAAATTTGTGTTTCTCTCACGGAATCTAAAGGCATGACTCTCGAGACACGTGTTCTTTTCAATTAGACAAAGACCGCTGCTTAATTATAGCACAGCGTTTCTCGCGTCTTGAGCAGCTTGGCAGCTTGTGTTGCGCAATAATATGCGAATTAGGAGGCGAAAATGAGTAGATACCAAGAAGATACCGAATTCAAATAGCTTTCTATTCAGCTATCAGAAAAAAGGGAGACATAGGCGAACAGTATAAACACTCAATTTTATAAGAATTAGTATAGAAATCAATTGCAAAAAGAACTTTTCGCATATTTACTCAAAATTAGTTATGAGCAGTTAAGTCTTCTGAAAGATAATGGACACGTTGCACGACCATTATGTTAAAAACACAAAACGGAACTAAAACTTAAAATTAACGCAAAAGAAAATCATGCAAAGGAAAAACACTAGTTCGACATTTATTATCAATATTTAGTGGGTAAGCGCTAAGACGATTGTTTAAGAAAGATTTGATTTTCATGAGCAAATACGATTCTAAAATCACAGGTTTAGAGTAAATCTGGCTTTGCCTATAAATTTGAAGCAGTTGATGTTAATGGTCGGCTGAACGCATGCGTTGCTACGCACGAGAGATTTTCCCCTCGCACTGGTCGTCTCCTGGGTTCTCCCCCTAACCCTAACTGCAATGCTCCCGACTTTGCCATAAGTTTTATCCATTCTATCTTAAATCTGATTTTTAAAGGTTTCACTTCTAATACATTTAACAATCTCAGAACCTTAGAAACCATTTTAACACATAAACTCAATCCACTTATGAATGACGCTGCATTTGGGAATGGTAGGTTAGCAAATCCCAATTAATCCCTTCTCAGTCTGTTATCTTTATTATCGGCGAACATTATTATTTTAACTTTTTAAGAACCTTCCATAGATCATACTCGCATCTTTTTGTCTTTTTTTAGATACTGGAGATAATTAAGTGTTTCTTCAAAGTTCCATGCGAAAGTTCTAATTTTAAAAGGAGATATTTACGGTCCGAAATGTTCCTATAACTGCCCTCACCATTATATTTATTTTAAAACTAAGATTTCCCATCAGTCACACGATCAGAAAAGTATTCATTTGTTAAGTGAGCTATCGTACTAATCAGTAAGGTTCCTAATCACTGAAAAAAAGGACTGGGTAGCAATTTCTTGATGCTGTATCGAGATGATAAGTCACCCTGAAACCATCAGTGTAGGAAGTCATTCCCGCGTATTCTCATGATTGTTGCCTGGGTCATAAGATAAATGATGTATTTCAATGTTCAGTTTCAGGAAAGGATCCTTTGGTGATTTATTTGGGTTCAAGTTTTAAAGTGCTATTTCACAGGTTCCCGAGCTTAATTTTGTCAAAAAGTTACTTGATACGAGTTGTAATGTGTGTAGATCGAAAGAAATACAGAAAGAATTTTGTGAAAACGTTACTTGATAGGAGTTGTAACGTGTGTAGTTCTAAAAAATACTGTAAGAATTTACCTTTCTAAAATAATTTCTTAACACTTGTGGGAATTCATATGTTTGTGCAGAATCATAAATTTTTGGCCAAAAAAATTGAATATTCTGTGCGAAATGATACTCATGTCGAGTCATCACGTTCGCTTGAATTTCAGCATTTTGGGCTGAGACGGAAAGATATGAGGATAAGATTATAACATTATACTCGCTAAATGCTTTTCAGCCATAAACTGTTCAATAAAGATGCTTGAGAAACACAACATATATTGCCTGTTTTGGGTTAAGGATAAATTTCCACCCCGCTGCAGAATATACCAATTTTGTTGTGCACAATGTGCATCAGAGGACGTGGGAATGACGACCCGTACTCTAGGTTCGAGGGTGGCTGATCATCGAGGTCAAAGATACATTTCTATGCAAATCTCCTCATTCTACGATAAATCACCAAGTTTAAAAGAACAAAAGCCCGCTTAACATCAATATATGTACTCGCAAACTTTGCCTTGACCAGATTTACTTCAGATCTGTAAATTTTAGAACAGATGTTTACCAACAAAACCAAATCTATTTCAAACAACCATATTAGTTGTTACCAAGTGCCTGTTGTTGATGGATAACGAACTGAAATTTTCTCACTTCTGCGAGTTTTTTAAGTTTCTTTTTTGTTCCAATTCATGTTTCTTTTCAGATGACTTCTCTGTTCGTAATTGGGGATGTGCGGACTCGAAGTGTTCAGTAATGCTTTTTGATTTTCGTTGTCCTTTCTCGAACAATTAATGACATATCGTTTACGTCCTTATATCTCTCATTTTTAGTGCAAATTAGGAAGTTTCCTAACAATGTTTTCGTATTTTATATCTTATGATACATTTCTATCCACAAATTTTCCATCCTATTTGTTCTAAGACACACCATCTTGATTTGCAAATATCTTCAAAAAAATTGAAATTAGATTAAGATAACTCATTAATTTATTATTCAAAAAGCTTAATTTGCTAAATCTCTTGTATTGCAATAGATTAATTGATGAATTTGTACACGTTACCTACTTATTCCGATTTGCTGGATCGTTATACAGAGAAAGTAAACAATATTAATGCAAGGACTCACTCTTCACATTGCGGTCAAACAAAAACTAACATCCAAAATTGGCCGATCACCTGAAATTATTTTAAACTTCAAAACATTGAGTTTTAATATTTTGCAGAGCAGCGTGAGTGCAATTCTAAATCAGTGACGATTGAAATGCAATAATAAAAATAACCGATTTCTTATTGAGTGTTGAGTGCGTTGTATATATGTTCCTTGTTCATCGAAGCATGAAGTAAACCAATGATCAATTTTCTTTTAATTTGATTCACAGAGAAAAGTTAACGTTTCACATCACCGTATCAAATCTATGATAAAAATTCTCTGTGCATTGCTGTTTTCCAAAAATGTTCATTTTTGGGTGACTGAGCTTACATTAGCCTCTGAAGTTGAACAGAGAGAATACATTTGAATTTTTCACAATATCTTCAGTTCATACGAAATACATTCACAGCCAATAAAGTATTTCCATAAAATCTGATGAGCAGATGTTATCAAGAGAAAATAGCGTTTTCCATTCGCACCATCACCAGCGGTGACAAAGCGTTTTCTCCTCCGAGCGAAAATGAGAAGCGCTACATCGCAAGTCTCCAGCCGGCCAGTCGCACCTGCGCTCACTTTTAGCTTTGCAGGAAAAAATCAATCTCCTCTATTTAACGCTTTCGCTTCGTCCTGGTGCTGTACGCCGATAAATGTCACTCTTTGGAAAAAATAACAAAATAACGGCAACAAATGACAAAAATGACAAAATAACGGCAACAAATGACAAAAATGACAATATAACGGCAACAAATGACAAAAATGACAATATAACGAAATAATTTGAGTCAACATGTTTCCTCCTAAATTACCGGACTAAAGAAAATATGTGTGTCAGTAGAGCACGAAATGTGAAGAAATTAAAGACATTGAAGAAATTATACATGTACATCGGAGCGCTCTATTTCAAATTCTGTTATTAGTAATGACAAACATATTTGAAAAATGTCAGTTAATAATATGAGAAGATTGACCGTGTTTCATCAGTGAAAGTGCGCTCTGATCTCAAAGTCTAAACTTGAGAGTCAATTTGCATTCTATCATTGTTTGAAAATGGGAAGGAGACTCTCTGATCAATAATTTATATTTGCATTCGCTCTGCCTGCTCAGTTCAAACTCATGCATTGAATAAATCTCGAAAACAATATTCTCTTCATAACGCTAAAGCTTGAAAGTTGATTCACATGGTGGCATTGTTCATTTCAGCATTCAAACTAAGAGAAAGTCATTAATCTTCAAGAAGGATTGTAACAAAAAAGAAAGCAGTGATGACCAATTTTCTACCTAAATTCCGTGTACGAGACTTGACGACAATACTAGCAACGAGGTACAATAAAATTTCGTTTGCATTTCGTTACGCTGAATGTGCAGTGTTATATGCAGGGCAGTGTAGAGACCGCTGTGTAGGACAGTGGCAGGCCGTGTAGCGCAGGCAGGGTAGTGCAGGCAGTGCAGGCAGTGCAGGCAGTGCAGGCAGTGCAGGCAGTGCAGGCAGTGCAGGCAGTGCAGGCAGTGCAGGCAGTGCAGGCAGTGCAGGCAGTGCAGGCAGTGTAGGCAGTGCAGGCAGTGTAGGCAGTGTAGGCAGTGCAGGCAGTGCAGGCAGTGAAGGCAGTGTAGGCAGTGCAGGCAGTGCAGGCAGTGTAGGCAGTGCAGGCAGTGCAGGCAGTGCAGGCAGAGCAGAGCAGGCAGGGCAGTGCAGGCAGGGCAGTGCAGGCAGGGCAGTGCAGGCAGAGCAGTGGAGGCAGGGCAGTGCAGGCAGAGCAATACAGGAAGAGAAACGCAGGCAGGGCAGTGCAGGCAGTGCAGGCAGTGCAGGCAGTGCAGGCAGTGCAGGCAATGCAGGCAGTGCAGGCAGGGCAGTGCAGGCAGAGCAGTGCATGCAGGGCGGTGGAGGCAGAGCAATACAAGAAGAGAAACGCAGGCAGGGCAGTGCAGGCAGTGCAGGCAGTGCAGGCAGAGCAGGCAGTGCAGGCAGTGCAGGCAGTGCAGGCAGTGCAGGCAGTGCAGGCAGTGCAGGCAGTGCAGGCAGTGCAAGCAGTGCAGGCAGTGCAGGCAGTGCAGGCAGTGCAGGCAGTGCAGGCAGTGCTGGCAGTGCAGGCAGTGCAGGCAGTGCAGGCAGTGCAGGCAGTGCAGGCAGTGCAGGCAGTGCAGGCAGTGCAGGCAGTGCAGGTGGTGCAGGCGGTGCAGGCGGTGCGGGCAGTGCAGGCAGTGCCGGCAGTGCAGGCAGTGCAGGCAGTGCAGGCAGTGCAGGCAGTGCAGGCAGTGCAGGCAGTGCAGGCAGTGCAGGCAGTGCAGGCAGTGCAGGCAGTGCAGGCAGTGCAGGCAGTGCAGGCAGTGCAGGCAGTGCAGGCAGTGCAGGCAGTGCAGGCAGTGCAGGCAGTGCAGGCAGTGCAGGCAGTGCAGGCAGTGCAGGCAGTGCAGGCAGTGCAGGCAGTGCAGGCAGTGCAGGCAGTGCAGGCAGTGCAGGCAGTGCAGGCAGTGCAGGCAGTGCAGGCAGTGCAGGCAGTGCAGGCAGTGCAGGCAGTGCAGGCAGTGCAGGCAGTGCAGGCAGTGCAGGCAGTGCAGGCAGTGCAGGCAGTGCAGGCAGTGCAGGCAGTGCAGGCAGTGCAGGCAGTGCAGGCAGTGCAGGCAGTGCAGGCAGTGCAGGCAGTGCAGGCAGTGCAGGCAGTGCAGGCAGTGTAGGCAGTGCAGGCAGTGCAGGCAGTGTAGGCAGTGCAGGCAGTGCAGGCAGTGCAGGAAGTGCAGGCAGCGCAGGCAGAGCAGTGCAGGCAGTTCAGGCAGTGCAGGCATTGCAGGCAGTGCAGGCAGTGCAGGCAGTCCAAGCAGTGCAGGCAGTGCAGGCAGTGCAGGCAGTGAAGGCAGTGCAGGCAGTGCAGGCAGTGCAGGCAGTGCAGGCAGTGCAGGCAGTGCAGGCAGTGCAGGCAGTGCAGGCAGTGCAGGCAGTGCAGGCAGTGCAGGCAGTGCAGGCAGTGCAGGCAGTGCAGGCAGTGCAGGCAGTGCGGGCAGTGCAGGTAGTGCAGGCAGAGCAGGCAGCGCAGGCAGTGCAGGCAGTGCAGGCAATACAGGCAGTGCAGGCAGTGCAGGCAGTGCAGGCAGTACAGGCAGTGCAGGCAGTGCAGGCAGAGCAGTGCAGGAAGGGCAGTGCAGGCAGGGCAATGCAGGCAGGGCAGTGCAGGCAGAGCGTGCAGGCAGGGCAGTGCAGGCAGAGCAATACAGAAAGAGAAACGCAGGCAGGGCAGTGCAGGCAGTGCAGGCAGTGCAGGCAGTGCAGGCAGTGCAGGCAGTGCAGGCAGTGCAGGTAGTGCAGGCAGTGCAGGCAGTACAGGCAGTGCAGGCAGCGCAGGCAGTGCAGTGCAGGCAGTGCAGGCATGGCAGTGCAGGCAATGCAGGCAGGGCATTGCAGGCAGGGCAGTGCAGGCAGGGCAGTGCAGGCAGGGCAGTGCAGGCAGGGCAGTGCAGGCAGGGCAATGCAGGCAGTGCAGGCAAGGCAGTGCAGGCAGGGCAGTACAGGCAGGGCAGTGCAGGCAGTGCAGGCAGTGCAGGTAGGGCAGTGCAGACAGGGTAGTGCAGGCAGGGCAGTGCAGGCAGGGCAGTGCAGGCAGGGCAGTGCAGGCAGAGCAGTGCAGGCAGAGCAGTGCAGGCAGGGCAGTGCAGGCAGGGCAGTGCAGGCAGTGCAGGCAGGGTCGCGCAGGCAGGGCAGTGCAGGCAGTGCAATGCAGGCAGGGCAGTGCAGGCAGGGCAGTGCAGGCAGGGCAGTGTAGGCAGGGCAATGCAGGCAGTGCAGGCAAGGCAGTGCAGGCAGGGCAGTGCAGGCAGGGCAGTGCAGGCAGGGCAGTGCAGGCAGTGCAGGCAGCGCACGCAGTGCAGGCAGTGCAGACAGGGCAGTGCAGGCAGGGCAGTGCAGGCAGGGCAGTGCAGGCAGAGCAGTGCAGGCAGGGCAGTGCAGGCAGGGCAGTGCAGGCAGTGCAGTCAGGGCCGTGCAGGCAGGGCAGTGCAGGCAGGGCAGTGCAGGCAGGGCAGTGCAGGCAGGGCAGTGCAGGCAGAGCAGCGCAGGCAGGGCAGCGCAGGCAGGGCAGTGCAGGCAGGGCAGTGCAGGCAGGGCAGTGCAGGCAGAGCAGTGCACGCACAATACAGTACGAGACAGCGCGCACATCAGCACTTGTGTCGATGCCTCCGACACGGAAGAGGTACGAGGCCGCGAAAAGCTTTGCACTTGGTAAACTCTCCTTAAACATTGGAGAACAGGGTGAACATTAGGGAACGGGGACATGGCAACATCAGCGCTGTCATTCAGGTGACACCAAGGGCAAAATTGACTTGTATTTTAAGCCGTTGTAGCAACACAGAGTTGTAGTCAAATTTCCAAATAGTTGCTGTTTCAATCAACTCCGAAATGTATTTCTGTATTCAAAGTCTTGTCGACTTAGAAGAACTTTTAATGCTAGTAGTACCGATTCGACGAAAGTTGTAAACGATTCGAACCTTGATTGGTTGCGGGATGTCCAATGACGTCGTCCATTCATGCTCGGGAGTTGACAGCTCTGTCATTTTCGTACATTTTAAAACTCTTGTAAAAGAGCCAGGGCTCATACCACTGCTCCTCTAGCAATAAATATCTCATCAATAACGGCAACTCAATTATCACCAGCTCTACCTTCACTGAGAACGAAAAATGTATTTTAACCGTAAAACGAAACATCTGGTTTCATATTTCAATATCAGCTTATTATGCGCAGTACATCGTGTAAAATGAAGAATGCCAAAAATTCCTGTTTAAGTTATTGCAAGTTTGAAAACCTCAGAAGCTTCATTTATTTAGACATCCTAATTTAAGAAAATTGTGTTGGTTTCTGGGGTTTTTAGGAAGGCTTTTTTAGGGGAATAAATGAATCATATTGATGTATTCGACGACTTTTGTTAAATGACAGATTCTTTTTATCTCTCCTCTAGAAATTCAGTTGAGGTAGATAGCTTCGGGAACTGTAGTTCAGACTTCAGTCGGAGCCTTTCTATTTTAAAATATTCGGATTCTTTCCATACCTTAATGAGGCTTTTCAAGAGCTGAATGGTGTGGGAATGGAAATGCTCCTGTGGCTCACTTCTCTGAATGTACTGCGTGAGCGCACCACTCTGTGAGGTGGTGGCAAGGTTTGTGTTCTGGAAAATTAAAACGACTGCTTGAGTTCATTTCCAGGATTTTGAGTCCTTCTTTAGATTCCATTGCTATGCTGAATAGAATGTTAAATTAAAATACGTTCATACCCTAATGATTTATCGTCATCGCAGAATTGAGTTCATGTACTGAGCTGAAAAAAGCATTGAAAATTAAAAATTGGTACATCTTTTCCCTAACAATAATGTTCGTATATTATTCTTGAAATTGAAATGATAAATTGCACAATTTTCCTTTTCTTTCAACGCTGTAGAACTATAGTTACAAATTATATTACTAATTTAGAGTGATGATATTATACACACCTAAAGGTGTTAATTTACATCAAATCGTTTTTCTAAAGTACACTTATAATACAAATTTTTGAATCGTTATCTATTAAGCTGTAAAAAGAGTTTACTTGGATAGAGGGCTGTTTCACAGGTGCCACGATGGCGACCAAGACTCCCAAGCTTTTCACCGCAGCGGCTGGTATTTAACTTGCGAAAATATTCGCAAAATTTCAAATAGATAAATCAGCGATTCTGCTCTATAACACGCCTAACTTTGTCTTCACATTTTCATTTTTGCCAGCACCGTTGACTACCTGAAGTCCCGATAGATGGAAGTGTATTTCAATCACTATTACCGTCCAAAATCGTCCATTTGATCACTTATTTACTGGTTTTACATCAATTCACTTCGAATGCGCTGATCACAGCAAAATTTTGTTAATTTTCTTATGCTCAAGAGAATTTTTTCAACAACTTCTACCTCTATTTCTAAGATGTATCGTCATAGCTATCGCTCCTGAAACAACGAGTACTTCAACCTCTTGAAGCAGCTCATGTGCTGCTTGCTGCACTTTTTCAATCCTCCGTGAGTTGGGAACAGTTGCGGGGGCCTAGCGATATAGCTCAAACTGTGAATGTTTATCGTGAGAATGTCGCGGAATTTTTTGGCTAATGCCGATTTACATTTTACTGCATCATGCTTTCATAGTACGAAATCTCAGAAGTCATTTCATTGATACAACCATTTCTCCCAATGAATGTTGTGCACGATAAGAAAATATTTATTTTTGACATTTCTTTTCAGTAACGAAAGGTAGTTTTTGATTAAACGTTTTAATCAGCGCCTACAGGCAATCCACACACCAGTGTTTGCACCACTCAATAGAGGACTCTAATTTCCACGTGGTTTGCGTGATTCAAATATACATTAATAGCATATTCATGTGAATAAAGAGTGAACTACAGTACAAAAAACCCATGACTCCGCATGAGGAGATGATGAAAGGGATGCCAAGAGTTCACGTCCAGAAGTTCTAGAAATCTTGGAAAAAATAAGATTCAATGTGCACTTTGTGCAAACTGACACCAAGAAAAATTCTTCTCCTTCAAATAACGCTGTTTTTTGGTATGTTTAACCGTGATTTAACGTGCTGTAGATCAGTAAAGCATCATCATATGCCAGCAGAATAGTAAATTTTGTATCCCATAGTTTCGAAAATAATATCAATAGCCACCTTTGTATTTGGAAATGATCATCTTGGGAAAATAACCTATTTCGGTTAAGTTGAATTCCCATTCCTTGTTGTCTTTTTTGAACATTTTTTGCAGTAAGTTTCTTGTGAACCATTTTTGAATCGTAAATTGATTTTCCACTAATAAATTTTCCAGAGATCAAGCGTAGAAGTAATACATCACTAAACTCATCGCATGCTGAGGACCATCCGAAGGGAATTAAGGAATCTAACGACAAGCGGTCTCCCAAAGATCGAAACACAAATGAAAGCGATAGTCTGCGAAAATGCAATGTACGTAGCTTGTTATGCGCCCCCGTCGTTCATGAGGCTGGTAATTAGTTCTATTTTCAAATTCACTTCTATTGTCCTGTTGCAGGTTAGAATTTCTTCACTTTTGACGGCTAAAATATGAACGAACTGGATGAATTATTATTGTGTTAACGCGTTTTTTTCAAGATTCTTCATTAAAATACCGTATATTTTTGTGCTCTTTTTCTCTATGTTCTTACTATCATAAAAGATTGTTCTTCAAACGCATTTTTGATGATGGGTCATTCATTACAAGAATTTGTTCGAAATCAGGAGCTTTGGGCAAAGCAGTTAAACTAGAGGAGGGTTTCATCCTTTCTGGTAGCTATACTAATGAAATTCCGGACCTCAGTTGCTGCGAGTATTACTGATGCAAAAGCTAGTTTAAGCCAAGCCATAAAATTGTCCGTGTTTTCGTCGATCATATAGTACTTGAGTTGTCAACACGTTAACGAAATTAGGATGCCTTTACTTTCTTACTTTTCAATACCTTTTCATGCGCTAATCGTAGAGTTCAATATATATTTGAACTCAAGCATAATTACTTATTACAACGTTTTCTTACGCACTTTCGCACTTTATAAATCGAATATTCGATTTAATGAGTCTTTATTATTGCTATTCGATGATAGACACCAGTGAGATATTTAGAATTTCAGAATAAGTGTGTCGAATTGTCCGAGCGATAATTTCGCATTGAATTTGTTTTAAGAACTTTCGGATGCATATCAACTCCAGAAGAATATAAACCCGTTAAATTAAGAGCAGAAGCAATGTTATGGAACGCGTAACTGATTGGTTTATATTTGAAAAAAAATGTAATCGATATTAAAAAACTGATTTTTTACGTTGGGTAGTGACGTGGGCTCCAACGTTATTCATGACAACATTCTCAATACAAGGATACATTCATCATCTCCAGCTTAGGGCGAGAATAATTCATACCGCCCTAAAGGCTAGCTCAAAACGGGCTGCGTTGACAAGTCCTGATATGGCAACGGCTCTGGTCACCTCTGCATTCCGTTCCGAATGACTCGATGACAGACACCTTGTGAACAACTGAGGATAACTCCATGAAATGTTTTACCATGTAGCTCATTTCTGCAAGATACTTTAATTCCTGTTGATATTTTTAAATGGAAGAAAAAAAGAATTTGAAGATATTGCATGCGTCTATGGCATTGAGTGAGAATAAAAGTTATGACTGACACTTGCAAGCGAGATTCAGTCAAGTCAATGCAAACAGCTAAAATGCTAATGCATGTAACATGTATGCGATATTTATGATAACGTGGACATGAACTTATAAACATATCTATGATGCATATTTTAATGGACATAAATAATTGTAAGCATTCACTATTCCCTGTTCAATTGACCCATATTTTTCCTATGCCTGTGTACCACAATCAGGTTTTCAAGCTTCCAGCACCCCTCAGGGTATTTGATAATCTGATTCTGCCCTTTATTGCTCAAACGAGCGTCGGCCTTATCGCACAGCTCGATCGGCGACTTTGACTTGTGTTGAGGAAAATTACATCTATTTTTTCAAAAATTAAACTGTCTGGATGGGTGAGTGCGTTTTCTATGCTGGTAAAAATTATGATTGCAAAAATAGAATTTAATTTTTTTTAAGACTTCAGCCATCACATTATAATCTTTCGAGCGAAGTACAGACTCAGATGGGACTAGCACCTACAAATAAATCGATGCTGAAAACCACCTGTTTGAATATTTAATTTAATCTATTGAAATTTTAGTTAGACCAAAATGTGCAGCTGTCGGTCGTATCTGATTTTAACTTAACTATACCCACTGTTCTAACCTTGTAGGCTAAAAAATTATTTTTTTAACAGTTCAAAGTGTGTAAACGTTTTTTTAAAGCCCCCTGTAGATACATACAGTGAGGGGCAAAATAATGCAACACGTTGATTAAATCATCAGATTCTACATTTCTAAACCACAAACAATTATGAAAGTTGTACGATATAAATATAAATATTAAAAAAAGATTAATAATATATCTAAAATCCGAAAATATTTAATAGAAAATATACATTGGAGCACGTGTAATAAATCCGTGAACAAAAATTTACTATACCCGACTTTTTTATCGATATTATATACATTAAAATTACGTTAGGATTATTACAGAATGTTCCAATACTCCACTAATGTGTCATTGGCACTGTAGGTCTCGTTCTGAAAGGTAGGTCGTAAGCATGGGTAACAATAAGGACATCAGCCAAAATCTTCGCAAGCGTATTGTGGAGCTCCATAATGAGAGTTTGGGGTATCGGAAAATACGTGCACAACAGTTGCTGTGAGTTTCTATAGCCTCGGTTGGAAGGAAATTACCTTAATATAAGCTCAGCAAACCTCGAACTGGCCGTCCGCGGAAGATTAACTACCGTGCTATTCGAAAATTGATCCAAAAAGTATGTAGTGCTGAGGTCTCAAAGTACTCGTGAAGTATTGAAAAATAATTTCGGGGCATCTGGAATCGAAGCCAGCAAACACGCGATCAGAAGGGCACTACGCCGTGAAGGTCTTCGCTCCCGCACCTCTCGTAGTACACCTCTTCTCCAGAAACGTCACGTCAAGGCCGGGCTGAAGTATGCCAGCGGCCATTTGAACGAGCCAGCAGCGTTTTGGAACTCGGTACTGGGATCTGATGAAACCAAAATCGAACTATTTGGGAGAAACAGCACAAACCATGTTTAAAAGCAACAAGACAAAGAGTATGAACTAAAGTGCACGATACCCATTGTTAAGTTAGGAGGTGGCTAAATCATGGTGGGGATGTTTCAGCTTATCAGGGGTAGGTATAACTCCACATCATTGAGGGAACCATGAATGACAGGAAATACCGTGAAATATTGGAGGAGTAACTCCTACCTTCTGCTCGCTTATTAAAACTGAAACGAGGATGGACCATCCATTTTGACAACGATTCAAAGAATACTGTAAACGAAACCAAGGAATAGTTGAGGATGAAAGAGACAAACATTTTATGAATACAATCGAAAATCTGTGGAGGGATTTGAAATTGAAGATTGAGAAGAGAGGTCCCAACAACATCACTGAACTCAAAGAAACTGGCATTGAAGAATGGAATAAGATTAAACCCGGAACTTTAAAAGGCTGTTAGTGAACTTTACTTTGAATGTCTCGAGACCATAATTAATAATAACGGCTATTCAACGAAGTATTTACGCTTGTATATCATGAAATGGGTTGTAAAGTTGTACTCACGTATTTATTTAACATGTTCCTATTTATTTTTCTATTGAATATATGTGGGTTTAGATATATTGTTAACCTTTTTATACAATTATTTATATTTACTCTTATTTTTATATTGTTCGTGGTTTAAAAATGTGGAATCTGGCGATTTAATCAACGCGTTGTATTATTTTGCCACACTGTATGGAGATACATTTATATGTATATACTCGATATAGAGAGATGGAAAGTGTTAAAGTATAAACAAGCTTCAGATAGCAGAGTGGTACGATAAAAGTGCTGCACAGTGGGAGATAAGACACATAGCCTAGGGAGACACCATCAGGTTCCCTCGTGAACATTCGATCATTTTCAGTCTCCGTGACAACAAATCAAGCAATGCTGATTCCTACAATGCCCCTGAAATTTCTGATATGCCTTGACCAGTCTTCATAATGCCAACATATTGAGTAAATGGTTCAGATAACAAGAGGCGTTCTTCTCGTATACGTCATTGTTTCTTCCATATCGAGTATTCACAGATAGTCTATTTAAAATTTATCTGTCGCCGTTAAGAAATAGCTGTTCTACGGTCTCAAATAATTTACGCTCCCTGGAAGACCTTGATCACCGTTTTCTCACATCGGTCAAAGCTCTTATTCATTCTTAAGAGGTTCAATATATTGGCTGTATTCAGTTCACATAACATACGAGAAACATTCAACCAATGGAACACATTACATTTCCGGTTTAATTTGTACAAATATTTCTACTCAAACTACTTCTCAATGGTACTGAAGTAAGTTAAGAAATAATCATTTTTTAGAACATATCGTCATTTTCATCATAATATCATTTACATAAAATTATTTCATTTTTGGCCTTTTTCAATAGGTAAGCATGATTTAGAAAAATACTGAACTAATACTCTAGTCGGTGTAAATCTGAACGGTCTACGACTACATATCTCCATAATTTGGAGTCAGCGGTTCCTTTCTGAAATGAAACCATCCCTCACAGATTTGATAGATGATGGAGCCAGAAGTTTATTAGGAGTTAGAGGCTTAAACCTGAGCAGTCGGGCGGTGTGAGCTAGCTATGAACTTCAGTCTTTTTCTCAAATGCTGTTCTCTTTCAGATATGCCTCGCCTGTCCCCTGGACATCCCAGCGTGTACTCATCTCTAATTCAGTGTATATAGACTATTTATGGGTTATAATTTTATGTTCCATTTCCTAAGCTACTACGAGTGTAGTAGTAGAATATTAAAGAAACAGTAGTTTTCAAAATGAAGTGAAAAGTTTTCATGCGATAAGTTTTAAACTTTTTTATACCAAATAGAATTTTGTCGCACAGAGATGAAATCGCTTGCACTTGTATTGAAACCTTAGCTGCAACATCGCCATTTGAAAATACTCGCATACCTCCAATAGCAGAAGGACATTGTCTAACATGGCACGGTAATGCTCATCTCAAAGCCGGACCATTGAGTTTGAAGCGTGCAGGGCGAGCCAGAGCAGTGAGGGCTGGAGGCACTCATAAGTTCATCGGAACTGTCAGGAAGCCTTCAGAGACAATTACTGGAGTGCTTCGCTCACTTTATTACGTAATTAACAGTAGCTCTTCTCTGAAATTGGAATGCAATGGATTACCATGAATTATTATTCGCTTCATCATTTCATTTTCATAAGAACGTTATGAACGAAATGCGTAAGTTTAAAGTAAACTGTTTTACCCTTATTAGGAAAATATCCTCATGACGAAAATCAGTCCATGGAAAGAATTCCGTGGAATTGGCTTGCAGAGCCAAAATTCCTGTCATTTTCGCTACTAGCTTAGCGATAGGAATTTAATCTTTCTAGCCATGAAAATATTTTCGCAAAATAAAAATACATTATACTGGTTGCTGTGTCGTAAAGGCGGACGGAGCTGCAGTACCACTAATTTGATTTGGGCTCGGTAGCAGGACGCATAATAAAAGCAAAGTCCTTCTTCTTCATTTGCTGCGCCCAAAAATTTAGCTGATTCTTCCATCAGAGTCTAAAACATTACCTTGACCCCCTTCCGTTTTAAGAAGAAGAGGAGGAAGTCCCATCATTTCGGATGTGAACTGGAGGCAAAAATAGAGTTGTGCTTCGAAATTTTGACGATAAGTCGACAGACTTCAGCAGTTTGGAGGCCGGTGTGAAAATATGTCTGTACTCTAGAAGTATTGATAAATTAAACACACATAATTGTCAGACTAGCCTCTATTAAGATTCCATTTCACAAAGTTCTCATAAAACGGTTTATCCATGCACGTCATCAACAACTTGGACAATAGTGCTCTGTAGTGTTCTGTTCGAGCTTAGCCGAATCAGTAAACCTCCAAAAAATGTGCTCTAAAGCACGTGTATTGTTTTGGATTCGTGTCTGAGGATGTTCCAGGCAAAATGGGCACAGATTGCACTACTTTATGTTATCCTATTAGCACATCCAGTCGTTTTTTATTATTACTGGTCCTTGATTTTCATAGCAGAGTTATGCGGACGATTGGATGAGTTTGAATCTTTTTACTCGACATCGATTTTGCAAGCCCTGTCGGATTCTTTCGTTACAGCCTCGCTACCTGTCGATCAGATTTAGCTGTTGAAAGCAATTAGAAATAGCGTTCATCATGGAATGAATGTCAACCCTCGAAACGAGAGAATTATGAAGGATTTGTAGTCAATATAGTATTTTATTTCACGGAACAGGCACTGCATTTCTCCCTTATTCCATAGAAGCGGTCAAAGAGTAGTAGTGCGATATTTTAAATTTTTTGGTGTATTTTCCATGGCAGAGATTATAGGAAACACTTTTGGTGAAACAATATTTGAAACTTCGCTGGACTAGGACAATGCTCCTTCCATTACAGAAGTATGCAGTGCTAATAAAAGCTAATTGTTCCTTTGTCCAGTTCGTCATCTTGGTGGCAGCTTAAAAAAAGGATGAATTTTACTGTGCCTGTGATTATTATTTTGTCAGTTGTATCATGAATACGTGGGAACCAAATAAAAGATAAAAATCTCAAGATTCTACTGCCTTTTTTTAAATTCTTTCATTGTTTCAAAAGTTTTTGGAAAATTTTTTCGGGTCCTGCTCTTAAAAAACACCCTGTAAATATATATACAGCATATGTATCAGCTAAGGGGCTACGTGAATGCTTTCGTGATGTTCTACTTTTGATGGCGGGATTAGTAAAGCAACAGTTTCACAACTTAAAACCGCTGATTTTACCCGCATTCACCGTTATTGTCACAGATTATTTTGGTATTTAAAAATTTAAAAAGTTACTTGAATTTCTTTTGCTAGTGCGCTGCAGCGCAATTGGAATATGGAAAACCAAATATTTTTCCTGTCATTTCAGAGTTTGCTGAAGGGGTCCAAGCCCTCGCTCGTTAAACAGCATCCTCGCCAGCGCTATCTTTACTCCCCTGACTATGCCGGCAAAATAATGAGGGCCTGTGTGTCGAATTTTTCCTTCGCTCGCAAAAACGCTCATTCGACATTTACCCTTATTTGATATTAAAAAATATGCAGCCTAATAATTATAGAAATATTTTGAATCTACATCCTTGAATACCACTCTTAAAAATGTATGGGTAAGCTCTATTCAGAATGTACATTTTCATTCGCACTTCGCTCGAATCCTCCGTTTATATTTCAGTGAACGATTACGAAGCTCTATTTACAGAAATATAAATTCATGCAGGCATCGTTCGCCGGCTGCAAAAATTACTTAACCCCCTCAAATTTTACCGTCATTTCCTGCCAGACAAAGTTAAGCACAACACAAACTTAAAAAATTCATTAATATTCTATGACTAATTGAGAGAAAACTTAAATTAAAAATTCGACTTTTTTAAATTGTCAGCACGAATAGAAAAATATCCGTTGATTTATTTTCTAAAATATTTTGGAATTCATATGAAAGGAAATAACGATAAACTACATAATAGATATCTACTCGTACAAGAGTAAAAGTTGAGTCAGGGCTGCTCACGCCTAGCTAAATAGTAATTCAATGGATGGCATAGAGTAAATATTTGTTCAAGACTTCCTGTAGCCCTAAAGGTGCTCGCTTTAACAGTTAATAAGTAGCTTGTCCAGCTGCAGTGATGCCTGTGTGTCCCCACTGCCATGGTCTACCCTACAATGCACCTAAACATTGCACACATGCGTTTGGTTCAGGCTGGGAATAGCTCATCGACTGCACAGTGATGGTCGGGACTTCTAATGCTGATTTCCTCACTGATCCATTGAGGTTTCAGTTTTGCTCTCTCCGACCACATCAAACAATAGTTACGCTCCAGCACGACGTAATTCATTTTTTGATTACATGATGCACTTTATAGATATTTTTTTATCTCAGTGTGGAATCTTTTCTCCATCCCACGACTGGAATGTTTCCGCTTGCTTCCGTTGACCGTCTCATGCGAACGCATTCTATTCACATAATCGCCCTAATTGAATGCACAGAACCACGCTCTTGGAGGTCTGGGAAAATTAACTAGCACGACATCATTTTCATTCACCTAAGTACACCTTAATGTTCCACAATATCAATTCTCATTCTTAGAAGTTTTTTTTACATCTATGGATAGCAAAATAGTAAGCGGAAACCATTCACGATTTCATGATTTCATTTGGGAATTTTTTTTCGAAATCCTCCTAGAAAAAAATTCATATAAAATAAAACGAAAACTAACATCGTGATGCAATTTACCTAAATGCTGAATTGAATGGAATAATCTGTAATTATTAAATTAAGAGTTTTCTACGATATGCAACATGTCTCCCTTTATTGTAGCGAATATGAGGAGCATTTAAATTTAATTAGTCTACGTTTCAGTACATTTATACGCCCACTTTTTATAGTAGTCTGTCTACACTCACAATATTTGTTTTCTTTCACCAAGTTGAGCTCCACCCAGATGCTATATTGCTGGCGTAAGTACTCTTCGCTGAGAAGAGGTAACGCCAAAGTCCAAGTATTAAAATTAAAGTCTGTCCAAGTATTAAAATTGACAGAGGAATGATATTAGAACACCAGAGAAATTAAGTTCAGAGTTTCAGTGTGTTTAGTGACGCGTTAGGTCCAAGTGTTTATCCACCTCTTTCATGAGCCTTCAATCTTCCACAAGAGTAACGGCTTCCTCTGGGTCCTCGCCCATATTTTGTTCGTCTTGGGCCTTCCAATTCTTTGGAAATAAGTTACTTGATATCTTTGTCCCTCCGAGACTCTGTGCAGACAAGCTTGAATTAGGGATTTGGGGGAAGTGTTGACGTATTCTTTGGGCTTAGTCAAGTTTCCGCTTTATGCGCAGGGTGCCCGGACTTTAAGTAATATTCCCGTCAGCGTGCTTGGTGCGCAGAGATGTATTAATTCATGACTCTAATAAAGCCACCAGTCAGCTAAGTGACCAACCATATCCAGAATTTTAGCCTAATATTAGCTGAATATTTATCAGACAGTGATTCATAAATATTTATGTGAGTTTCACTCGCCTGTTCCTTTCCTGTATGGAACTTGAAGTAAATATTTAAAGTTGTGGGGTAGGAAAGTGTTTCACTATGTGAGCGAGAAAATAATATCGTTTGATAAGAAACTGTTCTGACTGTTTATGAAGATTCACATGATAAAATAATATTACATGACATGAAAAAAAATTGACCCATTCCAGCTTTAAAATGCTTATTTGCATTTTCCCCATATTATTAGAGTGCACGTCAGGAAAGAGTATGTGACAAAATCGTGCATGCGAGCTAAAGTGTGAAAACATCTGTCTGAAGTGAGGAAATAATTATTTTTCATCGGTTCGCTTTAGGTGTCTGCACAATTTAACAACTGCGTCATTCATGTGGGAATGAATTCTTTCATGGAATATGAGCTGTTTTGAGCACGCAAGAAAACACGACGGGCCAATTAATGTGATTAAATCAGTGTACTACCAAGAGAATGAAGCAAAATTGAGGCACTGTTTCATTTTCTAATAACTTAGTTATATATATTTTTTCCCTGATTCCCTTTGAGGTGTGCAACTCTTGTACCTTAAAGAATTAACCCTCCTATGATCGAAGAGGTGTAAGGTTTCAAGCTAAAGGCATTGTAAGCTACCCTCCTGTTAAAATAGAAAAGGGTTTTCTTTTGTTGCGGACAGTATTTTTTTAATCTACTGTTATCCTTTCTCCAGAATCTATGATTTTCTCAAATTTTTACCTTCCTTCGTAAACTTTCTTCCATTTTACTATTTGTATACACTTGGTGTACCAATACGCCATGTGCTTATAACTTTCACTTCGCTCCAATTGAATACTAAATTTTGACTGCCTCATTCCTTTCTTTGAGCCCATATGTTGCGATTGAAGGGACAAATAAGTTATGATCTAACTTTTTTGTACAAGAAATAGTTTAGGTACAAATTTTTTTACTCTCAATACAGTGTATTGAGAAGGAACAAGTAGATAACGCTTGAACGTACTGCAAATAAAATAATATTCAATCAACTTTTTTGGCACGAACTTTTCTCAAAGAGTTTAGGTCGATACAAAGTTTTGACCTACCATAGTCAGTAGCAGTGAAGCAATCATGCCTAATCAGTGCTTGATCTGATTTTTAGATTAGTTTCACAATCATTCATGCATTTTAAATTTTTTTAGAATGACACATTCATGTTTACATTTTTCGCGCTCGTTCACTTGTGCTGCTTTTATAGTGTAAATTAATTTACCAGAATTTTTCTAGAAAATTCGCTCCATGTAATGGGGAAAACAGTGAAAGCAACAGCATTTGTCCCTCAGAGCAGAAAGTCACCAAACAAACGAGAAAAAGCAAAATATTTTGGGCAATAAAGACGAGGCTATGCGAAAGGTAAATTCCATAGCTGAATAACAGACATGGAAAGGAATCCTCAATTAGAGCAAGAGAGTTAGAGTGGGAATGACTAATCGCTCGGCCAATCCGAGAATAAGACCCCATCTAAGCTATTCTAAAGCCCACAAAACGAGAAGCAACACGCAAGACCCTTCCGTCAGTAGACACAGCTGGAAGACGTCTACGTGAGGCAGACCGGTATTGGGGAAGACCACTAAAAAAAGTAAACCCCTGGAAAGAATCCACCCATTTTTGTAACTCTTCCGGCGTAGGATGGCTGAAAGAGATTATTTATTGGACGCCTATGAAATTAAGTTGGGTTGTCTGTAGAGTGACTAATGAAAGTAAAATTACATTCTCGTATTAGGTCATCAAATTTTCAGTTGGTATAAGGTTTAAACCCAAATGCTAAACTGGCACTGTGTGGTATGGCTAAACAAAGATTCTATTTTGGGCAACTTCACCACCGCTCGAATGGGCCTTCTACTTCGTAATAATTAGCCATGGAGGTGAATATTAACATCAGGCAACAATGTGTCAAATGGAACTTCATTTACAACAGAATAGAACAGATCCGTATCTCACAGCACATCATGGAGATTTGGTAATAATAGAATGGACAGCTCAGAATCCCTATTGCAATGTTATCGAGATAAGATTTGTAGAACTTGAGAAACGCCAAGTAAGGTGATTTACATAAAATAGGGACGAAAAGTTCAAATGACGTGGCGAAGAGCAGAAACCAACGCCACAGGTGACCACGATGAGCAAGTTAGTTCAGCCTCAAGTATCATTTGACACGACATGCATTGTAATGAAATATCGAGACTGAAAACTGTATACGCACTCATTTAATTTTCATATTGCCGCCATCGAAAATGTTGCACGTTGTCTCTTTCCGCTGATTCGAAATGTAACAAGAAATACGGTAAAACATGCACCACAAAATCATATTTATGCAGAATTTTTTGCGAAGATCATCCTGTTAATTAAAATTTGTTTTTTATTTTCATTATTTATCTCCATTTGATGCCTACAAATGCTTAATGCAAATTTCGCCTGAAGAATTAAAATTTTTAAAATTTGCAATTACTGAATTTAAAATAATTGATACCTGTATTTCATAGCCTGTTGCATTACGACTACTCCACAGATTCAAGAAATGAAGGAATGAAAAAACGAAGAAATTAAAAAACTAACATAACATTTTACAATACTAAACAAATTAATCTTTGGAACTAGGAAAACTTTTTCAGCTCTGATGCGTTCCATCGCCTCATGATTGTCAACATAAAATTTTACATCAATGAAGTAAAGAGTTCAAGCGACTGTCAAAATATTAAGAGAAGTGAAAACAACACACACAACTTAGAAACACTGCATAAAATTCTGATCAATTTGTTTCATTCTTTACAGTGCAGTCGAGCCGAAGATAGGTCAACAAGACTACTCTCGATCGAATAGACTACACTGGACTCAGCAGGGCGCGTTCTCGATTATATTTTGTCTCCTTTCATCAGAATTGTTATTTGAATACAGCCGTGCTTGGAATGTGGCAAGTCTAAAACAGCGTTCATGCACTCTGCTGTAAATAGATTGATGTCCTCAGATTCCTGATTGTGAACAACTATTTTTAGAAACACAAATATAAACTATAATCACTCATATTTACTCGCACGCATCTTATAACATGATATACCATGATTCTCATGGAAATAATATGCAAGCATATAATTAGTGAGCAGCTTGCAACTGTAACTGAAATTCGACGTCGTATTTGCAATAATGCTTAGTGCTTGCAAGCACTAAGCATTATTCATGTATTCATAACAGAATCCTGGCAACTAGTAATAAAAATCGAAACTCATGTTGAAAACTACGGGACTCTAGTAGGGTAAATTACTATTTGAATAGGTGTTTTTATTTCACCGAGTATAGTACATCCCAGCGCCTAATTCTGCAGTAGCTTTGAAAATTATCTACCTAAATTGGTCCTGATAGAAAGGTAAGGACTATATGAAAAATTTAAAAGCACACGCTTTTGTACAGGTAGACTTTAAAAGTTTCTTAAATAGTATACTCACTAGTGGAGATGAGAGGTGAAGAAGACAAGCAATTACCAAATAATCTATTTTATTAGAGAATTACATTCTAAGTAGCTGAGCTGCTCGTTTCAGTTAGACCAAACAGATTATCTGCAGAAATTAAATAACAACATATATTTACGAAGAATAACACCCCTTTCCCATGGTTATCCTCGATGATAATTTTATATAACCGATTGCAAAAGGCTTTCATTCCAATGCAACTAATTGTCTTCTCTCTAGTGAAACTAAAACCATCTGCTCATGGTCTTCGGAGAAGATCCTGTTTCAGGAACGCACAAGACGCAAACTTTTCCAGCGTTCGGTCTCCCGTGTTAGTAGACTTTCATAGCACCCAGACTCTCAGGTTAAAAGCATTCAATTGAATTAGTGGCCATCTCTGCCCATCTCTCCTTGGCGAAAAAACACCACATTACCTTGATTCTCCGAGGCACAAAAACGGTGCATTAAAGGGGAGAGCGAGGGAGCTGCAGCGGGACTCGTAAGTCTGCCCAAATCAAAGGCTCAAATGGAGGATGGTTAATCGAACAATATGCACTCATGGAAATTATAAGAGGCAATAAGGATTAGTCCGGAGAAAGCATGAAAGAATTATTTACTGGATGAGAACAAGAAGCCTTCTTACCGAGTCAAAAAAGTGTGCAGTACGTTGTCCTTCCAGTTTTTGTTTTTTATTGAATGCGGATTTAACGTCATTTCTTGACGAAGAAGTGCATGATAATTTGAATTTTCGTTTTCAGGATGCACGTTTCCTTCCACGTTGGTTGCAGTGAACATATCCACTATCTAAAAAAATGCTGCGAATAAATGCAGCTGATAAAATTGTTGACGACTCCAAATAATAAAAATGAAATTCTACTTTTTTTATATGTCTACACTACATAAGCCGGTGATGGGCACTTTTTACCTCTCTAGTTTGTTTTTTAAGGCTTATGTCATTACACAGATTTTCTTAATAGTTCACCATGTAAGTTACTTTTGTTACAGAATAATGACTCAAATGTCACAGTTTTTATGCTTACGGAATGTTTGGAAACTGACAAATAGATATTCTTAATGTTACAAAGGTTCGGTATTGAGCTGCAAATAAAGGCAAAAAAGTATGTAAATGCAGTGCGATGAATCGGTTTTTCGTATGTCTGTGTAATTCGCAGTTAACTTTTCCTCAACTCTTTAAATAAATATTCGTTGAAGAATGTCTTGCCCATGTATTTTATGAGTCACATCTCATACGCACTGCACAATAAATTGATGTTTCAAATTAGTGATTTATTAATTTTAACTTCGTGATTTGTTTACTTAATACTCGTATTTAAACAACTTCAATACGTCTGTCGGGATGGTTGCTGTAATAATTAGTAATTACATGCAACCAGTCTCGTAATTAAAGTGTTTGTTTTCGATAGTATCAAATAAGAGTTTGCAACGTGCATACGAAATGAAGATTCAGGTAATTGGTCTGTTTTGTCTACAACACCCGTGCAATGTGAAAAAATTTGATTGCATCGTACCAGTATAAGCCAAATGAAATTCTAAGAATTTTTTCATTTATTTTGTACTTGTTGAATTACATGTGCAACAATAAACACGTGCATGATTCGAGTGTTATATTGAGGCGGTCAAGTTCCATCGTTGTCAAGATCGATGCTTTTTGAAGCGAAGACCTAGTACGACTAAAGATGGATCTGCCCCTGAATCCCATGAATATGTTATTCGATGCCACCATAGTCGTTCCTCCAGAACCAACCGATATGGATCTGTCTCTGTCTAGCTTGCGACTGAAGTGAACAAATTTAATGACTTTCCTAAATTGAATTAGAAGCATTTCCAGTAATCGAGTTAATGGAGTTTTTCATTCTTTGTTTTTTCGGATTCTTACTTTGAACTATCTTAATTAAGGGAATTTTCACCCATGCCTTTTCAAAGATTAAATTCTTATATGGGAGAAAGAAAGGTTTCGAACTCTAGAACAAACGAAGCGCAAAAATTTTTGGCTTGAAATCCAGCGATGACGAGACATTGAGCCAAGGAAAATGGTTCCGACACAAAATTGCATTATAGATGGCACACTGTTCGATTGGCAAGTTAGCAACTAGTTTTCGGAAAGACTTTTAGCTTCTTCATATGTTGTGGTTGAAATTTGTTCGACATTTCCCAGACACCACAGTGCTCGCTTTCACACCTCTTTGAACAAAAATTTAGAAATTCTTTCCATATTTTATTAAGGGTAATTCACTCAAAGACAGATATCGGTTTTCGATGTTTGAAGCTGCCCTTTGGTAGACTGGCCAAATATTTCTTCAAATTGGATAAACTGGAGTTTCATTTCAGCAACTTCAAAAATCTCTGGTTTAGTTTCACCCGCTAGATCTGGCTGAACAATTGCCGCACGTTATCACTCAGTTTTCAAACAAAGAAAACAAGCGCCGGAAATTGTTTGAAATAATCCAAAAGATTGGACATTCCGCCATAGTGTTATCAATAAATGCTTGGATTGATAATGAGTTTAAACAGGTATAAATTAACGCTAAAATTTATATGGAACATTTGGCAATAAAATTTAAATTTGGATGCTTAATCCTGTTCGTATAATGTAACCAAACACTCATACTGCAAAGGGTACGCTAAAATAATCCACTCAGAATATCAGACATCAAAGAAATTCAGACAAATTTCGACATGGCTCCTGCAATAATAAATAACCCAAAGTGAGAGTAATGCAAGCTCTGAACAGTCGCCACAGTCAATGTTTCACATTAAAAAATACTTCTATCAAAATACAGCTCACTGACTTCATTGCATTACTTAGATCTGCATGGTAGCTTCACGAGTACTGATGAAGTTTACGATCATTTAGAGCCTGGTGTTCATTTTGGAGCAACTCGGTATTAAATTTTTGTTCGTGTGAAAATGGTTTTCTATCTCTTGTTTTTATTTCATTTTTATTGACATCAAAACCAAATCATCTGAATTTCAAGCTGATATAATAACGTAGCTCGTGGTTTACTTTCAGTCTTGCTCGTTCTCAAGGCCAGGAGATACTTTTGATACTGCCTCACTAATCAGTTGTCAAGCTCTACCACCATACGAAAGGGAAAAAGCTGCTTCAGAATTCAAAATATCTCAATATCGCCGATGGAATTTCTTGAAAGGGTTTTAGATTTATATGACATTCAAGTCTCTAGCAGTAGAAATTAAATTGTTAGACAGAGCTAGTTATTTTCTCTCTCTTTTTGAAGAGGCGAGATCCCACACGTGATTGTCATAAATTATTTAAAATCGCTCAGTGGCTTCCTTGTATCAAACGTCCTGAGCATCAGAGTATTTTAAGTTAATAAATACGCTTCAGACAACAATGTTGGACACAAAAATGAGTCAAATCATAGACTTACAAGTTACAAAATGAAAAATAATTACTCTAAAAAGTGGCAGAGCATAGATTTGAATTTTTCATGAATTCCTCATTTTATGGCAGGTTGTTTCCAGAAGGGGAAATTTGACAAGTGAGCACGTCAGTTGAATATTAGCAAGGATAGTTAGTCACTATTATCTGAGTAGCGGACTTAGCACATATGTGAATAAATGTTCTTGAAAACTTCACAGCCTTGTTCTGATGATTGTTTATTGGCTACTTGCCATGACTGTACTTGTTCTCACTGTGTTCAATAGTAACATACAGAAAATAAAATAATGTACAGTAAAAAAATACTGCAAAAGATCTTCTCCTCCGCTCATAGTAAGGGGAATAATTTCCATACAATTGTTTGGCACGGGTTAAGAGAGAAAGAACCAAGGTTTAGAATAATTTCTTATTTTTTTAATTTAAACTTCGGTTTATCGAAATTCAACGTAAACGCAAGCACTTCAACTTCAAGCATTTATTCATTTGACCTTCGGAAAGTTTTTTATACAAACAACGTTATTCGTGTACACTGTTCCGTAAAAAATTTTAAGGATAGTTGAAAGAGGACCTATTGATGACGTGAGCAAAATAATAATAATAAGTTTAGGGTTACGTTTCCACCAGGGTCTCCAGCAACTTGCAACTATGGACCCCCCTAGCTTCAGCTAGGTAACCACAAATCGGCTAGGCGATCACATTATGAGCGATGGGACTTGCTACAGGCAACTGGATTAATGTTAGTATTGTCAGTTTGTGTGGTGTTGAACTCTCGTTTCAGCGCACATCGGAAATAAGGTAAGTAGTATGACAGTTGGACTCTGAGAGGTCCACAAGTGTGCAGTTCCGTATGCTTGGCATCCGATGACAATAGATAGATTGCAGTAATTTGGCAGGGGCACGTATAATTCATGTGAGGTCGTACGCATTGATTTTGCGAAGGTATTCCATAATTTCGGCGGTAGGGGCGTCATGACCCAGCAGGTCTCTGATTGTGAGAGGCGGGTGGTGGTCAGCGGCAAATAGACTTATGTGACTTATGTGACTTATGTGCGTTGTGTAAGGCTGGGCAGTCCATGACGATGTGATGTACGGTGAGGCGAGCCCCCAAACAAAGAGGGCAGCCGGGCGGAGGTTCTTGGACTGTGCTATTCATTAAGTATCCGTGTGTGAGTTGTGTGTGGCCACATCGCAAGCGGTTCAGTACCACTTCGCTTCTTCTCGTTAGATTTTCTCGTTTGTAGGAGATCGGATCGGGTTGTATGTTGAATAGGGAATTTCTTCCCCGATGCCAGTTTTCCTTCCATAGGGTACGTATTTTGCTACTTATGATTGGGTACCAGTCTCCGTAGAAAGTCATGACATTTTCTGCGGGTCGGAGTGCTGCCGTTTTAGCTAGTTTGTCAACTGCCTCGTTGCCTTCGATGCCGACATGGCTCGGAATCCAGCAGAGTTTAACTGTTTTGTGGTCTTGGGTTAGTTTGTCGATTTGATGTATGAGATGCCGCGCAAGGGGATGGGGGGTACGCTTATTTTGCAGTGCTGTGAGGGCGCTCAATGAGTCACAGAAGATTACAAATCTCTCTTGGTTGCGGTCGCGAATAAGTTTTAGAGCCATTTCAATACCGTAGAGTTCTGCAGTGAAAATTGATGTAATTCCAGGGAGGGACACCATCTCCCTCGTACCGCCACACAGTGCTGCGGCGCCGACTCTGTCATCATGTTTTGAACCGTCGGTAAAAATCGGGACATGCTCTTGGTATTCCTCGCGCCGCAGTCGCTGGTATTCCTGGATGTACAGGACTGGGTGGGTGCATTCCTTCTTGTGGAGAGTCAGTTCTATATTTATTTCGGCGGGGGCGGTTTTCCATGTGGGTGTGGTGATATTCAGTAGCCGATAAGAGAAGGCAGGCTTTATGTGAGGCTCGTGGAGATCTAGAGATTCCATGAGTTCGACAGTGCGAACGGCGAAAGGCGGTGAGGATTGTTTATTATTAAACAGTCTTCTGTCGATGGGCCGTATGGCACAATAGCGCACTGGGTTTGACAGGTGGCTTTTCATTTTGTAGAGGTACTTTAGCGAGAGGTGCTGTCTTCGCAGCTCAAGGGGCATCTCACCGGATATGACTTGTAAGCTAGGGATCGGTGTGTTGATTTAAATGCGCCTGTGGCTAGTCGTAGGCAGTCTTTCACGATGGGGTCAAGCTGTTTGAGTGTTGATAACGAGGCAGAGGAGTAGACTATGCAACCGTAGTCTAATTTTGGCCGGATGAATAGTCGGTATAGGTGGAGTAAAGTTGCTTGGTCTCCACCCCCATTCGAGTGAGGCGATAGATTTAAGCATATTCACGTTTTTCTGGCAGCTTGCTTTTATGTTGGTGATATGGGTCTTCCAGGTAAGTTTACGATCCCATGTTAGCCCAAGGAATTTCATTTCATCAGTATGCTCTATGTTTTGATTTCCAATTTTGAGTGGCGGTGACAGATGCATACCCGGTAGAGAGGTTAAATGTACAGCTTTGGATTTGTCCATTGAAAAGGAGAAGCCGTTGGCTCGAATCCAGAGCCCTACCCTGTCGATGCACTCTTGGAGTTTGGCCTGAACAATTTTGGGGTCGCTGTGGTGGTACCCGAGCTGGAAGTCGTCAACGTATAACGATGCGTGATACCGTGGATCTTTTGGGATCAAGGAGGCAATATTGCTAATTTTAATGATGAAGAGGGTTACTCATAGGATGGAGCCTTGAAGGACACCTTCTTCTTGTGGAAATGGGTCGGATAGGTGATTGTTTATCCGTACTCTGAGGGTACGATGATGCAAAAACTGTTTTATGAAGTAAGGGAGTCGTCCGCGGAGGCTTAGATTATAAAGGTCTCGCATGATTCCGTATTTCCAGGTGGTGTCGTAGGCCTTTTTAAGATCAAAAAATATACTTATGAAGTGCTCGTTGTGGATGAAGGAGTTTCGGATAGTGGTTTCCAGACGGATTAGATGGTCGATGGTGGATCGGTTAGGGCGGCCACCGCATTGAATGTTGGTCAGGTAACCGTGCATGTCACAATGGTCAAGGAGTCTATTGTTGATGAGTCGTTCTATAGAGTCTTGCAGAGGCAGCTTGTTAACGCAATTGGCCTGTAGTTCAATGGTGAGTATGGAGACTTTCCAGGTTTTTGAAACGGGATGATTACTGCTTCTCTCCAACTGGGTGGGAAGTAACCATGGAGCCACAGCTTGTTGTAGAGGGACAAGTGACTTGCTTTGCCCTGTTTTGGGAGGTGTTTTAGCATCTCGTATGAGATTCCGTCAGCTCCGGGTGATGTTTTCTTTGTGGTGTTTAAAACAGAGTCGAGTTCGGCAGAGGAGAATGCTTTGTTGTTAATTTCGCTATTGTGAGACGAGAAATCAATTTCGTTAGCTTCTGCTCGTAGTTTTTCTTGTATAAAATCTTGAGGGTAGTTGGCCGTGCTGCTGATATGGCTAAAAGTTTCTGCTAGTTGATTTGCTATATCTGGTACTGTCGAGTATGTCACATTGTTTTCCCTTAATATTGATACATGCCGCTGCGATTTTCCTTTGATTTTTCGGATATTTTCGTATATAGAGCTGATTGCTGTGTTCTTTGTGAAGGTATTGGCGAGTGAAATCCAGGCTTTACGTTTTTCTTCTCGCAGTAGGTTTCCATGGATGGCTCTAGCTCTCTTCCAACACAGGGCATTCTGCACGGATTTTGTTTGTCTGTATCTTTGGTAGAGGCGTTCTCTGTCATTGCGCGTTTCTGTAAGTCTTGCACTCCAGTAGGGTTTCGGAAAAAAGGTTGTTAGTTCGGTTGTGGGGATGCATTCCCCTGCTACGGCTGTCAATGTACTGGTGAATGCTTCAAGTGCTTCGGCACATGTAGCTTCATTGGGTATCTGGAGCTCCTCCCACATGGGGTGGGCTTCGTAAGACGTCCAGTCCGCCTTCTTGATATTCCATACGGTGCGTCTCAGCTCGTTGCGTGGTGAGTTCATTAGTTTCAGTACAATAGGACAGTGATCGCTGTCTTCTGGGGATTCGGATGCGTTCCATAATAGGTCAGCACCAAGGCGAGGGGAGGTTAAGGTCAGGTCTATTGCAGATTCAGAGTTGTACGATATTCGAGTCGAGGTTCCCGTGTTGAGCAAAGTCAGGTTATGTTGGCTGATGAAGTCTTCTACCAGACGGCCCCGGGCATCAGTAGTTTGGCATCCCCAGATTGTGTTGTGGCTATTGAAGTCGCCCATCAAAATGATTGGAGGAGGCAGTTGGGCCAATAACTCGTTCAACAATTTTAAGGATAAGGTGTGGTTTCTTGAGCTGTATAATGAGACAAAAGTTATTCGCTGGGTGAGTTGGACGGTAGCTGCGATGACTTGCATGGTTGAGGTCAAGAGGACTTCCTGAAAGGGAATGGATTCGTGGATTAGAAGGCCCACTCCTCCATGGGGTGTGAAATTGAGGTGTCCATGCTTGGTGAGCAGAACGTACTGTGGTATTGAGAAATTACAGTTGTGCCACAGTTTGGTTTCTTGAAGAGCAATTACAAGCGGTTTGTGGAGGTTGATTAGTTGTAATAATTAGTCTTTTTTCGCCCGAACACCCTGGCAGTTCCATTGCAGTGCGCTGGCTCCACTATTCATTTTGGCTTAGTTGGGTTTCCATTTGGTACTGTTGGTAAATTTTTCTTGTTTCACTTCTTACGGTCGGATTGTTCTCGCTTGTGATTTCGCTATCACTCATTGCAGAGTCGTAGTTTGATATGATTTGGATAGGGGTTGTATACGTTTCTCCAGTGGATGGGTCGACACAGACTGCTTCAGTTACTTGTTTCTTTTCGGTTGGTTTTTCTTGATCTTCGGAATTTTTTCTCTTCCTCCGTACGGAGATTTTAGGACTTTGAGGCTCAGAAGGTCCGGATGAAGTAGCTGTGGTAGGTGCTACTGCTTCGGGTTCCTGAGGTACAGGAGGCTGTCGGTTGGGTGCTTCTGAGCTGTTTGACGTTACGGCAGCAGCATAGCTGTGGCGATAGTTTGGTTGTTCTGAGTCAAGTTTAACTTTTGCTTGGGCTCTAGTTAGTTTGTATTTGTGTTGAACGGTGAGAATTTCCTGATGATATTTAAATTCGGTACATTTGTAGGATCCTGAGTAGTGATCTTGGCCGCAGTTGTGGCATTCTATTTTGGTGTTGGTGCAATCTCCACTATCGTGGTTTGCATTGTTGCACCTAGCATAGGTCACTATATTGCTAGGGCATCGTTTCTGCGTGTGGTTGTATTCGAGGCACTTTTTGCAGTACATGGGACGTGGCACGCATGGGAGTACATTTGTTTGAGATTGTTCACCAGGGATGGTGATGTAGTCAGGGAGTTCCTGTCTAAAAGTGAGTAGAAGAGCTTCAGAGAGGGGGTTCTTTGGTCGGATCCAGGTTGCCTTCACCGCGTCGTACAGTCCGTGATTCGCTTTCAGCCCCTCTCGGAAGCAGTCGAAGTCAGAGAGATCGTACTCGTAGAGATACACGAGTCCTTTGACCAAGTTGAAGTATGGGTGTTCAGATATGGAGACTGGGATATTGTTTAGGGATGTAATGTTGCAGATTTGGATGCTTTGTTGTTTGCCGGTTACCTCGATAATAAATGAGCTTTCATCTTGGGAGGTAATTCGCTTAAGCTTATCATCCAACTCGACCTGGAGACATTTCTCGAAAACCCACGGAGACATTTTACGTTTTTCTTTTGGATCCAATGTGCATTTGAAATGTGTGGGATGTAGAGGTGAAGATTTTTCAGGCACGTTCGT
The DNA here is from genome assembly GCA_030386875.1 of Morinoia aosen. Classification (NCBI taxonomy): domain Eukaryota; kingdom Metazoa; phylum Arthropoda; class Malacostraca; order Amphipoda; family Talitridae; genus Morinoia; species Morinoia aosen. The sequence goes on along the minus strand of CM059567.1, from coordinate 85,146,994 downwards.
TGGGCCGTTGAGCATTTGTCTGGCGCGGCGTTTTCCAACCTTGTGGCTGTTCTGGATGGCAAGTATCTGCTCTTCTTCAATTTGTTTCGGGCATGCTTTGTCCTTGACGCAGTGGGGACCTCGGCAGTGGAAGCACACAGCTTCCGCTGCAAGGCACTGGTCGCTGCTGTGTCCCGCCACTCCGCACTTTCCGCAAGTGAGTGCTCGGGTGCACCGTTTCTTGGTGTGCCCATACATATGGCAGTTCGTACACTGCATGGGTTTCTCGATGTACGGATATACCCTTGTATCGGACCGCTCACCTGGTATATAGATGTAGTCGGGAGGAGTTTCAGAGTTGAATTCAATGATTAGGGCGCTGGTCTGTTCGTATTTCGTTTTAATGAAAGTTGCATCTATTACATCGCTAATGTTGTAATTTTCTTTCAGTCCGGCTGCAAATTCAGTAAAGTTTTCCATGTTATATTCTTTAATGTAGATAAGTCCTTTTGATTTGTTGAGCTTTGGGTGGGGGAAGACCTTGCACGGTGTTGAATTTATGTTTGCGATAGTCATGAGTGTCTGGCCTTGGCTCTCGTTTCTTACTTCAAGGGTGAAGCTGTCTTTGCCGCTGGTGGTGATGGACTTCGGTGGCAATTTTGTCAGAGCCAAAATTAACTTTTTAATTGAGTCAGGGTCGATTGCACGCTTTGTTTCTGGTACAAACTTCATGGTGTAAAAGCGCGTGAATACTGGTGGTGGTGGCGGCTGTTTTGTAATATCCAAAGGGATGAACTTGTTTTTATCTTTCTGTCTTGGAGGGTTGATTGAGCTCTTCAGTCCTCCAGAGGAAGATAGGGACGATAGAACTTCTTTTATTTCTTTAACCCTTTAATGGTCACATGTAGAATTTGGGTAGTCAAATTTTTTTTCATATCAAATTCCTTTATCTTTGAAGTAGAGTAACAACTTTTGTTTGAAAATTTTTTTCGTGCCTAGCATATTTCTCGAGTTACGAGTCTCAACAATATTGTTGAGCTGCCACATTACGGTAGCTACAATTTTGTTGAGCTGCCTGATTAAGGTAGTAAGGTAGACATGCATACTGACTCATTATATCATTATATTTTTCACAAACAATAACATAAGTAACAAACTTATTTCATTCTAATGTTATTATGAAATATAAAAAATGACGGGTAAACTGAAAATCAACATTTTGTGGACATATCAACTGAAAATCTTTGGGTTGTTCTGTATCAAATAAAAAAAGGTTTTTGGATGGTTTTCAGTGTAACTGGAAGATACGACTGGAGTCACTTGCAATCACTGCCCTGGCGCATGTTCACTTCTTGTGACCATCAGAGCAGCAAGTTTGCTTATTTTTTAGGTACAAGAATACATCACACTTTACACAATATTGTTAAAAAGTTATCACAAAAACAACGGCTGATTGAGGGTTAGGGGCAGATCTTGTCATTATCAACAACACCTTTTAACCAAGCAAGAGGTGTTTCTCATTTTCTTCCAAGTTTTCTGTGATAATGTTTTTCCTTGAATAGATAAATATTGTTTTTACTTGTGTTTTTCCTTGAATAGTAAATCATGAATGATTTTACTACAGCTTGATCTACAAAAGATCTTGAAGCCCCACTTATTGGGTTGATTTCTAATGTACTAGCAAATTTTTCCTGCCCTAGTGCCTTTGTAAGGCACCATTTTTTCATCTACACTCTGGTATGGGATACCCTCAACCTTCTTACAGTGGTCACAAAGCATTTCAAAATTTATTGTCATTATTGTGTTTACTATTGTTGTTAGTAAAATGTATATAAATATATACATATATATTCGGAGATATTAACCTTGGTACTTGGTCCCTCTAGCTGTTAGTTTGAGCTACCTTCATTAGCATGCAATATAGTAGTGCCTTTATCACATGTATCATTGCCTTCATCAATGTCATCAGCTATAGCACCACTTGTGTTGGGAATGAAATCAGGATCAGCAACATCGTTGTCTGTGTCCATGCCATCATCAGGATTGTCAGCATAATTTGGAGCCCCACCATCCAGATATCTATTACTGGTACCATTGAAACCTGACACATCCATTTTGGGGCCTGTGAAGGTTAAATGCAATGAATAACTGCTATAAATAACATAGTTCAACAATATTGTTGAGCTGATTCTCTACTCATAATTTTTACCATGAATGGGCAGCTCAACAAAATTGTGGACCAATATTCAAGTATCTTACACGGTGTCATAATTTCATAATTATCTGCAAAACAAATATTCAAACACGTCTACAACAACAAATTAAATATCTGATGTATAATAGGCATAGATTATTTACTAGTTATACCCTGAAATTGAATTAGGAAAGTTGAGAAGTTTGGCGACACGTACACAGGGATCAAAAAGTTGTTGATGTTGAGGCTTGCCACTCCCTCAACGCCATCTATTGCCTACTTTTTGTACCTACCTGACGCGTTACAATTCTGTTTAGCCGCTAGAACAAGAGAAAACATTGAGTAACTGCAATTTCATATATTTTATTAGGCTTAAAAATACCTCGACAATTTTGTTGAGCAAACCATTAAAGGGTTAATGGTTTTCTCAAGCTTCTCGATTCTTTCTTCATTGGAGATTAGGTTGGGTGCACCAGAGGCATGGCTCGTTGTATTCACCCGAGCAACATTACGCTCCGGCAGTACCCCATCCAAATACTTCACTACCTCGCCGATGTTGTTCTCGATGTCGGTGATCCGAGCAGACATGCCTCCATCGTGCTCCCGTTCCCCAGTCTGACGACTTGCGCCTGCTGAAGAGGTCGAGCAAGGGGATGTGCCGCTCTGTGGTCTATTTGCATGTTCTGCAACTGGCGTCCTGATCGATTTTACCTCATTGAGCTTGGCGGATGACTTCTTTTGTTCTCTTGCAGGCGTCTTCCAAACCCCCGCAGAGCTTCTCTGGCTGGGTCGCGATCCTTTGCCGCCCCTCGCCATTCTGACTGGTCCTCGGGGCACTAGGCCCCCAGGACCAGGGTCGAGTGTTTTATTTATGATACTTTATTAACTTTAGTTTGTTTTTTCCTTACAAGATACAGAATGAAGATAAATACCCAAAGCTAACAAGAAACGACCCAGATGTTAGTGGGCGCCCCCCACGTTGGTTCTACCCACTGACAACACTTTAATAAATAATCTTATGAGCACTTTGTTATCAATTTTACATAAACTATATGTAACGAGTAAACAACTCCAAGTGGGTATACTAACGGTACCACCACGGGAAGGTGTGGGTGGGCTAGAGTACTTACTGAGAGCAAGTACTCTTTATCATATCCTTGTCTATAGACTATTCCCTTCACGATACGTAGATGATAATAACACAGTTCGGCACCAGTAAAATTGGTAAAGGGAACAGTGAAAATTCCTACATGAGCAAAAAGAGGCAGCAGGCGCCAGAGCGAGCCGGTCACCGAAACCAAACGCCGACGGTACGGTGGGCGCAAGCCCCGACACTGGTAAAAATCAGGCAAGCCAATTAAGTCACGGCCTTCTTCAACTTCAAGGCTCTGAGAGGGGTTGAAGTCTGGGAAATAACGGCAGCGGCATGCAGTTCAGGCAGAAGAAAGGCCACGTTCTTTATAAAGTCAGGGTCGCCGACCCACGCTCCACACTTACTGTAGTAGAAGAAAGTAAATGGAAAGTAAAGACAACCTAACAACTGTTGAAAACTTTCACGAAGATTCATATGCTCACAGTCGATACCCATCATGACTCACTATGCCACCCGCTAGGAGACTCCCTTAGACATGGTTAGCATTAAATAACCCACCCAACAAATAACACCTAAAAAAAACACTAGTCTAGTGTTTTTTTAAATTTAGTCATGTGTGAATGCACTAACATGTAAGAAAAGCACAATGCAAGTTTTATTGTTTTTCTTTTATTGATTCTATTTCAAAACTTAGTATATTGAAACTAATTTGAGCACTAAATATTTCCCATGGGTTGCAGAACACAATTTGTACCATCATGTGGATGTCTTTCCTGTCAGTGGTATAGGTCTTAATTGTATCATCTTAAAGAACAGCATTTGGCATCAAGTGTTCGAATATTTTAAGGAGCATTTGAGCTTTCCCTGTCCCAAACATATGGCAAACATTGTCACTGACAATACTGACTGGCGGTGTGGTCTGGCTCTATGTTTCCAGGTCGCACCACGCAACAGATCTTGTGGAACTAAATAAAATTTTTACCCCCTTAACTTCCATTTTTGCTTTGGTTTCTTAAGAAGTGCAAAGGAACTCAAAAGTCCTCCTCGGTTTTACTTGTAGTGGTGCAGTTCACTACACTGTAGTTGGTGCTAATGCAGAAAATAAGATATTGTAGACAGTAAATTAGTAGGCCTAAAAAGCTAATGCAGATGCCAAACCTGCAGTATCATGTTACACTTTATGACTCTGACAGCAGCAAGACTGAGAAAGCCTGAAAATTAGAAATTGATAAGTTACAAAATCATACTGTTAACAGGTTGGCAGCTACTTCTTTTGACTGGAGTACTTAGGCTGAGTTCAAACACTATACACACAAATCATTATTGTGTGCATTAAATAAAATTGTTAATGAGAATAATTAAGGATACTGTTATCCAATAAAAACAATAAAAACTTTAAAATACAACAACACCCAATAGAACCCTATGCAACCCTATACAACCCTATAAGACCCTTTAAAACCTTATAAAACCCTATACAACCCTACAAAACCTTATATAACCCAATAAAACCTTATAAAACCATATAAATTCAAATAAAACCCTATAAATACAATAAAGCCCTATAAAGCTAAATAAACCCTAGACAACCAAATAAACTAAATAAAACCAAAAAATCCAGTAGAACCCAATAAAATCCAATGAAACAGGTTGGCTGGACTTTAAAAAAAAGCTTTCCTTACCCTGATCTTAGCGCACCGGAGAGAAGTTATTCTCTGTAGAAATCGAAGGAAACGTACAACTACAGAAGCGTCATCTCTATCCCCTGCAGAATCATCGTCCACAGCATACTAAAAGAACGCACTTCACATGGTGAAATCCCAGTATAAAACCACAATATCTATAATTTAGTTGCATGAACCTGAGTTTTAAATGTGTTCAATGACTATGCGTTCAGGCGCAGGGTTGATCTCTGAAATTAGAAGAAATTATTAACAGGCAAGGGCATCAAGAGGAAAAATAGCACTAATGGTTAAACTTTTTAATACGCGGGAAAAAGGAAAAGTAAATCGGAAGGTCGTTCAGATCAAGGCATTTAGCCCATCAAGCATTCGAACGACTTCTTTATCAATAGCAATCCAGCGGACTGTCATAGAATACATTTATTCAATACTTTTAACCTAATTGCTATAAGGCAATGGTATGTTAGACCAAGGCAATGGCACGTTCAGCGCGGACATTAATGACAGCTATAATGTGCTGACAAAACTCTTTGCAGTACTGAAGTTGGGATCGTGCTTCCACTGAACTGCCTGATGTTCGAGGAAATTTTCTTGAAGACACAAGTAATTATTAAAAGAAGTCTTGATTTCTTGGTCGCAAGCTCAGTACTAAAGCCTTCAGTTGAATGAATTTTTTGTCATTAGAAGCGCGGTTCGATGGCTTTTTCTCGCCTTCTTTTTTATTCATACCCCATCTTGTCCTTGATGATGTCGTCCAAGTTATCATCAAACAATGCCAAAGCAACCAACTCTACAGAAAAATACCACAGCTGACCTGCAATCTTCTCCACCGTTACGTTGGATGTGTCGGTGTTAATCGTGAGGTACATCTGGCATTGCTTCAGCAATTTTTGGTCCTTTCTCAGGAACTTCGAAGTAATGTTGGCTGTTACCCACGCTTCAACGTAAACACGGGAAAAGAAGATGCAGAGTTCTCGCAAACCTAGCTTCACGCTTGCGTGCTGTGTCAGCTGTAACTGTTAGCGAAACCTCCATGGCATACTTTGAAGGTGTAGATCACCTTTGCCATTCATCGGGCGTGGTGTAATACTCCACGAGCTGCTACTCGGATGCCTCAAGGAGGGACAGTTCCAAAGAAGATGATAGTCAGTTCAAGGAGTTCTCTGTAGTCATCTCTGAGCTGTCTGACTTTGACTGCTGTCTCCCTGATTTCCATCATCTCATCTTTGAAGTTGACCACAGCGTTGGCCGTGTAATCATCAGTTGACGAGTCTTCATAAGTGTCCATATTATGCCAACTTGTTCTGAAACGGTTGATTAATAGAACATCTGAAGCAGATGAAGTTCCCATAGCTTGAGAAATGACTGCTCCAGCAATCAACTCCAAGATATGATGGCGACAAGCAATGTGCAGCAATTCATGACAGAGAAGCTGTGCCAAAACAATGTACGTTCCGTTGTGCCAACCGGTATTAGAGCTGGTTGTGTCGAAGCACATCCCCTGGACCCTTTCCTCTTAATTCCAGTCTGTCAGGATAGAAAAGATAGCCTGAGCTTGTGCTTCTCCTCTCCCCGATGGTAGCTTTGGGACACAAAAAGCTGTGATGCACCCTTACCTGTCACTAGCGCAGGACATCTGTCCACAGTATCAATGCCAGTGAGATCAGGGATAAGTTTCCCATTCCAGTGCACGATGAGGGGGAACTGTGGGTCAAACTTTTGTTAAATTTTTCCGAGTTGGATTTACGATGCTGCTGTCGTTGCCTTCACATGTTGGATTGATTCAGGGCAAGCTGGATTTCTGGTCCCAAAATGGGGACAGTTTCACCAATTACCATGACAATAGGTCTGTCTGACACCTTATTTCGGTCCAAAGTTGCAGTAAGTTCTGGTGACAACCCTTATTGGCGCCCTCGTATTGAAAGACCTGATGTCGAGCACCTGGCACTTGGGCCCGCAACTGGATTTTCTTCGTTTTACTAATACCGTCACTTGTGTTGCTTTCTACCACTGCTAGAGACTGCAAAATGTGAGCATTCTCTATGGCTCTCTTCCGCTGCTTCATAGTTTGCTCCTCTCTTTACTTTTTCTGTTTTCTTTCTTCTTCAAGCTGGCATCTACATGGGCGTATTATTATCATTACTACTGGCATCATGTGGTCCAGGACGCCCAGGTGAAATTTTACGAAAATGTTAATTTGGAAAAGCTGTTATAAATGTTTCGGGTTTCACTTATATTTAATTCTTGGATTCAAAATTTATCACCAGACCTCCAAGTGTTGTTTGAAGGACTAAAAATGCGGCTGTTAATTACTGTGAATCTTTACTGAATCCAGCACAAAGCCGGTTCAACAGACAAGTTATGTAATACCAATTTTTAAAGTCTCTTTTTCGAAACAATCTCGTCGAAAACAATCATGAGTTCCATTAAAGAATTAACTCAGCATGTCATAAGCCCTAACATTGGAGGGGGCTTTGCCTCTAATATAAGTGGGATAAAATCAAGTAAAACTCTTTGTCGCATTTAAATTCCTTCTCTGCCGCTATTCCCCCGGCGCAAATCCCATCAAACCTTTTGTACCTCGAAATTCATAAAGTACAGTGCAATATACGTTAAGCTTTTGTGATTCTCCAATCATCACCCAGAATTTGTGAGCTTAAATGCTCTCACTTTCATTAGATTTTTATTGGGTTAAGCGATTTCTAGAATGCAAAATACGCTAAACAATATGATAGACTTATTAACTGCGCTAGGAATCGGGTTTTCGAGTAGTGTATTATACTGGCAGGGTGAATTGATGGCGCGCAATATTTGATGAGACAATTGTATACTAAATCGAATTTTTACGAGCTTCTGAATGATAAACATTTAACGAATGCACTATTCCTGTTACTGGGTTTCCGAATTATACTTTGAATAATATATGCAATCCCATGAACGAGTACTTTTTCGAGCTTTTTTAAGCTTTAGAGTTTTTTTTTAATTTATAAGCGTTGCGCGTCACGTTTCCTAACGCCCTGCTCCCGCTACCCTACAGTATTCCATTTTGAATTGTTCGTCATACGCCTAAGTCTTCACGTCATACTTTCTACTAGATATCTTAAACTGTGATAATAAAGAGCAAACTTTAATCACTTATTTCCTTTCAACAATAAGATATAAACAAGGTGATTGTTTGAGCGAGCAGAATATTCATTCAACATCTGTACCTAAAAGTGATCTCTGTGAGCCTATAAGTCTGAAGAAGCCTACCGGTATTGAACCGTTTGATTCGGTTCTCAAATGCAAACTAGTGTGGAAATCAAAATTTCTCAATGCCTGCTTCTAATGCTTGCTTGGAATTTTCGTGAATTGCTAAGAATGACAATTGAAATTTATTTCCCAAACTTGAAGTTCTTCTACGTCCATCCGATGCAGTGATCTCATTCAGGAAATAATTATCTGATCAAAGTTGGTTGTTTTATACCGTCTTTTCATTCGTAAACAATAGCTGGCATTCACGAACTTTGAGTGCGTCTGGATGAACTTCAAAACTGCCTTCTAATACTCATGAATCTGTTTACCATACTCATACGAGACACATGTGACGTATAGGCGTGGAGTTTCAGGATATAGCTTTGAATCATTCAATGAGAGCGAGAGATGAGCCTGTTCTCTTGTAAGATAAGTGGTTGACGCCCTGCAGAACAGACGACAAATTGTTTTGGAAGAGAGAAAATTAATATTATAATTTTGAAAACGAAAAGTAACAGAAAATAATTATTTTAACGACACCGGTCGCTGAGATGGTAGAACCTATAGCGGAAGTTGTTATAACAAACTTCGGATTCCAAAATGAGCCATGATTCCGTAGGTCAATGCGGCAAAACGAATGTTCAGTATTAGAAAATATCTTTGTTCCGAATAATTATAGGTATAAACTAATTGAAACACAACGGCTCGTGAATTTCCATGAGCACCCGCTTTGCTGGAATTTCTTGAAAACGGTATTCTTTTTCGTAAGAAGTTAATACGGGAATAACGACGATCGACACCCTAGCGGGTTATGACGAGGGTACAGCTCGTGAGCTGATCGGGCCTGCTAGGTTGGCAAACGCAGGTAATCAATTTTTCTAGTATTGACGTACATCATTCACGTGTATGCCAGAACTTATTAATTTGATTGCAGAAATATAGGAAATTTTAATTTAGTATCTCCTACGGGGATTTTTTGAAACTGTCATCTTCAGAAACAACAGGAAAAAAGAAATAAAGAACTTTATTTCCTCTCTCAACAAAAATATGTAATATTAAGTAACTTTCAGCCAATTGGATTTTCAATATTTCTTTGCGTGAAAGTTCAAAATTCATAAAGAAACTATGAGAAGTACACAATGGCCACGTATGAGGTTGAATTTACAATCGGTAGAAAGAAATTACAAAGTCTATTATTTTGGATATTTTACTCGAGGCACGAAGACTCGACGTTTATAAATGCTGGAAATACTGATAAAAAATGTCTTGAAGGACAGTCTTCTTTTGCCTTCACGCACGATCTTAGGCTTCTACAGCAGCCGTAGATTTTGTTGAAAGTATAAATGGCGGAAGTTAGTGATTGTGTATTCAAGAAGTGAGAAATCGACATTTCACAATTTTTAACCTTGTTTCTTGGACGTATAAATCAAGAATTCAAGCGCACAATCCCGAAGCTATGTCTTGAATTTAAACCAGCGTTTTTTGTGCGTATTCGTCAAAAATTTTAGCTGTAATTAGTCAATTGAATTCATGAAAAAATATCAATAGTTCATGAAGAAGCGAATTAAAGAAAATCATTAAGCAACAACGAAACTAGAATCACCTTCGAAAATTGAGAAAATTTAGACTTCCTTTAACTTTGTACACCCGTGTAGCTCTTAAATCGTGATGTTTCATGTTCAAGCCCAAGATTATTATCATTACTCTATCAAATTCCATAATGTTATTCTCACAACATGCCCTCAAAATCTTTATGAAAACTTTCGATTTCTTTGAAACTGATTTACTGGACACAACTAAGAATGAAAAAATGTAAATTCGCTTCAATCAGTATAGAAAAAATGCAATCCCGTGTCCTCGTCGAGGTCAAGTCACGTCACTATAACAGAATTATCTTCAAACATAACTTCTTATTCTACGTACTGAAATTCAAGCTTGAAAGCGTATCAATAACTAAAATTTTGACACTTCTTTTATCAAAACGCAGAAAGAAATTCATCCCTCTGTTCCCTAAACACAACAGTGCTTTTCATTTGCCTTCTAAATTTCAGGGAGCGTGAATGTACGCAAAACGGGAGCCGGCGAGCTACGTACGACGGTGATGCCCGACGGACGCAACCAAATGATAGAAATAATAGAAATAAAATGCCACTTGAGGGTGCGCTGTTGGACCTAAAGTATATGGAAAAGAACGTTTGATATTAAAAAAGTTCGAGAACATTTAGCGCCAAGATTTGATAAAAATTAATAAACTTAGGTGAAGTTGTGTTATTTCATAATTCAATTGAACTATAGTTGTTCATTCCATGATCAACAGAAATGTCCGGGCAAACTTTTCCTCTAAAATTTCCAAGAATTCTGAGAAAACGGACAAATTCTAAAAAATTTAAATTTCGCAAAATTGTCTAGCCCTTGAACCGCTTCAGTCATTTTCAGCCATTAAATAGCGGGACGATCTCAGGGGAATCTACGTTTCAGTTGAAATACATAGTTTTATTCCAATGGAAACTGTAAGAATAAAAATGTGATCGGTGCTTATATACATATAATAGAGGTAGGATAGAGCGGCGGAAGGCCAGCAAGAAGGTCGTGTAAGGTCGATATGGATCCCAGGGAAGCCGATATTAGTTCGACATTGTTCGGCACAAAGTCCCGGATGCCCGTCGGATTCGGAAAAATCTATAAAGACCCGCGAGAGGCAGTGAAGAAACACAGAAAGCAGTATAGTTGCTGAATTGTTCATTTGAAAGCAAAAGACTATTTGGTACATTTTCGGAAGCTTCTACATGACAAAGGTGGGACATGGCAACCCAAAAACTGCATCTTTGCAGACCTAAACCTGACAACGTTCGATCTTACTTGCTGGACGTTAAGCAACAAATAAACGACCTGGGCTTTTGATAGGGTACTGTATGTATCGCTCTAAAGAACAAAATGTACGATTTCCTGTGAAGGGTAATTTTTTTACTAACTACCCAGTCCGCATTTGTCGATGGCTGTTCAAAGGGTCGTTACAGAGCACAGAGAAGGAGAACCAGCATTCACCCAGTAAGCTCATTACTGGACTTTTCACGGAATGTCCAAGCTGTCCGGTATTGGATTGACGAAGGCAGCCCATTTCTTACCGCCGGACCAGTAACGGAAGACCATCCTGAGGCACGGGCAAAATATTATATCCCATTACCGTAAGACTGGCTTGCCTGCAGTATTCCGTCTCTAGCGCTGGGAAGCCTGCCCTGACCCGTTCACAATTGTGGGATTCCTATCTTTTCCTAGCACTGGCTTGCCAGCAGTATTCCGTTTCTAACGCTGGGAATCCTGCCCTGACCCGTTCAGAATTGTGGGATTCCTATCTTATCCTAGCACTGGTTTGCCTGCACTACTTGTCCTGACGTAAGACCGAAGCTCCTTGCGTCAAGACTGAGTAGTGCAGGCAAGCCTGCATCTTGATTAGTTAACATCTACAGATATAAGTAACAATTCACTCCCATGAACAAATAAAAAAACTATAAGATATTCAGGATAAGGAATCTGATTTAAAAAATTCACATATATTTAAAGAAATCAACGTATAAAGTTCTTTTAATGGAGCGACAGTAAAGATCGCGTTCAAGCATAAAATAATGATAATAATAAACCAGAATCAGGCACACGCACAGACTCACCCAAAACCAAGATCCCACCAGGCGCGCGAAGTGGCTTAACAATAAGGCATATAGCTACTGCACTGGAGCAAATTACCTCAATTGGACGAAATTTATTTGCGAAAATGGCTAAATTACATGATACATTGATTAGATGATACATTATGAACAGTAATAACAGGGTGTCTACTATGATTCCATTTTTAAATTCTACTACTTTTTACAACGTTCCAGAGCAAAAAATTACAACCTAAATCCTTCATATAAATAGTTATTGCTTTACAAGTTCCCAGATATATCAGCCTACAGCTAATGTCTAGTTCGAGTCAATATATAACGCCATAGCAACGGTGAAGCAGCATGTCAGAAAGAAGAAAGAAACAAAGAGAAATACTTTATACTACATAACACATAACATAAGATAGTCTATTAACCACCATGAAAAAAGTGCCTTTGGTACCATTAATCGAGATCAATTGCTGTCATACACATCTAAATAAGATTAGATTATTAATTAGTTTAAGCTTCCCTATCCGATACAACGACGATTTAAAGAGAGGAATAATGAAGGGATCATCTAGTATAGGCCCGTGCACGGGGAATCTATGAGCAAGGTGTGTTTTTCCATCATAGGACACCAAGTGCATAGAAACAGTAAGTCAAGAAAGAAGTTCGAACAAGAAAAAGTTCAAGAAGAAAGTAGGAGGTGACGAAGAAAGTAGGAGGTACTGAAGAAAAGGATAGCAGTGAACCGGAAAAGCTGGTCCTCAACTAAACAAAACTCTATTCTATTTCAACAAAAAGAAGGCCTACCTAACCACATCGGGACAATCCCTCTGGACGTGTAAATGCCCATAGATACAATAGTTATATCCCCCTGAGGGGTCTAAATCCGACTATTTCCATGAAATACATATCAACAGAGGGCCACTTTGAACAAAAACAAGTTAAATAAACTTCCACTTTCTATAAGCGTGCAAACAAATCATAGAACAGAAAACATAATCAGATTTCAATAGTTTTTGAGTTTGTTACATACGTTAGTTTAAGCCTCCCTAACCACAACAAAGGTGTTCTAAGAGAGGGAATAATGAAGGAGACCATCCAGTATGGCCACGTACAGGGGATTCTACGCACGAGGGGTGCCCCGCACATTACATCCTTGAATGGAAATTAGAAGAAGAAAGTCACAAGAACTGAAGAAAAGACAGCAAGCAGTAAACCCATAACGAAAGTCCGGAGCAAAACAGAAAGCTCAATCTATTTCAATTAAATGGCATGCCAAATAAAAACTCAAATGAACAAACACTTAACTAAATAAAACAGTGTCAAGTCTTATTGAAATGCTGTTCGTATCATCATGAGGGGCTTATTAAAAAACGAATCAAGAATACAGAATAATAAGATGGATGCGTTTCCTTGAGTAAAAATAATGCACAAAGCTACTGAGAAGCTACTCTTGTTCAAATAATATCCGCTCACTTTCTGTAAAGCAAAGTAATGAATTCTAATCACTGACTTCTCTCATTTTTATGAAAGAAAAAAATGTTCAACGAAATCAACTTTTAAAGCGAGAACGATGTCTCGAGGGCTCCCCCGAGGACGGAGCACTGTTCTTCTCGATTGGGGCACTCATGTTCCACCACAAATACTTGCTCAGAGGGCGCACCAACAAACGTACTGGCTGAGCATCCCGCCGCACAATACTCTTGCTCCACCACAAATGCTTGCTCACAGGGCGCACCAACCGACGTACCAGCTGAGCATCCCACTGCACTATCTGAAACAATACAATTTCGCTTAGAAAAAATCATCGTAACAGTAATGATTTTGACAACTTCCATTTACCGGGGTAGGAATATTGAACGTTCCGGATTTGCAACACTTTATAAGAAAGTAAGGGCCGGAGCTATGAGTTAGGTAAAAGTTGAACAGCATCTCAACAAGCTAATTATGTTTTCGAAGATTTTTTTCATAACTGGTTACATTTTCCCATTTACTGCTCTTTCGTTCTTCTAGCAGTTTTTACTCCCAACTTCCTAGTTTTTTCCAATCTCAATATTGCAATGTAGCAGGTGAACGACACAAATTTCGTGCATAGATTCCCACATCCCAAAGAACGTGCTATCGTTTTCCCTCTCACAGAATCACTCGCAAACACCTTAAATATATAGAATTACATTGTTTTAACTTAGTCTGACGAGACAAACAATCGAAGTACAGCTTTTAATTGAATATTTGTGCCTCAGAATGCAGTACAAAAATACACGTTTTGCGCCTAAACATCTGCAACATGGCAGATTGGGCTACCACTATTCGTCATTTTCTGTTTCGACACCGAATGATATTGAACATATCTCAAAATTCATCTGTTCTAACAGCTTCCCTATACACATGTCATACGTACAGCAATACCTCAAAAAAATACATACGCTGACAAGGTCATTTAGAAATTCCTCGTAATTTCTATGTTCAAATGCTGAAATTTTATAACAGTAAGAACATCTACCATACCTCGAAATTGAATCAATTCATTTTAATATGCTCTGGTATTTGCTCCTTTTGCACGGCTGGGCATAGTCTCCCGTGATCTACCGTGCACCGGAAATTATTATTATATTAGTGGTTTAAGACTCCGTTTTCAGTAACAAAGACGATATCACAGAGGAATAATGAAGGAGACCATCTAGTATGGACACGTACAAGGGGATTCTATGCACGAGGTGTGCCCCGCACAGGATACCAAGCGCATAGTAACAGCAAGTTACGAAGGAAGTTCAAACAAGAAAAAAAGTTCAAGAAAAAAGTAGACGGTGCTCAATAAAAGGATAGCAGTGAACCGAAAAAAGTTGGCCCTTAACTAAACAAAAGACACAATATTTCAACAAAAAGAAGGCCTACCTAACCAGTGATTCGGGCACTGACATTATCCCCCCGGGAGCGTCACTTCCCATAGATACAATAGTTGTATCCCCCTGAGGGGCCGTGCACCGGAAAAAATTTAATATAGCAGGTGTTGTTTCCTGAATTGAGGCTGAAATCACTTGTTTCAGGTGTTCAACAGTGTTGATTTTTACCTGGCACACTTGAGGCAAGATATGTCTTCATGTAAACTACACTCAACTACAACCGTAGCCTCGAGCTCACCATTATTTTCGTAAATTTACTTCTCATTTAAATCAAACCTATGCAGTTTTATTTAAATTCATTCATAATTATTGTAATTTAAATAACTTAGTAAATATAAGGTGATTTAATGTATATTCTCAGCATCTTTGTACATCATCAAATAAAATTCTGCATTTTTCATACTTATAAATATTGCAATGTATAACTTCACTGAGTCAAACCTTAATTCAATCAAACGCCCAATTCGGTTATGAAATTCAAATTGATAGAGAAAAATCTTGAATACTCTACACATTCTAATTTTATCTCTAAATCCAGATGGATTACAAATGGTTTCTAAATTCAAAAAGAAGGTACTTACTACGTTTACGCTTGCGAGTACTTCCGGACCAGTCCACAGCCTGCCTCAGGAGCAACGCAGTTCGTTAACTCTATGTCGGTGAGGGACACGTCTCTAAATCTTGTCCACCGTAGAGCGCCTGGAAAAAACGAACACATAATAGCTAGTAGCTAAAACACATTGGTCACGTATGTTCCCTCTCCATTAATTATAGGAAACAAGTACAGAAAGATCGTACGAAGCTTTCACTGATAGCTAATTTACAATTAATATGTAACTAATTTTCAACACGCTTATATTATGACATGCTTGAAACATTAAAAACTTACAAACAAGCAGGTAGGAAGAATATAACAGTGCAACATTTTCACGACAAAAATCATACCGCTCCTATATAGAAGTAGCTACAGTGAATTCAATTCACCATGAAATATAACATACTTAAGAGAAGCTGATATGCCTTATGAGAAGAAAATTTATTCTTCGTAGGCTGCCGATTGAGACCAAGCCCAGTGAATGAATACGTCTGGGCCAGTGTTCTCGTCATCATTCGCTGCAGCATTCGACGCGAAGTATCTTGAAGACTCGGGGTTTCCAATGCTGCCAAGCTCATGACCTGACGAAAACAATGATAACGTTCTAGTTCCCCTAAATTACTTTATAATAATTGTTAGTTAAAAATAAAACGTAAACGTGCATCGGGGGTTTACTCGTTATGTAAATCTAGGACAAGTAAAGGTAGTGAACCTGAGCATTAGCTAGCTGCATAAACATAATTGGTTCCGTACGTTTATTCACATATTTGTATTACTGTAGTACATATATATACATATATACATATATACATATATATATACATATATATATATATATATATAATAGTTTTGGCTTCCCCTAGCCACTACAAGGCCTTCCCAAGATCAGAAAAGGAAGGAACAAAAGGAAATGTGTAATCTACGCACAGGACACTTATATTAGCGCATAGGAACAGCACATTAAGAAAAAGGAGGAAGAATATAGTATAGAAATTAAAGGAAATAAAGTGGCCAAGAAATAGAAGAGGTAAGTGCTGTCTAAGTTGAAGTAACCTAATATCTGTTTATTCCCATAGAACAGTATGGACAAACCTAACCTTGTTGCTCTTCTCTATGCTCACTGATGGGTTATATATTTGTGTCGTGTTACTCGTGTATAATCCTCAAGGATACGCAAGAAGAAATTAGCACTCGCGTTAATGGTTGGAGGTCTCTGCTTAACTAGAAGTTACATTCATCTTCACTCTGCAACCGCATTATAATAAGTTACTGTCAAAAATTACTAGGCCTAGGAAGATCTAGAGCGTTATATACACGCAAGTCGATACCGTGTACAAGCAAGTCGTACAAGCTCGTAGTACAGTATCTTCAAATAACGCTGAATTTCTCTATCTAGGGTAAAGCACAAACAGTTATAAGTAGGTACTTCTCTTGCAGCATAAAAATGCTGTATTCCAGAAAAAGACTCAGGTATTTAAGAGGAAATAATGATGAAAGAAATGCTAAATCGCCACACTCGCATTGGCACAGATAGGTAAGTGATAAATGAGTCTATATAAAACACTTGGCAGCTCATCATATAATCAAGTCATTAAGGTATACGCCATGGAAGCTGCGCCAATAACCGTATGGACTTGAATGTATATTGACCTTGTTACATTGAAATGAGCGAGACTTCGAACTTGGTACCTCCGTTGAGGGTTTACCGAAACATTTCGGTAGCAAGTTAAGGAGAATCTACACAATTAGCAGGTAGAAACGACAGCAGTCTGAACTTTTAAGCTTTAAGCAATAGTGACTTACAAAATGGTTCGATGAAATGAGTGCAGACAACTCATCATCATTGTTGGCAGGGGGACCAGCAATAAGATCTTCCTTGGAAAGCTTTGCGGCCAAACCCCTCAAATCCTCAAGTGCTAGGTCCAGCTTCTCTTCTATCATGTCCATCTTCACTTGCATATTTGCTGCAACTTTGCTGACCTTCGCTGAAAGTGCAGCTGTCAAGTCCTGGCAGCAACAGCGCGCTTGAGGTGCGTCTGAACTACTGGAGGCATCCACAGTAGATCTGATCGTTAAGGCTGACATTAGCTAATTGTACAATAGCATTGCTACTGCTTAATGAAAGGTCTTAAATGGATGAGTTGTAAGTATATTACATACCTACATAGTTATGCTAACTTTCTCATACTGTGCTATATCACAAACTAAAAAAATTAACTGATTATTTTATGTGATACACAATATGGACCACGTAATCAATATCGACTGAATAAATGACGTGGTCCACAACCGGCAAGCCAGGTTTAGTTTAATGATCGTGTTCCAAGAAATTGTTTCAATTAACTGGCAAAAAGATTGCCAAGTGGATTTTTTTCTTGCAATGATAATTTTAACAATTTGCCAGAAAATTTAGTTTCACAAAAGCAACTACGTCTGTGCTTTGGGGCAAAATGGGGTTCCACAGTATAGGTCAACGTCATGAACACAATGCTAAGTTATAGCTTGACATATAGAGAAATTATTAAAAGAAAGCTACAAGTTGAGGGTCGAACTGGAGTAAGTTTATGGGTTAGGGCTTCAACTCATTTTTGAAAATTAATTTAATGAATTTCATTTCTGTCAAGAGAGACGCGAGCCTTATAAAGAGTTAAATATTACCTCATCAAATGTTGGTATTCGAAACCCACCCACCCCAACACCCCTTCGACGTGATTTGGAGGGAGTAAAAACAGGTATGGCGGATTGGATCGAGGTAGAATCAGAGAACATGTCAAGGAGTCGTTGAAATACCTGTCTTTGAAAAAAATCTTCATTTTAAAAACCCTGGTCACAGCAGAAGTGCCGAGTACTTTACTACTCCATACTTCAGAATGATGAACTTGGACTCTTCGGCAGAGAAGATTCTTCACTGAAAGTTAAACTTGGTTTGAAATTCAAGCTGAACTAGGAGTTAACTTTATTATTAGGTGAACATTTTGTTCAGCTTCATGTAAGATTCACCCTTTGCTGCTAAAGAATCCAAGTTCATCATCTGCTAGGATGGATAAGACAAGTAGCAACACGGCAGCCGTGAAGAAAGGTTTTGAAACCAAGTTCCACCCGAAAAATACTCAAAAGGTTTCAACCACTATTGCAGTGCAATAGCCATCAACCAGTTCCAGGATTATGCCGCAGTTCAACCCTCTGCTCAATCTCAGGATGATTAAACTGGTGGAAATTGCCAGCACCTGATGAGATAGGTAATAATTTACCCTCTATGTAGTCCAGCTATTCCTCATCAAGAATAGACTACTATTGAATATACTTTTAATAATGTTGTACAGAATATAAAATTGTCACTATTGCTTGTTGAGCCTAAACCTAACTTTGAATCTTCATATAATACCTAGGTATGTAGCTACCAATTAGAACAGAAATAAGATGTTCTTAGTAGTGCACACACCATGAAGCAACATTATCAGCTGAGTTCATTTCATATTTTTGAATTGCTATAGCAACAATTGTGAAAATATGTAACTATTTACATAAAATACATACATATACAGTATATTCTACATAGTGGCAGCTAAAGACACTAGTTCTGTGTACCCATGTTGCACAATACCTGAAATGATATTGGTCACTGGTACGTACACCTTATTACCAATGACATTATTATTGCTTACATTTACCCTTTTTTATAGCACTGTGACATTAGAAATAGCTGCTAATGATGCCCAGTTGAAAAAACTGCTATTACTGGCTATTTTCTAAGAAATTTTACCTTGAAGATTGTAGGCCACCAGCATCACTCCACTCCACAGATGACATACCGCTGTCCGTGTCAAAACCATCCAGCAGCCGGTAGCACTTCTTGTAGGAATCTACAAATAAGAAACATTTTAGACCCAGAGAACCTAGTAATAATTTGCCCAACATAATAAACACAACACTTCAGCACTACACACAACACTGGAGAACTGTATATGACACTGCAGCACTGAACACCACTGCAGCATGCTCTGTAGAACTGTACACAACACTGCAGCACTGCACACAACACTGCAACACTGTAGACAATACTGCCGCACACTATGCAGCACAGCAGCACTGTACACAATACTGCAGCACTCTACACAATATTGCAGCACTGAATGAACTAAACAATCATCCACTAGATAAAAACTTCTAAAGACAGTTTTTGCTGTTTCTCATACAAAAATGGCTGCAGATAGGCACAATAGATTAAATAAAATTTCAGCCATCATTATTATTGCTGCCTCAAATAGTTCCTTTAAATGAGAAATTATTTCATTGACTTACAGGGTCACAGTTCATCAGTGACCCTGAATCACTGGGTCAATCCCACTTTATGAGTAATTAATCACTGTATAATTGGTGAATTTTAATGGGATGTATCACTAAAATTATGCCTTGGCAATCAAAATGTTACTAACATATAAAACTTTTATCATTACCATTAACATGTGTGTATGCATGCTCTAAATATTGAAAATTCAGATGTAGAAATGAACATAATTCGACCAAAATTTATGACACGTAGCTACAAAAATTACTTACTGGCAGATGTAATGATTTGGCAGCTGTAGAAAGACCAAGAATCTTCTGGTGGTTCCAACTGCTTTGCAAGGGCTACTGGATCACCATGTGAAGGATCACACAATGAAAAATGGACTACACAACTACAAAAAAGTGCTTAAAAACCTACCTTAGTATAATTAAATTCTTTTTGTAACACTTTTTAATCTCAATATGTACAAGCAGAAACAAGACAGGGCCGAGCACTCCTGCATCTACCCTACTGGGGAGGATAACAGCTTTTTTGAAAAATACGGTTTAAATATTTACAGTTGCACATAGGTACACTTCTTAATTCATGAACAATTAACAGAGTGCATAGGCTAACCCACTCTATGTACAAGTACAGTTACTACTGAAATCTTATTTAATACACAAAAAACTTAACAGAAATTCCTATCACAACTCAAAAAATATTAGATTCTACCAATAAATTTCTACTTTACAAGAAAGAAGGTGGTAACAAGGTTTGTAGGGACAATTTTATTAAACTACTGCATAAATAATATATTTTTGCTTGGGGAAAACACTTTGTTGCTGACTAGTTAGGCCTATCCATAGAAGGATATGTATGATGGAAACTTCTTGAAACCTCTGAGAAAAAGATTAAAATCTAGCCTGGTTTCAGCAATAAAATACAAACACAAGTGTTGCCACGGAACAAATTTAATACAGCCTTTTGTGAGCGATTAAAACTTAAATGTAACTCATGGGCTGCATTCACATTTATTTACTGATTATGGGCAGCAATGTTTTTGGTAATACTTTAGCAGATGACCATATAAATATAAATTTATTTCTTTTTGTCAAATTTTAAATCTGCTGCTTTTCTAGAAAACAGACTTAGGGAGAAACATTGATAAAATTCACTTTAATATCTGTTCCTTATCAAAAATTTGAGGGAGGAGAGCAAAAAAATTGATTTTTCTTTCACTAAAATTATTGAAAACAGTAAAATAGACACACACAGACCAAGAATAGGTTAAAACAAGAAAGGTCAAGTTCTATTACCCTAATTTTTGTAAAATAAAAGGTCAAAAAAAGTGAAAAAAAATCCATTTTCACCCTCATATTTGTGAGAAGTAATAAATAGTATTGTGATTTCAATATTATATCAATATTTTGCCTCAACTCTATTTTCTAGTTAGAGAAGTGGCAGTCACAAAAATTGTCCCAAAAGACTATAGCCTATTAAAAGGAGTTAGACACAGCTTAGGCTAGTTCTAACTAGGCCTAGATAGTTCAACACTGCTTAGCCGTATGTAGGCTAACTAGGTATAGTTAACTAGGCCTAACTTAGGTAGTTAGGGTAAAGGCAGGAACGACCGGCCCTGCAGTAATAACTGGCCTCCTTAACAAAAAGCAATTGGAGTAAAGAGCCTGCTCCTTTTCTCCATTGCTTTTTGTTAAGAAGGAGAGTTAGCTTATTAGTGCAGGGCCTGTCAGTCCTGCCTTTACCCTAGCTAGGTAGCCCTACTTTACACTGCCTGGGTCATACTTCAACACTGACTAGGCATAGCCTAATCTAACTAAGCCTAGCTACTTCTCATTTTATGAGCACAAAAGAACAGAAATAGCTGCATGGTAAACTTAAACACCCTAATTTTAAGTTATGAATATCCTAAAACAATGCACAATGCCTATACAGTTGATAACACGCTAAATACGCGCGAATTTTTTGCGCGCACACACACACACACAAACACCGGTCTGACAGGTTTAGGTTATTGCTTGTTTAAAAAAGCTGCGTAGTAATACCAACATTAACTTTATCAACACTTTTCCGCAAGTAATTCTGTAATCTATACGTTTATTAAATAAAAATATCGAACATAGCATAATTATTTACGAAAATTTCTACATTTTTTTATTTAGAATAATTCTATTCTAAATTCCTGCGCTGAAGAGTATAGTTCTACGCAAGAGTCTCTTCATTTTTCTTAACACGACCGCTTGTGCAGCTACATAAAACATGTAAGCCCGATGTGATAGATAAAAACTTATCACCAATAAAGTTGATACATGCAATGAAATATGGCCAATATTGGCTTCTACTAAACTATAATATTAGAGTCCTCAATTGGTATACGTGTCTTTATAGTGCATAATACCCGCTAGATATTAAAGGGGGCTAATTGGTGACAAAGCATGACATTTCAACAGACTTAAACCCTGTATACAGATTTAAAATGCCCTGAAAACCAGAAAACGTACAAGCATTTGTTTGAAATGCACTAACTTGATATACTTTAAAATTTTCAAGTCTATTACTTCCCAATCGATATACGTATAGGCCTAGTGGAAGCGCAAATAAAAGAGTTTTCCTTACTAAGAAATGTCTGTTCTGCCCATAATCTTAAAACATTTAACTTAGGTAGTTATTCAAGTTTTCCATACATTTATGCACTTATTATCAACTGCTTATATGTTAGTTCTTGTTAGTTACCAAAGTCCAAAATTTAAATGAACTTTGTTAATATATGTGTATTTTCTGTCAACGAAACTTAACGGGAAACTCAACATGCCATTTTTCCCGGCAAAGTACTATAGGCTCCTACACTTCATACAGGCTATAGATAAAAGTTGCTCTTTTGAAAGGACAACTTGCTGTAACCTATAAGCTACATATGCAAGTTTGTCTTAACACCTATTCACAGCGATATTTTACTCGAACCAATGATTCAATTATTTATATAAGCAAAAAGCCAAAATTATTATTCATACAAGCCAAAATTAATTCAACTAAAATCCATCAAGCAAAGAGTTAAGAACTTCATTGATGAATAATTACTATTCGAGGTGATATAGGGCCTGTAACTTGTAAAAAGTTTTTTTATGTATGGACAGGAACAGTTTCATTAATTTATTACGACCATGGTGTATTGTCAATATTTTATTACCTTACTTTCTTCATATTAACTGATGTCAAATGTTTTTTTTCTTCGACCTATGTGTTCAACAGAGTTTGATGTATTATAGGTACTGTTCTGACTGCGTCATTAGAATTAGTATTTGCGTTCATAAATTATTAAGACCTTATTGTATTGTAAATGTTTTATTTTTTTTCTAATTTCATTGCCGCGAAATGGTTCTTGAATGTATGTGTTTAATCGAGTTTTCTCAAATTTGATACATTAGAGTTACTATTTTGATGGCTATTTTTCGTAACAAACATAAATCGTCGTTTCCTATCTCTCTTTCCCCTTTTTCGATTGATGTCGAGTACGATACACCGTGACCGGTTTTGAGATACATGATGAATAGACAATTTCTCTCAGTGAAGGATGCGCCTTGTAAGAAAAATCAATCAGTATGGGTGATTCGGTTCCCATAATTGGTGACTCTGTACCATGGTACCTAGCCTAATTTTATTTTTTTTAGCAAATAACTATTGAACAATTTCGTATCTACAAAATCCTTATGTTAATAGTAGTTTGTAAGGATTTAGTAATCAGGTATGGTTGCTGTAATGAATGATTCTTAGGTACTTAAACGTTTATTTAAATTTCTTGGCGTTACAAATTCATGAAACATACACTAACGCACAACTTTTTTGCTCGTTGTATTTTTTTATATTTCACGATTAAATTATTTCCCTTGTAGCGTAACACCAGGTGTTTATATAATTTAATTTAATTTAATTTATAACTACACAATATGCATTTTTAAGCATATTCTTACGCTTGGTTTCCAGTAATGTATTTGGTATAGTATTTTTCTTGGAGTGCCAGTACTGGCTTACAATCGGTTTTCCTTTTCAACTGAAATGAATATACCGGAACGAAACAGGCTTCCCACAATACTCTCGTTGAGAATGGGAACCCATTACTGACCCAACTCGCCCGAGACGTAAATTTACTCTTTAAAGAGAAGCCAGAGTTAATCCCGTACTGAAATTACACTTTCCACGGGAATCCAGTACTGACCCTTCGTTTCCTACGTCACCCCATTGAACAGCCATTAATAAATGCTGACTGGGTAAAGCTACATGAATTCAAAACTTTACCTCACGTTAGCCCTAAGAAATAAAGAATGGTGTGGAAACTGTCCTGCATGAAAGTAAAAAATGTTTTCGGTCCTAGAGACCTACATGTACGTATCACCTGTTCAGTGTGTAGGAGAGGCCATAAAATGGAAATAATTTACGAGAAGAACTATACAAATTCTTCGCATGCTGTAGCACTCACCCCTCTTCTAATTAAAAGCTGTGAACGACGGCTATAAGCCTGACCAGATATTTGCAAACTTCTGACGAGAACTTGAAGCGAAGCTTTCAAATTCAAAGTTCTCAATCGCATGTGCAGTAAAGCTCATAAATTTTGCTCATGAAAAAACTTCGTCCATTTTAGAAGCATACTGATAATTCAAATACCCATACGATTGCATCAATTCAATTACGATGGCTAGAATTCGAAGTGATGTTGCTGAATCTGTGGGAATTGAAAGGAATTCGACAATGTTTTGACAATTATTATAATTCAATGTTGAGAAAATAGAATGTTTTCAATAGCTTTTCTTTGGGAAATTTATTCATCAAAGGATACTACATAGTATTAGATATAAAGAGGGTGAACAATTACATGTATGATTCGTCGCTAATTTATAGTAAGCATTAACTGCTTTTTGACAGCTCATGAAGTTTAATTGCGAAAGCAATGTTTCATTTGCGAATCGAGCTATGGGTAAAGTACGGTGCGAATACGGAAGCACGATTCGAATTTCACCAATCTTCTATGTTTCAAGATTTTCTCGGGGGGAAACTTGCAATCCTATTGTCCCATTTATTTTCAACTTGAAAGCTAACACTGGCATCTGTGTATGTTTCAAGATTTTCTCGGGGGAAACCTGCAATCCTATTATCCCTTTCATTTTTAACTTGAAGGCAACATGTAATTTAACATCTATGGGACTTGAATGTTAGTGTTCGCGTATAAGATTTCATTATTATCGACGCCTCCAGCTATCATATCAAATTCATTTTTAACAGCGGCCAATCACGTCGTTCCCTCGCATGCCATTCACATATTGGTCATGATGATAAGTTCACTCTTCACTATCAATTCCACAAGTTTGAGTGCGTGTCGTATGAACTAAACTTCCGAGAATAATTACGAGAACTTCCCAACAAGACCAGGGTTTGTGAACTTCAACAAAGTTACTGCTTCATATGATTAAATTTTAATCTTGCTCTTCTGTCTCGCCAGGAGCTTGGAAAACGTTTTGGCATGCACAAATGTTAAACTCAGCTTTTAGGTCAATCTATAATTTCAGCCTAACTTGTTATCAGTAGCTGCTTCAATATGACCAGTTTGAGGAATCTCTCTTGGTCAAAACCCACGACGAATGTAACTTTGAGCTAGCTTTAGCCGTGAATCGACCCCTGTGCAGTACGAAGTTTCCAAAGTTCGGCCAAATTAAGATACCGAAAATTGGGAGTCCCAAAAAACGGAAATCCTGGCGAGATCGCAAATTAAACTTTTGGCAGCCACATTAGGGTTTGGGATCAACAGACTGATGAATCAGGAAGAGATGGGGCCATTTAGCAGACAGTTTGAGTGATGAATCTTGCAGACGCACAAGACTGATGAAACCTGAGCGCCACATGGGAGATGAGACTCGCGGCACTTCAGGCGAGGTGAGGTAACGGAACAGGCTACTTGTTTCAGTCTTAGAAGCGTCAAGAGCAATGCTGTCTTAAACCTTTATATGCCAAGTCACAAAATTAACACATTATTGTACTTGCGTAAATTTCAGTATGATGTGCTACAAACCGATCTAAATTATAATAGCGGGCCGTACTCTTAAGTCTGACGAAGTAGAGTAAGCGAGTAGTAGAATCCAAGTTAAACCCACGGTAGCATTCCCTTGTATCTTGTCCTCCCGTGCCACGTCGGAACGCCCTTCAGAGGTGTGTATGATGCTTTAAACTTGAACGCGTGTAGGTCATGTAATAGGAAAATGTCATGTCAGTTAGTCTTATTTGCAACAGCTTAGTCTTATTTGTATTTTTCTGTTGGTTGTAGGTTACGTGAGGGGACTGTTGCCGACGTTCTCTCTCCCTCTCTCGAGTATATATATGTTAATGAGAGTATTACGCTGAAATCGTCTCGCCCATTACCTCTGATAATTATATAATTTTGGATGTTCAATAAATTAGTTATCGATTACCTTTCTTTGGTCCTTGGGAGACTGGTGGGGTGAAAGCGACTTTAATTAAACGAGATCAGATCTTGTTACAGTTTGCCTTGAGCAAAAAAAATTGGCTTTAGTACCTATCTAACGAGAGGATTTGGAACATTAAAAATTTTACTTAATAGTATTCTTCAGTCGAAGTTTAAAATGCTTCGACGACAGTCCTCCAATTCGGTCATATATCCATGAGTACACTTATGCTTCTATATTTTTCGTTACAATAATGATAGCAATATGGTTATCACTTTGGTTCGCTCTCATGTAAGTTTCAAATGAGGAAATGTTGAAAATTTTTTCATAGTTTCCGGGAGCATTTTAAGCCGAAGTCATAATCATTTTGACGAATGTGATGCACGGAACTGATAGCGAGCAACTTTTTACGCACAACTTCAAAATTATTCACAGACCTAAGGTTCTTTAGGTTTGACTTGAGTATGTTATGGGTACTTTTGTGAGAGTGATTCGTCCACACTTTTTTTAAATTTCTGAATACCCCGGGTAAATCAAGTACAATTTTTCATATTCATTCCCAAAATTTACAGTGTGTCAGATGTCTATATTAATTTTCTATGCACATTGCAGACAACAATGGGATTTTTTTACTGAGAAGACAGAACAATATAAGAGGGGGATAATTCCTGGCGTTGTGTCTGTTTTAAGCTGATAGCGAACCATGTCTCAGGCTGGACACCGAGAGTAAATTTCACGGGTAGTTGAGTCAAAATGAAATGTACATGCAGAAATAACCGCAGCCATTGTGACTGTAATAACGAGAGCCGTATTGTATTTTTTCCATTTAACTACATAGCTTATGTTTAATTAACTTATGAGCTCATACAACGTATAACGTATTGAATATAACGTATTGAACGTTTTCGTATTGAATATAATTAAACATTAAACACTTATTTCTAATGTTTAGAACTTTTACTCACTTTGGGCGAGAATTTTATGAGGCATCCAGAGTGGAAATTAGATTTAGGATTTGCTCAGTTTTTTCAGCCAACCCAAACTGTGCTCTGTTTGAAGGAGCCAAACGGAGCTTCATTGTTCATGAAAACTTTGAATCCGGATTTACTAACGAAGTTGTGACTTATAGCTCTATCTGTACACATTCCAACATGTGCTTTTCTGCCAAGTCAATGTTTCACGTAAAAGACTCAATGATTTAAAAATAACAGTTTATTCAAGTACATTTTTTCACAAGAGGTTGCTAAAGTTGTTCATGCAGAGAACGAGCATTTTCCAGTTGTTTTGACCCTGTAAGCATTACCATGTATATTGGGAACGTGATTCATGTCCTGTTTACTCATCCAGCTACTGAGTTTACAGTGGACTCTTCATCACTTGTGCCAGGTATACTTGTGGCACAATTTTCTCTTTCAGATCGTTGATTCGATTTTTTTTTCTATTTGCCTACAAAATGTACTACCAATAACCCGTGTCAAAAATCTCCTTGTTTGTTTTGAGAATTCATGCTTTCAATTGATGTTCGGTAATGATCGGGGCTGCTTGAAGCTGGGTTTAAACTCTCTAATACTATTCCACTCTAACAGGCGAATAGAATGTGAAAACCGGTGCAAATGGCTGTCAAAAAAGCTGGTGTTTGTTGAAAAAATGCAACTAATTATTCAATAAATGACTGAGGGAAACGTCAAAATGGGTTTTCAGCTTTTCACATCCGTAAAACAAAATTTTGATGCCACAAACTTGTGGCTGCTCTCTCGGAGTTTTGAATGAAACTTGTGCGACGCATATCGAAAAATGAAATGGTTCAATAAATAAATTAGTCATTCAAGAGTAAATTTCATTCTAGTGCTGTGGATTCACTAACTCTGCAAAAATCACTATGTGCTTCATGTATCGAAGTAACGAGGGGAAATAGAGACCAAGAATTTCTTCACATTAGTAATCTACGGCACCTCTCGCGATACGAACCCACGAACTCTGATTGACTAGTTCTTTATTCCAGTATGACTTCAAAACTCAGAGATGTCTCCTACTTTTATTCCCTTAATTTAGGCTAGAAATGAAAAATTCCAGAGCATTTTATCGAAGTGAACTAGTCTTTAGATGTTCCAAATGAGTAGCTAGTTTTCCTTATTGAGGCAAAGTACTTTTTGGTAATAAAGAGTTTAATGAATAAACTGCTAACATTACTTTTTATTTGATAGCAAATTATGAGAAGCAGTAATTCCACGTTAAGATGACTAGCTTTACTACATGTTTTCTGTCTAATTTCAATTATTTTTCTTTGACATACAGCGGGCGAGGAAATTATTCACCTACCCCAAACTTGTTTCATGCCATTTTTCGAATGAAAACCTGTAGCATCCAATTTTGAGGACGCCAGATACATTTGGACAAAGCGTACACAGACACTAAATTAAATTGATAACAATATTCGTCCTGTCAGGTCAAAGGAACAAACCAATACTGATAGTCAATAGCATGACCTCTCCTTTCTCCAATTTCCTTTAAAGTTTTGAACTTGTGTGTGAAATTCGAACATGTTAGAGCTCGGACATTATTGTTTATTGTCTATCAAATTGTAATTCTTCAAGGTTTCTCTGAGCGTAACGAACAATTCAAACTTTCAATTCTCGCCACAAATTCTCATCTGGATTGGAGTTAGGATTCAAAGAAGGCCATATATAGTGAAGCTATAATTTCTCTTCTCTGGGAGCCCTCGAATCAAATATTGGAATAGTTGTTTGAAGGCAGTGTCGTGCTTTAATTTCAACCTTCGTTTTTAGTCCAAGGTTTTCCCCTGATAACTTCATGTGTTTCTTCAGTATGCTGAAACAATTTCCTCGCTTCGAACACGAAATTTGAACGCATTTTATGAAAATAAATGTTGGTTTCACTAACCCCCAAAAATTTTGGAATCCTCTCAAATTCTAGAGAAAAACATCTCTTTTCCGTGTGAAATCAAGGTTTCATCATTCTGAAATAATTCCATTTATCACTCAATAGTCCTCAGGTCATACAATGAAACTATATGATTGTTTATACAGTAAGTAAAGGAATCGAAACCTTCAAAATAATTATTTTTTGTGTACATTTTTTGTCAATTGATTTTTCTGCATGTATCAATATGTCGTTCTGCATGTATGTTTTAAATTGCTATTCATATTTCTCAATTTTAAAAAGGTTAGATTCCTTATAACAAAAGAACACACAAAATAACAATATCATTGAAGGGTGGGTTGATAATTCATTAGTGGTGTGCGTTTACTAGAGCAGCATTGTTTTTATTGCGCAAAATTTTTGCTAGCACGAGGTAGATAACACTTGACTATGGTACAAAAGCTGGTGAATGTTCTTAGGTTCTGGTGACTTTCTTGAGTTATTTATAGATTATTCAGAAAGGAAGGTTGCACCCAACAGAGACCGGAGTATTGAGATTCAAGATTATGATTTTAAAATGTATTATTTATTAACAGCTGGATGTTGACGTGTAAACTTAGCCTTTACATCCAGCTCTTATTTCATCAAGCTAACAACAACACCAAGCGCTAGCTGAGTTTTCTAAGTGCGTGTTCCTGTTTGTGATTCGAGCGAATGGCGAGATTAATAAAGAAACACATAAGTACAAATCTAGGACTTTACTGGCGAGTGAGGCAAGTCCAGAAGAGGAGGTAGAGCACACACGGTGCACCCGGCATACAAAACAGAGAAAAACCATTCACAAAACAATAAGACTGATCCTTATACAATACGCAGTTGCTCACCTGATGCATCCGTTTTTTCAATAAGCAAATTGTCGGCGCGTTTATACGAGGTTAATCCTGATAATTCGAATAGAGACTACTGTGGCTACCAGTCGTTCGTCTCTTTGATTTGCAGGTTTTCCTCCATTGCTGAAGTTGCATTCTGTGAGGTGGCTTTTAAGTTTTACCATCATATGAATTATATGCAGCTTAATATCTTGATAGAATGACGACCCGCATAAGGTTCGGGATCGAAGTGTAATAAGACGAGTGACTGTTCAGCTTTGTGATTGTCCCGCATAGACTACTGGTAAGAAAGAACGTGCAAGCTTACCTCCTGACGTTGGATGTTAATAAGAATAGTTTACAGTAACAAAAGTGCAGAGTATATAACTATATATGGTAAAATATTATTGTCCA
The DNA here is from genome assembly GCA_030386875.1 of Morinoia aosen. Classification (NCBI taxonomy): domain Eukaryota; kingdom Metazoa; phylum Arthropoda; class Malacostraca; order Amphipoda; family Talitridae; genus Morinoia; species Morinoia aosen. The sequence continues at coordinate 85,116,761 of CM059567.1, read as the reverse complement.
ACAATAATTGCAATGTATAAGTGCGTTACTGCTAAAGAGTCAAGTTTAGTATAAGAATAAGGTATGTGGTTACAACATAATTGGTAATGAACACTTCAGAGATTTTTAAATACGTTGTAGATAGTTTTAGGGTAGCTAATATTAATGTGTGAAAGTTTGTGTTGATCGTTATTCATGTGATAATTGATCATTTGTATTTAAATATAACTCATACTCGAGCATCTTTGAATCCTTCGAGTATGTCGGACCATCGAATCTTTCATAGCAAGAGTTTCAATTCTAATAAACTTGCTAAACTAATCTTGCATAGTTAATAAATAAGTAAACAAAGTACAAGTACAAAAATAGCAGTTCATCCACAAGTCACCACATTTATTTCAACACTGTGTCAGAAATATCCATGCCGCGGTACACTTCCTAACTAGTTTTTTCTATTCACTGTACTTATCTTCCAGAAACTAGGAATACCAGTTCTGTACTTACTCCACTGCCAGTGAACTTGCCTGTTGTATGATGGAAAATGGCTAATAACGATTGGAAAATAATATATGTCAATTTTTCAATATATACCTCGTACACGTCACTGGTAGATATTTTCTGTTGGCGATATTGAACAGTGCACGCTTATATTTGGAAATTTACCCAACATTTTACCCTGAATTTATCCCCAAACATCCACAAAAAAGTGAGTATTGTAAAATTTGGCCAACATTGTCAACTTTTATTATGTAAAACAGTATTCCTGTTAAAAAAATATTATTGTGGTTTATCCGTTTTTTTATGAGCACGTTAATACCGCCTACCTTCTTACAAACCATAAATTACAAATAAAATTAATAATGTCGTCTGTTGAAATGAAAATTAAATTTATTCATTATGAACTTCACCAACACTGTTTTGAAAACGGATCAAATACTCAAGATGGGGAATCCTAATTCTCCTAAGTAAAATACATATACTAAAATAAATTGATGAAAACTTCTGTAATTACTCTTCAACTTAGTGATTTCAGACCATTCAGGACTTTACTCCGACCCCAGCTCGTTATTTTGAAAAGGAAGGGCAACAATTCATATATTTTGGTGAAGTACGTAGCTTCGTGAAATGTTTTTAATTAGATACGTTACCGCGCGTGTTGTTCATTAATTAGCTTAGTCGTTCAGCTTCATTCGTCAGGACAGCTTGCTTCGTTTTGCGTAGCAAATCATGAACGTGCTCGCCCTTTAAAAGCCATCGTGTGCTGTTACTCACACATAATTCACCTCAACTGGTCTATGATGATTTTTTGTTTCTTTTTCCTAATTTATATGACTTGTAAAAATCACCAATGAATTAATGTTACTCTATATTCTAATTCAATAAAAAATGAACTGATATGGTTCGCTAGCTCCTCTTGGAAGTTTTCGGATGAAAAAGCGGGATAATTCCAATTTTTAGAAAATGATAATGTCTCAATTCTTAACAGTGTACTTGCACTAATCCAGAAGCGAACTTGCACTTGATTGTAAACTGATATACGACCATCGTTTTTCTAGCATTACTTTAACAACGCATCTCATTTAAAGCCAACGATTTCGACGGTTGTGCATCTCCTCAAACTTGCCTGTATTTTTTAGAGGCTGAGCCTGAAGGGCTCTCTAATTTTATTTCTTCTCAGCAGAAACCGGAGCTGGCATGTCAAGGTCCAGGCCTCAAGGCGGCGGAGAGCGCAAGCTGTCACAGCTGGGCCCGACGCTGTCTCTTCAATGTTAAAACAATAGAAGAAAATGCGGAGATGTCTAATTTTAGGGAAAATGAGATCTTTTTTTGGATAGTTGTGTTATTTCAAGACCTAACAAGTACTGCGAAAATTGATTAAATAAATAAATTAAAGGGTAAAATGATAAATATAATGAAATGGCAACATACAGATATCAATGACAGAAAATTAAGTAATTGGAACTGAAGAAATTATGTTAGAAAGTTGAGGCCAACAATCGGCAAACGTATGCCAAGATTGAAGCCTCTGCAAGCTTTCTAGGACGATTGCAAACATATCCTGGGCACGAGTGTTCGGTGTCATGCAAAGTAGAAAAAAGCTTCGTCGCCTCAAGTTTCCCAGTTTTCAATAAAATTAAAACTCTCTTGGGCAACGTTCAGTAAAACTGTCTGAAGATAACACGATACGATACCAACAACACTTCTTGCACAAAATGCTTCGCGGCATGAGAAGAGTTTCTACGGCAATTTTTTTGCGGCAAGATATGTAAATACCAGCAGGGTCTCCAATGCCGACGAAAAAGAACCTAAAGCAGCTAAGCACACACATTCTTCATCTCAATTTACATCATGTTTTTATACACCAAGAATTACAATTTTCATTTTAGCCCAAGCATTCAGCATAATTTGATGAAAAAATCATCATGAACGACTTTATTAGTACATGGATATCTAAGGAAAAGACATGGTTTCTGAAACTATCTTATGTACGAAATAGAATTTTATTAATCTATTTTAACATAAACTAAGGGTAGATTCACAAAAGTTATATGTTTCAAAGTGCTATTATTATGTTCTTATGTGCAGTGAGTGAGACTAATTATTATCACCGCGGTCATCAAAATCTAACCTGCCGGTCAGCGAAATGTAAGAAACGTTAAACAAAGATTGACTCATGCAGAACTACTCGAATAATCCAAAACAAACTGAAGAATTAGAAAGTGATTGATAAAAAAAGATAAACTATTGGTTTACTTTAGAGAAAAGAAAAGCTGACCCTTGAGGCTAACCTCTTTATGGGAAAGTTTCGTAGCTGAACAAATTATACAAGCTTCTTGTATCGAAATCCAATGCAAAATTAGCATTTTCCGAACCTCGTACGACGAAAAGATTGGGCTGAAATTGACAGCGCAGATGCAAAAAAATATTTTAAAGTTTAAATAATTTTAAGTGAACAGCGAAGTCATCACATTTGGCCAATATTCAAACATATTTTTGCGATAGAAAATAGAATTTAAAATTTTAAGGGAACAAGGCTCCAAACATTTGCAACTTTAACAAATGTGCAGATTCTTTGCTAACGGTATAAAAAGGACAGTCTCTCTTTAAAAATTTATTGACTTTAAATGTGAGAGCGTAGGGCTTGGTCTCTGATACTGACATGTCATACTGCACAAGACTTCAGGGAGCTTGTCTAAATCCCGAAAAGGCTACTGAAACTAAGGATCAACCTAAGAGTTTCTATCGCTCTCATGATATGCCTGGCAATATACCAGTAGTTTCACTCCCATGAACCCTAATAAATACTGAACCTTCCGCATCCTTGGGTTAGGCTGCATGTACGTAGAACTAATTTTCGTAGAACTGTAAAGTTGACGAAAATCACGTATGGCGGGTAATGACGAAACAGGAAATGGAATTAGTTTATTATCCTGCATCGTAAATTTTGATGCAGCAATTGATTGAAAACAATTACTAAAGATGAATAAACACTGAAAATTTCGACCATGCAAAATAATTAATACAAGAAGTTTGAAACGGAAGGGCTGTCGACCCGTAGAAAGTGAGGGGGACAGCGTCGCGTCACCTTCCGTCTACCCGCCAAGGACTCGTTCAATGAGAAGCAAGTAACCATCTGTTGAACACTAAATCGTACTCGTTAACTACGAACTTACGAAGAATGTTGCGATCAGGCAAAAGGTTAGGAGATACTTATCTTTAACCTATTTAGAACGAACTATCCGAAATCAATTCATCAATTATTCCTTTCTATCAATTATCAATTACTATCAATAATATTATCAATTCCTATCGATTATATTATCAATTACTATCAATAATAATATCAATTCCTATCGATTATATTATCGATTCCTATCAATTATATTATCAATTCCTATCAATTATCAATTCCTATCAATTACTTGTGCTGTATCTGTCCAGGCTTCTCATCTTTATTTTTTGCAGGCTGTGCAGCTAACCCCATGTCTCTGACAAACCTCGTCACTGTCATTCACACGACGACATAAATGTGTGACTTACGGCGTTAGTACCGGAGAAGGGCCTTCGGCTTGGGTCCAATGAAACTCCCAGATTGAGGCGTCTGCTGTTGTGTTGTCCATGATGTCCCAGTCTCAGTGCGTCGACGGCTGTAGTCTACTCGGTTTTTGCAGTCATAATTAATGAATCTTTGACTTGCATCAATCAAATTCTATTAAGAAGAATAAAGTAAAAAATTACGATTACCACCACGGTCAAACCACTGATCAGCTACGAAGAAGAGCACTACGATGAAATTACTGATGAACGATTGCCGAACCTCTGGCAAAGAATTGCTTCGAACCTACAGCAGTGTAGACTTCATCTCAGTCTTAGTGAAGCACGAGCAGCATGATCAGCGCCGCTTTCCTCAGGAACCAGAAAATAATAGCTTGCGTTCCATTCTGTAGCTCAAGAATTTGTAATGACTGGAACGTAATGATAGAGCGCAATAAACATCACAATTTATGGAATCGATAGGATGCAGTGACGATTAAATAAAATTTAATTTCCCTATGATTTTTACTACCAAAATTTATTAAATAAATATGGAATTTTCTTCCAACTTCAGAACTTTGTTTCCAGTAATCAGATTGGAAAAATTTGAAAATTGAATTTTAATAATTATACGGGGAAAGTTCAAGTTCCTTAAATATTGCAGATAGTTCATTTTACATTATACGTCTTGAGAAGTTCACGTTTTTCTTGGTCACAATAATAATTTCACAAGTTATTATTGCGACCAAGAAAAACGTAAACTTCTCAAGACGTATAATGAAAAATGAACTATCTGCAATATTTAAGGAGCTTGACCCACATAATTATTAAAATTCAATTTTCAAATTTTTCCAATCTGATACTGGAAACAAAGTTCTGAAGTTGGTCGTACGTTATTACTGATAGCTCGAAGTGGACGGTGACAACCATGAAATCAAGAATCGAGGAAACGAGAAACGAGAGAGTTTCGTAATACGTAACGTTTGTTTTTCTCAAGATAATTTTAGCTGAGTTAGATTTTCGTCTCATTCTATACGATGCTTCTATACCTATTAAATGTTACGCTAATCATTCACTGCTTACCTGTACAAAACTCTGAATGAACTTACAACAGCTGTTCCGAATCTGTGAATATCTGTATATGTGAGTACTACGGAAAACTCATGCAGAACATTTTTATCACACTTACATATGTGCATTTGCATCCTGCAAGCGTGCTTTTCACAGTAGCATCATCATGAATTTCTTCTCTTTGATACGACACAAAAAATAAAGTGTGGCATGGATGTAACGGTCGCAGTGTTTGAAAGCACGAGGCTTCCCCGCAGTGATACCACTTTTTTCACCCATAACAAGTTACATAGAATGCCAAGAAAAAATTCAGTCCATAATTTTTAATTATAAGTTTTGCGATTCAAAGGAAAAGATAGAAAACAAATTTTTTCCAAAACCAAAACCTCCATTTTTTCCACAGCAAATTTGTTGATCAAAAAATATATACCGTAACTCAAAAAGCAGTCTAGTAATTTCAAACTGAATGAAATCTGACATTATAAGCTCCGCGGAACGAGAAATTTACCGATTGCTTTGCAATTTACAAAGCCATGTAGCCTGTCATTTGCTCTGTAAGGGCAAAGCAACATGAAAATTTACTAGGTATAATTAGACATGAATGATCTCTCAAGCTACGAGCCTAATGCGTTTGCAGTGACTTGGAAATATAAAGCCTTTAAATGCTGCTCCCCATGAGAGCATAAATTGGAGCAACGGAATATCTTCTGACAGCAAGCGACTTGCTCGCTCACTCAGCAACCGAACCGCCCCTCAACAGTTGGCAGAACCTACACACACGCACTCCGCACTCCATCATTGCGAAATGTACGTGGCTAAAACTATGGAAGCCGCAAAAGCACATCTGACGGTTCTTTGTGTGAAATCTTTCAATGGACAAAAGAAACTGTAAGATCATTCTTGTGTTATCAAAAGATCAATAAAAGCGTTTCCTGTCATTTATAGTTATGTCGATTAAAAATCATGAAGCTTAAGTTCGAAGGTTAGGCAAAATTTTGCCATGAGGGTGTAAATAAATGCTATACAAAATTATATTACATTGTGCCTACAAAATTATCGTCAATATCTCCTCTCGACTTGTTAGATGATATTGGTAAAGATTTTAAAAACCAGTCATGAAATTTGGAGCGGGTATTTTAGAGCGCCTATAAGACGCCAAATTAAAATTTTCGATCCTGGTTTTAATGCCTCGCTTTCGAATTTTGTAAGCAATTTGACGTACGTTGCACCAGTGATTAGCTGCCTACCCACAGTTTATGTAAATACCTGGGAAAAATAACCAACATATCCATGAAAAACTACTCTCTCGGTGTGATATCATACCTCTGCAACGTTATTTGTTTTTCTTGATTTTAAATTTTGGGATTAGTACGCAGTAAATTACTTCTTGAAAGTCCAATTAAGAATGTAAATAAAAAGTTGTGCATACATAAGAATTGAAGACCTTTTAGCTAAAACAAACTAACTGCAAATAGCTGAGCGAAGTCCGTTCTTAATACTTACTTTCTACCTAACCGAAAGGAGATTGAAAAATGTTTTACCGTTACTTTATTTTTTATTTGCATGACTGCATCAAGAGCATCGACGACTATCTGTTTGATATCACGACGTATCTTCGAGCTATTTTTAATGAATCCTTTTTTATTGCACTGAAGTTAAGACCGCGAAGGGCCTCGAGCGAATTAAGGATGCGCGAAGAAATGTACCCGGGGCTGAAGATGGCCTACTGACACGCTGCAAATCACTCCAGCAACGCAAACATTTCGACCGCTCTCTTTCGCCATGTACGGCAAAAAATATGAAATTTAATGCCCACGAAAATATCTGCCAGAAGGGAAATCGACTGGTACGCCGACAACATTTGTTGCACTGATGAAAGTATTAAGTAGACTCTAGCACTAGGGAAAACCAGGATGCGCTGCTCATACAAAGAGAAATATTTCATCTATGGCTTAGCTAAGAAACGATGCCTAACATTTTTACTTTTGTTTGCGATTTCAAAACAACTGTCAAAATAAGCTAATGTTTGATGAATACCAAAATAGCTTAGCACTTCCATTATAAAGTTGTATTACACTATACGAAAGGCGCGTCACTCCCGTCAGGTATTTTCTAAATAAGTACTTGACTGCGAGTAAAAATGCAACTCGAATTTCTCAGGTTGATTAGAATAATTTAAAGTTCACACAATACCGTTCATTTTCTCCGAATATTTCCTTAAAATGCGAAATAAAATCCCATGTTGCTGTAACTGCGCAGGTTACAGGTTTTTCATAGTTATATAATGTATAATGAATTATCGGTCCTTGAAGGCGAACATATGAAACCTCCCATATGAATAAATGACGATGAAATAGAAGTTCCTCAATCTAATGAGAAACCATCACGTGAGCACTGCAACACTCGACGTCACTGATAAAAAACATTAGCTAAGTTACTCAAATCGAGTTGCATGATTCGCTATCAATCTCAACCTGAAACCTTTCTGCAGCCTCGTTTCCAGAAAACAAATGACATGTAATCGTTATCGTACACCACTCCAAAAGTTTCCAAGAATATCGGTTCAAATGTTTCATTTATCGTTTTAAATGAGTTGAGCCCTCGAAGAAAACCAATGGAAGAAATACCTTTACAATGTCCAGTGAGATTTTGTTAGGCAAAAATTAGCGATTTAGGATTCGTTGTGAAATAAAGTACTTCAATTTTATGCATCTCACGCCCCTGAAACTGTTCGCATAAGGCTCCCGAAATTTTGTCTTAATTGAATTTTTGACAAGCAACATATATATAAAAATTCATTTACTCAAAAAATTAAGCTCTATACTCTCAAAAGTCATGACTTGAAGGTGAAATAATTTGATAAAATAATGAAAAACGCATTGTTCAGGACTAAAAATTTTGAAGTGTACGAGAAAATGAAAGTGCTTAAGTTGATTTTTTTTAAGGAAGTTGGATGGAAATTATTATTTGGATCATTGATATTCCTTGCCGAATGGATTGGGTAAGACCATTGAACATAAAAGTAAGGTAAAATATCTACACATGATTTAAGAGCCTGTTTCTTTTAGGGAATTTTTAACTCAGCGATGCACATAATTTTCTTCGTAATGAATGAAATGTGATAGCGCGAAAAGCATCTTTCTTTAACACCACTGATTCCGACGTTGCATTAGATTCTTTAAATAAAAGCCCCGGAATTAATAATGCCTGCGATAGAGAGCGTGAACAATAGAAAGGTTCGCCAACGCCTCTGCACTAGTTAATTAAATTTCTGTTGTGAAATCACTGACACAAGTATGTAGAAATTCAGGCGGAGAGCGAGTGTTGAAATGTCGGGATGTACTCGGATGCCATTGCAGAATGAATTGCTGCCGGCGCTGCTCAAAGGTACACGAAATTGATATGCACTGCAATTAAATCATTCCGCATGTTTTGGTAACGATGAAAGTCAACACATTTTCAAGATTTAGTGAGTTTAGCCGTAAAATATGCAGCAACGTTGTGGAAAAATCATATCCCAGGTAGCATGATATTATTGGGCCAATATTGGATTGATAATTATTTATCGACCTGATATTGGAATCTTGGATTACAATAATAGGCTAATAACAAGACAATATCGAAAAAAGATATATTTATTTATGATGTCAACTTGTTATTGGGAAAATGTAGTAAATAGTTTCATTTCTAATACTAAACTAACAGTGTATATATATATATATATATATATGTACGATATTCATATAAGTGGAAACTATCTCATAATAATTAATAATCTCGCAATTTATTAAAATTTTTTGACATACAAATTATTATTGCCCAAATATCGGGTTGATATTGTACGCCAATAATATGGAGTAATATGTTTAAAATGTACCAATAAAGTTAATGAATAGTTATTGCAGTCATTAATGAGTGCAGATATATTTGACAGATATCAAGAAATGTAAATACGTTACAATAATATGTATATTCAGAATTACAGTAATCACAGGTTCACAGTTCTTGTTTTTTCAATCGTGTAATGAGTTTCGAAGGTCTAATTTTTTCAAAAAATATGCTAAAATCGTTTGTCATATGTTACTATAGCAATAGATGTCTGTATATTGAGTTAAGATGTCATAAAGTCATTTATATAGATGATATAAATGACTTAATTTCGTAACGAAGGTATTGAGTATGCCTATTCCTACCATATAACCCATTTTGTATGCATCATTCTTTGAGTAAAGCGCTTTCGTGCAATTTTTCAATCACGCATATATATGCTGCTCAGATGAACGTATATATGCTGCTTAGTACAGGTTGCCCGACCACTGGTACGTACGTGCAATACAAAATTTGGACTACGATGCCAAAGAGGTTTTTAATCATGGATTTTAGATAAATTTTGAATGCAGTTTAATTCATAGTCTTGTAGGTGTGTAGGTATGTACATCGGATAACATATTTATCAGAATTATATACATTTATCGTCTTTGAACCCTTCTGAATATTGATGCGATATTAGAAATTAATTATTGAGCCAAAGTGTTGTTTAAGGAAACACCTGAAAATTAAGTCAATAGTGACACAGTAATGAGCTGATACTGGGTTAAAAATAAATTATTATTGGGACAATATATTCTACCAATATCCACTTGATGTCAGAAAATAAGTATTGGGCCTGTAGTACCCTACCTTAGTTACCCCTCAAACTCAGTTCTAGTCCATTTGTGTTCAGTAATACTAGTGTGTGTATATGTAATATTATCCAAGAGAAAAGTGAAAAATTCTGCATAGCGTATAACCGTAACCACTTGCCAGGAGACTACGAGCTTGGAACTAAGGTCGCAGCTTCAGTCGCCGCAAGCGCAACTCAGTTGCTAAAGCAGCAATAACTTCAGGCCTTCAAGCAAATGTTTTTCTAAAGGACCACTCAATATTAAGGCCATAGTGACACAATAATTAGCTAATATTGGGTTAGTGAAATTATCATTATCGGGGCCATATGTTTTACAAATATCAACCTATCAGGAATTGAGTATTAATCCAATGTTATTGTAGGGAACACATCATTATCAAGTCAATATTGACACAATAATTAGTTGATATTCGGTTGATGATAATATTGTTATTGGGCCAATATATTTTTCTAATATCAACCGAATTTTCAAAAATAAGGTATTGCCCCAATGTTCATTTTGAATATCCAGTCAATATTGAGACTGTATACTGGCTCAATATTAGGTCAATAAATTTTGCTACCTGGGATGAATGATATTCCAGATAGATCATATTGGAACCGTTGCAATATTGCTTGAATACAACAATGACGACTTGTCAATCTCCTGAGAAAATACAAAAAAGAAATGAAATGCCTGAAACTTGGAAAAATTCTCACTGTGATGTGTTCAGTTGCGATAACGAGCCCGGCCTGAGGTATGACTGCAGTTAAAGCATGTACAGATCAGAGTCAGCATGATGCAGAGCCAGCTTCTCCATTATGCTCACATGAACCATTCATTGAACATACCCTTAACCTACAAAAACAACCTCGCAAATTATGAATTTCACCATACCTGTGTTGCACTCTCTTAACGTTTGTTAAACGATGAAGCCTCTAATCAGTAATCGAAGCCTTATGCTGAGCCAATTATAAATTTTTACTACTAAGGAAACTTTGCGATAACAATTTCAATAATGCCGTAGAAATTAAATCTTCTATAATAAAAAATTCTCTACTAAAGGTAGTTTTGTTCAAATTTTTCGACAATGTAAACTGAGCGGTTTTTATATTATCATATTTTTCTCTATTTCTATTTTCTACTTCATTACGTAGAATCATTTTAGTAATCCAATTTTAAAGCATAAATGCTCTACCAGTCTAATATGTGTGCGCCACTCTATTAAATTCTTCTGGTGGATATACACAACTTTTTTTTAAATTTATGGAGGTTTGAAGAGGAAAACCCGTTGACTGCAGGCATGAGTGTTACTCTTTCTTAGACGACACGATCTCCAATGGATTACCTCGATTTGGTAAATTAGAACGTGGTGTTGCTTCGACAAGAATGACACCAGCCAGATTGACTTAGTCTGAAACGTTAACAACGGCGGATGAGAATAGTCAGTGACTTCCATCGTAAATGAAGAAACTATTTTTTATCATTTACTTATTGACTCTAATCAGGGTTTTAGTATACTTACATGCTTTTAAAGTATGCGTTCACGGAGCTTGAAGTGGGAACCTTTCACCTGCCAGCTCTCTTTCCATCACCTTATCGTGGTTTGGTTGTTAGTTATGTCGAGTATTCAAATGTTTCTTAACACGTTAACCGCGGGTAGTTAAACTGAACTTCAATGTTCAACTCAAATTTAAAGTCACTTGTGATTAGCAATTTAAAAATAACAAACATCAACTGAATCTTACCTTCATTAAGCTTTGATTTATTATAAACAAAAATTGAGTTCGTGACTACTGATCAGTGAGCAGCATTATGAAAATTTCATCCTTGTACACTGGCGGCTCACATCGCGATACCCTGGTAAAAGCATCTCACACTGAGATAACGAACACCGCGTCGCTTGAGCAAGGAGTAGCTGTCCTTGACTTAATGTAATAAATTACTCTGGAAGATTGATATCGCTGCCTCGAAAAATAAATTGAATTGCTCTTTCTAATATAAAAACTAACAGCCTTGGACGCCCGCTTAAGCGAGTGAAGACATTTATGGTGACGAGATGTGGCCAATTCAAAAACTAAGTGAACGAGGAGACTTGCATCTCGTGAGAGAAAATCCAATTTAAACTTCAATTTAAAAGCAGTTCTAATGATGGACTAGGGTTCGTAACATGCGTCCTAGTCTGAAAAAAATTGGTTTTCAGGGAAACGCACAATTCAAGATTACCAAAATGGTGTGTGATAATGAAGGCGGTCAGGTCACATTTCCTTTACCGCTGAGAAGAAGTAACGCATCGAATAGCTGATGATAATAGATGAGAGGTTTGCGCTGGTAAGTATTTCAAATCAAAAAGAGAGAAGCAGAAGACGCAGTTTACCACCAATAAAGTTCATACATATAAATTATGACAACACTGTTTTTTTACTTTCTTAGCATAAAGATCGTTACTTGATATACGTTCTATAATAAGTACCATAGTAGCCGTGTCTTTGAGTGAAAAAGATTGTAAGAATGTATAAAAAATAATCACCCTTATTCAGGCCATTTCAAGTTTGAGAAGATATATTAACTCTGGTGCGAAAAAAAGACATTGACACATTAGTGAAGGACGCCTTGTAGGACAGTAATCGTTCACCTTTACGAGATACACGACCTTAGGCTTTTACTATAGCCGTCGATATCGTTGAATACATATTCAGTGAAAATAAACGTTTCTGCACTAGAAACTAAAGAGTCAACCAATTAGTTGAACTAGCTTTTCGGGCACGCAAATCAACCAGTACCGAGTAACTAGCACGGTCCAATCAGAAAGTACATGCTTCCTCACGCAACCAATTCTTTAAATTTCTTGCCTAAATATTGCGGGCACAAAAGATTCGCCAGTCAATGTCGTGGTGACTTGATCTGTCCGCGACTTGCGGTGCAGCGCCCGCCCGTCGGCTTCGTTTGTGAAGCATCCTCAGGGGATGATAGCCCAGCGCATTAAATCGGTGCTCTTCTGCTATTTTTTGATGGGTCCTGTTGGAGTTTACAACCGGTAGCTTATCCAAAAGGGACTTCCTTTCAGTTTATTCTGCTTAACAGCTCTGATTTTCATTTTGTATGTCTGAGGTATTTACGTTATTTTTTATTGTCCGCGTTAATTCTACTCCGGGTCCACTCAATTTTATGGAGATCGTTATGCTAACCTAATTACTCACCTTACGAATTACTGTATTACTTATTAATTACGGCCAGCACGTCGTCCATAACTGAGCAGTCGCGGAACTCGTTTATTTGGCTGTTGGCCGCTCAACGGGTCTTCTTGAGCCCAATTTACTACTTATTTACTATTACACGACCACTTTTACCTACAATTTTTCCTCCTTAACGGCTGAAAGATTTACTTTGTGCTTCACCTCGGATTACATTTTTCAAGGTAAAAATTTACAGAACATTGCTTATAAAAAGCAATATTCTCATGCATATCACTGTTATTCAGCAAGGTGTTAGGCTAACTCTTATTTTCACCCATTCTCTTACCTCCGAAAGAGTAGCTAAACTGATCCTCTATCTGCAGCCTAGACCCTGAGCACGCAACGTGCTCGAAGTTCCTCTGTAAACTAGGTACTTGTCTTCACATTATTTTCAAATATAACACTACTTGGAACAATTTCCCCTATATGGAATACTTACATCATTAGGGGTTTCTCCTTAAATTTTGTCCCCCTTTTGTTTTCTCAAACCAAACGGGTTTGCTGCAGCTGATCCTGATTTTGGCGAGAGCGGTCCAACCGGCTGAAATGTTGCAGATGCCGGAACCACTTCCTGAGCGGAATGCGCCAGCGTCTGTAAAGTATCGGTGTCCGTTGGGTGGGTGGGCTGAGCTTCTGACGTCCTCCTTACGGCCATGGTTCCGATCCCATCTACTCCTCCCATCCACCTGTCGGCTATCAACTTTGATATTCAGAGCTCACCCGAAGCGCCGAAGTGTCGTAGCCAGTTTTGGAATTGGCATCTCTTATCAAATTTCTCTGAATTTCCTGCTCTGAAACAAACTTACTCAGTGCCATACTCTTGACGAGACCGAGCATTAACTCTTGTAGGGTGCAATAATAATTAAAGCTAACCTTTTAGAAGGCAAGGGGTTCTGCTAATATTGTGTTGTGTTAACGCTTGTATATATTCAGATCTAATAGTTTTCAGTCGGGTCTTACTGACATCAGCTACGAGTGAATAAGTTCAAAGAATTTTCTGCGCAGTATGTATGAACCTGCGATGAGCCAGTGGGCTCATTGGAAAAAATCATTCTATAAGTTAGTTTATTTGCATTTTTGACTTTTTTATTTCTGAATAGAACTACTGGTCTGTTATGTGTCAAGGTTTATGAAAAAATAATAATTCCTGCAACACAATCCTCTCTAACGCACGCTCCTAAGAAAGCGAAAGACACAATCAATCCCATAGAAAACGTAATGCGAGCACATTTTAAGAAACACAGTTTATACATTTCATAAGCACGAAAGTCCTTTTTTTGATAGATTTTACTCACGATTATTTCATAGTACCTATGTTTAAATGCCGCCAAGTTGCAAGTAGAACGTTAGAGTACTGAAAATTATAGACTACCCGCTCTTCATCAGAGCTGAGAAGAAAGAGAAAGACAGACCTAAATATTCATAAGACCTGTTAAATCTAAGTCATGGGTGGAAATGACTGTAAACAAAATACACCCATCTATTGCTCTGTAATTACACTGGTAGAATAGTAAAGATAACAGACACATCACGATCATACCCGAGCTTACGATATTTTTAAAACGTAGGTACAATTTGTAGTTTCCTTGCCCTTTGATCAATGTACAATTGTTGTTTATAAGTAAATATAAGCAGTAATTCTAAAATGCGAAAGTCCTTTTCATTAGACGCACCAAAAAATTGAGAAATTGTTTTTTTCGATTGGGTGATTCAATTTCACAGAATGATCAGGAATGGAAGATTGAATAGGAGCAGCGTAAGAGCCGCTCCGCTTGAATCATCTCTGTGAGATAGTCGAGAGTTGGCTATGACAAAAAAATATTTGAGCATTGATTTACCAACGAAGAATTGTACACAGCACTTAGACTTATGTATGAGTGAACGTGTGAGAAGTGGTTGTGTTAATGTAAGTAGGAGTAATTCCTGCATGCTACCCTATGTTTTTTTGTCATACCCAACACTCATAACTCCCATAAAGCTGGCCGCTCATGTTCCTTCTCAATCAAATTTTAATTCGTGATTGTTGTCTGAAATAGAATCAACCCTTCGAAGAATTATATTTTTTTCCTTTCTCCTGGTGCACAAGCCAAACCGGACTTTGGCACCCTGGAATTATACCTCATGTTTACTCATAAACTGCAATTTTACAAGGATCAAAGAGCAAGGAAACAACAGCTATTATACATTCAATTCAATTATATTCCTATGTATGAGTGTTATGTGTACGTACAGATGTGACTGAAAAAACATGCTATTTTTTATATAAGCATAATCTTTACAAAAAATCATGATCAAAAAACGTAGATATTTTTGTGATATTATATGTTAAAATAACAGCTAGAAAGAACCACATTACAATTATTGTTTCCATATCAGATTATGAAATAAAGCAGCATACCCCTTAATTCATGCTCTTCTATGATTGTTGGACATTTTTCATTTTCTGTCGTATAATGTTTTGATATTTCATTTATTTTAAAATGCACGTGTATCACATTCAACTTCCCAAACGATGTCTTTTAATAATATTTTTGGCAAATGTGAAGAGTTTGCCAGTAATCGATTATTAAGTCTTCGATGCCTAAACATAGTTAATTAGATCGCAATAGAAAAGTTTTCTTCTATGCACTTTTCGTCGCAAATGAGTATTTAACGAGTTATAGCGGTAGGTTTAGTTTCGTCTTTGATGACGAATGCGATCGAATAAATCGCTACTCATCGATTTTTGAATTTTTGTTGATTACATTATGGTAATAACATCGAAATAAACTACTTTTCTTCTATACACTTTTTGCGGGAAAAAAGTATTTTACGAGTTAGAGCGATAGATTTTATTTTTTGCGCAATTGAGCGGTTAGAGTAGGTTTGAATACTTCCTAATTTATTGTTAGCTCACCCCGCGGAGCTTGCAAAGCCTGAATCCACTTCTAGGATCTTTTAGTTAATAACTCAATAGAAATTATCACCCAAAAATAACGAGTTATAGCAGTATGCTAACTTTCGTTTTAGATGGCGGGAACAAGCTCGAGCATTCGAACGCACCCGAAGGGAGCGTCCATTGCAGTGTTGCCATACAACGCGCTGGATGAATTTTTCCCCGCTTCAAACACTAGAGTTGCTGTAAGTTATTCATCGCTATAACTCGTCAAATAGTCATTTCCGACGGAAAATGCATGGAAGAAAACTTGTTTATTTCAATCTTACCAACTATGTTTAGGCACCGAAAACTAAAAAATCGATTACCGGCAAATGCTTCACATTTACTATATATTTTTACTGGTGGTCATAGAAAAGCGTTTACTGTCAATTTGATGTAGAGGCTGGAATTTATATTAAAAGAGATTTGGCAAAACTGTGAACTGTAAGTTGTTTACTTTGTTGTTATTCTCATTACCCAACACATGCCCCAGTTGTGGTGTAGCATTTTTAGAATAATTGTTAGTGACTGAATGAAAGCCACTTTGAAAGACAGAAAGAAAACTCCAGTTGCAAAATTATTCAAAGATATCCCTAGAGATAAGAAAGTGGCAAAAATGAAATGCCTATTCTGCTCAACAGGTGGTGGAAAGACAGGAAATTCATGATATTGCAAAAAAAAACAACTGCCAGAGATGGATACAACCCAAATTGTGGCTGAGTTGGCAGATTACAGGTCGAAAACAAACTTTTTCAATTCATTTAATTTATTTGGAAGACATAAGACTTCGCCATCTAGTAGGTGGAACGGGATCTGTTAAGTAAGCTGAGCCGTGTTGCCTCAAATATCCTGAAACCACCCCCCCCCTCCCCCTCTAGTGTACATATATGTTTTGCAATTATTTTGCAGACATGCATTAGTATATTCTGCAAGAAGAAATCATTTGATCACAGGCACAGACAGAGCTGCCAAGTTTGTGTTAATTGAGAAAAACTTAGCACTGGGTAACATAGACGGTAACCCATGAATGTCCTGACCATGGACATCCTGCCACTTATCCACCACTTCAACCACAGCCATCAACCAGCAGTGATTCTGTCACGAGACGACTTCAGTCCTGTCCCTCGTTAGTTTGCACTAACAAGGAGACCGAACACTCGTTTGAGGAATTGGCTCACCTCCATGACATGCACACAAAAACACAAGAAAACTCATGGGCAAGCCCAAAAGCAAATAATCAACATTATAGTATGTACTAAAACAAAACGTTCCTCACCGATGAAAGACGACTCAACTTACACAGCGCATTTTCTGAGCGCACCCGTGATGTTGCGAGCTGTCGCTTGTAATGTTGGGGGCATAATACACAGGGTGAAATTCGCTTAACATTTATGATTTTCGGCCATACGTTATACAAAACATCAACAAGCGTACGTACAATGAGTGGTATTAGGAATGATTCAAATCAAATAATTGGATCTAGAAACTGCATACGCCAAATGGCTTACATCACAGAACTATACTGAATGACTCGATTCGGCTGGCCAGCCACCCCAAGTTAACGAGAGCTACACATGAGACATGGTCTATTCTGGTATATTCTATCTCAGCTATTCCAGCAGCACAGTAGGTGATAGTCACTTCAACCCACAAAATCATTCGTCCACGACTCACTTCAGTTCAAATTTCTGTCTTATGCACTGTTCAGAAAATGTCTATTGATGACGTTATACTGCTCATTCCGCTTCAATATATTCACACGTCGATCTCCTTTTCATCCGAGCCGATCAACCCTTCCCGCCTGTTAAGACAAAAATTTAATTTGTAACTTTTTTAATCGCGTCAATGACGTTTCCTCAAAACATCTCAATTTTTACTTCACTGAATGCCATTGAATTTTCACAATATTTATTTCAAAAATATCTTTTCCAAAGGAAACTACATCTCTCTTATGTGGCATCTCCATGTTCCATTAAATGACTCCTACGATTCGGTTGGGTTTGAAATTCTCCTCTGCACAGAAAACGGAGAATATTTACTCTATTGACAAAGAAGAGAAATTTTGATAAGTTCAACTTCTTTATTTGAATACACTGTCACATTATTTCAGATTGGTATTTTTCTTTTAGAGTGACCTTATCTCCACCACCTCCTATTTATACCACGTACTTTCTCCAAAGATCCTCGGCTACAAACTGAAATTATTTCATTAGCTTCTACCAGAGTGTCTGGGAGAGAGTGATTTTCTGCTTTACGTACAGCCAATTAACTGTTTCGCAGTCCGTACGTAATGTTCGAAGCTCCGCCTGTGCGTTGCTTTTGCTGTATTATTCGTGGCTTCAGCTCTTTGAATTTCCCTTTCCTGGTATCACTGTTTCTCATTGGCTAAAGCTCTTTTGCCGAGGACGCATCAAGTTCCGCTCTATCCAAGTCTTGAAATATCCGAAACCGTTGCTATGTTCACCCTCGTAGCTTAAGTGTAGCGATCTGTCTCGGTCAAACTCTGCGGCGAGTTGTTTCCCACAGCGTCGGCACTTTCAAACGTCTCAAGTGTGTAGCTGATTAAATTTCTCGCCCCAAGGGTTCGCCCGAGGCCTCTCGAAATTGCTCACACCACAAAATTCTTGCTAACCAATATACACAGACATTGCTAGAACCAACACAGCTAATCGCTACACATAACATTTGTTTAGCCCAAACATACAGGCATGTAACATACATGTTGAAGTGACCCATCTGTACTGCTGGAATTAACTAAGATATTTCAACGAACAAATTTTAAGTAAGCACAAAATTTATTTCACACAATTAAAATTTTTCCTAAATTCTCAGCTTCAATTCGCAAAATTGATCATTCTTAACAATTCTACTGCTTCAATCAACATTCCTACTTTCCAGCTTGAGTCGAAAGACTCAAAAATGGAAGATTCTGAAGACTCGATTGGTGAACCAACCACCCAGCCCTAACAGCCGGCCTCAGATTTCCCTATTTGATGTAGAAGAGGGTACTTGTGAGTGATATGTCACCACTGGTGTTGGGAAAAAAGTGAAAAATGTCTTTATTTTAAGGGATAATTAATTGATATTCTGGACAGTATGAATGGATTTTTTATGTGAGAAGGTATCCTTATTGATTTATATTTATTTGAAAGGCAAATAATCTACATCATTTATCTGTACTTCCCATATATATATGTACGAATCTCTGGGACCTTCCTCTTCAGTTCTTGGAAGGCCCCTGAGATTCATTTTTGCTTGAAACAAAACCAAGATTATAACAATAAAAATAATAATAATTGAATTTAGCTTTCCTAACTTTAACCTAACCTTAAACATCAAGAGGAAACCAAAGTGGTGCCAGATAACCAACAAGTTCCTGGAGGAGTCTTCAGAGGAACAGTAGGAGCTTCAGAACTTAGATTGATATAGTCAGAATTCAGAGTTTACTATATCTACTGTCTGATTTGTATGTACTCAAAAAGTTTGGATGTGTGCAAATCAAACCCAAAACAACGCATATAAAACGTTTTTTTACAAAAACCTGCCCTAAAAACGTTTTCTTGCATCACTACGTGTGCGTGATCCAGTCTATTGAGCCAATGTATATTCTCGGCAAAAAAAGATTTAATTATTTACGGAGTGATATGTTACAATCAATGACAAAGATTTAACATGTATAATATATATGTAGATTGTCTATCCTTGCTTTTTCAATCCTGGTGACGAGATTTATAGATCTCGAGACCTACGTTATTAAACGAGATCATTTTTTCTCGATGTTGACTCACCGTTTTATCTTGAAAATTTAATTTTTTTATTTGGCTGCTATTTCTTGACCAGCTTTGTCATTGTGTTCTATTATTTCTTTACAATCTGCACAGCTGCTATAATTTATGCTAGTTTTTAATTGCTCACATTTTTTTGTTTTTTATAAACATTTCGCCCTGTTAGAGTAGCAAAAAATTTGAAAAGTCTATTTGAATTTAGCTCGTGCATGCTCTGATCATTTGCAAATAAAATTTTCACCCTAGTCATCTGGATTATTTCTGGTTAAGTACATACGAATAGTACAGTATGTTCGGTTAGGTTAAAATATTGGCTTGTTAAGTGCAACTTGAACGAAGTATTCTACTTGCCACAGAGGTATACATAAGTGTTCCTGAATATTGAAGTGCATTTGGCGACACTCCAGAGAGAAATATCGCAAACATAAGCTAGTGAACTTCTTCAGAGTGTATGTTGCTGTATATTCGAGAATAAATTAGACTAAAAACTATTTCCGTTGTAGAACAGTTAATCCCTATCATACCCAAATTTTTAGGCGTATTTTATTTCTAAAACCTCAATTGAACTTTGTAAGTAGATCCGTTATGATCAGTTTAAAGAATAAACTTGAAGGATAAGCCTGGTTGAGGATGAGAACTAAAGTGATATGTGAATATTTACCTTGAAAGAATCTAAAATAACTTTCGCTATATCGAGTGACTTGAAAAAACCTTCACGTAATCATGATCAATGAAAGTTTTATTTTGGTTGCCTTTTGAGTGCAATATTATTTATGTATTCTTGAGCGCAGACATGACTCGGCACGATTACGCGGACTGTTCATTACGCCGCTGGCCTAATTCGTTGTATTTATACTTCGATGGATGCCTTGAGTTGTGTAGATTTGTAGGCCTTTCAAGATAAACTCTAAGAAGGAACTGTTTTCTTTGAAAAGTCACGCGAAAATGTGACTGAAGTGAATTTACGATAAAATAATAGTTGAACAACCATTTTTTTCGGAAAAGCGCTGGAAAACGAGCTTGGATCCTTTATTAAATATACATTTCTACATAAGAAAATATTTTTTTTGAAAATAATTTCGCTCATAATACCATAGTTCGTCATATTTTTCAAACAATCTATGAGCCATACCATGGCAATACCAATGATGTTAAATATTACATTTCCAAAGCACGGAGAATGTGAAAAATGTTCGAGAAAATAAAAATGAAATACCTAGAAGTTAATCGTTTGTGGTTCCAATAAAACGCATTCTTCATCCCGGTATTGTACGATACGCGCAGAAAATGAGGCTTTCACTCCGTTGTTTTAGTGTCATCTCGCTCTGGCAACAGTTTTGCTTGCTCATACAATAATTATTGGACTTCAGCGCAGGATTTTCCCGTTCAGCAGGCAGGAATGATTGGAACGCGCCCTCACGAGAGTTGGTTGTCTCCGTACTGCTCCTGAATACACACTAGACCATTAGATGCTACAGCAAAATATTTAAAACGTTCGAATATTCATATAGAATGTGCATATTTTTGTTAATTTTTATTTTACCTCTCAAGTAGTGGGGGTGAAACGAGCGCAGTTCAGAAGTCTTTTTCCTCAGTGTTTCAACTTAATTGCACTTAAATGCATCATACTTTTTACTTTTTACCTTGAATGTACCTGCCTTTAGTTCTGGTCTATTTAAACTGTATTATTATTATCAATGCTGTTTTATTAGCTAGTTCAGGACTCTCTAGTCACAACATGGGCGATTTCGTGATAGTGAAAGGAAGTGACCATTTAGTAGAAGTTCTAATAAACGGGGAAACTATGCACAAAGAGTGTTCTCACTCAGGATCTTCTGTGCATGGAAACAGGAAGCTAGGAAGAAAGTGAAAAAATGAAAAGGGATACCGAAGATGGCACGGGAACTGAGGGAGGTAAAGTGAACACAGAAGACAGTAGTCTCAATCGCCTCTGTATTGCGAAGGTTCATAACAGTTTCTCCCTCGATGGTGCCCGTCCCTTCAGCATGGATAGAGAAACATAACTCTAACCTATTGCCTTTCATTGGGTCTCTGAGGCATGAAGTGTCATTTCAGCTTCAAAATGAAATCCTTTTTTGCGGCTGTAGATGTCAGCGCTTCTGAAGAAACTAAATACGTATACATTAAATTTCTCATCATTCCAACGTATATTTTACTAGTTGCTTCGTTGCAACGTTTTCTCAAATATTTAAATTATCCATAGCTTGCGTTGATGGAGACTGAATTCCATTTCCGCTTAAATCTATAGCTGTCGAGATGACGAGCACGTTTCATCAAAATAATTTTTTATTCAGCGACGCTGATATTTGGTGAACATTTGGATCGATGAATGATTCTCTTTTAAAATTTTAAATTACACTAAAATTCATGTTTTCGAAAGAATTAATGTAAGTATAAAGAAAAACCTATGGAATGGTAGATTCTGACGTATGCGAAAACGGCTTTTATTATTGTTTTCCTAAGAGTGTTTATGCTTCAGTATTCTTGCAAAATGTCAGCCACATTTGTTGAAGAGTTTCAATTTACAACAGTGTAGTGTCTCTTATTTCCGAAGAAAGAACACAAAAATACTACGTTTCACCAAGTGACTGACTGCATTAAAAGGGAAGAACATATAATGACACATGAGCTGATTTGAAACATTCAATTCCTTTAAACACAGCCAGTTAACATAACAAAACCAATTTCTCAGTTGCCGTAACCATACAAAAAATTCCTGTTTCCACTGGCCACTATTTCAATTTCTTCAAAAGAAAACCTCACTGAAATTAGATGTGCTTATGCTAGCGAATACTTTAAACTTGATTAGAATTGTAAAAAGCTATGGCGTCCTCAGAATCGAATAAGCTCTCAAAACAATGATCGAACACATGATGAACGTGCTTCAACGTACTTTAAATGATCGCAATTAAATATAGTACACGCTTTACTGGCATGCTGGTTAATCAACGATTTCTAGAAGGGACAACATCGTGAGCTTGCTGACAGAACTCAAGATGAGAAATTGTTCCGATCTTTCCGCTGTATCATTGAATTTCAAGTGACTACATCTACCTTTTCCAGCATTTGAAAAAGTATTGTGATATCGAAAATAACGGCGGGTGAAGGAAATTATCACTCCAGTGTAATACAATTTTACTGTTGTCTCCAGTTTAGTTTTGAGTTCACACTGGGAGCACAACCGCCTCTCGCCAGCCGTGGAGAACCAACCCATGAAGGTTTGGTTGCGCAAGACCACGGCTGACCCATCGACACACACGAATTGGAAGGTCGAGATCGATCTGTAAATGAATATATTAGTCAAACAAGGGTCCCGAGGAAGCAGACAGCTGTGAGCTGAGTCACAATTGTCTAAAATAAAACCTTACTTTACGCTACTTTACCGCGATTGGGGAAACTAGCCTTCGCGAGTTGTAATAAAATATTTTAACTAAATTTCAAAGTTTAAAATACACTCTGGGAGGCCGCCCGATATTCATCAATTATGAAGACCATTACAGACAGTTTCGTCGAGTCACGACGCCTGAGAGCAGCAGACCTATTTCAGCCTCAGCGGCGCACACATCGCACCTTCAATCGCCTTTCAATTCGAGAGCCCTCGTGACCATGATGGGCTAAGGCACCTATCATGCGCGGCCTTCGTCTTGTGGCGGCTAGCCCGTGGAGACTTCACTTCGCCTGCACACCTGCACGCCGTAGCCTGAGTGGCAGATATAAGTCGGGCGGCCTTTATTTTCCCGATGTCTGAAGCAGGCATTAATTAGGCTAGCCTCGGTGATCCTCTGTCCGGGTTGCTATTCAATGCGACTCGTGAAGCTAGGCTTTCCTTAAAATCTGTGGCGATAGCCGGGGCCAGGGCTTCACTATGAAATACTAAAATTCTATTCGCGCATAATACTAAAATTCTATTCGCGCATAATACTTGAATTCTAATCGTTCGTGAATAACTTTAAAAATGTATTCGTTCGTGAATAATATCAAATCTATTCGTTCGTGAATAATATTAAATCTATTCGTTCGTGAATAATATTAAATCTATTCGTTCGTGAATAATATTAAAAATCTATTCGTTCGTGAATAATATTAAAAATCCATTCGTTCGTGCATAATATTAAAAATCTATTCGTTCGTGAATAATATCAAAAATCTATTCGTTCTTGCATAATATTAAAAATCTATTCGTTCGTGCATAATATTAAAAATCTATTCGTTCGTGCATAATATTAAAAATGTATTCGTTCGTGTATAATACTAAAAATCCATTCGTTCGTGCATAATATTAAAAATCTATTCGTTCTTGCATAATATTAAAAATCTATTCGTTCGTGCATAATATTAAAAGTCTTCCTCCAGCAATCCATGAACCTTGGGCGATCGCGAGGGTCCTCCATCCGGGTTGCTTGCCCGGGATACTCCGCTCGTGCTCTGCCTGCCTCAGTTATCCAAAAGACTGCCGTTTTACTCATCTGCAATTTTATCCTTCAAATTTTCTGAAACTTAGCTAGTGAATCCATTTGCTCTGAAACTTGTGACTCTACAAAATTTATCAGAATTAAAGTCTTTGCGGTGGTGAATTTGGTTAATTTCCTGTGCGATAGTAAATTTGCAGTAAAGAAGAGACCTTGAAGTTTTGAGTTACTAAACATTCGATAGGTTTTTTCTACAACAATAATATTAATGGATAGTTCTTCAATTAGAAATTTCTTAAGCAATTATTTAGCAATAAGTTAGCAATAAGTTATATTTATCATAAATAAGCAATGGTGTTATATTCTTCATAAATTAGCAATAAGTTAGCAACAGGTTAACAATCGTTTCACATTCAGGATTTCGCATTAAGTTACCCCAGCTCCATCGCTACCCTCTATGGAGGCCTAAAGACCGCACCGACCAACACTAATTTGTTGTAAGGATGGAGTGGGGAACCGACATCGGTTTAGGATGGAGGATTCGCAGCGCTATATGCCACTATGACCCACCTCGTCAGCGAACTGATTCCGTAGTCTCCGCTGCGATGGTCTGCAGGACGTCTGCGAGGGTGCCATCGGTGCGGTGTTCTCGATGCGGGCACCAGCTTAGGGTACCTCTATAGGGCCGCAGCCGAACAACCCATGGGACACTGCAGCACCGCATCACCCATCCTCTGCAGAGCGCGAAAGCAGTCGCGACGCCCACCGCAGCAGCCTGCCCAAGGAACCACCGCTTCTTACGCAGTCATGGTGATGCTTAAACCGGCTTGATAATGGCCAAAAAAGGGGTTAACAACTGAAGAAAGCGGAGGCGTCAAGTAGTGTTAAAGGCGCTGATGGTTGGGCGTGAACTGCCATTTTCTGTGCGGAGAGGCTGGAGATCTACTTCTTTTGTGTGCGAATGACAGAAGGTCAGGTTGCAAATGACAATATTACTGTATCGGTCTGACCCCGTTAGCATCCTTTCAGTAAATAATGGTTATATTGTACATATAACACCAATTAGTGACGAAAAACAAAACGTTGCACTTTAGTCATGGAGGTTCTCGATTCATTTCGCTGCGCAGTGTCGGGGCACTTGAGGGTCTTAGCGACTAAGGTGAAGAAAACGCAATAGGAAAGTGAAAGAGAATACAGGGAGACCTTTCCACTCAACGAAGCAGGCACCAAATTTCTCACCTTAAGCTACTGTGGTCAGAATCAGAGTATTTCTATTCAACATGGACTTGGAAAATTAATCTAGTTTATGGAAAATTCATGGAAATACGGTAAGTGGGCAAAAAGTTGCGCACTACGTTTTAAGGGGGTCCTCCGAGAACCCTTTTCTCTCCGATGGGTATTTTTCATGTTATTGTTGGAAAAGAACCCTTAGGTGGTGGACTATTCAGTCCCAAAATTTTATGGCGCTACGGACAATAGATCCCCCCCCCACGGGGGGTAAGGGGACCAAAATCTTAAATTTTCGAGCACATTTTGACCCCATATAAAAAGAAAACCAAAGGAGAAATGAAAAATTGGCGAATGTATTTTGGTTAGATATGTTCCAAGGATTCTAAAACTGTCTTTGTTTTTGATCTCGCACGAAAACTCAATGAGTTCTATTCTTTTGAAATATCAATACCAGTGGACTAAAAACCAATATGTCAAATTTATTCAAAAACTAAGGCCTGAATCAAAAAATTGTATGGAGGAAATTGTGTTTGGTTTCAAAAGTTACATATAAGTCAAATTTCATAAGAATCAGACTGAAAACAAAAAAATTCATAATTATTATGAAACAAGTAAAAAATTTTTTCCTTCTTTTTTAAATTTTAAATTACAATTTACAGTGTGAATATGATGTTATGCATGGAGATTATCGAAATAAAAATGAAAACAGCATTCAATTACATAAATTATTATTATTATTATTATTATTATTATTATATAGGAAAGTTTTAGCCTCCCTTAACCACGACAAAGATGTTCCAAGAGAGGAAAGAGGAAGGCACCATTTAGTATGGACTTGAGGGAACGTGGAATCTATGCACAAGGTGCACAGAAACAGTAAGCTAGTAAAGAAGTTCATGAAACAAGAAAAAAGTTGAAGAAGAAAGTAGTAGGTGCTGAAAAACAGGACAGCAGTGAACCGAAAAAAGATGATCCGTAACAAAACAAAAACCTATTTTATTACAACAAAAAGGAAGCCTACCTAACCTTTAGCTCAGGCCCTCACATAGTCCCCCTGGGTCAATTTCATAAATTTTCCATTACATTACACTTCAACAAAATATTTTGTTTTTGGCCTATACTGTAAAGTTGCTTATCTTCAAAATTCAAAAGAATAGAAGTCATTGAGTTTTTATGCTAGGAAGAAAACAAAGACAGTTTTAGAATCCTTGGAACATTCCTAACAAACTGACATTCTTCGATTTCCCAATTTGTACGTTGTCTTTTTTTTATGCTAGTTCAAAACCTAAAAATTCGGTATATTTTAGATATTGATCAAATATCTCATATCTATAAAAAATGAAGTTTCAAATAAAAAATTCAGGACTGTCAGTTTGTTTGCAATGTTTCTAGGATTCCAAAACTGTCTTTGTATTTGTTCTAGCATAAAAATTCATTGACTTCTATTCTTTTGAAAACATCCCAAAAATGAACCAAAAAACAAGTTTTTTTAAAATAAAAAATAAACTAAGGCCTAAATCAAAAAAGTTACACGAGGATAATATGTTTTTCCTGCAAAAATACATATAGTGGCCAAATTTCAGACCAATCGGATCAAAACTCAGTTTTGACGAGAGGACCCCCTTGATCTACGCGTTATTGTATCATTTTATATCAAGGTTTATTTGTTGTATCCAAATTGCGACCAGAAACATTCTTGAACTGTAAATCAAGTTATAAAATATACTTTGATTAAGGATAAAATTCAAACTTTAATTTAGACTGAAAAATAAAGACCCGAACCCGAAGTAAGGACATGTCATCTTTCGATAATGGATGGTGCCTCACTGAAAGTCATCAAAGTGGAAAATCACTTCAAGGCATCCTGCAGCAGCCGGCATGAATATAAAAACGATACAGAGAACAATAGCATGACGGAAACAAGGCTTAATGTTCGAAGGCTTAACGTTCTGAATGACTCACAGAAAAATTTGGAAACACCTGCGTATGTTTCAAACGGTTTTTCAGAGAAATCCTGATGCATATAGGGGTCTCATCCATGAACATATATGTTCAAACTGTTCAGAAACTTGAATCACATACTCACGTTTCAAATGGATACAAAAATAACTTAAAAAATTAACTTTCCTTAGAGTTTATCAACCGAATACAATTTTTCCTAGAAACCTTAAGATCTCCACTACCTTCCCTTCAATTTTAAGATAATATCTACTGATCAATACTGTAATCACTAACAAGTTTGAAAAAGTGGAAAGTTTGTTTGGAATAATGCTGACTTACGCTGTGTCATGGTTACCACACTTATAAGTGCGTCGTATAAGCCCATGATCCGCAACAGCGTATTGCTGTGCATTTTACTCTCAGTTTATGACAAGTTGACTATCGAAAGTTTGTCAGTTTTGTGTCAATTTTTTCTCAGTACAGAGGCAAATGCTCTTTGAAGACATTGCAGGGGAAAAATTGCGTTTCGAAACGCAAATGATGCGAACGAGTTTGATGAAGGTCCTAAACAATTTCTGAAACCATTACTAAGCAGCAGCAAGCCCCCCCCCAAAAAATGTTTTTTTTTCTCGAGAACAAAGAGATGGGTTCATTGTGGATAAAAAGCATGTATAATGACGTCCGATGAGTCCAAATCCACGCTCTTTGAGAATGATGGATATGTTAGAGTATGGCAAAAGCGGCTTGGAGCTTTGGATCTATCTTGCATCGCCCCAAGGGCGTCTACAGTGGGGGAAAATAATACAACACGTAGTTAAATCGACAGATTTCTCATTTCTAAGCCACGTAAAATTACGGAAATTGGACTGTACATAAATGATAGTATAAAAAGGTGTATTATATATCTAAAACCCACAAATATTTAACAAATAAATATATAAGTGCAACTCTTTGCAATAACAAGATAAGCTTGTATGGCAATTTACTAGTATACTTTTGTTCTTTCTTGGTGCTTTCATTTCCTAATTGCGACGGGTTCTTCTACGATGACAATACTTAGATCCACAGAGCTAAAAGTCTTCAAAATTTGTCATATTGTTAACAGAGGACACTTCAGCTCATGGACTGGCCACCACAATCTTCTTGTTTGAGACCCCGTCAAAATTTATGGGGTGAGCTTGAGATTAACTTGCATGACTCACGGCCCCTTCCTTCAACTTTGGCTGAATTGGATGACATGTTACTTCACATACGGTCAAAAAATAGAGCTACAGAACACCTACAACCTCTTATAATAAACGCAAGGTAAAATGTAAGTTTTAATTCGAGCAAAATGTGCTAAAAAAATTTATGATAAATTCCTAAATAAAGGTGTGTGTTTTTGACTTTTAGTAAAATTCAAAGTGCACGAAACCCAATTTCACCCCAACTGTAATTTTGGCAAATTTGTTGTAACCCAATCTATATTTTTCGCCGAATCAACCATGCCGGGGTTTGTGATGGTCAGCGCACAGAACTATCTATACGGTCAGTACGCCGCTTCCAGTTGCATGTCACTATGTCTCGCTCTTCATGATAGTGCCGTACATTTCCTTCACATATTATGCACAATATTCAATGTAACACTTGCACGATGTGTTTCATTGAAGTATACGAAAAATGCTCAAAGTAAATTTTCCTACGTACGCCAACGTCACTACAATGACGACAATATTGAATTTAATGATTTCCTGCTGCCTCTTGGCTCTCTCCTCAAAATTGCAGAATGTTTTCAACGTCTCGGACGTCGGAGTGCGTGGCTGAGTGGGAATGACTTGAGCCGAATGGCGCAAAAATGAAAGGTCGTAAGGGTCGAATTCCCAATTTGACATCGCTTTTATTTCCCAGTCTTGCGTAAAATGCAATGTTTCCAACTTGCTACGTACGAACGCCAAAATTTCCTCACACAAATTTATCACAGAGTGAGCCTGTGAATGGCACTTTTTTTATGTAGAAAATACATTTTAGCGTTAACAATTCATTAGAAGTCCGAAAAGCCAAGTCAGACCTTTTAGCCGGAGCTTCCATGTTTTTCGCCACCTAAGCGATTTAATTGCTTGGGCGGCGAAAAACATGCATGCAGGCGGTGAAAAAGATAGACTGAGAGGTCGAGCAAGATCGTAAAATGCGCGTGGCAAATGTTTACCTTGTAAAATTATGTTATTTTGTTCAGAGTTGAGGGAAAATGAGATCAAGTGCATGACATATTGTACCTCACCAAATTAAAAACAAACGTCTTAAGTGATGCGCTCAAGACCCAGCATGATTGAGCTGGGCGTGAATTTATGCTACACTTCCTGTCCGAATTGTTTTTTAGTGGCGTAAAATACCCGCTTGAAAATGAGCCGAGACTCGAAACGTGAGACTCGAACGCAGATTTGAAAGTTGTTTACTTTTTATCCGACGGATAGAATTTTTTGCTAACATTAATGAGACTTGAAGCTAATTCGATTTCATTTGATTCAGAATACGACCAAGATAATTAAACTCTACCAGGCATCAATAGCAAGAATTTTAAACTTGCTGCTATTCCTCAGTGACACGGGGCGGCACAATCGCATTGAAACCCTGCGCGAGTATCCAGTACTCGGAACAACTTTCACGATATTTTCACCATTCTTTGGTAATTCTTCGGAAACAAGAAATATCCCTTTTTCTCAATAACTTCAATTTATGGCATAGTTATGATATCATACCTTAACCCTTTGTTTATACAGTGATAACGAACTTTGGATTTTAACACCGCTATATTACTACGAGACTCAGTGGAAGCTTTTGTTCTTCATTCAATTACTGGTTTCTGAACACACCTTCACTTTTAAACCGGAAGTTCCTTAGATTATGAGTTATTTTTATATTAGTTAGATCATGCATCGCTAGCCAGAGCAAATGCGACCTCAATAACACGAAAAGAAAAAACCATTTCGCATACATTAAAAAAAGGGGAATCTATGCACAAGGTGTTCTCCTATTGTGTCTCACGCGCCCAACTAACACAAATAATTGCGCCGCTGCGAAGGAGTAGCCTACGGAGTGTATCTGACCAGTGGGATGCCTTACCATACCTCGAAAAGAACCATAAATCTCCATCTCGCGATAGAGAGATGTGTTCTCGTCTCCTGATGATCTACCACTCACCGAACATGTGAAGATCACGCCAAGCTCACTCCAGTCTAACACTATCACTGTCAGGACACCGGAGGGTCTTAGCGACTCCTTTGGTGGAGAAAACCCAGGAGGGAAGTGAAAAAGAATACAAGAAGACCCTTCCACTCAACGCAGCAGGCATACTCTAACAGCGCCTAGCTGTTGATTGCTTACCCTTTAACCTTCATGCTCTCATCACCTCCACCCGGCTACTCATAACGCATACTCGAGGGTAACCACCTCGCATCCTAGAATCTATTTCTATATCTTTATAATATACAAAACGATCAATTTTATTCATACTATGGAAATTAAACGTAGAATTTAGTTTCTTGTCGTTTGTTTAGGATTGTGGGCCTTTACTTCAATTAACTGTCAATGCCTGTGGTACCATGAATGTTCCTAAACATATTGAGGCTAAGCATGACAGTTATAGAGGGCCAAACATAGCATTGTGCGGAATTAGAGCTAAGTCGTGGGCTACTCCTTCTTAGGAGCGTGGCTTTCCGCACTTTATAGTACTGAAATTTTACCGAAATGCTTTAAAATAGTGAAAATGTGTGTTCTGTGACTCATCATAAAAAATCAGAAGCCCAATCTCAACTCAATTATAGTGGTTATTTTTAAATTAATGCTACAATCCACCTCCCCGCATTTATATCACGAATACCCAGTCGGGCTTGAAGATAATACCTCACTGATTTATTTCTAGGGAAACGTAATCTACATAAAAACAGAAATATCAAGGAGGGTAAAAACATCTTTCAAGAAGTCATCTCTGTTTAAAAAATAAAGCTTTCGAGTACTACTACACTCATCATCAGTATCTGAAACGGAAAAGAAAAATAAATTTTACATCAGGAATTATAAGAGCAACACATGTTAGTGAACAAAACTTAATTAAGAACTTGAAGAGGAACAGATGAATCAGTTGCGTTTAATGTTGGTTTAATCTGATGAATGAGGATGCTTTCTAATAGTCTTATAACCTGTCTACTACTGTGCCCTATAATTTCAAAGTTATTCTGATTGATTGGGTGACCAGCTAAATGTGCATGATCTCTGATACTACTATGTAATGTTTGGTTGGTAGCTCTACCAGTACGTACGGACATGCTCTTATGCTCTGCTAAGCGCGTTACTAAGTGGCGAGTGGTCTCTCCACAATATGTAGCATTACACTGACTACATGTATATTTATAAACGACGCAACTTTGTAGAGACTTAGGCATCCTATCAGTAAACCGGAAGAAACTACCAACACTGAAGCCATTGCGAAAAATAATTCTTGGATTGAGCTGTGGGTAATATTTGGACAGTAGTAATTTTAATTCCTTCATAACATAGCGATTTAATGCATTTGACATATAGTTAACGGATATATATATATAAATTTTTTCTGCACATCATAATTTGGCATCTTATCCTTGCGGTTACATTCAATGGTTGCACGGAAAATATTTTCCACGACAAAGAGCGGAAAACTGTTACGGCAAAAATAAGAACGCAAAAACTCGAGTCGGGCTGAAAAAGCGTCATACGTTGAACAGATTTTAAAAGCTCTATTTACAAGACCAGAAACAAGGTTGTACTTAAAGTTAACATTTATTGCACTATTAAACTTCATTCCCAGACCAGTATTGGTTAATTTGTGATAAACACTTGTTTTGAACTAATTTTCACACTTTTAAATGCAGACATCTAAGAAGTTGAGCTTATTTCTCGTTTCTTTTTCATGGGTAAACTTTATAGACGGATGTTTGCTGTTCAAGTAATTTAGAAATAACAAACGGATGTTTGCCAGCCATGTTACTTAATTTTATAGTTTAATAGTGCAATAAATGTTAGCTTTAGGTACAACCTTGTTTCTGGTCTTGTAAATAGAGCTTTTAAAATCTGTTCAACGTATGACGCTTTTTCAGCCCGACTTGAGTTTTTGCGTTCTTATTTTTGCCGTAACAGTTTTCCGCTCTTTGTCGTGGAAAAAATTTTCCGGGCAACCATTGAATGTAACCGCAAGGATAAGATGCCAAATTATGATGTGCAAAAATTTTTTTATATATATCCGTTAACTATATGTCAAATGCATTAAATCGCTATGTTATGAAGGAATTAAAATTACTACTGTCCAAATATTACCCACAGCTCAATCCAAGAATTATTTTTCGCAATGGCTTCAGTTTTGGTAGTTTCTTCCGGTTTACTGATAGGATGCCTAAGTCTCTACAAAGTTGCGTCGTTTATAAATATACATGTAGCCAGTGTAATGCTACATATTGTGGAGAGACCACTCGCCACTTAGTAACGCGTATAGCAGAGCATAAGGGCATGTCCGTACGTACTGGTAGAGCTACCAACCAAACATTACATAGTAGTATCAGAGATCATGCACATTTAGCTGGCCACCCAATCAATCAGAATAACTTTGAAATTATAGGGCACAGTAGTAGACAAGATATAAGATTATTAGAAAGCATCCTCATTCATCAGATTAAACCAACATTAAACGCAACTGATTCATCTGTTCCTCTTCAAGTTCTTAATTAAGTTTTGTTCACTAACATGTGCTGCTCTTATAATTTCTGATGTAAAATTTATTTTTCTTTTCCGTTTCAGTTACTGATGACGAGTGTAGTAGTACTCGAAAGCTTTATTTTTTAAACAAAGATGACTTCTTGAAAGATGTTTTTACCCTCCTTGATATATCTGTTTTCATGTAGATAATACCTCATTATTACTCTCATGCCTAATCAAGCTTCTCTTTCAACAGCGTTGTGATATTTAGTTGTTAGTGTTTATCAGTTCCAATGGAAAAATTTATCCTCTCTCATAAATTAAAATCCTTTGTAAGTTACGAAGAGGGAAACGAGAAATAGAGAAGAAGAAACGAAGCCCGTACGTGGCACTGACGTTACTGAACACACCCGAATAACTAATTGGCTAGAAAGTACGACTTTGATGATTTACTCGACACGCTTGCCAAAATAATTAGCACATGATCAAGATGACCGATACGAATCATTGTATGACATTATCTACTTAATGAATTAAATAAGTATGGAAGCATAGTTTATCTCATTAGAGACTGGGGCAGTAGATACCAAATATATTACTGAAATGGTTCAATAAAAGACGTAATTAAATTAGGATAGGGTAAAATATGAACCTTAATATCCGACGGCGCAACAGTAGGACTGAACTGCTACCTTAAATGATACATTTAAACTTGTGGCATATAGCAGTGGCACCGAAAGGAACCCAACTAAAAAGAAACACAAAGAGTTTCACACAGGATACCCAGCACATAGAAACAGCAAGTTAAGGAAAAAAGAGTGAGAAAAGACATAGAAAAAATAGCGAAGAAGGCACAGAAACGGAAAGAAGCTAAATGAGCACGAAAGGCAAACAACGACGGCCTCTCAAAGCTTGGGTAACCTTATGTGTCTCCCAAAAGGGCACCATGCAGTACCCAAAGCATGAGACTGACAAATCTAACTAATCTGCATCTATTGCCCATCCTATGCCCCTGCTGAGTAATGTTTAGAATGCTAGCAGTAATGTTTCATCGTCTGAGGCCAGTTTGAATGCTTTCTATCTCCCGGTGAGAACACGCTTTGCTCATTCAATGTTTAGAACTTAGTTCCCCCTACTTAAACATATTCCTAACTGCTGGAGAGACCACCTTGGAAGAAATGAGCTACAAGTGAAAGATTACTATTATCATACCTCATCGCCTCATACGAAATTTAAGATATCCAGCTGTATCAAAATTTCCTAAGTAAGAATTACCTCCTTCCCTTACTCTTCCCACTTTGGCATCTATATATATATATATATATATATGGCGGTGCCACCCAGAACCTAACGCCAAAATTTGATTGTGGAGGTAACCCATGCAAGTCTCTGATAGCGAAATCTATAACTTAGCTATTTGTTTAACTATACGACACAGACGATAGGTTCAAGTTACGTTAGATTAAAATGGGTTAAGCAATAAACAGGTAAGGTTTTGATTAAATTGAAAATACATTAATAGAGGTTCAGTAACCATAAGAACAACGAGCCCTACTGCAATTAAAATTATATTCAAGATTCAACCTCCATTTCTACTCAGTTGAGCTAAACCATGCAGACACTCGATGAATATTGAGTTCAACACCTCAGAGACACTACAGTTGGTTGTCTCGGTTGGCACATGCAACGCTGGTAAAGAAAGTCGTACACACGTCAATGAGCCGAAGAGGTGATTCAAAGACATAGGATAATAGATAAATTCATCGATCAGTTGTACGATATAGAGGGCTCACCTAAAAGAGGAACAGAGAGGTGAAGAAAGAAAGATTAGTCCTACCTAAATCACAACCAAATCCTGGTACAAGTTGAAATGATTCTGTGTTGAGTAGATTAGTACAAGTAGAAGAAAATAATGAAACATTATAGCGTCTGAACAATTTGAAAGAGGCAGGATAACATAAAGTCGTGCTTTTCCCGACATTTTTAGTTATTTATAACAGATCAATAATACGACTAAGCATTTTTGAGTAACAGCAATATGGTGCTGCAGTGCGTGTGACTGCAACGTTTGTGTGTTCAATAATAACTCACGGCATCCAGCGGTCAAGCTTTCGAATGGTGTTTGTGGTCGAACCAGGATTTGGGTCTTCTTGAAACTTCTTTGCTGATCCTGCATAATATCTTTCGTCAAATTTCTTCATAAGCTCTGTTTGTCATCTGCAGTACGCCATACACCTATTGCATTGAGATGAGAAGGTTAGCCCTGGAAAGTTCTGTTGGGACTGCTTGCTGAAAAAAATACCTAGTAAACACTTCTGAACTGGTTCACTTCATCAAATATGCATGGGACATTTCATGATGAAAGTATGATATTCACCTGAAATGTTATCAAGTTTATACTTTTGCCTCTACGGTAAGCCTGGAAAAGTCCATGAGAATATATGAAAAACATTTGAACTCTTGAAGAAAATTCTTGCAGTGCATATCGTATCCAATCACGAGCTAAAAATAGTTTTGTTTCTTATAAATAAATGTATGGGAGACAATTGAAATTCCCCAGAGTAAAGTTTGAATTACTGAATAAAATAATATAAATCCCCGTCTAAAAGCTATTAAGTTTGCCATGAAAAAGACAATTTACAAAAGTTCATCAAACATCACTGCCCGATATATTGGATACTCGAATTACAATTTATGATGACGTTTATTGAAAGCATCACTATAAGAAGAATGAGACTGAAAAATATTTAAGCAAATTTCGAGCGTGAAAATATACGAGTATTCATGTCTAAACGTTATATGATGAGGCACAGGACAAAAAAAGTTTCAAAAGACCTGCGCTATACAAGTGTAGCATTCCAAAAGGTCTTTCAGCCCGGAATACTGACGACTGTTACTCAGCAGTGTTTGGAGTGGAAAATCCACGAGACTCGAACCATCGCTGAAACGAGGCATTTCAACCCCAACAATGATTTTGTAGCCCACAAGCAGTTATAAAGCTTAAGAAGGCTCAAAACTATACCATTACCTTGTTAAAGTCAGACTAGTGGCTTTTTTTGAATTTTGTAATTGATTTAGCTTACATGAAATACAATTAAGTATAATTCACGAAAGATTCATGATTTTTTTCTTCAAAAGATGCGAACTATAGGAATATTTTTAAAGCTTGTATCTAAAAATTGTATTACTTCTTCTACGGTCTCTCAGACGAAAGAGTATTTATTTCTTGCCTCAACGAAAGATTCCAGGATGAACGTTTCTCATCAGAGATTAGAAGAAAACACAATTTATAATTTCCTGTCATTATCTAGTTTTTGTCTAGTCGCAGTAAAATATCAGAAGCCTTTTTCGCGTCTCAAAGGGCTTTTATACGTCGTGTCCCGTTGCCAGAAATTAGTTGCAGTGATCAGGCTATTTTTAAAATTTTCTTTAACAAAACACGTAGTTGATCATTTATTTTGAGCTATTTAGATTTACACTTTTACTGGAACGAATTCCATTATAATAGCATTCGTGTATAATCATACAAGAGACTGAATTAGACTGATATAATAATTATTGAGGGATCATATGAAATAACCGGTTTCCTACCTAATTCACATCAGAGGATTTCAAAACGCCAGAAAGAAAGAATTGTTTAAAAACCGAAAAAACTTTTTCATAGGAATTGAAGATCAGGCTAAACCACTGAAAATAACTACAATTTTAAAATAGTATTTCAACTTGGAAAATAAAATGAAGAATCATCCCTTTCCACATAATTGAAGAATAATTTAAGAATTATTTAATTATACCAGCAGTTTTGAAAACGCCAAAACTCTTCGGGGTTTTGGACGATATTCATAAATAATTGGAAATATTACCTAATAAAATGATAAAATTACCTAATAACGGGTAAAACTCTGTGTCGACACAACACTATCATTTTGTTAACTTATTAGACAAAAGTTGTTGACGAAAATGGCTAGATGGTAAGCAGGTCCATAAGTGTCGCTCACCATATACGATGGCATAAAACATTTAAAACGCTAGTTGCGAAACCGAAGACCGAAAGAGCTTTAAAAATCTGTACACGAGATAAAATGAAGGATATTATAATGATTAAAATAGACGTTTGTATCAGTGTCACTATTTCTTCGTACGTTTAGTGAAAAGACAGGAAATATTACCTCAATTAAAACAGTTTCTTATAGGTTGCAAAATATAGAATTGCAAGATCGGGGGCCAGCTGGCATGCATTTCATTTCTTAAAAACTAGAAGACCCGTTTCGACTTCGCGGCAGAGCAGTGTGCCGATGCACAGTGGGATAGAGTTAACATTAGAAACGAGCCTAACCTAAATTGATAAATTCAGATGTTTTATAATTGAAATCTAACAGCAAGAGTGCCCTAGTTCGGTCATACGGATGTTAGCATATGCAATTGTTATTCCGTTTGAGTGCGATTTTTCTCCCAATTTTTTTCTCAAATTGAGGGGTATTGAAATCATTCATGCAGCGTACATCGCAGAAATTGAATTAAGCAGGATGGTTATTTTTCGAAGTTAATCATTCGGAATGAGGTCCGAATGAGCAAATGGTTCTCAAAAAAGACGACTCTCTAATGCTCCAGCATGGAGGCTAAAATGTTTTTACTTATCGAATTGAACAAAATATTTATAAATGAAAATATTTTCGGGTTTTTCGATATTATGAAATTCCTAAAGAGACGAGCCCATACTTTAGCCCTAAGGGGCTCTAACGAATTTAGTCTCAAATAGTTGCATACTGATCGACTTGACATAAGCTGTCATAACCAAACCAGACCTACCCTAGCCTAGCCACATCAAACGACACCAAGCCTAACCTAGCCTAATATAACCTAAATTGACTGCTGAAAATGGTTATGAAAAAATCTTATGCAGTGAAGAAGTTTAGTAAAAAATTAGGGGATCGATCGAGTTGGAGCTACAGTATTGAAAAAATCAAATTGGTTCTGTTTCCGATAACCATCGTTAATTAAATCAGCCGGTTTACAACGCTAAATTATGAAAAACAGCTAAGCCTACTTTGAAAACTTATTTAAACTAAAAATTGAGAAGGAAAAGCTTTTGCTGCTGTCGAGTTGTTTGCACAGGAAAGAATTTCGCGATGGCTAGCTCATGTTCACAATTTATAATGGAGGACTGCTTCAAGGAAACCTACTCAGACTTCTCTCAGCGAGATCAGAGGTCCAACCGTGACGGGAGAATGTTTGGACAGGCGAATCAGAAGTACCCCAAGCGCTTGAAAGAACCATAAGCATATCAAATTTTAGATGGAATAAAAATGGTCAAGCTATATCTTAGCATTTCAAACCATATTTTGCTGAGGGTGGTTCTTAAAAAATGGGTCCATAAATTTTGAATTCTGGTATAGAAAAAGTTGAAATCGGTTCTTGGCCATGGTAATTCTGAGGAAGGAGCACATTCCTTAGGATAAACTTGAAAGGACTCCAAGAAAAACAAGTTGATTACTGGGCGTAAAAAAAAAAGAAATCAGTATTTGGCCAGTAGCAGAAGGAACTTGATAAGCAAGGCAACTTGTAAGGAAGCAAAACCGAAATAGCAACCTTACGCAACGTGCTGCGGGTTGTTTATGTAAAACTTATCAGACAAAAACTACTACTGTTGTAAATATGAGAAGAAGTAACAGAATTGGTCAATGTTAAGTTTAATGCAATCACGGAAAATAATAATTTTATTCCAAATCATCTCTAAAGGAACCCATTTAAGAACGTTTTACATGAACGACATTCTGCTCGCTGATGCGTTATTGTCGAATTATTGAACTTTGAAGTTGGCCTTTGCGCTCAAAGGAAACGAGCGCGCGAAACGCAATTTAATTAATAACGGAAGCTATTACAAACGTAAAGAGGTTGGGTCGTGAGGGGGAGGCACAGTTCTTCTAGTGAAAATTATAAATAAAGCTTCTAACCCACTCATTAGGGTGACGACCGCAATCTTGTTTACATCGGCTCCAAGATGGCGACCACCATGGGCGCCGCCATCTTGGAGCCGATGCAAACAAGATTGCGGTCGTCACCCTAATGGGTGGGTTAGAAGCTTTATTTATAATTTTCACTAGAAGAACTGTGCCTCCCCCTCACGACCCAACCTCTATACGTTTGTAAAGGGGGGTTAGCTTCCGTTATTAATTAAATTCCGTTGCTTCCTTACGCGTGAAGGCCAACTTCAAAGTTCAATAATTCGAAAAAATCGCATCAGCGAGCAGAATGTCATTCATGTAAAACGTTTTCAAATGGGTTCCTTTAGTGATTCCTAGGATCGGAATTCTTATTTTCTGTTATTGCATTAAACTTAACATTGACCACAAAATTATTTAATCAATCTGGACACCGTGCGTGACGTGATCAGGAAGTGTGCCTCCGAAATTGAATATCTGCTGCAGGAACAGCCAGATCGTATATAAACATGTATCATATCTCACAGGAGTTAATACATGTCATAACCTTCCGGGAAGTTGAAAATATCACAAGTTGTTGCTAATATCAATTTAGGAGATTTTTATTCCCTTGACAGAAAACTAACGTCAGAGTTGAAAATTGAGAGACAGACATAATTATTAGAGAGAGCCTGTGCATGACTCGATGGGCTACATGTAAGTCGTTGATGTAAAAAATGTCATTTGCAATTAATTGTTGAAGTTTCAATAAATAACATTGAAAATGCCGACTAAGAATAATTGGAGCGTCAGTGGTGTGATGGACGGATTAAACAGATTTTACTGCAGCGTTGTTGCCGCTGCTTGATCGGAGTGTCTTCTTTGTTTCTTGAATTACTTTACTGATTGAAATTATTCTGAGGAAACAAAATTACGACCCTCGAATTTAGGCAAACAGTATATACCTAACGTGTACATCAAGTTTCTTAGAGAGTGACAATTGCGCTTTCACAATAGCGTGTTACACCATAAAACGCATAAAATATGGTCGAATGAAAACAATGAACTTAATGGGAATTCAGAAATACCTGCTAAAATACTACCAAGTTTGAACACATTTGGTTCAGAATCGATGTTCGTTAGCTGAATAGCTCGTGAGTTGTTAGGCCTATAGGGTAATTCATCAAATATCGAACTGAACTGATTATCGAACAACTTTGGAAATATGCGCGTAATAAATTTAGTAAGCATCCAAACTTGCTCAGTGCCAGTGATCTTACATCTAAAACTCCTATTTTAGTGATAAAAACTCATTTCTGTGAGCTGCAAACTGCTACCAGCTGTTGCGAACGCATTTTCTGTACGACCCTTACAAATTGGTCGAATTTTTTCACTCGAAAAATCTTACGCACCTCGGGAAAATTGCGACGGTTTAATTGTTGTTGGGTCACCGTCAACCTCCCGTCATAACTAGAGAGTAGTGTTGTCATATGATGTTCTGTTACTGTATTTTTTTCTTTTCCGCCAAAAACTTGATAATTATTCCATGTTCGACATTCAGTTCCTTTTTCATGTCAGTATTAAATACTGAACAAAGGTGTTCGAATCAAAATTCCTTAATAATCATGAATTTATGCCTCGAACAAAGCTTTTCGATTCTTAATTCTTTTAAATAACTGAATCGATCTATTGAACGCCTGTTTTATTTCATTAAAATATTGTATTAACGCTTGATAATAACATTGAATAGTTGAAGATGGGAATTCTGGTGAGGGGCTATCAATCATCTGCTGGTGTTCCAAAGCCCTCAAGATCATCAATGATTCGTCTGGCTACATTTACTGATGATCAATCCCTTGCCAAGAAAATTGATGCAAGCATCAATAATAATTCATTGACGAGTGCTTTACACTCTACTCCAAAAAAGGTCACACAGGTTGATGATCACAATGATGGTTCAGCAAACACTGCAAATGAAACATCGACATCATATTCAAATTTTGATAACTCTCCATTCAAATGCATCTTGAAAATAAGTAATGAGACAGTTATTTCAAACAAACAAACAAAACAAACATCGGCATCTTTGGGATGCTTTATTTCCAATCAAGCCTGATACAAATGATCTTAAGCATTGGTTTTTCAAATGTCTTATAACTAACACTATATATAGGACACCATGACGGTTCCCCCGTAAAGCCGGTACCCATTTCCGACACCTGGGTCGAGTGGGGTATTGTGCTTGAGCTTTCCCTTATACCCAACGGGGAAAATCGCAGCGCCAGCGCCGGGATACGAACCCGCGACTCCAACATACAAGTCCGATCCCTTAACCGATGTGCCACCGCGAGCACTTCCAAGAAAATCCAGTGCACCAAAGAAAAAAAGAATGAAAGAAAAACGTTTATTTTCCAAGTGGCCACATGAGGCGTACAAATAGATAGACCATAAGAGGCATATTAATGGACAAAATATACGAGGCGTACTAATAGACAAACCATACGTGGCGTGCTAATAGTCTAACAAAAGTTCCATACGAAGAGAACTAACTGACAAACGATCCTGTTCGAATCAAAATTCTTGTTCGATTCCTGTTCGATATTGATGAAATTATGTTACTAAAGAATTCGATTTTTAGAACAATAAATACATTTCAATAATCTACGTTGTCTTTCAAGCGACATCACAGAACAAGAAAGCAACTGTTCAGGAATAACCTTGAGGCCCGCAAGAGTTATTCAGAGCAAAAGTTACCGATTTATGAAGGTTGTTTCTAGACACACGTGATTTCTGTTCGATATTTGATGAATTACCCTATGGTAATTTCAAGTCAATAATTAGCAATTAAGGGTATTTTGAGCCCTTTATATAGATTATATGCATACATTATATGGTATATATAGCATATATACATGGTATATGGTAAACGAAGAAAAATTAGACATAGAAGAAGTTAATTAAAGATTCGAGTACTGGGAATAATTAATGAAAATGACAATAGTAATTTTTGAACACATATAACATCAGTCAGTTCGCGTTCGTATCTCCGAATGTTCGTAACTCGGATGCTCGTACGTAAGTTGAGGAGCCAGTGAACAGTGTAATCAATGAAGGCAGTGCAGATTGTTGAGCTTCTTAGACGCACGTCAGTTAATGATTCGGAGCACGCCCAGAACGGGTTTATTCCGAACATCGTGCGCATCCAAAATTGTGACCTTGAACTGATGATTATGCTGAATTTTTATTGATATTTTAAAACGATGTCTGAGTTTGCAGTATCATGGTTTCCAAATTCCTCAGTGTATTGAAAGATGGCCTTACATGTATTGATATGTTTGACATTTTATCAGGATAGATTCGGTTAGGACATGATAGGTTAGTTAGGATAGGTAAGTAATGTTCACGGAATTTTTCCACGGGTCCACTTAGCTTTAAGGTATGCGGGGCAAGTAAACACGATGGGCCCGCCGAGTCCCAAAAAAAAAAAAAAAAAAAGTGATGTGCGCGATGTCGATGTGTCGTCACTCACTATTGCCATCTATGTCTGTGTTGTCTTGATTTCCTCCACACGATACACCTACTTGTGCGTTAGCTCCCAACTTCTCGTCATCGACTCCCTCGAGAAATTGATTTCTACCGCGAGCGTCAGCATTCAAACCAAGTTTTCTTTCAGCTATGGTCTTAGTTCCACCACCAGCCGTGACAACCTGCCTTGTATCCGACACTGCGTCAGAATTTGATTCAACATCATTAGCGTCTCTGAGTGCTGTTTCAACACTCGTCAAATACATTTCGCTCTCAATATCATCAGCTGCAATTAACTCAATATTGCACAACATCGTATTCTCAGTTAAATAAATCGCATCTTCTTGTGCATTTAGGACCATCACCGGCACCAAGCCGTCGTCCTCTATACAAACAATGGAATCAGCCACAAAAGCTCCATTTTCTAGACATCTTTTCAAAATCATATACTCTCCTGGAGTTGCTTTTTCAACGAACCCGTACACTATCTTCATCGAGTTACCAGGCACTTCTACCTGAGTGCAATGAACTATCAACTGCCGTGAGCACTGTCTCGCCTCAGCCGCAGCCACAATTTTTTTTCCTCTCCGCAGTTACTATTTTTATCTGGGTGACTGACCCTGTCGCTCTTCCTCACAATAGCAACATCCGATATCAGACAATCGCTGTTTACAATTTTTTTCATTACTGTTTCTCTACTTAAAACCGGCTCCATTTTTAATTCACAAAAAGGGATCGAAATACCGTCCCAAATAAGGGTTTTATTTTTAAAATTGATTATGGCATCATTCAGAACATCGCGGCAGAGAATTAGATCGTAATTAAATTTAGCCTCCTTTACGATGAGGGCATTAGTTTTTAGTATTTTTTAGTGCCTGGAATGGTAATAGACAACTCTACTTCTCCGCTAACGTTACTTTTGCCATTAATGCCCTTCACCATTAAACGACTAGGCTTAACTTCTTCGTTTAAGTTCTTAACCTGCCTGTAACTTATTAGGCATTTTTCTGAACCGCTGTCTAGTAAAGCACTCAAATAACGATCATTATTTTTAATTATTATTGTAGGCTTGTTGCTTTCTTTAAATGCAACCAAACCAGCGCCTTTTTTATCTCAATTTCCTTTTACGACACTAGCGGAGAAATAAGCCTCAACTGCTTTGCTTCGCTCTTGTCTATCCGCAAGTTCTTCGTGTTGCAATAATTTATACCTATTTTCACACTTGAACAAGGGATCAATGAAGGATTTGGTTGTCTCGGTGGTATCTCGACTTTCGACCACAGCTTCTAGATTAACGAGGGTGCTGTTGTTGACCTCGGGCTCAAACGAAATCAATTTCCTCCTGCTACCTCTACCTGGTTCCATTCTTCGCTTAAAAAATCCCGAGCACCCGGCTCGGCATCTGCAAAGTGTACCTCACTCCTTCCGCGCGTTGTACTCCCTCTGTTGACGTTACCGCCGCGTAAACTTCCCGTGGCTCTACAATATTTCACTAAATGTGCTCCACCACAACACGCGAAGCATCCTCTCCCATTAAACTGACCTCTCTGTGGCTGACCTCTACCTCTACATTCGAAATGACCAACCACTGAACATGAGTTGCAAAACGAGAAGCCTCTTTTTTTCCCGAAGTTTGACTGAAACTAGGACCTGAAACTTGCCCAGAACTAGAACCACTGTCTGTTCTTACTGCGTTGCACTCCAAATACCCATTTGCTCGGTCTCCTACGTAACCACTAAATTCTCTCTCTCTCCCACGAGGATTTCGCAACCATGGTCTAGGACCCGCAATCCTACGTGGCCCTACACGATTACTACGCTGGGTTCCGAAATT
The DNA here is from genome assembly GCA_030386875.1 of Morinoia aosen. Classification (NCBI taxonomy): domain Eukaryota; kingdom Metazoa; phylum Arthropoda; class Malacostraca; order Amphipoda; family Talitridae; genus Morinoia; species Morinoia aosen. Next base: position 85,072,493 of record CM059567.1, on the reverse strand, counting down.
CCCATAAAGAACTTCACTCTCCTGAAAGTAGTCCTGCGCCTCAACGCAGCCATCCAAATCACTGTTTACATCCGCTAAATAGCTTTCACTCTCGTTTCTGACTGTGTGCTGTGACGCTAGAATTTTTTTAGTTTCCGCCTGACCCCTAACAGCGGAAATTAACTTCGCTAAGAGTTCCTCGGCGGTGCTAAACTGAGTTTCTAAAATTATCCTGGCGAATGACTCGTCTAATAAGGGACCCAGAATGGTTAACGCGAGACTAAAAGACATGCTGTCCCCTACAAAACGTTTCAGTTCTGCCTGTGTCGTACAAGCCTGATAATAGGGATGTCTTTGCCAACCCAGTGTGGTTGAAGTCAGGATGTTTTCTGTCAATTTGCGTATTTTTGAGAAGGCCGTTACTAGTTGGGCTGCCAACGCATTATTTCGTTTCAATTGCAATTCATTTAAATCGCATGCCAAGGCGTGTATGGATTTTTCGGCGCGGCACACATATATGTCATCCAAAATTCTTACTACTTGATCAAAAGTATAATTTAAATCTGCGTTGACCAGCTTGGTCACCACAGCATTGAAATCACCTACGTTTTTGTTGGCGGACCTCACCAGGAACTCTTTCTTTCGTTCGTCACTTGTCACGTCTGGAAGCAGGGTCATGTACGCCTTCAAATTTTGTATGTGCGTACTAAAGGATTTATTCTCTAGGAACTCCGGATCCTGCCCGCGTCTGCGACCTTTAAAAAGGGGCAATTCAGCGTTCGTCATTATGGTTCCTACTGTAGGAGGCATGTTTGCGACTATATCGCGAGCTAATTGAGTCCCACTAGGAGTAGTCATTGTGGTATTTTGAGTAGTCGTAACGGTAGGAATACTTATTCTGCCACTCTTTGTTATTGTGGGCTCTGTGCGAACGAATTCCGGTTCGCTATCCGAGTAATCTGACATGGATCCTAGTACAAAACTATTTCAAGTATTTTTCTTATTCACAATCAAAGATATGCAAAACTAATGTCATACCTCGCAAAACAAAAAAAAAAAAACACATCTAAATTCCACATACACGAGCAATACAAACGAAAATACAATTACACAATCAATCTCCCCCTGGTACTGGAAAGTTAACCTCGAAAAGGATAAAATTCGAACACTACAGAAAAAATTTCCGCAACCTACAGAGAAATTTCCGTACTCTACAGAAAAACTTGGCAACACTCCAGGCACCTTTGGACAGAGCTTCAACGTAAAAGCAAAAACAAAACGAAATTCTTTACTTTTCCAGCACTGGATAACCAAAATCAAGGCGCCTAAACCTTTTATCAACCTTGCTAATCACAACAGCAAAAATTTACACTTACTCTGGGCATTGAAATGAAATCTGACGTCTGTACAGCTAAATCCAAGGGAAGCGCTACGCAATCTGACTCTCACTACGTACAGGAAACGACTAATGCTACTGGCACTGGCAGGGGCAGAGAGCCTTGAGTGCATACCCGCATTTGCGGTAGGGAAAAAAATACTCGGGCAGCAGCGCTCTCGGTGCACCCTCACTGCAGAGGAAAAAAAATATCAGAAGAAAACTTAACTGCAATAAAAAGAGTTGTGCTGCTGTGTGACGTCGCTGGTACTCGTCGTGGTGCAGGAAAATGCGCTGGGACACGATGGCTGGGAACGATGCTGAAGGACGTAGTTGTCAATTAAAATGGCTTAAAATAGTGAATCACTTGCTCTGTTCGTCACAATTGAACCACTGCTACTGTTTATTTAATTTCAATGACAGTTATTGTACGTAGTACTGTATCCACATTGAAGTTATTGTTCAAAAAAGATTGTTTCTTTAGTGATCACTCGTTGCTGGAGATGCGCCTATTGTTACTACAAAGACGATCTCAATTTCTTCTCCCGCCTCTTACACAAGGATTCTGGTGCGGAAAGGTGACCCTATATTCAGATAAACTGTGAATTCGGTGTAAGCCTCTACCAACTCTTCCACTGGTATTTTGAAACCAAATACGAACACCGATGGTTGCGGCTGCCACAGTTGGGTATTGTTTTCGTTACACATCCGAGACTGTATAATGTTCCAATAACTGTATAAAGTTCGGGACACTTGATATCCTCTCAATTAAAAAATACACGCGCACGTGAGTTCACCGCAGACTGGGCCACCAAATATGCGGGGCAAGTAAACACGATGGGACTTGGCGGTAGAGTTTACTGGCCAGGTAAGTTGGCAGCAGGTAGGATTATGAATGCTTGAGCACCTCAGCCTCGACAAGTACGGCTTATTAAAGTGCGGTCAAGACACAGAACTCAAGATCAAGACAACACAGACATAGGTGGCAATAGTGAGTGACGACACATCGACATCGCGCACAAAGGGGGCCCTCCACTAAAATTTGAATTAGGATCCGATTTGTCTGAAATTCAGCCAGTGTATGGATTTTTAGAAGAAAAACATATATGACTCGTGTAATTTTTTTGATTTAGGCGTTAGTTTTTACGAAAAATTCAAAATATTAGTTTTTTGAGTCATATTTATACATATTTCAAAGAGATAGAACTCAAAAAGTTCTTATGCTAGAACAAATTCAAAGACAGTTTTGGAATTCTCGTAACATTTTAAACAAAGTGACAGTCTTGAATTTTCTTTTTGAAACTTTATTTTTTAGATATGCGATATTTCATCAATATCTAAAATATACCGAATTTTTAGGTTTTGAACTAGCATTAAAAAATATTAAATGTACAAATTGGGAAATCAATGACTGTCTCTTTGTTAGAAATGTTCCATGGATTCTAAAACTGTCTTTGTTTTTTTCCTAGCATGAAAACGTTTTGACTTCTATTTTTTTGAATTTTGAAAAAAAGTAACTTTACAGTACAGGCGAAAAACATAATTTTTTGTTGTAGTGTAATATAACGGAAAATTTATGTAATTGAATGCTGTTTTAATTTTTATTTCGATAATCTTCATGCATAACTTCATTTTCACCCTGTGAATTGAAATTTAAAAAAAATCTGAAAAATATTGTTTTTCATAAAAAGAATGAAATTTTATATTTTTAGTCTGATTCTGATGAAATTTGACTATTATATGTAAATTTTGAAAAGAAACACAATTTATTTCATTAATTTTTTCGATTCAGGCCTTGTTTTTTTGACAAAATTGGACAAATTGGTTGTTTAGTTCATTTTTATTGATATTTCAGAATAGAAGTCATTGAGTTTTTATGCTAGAACAAAACTAAAGACAGTTTTTGGAATCCGTAAAACATTACTAAAAAACTGATAGTCTCAGATTTTTTATTTCCCGTTTTGTTTTCCTTTTATATGTCGAAAATTCAGGATTTTTAGTCCTCTTACAAGTAAAATTGAAAATAAGATAAAAAAGAAAAAATCATTCATTTCAAGAAGAAAAGTGAATTTTTTATATGTGGTCTGATTCTTCTGAAAATTGACCATTGTATGTAATTGTAAAACAAACACATTTTGTTCTATTCATTTTTTAGATTTAGGCCTTAGTTTTTTTAAAAAAATTGATATATTAGTTATTAAGTTAATTTTTATGGATATTTCAAATGACATAGAAGTCATTTAATTTTTATGCTAGAACAAGTTCACAGATAGTTTTGAAATCCTCGTAACACTGCGAACAAACTGACAGTTTTTGAGTTTTCATTTTTTGTGTTGTTTTCTTTTTATATGGGGTCCAATATTCATGATTTTTAGTCCCCTTACACCCCTCCATGAGGGTGTAATGCCCGTAACCCCATAAAATTTTAGGGCACAATAATCCATCAGCTAAGGATCCCATTCAACAAAAAAAATAAAACTGGCCCATAAAGCCGACATGGGCCTCTGATGACCCCCTTAATTGACAAACATGTATGAACTTTGTAAGTTTTTTATTGACTTCATTTGTCTAATTTTCATAATAGAAACTTCAGCACAGAAATAAGGCCTGACGAAGCTTGAAATATTTTTCCTCTATAGCGCTGGATTTGAATAGTAATTACTGAAGAGTCACTGCATTTGATGGCTGTATTGTTTACGAAAATCCAAAATTTTTCTCGCTGATTGTAAAATTGAACTTTCAATATTGTGCAACTAGGCGACTCGTATATTATTTGTTTATTGAAGTCCAAGCTTTTCAAGCCGTGATTCTTTTATTTTTCATGCTTTCGTTCAGTGACAGCAGGACTTGCAAATCATTTTCAAACCTTGAACAAAAACCATCAGTAGAACGAATGTCCCACAAAAATATTCCAAAGAAAATCAAATGTGAGGGACAAATGCAACGAAAAGTTTAAAAGTTTTTAAATATTTTAAAAATTTAAAAAGTTTAAAGAATTTTGTGCATTTTTATAATTATGAATGCAAACTTCCTCCCATGTGCGTTTCAAACTTCCACTCTTGGGCCATTGCATTTTTAATGCGTAAAGGTCGACCTCGTTATTATGCATTCTACTGTTGACTAACTAGCCTCGGGCATTCATTCGAAAGGAAGTTGCAATATTTCTCATACATCCTATGATACGCCTTAACTTTGTTGAAATTACTGATTTTCTGTGCCCTACCGTCTTATCATTCTGATTCAGTTGTTGTACGTGAGTATTTCAGCGCGCACTGTATGACTTCTTTGTCTGGCTCTAAAGAGCTTGGTAGGCATGATTGATGAACATGTACGTGTATCACAAGGAAGAACTGAAAGATGAAAGTGTGTTTAGAATTTCGACCTTGATGTGAGGGTACTGGCGACTGGTCCCACATATGCGGTGTACACAGTCATATAAACTATGTCATTTTTGATGGTACTCACATCATGTTCAATATTTTGCTTGTTTTACAACTCAGTTCAAGTTCGTTTTCAACCTTGAATACCTTGCCGCTGGTCACACATTACATAGACTTAAATTAGAAAGGAAGAGTTAATGAAAGAAAAATGAATGTAAAAAAATTATTTTTTGTAATCAGAACAAGTTCAGAATATAACTGCAGAAATTTTAAAAGTGTGAATTGAAATATGAACAAAAAACTTGAATTAATTCAAGAATCGATCACATACTGCAAGTTAAACACAAGTGGATGCTGCATAGAGCTGTTATTGTCTAGTTGTCAGCTTAACCTTATGGGACGTTGTCTCCAACAGCCTGAACTTCTATTTGGATAACAATAACACTTTCAGAAATTAGCTCACTCACATCAGTGATAGCAAGAGCACCGTTCGCGATGAGCAGGAAAACATCATTCATAGAAAATTGGCCTGCAGCAACACCCTGTATAATGCCAGTAACATCGACAACGACCCAAACAAGTGCGTACGTCAAGATCCTCACAATGCTACTGAAAGTGTTGCTTTGGAGACCTAGTTAACCAAGAACCGGTCCTAGAATTTGGTCAAGAAGACTCTCAACTTGTCCCAGCACCTGGGACAGTACACAAGTCAGCAGATCGCCTACTTGGCCAACAGCTCCGTTTACGCTACCCACCACCCAGAAGACCGCCTGTACCACCTAGAAGAGCACCCAGAAGACCGCCTCCTCCACCACCGAGGGGACCGAGAATACCGCTGTCGAGGCCACCGACAAGACCGTCACCGCCCAGAAGACCTTCAAGCAGACCAGCGCCGCCTCCTCCGACCACCAAACCGCCACCGGGGAGGTTGCTTATGAGTCCAGCGACGAAGTTTAAGGAAGGCTCGGGTTGGGCTATGGCAGTCGCGGCCAACATCAGGACAACAATCTGGAAATTGACAGGTGCACAAATTTCAGGTATATGAAAATATCGAATCAAATTTTAAGAAAAATTAACATTTTCAAACTTTCGTCATCTCTATTCTACTCATGTTCCCTTTTCGAGAATGGAATTATAATATTTAAAAAAATCAGTGACTTACCAATGAGCTCATCTTGAGACGTACAGCGAGAAACTGATGCAGAAGCCAAATCATGAGCTTTTTTATGCACACAACTCAGGGACGATCAAACAAGCGAGTGGACCGTGTTAGTCGCGAAAGTTTGGGTATGATAAATACTGACTCAAGCATCAAACCAAGAAAAGACATGGTCTTCGAGTACGATTGGTTGATAAAACTCGGAAGAGAACATTAGAAATATTATAATCCGGAAAATTCACTGAAATCCTAATTTCACCTAAAAGTTTTCGATAAATTAGCCGGGCTGGGCATTGCTATTCAACCAGAACCAAATTTTGAACAAAACTTAGGTTTCATCCACAGTCATTACAAACTTCAACACATAAGATAAGAACCAGTGATCAGAAAAGTATTCTGTAATACAGAAAAAATACTGAAGCAGCCGCAGCAGGTATTCCTAAAAATTAAATAACATGCCTGGAAATCTCAATAATGTGTTTTTTATTTATATACAAGCCGTGATTTTCAATTTCCGAAAACAGTTTATTCGCTGCCAAGTACCTTTGTGTCTGCCTATTTTTGATTTTTTTTGGGGGGTTTTGCGCACTCGTATTAAGATGATATTTAACTCACTTTAGGTTCTAGATATATAACGTGTGTCATGAGTGATGTGGTGTATTATGAGAGAAAAGACTTCGAGGATCGGCTTCGAGAACACAACGCTTCACATTTCATGTTATGACCGTTCCAAATAGTTCAGGTGAAACATGAAGACGTTCATAATGAGACGGCAAAAAAGTGTGGAACCAGACCTAGTGCATTATTATCATTTGGTTTATGTTTTTCGCTACCCTGCAGAGGATGCCAACTCTCACTGAGATAAAAATGTAGACAATTATGAATTGTGCAAATGAAGCTTAAAAGAATTGTGGCCCGGTAGATGAAATCATACGATCCAACGAGACGTTGTTCTTAGTTTTAATGGCCCAATATCGAAGTAATGAATGCTGTATTAGGAAGAATGCAGGTGTTATAACTCCTGGCTTGAAGAGAGTTTGTTACCCCACGCACCACGCAATTTGAGCCTAAAGAGCGCAGAACGCATCTCAAAACATCAAGTAAATTTTCAGCCTGAAGAGCGCAGAACGCATCTTAATACTTATTTGAATTTTTTTTATTGGCACTCCTGTGACCTGAACAGTTTTCTAGTTTTTCAAGCCTGAAAAATCAGAGACGCAAATGAGACGTCTTCCAGGCCTCCATGCCCGGATTATTTATTATTTATTTCGCAAAAGTTATTCTCATTCGTTCACAAAGGGCGCCACGTGCAATCACAAAAGGTGTGCAGAATCTAAACATAAAACAACGTTGGTAAATGGTGTTCTTTGTGACAGTTCCCGTGCGAAAAATTCTGTGCATTAAGCGATTCAAGTGTTAACATGAAGCATCGTCGTTCAATTTCGAAATTGCAACAAATGTACAATTTGTTATACATTATTGTCGAACTAACGCTTGTATGTATTCTAGTGCGTTGCTTTTCATTCAGTTTTTTTTTTTGAGAATAATTATTGCTCATTTTTCTAAGATGCTATTTTTTCTTATCTATCAGGTTATAGGTTATTCCAATCTCTTAGTCACTCACAGTGACTGTGATGCAATAAATTATCTCATTATTTATCACAACATGATTAAGTTCAAAGCCTCAGTCATTGAGGCTGACATCGTATGAGCTGCTACAAAGGGAATGATTTTTTTTAAAACAGAAGACTGGTGCCATAATAAAATAAACCAACAAATTAGATTCATGTGATTTCTTATAGGTTGAAGGAATGATCAACATTGTTTCGTGATTCTCATTTTCTTATTTTCAGCGTTATTTTTTGCGAAAGAACAATTTATAGAAATGTATAATTTCTTTTTAATGTATCATCGAATATTTTAATTCAATCACATATTCATCTGTTGGTTATTTTGGCATCAAAATTGCGGACTACAAGTTTGCCCTATATGTCAGTTTTTGGGACGACTCACTGAATCAGTCTTAACACGGAATGTACTGAGCACATAACTGCACCTCAAAAACCAATTATTTAAAAAAATGAGATTTCAAAACTTATGAAAAGAGATACATTTTATTTTTCCTTTTTCTTAGTTTTGCTTGAATGCTATTACGAACCTTAGTATGTGCTGTGTGATGTCATTAAACGTGACCTGTGTTGATCCATTGCTGCAATGTGCTTTCAAAAACAGTTTTTAAGCGGAAGATGACATTTCATTCCTATGTCACGAAACGGACAAGGCTGGTGCCTTATCCATGTTCGTAGTGAGGACTCTCAACCTCATAGTAGAAGGGGAAAAATGACAACACAGAGCGGAAATAACACAGAAGGAGGAAATACAGAACAGGTGGAAAATGCAGACAAAGAAACTACTGATCTGCTCACCCCACACCAGTACCCCAGTTCAACATGGGAAATAAAACACCTGGCTAACATTTATTATTACTTTATTTAAGTGCTGAAGAACACGTGAAATCGTACGTTGAATTAATGACAAGTGCGCGTTCACACAAACGCGTGGCAAATGTGGAGAAGCAGCGAATTTACGTTCACACCTAATCGTATGAAGTACTGAAGTTAAAGCCCCAATTATGAAACCCGGGCACAGTATAAACTGCCTATTGGTTTTTAAGAGATGGAAGTTGCGATGCCAAACCACAGACATCGATACTATACCCTTTGCCAGTCGAAAATCCTTGAAGTCACAATCGATAAGTTTACCATCCACAACCCACTTACCTGGATATGCATTAGTCTATTGGTTGTGAGTGGCAAAAAAATATGTCATTTTCGGTGTTTCAATAACAGTTCCCATCCCAATATTCCCTATCACAGCAGGCGGAAGCGTGCAAAAGTTCCTGATGATACACTTGATAGGTTAGGGAATTAGGAACTATTCTTATAATACAACACTGAGAACTAATGAAAATAACCCAGTACATCTAAATCACGGAATCAGCTCGGCCAAAAATCGGCAAAACATACCGAGCGTACGCTCTCATGAGTTTCAGCACTTAGGGATCAAATTTCATCTTCTACCGACCTTAACATACGAATCAATCTGTTTTGTTGTAAAATGTACATATTTCTGCATTAACCCATAATTTACACGTTCTATATGCAGCCTACCTGCGCCACCCGACGTCTGACCTGTCGACTCACACAAGCCTAGCAACATAATTTTCTTATTTGCTTTGCTCCTTTATTTGAACTGATACACGGGGTATGGCACAAGGGATACCTTTCAAATTTTATAACTCGTAGAGAGCAAAGTTAAAAAAAACCTGTCACAATTATTTTTAAGTAAAAATCCCGGCCATTTAAAATTTACGTATATATTTAATGTTACTGGCAATTATTTACGTGTTTAACCTATTGCTCTACTATATTCTTTGCAGCTCGTACGCTGCCTCACTCTTGACCTACTGACACAGACAACGAGTACCCTAGAGCCCGAGAGCACTTTTATGACCCTTGCTGAGCAAAGGCTGTAAAAATTCCAATGCATCCTGAGCTTCACTCGACGTCATACACACTCTGTTACATCCTACCATTTGCACGTGCTTTTGTTAAGAAAATTTCATCGCAGCTACAGTTCACAGAAAACAAGGACATTTATCATAAATATTTCTGCTTGTTCAAGCTGATATGAAAGCACTACATGGACACATCACACTATGTGTATAGGTACGGTCACTTCAAGACAGTGAAACACAAAATACAGGGCGTGATTTTCTCTTTCCATTAGCATTCACGTCAATTTTTCATTCCTATCAATTTTAATGCAGATAAAAAAATTACAACATACCCCTCACGTGTTCTTCATCAAAACCTAGTACTACAAGTACTCAAGACTCCTTCCTCATCTAGAGGCAGACAAACGTCATAAGAAAACCCTAAAATTAATCGCCATGCACTGTAGACATTCTTATGATCGTTCTATTTTTAGCGTCATTTTCTCTAAACTTTTCTGTGGAGGAGCATCACCTCTACTGCAATTCACTCTGTTAATTTATTATTAGCAAGACGCATCTAGTTTCTCCATTAACCATACCAGATAGCTCTCTAATTTTCTTTTACAACAATTAATTTAGCCTATTACTCAATGTCTGCCGCTGAAATAACTTTTGATAATTTTTAATGACTTGTCAAATTTGGTAATCTTTACAAAATGAATAACCAGCATCTCGTTTTCTTACTGCTGCTTTGTAATGAGAAAGCTTAAAAGAAATTTTTGCGAATTTATGAATCCAATAACAATCTCACAAGTTGTCAACCGTGCAATAGACGTTAACCTACACTAAGGCCCTAAAATTAAGCTCTAAGCGGCGTGAGCAGCATCCTAAAATTCTGTCACATAACTTGGGAAAAATTTACATTCCCATGTCACTGATTCGCGCGGTCCTAATTAAGTTTACTTTCCGTATCTATTTTAATACTTCTACAGACAAAATTCCGCCTAATTCTAATAATGGTTCATCAATTACTACTCTTTAAAGACATTGTAGAAATGATTCAAGCAGCTCACCTATAAGAATGGTTTATAGGCAATTCCTTTCTATCTCAGCGACCAAGTGCTAAGCAGTACATCATTCGCTTAGTAATGGAATAATTTTGGTTCGAGAGCACTCATTAAATTACGTACATCAAAAAAAAATTTTCAAGTATCAATGAACAAAGTAGAGAAGGATGGTTTAAGTTAGACATGGTGTGCAATGCTATTTTAGCAGATATTAAAACGCTCAACATAATTTCTTCAATAAGTGGGACAATATTTCAAGCGACTATCTGTACTCGACCCACGTACTTGCTCATAAAGACATGCCGCTTGCAGTTGCTTTATGGCTCCGGATTTATTTTTTTTTTGATGAACCCCCATGCTCGCGAAGCTTTCACTGTCAGCTCACTGTCAGCTCACAGTCGAATACAACGGAATATTTTGAAATAGATTCTTATGCAAATTCAGGAATGTTACGTTAACACACATTTGTAAAATGCGTTACACTGAAAATATTTATAAACTCATGTTCACTGCAAATTAATGTGTATTCATGTTAATCAATTACGTAGCATTCGCAGTATTGAGATAAAGTATTCACAGCTCATGACTTGCGAACTTGAAACAAAACGTGGAAACTATAAAAAAAACGGAGAACGATTGACTTTACCAGCATGAGATTCCACAAGTAAACATTATTCAGAATGTACATTCAAGAAAATGAGACTTTGCACTTCAACTGAGACTTGGTATTAACTGCTCAAAATGCGGCATTATTTTCATTAAAAAAAATTGTATCACGTGCTTATATTATCCACCACTCGCCAGACTCATGATATCACTAGAGCAAAATTCAATTTTTGTTTTTCAACATTTAGAGAAGAAAAAAAATTCAATGCACCTGAAAATAAAACACAATTCACTGATACACTTCGAAACTTAGCCACTTCAAACTCATGCTATATGCGCGCTGCTGCTGCATCTCTGCACTACAATCTTGAATTTTATGATGCCAAACCATGGAATGCAGACCGTGCAGCCCATTCTAACAGGAAGATACCAACCGCAAGATCGCTCGCAGCTGTCTTGCTGTACTCTAGTCTCCACATTCACTGCAATTTTAGAGAGCTCGATTGAATTTGAAGCATTACTTTGAATTGTGATTATTGAATTTTTAGCAAACAAAAAGAATAATTACGACACAAAAAAAATTGTCCATGTTAACCGATGTACCGGGTGGTAAGCAGAACAGTAAAGTATTAAATTCAGTTTATGGTGTCACGAAACGGACAAGGCTGGTGCTTTATCTCCATGTTCGTAGTGAGGACTCTAAACCTCATAGTAGAAGGGGAAAAATGACAACACAGAGCGGAAATAACACAGAAGGAGGAAATACAGAACAGGTGGAAAATGCAGACAAAGTAACTACTGATCTGCTCACCCCACACCAGTACCCCAGTTCAACATGGGAAATAAAACACCTGGCTAACATTTATTATTACTTTATTTAAATGCTGAAGCACACGTAAAATCGTACGTTGAATTCATGACAAGTGCGCGTTCACACAAACGCGTGGCAAATGTGAGAAGCTTACACTGCTGCGATGCCCAACCTTTGCGTTACAATTTACAATACACGGGGATAGAAACGTTATTACCACAAATGCCAAAGCACACAGTGCACAACGTACCGCGCATCACTCCAACGGCTAGCCTTAAAGCGCGCGCGCTTTGTCACGTCAACACAACATCCTAGCTAGAAACACACTCTACACAATCCTAGTCGATTGTAGCGCGCGCCAACAAGCACATAATCACGTTATTGACCATTACCCATGGTTCCTGTTAAGTGTTAACCCTACCGTAGTAAGTAGGATGATGGAAAACATCCCCCGAGCTCCTCTTAAAATTTCAAAGGGCCTATAAACTTGCTACTCTCTGTTGCTTGCATGATTTCCCTCTCAGTGTGACTGGTAGGTGGTAGGCCATGACACTTCAACTTGGTGAGCGCCAATTTTTGGGGACTGTGCTGCAGTCCCCAAAAGTAGTTTAGACTCCCACATCACAGAGAATCGCAAGCCGCAGAGTTCACACCCGACCCTTCCTCCTGCGAACAATGAGCAAATTGAGTGATCTAGATTCCTACCGAGCATGAGTATTTTTTATCCGACTACAATATGAAACCGACAAAGATGCATCAAGTGGAAGCTTAGTTTTTATGATTGAGTTTACTTGATAGACAAAATTGCCTCTTCCCCACAAAATGAATTTTAACTCACTCTCTCCCCACATTTTAATTTCACTGTTGACCAAAGCATCCCATTCAAATGAATTACCTCTGAGAAATAATTTAAACAATTCTTTCACCCCCATATTAAAGTGAAACTCTAAACACGAGAACAATTCGAGGATAATCTAAAAATGAAAACTCAAAATAACTAATTGGCATTCTAATATAAAAAAAGAAGATCACTGCGCCCCGCTTGAGACTACAACTTCAATGAAAATACAAAGACTGCACTTCGCTAACACACGAATATTCTGAATTCCCATTTATCCCACTCCAAATAAAAATCGAAACACCCCAGTTGAAAACAACTGTTGACAAATACAAAGCTTGATTCTCACCTCCCATAGTGGATTTCGTGGGCCTACATCCTGCACCGAGTCAGTAAATCGGCGAAATAGACCGGCTAGAATACTCCCTGCGCTATTTATATGTCCCCCCGAACAAGGGGCCCACATCGGCTGAGTGGAGGCCCGCCAAAGCCGGAGGCCTTCTATTGGCTATCCCTCGAGCGTCACTTCCTTGGGCTACGTGTCCTTTTCCCCGATTTGAAATTACTCCGCTCTACCCTCTCAAATACAAACACTTCTTAGCTCCCTTGCTCGTAGATAATAATCTTTTTTTTAACCCATTATTTCCCTATGCTATGTTGTTTATTTACAATAAATCCCGTATGTGTGATGTATTTCGGACTAGCTCTCAATACAGCCTCTGCCCCCTGCGTACTCCTCCGACTCCTGAGGTAAGGCACATCCCAATACCCCTCGGTATGCCGCGCATCGTCGACCTACCGGTTGCCTGCCTCTGTAGCGCCGGTTCTCTACGCAGACATATATCACGCGTATTACATATATCCTCTGTACGCATATATATATTACGCTTATTAAATAAATCATAACACCTATTTAATCCCGTTCACTAAATAGCCACCATTAAAATCAAGGGATATGATGGAATTTTTCTGGCACTCACCAACCTTTTGTTGGAGTTCTTCATGTACAGATAAACATTTGGTACTATTTGGTCATATCGCAGAATTGATTACTCGTAAGGTTCTAAACATGTCAAATGCTGCAAATGCTATACATAAAGCACTCAAAATTTGGCTCTTGAAGCTGAAAATTTACCTTAACTTATTCAAGAGATCTTATTCAAAAATCACAAATCGTGAAAAATATTGGCGCTGTTAGAATACACGTATTCAATAATGTTATTCGATCGTATGATCTCTCATCTTGATCAAGTCCATTGAACGGTGTTGACAAGAGTGGCCTTCCCTAAAGTGTGTTTCAATTTCGTTTTACTTCTATTTTTTGAACAGCGTCTCATTACAATCCTAGAGTATTGCCTCTTTTCATCTCAATTACCGAACTGTAATAAATGAGATGATTTCCAATTTCATATGACAAGCCTGTTCTCTTCGTCTGAATGACAAATGATTCTGGCAACAGTGGTAGAATTATTTTTACGTAAATAAAAACGACGTTCTCGCACGGGTTGCTTCAGCTTTGAGAAAAGTAAAATTTTGGTAGATTAAAGCCGCGATTGTAAAGTGCGCGAGGTGACGTTTCACTTGCTCTCACACAGGTTTTCATTTTACTCTACGGTAGCGATATGTGGACGAGCGTCGTAGTGAGGAATGGGTGGCGTAACTTCGAGCAACAGAAGTTTAATTTCACCAATCCATATGTTACGTTTATACATAATTACTCTGTCCTGTCCTGTGACACCTGTCCTTACTCTGTCCTGTGACACTTCATCCACACTCCGCATGATCGCGCGTAAAGAGCATTTTTGTCTGACTTTCAGTTGATTTCGACACAATTTCTTAAACATGGAATTAACCTCTCCACTCTTCCGACTGTGATTTTAATCGCAATTCGAAGTTTTTGACTAGAATTCCTTACGTATTTCAACTCTAGAAATGATTCGATGTTCGGGTTACGCATCACTAAATCGCGTTATAAGACAGCGATCGCCATTGATGGAATGAAAACATGTGTTTCTTCCTAATGCTTTTGAGGGCGTCCCAAAATAGTTGAGATCAGCCCGTTTTCACAGTAATTGAAAATCTATTTCTGCCGAGCTTTGCCTGGGTGTCTGTTGGCCCTGTTATCGCCGCCATTCGTACGTTTGGTGTTCTCTGAGCCAGCCAACTATCGTCACCAGTGCCCAGTTCATTTTTATACAAACTATAACGTTTTAGTAATTACTGCTTCATCACATTAACATTTCTCCATAACTTATTTGTCTGTTCATTGTATGTGGCACGCACTTGTGACCGACACCCGGTGAAGGCGTGCTTTGTATGGTTGATGCCTGGTCGCTGTTTTGCCCTATACTGGCTCCTACTTCTGGCTTCGATCGCGTTACCCAGTATGATCGTTTCGATTCCTTTTTTATGTGTTCTGAGGACAGGCTATAAATTTAGTGTTACGTAGATGTGATTTGACTTCAAACTTCAATTCTATCACATAATATGACTTGGTATTTTAATAAAATCCATCTGAACAAAGTTCTAGCGAATTTACCATATACATGAAGTTGCCTTGAATTTATTTTGTTATTAAACTCACCAAATTGTTCAAGTGTCACATTTTTGGAAGTCTTAGTATGATTGGTTCTGGTTTAGGTGCTCCAAAAACGAAGAGGCAACGCTCTGAAAGGGTAGCCTTAGCGTACGCCAAAATATCGTTCCAACCCTTACTGCCTTGAACAAATATTCACCAAACATTTACTCTCTACGTGTTTTCTAGAAAGCTAAGCGGCAACCTTTCACGTAGGCTCAAATCACGACAAAAGCCTCACCTTTCATTCGCCATATCTTGCTAAAAGCATCTGCACGAAATATCACAATTTCGGTTCATCAACGTCTAAAGTAATGATTCTAAAATTTATATTTTCGTTAATGAATGATTTACCACCTCATTTTTCGTAACAATGTTTGATTTGAAATTACATTCAATCATTAATTTTAAACAAATTATTACTTTTTCCATATAATTTCGTTTTAATGGAGAGTGAAAGCTTTTAATTTGGATGAAATCATTCCTAAAAAACTGCAAAATATGACTGAATTAAGCTTCTACTGTGCAGCAAAAAACTTCATTGAATATCTGAAGCCCATGGAAACAGTTTCCTAAATTTTATAAGTTTTACTCAATTCAGAAGTCGATAGAAACTACGCACTTGGGCCACGGCACAGTGAATATTTCGAAAGGTGTGAAGCCCACTGACCCACATGAGAAGCGAATTTGGCTCTCATAGTAAACATTTAGTCAGACGCACACGGAAGCTAAACTGATCATTTTGGGTCATCGATTTCGTCAGCGTTGAGAAAAGTGTAAACTGCACCAATAATATCGAGTGCCAATTAGTGCGAATTTCAAAGAAGGCTTCTGCGCCTGTATTGAGCCCGAACAAACATGCGGACTAAACTTTCTCTAACGAAAATTTGTGGATCTAAATATATATTAGAAAATCGCATGCTACTAGCAGGACAACTAAGTTAGAGAACATTTCTTGAAATGCATTTAACTTAATTAAGTACAGGTGTACCAAAGTTATGTAACATTCGATGTTGCCCCCTCATATGTGTAAAAACTCGACCCGATCGGAGGTCTTTCTACTTAGCAGAATACACTATCGCAATAAAATAATGCATAAGTCCCGACAATAAAACAAAGAAAATGGGACGACGAAAAGATTCATTTATTTACATTGTCCAATTAATAATTTCGGTAATTATAGAGCAACGACCGAAATCAACGTCAAATTAAGAAACGACGTAGATGAACATGACTTTCAAATAAATTTCAGTTATTATTTTTAGAAAGTGTATGTAACGCCGTTGAATTCTATGAATTTGTAAATAATTATTAAACAATTAATAATTGCTTAATGTTTCCTTATTGGATTGAGATTATGCTGCGGTAGTGAAGAACAATAATTATTAAATTTAAATTTCATGACCAATTCTCGAAAAAATAATTTCATACGTAAGTAATACTATAATTATTCATTACACTCTAATCTGTCCTTATTTAGATTTGCATTTTTCTAACACTTCTATCCGAATGAAATAAGCTATGAATGCGCACAAAATCCAATGAAATTTCTTTTTTCAGAATTCACGCAGAGCTTCCATAAGCCGTTTACGAAAAATTCGAAATCGGGAGTATTGTTGCTTAGCAATCCGGTAATCAATTCACATCCAGTTGCCGTTAGTTAGTATTGTATATTTAGTCAATGGATTGTTTTCAAGGTCATTTTAAAAACGAGTAAGTCTGCACAAATTCACAATTTTTGAGATAATATGTTTCTTCTTGACAATCTTCAAGCGTAATGGCTGTGGTGTGGTAAAAAGTAATGAAGTTGCTCTACAGAGTGACCGACCACATTTTGGGGAGTGATGCAACATAGATTAGAGGAATTCGAAATTCGTGGTGGTTCGTTCACGAATTCACTGAGCAGCATCACATGCAGACTAAGCTGTCAGGTGTATGACCTTTGAAGGTCAAGTTAGGGTAATTTTCATCATTCTAATTTACCTCTAATTAAGCGTCTCTATTGATAAGTTTTCCATTTTGTATCTCCGAAAGTTTTCAGTTTCATTTAACAGGGTCAAGGTTTAGTGTCATGACAATATTGTGTGATATCGTGGGCAGCTGGACCTGACCGCGTGTGACAAAATGGGCTGCATTGAATGCAAGCTATGCATACAGTTTAGCTGATCGTCTTGACTCTTCCATGCCGCTAAATGATGATGGCGACACGTGCCTGTGGGTTTGATTGTTTAACGTGCTTTGGATACTACAGTTAGTCTGAGTTATAAGAGGAAATGTGTGATAATCACTTAGGTCCTGAGTCAAGTTTCCTGCGAAATATGAAACAATCGTTGTGTGGCCGTCACCAGAGTTATGTTCGGAAAAAAACTGTTTCGTTTGAAATTTTTGTGACAAAAATACTTCCCATAGAGGGTTTACATACTGGGACCTCATCATTTTCATCGGAATCTTTTTTTAACATCTGTACAGCTTTGACATAATTTCATTTTTTTTTCTTGTGAAGGTGTCGAATGTTCATAGTGATGTTAGACACCGTAGAAACCTTACTTGCATTTAATCACTCCATCAGATGTGTAGACGGGCGTTGAAGTGGTTTTATGAGCTTGCCGATGATAAGAAGAAAAATTTTGTCCTGGATCATATAGTCATCTGAAGTCCTGGGATACCTAAGCTTCATTGACGTAGTCGCAACTTGGTGCTCAGTTTGTCTTCAGTGAAACTAAAAGGAAGCAAATAAATTTTGTGTTCAGTCCATGATTCTAGCATATAAATTATTACATAATGTTTTGTTTTGAACTGAAAATGTGATGAGTAAGTTTTCACTGTAGAATAACCGATAATAAAACGGATTATATATTCTATGTAGAGGGGCAGTGTTGCTGCTGGATTATATTTAGTAGATTTCAGCAGAATTTCTCCCTTCCAGAACTTTACGTAGAATAGAATTTGGACTCTGACGTGAACGTAGTATGTTTTTTCCTTGAACATTTTATTTTATTGAGGCCTTGACTGGTCATTCCATACACAACTACTCATTCAATTACTCATGTGTTTTAGATCTGATGCATGGTATGAAAACGCAATTTTGAATGCAATAAATGAAATCAGTCGACTGCTGACGAGCTTTACCACAAAAAATATATGAGAGATCATTGATAAATAACGAATTATGAGTATTTAATGATTGAGCTCTCAATGAAGGCCATTCCTCAACCAAAAAATACATTGGGGGGAGTTAATTTTTGACAAATGAATCTACTCATTGAATTACTGCAATTCGAACCGACCTGAAAAAGATGACCCATCATCAAGTTTATTCATCGCTTTGTTTCTATAAATTCTTGGGCCTTGCCAATGATCACAAATATATTGTTCATCCTGGTCATTCGACAATAATTGAGAAATATAGTTGAATGAAATTTAGCATAGTTACTCACGAATTTAAACCCATTGTTTTCGTGTAAAGTTAGTTTAACATTCGCTCTCATAAAGTCAAGTGTTCATTCCAAATGGCAATCATTTCATGTAAAATTAATGTGGTATATGCCTGTTAAAAAGATTGAATTGAATAACTTTCCATTAATATTCTTTGACGACATTCAATCGAGTAAAATTATGAACTCCGAAGAGTTTGTTTGTTTCTCTAATATTTAAATGATTGCCTGCCGTTATCAGTGGAGATTCAAATTTCCCATATGAAAGGCGTAACAAGATATATGACATTTCATACTTCCTCCCTTGGCTATCATATTTTGTCAATAATCAGTATACGATTATGTATATTCGCTCATAAAAAGTCGAGTATTTCGAGGAAATTCAATGTGCCTTATCGACATAAAACTTAGCGTTGGCAAGCACTCACTTTTCACTTTACCGTTTTATATATTTCACAGACCCCTATGTAAAAGTCATCGGAAAATGAAAATATCAAAGGTAGATATTAATTACTACTGTAGAAGCTGAGACTGCTGAAAAAAATCACTACCAACAGTGTATAACGGTATTTGGCAGATAATTTAACCTATGTTGAACAAATCAGTTTTATTTTCGATACACAGTTATGTCGAAAAATGTGGATGTGTACGAATGAATAGAATGATTATCCTGTACTGTTCAAAAGATATTCAAGAAAGTGAAGGAACTTATATTAGCCCTTCTGCTCATCTAGACTGCTTATTTTTATAAGTTTCTGCGTAATGTTAGTTCATTTTCGAAGGACCGTCCTGTAGCAACACAGCTCAATCACTTCTCTGAGCCTGCAAGATTTCTGCACGCGTTATTGAATTTCTCGCGGTTCAAAACTAATAGAATTTCACGTGAGCCATCTAATTGTGGAATTTCAATTCTAACTTTTTTGTGTACTCGGACCAGTTGTGCAGTAAGATATATTTTTGTCATATGTGTCAATAGTGTGGGAATGTTAAATTTTCTATTCCTTGTGTGCTGAAAGGTGTTAACGTTGTTCTTAACTGCACTTCTATGCATGAAAACGTTTAGTGCCATAGACTAATTATCTTGCTTTTGAATGTAGAAGTTAGTTTTGCTTTTTGTGAACTACGTTCTGTGCTTCGCGCCATCATAAATGCTGGCGCTCATGTCCATGCTGAATGAATAACCCTGTCGCGTAGGTACGCCGTTGGTCCCGCTTGGGTGCTCTGACCCATGCAGAGTCCTTCAGCGCTGAGCTCGTAATGCTTCACCAAAGATGAGTCGCGTATGGCGTGATTAGGCGTGCGGTCCGACCTGAGCCTGGCTAATTAACTAATTTTTTCTTAAGTTTGTAATTTTAGGCAATCATTTTTATTAATTGAAAAAAAAATTCACATATTTAGAATAAATTATGTAATTTCCCACTCGTCATTGCCTCCTTAAGGCTGCGTTTTGAGTGCATTCCTTTGACAACAAATAACTTTCGGTAATATGGTTCTTGTTGACATAATGTATGTCTCATTTTTTTAAGTAATAAAATTGGGCTCTGACTACATTTGTGCATTTTTTAGAAGACAAATGTTTCTGAAACAACTCTTCGAGCATCAAATGAGTTTAGTATAATCGATTAAATACTCGACCTGTATTAAATTTAAATGGAGAATTTGTGTCTAAAATTATACAGTGTTAAAGACTAACAATGATCGAATAAATTTTTATCCCTTTCTTACAAAGGTAATCTGTCATATTCCGACTACAAGCTCAAGGAAATGGTTTCTTTTTTGTTGAAGAAAACTTCCAAACACTCTAGAAGGTAAAGGTCTTTGAGTTTGTTTTCTGAGATTATTACTCTAAAACCTTGATTGAAATTTATGTTGATTTCATATAAAGTAAAATTTAGCTTCTAAGAGAATTTTTCAGCAAAGCAAACAAGCCAGAAGAGTAACAAGAGAAACTTGAAGTAGTTACCAACATCATGACTGGAACAATTGATGGATAAGACTGAAAAAGTTCACTGGACTTAAAAGGGATGTTAAAAATATTTTATTGTAGGAACTTATCAAAAATAAAATGAAAATCAAGGACCCTTTGCCACAAATTTGCTCAATATTTCATCCAGCTGACACACCTGCGGCACTAGAATCTCTGCTACGTGTTCAGCAACGGTGAAAATGAATCATAACGCGTGGTCTCATGAAAATCTTAGCCGAAAGACGAACGTTCTAATGGACTAAAATGTTTCAACGATGCATATAATTTTCTTCAGAATTGCGGAGTTTAGCAATAATACCTGCCATATTTCCATTACCCATGTATACTATTACCCGCAAAAAGCAGTATTTCAGCTACAAGGAACTGTTCGTCTGGAAAAGAGCACGCTGTGCAAGAGCACAACAAGCTTGCTGAAGTCCCATGACGCGGCGCGTGGCTATCCAACATGCTGTGACTGGTTTGCCGAGGCGGGCAGAAAGAGAAGCTTACGTTTAGAGGAGAAACAGCCTGCCGCATCATTAAACGTAAGCGTATTTCCAGTAGAAAAATCTTACGAAGCCAGTTCTTTCTGAGCAATTGTATTCTAGGATTTTATTACTTTGGATTAAACTTACTCCAGTTGTGTATTGATTTTAATTGCACAGTCATTTGTTAGATGATATTGTGGCTTAACTCCATGTTTAAATTATATTATTAATATTTTTTTCAGGGACTATTGCTGCGAAGCCTCAGTGTTCAGCTATATCGACAGTCTCAATATTTTGGATTTGAAAGATCTCTGAAGAATTCCTACCATTGGTATGGCTACAAAGGCAATATGAAGAAAGAGTACAAGCGCTGAACACAACGGCTGATACTGTGCGGGCTGACATGTTGGAGGCCTTAAAGACTACATACGTGGTGACAGAGCAGGCTACGATCGAGTTCTCCGAACTCAGATAAGTGCTGAAATTCTACTCCGCGTAAGTTAAATTTTGTTAATGTGGAAAAGCACGTCGTTAGCATTTTATGGGTTTTGACGCGCATAGTGCTATCGGTAATTTAAATTCGGGCAATATTTCTTCGGAAAAAACGTGGCGAAATTCTTAGCGCCCACAATTTTTCACCACCGAGGCGAAATTTTTCGGGCCACCAGTTTCTTTCCTTAGTTTGTTTTGAACCTGAATTTAGTAATCTCAAATCTTCGCTTCATTTTTAACTCTACAAAATAAAAACATTTGAAAACTAAACAAGCCAAAAAACGACATGAAAGACGAATGATTTTTTATGCATTGTGTGAACAAATTACTGAACTGTATTTTCACTTCAAGTATCAATACAGTTCCCGAGTTGATTTGTGTCTTACGGAATTAATACCGCTGCAAAGAAAATGTAATTTTTCACTATAGAAATACAAGTTATTGCAAGCGAAATCAAAATTTTCGGATCCTAAGTTCAAAATGCCAAAGCTCAAATCTCGACTATTTTTATTAACATTCAAATTGTAGATGAAATGACGCTGATCATTGCTGAACTATTGCATGTATTTAGTAAATTTTTAAATTAAGCTGAAATATTCGTTCCTCCGTTGATACAAACTTCTGTTCGCTGCCTGTTACTTGGATTGCGTTTAAAAAAGCGTTAATGTATATATTTTACATGCACTAACATACAGTTAGGACAAAATAATACAACACGATGATTAAATCGCCAGATTCAATACTTTTAATCCACGTACAATTACGAAAATTGAACTATATGTAAACAATGGTATAAAAAGGTTAATCTTAAATCTAAAACTCACAAATATCTAATAGACAAAATAAATAGGAACACGTATAATAAATACGTGAACAAAAGTTTACAATGCACGATTTTTTTCTCGATATAATATATTAAAATTATTGCAGGATTATTCCATAATGTTCTAATACATTTTACTATTTGGCAACCGAACTTTAGTCAGCATTCATCTCCAATAACGTGTCACTGGTACAACAGCTCTCGTTCAGAAATGTCATAAGCAAGTGTCAGAATAAAGAGTTCTCATTCTTATTAATGTCCTTATAAAGAACATTAGCCAAGACCTTTGCCAATGTATTGTGGAGCTCCAGAATGAAGGTTTAGGATATCGGGAAATATGTTCACAACTGTGTGTTCCTATAGACTCGGTTGGAACCATAATACGGGAGTGGAAATGCCGGAATACGACTCTCAGCAAGCCTCAAACTGGCCGTCCACGGAGGATTAACGACCGTTCTGATCGAAAATTGGCCGGAACAGTATTATAGAGGCCTCAAATTACTCGTGAAGAATTGAAGGATGAGTTCAAGGTATCTGGGATCGAAGCTAGCAAACACACGATCAGCAGGGCACTACGTTGTGAAGGTCTTCGCACCCACACCCTTCGTAGGTCGCCTCTTCTCCAGAAATGTCACGTCAAGGCCAGGCTGAAGTATGTCACCGACCATTTAATAAGCCAGCAGCGTTTCGGAACTCAGTACTGTGGTCAGATGGAACTAAAATCGAACTATTTGGGAGAAATAGCACAAACTATGTTCGTAGGCAACAAAACGAAGAGTCTAAGCCGAAGGGCAATATACCCACAGGCTCAATCACAGTGTGGGGATATTTCAGCTCATCAGGAGTAGGTAAACTTCACATCATTGAAAGAACCATGAATGCCAGGAAGTATCGTGAAATATTGGAAGAGCAACTCCTACCTTCAGCCCGTTCGTAAAAATTGAAACGTGGATGGACCTTCCAATAAGACAACGACCCAAAACATACTGCAAACGAAACAAAGGAATGATTGAGAATGAAGAAGATAAAAATTTTACAATGACCAAGTCAATCCTCAGACATGAATCCTAACGAAAACTTGAGGAGGGAATTGAAATTGAAGATTCAAAAGAGAGGTCCCAATAACATCACCAAACCCAAAAAATTGGCATTGAAGGATGGAATAAGATTACACCTGAAACTTGTAAAAGGCTAGAAGTGAACTACTCTGAACGTCTCGAAACCCCAATTAATAACAATGGCTATGCAACGAATATTAATGTACAGTACGAGTATATGTATACCTTGAAATGTGCTGTAAACTTTTTCACGTATTTATTATAAATGCTCCTATATATTTTTCAATTGAATCTTTGTGGGTTTTAGATATATTTTTAACTTTTATCCTATTGTTTATATATAGTCCAATTTTCGTTATTGTGCGTTGTTTAGAAACGTGACATCTGGCGGTTTAATCACCGAGTTTTGTTATTTGCCGCCCACTGTAAATCAGGTTTAGATCAACTGATAAAAAAGACCAGAGATCATTCTTAAAAACCAATTTTCAAAATGGACACGATACCATTTGACGTTTGAGAAGGCGTTGCTTACTCATTAAAATGTGAACTGCTTTTTTTAGAAAAAGTATTTTCTCGAAAAGCAGTTAAACTGTCTATTTTAGGTTCATGCATGCTTTCGTACTTTGTTGAAGAAAACTGATAGAAATATTAAAGTTTTAAAAATTGGTTTTCCGACATCTAAAGCTATATAATGGAGTGTTGTACATATGCCACTGACTTTCACTGCTGTCGATTTATCTGATATTAAAATTTCCCCTAGGCAGAGCAAAGCTTTTTGTTTGAATATGCAATTTAAACCCTAAGCTTCCTACTCATCAAATTGTTCAGAGAAACCTTTACTCTAACCAGTTGCATTTTATGTAAGTTTGAGTTACTTATGCTTCACATCTTGAATGATTTTTGGTTCGAATCATTTTTTACCAAGTTCATCACAGTTCATCATTCTATTGCATTCATTTTATGGTACACTTCTACCTCGGCCCCTTAGGGTTTAATCAAACCCCCTACTTTGACCGCTGTTATAATCTTGAGTGAGCGAAAAGTAAGAAATCGACCACTTCGAAGAAAACCTTCAATCGCTTAGTGGTTTCAAGTACCTTACGGAAACGAATGGCTAGATAAACTGTAGATGTTTGCACCCCACTATCATAACAATCATTGATTTTCCCTCAATCGCGGTATGCATCACAGTGAACGTTTATCAAGTTTTGCACGCGATACGCTTGAAAAATGCATACTACCGGACAGAATATTGGAGGTTGGAAATTTAATAACATCAATGAATTGTTCCGGATAATAAAAGTGAATAATATTTTTATAATGTTGAAAATTAGTTTTCCAGCTCCGATGTCGCCTAAGCTTCAATTAAGATCCTCCAGAGCCGAATCACGTCAACATTTTACAGTCAATCAAAGTTGTGGCAAGGGTCAACATTGCAACGAGCCTTTTATGAAAATAATCAACACTACTCACCTCTTAATTAATGTCAGAATTTTACATTTTCATCATTTATTTTAAACCAGTTTCCTACAAGTGGCATGCTCGTACGTACCCTATTTTCGCTAATAATTATAATTTGTCAACCTATATATTACATACATAATTTTTTTGTGAAAGAGTATCTCTGTGAAGACTCGGTTTTAGGTTTAGGAACATCGCTGCAGGCTATTCAAGCAAGCTCTTTTCTTCTCAACAGGAAACATCGTTGATCGCTGCATTACAATCGCTCGTAAAACTATTGATAGTTTTACATATTGATATATGTTGATCACTCGTAAAACTATTTTTTCAGTTTCTCAACCTAGAAAGATAGGATTAACTCCTAACATAACAGAATTTTCACTTAGATAAACGCTATTAACAATTACCGTTATAGAAGAGGCATAGTAATCAAGTCATCGATATCAAAATGAAGACGAAACTACCTACCTTTCCGGCTGTGAACCTCGAAAACAGCAAAGGCACAAATTCGTCGATAAATAACATGTATTAGCATCTTTATTGAAGATGACACACCACATGGTCTGTGGTGCAGTTTAAGGTTACGTGCTGTACCCAGTGAAGCGCAAGTAAAATACATCAGAGTAAAATACATATATACATAAACTTTTCCTTCTAGTTTCGTTTTCTCTGTGAACTATCACCACCAGAGAGCTGCAGAGGCTATGGTATGTACAATGGGATCAAATAAGTGTCCAAAATGTGTCCCTTAGCATCTCATGAAACGGAGAAATAAACATAGAAACTTTTTTTGGATTGCAATTATAATGCAAGGAAAACCATTGATGTGAAAATTAATAACAGCGGTTTCGTTGTCTTATTTATTAGAATGCGCATTCAAATTATTTACAACACAAATTAGAGAAAAGGGTTTCGCTTCAGTACAATGAAAACTCAGATGAAGCAACGATTACCTACTGACTCTGAAAATCGAGCATCTCTCACGAGGGTGAGAAGAGACCTTGTTCGGTGTCGGTTTTGCAAGGTACCAATCTCGACCTTACAAACAATTGAAAAAATTGATTGTTCTATATATTGAGCTAAATTTCTAACAGCAGGATTTTCACGGCTGGCAGCACCGATTCTGGTCAGGAATCTCCGCTTCCGCGGCCCAGGCAGTGGAGCACGAGGCTCACGCTGCCCCCGCGCTGCGCTGTTACGGCCCAGGCAGTGGAGCACGAGGCCCACGAGGCCCACGCTGCCCCCGCGCTGCGCTGCCGCGGCCCTGGCAGTGGAGCACGAGGCCCACGCTGCCTCCGCGCTGCGCTGCCGCGGCCCTGGCAGTGGAGAACGAGGCCCACGCTGCCCCCGCCCTGCGCTGCTGCGGCCCTGGCAGTGGAGCACGAGGCCCACGCTGCCCCCGCGCTGCGCTGCCGCGGCCCTAGCAGTGGAGCACGAGGCCCACGCTGCCCTCGCGCTGCGCTGCCGCGGCCCTGGCAGTGGAGCACGAGGCCCACGCTGCCCCCGCGCTGCGCTGCCGCGGCCCTGGCAGTGGAGCACGAGGCCTACGCTGCCCCCGCGCTGCGCTGCCACAGCCTAGGCTGTGGAGCCCGAGGCCACGCTGCCACCGCGCTGCGCTGCCGCGGCCCTGGCAATGGAGCACGAGGCCCATGTTGCTCTCGCGCTGCGCTGCCGCGGCCCAGGCAGTGGAGCACGAGGCCCACGCTGCCCCCGCGCTGCGCTGCCGCGGCCCTGGCAGTGGAGCACGAGGCCCACGCCAGCCCCGGACTGCGCTACCGAGGTCCTGACAGTGGAGCACAGACGGAAGACGCCGTCTATTTCAATCAATTGGAAAGGAGTTTGAGTACAAAGAAATCAGCTAGCAAAATAATAACTATTTAAACCCTAGCAGCGGGGCCCCCAAAATCACGGGACATATATCAGTTACATGATAAATCAAATTATCACTGGTATCTTTCCCTAATCGAAAAAATCAGCGAAATGAAAATAACACACGACGTCTCAATTCTTTTTCAGAAATTATTGAATTATAAGTTATCACCGATTTCTCATTGGGTACTGCGAATACGGTTGGAACGATGAAGCCATGCTCCTTATTGGGACTTGGGACATTGGGGCTAGGATAGCAATCAGAGATGGCATCCAGGCACTGCAATTATGACAGTGATCATGATTACTAATTCTAAGAACGTCGGACACTGCTGTCACTAAAAAAGACTGACGCACTGTAATGGAGATTAAAACTAGTGCGCCGTAATGTCTACAGAGACTAGGATCTGTAACTTGGCTTAGATGCAGCGACACTGCGGCTGTAATCAAGAATACTGTACCATAACTGCAAGGATGTCGCTAGACTGTGGTCATGTTTGTGAGTGCTCATTCATTTTATAAATCCCACCTTGTAAGCAAGAAAATGTATCATTTATCATAGCTTGAAGCGTGAATGCACTTCTCTGAAATGTTCTGTACTTGTAAATAAATAGAATTGAGGTATATATAATGTATATTCAATTCAGTCTCTCAGTATCCGCAAGTTTCAAAAATAAAAACAAATATAACTAGAAATTCCTTGATTTCTAATCCTAAAGAGATAATGAGCGTAGTTTATGCGTTCAGCATAATAATTCAATACTAAAACTTAGCTCAATTAATCATGTCTATGAAAGCGCACTAATTAGAAGAAAATTTCGGTCGCTGAGTGTGTCTGGTGTGGTGGTAACTTGAAGGAAAAATAACCAGCCGACAGAAGCTAAAAATCTCTAAGTGGAGCTATAGCGAATGAACGTTTTCAAAATCATTCCAAGCCGGTACAAAAATAGCAAAATTAAGGTAATTACTATTTACTCAAATTGAAATAGTATGTTTTTAATCATTTGATAAGTAATTTCAGTACAGTGAGTAAATATATTAATGTTTAGCTTTTTATATCCGTCAGTATGTACGGTAGCTGATGTGGACCAACATACTACGTAGAATATTGCACATACAAATAATTACCAATTTTTCTGACGTTGTAAATATGAAATAAATAACGGCAAAATTGTAGAATTCAAAGAAAACAATGTAAATATCGATCTATCTATACCCATTCCATCATATGAAATTGAGAACTGCTTAATTTTATTTAAAAAAGCGCCGGAAGCTGGAGTTAGTCTTGATAAATCTGTGCCATTTGAAAACGTTAGTATTGTATCCCCTAAAATTCTTGCTAACAGCGAGGTGGGTCAGTTATGCTTAGATATCAATGAAACCTACGAGCCACGTTTTTAGTTCGTTGCATAAACACCGCGCGATAGAGCAAACGAGACGTTCTGTTAACTGTGAGCTTCGTCATAGGGCCAAAGTCCAACCTTTAAAGGACAATTTTTCCAGTATTAAAGGCAGATAATATCATATTATGATGGTCGTAAGCGTTTTGATGAATCAGGCAAAGCTTGCAGAGCAAACACGACCCAAAAAATGACAAAATTCGCAAACCTTTCTTCCTAGCCGGCCTCAAAAGGAGCATCAAAGCCAATCGAACTCTGACATTATCGACATTGGCTGAGAAAAGCCACGTCAGCATCAGGATAATTCACAGAGCGATCAAAAAACTTAACTCTTATGCACAAAGTAGGAAGCATCGCAAAACTATGAAAGAAGCTCGTTTTGGGAGCTGCAAGAAAGTTGTGAACTGGTTGACGACCAACGGATAGACTATCAAATTCCTTTCTTGTGAAAAGATTCATTTTTTACAATTGGTAGGTCTTGTATCAGACGTAACGATCTCAGAAATACTTTTTCGAGCCCTGACGTTCAAAAACGAAGATCACAAAAATTCCACAGAGCGCCATGTCCTTCTGAGTAGTTTCGAATGGGAGTGACGTAATTTATTCACCAACAGCGAAAAAGTGAAAGCCGGACCCTACTACAACGTCAAGCAAACCACAGAAATCATTCCATGGATAAAAGCCAAGGCTTCAAATAGAAATTACTGTTCCAACAGGACTTGGACCATGTTAACACGTACAGTACAGTAAAACCGTTGATTTACTCAAGAAGTCCGGCGAGCGATTCTGGGAAAATGATTTTTAGTCATCCAACTCGCCTAACCTAAACCCGTTGGATTGTTGTATTTCGTAGTAAATTAAGGATAAAGCTTGTGCGCACCACACAATTGCGTCACGGTCCTTGAAAGAAGGACATCAAAACAACCGTAGAGTCGTTGGGAATGGCAGAAAGTTGCAGTGCCGTAATCATTGCAAAAGGCAGTGATATCGAATAAAGATCAAGCCGGTACGCAAAATAAACAGTCGAATTTTCAAGTGTTACGTTACTCTTTCTTTCGAGGGACTAGCTTTAAGTATGGAACGAAAAATTCTTCAGATTTACCAGAAAGATCGTGTATGCTCAACGATGATAGCGTAATGTGCTGTCTGATAGGTAGACGGACGAGACCCAAGCAGGAGTGCAAGAGAGATTCTTTTCGGTGACAAACTTCGAAAAATTTCAAGTAAAATTGGAAGTTGGGATTTTAGCAAGAAAATTAGCTGAGATGTCGGAAAGGAATCTCTATTTTCAAGTAGCTTGCACGACTCTAACAAATAAGCGAAAGCAAAGGGATTATAGAAGCAATTTCCAGGATTTAGAGTCCAAGGACATTCATGCTTAAGAAATTCATGGTTAAAATACCTGAAAACTGTTAGACATTGGCTTAAGGTGAATAAACTTTGATATTCAATAAACTTTATTATATACTGTATAGAGCGAATCCAAGAAAGAAGAGTAACACGTGGCTAAGAGTCTCTGAGCATTTCCTGGAATGATGCCATGGCAACTTTTCATTAATTCAACGAATTAATTTTTTAAACAACCAAGATTCACACTATCGTTAAAATCGAGTCTGGAATAAACATGCGTAAATATTAACGTGCGTACTCATCTACCACGTTCATTTTTTGTCCGTATTGAATGGAATAATTATTGTATAATTATGCATTTGAATCACAATTCAGTCAACTTTCAGTGTAAGACGTGACGCCAAGATTACAGTTCATTCAGCTGCATTGAAATTGATTTCATCTTATTTTCGATGGACTGAACTACAGTTGAGCGCTGTAGACCAATCACTGACGTTTACCAAAATGTTTTAATTCAATTTTGATATATTTATACTTAAAATTATATACGGAGTCACTAAGACATTCGAATAGCGTGTTGAAATTGTTGCCATCTAGTTTTTTACATCAAGTATTTCGTCTTGATCAATCATTGGTCTTAACATATACGCTAAGTAGCCCACTCGAGTGAGTAAATTAATTGAAATTATCACAAGAGTCATATTAATAAAACTAACTGAAAATTAATTTATGGTAAAGAAAGGATCAAGCTTGTCAAACCAAAGTCTAACTCGAGTAATACAAACAACTCAAACACACAAGTTCCAAGAGTAAAGACTGCTATGCTGAATACTTGGATGCAGCATTGGGGCTGACACTCACACAAAGTGCAAAATGAATGAGATGTTGTACAGATTCAAAATAGCAATAGTGATTAGAAATTGATTTTCAGACCGAATTAAGGGTCGTCAGTCTAACGATGCCAAGGAGCACGTACTGACGACAAAAGTCAGCCACGTGATGAAGGTTCAACAGTCGAAGAAGCTCGTTGCAGAATTTTCCCTTAATTTTGAAGATGACCAGTAGCAAAGACTAGTTAAAAATCCAATTCCAAAATGCACCTGCTTGTCAAGTGGTTGAACGTTGGTAGAACTTTTCATATCCGATTATTGATATATTCATGTATTGATGTATTACATCAAAATAAATAATCGATGTAATCACGAGAAATAATTTACTGAGTGAATACCGGAAAATACGTTATAAATAGCCAAGCCTCGACAACTACACCAAATAACGCCATTTCTATTGCAAAATAGGTATGTACTTTGTACGGAAGTACTCTATAATGTTTCCAAAAAATATTCAGAATAACAACTTATTAATTTCAACATGTAGTTTCTTACATTTTTGTCGTGCCGACGTGGATGTCATTTCGTTTTGCATCTCGAAAACAACTCCCCCCCAACACAGGCGCACTGTATAACGGATGCATTGACGGAGCTGCCCGTCACACCAAAATTTTGAGTTGATGCCAATCCCATTTTCCCCAAAGCCTGCTGCTGACTGAAGCCAGTCCATCATAAGTTCCAGATTTATACATCCGCCTTACAGTGAAAGTAATTATTACGCATCTACCATAACAATTTTTTCAGGAATAACTGACCATGTGCTCTTCATTTAAACGTGAGTGTGAAGTACAAAACTATTTACACCATTCACTGTTTACGCTGATACTCAGGAGTTTGCAGCTCAGGATTTGTACACAGTGGAAGCTTCTGCCACCTAATCAAAATAATTTTTTCCCATTTTTTTGCTAGATGCTCGTGTTTATTCTCTTCCTCATGAAAAATGTTTCGAGCTACGTGTGCAGTGTTGTAGTAGATGAACTTTCACAGACAGCCAGACTTCGCCCAGATAACTCCGCTCATAGCAGATCCTACAACAAGCTGTTCAAACGATACTTGGACACCACAATGACAGCGATTGTTCGTCTTTTCCCTAAAATGTTAGCCCAATAGCTTACACTTGCTTTGAATAACTCATAAACTGGTAAAAGGCAGACGATCCTGAAGTGTTACCGTCTTGAATTTATTTACCGTTGTAAACTGTAAACTGAAATATACTTTTTACTTCCCTAATGCGTGATTGCCTGTCTTAAAAGCCTGTCATTAAAGCTTTTGAGCTTGCTCCGTATCGGCGTTAAAACGGAAACCAACGAACGTTTTCACAATTTCAAAGTGAAAGCTTTCAGTGTTTATTTATATTTCATAAACATCACTATTCTTCGACACAAGCGGCTGCTAAAATTTCGTTTTTTTTTGCATTTGAAGCCTTTTCTCTTACATCAGTAATGAAATTTTCTCTGCCATTGGTCACAAACACGCTTTCATTAAAGAGGAGCTACCATCTCAGCAACAAAACTGCAAGGATACACCCGACACTCGTTCCTTTAGCATTTGGCTTCACAATAATTTGAAGACAGCTTTGGAATGCTGCAATCTCTGATAGCGGAAAGAAACTACGACAACATTTCTTCCAAAATACTTTGGATGTTTGCTACAACCTTTTGTTTGTAAACTCGTCTTTCCACAGATATTTAATTTTCACTGAAATTCACCGTAGATTTTTAAACATCGACCTGCTTGTGACAGTGTAGAACGCCAACCGTTACGTTTTGACTTTTAGTATTCACATATTATTTTATGCAAATCAGACTCAAACATTCAAGCTTCACTTTAGGTGGCGAGTGTAAATTCGAACAAATAAGCAAATGTTTCAAATTCCGTGTTATAATTTTTGGCTGTGAATAAATAGAGCTGCTCCAGATGCGAAGGGAAGCGTGCTGCTTCATAATTCAGGCGTTCACGAACATTACTTCCCTGAGGCTGCCGTAATACCCGAGCACGACGTCAGCAGAAACAAACAGCAACTCGCTGCTTCTCCTGTTATTTTAGGCATCCCAACCCTGGTGAGGATTGCATTTCTCTCCGGCCCGGCAGAACAATAATTAAGCCTCTTAGCGGAGGATAATGGCCTCCTAATTGTGTGGTCTAACAACATTGCCTAAAATAATTCCCCGACTTCGAAAATCTCCCTCGTGATAACCAAGGCAATAACTGTTCGGCGATAATGCTGAGCTAAATTCAGCTCAATTTATGTAAACAAATTTGATTATTTATTTCTCTCTTTTCAATTAAATACGAAGAGAGCCGGTGCAACAGAAATGAGACTTGCTTATGCCGCTTTTTTTACGAAAATTTCCGTTTTGAGTCGGCACATTTCATGTAATTGAAAGTCATGAATATACAATGCGACAAAAAAAGCATTTGAAAACTTTAAAAATTCATTTATCGGTGGTTTCTAGCGAAATTAAACTTTGAAAGTTTCTTAGAAAGCTAAAATATACATTCACATACATCACTGAAAGTAGAAAAATAACATTTCTTTAAAAAAATTATTAAATAATTCATGAAATCCTCGGTCAAATGTAGTTGGAAAATTGCTAAAACAAATTTTAAACATGCAGATATTGCAAGTTGTGATTGCTAAATATACTGAAAAATTAAGGAAGAAACAGTGATTTCTGATGTATGGACATCAGAGATTTTAGGTGTAGTTTTAGATTTGAAGTCTGTGTAAAATCTCTACAAGATGCCGAACTAATGAGAGTCATCAAAAGATGTTGGAAGATCGTTTTCTTTCTGCACACTCTGTAAAAATGAGCCACCATAATATTTCTCAGAAAGACAGAGCTCATATTATCCTCGTAATGCTGTGAAAATACTGCGGGCAGACAATAATGACGAGCTCAGCAGACGAGTCGATCCAGTATACGAAGATGACTGGCACCAGCAGAAACCATGACAGTCGCAACAACAGAGGTTTAGCAAAAACAAAAAACACTCGTAGACCACATAATTGTGATGAAACATACTATAAACATCGCGCAAGAGCCCAACCCTGTTTGTCACACGTGGGGTCAGGCTCCTAAAATGAGCGTAAAATGTAAGCGTCATCGACTATCAGCGCCGATGATTTAACAGAGAACTGGGCCCCCACAATACAGTGTCGGCAATCTTCGGATTGGGGTAGAGGAACTTGAGGTAGAAGAGTATGCTGAAATAGAGGCGTCCGAGGCCTACTGACAATGATTATTATTATAGCTTTAGTATTGTCTGTATGCCGATGTATACTCCAAGCAAAGCACCGTTTAATACTTTAAGATATGGTTAAAGAGAATGAATCACACACACCTGGATTTCGAATCACAGTGAGAGTGAAATCATCATCTAAGTTTATAATGGTGTTCTCCAACGAATAAACGAAAATAGCTTGTCACTATTAGGTGTACAGCACAGATAGCAAGAGCCAAAAACGCTGCCCTTAAGAAACGCCCGGTACCACCTCAATTGATGGATTCAAATAACATTCCTCGGGCCCTGGGTACTATCAGAAAAAATCACAAAAGAAATAAGGTTGTGTCACAAAATCTAAAAAATTCATGGACAAATATTTGGATGTTCAGCGAATAAAATTACTGTTTATTACATTAAACTATAAAATACAAGTTAAGATAACTTCATGAGTTTCTATTAGATTAAAATGGGCAAAGTTTGACCCTGATACAGGAAATAAGATGTGGTCTATATATACGCAGTGAGGGATCACCAATTCAGATCAAAATGAATTTGTTCATTTTTTCGTCGCGCTTCTACCAGCCAGTTGACGAATGATTGCGCTCTGATTCACTACATATACTGTTTGGAAATTATTTTCAAACTAAAAAAATAGGTTAAATACTTTTGTCAAAGCTGAAAACGGAGGAGTTATCGTTTCAGTTGTGTGTGTGCAATGGGCAGAAAAAACCTAAAAAAGAAATCTAGCTGTTGAAAATCATTACTTTAGAGTGATATTTTTTTATTTTTCTCCTTTTCACGTTGGCTAATAAATAGTAAGAAATAATCTATAGGCTTAGCATTGATCAGCCGAAACCCATTCATATTAAAAAATTTGGACATGTACAGGTATTTCTAAACCACTCATGAATTATGCTTTCTCAACAACCGTGCAAATAACACAAACTGCTCGTTGTTTGTTGTCAATAGTTCCCCATTTTTACTTTTTCCAAACCTAAGGAGTCGATGAATATCTTAATATATAACTTTTCCGAGGAAATTTCAAGGTTTTCATGGTCTAGGTCAAAATTCTGAGACATCATTCATGAATATCAATATATATATAAATTTTAGCATGAAAGTGACAAGTATGGAGTAATAGGTAAGTTAATATATCATTGTTGAAAAAAATTCGAAGTGTTCGCGAAAATTCGAGCAAATGCCGAACACACATGGGAACAAAGCTTGTATGGTGACAGTTTAAAACAAATGCAGCAATTGCTAACAATTTTGTTCAATTTAAGATATGATTTCTACTTGAAAAAGAAATTTGAAATGCATCAACACCCCGAGTTATTACAGCTTAAAAAGGAAACTTATTGTCGATTTCACTCGAAAGCGTAAAATTTACATTTGTCTGCCTGCTGTAGGATGGTGTGGATTTGTCTGCCTGCTGTAGGATGGTGTGGAAACGAATGAGACCGAATATAAATGCGGAGATAAAGCAAGGAATCAACTACAGGGTGACCGGGCATCTTCTTGAACCAACTTTAACATAAGGTTGGGCCGTTGAAATAAACACTTTTAACTCAATGACTGTGAGGTCGAAAATGCTCCGTCAAAAAAGTTACGAGGACTTGAATTTTTTATCCGGTTTCCGGACTGTTCCTATAAATGAGAGATTAAAATTTGCTCAAGATTGAATACTTCACCGGATGTAAAAGTATTGACAATAGAGCGAGTATCCAATGCTCAATAGGCAGATATGGACCTAGCGTACGGTACAGGAAATAGTAATTCTAGGGAGGCAGTCTAAGTTTTTGCCCCAAAATATCCCAATAGACAAGTCCCATCGCATCAGACATGCCTAGGCACGCACCGGAAATTGTGTGAAAACGGAGCATTTCGCAGGGCACAACCTGGAGGAGGACGCTGTAGAATTAGAACGTTAAAAGGTTCAGGCATGGAAGAAGAAAGGCTAGAACATTTTCTAAACAATACAACCATAAGTGCTCTTTCTTCTGCATGTATTTTAGACTTGACACACCAATACGTTTCCGCTATTGCTACGGTGTGTTTGGTTAGGTTGGAAAAAGCAGAATTGACAAGCCATCTTTACAGTTTGATTACATTCTTATCCTTTTTAACGAGCTGCAAAAATACAATAATTGCAGGATAATATTATAACTTATACGCCATAGTCTAATTCAAATAAAGGTATAGTAAAATCAGTGAAATGGTAGTCATTGTTCTTGGTACGTAAATAGGCAATTTAACAAGTGGTACACATATGCACCAATACGTAGTGAATGTGTCAAGTCAAATTATATTGCGGAAAACTCTACATCATAATGATAAACATCTATTTCAAATTCAGAATTTGCGAAAAACTGAACGATGAAGATTCTTCCGATCCTGTTTAATTTGCAACGGATGTTGTTTCCATGCAAAATTGTTGAAGAATTTTACCTTCCATCAAAGTCTTATCCCAAGAAGAAGAATAATCATTCAAGTGAAAAGAATAGTTAACGTTCATAATCTGCGCTGGTGGTTTGGTGTTGATTTTCATGTAACGCAACAAGGAAAACGTCATGTTAGAATCTTCGTAAATGTTTAAACGGGAGTTCTTGACAACCATCTTATTGAACCATACATAATTTGAGAAACAGTGAATGGATGCCATTACTTGAATTTGACATTACTTTGACCGCAATAATTGTTAAAACTGAAGTTCAATTTCAACTCAAGTTTAAAGTCAATTTGTAATTAGCAGTTATGAAAATAGCCATCATTAACTGGATCATGCCCTGATTTAGCCGTAATTAAATATTTACGAAAATTGAATTTGTAAGTATACTGGTGGGTCAGAAGCAGTATAAAAATCCCCTCCATGAGCACCGGTGGCGCACGTTTCAGGCAAAACGCTAATGAAGTATTGCCCAAGTTGTTCAAAAATGATCTCTTAGCCAACATCAGAGGAGTGTGGTTCAAACACGATGGTGCTCCAGCACACTTCGCAATAGCTGTTGGGCCGATACCCAACATCCAATTCGCTGGAGTGACCGTGGCCGCCCCATCACATGGCCAGGTTCCCTGATATTACACCCCTCAGATTCTACTTCTAAGGATATTTGAAGAGTTTGGTGTACGAAACACTGATTCATTCCGAAAGAGACCTCAATGATAAATGTTGAAGCCTCCGCATGGATTCGTGAAAATCCTGGTGTCTTCAATCGCATTCACCTATCATTGTTTTGGCTGTTGAACGCTTACACCGAAACAGATGGGAATCATGTTGAACAATTTTTGTAAATCCCTAACCTTATTTTAAATTCTGCTTCTTATGATCATAATTATAAAGGCTGTTAACCTGCTTCTCGTGTTCATTAAAAAAGTGCTTTCGAAACTTCAATATTTCATTCTCTTGACACCTATGTTGGAAATATTTTCACTACGTTTCAAATTACAAGTCCTTGTAACTCTTCAACGAAAAATTCACGTCCACAACATTATAGGGCGAAACCTGTTTATTTCAACGGTCGCCACCTTATGCTAAAGTTTGATCGACAAAGTACCGGTCACCCTGCATTTGTCTTCCGTAAAAATAAGTTTGAATGCAGACATTTCTTTTGGAATAAACAAGTTAGGATAGAAGGATTGTCTATTGTTTCATGTCATGTAGGGCATTAGTGTAGAAATACTCAACGTTTCCAGAACATAAAAGAAGTTTCCTAAAGCATTGTTGAAATTTATTTTCATTCGAAACTCACCAAGCATCGAGTTCACCATCAAAAGTAGCCGCGTCCGTCCGTCCGTCCGTCTGTGTGACCGGGTTGTGACCCCCTCTTCGAATCGATAGCTTTGATAGCAACAAGGATAAAGCCTAAGAAATACAAGAAATTATTCTATTGCATTATTTTTCTGTGGCGATTCAATTTCCTTTCACTTGCATTATGGTATCCCGATTACGGAATCGGCTTATTTTTACAAATAGAAATTTTTTTTGGAGCTTTCTCTGTTGAAATTCACCATGTTGCTTTGATATTTTTAATTGATAATGCGAAAAGAAATGTTTTAAATTCGTTTTGCCGGTAACCTGGCTCCCACTTAGTATTTGAGGCCCAAGATTTTGGAAATTGAGTTATTGTTTTCGAAATTGTGATTTTCTTGAAAAACTTCGAAGAGATAACAGACAAGATGTCAGAATCAAATTCCTGCAAAAGAGACCACCATGGACAGAAATGTGTCCAACGACAAAAAAAAAGTAGCAAGACTTCGACAGCAAGAAAAGCGCCGGAGACGATCGGATGAACAACGCGAAATGGCAAGACGAATCAATGCTGCTCGCCAACGAGAAGCTAGAGCTAAATTGACCCATGAACGGCGTTTGGAGATTCTACGGAATAATGCAGAGCAACACCGAGTAGCTAGAGAGAGCTTAACACATGAAAGAAGCGAGGAAATTCTTCGGTATAAAGCTGGATAACATCGAGTGGCACGATAGAATTTAACCCTTTCCTGCCTGGGACACATGTGTAAGAAATATTTGTGATTTGTGTACTTAAATGAGATCATTAGGAAGGAAATAACACATAAATAACACCAAAATGTAAGTTTTTTATTGAATGTGCAAAATATATAGTGTCCACATACGTGGACATCAGGTCCTAGTGATAAATTTTAACAAAAATAAATTGTCCACATAAGTGGAAATCAGGTCAATATGAAACAAATTCACCATTTATGTGAGCATTGACTATATGTTTGACATTAGCGAGAGACACCATGGAACTGAAGAAAAGAGTCACTGCCAAACACACAAAAGTAAATTATGCATTTAGAACACATAAAACGTTTCTTTTCTAATAACCAGAATTTCTGCAATGCTGGGCATTTGGTGATTTAATATGAACAGAGTCAAAGCGATCCATTCTCTGTACCAATAAAGCGCCGGTGTACTTCAGGCAACTGATATCTGCTTGTTGGTGTTGCACTGGGTTACTGTTATTTGCATCAGAATTTCCAAGTCTCACGCCAGCCAGTAAATACCTTGCAATGTCAACTGCGAAATCAAGAATAGTTCCTTCTACTCCAATTGATGGAAAAAGACCTATCCATTGTTCACACGCATGTTCGTGATGTGGAAGAATACACGATGATTACATTTTTTGTTAGAATTTTTGTCTTCTACAGTGCGAGCATCTTGTCAGCCATGCCAACACCGCCCATATGGTCATTATATTCACGGACGATAGCAGGTCTAGCCGGGTAGACATTATTTTTCTTGTTGAATCTTTTGGAAGTGTCCTGCAATTCTATGCCAGTTATAACCAACAAGCACAACTTTGTTATCCTTCCATTTACAAATTATGATGTTTTGTTCATCGGTCCTGAATTCATAACTGCCACGGCTTTTCATCTTCAAATGACTGTCTGATATCTACGCTACTATAGTTCTAGATGTTTATATTTTTCTCAACTTTTTTTCCCCTCTCTCTTTCTGCATGCTGTCATAAAAATAATAATAATAGTGATCATAAGTCCTATCTTTATCGCAAGATTTGGACAAGATAATTGTTTATAAGCTGCTGATATTAGATATTTTGGGTATAATAAGATACCCAGACAAAATTTAGTCTCCACTAGGCTGTATAAAAGTTTTAGAACTATACCAAAAGTTCTGGCAAGTCCATATGACTTGATGAATGGAAAAAGCTCGGGTTCCATCCTGGTGCCATGAGAAGCTTAATGATATACGCATACAGTTTACAAATAACATACCTAGAGCAAAGCGCCAGTCATTCGCTGGTGCCTGATAATTTATGAAATGTGTACACAAAATAAGGCAGGAACTCAATATGGAACAGTATCACCTGACACATGAATACAGCGGAATAAGTAGTTACAGATCAGGCATTCTAATTACATCTATTCATGACCTCATACTCGTGACGTCCACATATGTGGACACATGTTTGAGACAGTAACTTACCATATACATGCCTGCTGTCCACATATGTGGACATTCCGCGTAAAGTGTCAGCATGAAAAAAGTAATTGAAATATTTGAAAATGGCTTTGTGGGATGGTTACCAGGATCATAACTAACATGTTTATCAATGCGGCACAGCAATATATGTAGAGATAATTAGAGATGATAGCTTTGAGTGATGGAGAAACTCACTTTGCCTCGATTATGATCAAGTGCACAAAACAAACTGCTGTAAATTCCTTTCTACCTTTCGCTTTAGAATTGTCTACCCTGCAGTGAATAAAGAAAACAGTCTGGAATAGAATTGAGGAATGTCAAGGCTCTTAACTATATTAAATTGAGATAATTTGACGTATTTGTATTGTCCACATATTTGGACGCCAGGCATGAATTAACTCAAGAAAGAAGGGATGAAATTCTTCAGACTAATGCAACAGCATCGACTTGCACAAGTAAATTTAACTCAAGAAAGAAGGGCAAATTATTAACCGTATATTAATGGGCATAGTACTAGTAATACTGATTAATCGTGTAGAGCTGCAAAATGGGATATAAATATTTAATCATTTGATTGCTTCTTGAGTTGAAAAAAATTATATGCTGAGGTTTTGAACGCTTTTGCGGTATGTCACATAAGATGCCTAGACCAGAGCCTGATTAAAAAAGATTTGAAGTGCACACCACTTGGCATATTGTTCTCGTTTACCATTCAGTTTTGGTAGGAAGTTTTTTGTTGTTTCGTTTATTTTTCATTTTTAAAGTAATTGTGATAGTTGTTTTGGAAGTTCTGCAAATTTCGAGATGTATGATAAAAAATTCGTCCTTTTGATATTTTCCTATCCTCTATATAATTCTACGGCTTCACCCGCTCATTAATTTTATCTCAACGTAATACTACTTTATTTGCATAATATTCAATCCATCAATATTACAGGCTTACCTGAAAATTAAGTTCTCGTTTGAAACCTGTCACCCAGTCTGGCTTTTACGATGGGTTATCTTTGAATTATTTTTTATTTATCAAGGTTGAATATAGTTGTTACCCAACTAACAGCACAGATTTCACGGTAAAATCAACATATCACTTTATCATTTTTAAATTTAAATTTCCGAGCATCAAGGAACATTTGACGTTGATTGCTGTTTTTATAAGATAAGTTAGACTTTTCACATATACAAACATATTCATCCCGGATTAAGGCAATTTCGAACGATCTTCTGACAGATAT
Source organism: Morinoia aosen (assembly GCA_030386875.1). Classification (NCBI taxonomy): domain Eukaryota; kingdom Metazoa; phylum Arthropoda; class Malacostraca; order Amphipoda; family Talitridae; genus Morinoia; species Morinoia aosen. Next base: position 85,031,548 of record CM059567.1, on the reverse strand, counting down.
TTTATTCTGATATTGATCATTTCATATCATGATATGGTTGATTGCTGACGTTTGCTATTCATTTTATAAATGCATGCAAAAATGACTACTTGCAATTTATGAATTCTTGCCCAGCAACTTCTCAAAGAAGTTATAATTATTCTATTCAATTGGAAAAAAGTAAGTAGAAAGAATTTTCGGCAAATTATTCATGACTGGCATATTCTCATGAGATTTTTTACAGTTAAATATCACAATTTTGTTTACGAAGAGAAGAGGCATGCTTCTCGATTAGCATAGCTGTTTTTAGAAAACCGAAGCTCCTTTTTCTAAGAAATGCGTCGTTGGCAGCTGGATGTTTTGTGCGTTTTATTTAATTTTTAAATTACCTGATGAATTATTCTTTACAGCTCAGGTGCCAGATTACCTAAGACCTTCACGTTTATGGGTAAAGAAGCGAGCACAGTTTTTCAGATTAGCGATGATGCGTGCAACCCACGAATGTTACGTACTGTTATTTTACTTAATTTGTTGAACGTATTCAATGTAGCTCACCTGCATGAGCAAAAAATCTAGAGACATCGACCAATTGAGAATGAAAGCATACATACAGTGTCTAAAAATGCATCTAAAAGTAAAGACTTTTGCTACGATTTAATTTAAGTTTATCAAACATTTAATAATGCATTAGAGAATCAAATTTTTTAGTAAACATTCACATTGATTAAATAATGAAAAGTACTTAATAAATATTTTAAGTTTATTTTTGGCTCATAAATTTATACAACAACGAGACCTCTGTTTTGAATACAGGTACTTAATTAACTGTTACTGATTAATAATTAATCCATTTAATGAGGTGCTGGGGAAGGTACTTCATTCATGTTTTTTTCTGTACTTCTTTCCATTCTAGTAAAAGAGTGAAAACATTTCGATGCAGAAGAACACCATTCGAATGATGAAGCTGTGCACCTTCACTAGTGGTACAACATCAGGTCAAAGCGAGTTTTATGCAAATCAACTGCTAATTTATGTCGGGTTAGAAATAAAAATAAATATTTTTCCTTTTTAGAAAAAGAGAAGAGCTTAAAACCAATTTACTTACAACACAGGATTCTGTCAGACATTTTTTATTATTGAAACGAGAGAGTTTACGTTTGTGTACTGAAATTGTACCGTACGCATTCTTTTGTGCACAAAAGGAAAAATGATGAGAACATGTACTTATTGTAACAATAATTGACCAAAAAAGTTACCGGGAGGTTTCCTGATTTTAAGTAAAAAAGAGAGAACCAAAAACGCCGTATAAAACATTTACTCGAATTAAAAACTGCAAGCAAAACAATAAAATTGAACGTTTCGAGCATTCGCTCATCTTCAGCAAAAACAAAAACAAATTTACCTGAAAAACATGAAATGAATTAGAAAGTTCATGAATTGAATAAATAAACAAACAAACAAAAACACCAACCTTAAAAACTACCTGTTAACTATTGACAATGGAAAAGAACTAAGTTGGTTGTTTAAAATTGGCTTATTTTTTAAAATGAATAGAGACTCTAAAATTCTTAAATCGGAGGCAAATTTTGATCTAGTGAGAATTTTAAAATTACTGATGTCAAATGGGCTATCACAATGCTCTGAATGATCCCTAATAGCTGAATGCGGAGGACTAGATAAAATATTTCCTGTGCGGTAACTCCTACCTCGATGCTCGGCCACCCTACAGCCTAGAGTACGTGACGTCAAGCCGACGTACTCAGATGCACATCGTGCACAACAAAATTTGTAAATTAGGGAGGCCTGCATCGCGGTAGGAAGAATGTCTTTGAAACGAAAAAATGAGCCTATTTTGAAAATATTAACTAAAACCACCTTAAAATTTATTCCCGGAAAGTATTTGACAAACAAATCTAAAATTTCTTTCTTCATTTCCTCCGACTGAGGTCCAAAATACGGAAACGAAACAAAACGAATGTCCTCACAGATTGATTCCAGACAAGGCAGTTGGTTGAACTTTTTTTCCAAAAATTTACCAATATGAGACTCTATGAGTCGAGTTGAAAAACCATTCTTACGGAAATATTCTTTTAAAAAGGTAAACTCATCATGTAGAAACTTATAAGTACTGCAATTGACCACTGAAGCTTGCTCCTGCTAACAATATAAAGTACCAATTGTGATATCGTGCGCCTTCTGGATAATTCATCCCGCTGCAGTGAAATTCAGTTATGAGACAAAAATTCCTTTAAAGTCCTAAAATAATAATAAATAATAATAATAATGAAGGCATCTACGGATGCTTTATTTCCAATCAAGCCTGATACACATCACCTTGTACATTGGATTTTCAAATGCCTTATAACTAGCGCCAGGACGCCATGACGCTTTCCCCCGGTCAAGACCGGTACCCATTTCAGACACCTAGGTAGAGTCGGGTATTGTGCTTGGAATTTTTCTCCTATACCCAACAGAGAAAATCGCCACTGCCTGCGCCGAGATTCGATCCCGGGTCTCTGCCGCACGGCGGCAGAACCTCTAGCACATGGCTATGGCGGCACAAACATTTACAAACATTTTTCGTTTACAAACGTTTTTCAGCCTGTGTGTAGTAACTAAATTGTCTACGACGAACAGTCGAGTCCGTTAACTAAAACAGGTGGAATAATAAAAAAAGGCGCTGTAACTAAACGTTCTCTCGGTTTTAGACGTCAACGCAAACAATTGAATGTTAATGGCTGGACAGTGAACTCTGCACGATCAGAAGACTTATAAAATGGTCTTATGAGTATATAAAATAATTGCAATTACTAAGGACATACTGCACCCGGTTTTGCGTACAAATTTTACGGTAAAATGAAAAGTGAACGAACAAAGAATATTGTCGCCTGCGATTCCTGAGATATAGTTTGGAGCACAGCTCCAGGCCACGATGAGCCGCCGTACTTGTAGTCGCCTGACGCCACAAATACTTGCAAAATAAATTTATCAAGAGCAAAGACCAACTTTTGAGATCATGTTTCACTTGCAAATCCGATTCCATATTTCCTCGGTGTCTCGTCTGATGCCTTTCTTTTCATCAGCTTTCGTTGTATTCCCTATGATATGATACGAATCATTTTCGAAGATATCTACTCGAACAAAACCTTCAGTTATTGAATAGAGGTAAAATACAAGTCGTTATTCACAGTAATTGATTGGTAGATTAAATTGGCAATATACTCTTCAAGCAATGTAATAAAATTTTATTCAAACCATCAGCGATAGCAATTAAGCACATGAAAGTTCTGAGAGAATTTGCTGTAGAACTATAGTAAAAGCGCATGAAAACAAACGGTGTGAGTCAAGGATATTATTCCGCCGCGAGGGGAGAAGGCAAGAGAGTTGTAATGTGGCGTAGAAAGCCGTATGTCTAGGTGGCTGAAGAGGTGAATCGCAGGAATTCTTGCTTAAGCACAGATTTTGTGTTCATAATTGAACCTTAAAATCCGAGTTACATAGATTTACCGCTAAATTGAGGTGTGAACGACACTACGGAATGGGATGAAGGTGGTAAATATGTTTATATGTTCTAGGTATTCGCTCTAAGGAACGTTCAAGCCTTCTCGGGAGTTAGTCAGAGCACGGGAATGGGCGTTGGTCTTTCGAAAGGGATCTTATTTCAGCCATTTAGTACGCCACTTTTAGGAAACGACGCCGTAGCGCAATAAACATCAGTGCTGGGAGGCTTCTATCTCCAATTGTTAACTTTTATAGCACTTTCAAATTTGCCCTCGCACTCATTCATTGTTTTTATTTCAATGCTAATAAATCAGAATGAAACATAAAATAGAGTAATTTTATTAGTCACAATGTACGTAAACAATGAATCATTAGATTGAAATGTCTATATTTAGCAAGAGTAACAACAGGTAATCATTCAAGCTTACTAGATTAGATGTTAGTTTAAGCCTCCCTAACCACGACAAAAGCGTCCCAATGAAAGAAAGAAGAAAAACACCATTTAGTATGGAGTTCAGAGAACGAGGAATCTATGCACAAGGTGCATAGAAACAGTGAATTGAGAAATAAATCTATGAAACAAGATAAAAGTTGAAGAAAAAAGTAGTAGGTGCTGAAAAATAGGACAGCGGTAAACTGAAAAAACATGGTCCGTAACAAAATAAAAAACCTATTCTATTTAAACAAAAGGAAGGCCTACCAAACCTTTAACTCGAGAATTCAAATATTTCCCATCAAAATGCTAATTCCCACAGATAAAAACGTAGTATCCCCCTGAGGGGAAATCATCCAAGGTTTCGTAATATTTTTTACCGAGTGAACCTGTTAAATCAATTAATCTTGCAATATAATTGGTATATGAAACATAGATTTGACACTAATGTTGAATTGAAAATTCAATACTGTAAAAATGTTGAGGTTTGGAAGGGAGGTTATGTACATTCTTCATTTGTTTCATCTGAATCAATTTGTTTTTCGAAGAAACAGTCAAATGGGCTTTGAAAAAGGTTGATACTGAAAATCAATTTGGTACCTTACTCGCAGAGGTAGAAAGGAAGTATGGAAGGAAGAAAAAGAACGAAAAGTGGATTCGACAGCAATAAACTAGGTCTTCATCAAATATCCCGTTGTAGGGAAATGTCATGTTGTTCGCTGGGTAGGCGTGCAGCAGACGTTCTAATGATAATGGCAATTGACAAGAGGTCTCCCGAATATGACAACAGTCGAAGAAATGCTTTGGAAATAATGCTTCAGAGGGAAATTCAGGGTCTTGTTTTAAAGATGAACTTAAAGTGAGACCTCAAGCGTAAATAATCGATCAATGCCAAGTCACCAATACAGAAAATGGGTGTCATCCACGAGGCCACGAAAGAAAAATACGGGCCGATAAGAGTTCAATTATTGGAAATTTACAGCTTTAGAGTGATGAGTGTGCGCTCGTCAGCGTGCATTCATCACGGATGGTGACTTTTGCCCCGTTTAGTGATTTTGTAGTTTAAATGTTAATTTGGTATCTATAGCTCAATATGCTAAATGTTATAAGTATAAATTTCCATCTTGTGCGATACCCTTGTTTTTCAACAGAGGTAGATTTTTTGGGGTATCATATCATTATTCAGTAGCATTAAATTGTGTGCTCATTCACAATAATGCCACCTTGTTCAATTAACTCGCGTGTTTACTTCACATAAAATTATTGAATCTTTCAGTTTGTCATAATTATTCCCATGTTGATCGAGTAATTGCAGTGTAAGAATTCCCTTCTTATTCTTATTTCTCTCTGCCTGCGGATCTATCTCATATTCATGTTTTCCCTCTTCAGACTTTAAATATCCTCTTCGACACCTGACTCGTACGCTGGAGAACCGTAGACTTTTGCGAACTCGAATGAATTTGATAGTTAATTGAACAGAAATAATATTCCACCAAGGCAATGAGTTGCTTATCAGTGAACCACGCAGTACCATTTATTAACCAATTTTAATGAAGTATTTTCTGAATAATATATCAGCTCATCCCTGTAATGATTTTCTATCTACTAAGCATTCGTAACCGTTACTTGAAAACATTCGTGTGAAATGGCCACTGTCTTCCTTGAGTTGAAATTTATTTTGCTGTTCTATATCATTAACTGACAAGTTATTCTTCTTTTCCCCTGCCTCTGACAAAAATAATAATAGACACTTTATAAATTCTTATTTCTCTTTACCAAGTTTCAATGCAATTATAGGATATTTTATTAATTATGAAAGTATAATATCAGAAAAATATTACCTTGAAGATTCATTGTTAACTGCAAATTAGGTGCGACTTGCTTGACTTCCGTAACAAGACTCAACTATAACGTTGAGGCTATTAGATTATCGAAGTATCGAAGTGGTTCAGCCTCTTATTTCAATTGAGAAGCCATACGTTTATTTACGCCTGCCAAAGATATGAATAGCAATTTCATAAATTTTATTTATTGAAAAGCCATCTGATAGGTTCTGATTTTTCTTATCATATTTGTCTCAACTCAATGCCGAAAATGAAACCATTTTCCAAACTTCATTGAATGATTTCAATCCCTTGCCCTGAGACAAATAATTTGCCTAGGATGTTGAACCTTAGGATGGTTTTTATCGAAGTATTTGTTACATTTCGTCGTGTTATTTCTTGTCTCGTTTTGACTCATAACACAGCTACCAAAGTAAAACTTTATTTTGATCCTCGCGATGGCGTGTATTTTTATCATGCTTGTTTCATCTTCCAACCAAAGCGAACTTGACTTTTGTTTCTACGTCCCTTTCCTTGATGACTCACCTCTTCTTTTCCAAACTTACAGCTTCCTCTCACATTCAGGCACCACACGTCGTCTGCACATTTGAAAGGCTTCATTTCCAGCGTTACGTTTCCACACAAAATCCCCGTAAACTTTTGCTACGAGAGAAAGGTCATGCACCTCCCACAAATCTAGACACCCACTTGCTCAAAATTATATATAAGACCTTCCTATCTCAGCCTAAATTTATGCGGATTACAAAAGTTACCAATCTCCCTTCAAACTTTTTTTTAAGCCTTCCAGATTTTAGGTAATCTTTAATGTCTCTCGAGTGCACTACCCCACTATTTCATTGCGCTTGTTGGCGCTCTGTTTAGATGTAAATCATTTCTGGCCTCCAAAGGCTTGATAGTCGTAGAGGACATTTGCTTGTTTTCTGACATGTTGAAGTGTGCAAATACCTTCAACACCGCATTAATTTCACTCATTACGAATGTCTTATATCCGTTTTTAGTTACATAGAAAACGACGTACAGGAATCCATTTTAACTTCAACTTTGGTCGATAAGAACTTGTCAGATGCTCATTAAATTGCCGAAATTTAACTCTTTCTCAAATGAATTATTTTTCACATTCTTTACTCTGCATAGCTCAAAAGAATATACTGTCATGGGAGCCCTTCAGATAATAATGAAATATTTTACAAATAATTGTTCTCACTGTCGCATAGTTCAGCAAATATTTTCGCTATTCGTACTAGAGTATAGTGAGTGTCTGTGCCTGAAACATTATATTTCGCGAAAGTATAGAACAATGAGAAAGTGTTTTGTTCGGTTGACTGGCGGAACGTACTTGAAGTGGGTCACATCCGAATTTATTCTTGCGATATGTTTATTGTATAACTTTGAGAGCATTTCATGAAACTTGCAGGTGTAAAATCTGAACTGAAAAGGAAAACCATCCCCAAAGAGTTTGATTTTACTGTAAAGAAACACTCATGTTTGTTGATCCTTAAATCAAAAGAATTAATGACTAGCGTATGATAAACATAGGAGACTACACGATGTGAAACTGTAAATTATATTGACGAAAATTTTCACTCGTAAAAATGCACGTAAATCCGTGTTTGAAGAGTCAATATAGCACCCTATGAATCTGTACCTCAAAAACACCGTACTCTGTATAGGACTCCCACACTTTGACGCCTTTGTTTTGGAGGACCTTTTGTACGCAGGCCAGGCTTCCTTTCTTGCATTGCATTTTCACACATAATCCTTTAAAGTACTTGAAGCACGCAAGCTCTGTAGTCTTACAAACTACTCCACACTTTGACGCCTTTGTTTTGGAGGACCTTTTGTACGCAGGCCAGGCTTCCTTTCTTGCATTGCATTTTCACACATAATCCTTTAAAGTACTTGAAGCACGCAAGCTCTGTAGTCTTACAAACTACTCCACACTTTCAACAACTCTGGTTTGAATGGAAAATAGTTTGTCTCTAGTATTTTCATTTCATGTTTGTATTCAGTACGTTCATAAAACATGAATTCAACATTCATGACACACATGCAATTCTTTTAAAATTCACCTTAAATTTTTACCACGGCAATCACCGTATTTACCACTCATTTTAACTATTCATTTATCACGTTCTTCAATAATGAAGCATTCATCACTTGCATTTCTCGCAATATAGATCAACGTCGCATCGAAATTCCAACAATATTTTCAAATCAACGTACAAGTTATAACTAAAGACAATCGAGATCATAAGAAACTTCTGGTACTTTTATATTTATTCACGAGCTTCATCGAATTTTTCATGTTAGTGAATTTATTACGCTCTTGCGCCAGCATTTCTATGGATCGAGATGATTTAAGGACGTACGTTTAGAGCGTACTGCACTTCTTGAGCTGAGCTAAGACTTTTATTTTTATTTTTGTGAATGCCATGCACAGTTTTGTATGTTAAAGGGAAATTTTTACGGCAAAATTAATAAATTACAGATTAGATAAACCAGAAAAACATCAGAGAAATTCAAAAGGGAGGTGAAGTGAATTCTTTACGTATCAAAAATAGAAACATTAAATGTGAATTCATCAATGCCCACAAAACAAAGTGGAAACACGCTCAAAGGACTAGTGGACCAATTAGTTTATACAGTAAATACAACCCCCAAAATCAACATAGCCTCTGAAGTACACAATCCCATTAGCAATGTGGAAAGGTTTCAAGTTATTTTAAACCTTTTATGAGTTTTAAGGAATATCATGATGAACTCTAGCCTTAAACAGCTCTTTTAGAAATTTGAACACGTAATGAAAGGTATTCGTAGTTTTGAATTCTATTCTGCACGATATTTAAGAGCACTTTCGTAATAGATTTGACGGAAATAGCTCTACGTCGCCATTGGATATGGTCTCCGCTATGGCAAAGCCCGGAAATTTGAAGGCGTGCCTTTCGTTTGACAGGACTTGGTCATAAATGTAAAATATTAGTCGTTTGTGCTTTCCTTGATATCGATGAGTGGTAAACTATTATGGTAATGATAATTGCTGTAGAATTTTATGTGATCCTTACCGATCAAAAATGAACGCAATACGGTATTCGGGAGAGGGAAAATTATCAGGAAGTAATCTCGGCTTTGACTGAAATTGGGATTTCTAGGTATCCATCTCAAATCTCAATCCGAGCAGGCGCTTTATTTTTTTAAAAAATACAGCTATAATAAAAAAATTATATGAAATACAGGTGCATTCTATTCGCCTTCAGTCATCTTTCAATTAATGAAGACTAAGTATTTCGAAGAAAATGTTTTTCACAACATATGTTTTTAAACCGTTCAAATTCGAATTTTACTTGTGCAAAATTTTCACTAAATTTTCCCCCCGCACATGTGCAAACCCGTCGCTGAGCAGAAGGGAACCTTTTTCGCACTGATGGGCATCTGTCACCTCCCGCTAACGGTAATATTCGTGACCATTCTCAAGTTCAAGCCCTTCTACATTCGGCAAAAAATTTCAAAATTTTTGCATCTGGTACATTCAACGATTTTCGAACCTTAGGAAGCATTTTAATTCATAATTACAAAACTGTTGTGCTGCTACAGAGTGAGGTCAACGACCCTAGAGCATGAGATCTACGTTTGAATAGTACTATATCGTGAGGTTAGGTTAGGTCAGTAATGGAGATTACTTATTTCCATACATTAAGAGGAACGTCTACCCAGAATTAAAAAATGGCTGTCACGTTTGTTGTATGGGAACTAGTGTAGATCAATGAAATTTGGCATACGTTTGTATTTTTGATAGGGCTACAGGTGCATATAATAACTTTTTTTTAATTTTCGGATTAATAACTGAGATAATACGGAAAAATCGGTGAAAAATAGGGTAATTTCAAAAGCTATCTTCTCCGGAAATAATTAATGTAGAGCAATGATTAAGCTTTCATTGAATACGCAAAGAGTTGTTGCTTAGCTGGACGGAGAATGGATTCGAAGTTCGTAAAAGTTTAGTTTTTATGATATTATTACAAATTAATTTTTTGTAAGGTTATGGTTTTTCCATAGATTTTTCAATGTAACTGAAAAACTAATATGAATTTCATATTGATTCTCTGTCTAGCCATGCAACCACTTTTTGCGCATTTAATGAGATCTAAACCACTGCTCTACGATAATAACTTTTGGAGGAAATAGCTTTTGAAAATACCCTATTTTAAACTGTTCTGGGAGAACATTTTATAAAATTTTTCGTTATTCTTATTTGCAAGCTATATATATTGCTTAGAAAAATTGACGCAGTTAATGTTCTGAAAGCTATCTGAACATATGAATATCTTTTCTTGTAAGTTTTTTGTTGTTCCTTGAAGGATCTTGTACCACAGGTGTGAAGAGACGTTTGGAACTGGTATCATAGATACGTTTTACTGCTACAGGAGCGAACGCTGCGGCGTCCTCCTCGACGCGCTCCTCCCCTTCCCGCCTACGTTTCCCCCCCTCTCACGGCGCAAAGAACCTTCTGAACCTTTGCCAGCTTGTAAAATAAGGACTTCTGTATTGAATAGAGCAATAAAAACCACAAAAATGAACCTTCAGGAGCGTGGCACATGCACTTGCTGGTCGGCGCTGGCTGCTGATTGAACCCCTCTCCCCCCTTCTTAACCCAATTTCCCCCACTTACGATGCTCAGATCGTTCTTCAAATGTGACAGCTGGTGAAGTAAGCATACCTCTGATGAATAAAGTAATAAATTAAAAAAAACAGATATTTTTCTGGATTCTGGGAAAACGTTCCCCTCAATTTAGCGATAAACACTTAACTTGTACATAGACTCTAACTGCACGCTGAACGGCGATATATGGCGGTATCCGCACGCTGAAGTAGCAATAAATCTGTTTTAAGCGATTATGGTTAGATAATTCCAACTCTCAGAACCTCTTAATGATGTAAAAAGTACGAAAAACGTCTCCGGCCCCATTTGTGAACGCATGAATTCCACAATGGATGAACTGAAACGATCATGGAAAATAGAGCTGATTCCCACCAAAGCCGATGGACACTGCCTCCTCCATGCAGTAGCTCATCTACTTACAAAACAACCAGCATCAAAATGGAACTACAATTCTTTAAAGGCTGCAGTCAAAACAGAGAGTAAAGCTAACAACAGCACATACGCTAAGTTTGTTGACAAGAACAGTGGAGACATGCAAAACCTCATAGATAATTACATTGACGACAAACATTTTGATCAAGCTGCTGTAGACCTTATACCACTAATCATTTCAAATGTGAGAGGCCAAAAACTTCTCGTCCTGGATGAACAGGATCATTGTGTTTTGAAAATATCAGTCAATCCCTTTTCAGAGTTATCAAATAATAACCCTCCACTACTGCTCCATCGCAAAAACGATCACTACAGTGCTCATGTCACACAAGGCAAAAATCAGACCGGGTTTATCTCATCTTGACAGACTGTCGCTGCCCAACCAAATAGTAGACTTTCTTACATAGCAGATGCTGGGCCAAACACCCTGGGCAACGTAGACAAAATCGATAAATCCCCTGAACGATCCCATCGATATAGTAACTTTGCTACCTTTAGAAAGAGTGCTAATATAGGTAAAATCAAAATCAAGCATATAAATGCTCGAAGCCTGAATGGTAAATTGGATGAAATCAGAGTAATGTTGGTCACTGAAGAAATTGACATTTTGTGTGTTTCAGAAACATGGTTTGATTCACGAACCCAAAGTTCATTTTTTAACATTCCTGATTACGTGTTGTACCACTTCGATGGCGCTAAAACCAGCCGAGGTAGTGGATCTTGTATTTTTGTGAAAGAAATATACTCAACATCTTCACTTCTAGCGAATGAAGTTTGCGAAGGCATTGAAATGGTTTGGTTAGAAGTGCAAATATATAAACACAAATCAATAATCATTGGCAGCCTTTACCGGCACTCATCGTCTCCCCTAAATCTAAGACTAGAATTCATTGAGGAAACCTTCAAAGAAATCCTTCAGGCAAAAAAGTCATTCTTTACTTTCGGAGATTTTAATGTTGACCTAACGGACAAAAACAATCAGCTAAGCAAACTATTGTATAAACTAAGCCTATCACAAATGGTCAAAGAACTGATTCGCATCACTAAAGTCTCTGCAACTCTCCTCGATCTAGCAATCACAAATCATCCCACCGCAATACTTAGTACTGTAATATCACCCTCTATTTCCGATCACCACTCTATAGAATGCGAAATTAATATTGCAAAGGAAAGACAAAAAAATACCGCCTAATGACTTATCGCTCGAAAAGGCATAACTCAGCAGAACTATTTCAAGAAAAACTACTCGATAGGTCCACCGAATTATAGAAAATGATGCAATCTGACGATGTTGACATTCAAGTGTCCATCTTCAATGAGAACTTCAGAGCAGCTCTCGACGAATGTGCACCTTACGTCATCAAAAAAACCAAGCCAAAACGGACTGTTTGGATTACTGATTAAATTAAAGAGATGAGCAGAATAAAGAAAGCTAACTTGCGAGAGTACAAAAACAATAGATCAAACAGTACCTTATACGAGAGATATAAAAAACATGAAAAAATTCTTCGAAAGAAAATCACTGAAGCAAAACAAACTCACTTCCACCAGAAACTGATAACGGCTAAAAAAACGAAACGAACTTGGGAAATCATTAGTGAGGTAGCCCCATATAAAAATTTAGATCGTATAAGTAATTTTGAAAATCCCTTGGCAGCAGCCACGGATTTCAACACATTCTTTTCAAAAGTAGGGGCTCAAGTTTTCAGTGAGGTGTGTACCAATCCAGATGAAACGACAAATGAAAATTCATGCCCCACTGCACCCTCGAAGACTGAGTCAAGTGGAGACCACGCCCTGTCGATTTACCGGAGTTACGAAATATCTTATACTCACTAAAAAACACAAACGCAGTTCGACATGAAGGCACCAATCTTCAATATATCAAAGACAGTTTCCCTGTTACCGCACCATGGATTCGTCTGATAATTAATACATCAATAGTAACCAACAAGTTTCCAAACCAATGGAAACACTCCATTATTAGACCGTTGCATAAAAGTGGTGACCTAAATATAGCATCAAACTACAGGCCCATCAGACTTTTGCCTGTCATGTCCAAAATATTGGAGAAGGTGGTGACAAATCAACTCTCATTTCACCTGGACGAGTCAAATCTACTCCACCAAAATCAATACGCCTATAGAAAAAATACTAGCACTCAAGACGCTCTGCTCAATATCTCTGAAAAAATATACAGTGACATCGATCAAAAGAATGTTACACTCTTGCTGCTACTCGATCTCTCTAAGGCGTTCGATAGCGTCGAACATAATAGACTTCTACTTAAAATACTGAACTTGGGAATAGACACGCAATGGTTTGAAAGTTACTTGTCAAATCGATCTCATGCAGTCCTCATAGAAAACAAATTATCCCCATTCATTCAAAACAATTTTGGCGTTCCCCAAGGATCCATTCATGGTCCGCTACTGTTTTCTATTTTCATTAATGATTTCCCCCCAATGCCTTCTAACACACGGATCTCAATGTATGCAGATGATGTTCAAATTGCAATAACAAGTTCTGAATCGGAAATACCACAGACGTAAATTAAAACCGAAGTTTTACTGACAAGCCTGAAATCATGGTACGACCGAAATGGTCTCAAATTAAATGCTAATAAAACACAATGCATTATTTTTGGATCCAAAGAGTCAATTAAAAAACTTCAAATCTTACTCTTGAAGTAGGAAATGATAAAATTAATGCCTCAGAAAAAGTTAAAAATCTAGGTATCTGGTTCGATAGAAACATGTCCTTCAAATCTCATGTTGAGAATACTTGCAACAAAATTTATGGAACTTTGATGTTTTTTCATCGCATAAAGAGTATGCTAGACGAAAAGTCCAGATTATTAGCCATTCAATCGCTGGTGTTATCGCGCATTGACTACTGCAACCTAGTATGGGGAGACCTACCTCAATACCTTCAAAGGGACTTACAAAAGTGCATGAACTTTGCGGCTAAGGTGGTATGCAACGGTAATTTCAAAAGAAGTGATCACGTAACCCCTCTCCTCAATAAACTCGGCTGGATTCCTATCCAAGAAAGGCTCCTCATGCAGAAGGCCCAATATTCTCCTCGTTTCTCTTCCTCAGAGCAAGCTGAGATAGTGCGCTTCCATCCACCCACTGTAACCAATCAAAAACCGAACAGAAACAATAATGTCTTAGTCAACTATCGTTCATCTCACTGAGGGCAGAAAGCTCTGTCCATATCAGGCGCCTTACTGTGGAACAAACTTCCACTGAGTATTAAAATCCCTCAAAGACCGAGAGAATTTAAAGCCAAAATAACTCGTCATCTTGTCCCTCAAAAATAATTCTTAGTTACAGAACATACTGAATAAGTATTGACGAATCTCATTTGCCTGGTATCTCCATTGCTGAACAATCTCCCCCGATCATTGTCTTGAAATTCAAGACATCACACAACAGTTTTGAAGTATGCGTAGGTATTATGATTTGATTGCCTATACGCTGCCATTTGCAAACATGCTTACTTGTATATGTGTGTATGTACACCTGTATGCACTAGAGTAGATAAACCAGTCGAAGGTTGCATTTTATGTCATCCCTCTCCGTTTCTGTGCAAGCATTAAACTAGACCGTCATGGTACCTATATGTGTGTGTGGTTATCAATTGCAGACATTTTACACCATATTACAAAGATAATGTGATATTTTTTCTAACATGAAATTGTAAAGCATCCTTGTAAAAATAAAACAATAAATTCGTTGTGTGATCATCCATTTATACTGCAGTAATATGCTTACAATGCTTATAGTTATATGCTTATAATAATATGATACCCATGTACATATGTATGTTTATCAATTGCCCACAATTTGCGCCCTATTTCAAAGATAATGTGATTTTTTTCTAATATGAAACCCTTATAGCACAATAATGTTTTCTTTCTTATTCACGTCCCACAATCGTTTTCATGTTTATGACTTAGGTAGACTGTTTTGTGCCACTAATTTCAGTACGGAAATTTTATAAAATTCATGCCATAATAAAAGATATTTTCTCCGTTTCCCCCGATTGGATGCTGGTTTATACTAATTAGATTACGCTGATATTTGCGCACATGCTTACTTGTGCATATGTGCACGGTGTATATGTGTACGTGTGCACGCTATGCGTATGACACTTCATAGAATGCGTATGTATTGTAATTGCCTCGATGCATAGAAATGCATTTGTGTATGCTTACGAGTTTGGTGTGTCCATGTTCACAGAACCTGTACTGTTTGCGACTTTTTGTGGTTTTGCGATTTATGCACTGATGAAAACTCATTTTTTCTTAATTATATTTTTGCCTTACTCTACGTTCAATTCTCTATCCGATGGTGTTGATCACGATTTTTAATTTTTTGTTTTTCTCCACTCGTATTTTTTAAAAGGCAAAAAAGGTCGTAAGCAGTCCCTAGCGCCATATGTGTTCTAAAATGTCAGTCTAGGCCTATTTTATGTTTTTTTTTGTGTGCCTTATAGTGTGTGCACTTTTTACCACGTGTGTCCTCTTGTGTGTAAAATGTGTGTGTTAGTGTGCAGGTGTTTAAAGCAGAGTCCAACCAGGTTGGGTTGAGAAAGCCCAAGTTCAGGTAAAAAACAAGTAAAAAACAGTCATAAAAAAGTCATAAAAAAGTCACAAACAAAACAGGCGGAGTATAAGCTCAGTTGGGCGTAGTTTAAAATTTGATTTCAGGCGGGACTTGTATGATGATGTCACTTTTGAAACTGTTTCCATCAGTGTTACCGGTTTGGGCGATCTTGGCCAGAAATCCTTTCAAACCGATATCAGTTTTTGGCTTTTTGAGATGGATTTGGAATGGATTTGTACGATTCTTTTTTTATTTACAAAGTCCATTAGGTTTAGTATAGTGTTTGGGACTCACGTAGGGGCAAATAAAATTCAAAAAACCCTTCAAAACGTGCAAAGCCCAGTGGGCTGTCGACCCCGGCTGAGCCCTTACAAGCCTGTCAAGCCTGTAGTAGCCCGCCCGCCCAAGCCTTTCTGCTGCTTACCTATTCCCGCTAATTAGCGAGATTTTAGGCCCAGCCCCTCGAATTAATAGGCCCCGCCCCTCACACTAATTGGCTATAGGCCTTGGATGGGCGTTCAGTCCCTAATAGTCAGTCCCTGCAGAGTTTAGCGAAACCGAGTCAGCGTTTAGCGATACCTGGTAACATTCAGTGAGACCTATTTCCTATTCTGAACTCTTTTTCTTCATTCATCATAACCTATTCATCACAAAAAGTTCTTCAGTGCTTCGGAATAAATTTTCAAAACGGCTGAGGTCGCAAGCAGTACCGCAAAAGTCGCAAGTAGTCCCGGCGCTGGCCGGAGGTCGCAAGCAGCACCGAAAGTCGCGAGCAACCAGACTCGTGGCACGAAAAGGTCGCGAGCAGTACTGTGAACATGGGTGTATGTGCGTGGGTATGTGTGTGCATGTGTATGTGTGTATGTGTTTGCAGTTCATCAGGCTATTCCAAGAGATCGTAAGATCCTAATGCGGAAGAAAGCCCGTATACGTAGGCAGCTGCTCGGGGCTGTCAGCTCGGCCATTAGAATGAAACTACTGAGCAGGGCAGAGCTGATCGAGCACCAGCTGATACAGTCGCATGAGCTTGGAACTGCGACTAGGGAGAGGCGGGCGATTGAAGCAATCCGCAACAACCCGAAGTATTTCTATGGGTACGCACGGAGTAAGTCTAAGACCAAGTCCCAGATTGGCCCTTTCTATGCTGGGGACGAGCTCGTTGGGGACTCTTTGGCCAAAGCTGAGGTGCTGAGGAAGCAGTACGAGTCGGTCCTCAGTAGGCCGAGAAACTCGGACACTCTAGGTCTCCTGCAAGGACTACTCGAAGAAGACAGGCCCTCCCTTCTGGACGATGTTCGGTTCGGCGAGAACGAGCTGGTGACATGCATAAGGGAGCTGCCGTCCACATCCGCAGCGGGTCCGGACGGGATTCCTTTGATCCTCTTAAAAAACTGTTGCGAGGAATTGTAGGCTCCTATACATGCACTGTGGAGATCATCAATGGATAAAGGATATGTGCCTGCTCCTCTCAAATTGGGAGTAATTATTCCGGTTCACAAGGGGGCGTGAAGCATTCCCCTGCTAATTACCGTCCTATCGCCCTAACATCCAATGTAATTAAAATTTTTGAGAAGATCGTAGTTAAACGACTAGTTACGTATCTCGAGAGCAATGACCTACTGAACGACAATCAGCACGGTTTCAGACGGGGTCGGTCGTGCTTCTCACAATTGTTGGAGCATCAGCGGCAGGTTACGGAGGCGCTTGGCTCTGGACTCGCTGTGGACGTGGTGTATCTGGACTTCGCTAAGGCCTTCGATAAAGTAGATTATGGCGTGCTGCTTAGGAAGCTCCGTCTTTTTGGAATCAGTGGTAGGCTCCTTGAATGGATTTATAGCTTCCTAACAAACAGGAAACAAGTTGTCTCAGTGGACGGGAGCCGCTCGACGGAGTCGATGGTGGTGAGTGGTGTGCCTCAGGGATCCGTTTTGGGTCCACTCCTTTTCCTGATCCACATTTCGGACATGGATGTCAATCTCTTGCACTCACGGGCCTCATCCTTCGCTGACGACACCAGGGTCTTGAAAACTATTGCTACGGTGGAGGACTGTGAGGCTCTACAGAGTGACCTCCAGAAGATTTGCGAGTGGGCAACGCGAAACAACATGACCTTCAATGAAAATTAATTTGAGTTGGTGCGGTACGGTTTGCACCCTGACGCCTCCTATGCGTACAGCCCCACTGGTGGTTCAGCGATCGACCGCAAGTCTTCGGTCAGGGATCTGGGGGTCGTAATCTCGGATGACGGTGGCTTCGGAGAGCACATTAACCAGGTGGTGCTTAGGTGCAGACGCCAGATCGGATGGATCCTGAGAACCTTTAAGACAAGGGAAGCCCCACTAATGCTGAAATTGTTCAAATCGTTAGTCCTCCCATTGGCAGAGTACTGTTTTCAGCTCTGGAGTCCGAGCACTGTTGGCGTTGGAGGTTGGAGGGAGGGTGTACAGAAGTTGGAGGGTGTACAGAGGACCTTCACCGAAAGGATCGACGGAATGCAGTCGCTTGACAACTGGAAACGGCTATCACACCTGTCCCTGTTTTCAATACAGCGTCGCCGTGAAAGGTACCTCATCATATATACCTGGAAGGTTCTGAATGACTTGGCTCCGGGGATGTAATAACAAACAAAAAATATATAAAAAAAACGAAAACTAAGCTAAGCTAAAATGATTTAGCTTAGTTTTCGGTTTTTTTATATATTTTTTTATCAAGGACCCATGTAAATTTCCTATGAAGTGTTGCAAGTGTTTTTTCGAATACTTTGTAATTTTGATTGTATAAAAAAAATTTTTTTTTTGTCCTTTTGTTTCAGAAGCATTCATTGAAAATGAAAAGTCGAAACCAGCTGGTCTGAGTGCAAATAGATGATTTTTATTGTGACCCTTGTGTTTCTTTTTATACTAATGGTTAATCCTTGTTAGAGTTACATTGTCCGTAGGGGATATTTTTGTGAGATGTAAAGTTTTCTGAAACTAACATTCGCTTGTGAAGCGGTTTCCAACAAATTTTAAGCGCACCTATACAGTAGATTGACAGCGTGTAGCTTCTAAAGTTTTGTAAGAAGACTTGATTTAACTATCCGTGCTCACCTGCTTATTCACCAGAGCTGCAGAGCAGTTTTAGGGATTGACGATGTGCGGAGGTGTATCCGATACTCCAATAAGGGCTTCGATTAGACTAAGCCATTACAAATTGGACGGCCGTTTCAGAGTCCAGGTAACCGTCATGAGAACGCTCATGAGCGACCAAAGTAGGCGAGTTGCCTCGTAATGCCGAGGCAATAGTAATAGTTGCCTCTATCGAATCACTACGAAATGTGGTGTGCTTGTGATATATGACATGCGTTTTTGAATTTTTTGGCTTGTAACCCTTCAATAAGCATTGTATCTACAAATATCGCACGTGAGAACAATTACGTTTAAAGTGTAGGATCTTTTCTAGATAAGCCCGCCACAACACATATAAGTTCACCAACTTGTAACTTTCGAAATAATGCACCTATCGACTTCAAATTACTCTCAAACGAAAGAATGTTTTAATCTTTCGTTTGAGAGTAATTTGAAGTCGATAGGTGCATTATTTCGAACGTTTCAAATGAATGAACTTATGTGTGGCATTAGTGTCGGGGCTTATTGGGATAGGATCCAATTTTATTATACATTAGTGGCCATAATATAAGGAACGAAAATAATACCGACTTTAATCAGTAGGTTACTGAGAAAGTACTGAATGATGAGCTATTAAATTTTTTACCAAATAAAGATCATGTTCGTATTCATTAATCAAAGAAAGACCTTGTGTAGTAAAGTTGCTCAAAATTTGCTTAATTCATTTTAAGGGCATAATAGAGCATTTCGAAATTGAAGAGGGCATTCATACATCATTGGAACTGGTTTGAAGCGATATGGCGACTTCAACATGCAAAACGCTCGCTCATGTAGAAAAAGAACTCATTATTGCCAGCCATCAAGAAAACAAGTCAATTTCAGAAATTTTTGTAATTGTCAGCAGGCCTAGAAGTGTCGTTCATCGAGTAATAAACAGATATAACACAAATGCAACGTTAGATGCGCGACCAAAAACTGGTAGAACACCAAAAACATATCAAAGAGAAGATCGCATATTTTGTTAGAATGTCCGCCAGGGACCGTTTTGAAAATTGCTTCATCAATTTTCCGAAAAGTTAGTGAAGAGACAGGAAATAAAATCTCAAAGAAAACAAGTTTCCCGCAGGTTACAAAATACAGCATTGCATGCCCGGGTTCCAGCTTCGAAGCCTCTCGTTTCGGGTAGTGGCAGAGGGATGGTGTGGGGAATGATTTCCTCTGCAGGAGTTGGCCCCTTCATCCGAATGCTTGACAAACTCAGTGCTTCTTCGGCAGCTTGTTGTACCAAACTTACGCCTTAGACCTCGTGAATATCCCATTTTCATACAGGACAATACACCTTGCCAGAAGGCTAGGATGGTAATGACCTTTTTTGAATGGTTGCCATGGCCTGCCCAGAGCCTCGAACTCAACCGTTCAGAAAATGTGTGGAATGTAGTAAGAGAGAAGGCTCATGTATGAAACCCACGAAATCAAGATCATTTACGTAATTCAATAACAGATGAATGGGAGGTAATTATTGTCGACTTGTGCAAGACACTAATTCGGTCATGTGGTCGACGATGCAGGGAAGCCGTTGAAAATAATGATATATTTACAAATATGAGATTTTGTTACGATTTTGTTCACAATTGTTTATTCCTCGCGTCGTTCCTCAGCTTTAATCCAGGTCTTAATTCTCCAGTTTTTGTTAATCTTAACATATTTGAAGAAGTATTACTTAAAATCTTGTAACTTTGTATATGATTTATGTATTGTGACCGAATCATCGTTTCGCGAAAATTTCATAACGATTAATTTATTACCTTCTAAATAATATACTGATTCATATCGGTGTTGTTTCCGTTCCTTACAATATGACCACCTCTGTATAACACGACATAATTCGACCTAAACGTGAGAGAGAGCTAACCGAAAATAAACCAAATCTCGCTTATTGTTGTAGTGCTCGTGATTTTAAAAATATCAAAGCTCTCATATCTTACAGTAAACATATCTCGCAAGCCTGCTCAAGATATTTTTGTTTCTAATCCTAATCAGAATCCAGTTTTAAATTTATTGATGATCTTTGAAGTTAGTTAAACGCATGTTTACTTTTTGTGCATAGATGGTACTGCGATAATTTGATAGGGATATTCTCTATATAGTTATCAAAGCTCTTATATAATATTGGCCGAACTTCATGTAAGACAAAATGCTGATTTATCTTGTGCGAGCTGCTCATGATACCTGGAATTTTGTGCATTAATTAACTAGTCCATATCTAATTTTGCTGAGAATAATAATTATACTCAGTTGAGATATTACAACTTATTTCCTGGGTTTAATTTTTAGGTTTCATTGCTGTCGATGTTCGCTTTCTATTTCATATTTTATTTTCTTAGACGTATACGTATCACTTACACGTATCACTTACACGTATCACTTGTTTGTGAAAGAACTTTTCAACTTCTTTTAAAGAACTTCTTTTTAAAGAACTTTGTTTGTTAAAGAACTCCCCCAAAAGTCCTCGTCCTGTTATGTTCGTTGTATTTCGTTCCGAAATGAGCAAAAAACAAATTTTCAATTGTCAATTTCTTTCGTTGCGATTCATACTTTCTAAAATATCCGCCCACGAATTCCTGGACCAGAGCAAATGAACAAGTTCTCTTTCCCTCCAGCTGCCGGCGAGCTCATTCAGAATTTTCTGTAAGATTTTTGCGCTTCAACATTCTGCCTCCTGGTCCACAGAAGGAAAAGGGCGGCACTCAAAAGTGGTTCTTTAGCAGAACTACCGACATTTTGCTGAAAGCTCCAACTCACTCTGACACAAAATAGTCGTTTTGCACAGTTTTAAACATAATTTTGATGCATGATGTTTTCATATCAATCTTAAATTCTTTGAAACGTATAATAGTTTACTAAAGAAAGTTTTAACTACCAAGAGAATACTAATTCTCTTGAACTCTCCAAATTTTGTTTGAATTAGATTTTAAACTAACAAGTGTCGTATAAGTAATGTAAATTTACTGTATTCCATGTTCAAATATTTGTTACATTTTGTCTATCCCTATTATATATTTTATCTCATTTAATCAAGAAGAATGAAGTCCTGGGAATTTCCAGTGCTCTCACTATTCCCTTAGAACCATTGAAATCAGTGTAACGTTTAGTTTATGTGAGCTCCCTTTCTCTCTTCTATTGCTCGGGGAAATTTACCTGAACTTATATAAGGGTAGAGTTTCCACCTTACTGAAGTGCACCGTACCAAGCCCTCCCACACCATCATCCACGTCGCTAATCTGGTGGAGAACCTGTTCTTCAGCCTTATAATTAACAACATTGCGGCCGGGAAAAGAAAACTTAGTCGCCTTCAATTGCCTGGTTGGCCATTTTTTCATGAACAAAATTCTCTTAATGGCCGTAACCTTGCACCCTAGGGTAAGTTTGGATTGGTTAAAAACCTAAACTCTGATTAAAATCAGGGTTGTACAGGAGATCAAAGCCTAAGTAGAAGACAACAACCGTGAAGGCAACACCAACGCCCCAGATGAGACCCAGGCCAGCACTCATTTTGGACGAAAACTGAAGTAGAACTTGAAATTCTCACCCCAGTTGGACGTGACGGTGATGATCCCTGTATGCAGATAAAAGCCTAAGCAGACTTTGCGTGCAGTGAGGGTTTAGATATTTGGAGGTCAAAGTGATCGTGTCTGACGGCCAATAACTATGAGTAATTTGTGCTCCTCACGGGCATCTTGAACTTTCTTGAGGGTTGATCTGAACTTGCAGGAGGTTACGAGGAAGACTGCTTGACGTGTATTCCAGTATTGATTGATGAGAATTTTCATTTTGTATTTATTTTCACTGTTTTGACCTTTGGCTGCATTACTTTACTTGTTATATATTACATAATCCTGTGTTGAAAACATGGTTCGAATACTGCTAGCATCTATTTTTTGTCATTGACACACTCAACGTATTTAGTGTACAGGTTTTAGTTCGCAGGCTGGTCTCAGAGCCTAAGTTTTATACGCTAAAATTTTGCGCCTATGCGCTTCAGATTCGCCGTTTTATAGATTTCACACTTAGCAGGTTCTCTGGAAAAAATTGCTCGTTCTTGCCGTGCGCTCTAAGGAATAAATTGTATTTGTCCAGCTATGAATTAAACTATTTGATTGCAATTTGTACCTAGTGAAAAATAACAGTCATATAAACACAGAGTTTGTTACTGGTAAGAGTGAAAATTGCTGCGTATTACTTGCATCATATGTTTCCGACCATGTTTTCCTTGCTGCAAGAAATACTATTTTACTGAAACCACCTGGTTTTTCTGCTCAATTCAAAATTGAATTTTTCTTAATAGAACTATCACTGTCCTCTGATATCTAATTGAACTCTTCATTTGTGTGCTGAGGGGAGTATTAGAAACAGACAAGGACATTGATAGTGAGGAACTTCTATTGATTCAGATGAAACTAATTGACTCACACCTTCCCGAGAAGATACTCTGATCATGGCCAGCTGCATTACGGTGCTATTTACATTGTACATGATTGTATTGTTCATAAATTTTTCCATTGATCTGACTCTTCCCGCCAGAACCAACGCATGTGCATGGTGGCCTTTACTGCCAGGGGCTTTTCCTTTTTAGTACTTTGATTAAATGTTAGGGGAAAGATCCTTACTCATCCTTTTGCTTAATGGAAGCTATGAACAATGGAAACGCCAGAAGATAAACCTCCGAGATCACCTTCAATCAGAGCAGTCCAATAGAAAATAAAACCTAAAATGGTACCCTTAAATCCAATAGAAGGAAATAATTTCTCAAGTACTTTTCCGAGCCTTTTTCAGTTATTTCTGCTGCAGAGAAATATGACTGTCAACCCATTTAGTATTACCAAAGAAATTGCGAGGCTTGGTAGAGAAACATTTACGGGACTTTGAAATATGAGCATGGAGATGATATAAGAGAATAAACGTCAAGCCGAAAAATTGTATATCGTATAGGAATAAAAGATTTACCGTGCGAGAACAGCGGGCATGTGATCGTTTCAGCCACTCAGTTGACCACTGAAGAACATCATACATTGCTGACTTTTGTATCACTGGCATTAAGGAATTCAAGGCCAGCCTTCTAAAGGCAAACCACGAAGAATAAATGCAGCAACATTCATCAAATCGAAATACCACGCAAAGCAAGCTTTCCTATCAAACATTCATGAAACAAATAAATTCACAATATTTTAATATGCATCCCTGCAAAAATAAAAGACACGAGAGTGTACTCATCCAATAACAAACCAAATATGGGCTTCGACCGCCATACATTTGAATATGCTGTTTAGAGATTTCGCAGCAAATTACTGTAGCTGCATGGGGGAGATGTGTTATAATATTGGCCACTCTTCTCGCGACAACACATCTGACTGAGGAAAATGTCACCATACTAAGGGAAAAAGCTACAATTTGGAGAGCAAACCAAACAAAGGAGCGAAAAGTGGAGACTGGAGGCATGGTGCCAACTAACATCAACATCGCCCTCTTCATTGTGCAGCGAATGAAATCCAATGGCGAAAAATGTCTCTGGTGTTTAAAAAAGCAAAGCATATCAGACGGGTGGAAAACATAAAACCATAAGATTTAGTAGGAAAACGGTTTTCACGGTGCAAGCGACCGATGCAAAGCACGCCAGAAGATGAAACAACTGAAACATCAAAATCAGTTACTCGTCTCTGTAGAGAACCTTAAAAATAGAATAAATAAAGGTTTTATGAATATATCAACGAATATAAAATGAAAGCTTTTGAGCAGTTGAAGAGCAGCTTACTAGAAGAAGGTGGAGTCTTCTAGAGTCAGTGAAATCAAAACAACTCAAAGATATCTTGATGTCGTGGTTTGATTCCAATACGGCCATGAGCTCAAATATCATCTAGAAAAAGGAACACCTTCAAAATATAGTTCAGCTAGAGATGGAGTAGACTGCTGTGGGTCCAAATAAACGAAATACCACCAATGTGGAGACAAACATCTGGAATGAGCTAAAGTTTGTCTTAAGAGGAAGATGTAGGAGGAAATATTAACAAAGAAGAGCAAGGTTCAAAAGAATAACCGAACTCTCATTCAATCGTCGACATCTGAACTTTTCAATGAATTATACCAAAGCCGTCTCACAAGATACCACATAGAAACATCAGAAAAAAACGAGAACTAAAAATCGGTGTCGCTTGAAAGAAGATGAAACAAAAACGAAACACAATACTGAAAAGGCATAAAATCACACAATACCTATACGGGGAAAACCGATGGAGGGCTGCTTAACATTGCCGAGGTAAAGATGGATGGTGGGACTAAAGTGTTTTGTGAGAGTTTGAACATAAGAAAAATTTACGCCACCAGGATAATTATTGACGATCATTTAGATACAACTGCATCAGACAGGGAAGATGAAGGTCGAATGAGAGAAGTCAACGATAAACTCAAGCACAAGCAAAATATAGATGAGAGCGTTGGAGACGCACATAGACATGCATGAAGAAGAGTTTAGAAACTCTAACTTATTGAAGGAGAATAAAACATATCGAAAATTGCGGGGAGCTACATGAGAGTACCACACACGAATATCTGAGAGAAGAGAGTCGAATCAAGATATCCACGAGCAATGGACAGACTGAAGTGGCAGGAGGTAATGCATTCGACAGCGACCAAGAGAACGAATCTTTAGCGGGAATATCGGAAGGAGCCTCGTCGATCTTTCGCTAAGTGATGGTGGTCTAATACACAAAGTGTTAGCTAGGATGTATGAATGCAATTTAAACTGGATGAAAACTTGTGAATTTTGCCAGTTAAGAAATTGCAGTAAACACAAAATTATGTATCTTCAGTAAATAAGAGCAAGAAGTGCTGTCCAGCATGGAGAAACACGCCGTGGCTGCAATACACAATTTCTTCTTAATGTACACAAAATACAACAGATCGTTCTACACTGCTCTGTGATGGACATCTACGAGAAAATCTACGTCGGAAATCTGACGAGATAGTAAAAATTCGGCGACCAAATCTGCCAGTTGTGTCTAAAAAAGCCTTTTTAAAAATGTAAATTGCAACCCGTTTTTCGTAAGCCGTGATGAAAGTTTAAACCCATAAAACCCTTAAAATTTCGACGCCCTACGCTCCAGGAAGTCATCACGTAACCTTTTGTATTTTGAGCCTAAACCAGCATCGTCTTGGAGAATCGGCGCAGAACGACACGCACTCCATCTTTCAACTCTACTCCTGCACGGCACAATTTGTTCATCCCCGGGAATTTTCTTCATTTGAGTTTCGCAGAGAAATCGTACGCCATGTCAGCTGAGTAGAGGTCAACCTCTGCGCGGCCTGCGTTGGGCAGCCTCTGATCCTGGAGGCCTCCACTACACCTGCTCTCTGTGCGCCGTAGACCCGCTAGTTCAGACGTAAGTCGAACTCGTGAAAACTTGCCTTCGATGTCTGACGTGGTCAACACTTGGCTAGCTTCGGTGAACCTGGGTTAGGGTAAACTTCCAAATCAGGCTTACGATGTGGGTTTTTCCCGAACTAAGCAATAGCATTATTTCTGTCTTGAGGCCAAGGTACGTACTCCCTGATTAAATACTTCAGTATAATCTGTAGGTGTGCCAATAATTGTATTTCGAATCTTTACTTTGTCAAATATAGGATTTACCTAAAATTTGCTTATACTATTCTATTTAAACGTATGTGTAACGTGTATGTGTGACATAAATGAAATTACCTGTGTAAAAAGTGTATCTAGTTGATTTGGGGGTTCAAATTGATTTGGGGGTTCTAATTGATTTGGGGGTTCTAATTGATTTGGGGGTTCTAATTGATTTGGGGGTTCTAATTGATTTGGGGGTTCTAATTGATTTGGGGGTTCTAATTGATTTGGGGGTTCTAATTGATTTTTGGGGGTTCTAATTGATTTGGGGGTTCTAATTGATTTGGGGGTTCTAATTGATCTTGGGGTTTCTAGGCTCTTTAGCGTGTGCGTGGGATTTAGCGGGTTGAGGGTTGTACCGTCTGCTTCGCTCAGCCCTGTTTCTGCGATTTTCAGGCGTCAGCTGTCAAACCGGCTCGCCATCCGAGGTGTTCTACATTCGCGCCGCCTGCCCTCAAGCTTTTAGAACAATTTTAACAAGAGTAGCTATTCGTGCTATTAAATCTATTTATTCGTAATTCTCTAATGAAATTATTTAACTTACCTTTTTTTCTGTATCCTCTTTATTCAATTTTGAATACACAGAAAGCCTAATCAGGAAACTATTACGGAAAAGTTTCTCATGGGAGAATTTTTCTACAAGTCGCGATATTAGCGCAATGCGACGCCACCACTTTCGGACGCTGGAGCCTTGCTCAGATCACGTGTTAATTATGAAAGAGCAAAAATTTTTCATGGTCATTACTGCTCCTCCTCAAAATAACCTCAGAATTATTCGAAACTGTAGTAGAACATTGTTAGAAAAAGGTCTACTGTTTTCAAGACGAGAAAGAAAATATTGCAACGCTATTTTTATTAGGTTACTAACTGTGTAATGACTTCCCAGTGTCATGTAGAACCCTGAAAATTAAATTACATATGAAATGATAAATAGACCACCTCCCACATCGGGATTTTCACACTTCATCAACCACTGAACTTCAGAATATCTTGAAAATGAGCATTGTGGACACGGTGTCTTGGGCAAAACGCCAAAGCGATTGCTGAAGAGTTTATAGCAGAAATTGTCCCTAATTATTTTTTTTATCAATATAATTAGCACACAAATCTATCGTGTCTCTTCAATGCCTCCTGCTGGTTTAGAAGAGTTTTAGAATTTATTTTGAATGAATTTGCGGAGATAAATTCCTCGTCATGTATAGTATGCATGAGTTTAGAACTCTTATATATATATATATATATATATATATATATATATATATATATATATTCGAAACTGTTCGATATATATATATATATATATGTTGTGTGTGAGTACAGTTGGTCTTCGAATTATAACTCATTGAACCTCAAACTGTACAGATAAATGTCCAGCCTAAATATTAAACTAATGAAATGACTTCAATCGCTTTAAATAAGTGAGAATCACTGGACGAAATTTTGAAAGTTAGCGAGAAGTAGCGTCGTTTAGTGCAGGAATCAATCCCTTACATCATAAATTTGAAACAACATTATTGATGTATCGTTTCTTTACAAAGAATTTCAAACTTGGGGGTACTGAGATAATTTTTCATTATATTGATATTTATTGAAGTCAAAATGATCTTCATACAAGTCTGCCCACCATCTCCAATTAATTGAAAAAACATCAATTCTATTTGGTCTCGTGAAAAAACATAGATCTTCATCTGAAAAAACTCCTTACCTAACTTTTACATCTCAAGAAGACTTTTCCTTCTAACCGCACTCTAGGATTTCAGAGGAAGAAGTGGAGCATAAAACACATTTAATGACTCAATTTATTATTTCTTTTCAATTATTTGGCAAAGATCTGAACCATTATGAATTGAAAGTGGTTAAAGACGATGAGGCATCTTCGTTAAGACAAACAATGTGTGTTACTCCGAGTGGAGGAGCATTAGTTCATCCTCAGCAGTCGGCGGCTTCACGGCGGTACCCGATGTGTCGCAGCCATGAGCAACTGCTGGGCAATAAGTCTAGCACGTATTAAAGCTTCGTCTGCTGTGAAGCAAAATTTGCAGTTGTATATTCTCAAGGGAGTACAATGTTGTACTTCAAGTGTACCAAATCATTCATAGACTACATTCCGGTGAAAAGCGAACCAAGCCTTCTGCTATGATACTGCAAAGCTCGCAATGTCATCAGAACTCTGGTAACTAAAAAGATGTTTTGTTCCATAAACATATTATTCATTGAATAGCGAAACAACAAATACAAAAACATTTGTACTCAGTATAACTTTTTTAATTTTGCAAAGCTATTGTTAATTTCGGTCTGTATTACTTTTAGAGCAGACTATTATGCCGATTTGGTAAGTTTAAGTTACCGAAAAATTCACATTTTATTCCTAAGGGAGTCCAGCAAGGATTTTGGGCCACTTGAGAGTGTTCGAAAATTCCCTGCTCCATGCCAAATTGACTAGCTCAGCCCGACGTATCTCCTTATCATGAAACATATAAAAACTCGTCTAAGCGACGGCTAAATAGCCTATGACCGAATTATAATACATCATAGTACATATGAAAATTATAAGAATTTTGGTTAATTTCTTCATTATGCTATCAAGTGTCCTGTTTCAAAAAAGACGCGTAAAATATTTTACTAATGGTTTTGAACAAAATCCTCCAATTTTCTGAACTTAGCATTTTTTTAATCGTTTAACGCCTCAGAAGAATATGCGGTCCTCTTTCAAAAAATACCCTTACTATATAATATTTTTATTAATTAATTATGCTGGTTGCTGTGTTCTTCAAAGTTCCTAATCGGATGGCTGTTCTTTCCTTCTTCAGATGTCAATAACAACCTAATGCCCCTGCCAGTCAAATGACGGGGGTTGTGATAACCGTAATTTGAGTACAAAAATGCTACGTTGAAGAGTTAATAACCATTCATTTGCACGAGGTTCAAACTGTGATCACCTGTACGCCAGAACATAGAACATCCGAGTCCATTTTGGTTAACTCCATTTGCATAACACCTATACTACGGCGCACAGTCGCAATGTGTTTATTAAAAGAGCGTTCTAAAATTGGATCGAGGTAGTCCTCGGTGTACGTTTCTACGTACACGTACGTTTTTCTCAGCACTGTAAATAGATGCTTGGAGTGTAGCTTAAACTGGAGATTCAAGTATAACAGATTGTAAATTCTTTCCACAGAAAAAATTGCTTCAGAAAGATAAACTTGGAATTGAAATAGTGAATAATGATAATAATTTATTAGAATTTTTAGCGAATTATTTACTCGAAGGCTATTCAACATAATAAATTCTATAATTTATAACGCGTTTGTTGATAAAGCTCATAATTTTCCTTTGACTAGAAGCTGTCAGAATGAAATCGAGTTGATGTGGAAACCCAATTCGTCTGACGCGGTCATTTAAAATGTATAGGAAGTGAACTATAGCCCTCAGTGATTCGCCGCATTGACCAATTAAGCTGAATAACTTCTCTTTATCGGCTTAGTCTGAATTGTTTTCTTTTGCTAAAGTTACGAAACCAATGAAATTCAGGAAAAATGTGTCTGAAAAGGTATTTCTGTGGCCACGACCTTGAAATGACGAAAAATTCAACGGCATGGTACGCAATATTTTGTTTGCAATTGTTTATATGAATTGCTTCTTCTCACTAAATAATTGAGAATTATCTATTTTCCGTGGAAAAAACTGTTGAAAAAATTATTAGTTTTCGTTTCACTGCATTAATTCATCAAACGGACTTATCTGCAAGTATTCTACCCTTTAGTGTACTTCACGTGTATTTTACGCAACACGGTACAAATTCATATATTTCTGTGATCAAAACATATACCACAAGAGTGTGTTTTTATTTTCTACTTTGCTCGAGATATATGAAGAGATTCGTTTTGCATTCCTTCTACATTTCAATGAATTTACCAAAGCCTGACAACCGGGATAACCATGACTGACACTCACAAAGGTGTCGAAATATCGCGTGCCGATATTAACTTCGTGTGATGGAAAAGGTTAAATTTTTGGGTAATTCATCAAAAAAATGCCTTTAAATTAGTCTTTATTAATAAATACAATACGCTAGTATGTGTTCACGTTGGAATAAATGGCATTGAATGACATTCATCAGTTGGTTCTTGTGTACTCCTCAGTATTATTCACCTTATACATGATATTAGGATTCGTATTTATCGTTTTTCCATAATTGAATGCTTCGCAAAACGCTCCCCTTATCACTATTTCTGTCATTGAAAATAGCCACATTTGTTTCAGAAATGCTACCACATTCGTTCTTTTGAATATAAATTAACATTACAACTCTCTTAAAATAATAATCAAATAGCAATAATTAATTCCGAGTGTGACGATTGTCTTACATTTTATTAATCAAGCGGTGAATCAAGAAGATAAATTGGATTACGAATGCATAATAGTTCTATATTTAATTGACAAATGTTCACGCGCTAGCTTTACAGGAAAACGTATCGACGACTGATCAATGCAGCGAATAACGCTCTGATGCATCTCCAAACTATTTTATATTTACAAATAAATTTTCATTTTCCACACCCACGAAATGTTACAAATACTTTTTCTCTCATATGCAAAGTTGTCCAAAAGCTGGAATGAAAATGTATGCAAAAATGATGCAATAATAAACACAAGAAACCCTCCATCTTAGAATACCACTTCTGAAATTTAGAAACCTCGAGTAAAGAAGTAAGCAATTAAACTAATTTCACTCTCTAATGCCCAGCAATAGCAGCAGATGCTACTGGAGGTGATGAATCAGCGCGACTAGTTTCTTGCCGTGAACTTATCCTCAGTAACCACATATTATGAGCCGAGTTTATGACGAGTTACGGGGCCTCGCCCCATTTACAGCATTCCCTCACGCCGTAGCTCCTCATTAGAGAAGCAATTTTGCCTCGCCGCGGAGTTCATAGTTTCAGCCCTTAATGGGAAATTATTTACTTGCCATTCCCTCAGCGTCTTGGAGATTAACGCTGGCGAATGCACGGAAAATTTTGCTTTGTTGGCGAGTGACTTCGTTGGGCGAGCCAACCGACTGAGAGTAAATGGTGCGAGGCTATTTAAATCACTGAAAAATGACGAACAAAATTTTCCGAAAACAGAAAAATTTCGCTTGAAATTTTATGATACCGAATGAATGCCTGCTAGGTTTCATACCTTGTGCAATTATATGATTGATCACGAACAAACTGGGCCACACAAAATGAAGATTATGCTTCTTATTGAAAAGTCTCCTTTTCATTTACATTCCATTGTGATTCAAGTTCATCATATCTACCGATACTTCATCCATGTTTTGTTTTTTAAAGAATATGAAAAGTACTGCCTGACTGTTTGTACCTTGGGTTGACGAGTATAGTTCGTGGTGGCCTCCGTGCATAGTCGAGTGTATCTTGCCGCTCACCTGTGATGGCAACCTGATGTTACTTACCAGCATTACCTCTACTGCGTGTCGCGTCTCACCTGTTATTTCTTCTGCTCATGCTGCTCGCCTGCTATATCATTGCCTCATCTGTAGCAGCTCACCAGTTATTGCCTTAGCTTTGATACTCTTCATTCATGGACGTCGCTTCTACTGTAGCAATTCCCCACTGATTGTTTCCACAGTTGAAGCTAGCCAGGGATTGTTGCAGTGATACTCGTATATTCCTGAATGGGCTTCTGAGGGGAAAACCGCTCACACCAGAGTCGGCTCCAAATTTTCGAGAATTTGCGGCAAAATCATTGGATTAAGTCTAAGATGGTAGTCACATAGAACTAACGAAGCTAAGCAATCGAATACTTGAAAACTTCTTCCATAACCAGCGGCTGTTGCAAGCCTGCAAATTGATAAATGCTCAAACACAATGAACAATTTCATTAAGGTTCACATCACTTATGAAACAAACGATCCCACAACGTTACTTTGAGCAGTCGAAGATATACTGATTTGACCATTGTTATGAGAGTTGGTTAAGTTACTGGGGCTACATTTCTGACTTGCGTCACTTGATTTATTTGAGTCGAAAACCGCCCAGTTAACTGGAAAATTTATTGTTCAGTCTAAGGTAAAACAGTATAGTTCATTCAACATGAAATAAGCCTCAAATTGACACAGGATAAGAAGGGAAACATTTTCCTCATTTGATTGTTTCTTTACATGATAAAATTAAAAATATTATTTCTAAATAAGAATTATGCAACAATTTTTCTCCCTGCATATGGGATGCGCAAATGCTCAAAGGTCTTTCTATATTTGTTTTAATCATATGAAACTTGGACAACTCGATTATTCTTCAATTCCTTTCAGTTACACAAAGACACCATTAAACCATGGGAATCACACAAATAAACATATTCTGTCACAATATGTTGATCAAGTATAACAATATTTCAGTTTAAACGTTAAAACATTATTCTCTTTAGTAGATATACTTCCACACTCTTTCCAATGACTAAAAAGTTAATAACTTAGGATACCTTAATAAAAAAATTAAAACATCGTTATGAAGGCCATAAGGTGACTGCATAAAAATGAAATAAGAGGTAATCAGCCACACAAATCTGAATTTTGGTAAGTTGATGCATTGAAACATTGGGAACTTATTTGCCCAACATGGCGACGAAAGGGAGTGTTGTCATGGATAAATTTACCGCTGTGAGATGTTTCACTGGCGGTTTCGCATTTGAAGAATAGCTTCAAGTTTGCTTCTGTTTTGATTAAAGCTTGTTCTAAGCTTTAGAATAATTTTAAATGCATATAACAATAAAAATTTGAGAATATTTTCACCAATGGCATTCCTTGCTTGATAGCGATGTACAATTAAATGAATGAATCTGTCCAAAAAATACGACCTTAATTCAAGAAAAGAGCGCATGCTGAAATTGATAGACGTTGCACTTGAAAACTGTCCATAGCAATTGAAGTAGAGTACACACAAGCCCTTCTTCATCTCTGAAAAACTCTACGTAGCCAGGGACATGAATATTGGCAGTGGTTACTTCTCTCAGAGAATGAGGTTGAGAGCTGACGAATTCGTTGTATAAATGTGTATTGTATAAATTTATGGAAAACTTATAAATGTAAGGTAAAAGTGAAATTACTAAGACTATAGATTTACAACTTTGAACACTTTTGGTTACATTCACAACTTTATTACCCAGTAAAATAAAACTCAAGAAATCAGACGAGAATTTTTCGTAATCTTTCTTTTTTGCATTTTCATTTCAATTTCTCGTGTAATACATTTCAAGTCATGAACGATCTGAAGAACCATAACAGTTAGAATCAACGTGAGTGTTTTCTTTGAAAACCTACTCATGAACAACGGTAATTGGTTTCCATCACACGACCAGAGTTTTTTTTTTGTGACCAAGCCAGGTCTATTGAAGGGTGAGCAGCAATCAGAAGGCACTTAAATTCAATATCTTTGACAGTCTATATTAAAAAAATGTTGAACCTTGTAATCTGGTTGAAAAAAATGAATGATGAGTAAAAAGACATGGAAAAGGTTGTACGGCTCTGTAGATTATAATTAAACAAAATGGATGAAGTTGATGGGTTGAAAAATAATGACGAGTATAGCGTGTTAGTTTATTAGGGCGTGGCTTCAAGGTCAGATCAAAAGCAAATTGCTCATTCATAAGGAGCATTAAATCCATCGAAAAATTTATGTAGATATTTCTAACGACGAAATTTCGCATAAAGTTACAAGTTCTTCACGTTGGCTTTTGTCGATGGACGCCGATAACTTTCCATGATGCTCGCGTTATCTCAGTTGTGGGAAGTTAAACTTGCGACTAATGTAACCAGAAATTCGGCCGTGAACGACAGAATTTATGACTTCGAATACAGTTCATGGGAATCAAGTAACATTCTAGCAGTTAAGAAAAATTACTTCGGGAACACTTACGTTCACGCCCCTTCCCTATATATTTATATGGAACAAAACCAGTTCAGGAAAAACTCAAGCAACACGTGTAAAATAAATGTGATAAACTCTATTGATGAGTACCTAATTTTCCAATCCTAATCATATGAACTACAAAATATTCCGTGTAAGACTACCTCATTATCCTTCAAGTGAGTTTATTAAGCCTCACATTTTGAGACTTGAGGCGTAGATTTCCATTCTGCTTCAAATAAATTTATTTTTATTCAGAAACTTAATACATCCGAGGAGAAAAATTGAAGTGTAGTTTACTAGTCACATTATTCCTTGACAAGTTATTGATATTACATATCATGCAGGCATAATCTTGTTTACATAACGTGAAATATTAGGCACTGAGTCAAGTTCCTTGAAAGTAAATAAGTTTTTTACCGTGAAGAACATTTCACTGGACGAGGATCTGAATCCAGATATATTTCTAAATTTGTAATGCCTTTCATCGCTCACGCTGTTGCCACAATTCCTGCTATTCTCGACAGAATGCTGTAGCAGTTCCTCATTTAAATATTTCCGTAGTCAGTTTTGAGTAAAGTTGAGGGTCGCACAAGCACACAACTACAAGCAGTGCCGTAGGCTTGTGTCTATACATGACCTATCTTTCAGTAGCGCCATAAATGATGAAAGTTACAAAGCCATTCCGTCGTTTCATTATTTTGTTGTTACATAAGTATTCATCTGCTCCTCCGGTGGTGAAGCTACTGTAGATTGGATTCATTGCTGAAAAGCAGCATGAAATATTAGACTCAGATGTTAACGCTTCCTATTTGAAGATTCTCTTCTCTACAATGTAAAGATTACAGATTACTGAAGCCATTGTAAATTGAATAACTTAAACAAAGAGGCACCGTAAAAAAAAAGCAATTTAAAATACTAGAAATGTCAAGCCATTTCATGACGTTTCTTCATTATTATTTGTCACGAAATCTCCCAACATGCAATGCAATTAGCACAAACCTAAAGTTGACTGATCGATTAGACGCAGTAAAGCGTGCTGGTGAAGTATATAACGAGCCACACGTCATTTGAACTCTCGCAAAGTTTATACAGTCATCACACACTTACCAATTGAAAAACGGATAAAATATTATTTTGCATGGGTAAACTTCAGAAGTTGTATACCTTAAGCTTACTCATTACTTAGATAAAAAATGAAAAACGAGCAATTTCTGTCTAATCAATCCAATTAATCGCATTTTGATTAACTAGGCTTCTCGCCAGTTGATCAAAAGTTCAAGACCAGCAAATAAAAAAGTAAAAACTCCTCGCAACGAAGTTGAATTTAACAAAATAATAATTCATTAACGAGCCATGCCTCTATTTGTGTTTATATCGTTTAAAATTCTTATCAAAATACTTGAAGTGAAGGCTGATAATAAGTTAGTGGGAGAACTCAAAGCAGTGAAAATAACGTATGCAAAATTATTTGCCGTTGCAAATAATTTTTCATTCTTTTAGATATTCCTTTACCTTCCCAGAAATTCTTTATCGCATTCAAGTCTAGAGAACATACTGGATGATAGGGTTCATAGAAAAGTGGAACCTCAGTTCCATAAAGAGTCTTAGTCATGCGACCTTTCTGGATCGCTGCAATATCTCGTGCGAAAACCATTCATCACCACAAAACAACGGCCCTTTTTCGCAGAGGAGGTTCCCTGCAACATAAGAACATAATCAGCCACCATTTGTCGTCCCCGCCCAACCTGAAGTTCTATTGGTCACTGAAGAAAAACGCATCCCACACCATGACAGAACCGCAACGCCACTGGACCGCGTAGGAAGCTTTTCAAATGTCTTTTCTTTACATTGCCAGTAACTTCAAAAGAAATAAGAACTGTCTACGTTTTTTGCTTCTTACGATACAAATTTACTTCCAGTTTTCAACGCCCAATGTTTGTGTTCCCTAGTAAACTTTGGACTTCTATTTTGTGTCTTGAAATCCCTTTCTAACCCTTTTTACTTCTCAATCCCTTTTACCTGAGGTGTTGCCAAATGGTTATACGACTGCAATCACCGCCATGGTGAGTGTTCCAATCTATCGCAATAATCGTCTGCTACCTTCAAGTCCAACAGATTCTCATACTTATTGCCGTTGACATTATTTTCGGTCTCCAACTAAATTTCGCCACTCCCTAACCATCAGGATTTTGCAGGGAAATGCAAACTTTTATTTTACTGCGTTTAACCTCAGCCGCCATGGCACCTGGCGTAAAACCTTGCTTAAGCAGCTCAACGACCTAACAGCGTTCAAAAAAGAATAGTTTGCTGGCCTCGGGCATTGTGAAACCTTCACACCGTGAGTGAAAACCTCTGACTGAGGTAAAATTCGTGAATTTTCCTATTTAGAAACTTTTTACAGACATTTATTGGTTGTTCAGATAGCAAGCTGCTCAGTTACTTAAATGTGAGTATCCTATTCAATTGATTAGACAGGAATTGTTTGCCTTCTTCAAATTTCATCACCACCGATGAGTAAACGTTATTTAGAAAGCTTTCAAGTTTATACATGCAAAACGTTTTTTTCGGATTTTAAAATAGTGGTCAATTTATGATCAGGAGTATAATACCGAAACGTGCTGTTGTTAATCATTTACAAAGCGGCTAAATGAGAGCCTTGCGCATAATTGAACTGATGATAATAGTGTAAGGGGACCGTGGCTCACTTCAATCTATTATTTAAGTCACTATGTCTCTGGTAATGAACATAAGTTTGTATCATGCTATCAAGCATAAATCATAAGCTGATCATCACTGCGCCACGACGTCAATCAAAATGCCATCCCTACGCCCGCAGATGCATAATTAAATATTGATTAACGTCTCCTGGGAATGCGAAGAAGTTGCCTAGTCTGACTGCACCCAGCAAACAGAAGTATTATGTTCATATTTCCACGGGGACAATGGGATCGATGAGCGCCTAATGTTCTATAAGATGTCACCTGCCATAGCCATGCTTAGTTCGAGCTTCACAAAAACGTACGAGCTTCATTCGGCCGCATTCATTGATAATATATATTGATGCTCTACTAAATTAGCAAAAAAATCAGTCGAAATAGAATCATTTAAATATTGGTTTCATGATACTACTTTTCGACCAAACAACGCAAATTAGTAAAACTACGCAAATATGTAGGCGAGAACCCATCTGACCTAAATAAGGCTATTCGATGAAACTTCCCGTTCATGCTTCAGCATAGAAGAAGAAAAACGGACATAGAGAGACTCAGGAGGGATAGACTCGCGTCTTCACCCTCATCCAGCTTATCGCCCCCGGTCGAGAATGAGGTTCCTGCAGCTGATTTTACAGCCAGAAAAATGAGCCAATAAGTTTCCGCTTCTTTCTCTGACCTTCCTCTTGTTCCTCAGGCGGCAGTCTTTTGCTTTCGGACAACCACGTCCAGCTTTAGCTTTTTTGAGCGGCTGGCATAAAAGTTCCCCTCACCCTGACCTCTTTTTCGGCTCTAGCTCGCCTGAATTATCGTTACTGAGGCCGAGTCTACCATTTGCATCTGGAAATTCACTGTTCTTTGTCTTTCACAAATGAAAGTTTCAGTTTCGGGTCTTTTGCAACTAGTTAGCTTGCAAATGTATCAGTTAGATGTGCAGTTAGTGAAATTTATCAAACTAAGAACAGTTACTAGTAACAAGTCATGGTAAATTAGGGTGTGTTCATAACCTGATAACTATTCTGTGCATTTCGCACTCATTAATTGCTACAAAAAAATGAATAATGTGAGTCTAGTTAGGAATATTCTTGCTAGGGACTGAATTCATTTTTCATCACGCTCATTCTTAAGCCGCGCTAGACAATTTCTCTAGATCACATCACTACTTTCGAAAGTTTATTCAGAGTGTATAACGTAATTAAATTTTAATTTCCTCATGATAAAACTGGTTCTGGCAATAGCGTGGGGGTGATATGTATGCTGCTCACGTAAATATCAGCCATAGATATTGACATGCCTTTCATATAAAGATTCCTGCATCAAGTATCATTTTGACTTTTAATATAGCCCGGGATTTCTTATCAGTCTACTTATCATTTACATCCAGTGTACCTATCATCAAGTGCATCCATCCTTTTTTGAGGATGCAACCATTGTATGCAGCGGACTTTTATTTTCAGGAAAAGTCTGAAGTCCTGAGCTAATACTTAGATAGGCCTTCCTTCTATTGGAATAGAATATGCTTTTCGCTTTATAACGGATCATCTTTTTTTGGGTTAGCTGCCATCATATTTTAGCAATGTATTTTTCAACCATTTTTTTGTTAAATAAACTTCTTTCACTTTCTCGGTTTCTATAAGCGGGGTATAGGGACACACTTCGTGCGTTGATTCCACGTTCCCTTAAATTTTTGTCGCTATAATTCCTTCTTTCTTCCTCTCTTAACGTAACTTATGATATAATATATCATTTTTAGAGCTGCATCTACGTATGTTTTTCTTTATTCTCATATTTTGCATTATTGTAAAAAAATTAGCAATAAAATAGTCAAATTACCTCTTATAAATGCATTTTGATGATTGCCCAACGAGTGTGTTCAGTCTGCAGCAGAGAAACAAACACCGAGAAACCCAACTTAAGACGTTAAAAATCGCATTGTTTCATGATGCATGCGAAACCGTGGATCCAAAAATTCCTTTTTTCGTTAGGTTTTTAATTATTTCAATTGCTAAAAGCAATTATTAGGACAATCTTTTACTGAGATAGAAATTCTATCATCTGAAAACAATGCGATCAGATAAGCTCATGCACACACAGCAGGGAAATTTTCTACAACGGCATTCCTCTTGTTTGGCGATTAGCAGCAGATAGAGCAGAGGATTGAGGCTTACAGTGCATATTTAGAGTACACCTCACTGAACAATCGATGGAACTCAAACCGCAATGCGGCCAATCGTGGCAGTTTTTTCCAATGAACTACTAATTTTTCAGGAGCCCTATGGATCATGTTCTGAGTAAGCCTCAGCGAACAATCGATGGATCTTAAAAATTAATGTGCACAACAGACGAAGTTTCTCAGATGAACTACAATAATTAAAATTGAACAAAATTCAATTTTGGCACAATCATCGAATTCGTTTGCTGAGGGCATGTAATTTTTTGCTGCAATGATCTCCATTGTAAATAAACGTCACAGGCGGCACGACTCGTCCAACAGTGGGAGAGAATATCAGTGCAGAAGAAAAGTACGACGAATATGAAAACGAAAGTGATGGGCCGAACACTCAAGTTAATTTATAACATTTTGGACGCCATAACACACTGATCTATTAGGTAATGAAATCAATCGCATGTCAGTAAGACTCTCATGAAAAAAATCTATGCATGTTTAAACAGTACTCAATGCTCAAGATAAATTGTTTAAAATACGTTAAAAACATACTCAAGTCATTATATGTATTCATGGTACTCAAACATTTATTTTCACAAAACCAAGTGCAAAATAGCTGTAGAGTTCAATGCTCCCTTGGGCCAAGAAATCAATAGCTCGGCTTGCTCCAGCGGTCAACTGGCGGCACATTGTGCACGCGTTTGGGCTTGAAGCTTTGCGGCTTAAACTCATAATAGGATTTACAAGCCATACATGCTACCTAGAAAACATTTTCCAGTGCACAATTCTGAGAAAAAATTAGCTTATGATCAGGTACGTCAATTCTGATCGTTGTACTCGGTGTTTAACATTAAGGTTTTGACATTCTTTTTACAAGTTTTCGTGTTCAGTAGAGTACAAATCATCTGTGACCAATAGGATATATTAACATACTTGTTTGGTGATTAGTAGGAAATAGAAAATATTAAAAAAAAGGAGTCAAGTACAGTTTGCATCATTTTTAGGACACGTCATGCAGTCATTGCAGTGTACACTGTTTCAGCGAATAAAATTCGCATTTTAACAATTCATTGAGAATAAAGTAGTCGACCCTTAAAATAAATTAATTTCACCAAAAAATTCACTATCTATACGAATTTTCACTTTTATTTACTGTTGAATTAATAATGGTTCCAATTGAAACAGCCCTTCTCCCAAAATTTTCAATATAGAAAGAAGTATGGGATGTGGAAGTAGAAAATTGGATGTAGAGAACGTGGTATTCAGTTCATGTATAGGAATAATCCCTCATGCTCTAAAATCAAATTTTCAATGTTTTTGGCTCTTTTCTGCGAGCATGTCGTAAAGAAATATACACTCACCACCAGAGAGGTAATATTTATTTCGAAGAATGCATCAAGAACTTGGCAAACAGCCCCATGACCTCGTTTGA
The DNA here is from genome assembly GCA_030386875.1 of Morinoia aosen. NCBI lineage: Eukaryota > Metazoa > Arthropoda > Malacostraca > Amphipoda > Talitridae > Morinoia > Morinoia aosen. The sequence continues at coordinate 84,991,087 of CM059567.1, read as the reverse complement.
TTACTGAAGAGAGTCGCTGATCTAAATCCGTCCGAAGAAAACAACCTCACAACATGACTTTGCCTTCAGATGCCTGCTCTTAGGGGAAGGGGAAAAAAATTGCATTGCGTCTTGAGGGTCTCGGTATTTCAATTTTCTTATTTGGCTAAACAAGAGTGGCCCTTGACTTATAGGACAACATAATACAATTTTCTCCTTTTTGCAGTTCAGTCATCGCTGTTTCCTGGCAACCAAAATTTGTTTTCACAATTTTGCGCGGTCTGTACACCATATCATCCGAACATCGTTATCGGAGTATTCATTTTCTCAGCATACAATTCACGATTCTCCCAACAATTGTTTCAGAACATTTAATAAACTGGCCAGTTGACTGGGACCAGAGTTTTTAGACATCCAGAGCTTACTTTACTGTAAGAATTCAGTCTGTAATCGCCAGTACGTTACTTGCAACACGAAATTTGCCTCAGCGATCACTGGGGACCACCTAGCAGTCAACATAATAAAATTTTACTTGGAATAATGATCAAATACATTAAAATATTTGTTTTTGAGACTTCTTTGGCAAAAAAGAGCCGTTTAGCCGATACAGATGAACTCATGCGTAAATACTTTGGGTCCTTCAATGAATTCAGCTTTAAATAGTTGCAAACTGACCCAACTTAACCTGGCAGAATCTAACGTAACCTCACCTAACCAAGCATTAATTAATCAAAACTATTTATGGCTAAAATTTGACAGCAATTGTTCTCAAGAAATTGTTGGTATTCATATTTTTACCATTTGCATCGAAATATATAAGTACTACTTAAAGATAAAATGAAACGTTCAAAGAACTTAAGGATTTAAGGGTCAGGAAAGGCTCTCATTGCAGATGGTCTCCAAATGCTACACTATAGAGATCAAATATTTGTATAATAAAAGAGCTTTCTGAGGAGTAATAATCGTGCAGTTTAACTTATAATTTCAAACGTTCTCCAGCCACTAACAATGTACAAGACTGGGATGCTTGACGTAGAAAATGGGCATGAATCATTTGAACAATAACACCTACAAAAAGTACATTAAACACGGGGATAAGCTTCTGCCTCGAAACAATGAGTCTCCGGAGTGAAAGGCCGTGCCAGGCACCGAGCTCGTCTCCGCACGGGTCAAAGCTCTGCCGACATTTGGCTTGCATGGGAATCCTCCCTAAGACCCCTGGATAAAGAACTTCCTCTAGAATGCAGCAGCTAAAGAATATAAAAAGAGAAACATTTCCCGCCTAGAATAGAGCTTTAAATAACTTGGAGAGAGTTAGAGAGCTTTATATTAGCTCTCCTCTGCAGTATGCTTATGCATGGTGGATGCTGCAAAATATCAAGTATAATTTTCAGCTGGGAGACTTAGACTACGAGTACAGAAGCACTAAGTTTACCATACTTGTAGGAGTATAATTGATAATCGATACATCATACAGTACTTGCAATGCTTTTCGGTTACAGTATTTGCATTGAAATTTTGAAATACTCAATTACTTGATACTTACGTTTGCCATTGCCCTATGTGAGTGATAAGAATAGTTTAAAAATATTCATACTGTCTGGTTAACTGTGCTTGAGTGAAGAAATGCAAGTAGTGCACGACAGATATGCACAGAAGGATGCAATACAATAACAGAAACAATCCAAGAAGACAATTTTGGATTTGCTACTGGTGAAAAAAAGATTTAGATCGATCTTTGGATTATTATGAATAATGATCATTATCTATTAGCGAATGCTCTATTTGAAAGTAAAACTGAACGGAACGAACGAGATATGAATATGATAAAAATTTTAAATTTTAGAGTCAATCTAATGAACACAATTCAGGGAAACAAAAACGCGCAGTTCAAGGAACGTTATTCGATATTATCTGCTGATCTCTACTGCAGGACATTTGATAGGCAATTTTGAGTTAATACTCCAAAATCGTTTTTTCTGTATGCATAAAATTGTCCCCATGAATTTAATTATGGTTCAAATTTACTTATCAATATAAAAGAAAGACAAACAACAACGTCAAAAACAATCAATATTACCTTTGTGCCATTCTTCAAAATGTCTCGGTTTTCTTGAGTGAATATTTTTTCAGCATTCTTTTCAGGTTTTCCCAATGAACTGAAATGTTCTTCGAACTTGACCGTTGTGAAACGTCGACATTGCTTTCAAATATTTTTCAAAAGATTTGTACGTGTACTTCGTATTATCATCATGCTGAAAATTCGCTGTGTTTCTGAAGTAGATAAAGTGTTTCAGTAGACCGATTCGCATTCTTTTTCGGACATTTAGACACATTGATCGTGTTTTATGATTTCACTAATTCGAAGAAAATACGAGCATTTTCATGGAGAAGCAGCTTCAAGACCTAAAAAGTTACAACACATTGTTCAGCAGTTGGATCAGTGTTTATTTTTATTTTATAGCTTCACCTTCGCATATGGTACAATATATGTGTCAAAATAAATCTCAGGCTTCGTCTAGTATGACCAAAGTACTGATGAAATAATTTGGGTTATTTTCAAGTGAACTAAAGTAAAATACAAACTGAGACTATCGTATCTTATCGTTGATGAGGCGTTTTTTTTTTGGTGCGTTATTTTTCGTGAATTTGCTCTGAAGTGTAAATTTATAAATTCAGTGTCAGTGTTCTGTGAATTATTCAGTAATGACAATGGTTGGTAATGGTTGGCACATTGTTTTCTGCTAAGATTTAGGGATTTATTTTCTTTCTTCTTCTCTAAAGCTTTTCAATTTTGTAGAGCGTTTCATGTTTCTTCGCTGTTGTCTAAATAGTTGCTGCAAGAACCACTGTTTGTTTCAACATCGTTTTGGAACCCTTTATGTATTTGCATCCGACAATAGCTTGAGAAATCAGATCGAGGCAAAGTTTTTTTTTCGCAACTTAGATTTGATGATGGTTTAATTTTCAATGACAATTTCATGTTACTCCTGCTGAGGTAAGCAACAAAGAATTTTTTACAGTATTCTAAGTCATCTATATTCAGTAATAAAAATGGACGAAGTAAAAGTAATATAGTTATATACAAACTACAATTTAGCAATTAGCTATTGAAAAAGAGAGAACAAACTTACAATCGTCATTCATGCACTCTGTTTAATATGTCGGGGCTTAAAATTTTTTTCATGTTGTTTAGTTGTGAAAAACCTGAATAACTTCTGAAATGTTCATATGGGTCTAAATTGTAGAATAATGGGCGAAATACAATTTTTTCTCCCAAAAATCGCTATCTTGGAGGTAACATTTGCTAGGATGACTTGAAAATTTAACACAACATTTCAGTGAATGTACCAAATACTTTCATTGGAGCCATTTAAAATTTCGATTAATGATGATTCGTGTCATTCTAAACTCATTTTAAAATTATTCTATTTCACACATGCCTAAATGTATTTCATTAGACAAAGTGATGAAACTACAGGGCAATAATGTTAATTCACGGTAGAAATCTCACAAAGAAAGTTTCCAAAAACTTTTGAGCGCCATATTATACCTGCGTCACACTGTACGGAGGTGGAATGATACTTGATAGCATTGTACCTGCGTCATGCACAATGTATGAAGGTGGAATAATACTTGATAAAATTGTACCTACGCCATATTTCACCAGCGTAGCAATGTCTGAAGGGGGAATGACACTGAATAATCCTGAAGTTTATGTACTCAAGCACTCTTAACAAAATCTGGCAATTTTTGTGGAAGAACATCCCTGAACGTCTAAAGCGAATAAGAAATAAGCAGTGCGCCGTTAAAATTTCCGTTGCTTACACACATGTAATGGTATTAGCATTAATTAAGGTATTGTACATTCATTACAACTTTAGCGAACCTTTAATTTCGCTGTATACAGTGAGATGCTGGAGAAACGAACACTAAAACAGGAAAATTGAGAGGGGAGTGTCAGCTTTTGTCAGGATGTTGACCCTTCCGCGTAGTTGTCGCAGCGGATGTGGTAGGCCAAAATCATGGCATCTGTCCCGCGGTTGTGGCGGGCGGTGTATTAATTCATTATTTATTGGTGAGCCTGCGGTGGCCAAAATGTTAGCTCACGGAGAGAAATGCTGTGGTCGTATCTATGTACGAGTATATCTTGTGGAAACCTCTCTCAGCATTCTTGAGTGGAAACGAAGTCTGAAGTGCATCATGCTATTGTATTGAGTAACCTAGGAAACTCAACATTCTCCATTTCAGTGCTCTGGCTGGCCTGGATGGATTCCAGCAATTTTAATTGGATGGATACCCAATTTGAAAATTATTCTGAATACTCCCGCTCTAACATATATTAAGTGAACACTTAATGTTGTTCCGAAAACTCAACCAATTAAATTGCAGAATTAAAAAGAGATGTATGTACGATGTGGTTGGTGACAGTAGTCGCACACGATGAATGGAGATGACTGTAGGTGACTAACGAGGACTCTAATCGATGAAACTAACAGGGACAAGCGCGGCTCAGTCGGGCAGTGAGGCCATCCAGCTTGCATGCAAGACACCGATGAAATATCGCGTGCGAGAAGTTTAAGTCTCCAGGAAGGCTTAAAAAGAGAAAAGGAAACATCTCGGCCCTGAAACTAGGCCAAGCAATGCAATTAAAGGAAGGTAATGTAAAAGAAGATATAAAGACTTAGGCATTGGTGCCGCATACACTCAGGGAAATGAAGGCCCAGCAATGACAAAAGCTGTTAACAGTTATAACATACACCCCTAAAGATTATAAAGCATACCCTTGAGGATGATACGAAATCCTGCGATAATGACTCACACTCCTTAGGATAGTAACTGATCCACTCGAGAAAAATAAAAAGTCATTGAATATTATGGCAAATATTATTAAAAATGCAAGCAGCAGACGAGAAAAAAGAACCAACTTTTTATCCCAAAATATCATGTTGCATGGGATTCTGATCCGACACAGCACGCTGTCATCTAATCTGAAACTGATTGGGCGGTGGATTGTGTGAATATTTCAGCGCCGGCCGAACTTATATGAATCTGCAAAGGAACAAATTGTTCATACAATATTTCAGGACTTGCCTCCAAGACGGGAAATTAAACTCTTCTTCTATAGCTGATATGTTCATCCTAAAAGAAATATTAAATGAAATCACTTTACTTCACTTCATGCGCAATTAGTAAAAATTTATACATGCAATGCTCATCACTCGGTTAAAATTAGGCCACGCACAAGTGATGCACATTTCCGTAACGTCGTGACCATCTCAGAAAAGGTGGTAGAAACTGCGTTCTATTTTTCAATTCGAATTTCTTTCACGAACGTCCTCTATGCATTCGGTAACATTCCTTCAACAGGACCCGGTTTCGGCAAATAAAATCAACCAAAAGGAGCAATATTTTTTCGTTTATCGAGACCTGGTATGAATGAAATATAAAAGCCGTTTAACGAAATCAACAAATTCTTCGCCCCTCTTCTCCGATGTTTCCTGTCGCCATGATTTCCAGTCTGAGGTCTGAACGAGCAAGCATCCGTGCCAGTTTCCACTGGTAAGCTCATAGCTTCTCGTGTGAAGCAAACATTTGAACACTTCGCCTCTGGAAAATTTTTCAGACGAAACGTAGTGATTAAATCTAAGTAACATGAGGCAAGTGGTAACGTGAAAAAAAAGAATTGTTTCATTAAAACGGAAGATTTAGGCTATCCTACGCATTTCTTAATATCCTAGCAAAATTAAATGCAAATTTTGAGTTTTCGGAAGTTCTGTCTTCTTCCGATGCAGCAGATGGGAGCATAATTATAACAGGAGTAAGAAAGACGAAAGTTGTAGCAAAAGTTGCAGGCGACATGCGATGCTTCGGAATTGCCTAGAGCTCGTGATGTCGTTCGAGTCGACATGTATATTATGATGTGCAGTTCAGCTCAGTCACGAAGAAAAGAATGTTAAAAAGATCGACACTTTCATAATCGAAACGAGACTTTATCATGCACAATGTAAGCCCAATTAAAAAACGGATGAAATATAGAAAGTAGAGCGTGTGAATTCTTGGTCGTTCTCTATTATCTTAAACAGGAGTTTTGCTTTCGAATAGAAATCGGAATTATATTATTAAATCGATATTAACGGGGAGATATCGTCACGCTGCTCACTGTTCATAATAATTACTGGCTCAACAGAAACTACACGAGGAAAATTTCTATGTAAATAACTCATAATGTATGTCGTGATGTGCACAACGTAGTTACCTTTTTTAAAGTTGCTGTTCATCGCAGTGAATAGACGGGTCCATCTAACTCGAAGTTAACCATCTTCAATTTAATATTTGTGAAGGTGTTTTCGACCCTTCAACGATCGTTTAAATTTCATTTATGCAATTCAGTTCTTTTCTCAAACACGTGAAATGTTATTGATTTCCTCCATTGTAACTTTTATGTCATTCTTTGTGAAACAGATCGTAAATAGAGTTTACGAGAAAAAATTCACAACTTAGTTAAAAAATTCTCACACACTGAAGTTTTTTAGCCTTTCATTCAGCAGGAATTTTGACCAGTAGTAGCTTTTATTCCTATTTCAGATTGAACGATGTTACAGTGGGTGAAAAAGCGTGAAAATTTGCTAAGACTGAAAATACATACGTAATCGTGTGTTTTTATGATGATGAAGTGTCGCTATACTCGTAATCACTTCCCCTATACATGATATCCGGCAGCGTCCTTATATCATATTAAAACTAATGTAATTAGTCTTTAATGAACAGTTGCAAAACTATTCTAATTTGAACTCGTTAGATACTGAACGATCAGGCAGAGCACATGAATAGCTGTGTTTGCTACCACAAAATCTGCCACAATGATGTACCCTATTTCCTCCGGGAATCAGGCGTGCTGTAGTAGCAGATGACGTTCAGGGCGGATCTCTAACTAACACAAGCTTTGCCGTTTGATTGCAAGCATGTTTGAACCTGTGAGCATCATGCTTTTGAGATGGAGAACTTGTTTCAAACCTCGCTAATCCGTGAGTGCCCCTCAGCGCGCTTCGCTCTCATTTTGTGCAAGCCGACAAGGGAGAGTTCAAAACAGAAAAACATGTCCATGGATGCTAGAAACTTCCAACAGACCTCTTCAGCGTTGTGGAAATCCCCTACCAGATTCAGTAACGGTGGAACACTAGAAACGATTGGAACAGAGAGACATGTTGGTTCTTCATCGCCACAACTTTGCGCTCTCGCCTTAGATGTCTAACCATAATGTGAGAATAATTTCGCTTACGAATCTAATACACGACACTTCAAAAATAACAGGGGATCGGTATCTCAAAAAAACGAGACTGGCATGAAAAACAGATTGCTTATGAGAACATGCTAGCAAATGTTCTATCTGCTGATCTATTAATAGGCGTTCGTAGCAAAGCAGGACTTCCAATATTAGCAGAAATTTTTTTTGTCAGCTTCGTGAGCGACCTTTTCATAGTCAGCGCGTAACTGTTTGGTCTGCTCTTGTACAATTTCGTGTTAAGGGACCGCATTTATTGAGGAAGAAGAACGCAAGGGGAGAGTTGTAATCGCTATGCCACAATGAAGCGGAGCAGCCTAGAACAAATGACTAAACGACTCTGAAAACTGCAGATATACTAACATATCAAAATTCAACGAATCTATACGAATAACCCGGCAGGATTTTTCGCTACTGTGTTGGAACTGTAGGTCACTCTATCCAAAATTGGAAGAGATACAATGCACTATTACTGAACTTAAGTATACCTTAGATGTGATTAGCTTCACCGAAAGCTGGCTAGATGACTCGACCAAAGACATGATTAAATTTGAAAATTATCATAGTTACCATTCGCTACGAAAAAACAAGCGAGGCGGGGGCATCAGTACATACATTTCTAAGCACATGGATTCGAGAATCATAGCAAGTGCAACACTGAATCAGGATCATATAGAATCATTATTCGTAGAACTGTCTAGAGATGGCAAACGAATTGTGCTTGGAACGGTGTATAGGCCGCCTACAGCCTGTCCTATATCCTTCCTTAATGAGCTTAATCGAATTATTTCTCAGTTCAACAGGTCCTTCTACAATGACATAATAATATGCGGTGACTTCAACTATGATTTGCTGAAACATGAAAGCTATGAACCAATCTCCAATTTCTTAAATGCATTTCATTCTAAATCTTTCCTTCCGATCATCACAAAGCCAACACGAATAACCTCAGAATGTGCCACGCTGCTTGACAATATCTTTATGACAGACCCAAGTGATTTTCTTGCTGGAATAATTACTTCTGACTTATCAGATCATTTTCCAGTTTTTCTTATTAAGAAAAATGTCTATCTTGCGTGCACCAAAGCACGGGCTGAAACTTACTCATATCGTAAAATAAACGAATCAAATTTAGAAGAAATGCGCACCGTTCTAGAAGATTTAATGCCAACATTGCACATCACCCAACAAAACAATAATGCAAGGAGCATTGATGAATCAGTAGTAAAGTTGACTGAAACTATAATGAACGCATACAACCAGTGTTGCCCAATTGTAACTCGTACAGTTACCCCGAAAAATAAACAAAAGCCCTGGATTACTAGAGACATCGTGATAAATATAAAGAAACGCCAAGCGTACCTAGCCCTCCTTTGCGAAGGGCGAATATCTAGAGAAACATATAACCGATTCAGAAACTATGTGACAAACCAGATAAGAACATCAAAAAAGAGCTACTTTACCCTCAAGTTTACTCAATTCAAAGCTGACGTTAAAAAGACTTGGCGCCTCCTTAACTCTTGTTATAAACCGAATATCGCCGAAAAAAAGAAAATTGGTTATATCACTCAAGATAATGTAAAATATCATGAGAAGAATGAAATTGCTAATCTCTTCAACAACTTCTTTGTAAACGTAGGGAAAACTATAGCCAATGGTATTCCAAGTGAACCTACTGATCACCTGGAATTTATGGATCATATTCGAGAACACAACTCCTTTTTCTTTACGCCTACAAACTCCTCCGATGTAATTGCATGCATAAACAACATGAAAAATAAATCGAGTGGGTTACAAACGTTTCCAACTAAAATACTTAAAATAATTGCTGATATTGTGGCCCCGCTGATATCCAATATTATTAACCAGTCTCTCTTACTAGGCACTTTCCCGAACTCCCTCAAAGTTGCTAGAGTAACCCCTATCTTTAAAAATGGTGAAAAAACCTGTGTAAACAATTATCGACCTATCTCCATGTTACCAATTATTAGCAAGGTATTCGAGAAAATTGTGTATAAAAAAGTGTACTCTTATTTTGAACAAAAATCATTTCTCTATGATAAACAATACGGCTTTCGCTGTAAAAAATCAACAACACAGGCAATATTAAATCATTTACAATTCCTTTATTCTAATATAGATAACGGAAAGACTGTCTTCTCTGTATTTCTTGACTTTCGAAAGGCATTCGATTGTGTGGACCATAACATATTACTCTCGAAACTTCATTGTTATGGCATTCGTGGGGTTGCCCATGATTGGTTCAGATCATACCTAACAAATCGGAAGCAATACGTTGTCATTGACGACGCAAAATCGGACCCACAAAAAATTAGCCATGGAGTTCCACAAGGATCTGTTCTTGGGCCTCTCCTTTTTCTGATTTTTATCAATGATATTATTAAATCTACATCATTTTTTAAATTCATACTTTTTGCCGATGACAGTACGCTTTCTGCGGTCCTTCCGAACGAAAATCCCACTACGATTGCGGAGAGTATAAATAATGAACTCCATAAGGTTTCACTGTGGCTTAAAGCTAATAAAATGAGCCTCAATATCGATAAAACAAATTATATTACGTTCTCATACAAGAAAAATATATCTCTACCATCCATTAAAATTGGCGAAGGTGAAATCAAAGAAACCAACTCATGTAAATTTCTGGGCATCATAATAGATAAACATCTGACCTTCAAAGAGCACATCACTCATATTAGTTCTAAATTATCAAAATCCATCGGAATCCTGAATAAAGTTGAAAATTTCCTGCCTGAAACAGCCTTACTAATGCTTTATCGAATGCTCATTTCACCATACCTGCAATACGGAATAGAAGCATGGCATGGAACTGATAAAAATAAAACTAATATAATTTTTACTCTGCAAAAAAGAGCCATCAGAGCGGTAAAGAACCTAGAATATAATGCTCACACAAATGATTCATTCAAAAATTTACAAATACTTAAACTCTCGGATCTCTACAAAATCTCCATCTGCAATTTCATCTACAAAACATTAGCTAATGATGGCGACAATAGCCTTCAACAGTTATTAACTGCGCAAACTGGTCATCACGACCATTTAACACGAAATAAAAGTAAATTCATGCTTCCTTATTATTCAAAGGCCCGCTCGCAACATAGTATACTATTCGTTGGAACTAAAACCTGGAACTCAATACCTGCGGAGATCCGTGAAAGTAATTCTTACAAGGTATTTAAAAGAAATCTTGAGTCTCACTTCTTATCAGAATACTAGTCGTGTAAGATCACCAAGTCAAATCCTGCCTCCTACATGTCTGGTCCTAATAATGCAATTTGCCATGAGTAATATCGCCGATTTTCAGTCTGCTCCCAAATCGTTATCGAATATACTGTTAAATATTGTCCATATGACCTATATTGTAAAATTAAACATCAATATCGAGTTCATTATCCTGTTGATCAGTCTAATGCGAAACTAGGCTAAGTGAATTAGGTTAAACATTATTGTACGCCCTAGAATAATGTAATGGTAGGATGCCCTAGAAGTCGCTGAACTTATTCGGGCCCACAGGTAGCTATACTCAACTCTGACCATTGTATTAGACTTAAGAAACATTCTACCTCTGTATCTCCTGTGGTAAATAAATTGTTTAAATTGTTTAAATTGCTTAAATTGTTTAAATTGTTTAAATTGTGGAAATGGACCTCTGTTGTTCCAGCAAGATGGAGCAACTGCGCGTAAGATAAGAGTTTCTTCGAGTGTTTTTGGACGATAGTTTCCAGGCCGCCCGACTTATTACACGATGGTATTCAATTTTTAATAATAAACAACGTTAACCAATGTTCCCAAACAAACAGTTTTAGTCCCACTATCTAGCTTATAAATCTGTGGCCTCATGAAATAGTTTCATCGATGTACTCGTATGCCCTACCATCATGCAGATAAGGCGTATAGCTGATATCCCCTGCCCAGCAAGTTCACCAGACCCATCTTCTTTTGCTTTCTTTGTTTGCACCTGACGACAGACGTCTTTTGAAGCAGGCAACGGACGATTGAAGTGTTGAAGGACGCTATTCGCGATGCGATTGCAACAATACCACAGCATAACTCACTGAGCAGTGCAGAGCTCCATATCGCAAGTGCCGGAGTGTTTTGATAGTGGAAGCAAACATCTGGAAGATATTATAATCGAACCTATCAAAAAACATACGGTATTGGTGCAACGAAATGAAATCGTTCTGTATGATGATGAAAGAAAATGTTCACCCTCATTCACTTTACTTTATTTATTGTCATTTGAAAATGTATTCATCATTATGCATGGCCTGGCCTAGCTAAGAAAGTCATCTGTGTCATTTATTACTTATATCTGATGTGGTTAAAATACAGTATATTCCGAAGGTGCGCCACACTTAGGTATGGGAGAGCTATAAGCAAATTACGGATATTAGAAAGTAAAACTGCGGCTTAATTATGACGATTAGAATAATCAATATAACACCTCTGTCCTTCTAGAAAGTTATCTTCTAATCAATTGTAAAAATGTTAGTGCTGTCAGAAGTTCCCAGATTAGCCCCTAAAATAAAAACTGAGGGAGTTCTTAGTAGACTGTGACCATAATAATGAAATTTTAAACTCATTCTTTTGTTTTTATGGACTTCTCACACATGATGTCCATAGTATTGCTGCGTTTACAGTGCACTCTAACGTAGAGTGAAATATTCGTAAGAGAAATATTATTTTATCAGACTTATTGCCACGTATATCTCGATGAGTTTGCATCATACAGAACTTTAACTCGTGAGGCTAATACGAGTTTCAAAAAGCAAACAATAAGCCCGGATAATTTTTCAAAAATTATCATTTATAATGCGTGGAAAGGCTTTTGGAATTATTCCCTAAAAACATTAATTCAGCTCCCACTATTTTTTTAATTAGTAGTAACGCTATTAACGCAAGCATTCAAAAAATATCTGACGACGAGCGTGAATCTCATTCATTATACAGTCAAGAAAGCTAACTTCAGGAGCGTCTAGATTTTCCATCAGTGTTGAGTGCCGCAGACGTAGCCCTAGAAGTAACGAGCGCACCACATCTCGTCTCCGCAGGGTCATGTTTCCTCGGCAGCAGTTGGACCGTTTGTATTTCGCTGATGTCGCCCCCTGTTGTCTCTGCTATATTGGTTCAGCTACATCAATTTTACCACGCAACTTTGCCTCACACAATAGTAAGATTAAAATTTCATGAAGAAACTTGATATCAGATGCATTCGCTCTGAAAATGCTAGCTCAAAACTCTCCTGCATTACAAATTTATTTGCTTACGCTGAAGCGAGCTCAAGTTATCTCCCAGGTAAAAATCGGCACGGTGTTACTGCTGTGTAGGTGAAGTTTACTGCGGGTGTCAGTAGCGTGGAGCTGAGAGTGGTGGCGCAGCGTAGCAAACGAGACGTTCGCTTTTGGCACAGTTCTCCACCGCAGCGCCTTGAGCGCTACAGCAGGAAATGCAGCGCCGAACTCCGTAGAACAGCCCTAACTGCGCTGCCACGTTTGTGACCACCTCTCAATTATGACTTTAAAATATACGCTCACAGTCGAGGCTTACTGCAGTGAACTGCTTATACGAGAGTACGGCAGGTCACAGCAGCAGCCTCGAATGTGTGTAGGTCTCAAATTTTTTTGGTAAATTAAAAATATTTTTCTGACTTTTACTTCATATCAGAAATCACAGTGCGCTGGATAACTGTTATTTCTGACAACGAAATCAATCTGCACTTCTTGGTAAAGTCAATGCTGACTTTGATATTCGTTGGTTTTAATTATTCACGCTATAACGATAAATAATCACTATTTACAGTCAGCTTAAACCCCCAAAGCAATTTTTAAAACATCTTCGACCATTTTCAATACGAGAGTTAGTGGTAAACTGGATGAACCCTACACAATTTGAAGTAGATTACAGCTCTCGAAAATACTTTCTCACGATTGTCGCGATACGTGAAAAGGGTTATTAATCACGTACGCATGAGAGGATTTTCAACCTCTGAAATAAATATTTAACAATGTACACCTTGTGTTCGCGTGAATACTGCATAAAAGCATGGACAATAAAATAATTGAAATGAAAATGAGGTTTATTTCAGAAACCCGTGGATCAAAATTACGAGTACACAAAATATCTCAATGCAATGATTGAAGATTACGAGTGCAACAATTTTAATGACTTGCGCACCAGAGCAATATTGCAAGATGCTCATGATATTAACGTAACAATTCCATCCGGCACAATGAGATAGCTACACCTGAGCTGCATAGACAACAACTGACACAAATCGCACTTAGCGTGCGCTTCATGCAGTACTGAATACGTCAACATATTTCGGCCCAACATGATACACAACATGAGAGATACAAGTTTAAAAATTACTGAGCGTCAGCGAACGATTGCATGATTTAACGCAACACAGAATTTATTGGCAACTATCAAACATGGAATTTACGCACCATAACATGAAATTAGAAACATAAAATGAATGCCCTGACTAGCACACACAACACATGAAATGAAATGGTTATGCCAAACGATAGAACCTTGACTCACAACAAGGTGTCAAAGAATCGAATGCTTCGCATTATGCACAACACAAAATGAAAACCTCAGCTAAGAAAACACATCGCATTAATCACATTGGACTGCGCGGCAATCTGAAAGCACCGTTCTGTGTGCTATTTTGATTTCCAATATTCCACTTTACTGCATTGTTTCAAAGTTCTCTACACCACAAAATTTTACTTCTTCTGTGATGCGCGGTCGCTGTATGTTCGGTGTCGAGTCTGTATGAAGTCAGATTCATCCCATATCTCACATTTGCCGAGCGAACAGAATAGCATGCACGGGAAGACAGCATCTCTGAATTTACACGGGTCGTAAATGTAAGCCGGCTCTCGAGCATTGGTTTTGGGAACTAGACGATCGGGACGTTCTCATAAGAAACACTTCCCATATTAAATTCGATAATTTGACGCGCTCGGATGCAGCGGTTACACAGAGCTGAGAGACTCTGGTGCTGATTAGCGCCGGTCGGATAAATTAGCCAGGGGTTGTAAAATGCCAAGACATTAATATAAAAACACTGTGCCGGTCCGATCGTGTAGATGGGGAAGAGAACGTGGGATCAGTCGTTGAATTAGCTAGGGCTACGGAGAAAGCGGGGCCCCCACGAGAGCTTACCCCTGCATCCCTTCTCCCCAAAAACCTACCCCCCTTTTGCCCAACCGCACCCACTTTTTGGGAGGGAGGCGCGAGTCCAGAACGGAGCGGGCAGAGAGGAGGAAAGGCATTCAGTCGCCGGTCGTTTGAGTGAGTGGTCAAGGCTCCGGACGGAAGGGAACTATCTGAGGCCGACACTGGCGTTAAGTAGAGTCCGGGAGAGATAGTCTGAAGGTTAAGTCTAGGATTCGAGCAAGTTTGTATATGTCTGAATCAGGCTGTTGTGTTGTGCTCCAATTGTTGTATTCGTGGATCGTGTCGAGTGTCTGCAAAACACTCATTGGGTCGTGGCGAGTGTCTGCAAAACACTCATTGGATCGAGTCGTGTGTCTGTAAACGCTCATTGGATTGAGTTGGGGTGTCTGCTAAACACCCGGCGAGACCGCGATTGAATATATGCAAAATATTCATCCGGGCTCGAGTTGTCGGTTCTTTGTTGGCGTTTGTCACTATTCGTCTCCTGAGGGCGTCAGTACGTGTGGGCTGACCCTCGGGTATCTATGTAGGATTTCTATAACCTCGCCCGTGCTCATCGCCGTCCTTACTTGCCGTCCAAATATATGTTTAAAGCTTCGGCCTCGTACATTTTCCTCTCTCGTCTCTCTCGAACTCGCCATTAGAAACACGCGCTGTTGGCCCTCAGCCATTGCTACCAAGTCGTATATCGGGATAGGGGCGGACGTAAAAGCTCCCGCTTGCGCGCTAACGCCACCCAGCAACGTGCTCAAATTATATTCATAATTGATTGTATTAAATTCTATTTCCTAATTTTAGTCGAGGCTCTATACGCCTCGTGGTGGCAGCGACGCCATCGTCAACCTTCTCATTAAATAACTCATGACGTATTCAAAGTAGGCTGAAACTCTAAGACCATAAATCATTAGAAAGTGGAAGAAAAAACCCACTACATTCAGTGGCGGGAGCGGTGCTGGCTTTCCAATCTTGTGTGGCGAGAGAGCGAGAGAGAGTAATAGGGAGAGTAGGTGGTGAGAGACTGCAAAAAAAGAGAGAGGAAAAGAAGAAGGAACCAGTCCAGAAGCAGCGAGCAGTAACACCTCCGAAGGACCAAAGGAAAACTGTAAGTAGGCACCATTTCATTTCATTTCATGTGTGTGTTACCTATAACATAATTGGAAGTGGGGAAAATTTTTTTTTTTCTTGTTATTATTTTTGCTTTGCGGCCGTTTCTGTCAGTGTGTGTAGCGCGAGCAAGCGGGATACGTTCCCAGGATAACAATAGAGCAGGGCAATAAACGACGAGGAGCGATAAGCGCTACAGTGATTATGTAGAACGCAAGCGAACCAATGAAAGTGAATTCTAGGGTATGTGAGTGCTGTACACAGTTGTGTATCGACATCGAAAAGTAATTCAGATTTACAGTGATTTATTTAATTTTGTTGTCACTCAGAGAGAATTCATTGGTTCTCGTGTTCTTGTTGTAAATTAGGTACATATTGGGCGAATTTTTTTTTTTTGTGAGCAGGATTGCAAATTTAGGGAATGATTACGCGCACTCAGTGACGGAAAATATACATTGTGTGTAATAGTGAGGGCCAGCTGAGAGTTAATTAGGCTTTAGTGCTGGAAGGAAATACAGTGATTATTTTAAGGACCACATTTCGGTTCACGGACGTCTTATTTCAGCTCTTAACTCTTCGTTCACTTTGTCTTGTTGGATGAACCGCATTAAACTATTCTGACAACTTATCTTAACTTAAACTTGTCTTACAACTGGTGCCTTCCTCCTTTCTCGCTCGGAGACACCTTCAAGTTTTATTAGCGGCTAGAGCGGTTTAAGCCAACCTAACATCTAATCTGTTCTGGTATATGAGTGAGAACCCGAGCTGGGAGTTACGTAGACTTTTTGCTGTTTAAATGAACATATTCGGACATGTTAAGGACCACTAAGGTCAACGCTGCCCTGAGCTTGTTTTAACTTTATCTGGTGTAAGGAGATTCCCTCCTGACTTACGGTTTTGATGTCCTACGCATAAGAGTCCGCATTTCTAGATCGTTATTCAGTGGTGCCCTCCTCTTTCCTCTCTTCGATACACCCGAAAGTTTTTCTGCTTCTTGGTAACCGGTACTTATGGTAAAAGTTCGATGCTCCTCGTTTTGTGTTGTTGGCCTGCAACTGCCAATAGATATATTTAGAAAATATTGTTTTAACGTGAAATCCATCGCTGAGTTTGAGCTGCTAAATGACTAAGGACGAGGAAAAGGCTAGCAAGGCAGGAAGTCCCGCTGCAAATAAGAAGGGGAGCAAGGCTGAGAGCGCCACAGCAGCCATGCCAGCAACAGGAGCGCCACAGTCAGAAGCAGTAGGTCCAGTGCTTGGCAAGCTTCCGAAATTCGACGGAAAAACAAACGTTTTGAAGTTCCTTAACCAGGTAAAGAAACGTGCCGTTCTAGAAAAATGGTCAGAGGACCGAGTGGCTGATATCATCCGCTATCTCTGCATTGACACCGCGGAAAGTTTTCTAGATTCAAACCCCGAACTCGAATCATGCGATCTGACAACGCTGACCGAACGCCTTGAGGAACGTTTCCTCAGAAGCATTTCATTGACAGATGCTCACGCTGAACTGGCTGCGATCAAAGTGGACCGAGGTACGATTGGGGAGTATGCTTCGCGATTGGAGAGCTGCTCGGCTTCCTTGTCGCACGTAATCAAGGAGTTAGACGACACGTCGGCCCGCGACAAGCTATTGGCGACGGTGTTTGTCAATGGTCTAGACCCGGCATTGAAGAAGACAATGGCAACCTACGAACCAAAAAAGCTCGCGGATTGTATCAAAATGGCACAGAAGTGCGAACGAATGCTGGAGGACGAGAAACCGCGCAGGCATATCTGCGCTATAGACGAAGTAGAAGCCGCCCCAACCCGGCCACCACCTAGATGCTGGTCGTGCGACCAAGTAGGCCATTTCTCTAGAGAGTGTCGCAACCCTGCGGTGATTCCCAGACAAAATACATTTGCCCAGAACATACGGCGAGGGACCATGAACTGTTTCAATTGTGGGCAGGCAGGCCATATAGCTAGACAGTGTAGGGCACAGTGGCCGGCACAGAATCAAGCTCGGCAGAACAGACAGTTAGGCGAGTCACAAGGCTCGAGCCCCGCAGCCCATCGGAGTTTCAACGTTGATAACAACATGACGTGGCGAAACGCACAAGGCCCGCCTAGCAGAAAAAACTAGTGGTGCCTGTCGATACACACGAGACCAAACCGATAATAAAATTAACAGTGAATGAACACGGATGCGAAGCATTCCTGGACACCGGATCGGTTTGTTGTCTGATAAGACCTGACATGGCAGAGAAATTTGTGTCGGCAGGATTAGGTACAGTAAGAATAAAGACTGCCAAACTAAAGGTAAGTACAGTGAGTGGCGCGGAAATAGATGTGCGGGGCAGAATTGCGCTGAACATTAAGATAGGAGGTAACACGTATGTGCACGACGTGATAGTGGCTCAAGTCGGAAATTATCCAGGAGACATACTAATAGGGCTCGATTTACTCCAGCGCATAGGTAAGGTGACGCTGGACATGACCAGTGGACAGGGTAGTAGAGTGATCGTGAACGGTCATTCGTATGCATTTAAGGACGGTAAGTATGCCGGAGAGTCGATCAATCTGATCAGACAAAGAAAAAGGGTAAGTATGCGAAGGTCTGAGATCGCGGCGGTGCTACCAACGATGAGCAGTGACGATGGTGAGTATGGTATCACCAAGCCTAGAGCATCTGCACACGCAGCAGCGTGAGAGTTTGTTAGCGCTCCTCGGTAAGTATGCGACAGCCATTTCTCAGTATGAGCAAGATTTAGGCCGATGTGACTTGCTCCCACATTGAATTGACACCAGGAATGCGGCACCGATTGCTACGAAACAATGGCCTCTGCCCCAGGCAACACGCGCAGCAATCGAGGAACAAGTGCAGAATATGCTAGCAGTGGACGTAATTGAGCCATCAGCGAGCGCGTGGGCGTCTCCTGTGCTCCTCATCAAAAAGAAGGATGGCAACCATAGGTTTTGCGTTGATTTCCGACGAATTAATGAAGTCACGCTAGCAGACAAATACCCGATGCCCCGAATTGAACAAATCTTGGAGTCGTTGGGAGGCGCATGCTACTTCTCAGCCATAGACTTGAAGTCAGGCTACTGGCAGATTCCTGTGGCGGAGGCAGACCGCGACAAGACAGCATTTGCTACGGAGTCGGCGCAGTACCGCTTCAAACGCATGCCGTTTGGGCTAACTACAGCGCCTGCTACATTCCAGCGCTTAGTAAATAGAGTATTAGACCCAGTAATTGGAAAGACGAGCTACGTTTTCATAGACGACGTAGTAGTATTTTCGAAGACATTTGAAGATCACATCGCTCACTTGGAGGAGGTTCTCGCTCTCGTTCAGAAATCAGGACTGAAAATTTCACTGAAAAAGTGCAGCTTTGCCAAGCCCTCCATCGAATATTTGGGACACGTTGTCTCGAAGGACGGAATTCAAGTTGACTAAAGGAAAATCACGGCCATTCGCGAGTTGTTACCACCGAAGAAACCGAAAGATGTCCGAAGAATTTTGGGAATGGCAGGCTATTATCGAAGACACATACCAAATTTCTCAGAGCGAGTCGCCCTGCTGACGGCATTGACTAAGAAGTGCGCCAAGTTTGTGTGGACGGATGCACACCAAGCCGCATTTGACGCGCTCAAATTGGCTCTAGCGGAAGCGCCGGTGTTGTGTTACCCAGATTTCGAGCGACCTTTCAGGCTGCACACCGACGCCAGTGATGTCGCGCTGGGAGGAGTCCTTAAACAAGAAGCCGACGGCATGGATCACCCGATCGCATACTACTCACGAAAATTTACACCGGCGGAGACTCGGTACAGCACAACCGAAAGAGAGGCTTTGGCCATTGTGGAAAACGTCCGCCATTTTGCTAGATATCTCTACGGCCGAAAATTCCTGACTCTGACGGATCACCAGCCACTGCGATATTTGTTTCAATACAAAGCGATCGTCCCACGTATCGCCCGCTGGGCAGTGCTGCTGTCGCAGTTCGAATATGAAATTTCGTATAGACCCGGCAAGGAGAATGTGATTCCAGATACGCTCTCCTGTGGAGTGGCAGCCATTCGCCCGACCGTGACGGAAACGCTGGACCCGTACGAAGTGTTCTGTGCAGAAAAGGTAAGTATGGAGCAGCGCAAAGCACCGCACTGGGCCAAGGTCATCAACGCATTGGAAGGAAATGGTGAAATGGTGACAGATCCGAGCCAGTACAAGGATTTCGTGTTAGACAAAGACTGTTTATTCTACCTGGAAGTGGGCGACAATGGGGACATTCGCAAACGTGCAGTGATTCCCGAATCCCAAAGTAAAGCCCGCGTTAATAATGTCGCACGATACGCGAATTTCCGGACATTTCGGCGTTAAAAAGAACCTCCACCGTGCTAGAGAATTATTCTTTTGGCCAAATGTGGCACGACACGTGCAAGAGCACGTGAAAAATTGCGCGACGTGTCAGAAGCGAAGTCCTCATGGGGGCCTTAAAGCAAAAATAGGTGAATTACCGCCAGTCTCACGACCATTAGAAAGGGTGGGAATTGATCTCATTGGAGAGCTGACGCCGTCACGTGCAGGAAATAGATATATTCTGACGATCGTGTGCCACTTCTCTAGATACGTGCAGACATACCCACTGCGCGATAAAAAGAGCGAGACCGTAGCGCGAGCGTTCATGGATTTTGTGTGCCGGTATGGCTGTCCTGAACACATCGTGTCGGATCGAGGTACTGAGTTTACTGCCCAAAATTTTCAAGAAATGTGCCGCATTCTGAAGTCCAAGTTGCACTTCACCACGGCCTTCCATCCAGCCAGTAACGGAATGACGGAATCATTCAACAAATTGACCAAGACAACGTTTGCGGCCACGGTAGAGAAGGATCTTACATCATGGGACGAGCAGCTACCTTTTGCCACGCTCGCTCTAAACTGTTCGTATCATACCTCGGTAGATAACACGCCATACTATTTATTTCACGGACGCGACGCTCCCTTGCCACTGTCTGATATTCTGCAGCCCAGGATACTAAACTATGCTTTGGAGGAAAATTTTCCTCACGCCGCCTTTTCCAGGTTGCAAATTGCGTTCGAAGGCGCGATGTCAGCAAGCTGAAATGCACATGACAAGAATGTGAGATATCAGCGCGTGAGAGATAAGGAACTGAGAGTCAGCGATTGCGTATTTCTCCGGAACACCGCAGGAAGAAACAAAGCGATGGGAAAATTCCGACCTAACTGGGTAGGCCCGTACCGAATTCAGGCCCTCCCAACACCGATGAACGTCGTAATATGACAAGTCCACGGCCGCCGGCATGAGATAACGGTCCACAGAAATAGACTTAAGCCCGCGTTATTTCAGCCAGAGGAGGCATTGGTAATACAAGACGAGCGCCCCTGCAGCAAGGGGAGGAGCGTCGAGCACGCCACCGAAGTACGTCACGAAGATAGCGACTCGGAAAGCAGCGATGACGAAGTCTACGTAACAAGGCCTGAAGCTCCCTCACCCCTACCCACCCCGGCAGCTAGGCGTCCTTACTCTCTTAGATCTGCAGGCCCGGTAGAGGAGAGCACTACATATGCAAAAGTCCTATGTAGCAAGCAAATAGTAGATAAGCTTACTAATCTCATTTTCCTTTTCAGAACAACCTAGCAAGTAAATAATAGATAAGCTTACTGATCATAATCTCCCTTTCAGAAGAACCTAGCAAGTAAATAATAGATAAGCTTACTAATCATAATTTCCCTTTCAGAATAACCTAGCAAGTAAATAGTAGATAAGCTTGCTAATCTAATTCCCGTTCAGAATAGCTTAGCAACAACTATGTAGAAGTACAAATAAAACATTACAAGAACAGTAGTACGATCGAGCGTTAGCCACTACGCAAGTAATTTTTGAGAATACCATCACGCAACGTGAAGGACTTTCTCAAGTTGACTTGTGACTTCCAAGTCACACGAGTGACTTTACTTGCCGATTGAGCGCAGGACCGGACGAGGGTAATAAAATCATCTGAGATACAGAGAGACCCGCTCAGAGCCCGGGAAAGATGAGCTCAACCGCGGGAAGAGAGTGCGATAGGCAGAAAGGAGGCGTTGGATACAAGTAGAGATTTGACATACAACTTGTAAATAGCGGTACTAGGTAAATTATATCGTAGTAGTTGCGCATTTCAGAATGACTGGAATAAACTTAGAGGTAGAGTTATATTGTAAGGTTTGACATTTTCAAACAACTGCAGAGATATAAGGACGGTCACATCGTAAAGGAATTTGATTGCTGATCAATTGACTGAGACGTGTAATGAATGAAGAGAAATTTCGATGGAAACTAGGCCCGTCTGGGCAGGGATAAATTAGGCAGTAGTACAAACTCAGCACAGCACGGCCGCAGCAGATGTGTTTCTTTCACATAAATATGGCCAGTAGAGAGTACGGCTCTCTAAGCCCTCTCATAACTAGTAGGTTAAAATAACCAACAAGTGTGACGAAGTTTTCATTTTCAGAGTATTATTTATAAGTATAATCTTACTAATAAAAATTGCCTTTCAGGTGTAGATTTAAGAGACAGCAACTTGGATGGGAAGTAGATATATCCTTCCATTATTATTATTACTTTGTTTGAGCAAATTCCCTGTAAGGAATTTTCTATTGTCGTCGGGGAGGGAGTAAAATTTGAAAAATTTATTGCTTCTAACTGACGGTTAGAGAAGAGAAATAGGCACAATGCTGTCGCTAAGAGACGGACGTTCAATTTAAAGTCATCTTGAGATGGGTCTTGCTGCACTTGGAAGAGCGAAACCTGATCCTGAGCTGGTAGGAGGCTGATACTAGCCGCTCGGAGCAGAACTCCTGAGAGTTGGGTAGAATTCCTATCGAGAAGTTGTCCATTACGGACCTAGCATAATCTTTAACAATACAGCTCCCTAATAGTAACGTAGTTAGTGTGGAAAGGCAGGCTGGACGAGCACTCGCGAGGTAGAGGCTCGACACGTGATTCACGAGACAATGGGACCGCGGTAGATCATAAAAGTTGAGGAAGCGTTCCACATTGCTGGGACGCATGTAATATGAGTGGTGATACGCCGAAGATTAGAGAAGGCAGTCTAGACAGAGAGAAGCGCACAGCGGTGCGTTTGCGATGCTAAATGCGAGATCGATGGGAGAACGAAATAGGTAGAGAAGAGCAAAGATAATAATAGAGAGATGGATGGCTCCTGTGCTGGGAAACCGGAGCGTGAACAGCATTGAGCCGACGCTGGGGCTGAAATATTTAATGATAAAATGCGCTAAGGTGAATTTTGAAAATTTTTCAGGAAAGCGACGAGCGAGCGAGGTGCTGACGTGTGCGCGTGCCAAACCAGCACCACAGCGGCCTCCAACGGAGCGGAACGGAAGTAGCGGTCGACGTAAGAGAGATGGAGAGGCATTCACCGATGGTAAGATCGGGATGCTCCTGTTGCGGAGCAATCCTGGCGTGAACAATGGAGGGTTGTAAAATATCTGGTCTGCTGATGAGCGTTGGAGCGATACGACGTGAAGTGTGACTGTGAAGGATAGTTTGGGCATTCCCAACGGCATGTGCGCAATGCCTTGAAGGCACCACAGCTGTTACCCGATATCATGAGTTTATAGAATGCGGAAAATAAGTCATGAGATTTTGAGGTAAGGAGATAAGTCATGTGAGACTTGGAGATAAAACAGAAATACATACAAGGGGATGCCTTGCGTATTGCAACCATACGAAAATTCAGGCTTGCTTCTCACGAGTTGATTAGCAGATGCCACTCAGGCAAACAGTCAGCTGACACGGAAAGAGTAATAATGTAGGAACATTTCATCCATCATATTTAATCATAAGGACCTGCACTACGAAGTGAACGAAAGGTTAGGAAGAATGTTCTAGTGTTTCAGAGAGTGTATGTTGATAAGTGTCACCGGAATGTGTGCTGTTCGTGTGCAGGAGTATGTGCTGTATCGTGTTGCAGAAGTGTGTGCATTTAGCCATTCAAGTCTGCTAGGACTTGCTATGTCATGAATCTCATAATTTAACCCATTCATCATGTAAAACACGCGCGCTCATTATGAGGCAGATAGAGGAAAATTTTGAAAAAATAGGCTCTATTTTGATGTCTAACCCATGTAACAAGGAACTAATGCAAGACCGTGTGCCGTAGGACACGGTGTCGTACGAGACGGGCTGGAGGCGAAGGTCGAGCATGCTGGTGCGTCAACGGGGCGTGGCATCCCACCCCTGCGAGGCGGCCGGGTGGTTGCCAGATGGAAGTCTGGCAAGTGTCTCAGACGAGACGACGTGGAAGCAGATGACGAAGATCTCGGAGGCTGACGAGCTCGCCTCCCCGGTCCCGGGGGGGGCCCATATTATTAAAATCGTCGGAGCACTCGCGAGTCATGCTGTTGTTCTTGTCTTCTGGTTGTTTGTGTTGTTTCGGGGTGACTTGTACAGGGTCGCCAGTCGGGTTGGAAATATACTCGGGCCGAGACATGGAAAAAAAATTTATTATATAATTTTTATTTTATTTTATGTGAGGAGAGGGTGTATGAAGTCAGATTCATCCCCTATCTCACATTTGCCGAGCGAACAGAATAGCATGCACGGGAAGACAGCATCTCTGAATTTACACGGGTCGTAAATGTAAGCCGGCTCTCGAGCATTGGTTTTGGGAACTAGACGATCGGGACGTTCTCATAAGAAACACTTCCCATATTAAATTCGATAATTTGACGCGCTCGGATGCAGCGGTTACACAGAGCTGAGAGACGCTGGTGCTGATTAGCGCCGGTCGGATAAATTAGCCAGGGATTGTAAATTGCCAAGACATTAATATAAAAACACTGTGCTGGTCCGATCGTGTAGATGGGGAAGAGAACGTGGGATCAGTCGTTGAATTAGCTATGGCTACGGAGAAAGCGGGGCCCCCACGAGAGCTTACCCCTGCATCCCTTCTCCCCAAAAACCTACCCCACTTTTGCCCAACCGCACCCCCTTTTTGGGAGGAAGGCGCGAGTCCAGAACGGAGCGGGCACAGAGGAGGAAAGGCATTCAGTCGCCGGTCGTTTGAGTGAGTGGTCAAGGCTCCGGACGGAAGGGAACTATCTGAGGCCGACACGCGCTAAGGGGGTCCTCCGGAATGAAAATTTTTTTGATCCGATTGGTCTGAAACTTGGTGAGTATATGTAGTTTTGCCAGACAAACATATTTGAATTTGAAATTTTTTGATTTAGGCCATAGTTTTTCCGAAAAATTTGAAAAATAGGTTTTTTGGGTCATTTTTATGCATATTTCAAAAGAATAGAAGTCATTGAGTTTTTATGCTAGAGCAAATTCAAAGACAGTTTTGGAATCCTTGAAACATTTCTAACAAAGATATATTCGGGGATTTTGCATTTTTTTTTAATTTTTTTTATATGCGAAAATTTACCAATAAATAAAAATAAACGAAATTTTTGGATTTGAACCATTATAAAAGAAATAAAATGTAAAAATGGAAAAAAGGGGAATATAACTTTGTTACAAATGTTCCAAGGATTCCAAAACTGTCTTTGAATTTGTTCTAGCATAAAAACTCAATGACTTCTATTCATTTGAATTTTGAAAGTAAGTAACTTTACAGTATAGGCGAAAAACTAAATTTTTTGTTTTAGTGTGATATAATGGAAAATTTATGTAATTGAATGCTGTTTTCATTTTTATTTAGATTATCTCCATGCATAACATCATATTCACACTGTGAATTGTAATTTCCAAAAAAGAAAAAAATTTAAAAAATTTTTACTTATATCATAAAAATTATGAAATTTTTTGTTTCAGTTTGATTCTAATGAAATTTGACTAATATATGTAACTTTTGAAAAGAAACACAATTTCCTTTATACATTTTTTGATTCAGGTCTTAGTTTTTGAAAAAAATTGACATATTGGTTTTTAGTCCACGGGTATTGATATTTCAAAAGAATAGAACTCATTGAGTTTTCAGGCTAGAACAAAAACAAAGACAGTTTTAGAATCCTTGAAACACATCTAACAAAAGCACATTCGCAAATTTTCTATATCTTCTTTTGTTTTCTTTTTATATGGGGTCGAAATGGACTCGAAAATTTAAGATTTTGGTCCCCTTACCTTCCCCCTGGGGAGGGATCTATTGTCCGTAGCGCCATAAAATTTTAGGACCGAATAGTCCACCACCTAAGGGTTCTTTTCCAACAATAAAATGAAAAATGACCATCGGAGAGAAAAGGGGCCCCGGAGGACCCCCTTAAGTAGAGTCCGGGAGAGATAGTCTGAAGGTTAAGTCTAGGATTCGAGCAAGTTTGTATATGTCTGAATCAGGCTGTTGTGTTGTGCTCCAATTGTTGTATTGGTGGATCGTGTCGAGTGTCTGCAAAACACTCATTGGATCGTGGCGAGTGTCTGCAAAACACTCATTGGATCGAGTCGAGTGTCTGTAAACGCTCATTGGATTGAGTTGGGGTGTCTGCTAAACACCCGGCGAGACCGCGATTGAATATATGCAAAATATTCATCCGGGCTCGAGTTGTCGGTTCTTTGTTGGCATTTGTCACTATTCGTCTCCTGAGGGCGTCAGTACGTGTGGGCTGACCCTCGGGTATCTATGTAGGATTTCTATAACCTCGCCCGTGCTCATCGCCGTCCTTACTTGCCGTCCAAATAAATGTTTAAAGCTTCGGCCTCGTACATTTTCCTCTCTCGTCTCTCTCGAACTCGCCATTAGAAACACGCGCTGTTGGCCCTCAGCCATTGCTACCAAGTCGTATATCGGGATAGGGGTGGACATAAAAGCTCCCGCTTGCGCGCTAACGCCACCCAGCAACCTGCTCAAATTATATTCATAATTGTTTGTATTAAATTCTATTTCCTAATTTTAGTCGAGGCTCTATACGCCTCGTGGTGGCAGCGACGCTATCGTCAACCTTCTCATTAAATAACTCATGACGTATTCAAAGTAGGCTGAAACTCTAAGGCCATAAATCATTAGAAAGTGGAAGAAAAAACCCACTGCATTCAAGTCCTTCCAGCTTCGCGGGATTCTCAACAGAGTTCTCAGAGTTCTATCGCGGCGGCGGTGATACTCATGCTCCGTCGGGCATGCGCTGCTGCCATCCATTTTTCGCACACCCATGCTTCGCACGTCTGAGTCTTGGCGGCGTTGAAGGGCTGGCTAACTGTAGATCTTTTCTTGTTTCCCTCCGCATTGTTGGTGAACACGTGACTCCACATTTTAATGCTGCGGTTGTTTGTGAGCTTATAATTGGCGTAGAGATTCTCCATGGGTGTTTCTCTTCACGTTGAATTGTTGATGTGCTCAGGCCGTAATTCTTCGAGCGAGTGCTCGTTGCAGGGTAACACTTCGACGAAACAGTCGCAGTCTCCTTGAGCGTTCGGAGAGATTATCAGCACACACTTCGAGCGGGTGTTTGTTGCACAATCTTGTCGTTATTGAAGGAGTTAAACATCGGCTTCGATTTTTCGTGTGAAGTCACTCCTGAATTAACACTAGCCCGGGAAATGTCGGCATATTGTCGGATTTCCCGGTTTTTGCACTCCAAAGCCTGTCGTGTCTCTTTTGGCGTTACCGAGACTAGAATCCTCTCAATTATTGGAATGAATTCTTTATATCCCCGTCGCTTCGTACTCTCTCGTAAAGTCTAGATCCTTCGCCGTTTCAGATCAAGTTCTTCCCTTTTGATTGGTGCTTTTTGTCGTTGTCCTGACGTTTTTGATTTCCATTCGCTATGTGCTGGTGCTCGCTCACCGTCCGCCAACCCAATTGGTCTGTAAGGTGCACAGCTTCGATGACCACGTTATTTCAAGGGTATGATTGGCTGGAGACGGAAGGCTCGCTGTGTGCCACGCCCCTTGTGGGCCGTCGCTGGTTCCCCTCTTAGACTATCGCTTGTGTAATAGAATCTTGTGTTTGTGTGTTTTTGTGTTATGTGTTGCCTGTATGTGTTTGTGTTTTTGGATGTCTTAGCCTTAGCACGTTTGGGCGAAACGCTAACCACTTGAGCTCGACAGATTTATAGCCAAACTCTTTTCGAAACCTGAGAACAACGCTGTCCTTGTGGAGTTCTGCGGTTACAACATCCTGTCCACTGTTCCTAGCTCAACAAGATATTGTATTTCCTCAAGTAAAGTATTTTTAAAGTGAATTATTTCCTCAAATAAAGTATTTCCCAAATTTCCCCGAGTAAAGTATTTCACAACAAAGGTGAATTATAGTACTTATTGGACGAATCTTAGGGAATCTTATGCGTAAAATAAACAGAAGAACCAAAGTGCATATATACATTTTTATTAAAAGCAAACGTTTCGGAATACATAAATTCCATCTTCAGTGCAGTAATGCTGTAACAAAGTAAAATACAGTACATGAGAAAATGTTCGCAAACTGAAAAAATGAAATGTAATTCACATATTAAGAAACTAATCTACCTAACCCAATACTAAAATTCATCAGAAAATAAGCAAGCCTAAAAATAACGTATATTTACAAATTCAAAAAATAAGATACCTAAACAAACCCAATTATTCAAAAGCCATTCATTCACACGCTCATATCCCGGATTCATTCACACACTAAGTACATGCAACCTCATGCTAGTAAGTAGGGACAATGTTTAGTTTAGTGGCACTGTTATCTTTATTCAATTGAGGTCTATGAGAAAATATATAAAGTGATTCTAAGATTCGAAGATCTTGTTCATTATTAGTTTTACAAAGCGTTGAAAAGTTACTGATTTTGAATGAATGATCTGAATTTTCACAGTGCTCCCTGATGGAGGATTGCGATGCTGAAGCTAATGGTCGGCCTGTTATATGAGAAATACCTGCATGTTGGCTGTGTCTGATGAATTGTTGGACAGTAGTACTCCCAACATAAGATTGCATGCAGCAATCACACTTCTACATGTAAACACATCCACTCCACAGACACTCCTCCAAACATTCCTTCCTATTAAAAAACGATACAATTTTGCAATTGTTTCTATAAAAAATTCGCACGTCCACAGACACAAAAAAATTCCGGACCAGAGCTAACAATTCCTTCCTGAGACTGGCGTCCAAATAACCTAAGAATGGTATTTCGATATACGACGTCTGCTTTGCTGCACTTTGGACAACCGGTGACGGACAAAATTTCCTATCTAAAAATTTTCTTACTACGTTGTCGATCAAGAATTTAGGATATTTTTTTATGGTTAAAATTCGATAGATTTGCTGAATTTCACGATGAAACAGTTCATATGAACTGGAGATTTTAAATGCTCGATGCAATAAAGTAGTAATGCATGATTTGATGTATCCTTCATAAATGCAGCTAAAGAAATTAGTTCCGAGTCCAGTAAAAGTAGGTTTTCTGTAAACTGACGTGATTGCTTGCGCGTGTGACTTTTTTATTAAAACATCTAAAAATGCAAGTTGATCATCTTGTTCAGGTTCCATCGTGAATTTTACATTAGAATGGCAACAATTGATGTGCTGGAAAAATCTATTCGCATCATCTTCTGAGCGGAACAATGCAAATGTGTCGTCTAAATATCTTCGATAAAACTGAGGTTTGAATTCGATTGGGCACTGGTCAACAACCTGTTTTTCTAAATGATCTAAAAAAATATTAGCTACAAGGGGTGATAGGTTCGCCCCCATTGACAAACCATCGAGTTGTTTGTACGTAGTACCGTTAAACACAAAATGTGAATCTTTAAGCGCAACCTCGAGTAATCGTTTAAACTGCGTCCTGTTGTTATTCATAATCTTACCATTTTCTTGAAAAACCCGATCTAATAGCACATCAATAGCTTCATTCAAGGGTATGTTGGTATACATAGATTCCACATCAAAGCTACACATGAAAAACTTGTCAATATTTTCTACATTAGAAATCTGGTTAACAAATTCAAATGAGTTCTCTACTGAATACTTACAGCCACAATACGGTTTTAAAATAGGTACCAAATTTGAACAAAGTTTGGACAAATGCGTATTACATGTAGATAAAATAGGTCTCATTGGTGTATCAGGCTTATGAATCTTAGGTAACCCATATAAAATTCCCAGCTGTGATCCCACTGAACGGCTCGCTTTGTACAGACTTTCAGGCATTAATCCCGTATAATGGTCTTTTTTTAGTCTATAGTTTATTTTATTCTCAAGCTTCATGATTAATGTCTTTTTGTCAGTACTAACTTCTATGAATTTCTGTTTGTCGGATAAAATCAGTTTCATCTTCGACACATAGTCCTGCTTATCTAAAATAACCACTCCATTGCCTTTGTCTGGCTTAGTTACATATATAGAAGTGTCATCCCTGAGTTTCTTCAGAACAGAAAAATATTTCCTATTGAACATTGCACGGATATTGCGGTGGCGATCAAATTTGTTATAAAATTTGTAAGCAAGAGTTCTCAAGCAATTCCTAAAATTCTCTCTTCCATTCTCAACAGTAGGAGTGAAATAAAATTTTACTAACCTATTATATAAACTTTCGAATAACAAGAAATATCTCTGAAAATTCACTTTTACAATGGGTAAACCAAATTCTAATCCTAAGCATAAAATGCGTTTCTCGTCTGAAGATAAAGTTCTACTTGAATGATTAAAAATAACTTCATCCGGGTCCACACTATTGCGCAATGTTGATACACCTAACCTGATTAGTTTATTATTTTGTATAGTCCGGGTAGAATTTACATATTGCACCAGTTTATTATGAAGCCAGAGTTTGAGGCAGGCAAAATCTACTGACGAGACACTTTCCTCTAGATGCTGAAGACATGTTAGATGAATTCGTTCCTGAGCTGCAGTTCTCCGCCGTTTAAATTTCAGCTCATTCCATAACAGCTTGCGCTGTACAGATCTCCATAAATTCGAGTTCTCCAGTTGGCGGCGATATAAACGGACACGAAGAAATCTTGGAATAACGTCATAATGATAACAAGCGTCCAAGAATTCCACATCGCATTTCAGCTTTTCTAGCTTCTTCCAGTTCTTCTCTAACTCACGGAATAGTCGTAATATTGGTTCTCCATATCGATAGAATATTATAGTACTTATTGGACGATTCTTAGGGAATCTTATGCGTAAAATAAACAGAAGAACCAAAGTGCATATATACATTTTAATTAAAAGCAAACGTTTCGGAATACATAAATTCCATCTTCAGTGCAGTAATGCTGAAACAAAGTAAAATACAATACATGAGAAAATGTTCGCAAACTGTAAAAATGAAAAGTAATTCACATATAAAGAAACTAAACTACCTAACCCAATACTAAAATTCATCAGAAAATAAGCAAGCCTAAAAATAACGTATATTTACAAATTCAAAAAATAAGATACCTAAACAAACCCAATTATTCAAAAGCCATTCATTCACACGCTCATATCCCGGATTCATTCACACACTAAGTACATGCAACCTCATGCTAGTAAGTAGGGACAATGTTTAGTTTAGTGGCACTGTTATCTTTATTCAATTGAGGTCTATGAGAAAATATATAAAGTGATTCTAAGATTCGAAGATCTTGTTCATTATTAGTTTTACAAAGCGTTGAAAAGTTACTGATTTTAAATGAATGATCTGAATTTTCACAGTGCTCCCTGATGGAGGTTTGCGATGGTGAAGCTAATGGTCGGCCTGTTCTATGAGAAATACCTGCATGTTGGCTGTGTCTGATGAATTGTTGGACAGTAGTACTCCCAACATAAGATTGCATGCAGCAATCACACTTATACATGTAAACACATCCACTCCACAGACACTCCTCCAAACATTCCTTCCTATTAAAAAACGATACAATTTTGAAATTGTTTCTATAAAAAATTCGCACGTCCACAGACACAAAAAAATTCCGGACCAGAGCTAACAATTATTTCCTCAAATAAAGTATTTCATAAATTTCCCCGAGTAAAGTATTTCCCAACACGATGTACTATGAAAATTAGGGCTTAAAGAATAAAAATACATCTGTTAGGTAAATTTAGAAATGAATATACCACGCTAGATTTTAGAAAACACTTTCAACACCCTGACAGCACAAAAATATTGAGAACAATCCCCAAGCAGAACACAGAACATGCTGTTTCACGTTAAAAACTAAAAATACGGTACAAAATACTTGTCAGTTTACAACTCAGTTTCACAAATGCAATATAAACTCTTACATATCATACGTGGATAGTCGTTAAATGGATTTTATTGTAAAAATTCATATTAGATGGAAGAAATTGGATTAAGTACTGATCAAATCGATTGGTAATATTAAACTTGCACTTGGTCGCTGCACCTGTTCCTAACACACATCTGAATTCACATTAAAATATTTTATCTAGTTAAATTTTATACGAATGTATGAGCGTATGTGCAAAATACATGCATCCATGGGTTTAAATAAAATGCATTTTCCGAATATCTTCTAAAACATATGCCATGGTTCTCCAATGATCAGCCTCTTATCTTTTACAATCCACGTGTCTGTGAAAATAAATAAGATCTCAGCAACGGTAATTTATTTACGTACCTGCTTAGTTAACTTTGATTAACTTTGATCGTAACAACTTCTTCAGTAATTCATTCATGAAAAATCGAATTATGTTTGTGACAAAATAAAATTAGTATGTGACAAATCAAATTGAAAGTTATTTTAATACATGGAGTAAATATTAAATTCTGTAATTTGTCCCCACAATGGATACGACAAAATCATTTAATATTTATGCCATTTTTTCACCGTGTTTATTTTTCAATTATTTTTTCTAATAGGATTAGAAAATAGACTTACGTTTGAGTCAAACAAAACACTAGTAATGAAAATCACACTGAGAAATTGGAAAGAAAATGATAGTGTGTAAAATTTCCTTAGCATCCTGAAAAATTGTGGCTGCTAAAAATTTGAAGACGTAGTTACCGAACGAACATTGCCCAATTAGAAAACCACTTGCCAAACTACTCACGTATTCTGGAAAATGTTCAAGACGGGAGTTTGAAAATAAACTAAATCGTTCTGCTCTCTCATTAAAGTGCGAGTCAACTATGGAGTAGAACATACAGGCATCTTTCTGTATCATTCAGAGTTCGGAGAACTCGTAGTCAGCACTGTTACCACATTTGTTATCTCCAAAAGTGTCCAAGGTATAAGTTGCTTCACTTTCCGATGTTTCCAGCTTAGGCTTTTCCTTCCTCTTGCCTCTATAGCCTTCCCAAACGCAGTTATTTTCCGTAGGTGTGCCACAAGCAAAATGCAGAGACTTCGTCAATACGACTATATATTGAGCCAGGGCAGCTGTAGGGCCTAAAAAAATACTAATAGAAGAATTTAAACATCAAGTAAAACCGCAAATCACCTTTATCAGCAATAGTATGATAATACTGAAATCGGAGCAGAAATATAAAAAAAAACTTGGAAATAGAATTTTGAAATAAAATAAATTTTATTGAAAAACATTTCCAATGTTTTTCCTTCAGTAAATATGCTTACGTTCAATTAGCTAACTATAACTGCTCTCCTCTAGACGTGCGCTTCACTTTCTGCCCGCCTCTGCGCAAACCAGTCACAGAATGTTGGATGGCCAAGCGCGCAGTCACGAGGGCTTTCAGCGTGCTGGTTGTGCTCTCGCAGTGCGTACTCTTTGCCGGACGAATCATTTCTTGCAGCTGGAATGTTTAATTCAACCTCATGGTTAATGAAAATTGTTTATAGATTATCTCTGAATTCTGCAATTCTGAAAATGAATGGTATACATCGTAGGGATATTTTACCTTGTTGTTAGTGTCCTGGTCACGATTGTCATAAGACAACTTTTTGACTTAATTGTCATCTTTGTTAAGCGCGTAGCACAGCTCCCTCATTTGAAGCTAAAAGAGCTTTATCTGGAGTTTTCCTCCGTTAATAACACAAAGATAGCTAGAGCACACTTTCACCACTTAGAGAATGAGATCCAGATATATAAAAGTGAAGACAACCAGATTTAGTAATATAGATTAACATAATATACATCGATTAACATATTAACTAATAGTAGTGAAAATTTTTGAACAGTATAGTATACCTATTCTTTTCAGTCATAGACTTCCACGTTTTCAACACCACGACATAAATGTGTTTCGAAAATGTAACTAATTTCTCCAACATAGATTTTTTTATCAGCCTAATACCGTTATACACAGTTGGTAGTGATTTGCGTCCTCCGTCTTAGTCTCTAAAGTAGTAACGTCTGCCATCGTAATTTTCATTTCCTGCTGTAGGTGTCTGTAAAATGAATAAAAAGGTGCTGAAAAAAGTGAGTAGCTGCCAACACAGATTTTTATGTCGATAAAGCTCATTTAGATTACCTCCAAATATTAAACTTAATTACCAGCGAATGTGTATTGATCAATGTCAAAATATGATGGCCTAAGAATGAACACATAAAATGTCATACATACATGTCTTGTACCGCCTTTCAGATGGGAAATTTGAATATCCACTAATTATGGCAGGCATTCAATTACTACAGAACTATCAAACTCTTCAGAGGTAATGAAATTTACACAATTGAATGTCGCCAATGAATATTAATGTCAAGCTTGTAGGAACAGGCATTCATCACATAAATTTACCTTGAAATGCTTGCCATTAGGGATGAACTCGTGACTGTTCAGAGCGAATGTAAAACTACCTGTACACGAGAATATTGGGTTTGATTTCGTAACTAATCTAAAATTTACTCAACTATATTTCCCAATTATTTTCGAATGGCCTCGATCAACAGCATATTCCTGATCCTTTCCAGGGCTCAAGAATTTATAGAGAAAAAGCGATGAAGAAACTTGATGATGGGTCATCTTAGTTAGGTCGTTTCGAATTGCAGTACTTCAATGAGTTGATCCATTAGTCAAAAATTGACGCCCGTGAATTGGTTGTTTGGCTGAGGAATGGCCTTCACAGAGTGCTGGCTGAATCAGTAACTGTTCATAATTTGTTATTTACCTATGAACCCTTATTTCTTATGTTTTGGTGAAGCTCGCGGCAATCTACTGATTT
This sequence comes from Morinoia aosen, assembly GCA_030386875.1. NCBI lineage: Eukaryota > Metazoa > Arthropoda > Malacostraca > Amphipoda > Talitridae > Morinoia > Morinoia aosen. The sequence goes on along the minus strand of CM059567.1, from coordinate 84,956,439 downwards.
TATTTGTAAAATTCAAAATTACCCACTCAAACAATCCGTCAGATTTAAAACACACAAGGAATTGAATGACCCCTTACGTATGGAGCATCCAGTCATAACTTCAATGCAATGAAATGTTTCAGGAACAAATATATTATGTTTTACGTCAGAGTCCAAGCGCTATTCTACATGATGTTTTGAAAGGGAGAAATTCAACTGTAACTTACTAAACATAATTCAGCAGGAACACTGCACTTCCACATAGAACATGAAATCAGTTTGGTCCCCTGTTATTTTACAGTAAAAACTTACTCATAACATTTTTACTTCAAAACAAAACATTGCGGAACAATATATATTACAATATTACAGAATCATAGACCAAACATATAGTTTATTTGCTTCCCTTAATTAAATGAGGACCAACTGCTCACCGTGTCCTGGCTACGTCAATGAGCCGCCGGATGAGTGGCCGAGGATTGGGTAATACGGTAGAGCAAACGCTGGTCCGACGAGCAGGCTTTGTTGATATACAGGCTTGGCGGACTGTGCTAGTGCTGCCTGGGGGAAGCGTCATGTTCTAATGCGCGTCTAAGAATTTTGCGAGTATATTTATGTACTCGCAAAACGAGCCGGGTAAAGAGGGACAAATGCACATACGCATTAGGTATCCCAGGACTTCAGGTGACTCCATGGATGAGTACAACAACTATTCTCTATTCTACATACAAGCTCAAATAGCAACTTAAACGTTTGTCTAATAACATCTGAAGGGATGATTAACTTCAATTTAGGTTTCTACGATACCTACTAGAACTGAACATTGATACCTTCACAAGACAGAAAATGCGATTTTCTGCTAAAATTGTGAAGATACAAAACACAATGATTCCGATGAAAATGATGAAATTACAGAGTGTGAACTCTTTAGATAAATTATTATTGTCACAGATGTGGCAGACGAAACAGTTTTCTTCATAACCAAACTCTTGTATCAAGAGTATACAACGAGAGTTTCATTTTATACCACAACCTAGTCCGTATAAACTAAGTGTTAACTATTTTTGAAATTGGCAGCTTCTCGAAAACATGAATGTAAATGCACATTTTAGAGTTAACTTAACTCGACGCCTCAGTAATCAGTCTACATTTCCATTTATAACTCAAAATTTTTGTAGTATCAAAAGCAAGGAAAGTAATCTAACGCACTTGCACGTTTCATTATTTTTCAATAGCATATATAAACTTGAGGAGTCAGGATGATCGCTAAATTATTGTATCGTTTGCATTCAATGCAGCCAATTTTGTCACACGCGGTGAAGACAAGCAGCCCTTATTATCTTACCATATTGTCGTCAAACTAGAACTTCGTCCTATTTATTGAAACAGAACACTTTCGGATACATAAATTGAAAGATATTTAAGTAGAGGTACTTAGCTGTGTATAACCCTCGCTTGAGCTTTACAAGTCATACTCCTAGCAATACACCTGCTGTTGTGAACGAACCTGGTCCGATTTTGAACTCACATGAACTCTGCAGCTGCCCCATCATAAAATGTGGTCACTCAGTTACGCAACTAGATTTATTTTTACCTCTTAACAGCCTCAATACTGAATAATGTGTTCGAGAAACATATCCGCTATAAATCATGTTGTTTTTGCGACTTACTCGTCTTTATAAAGGCCTTGAAAACAAATCAGCTGGCATCAAAACCCCAAAGTCTGAGAACATTACTAACTAACGGCAATGACATAAAAATTGATTGCTGGATTACAGAGCAACATTCCACCACGATTCCCGTTTTTCTCAAAAGGCTTATGGTAAGATTTGCCATGAATAATTCTTAAAATAGGAGTATCATTGGATTTTTGGGCACATTCATAGATTATTTCATTAGGATTGAGGCATTAAAAAACGATGCAAATGAAATAAAGGACAGATTAAAGTAAAATGAACCATAGTCGAATAAAATATACTACCTAGATGTAAAATTTCGGATACTTGGTTACCCTGTTGGAGGTAAATGTGTGGCGTTAGTCAGTAATCGATTTTCCAATTTTCGTTGCCTAAACATAGTTCATTAGTTCGAAACAAACAAGTTTCCCTCTATGCACTTTCCGTCGGAAATGAGTATTTTACGAGTTATAGCGGCATGTTAATTTTCGTCTCTGATGACGAATGCGATCGAATAAACAGCTACTAATCGATTTACGAATTTTTATTGCTTAAATCATAGTATTAACATCGAAATAAACTACTTTTCATTTATACACTTTTTGCGGCAAATAAGTATTTTACGAGTTAGAGCGGTAGGTTTTATTTTTTGCGCGATTGAGCTGTTAGAGTACGTTTGAACACTTTGTAATTTATTATTATCTCGCCCCGCGGAGCTTGCGGAGCCTGAACTTACTTCTAGGATCTTTTAGTTAATAACACAATGGAAATTATCACCCAAAAATAACGAATTATAGCGGTATGTTAACTTACGTCGTAGATGGTGGGAACGCGCTCGAGCATTCGAGCGCGTCGGATCAGAGCGTCCATGGCAGTGTTACCATACGCGCTATCGATGAATTACTTGCCGCTTCTAACACTAGAGTTGTGGTAAGTCATTTACCGCTATAACTCGTAAAATACTCATTTCCGACGGTAAGTTCATAGAAGAAAACGTGTTTATTTCGATCTAATTAACTATGTTAAGGCACCGAAAACTTATAACCGATTACTGACCAACGCTACACATTTACCTTGTTGGAAATATAATTAAACTTTCCGTCAAGAACAAAGTTTCATTCCAGTAGAAACGCATGAAACGTAATTATTTCTAACTTGAAGAATTTAGCTGCATGACGTATTCTTTTTAAAAAGTATAATGACTCAAATTTGTTTGAATGCTTTGTTTATTTACATCGTTGCTTTGTAAGATAAATTATCAAATGGATCAGGCACAAAAATAGTTGTAGGAGTTTTGTTGTTTCACTCTTCCATTTGAAAAATAGCGGCAATTTTACTAAAATAAATGAAATAGATTGCTTACTGGGAAATCTCACTTTTATTATAAAAAGGAAAACCAACGGGGCTAAGAATATCATGATAAAAAGCAAACGTTTCGGACTATAAAAAATCCATCTTCAGTGTTCTGAAATACAATAAATCAAAGCATTAAAATATTGTAGCTATAAATCTTCTGAATAAATCGAATGTAAGATAATGAAATTTAAAAGACATGATAAAACAAAAAACTACATGGAATTTCAACAAACAATGGAAAGTTTTACCGCCGGATCACACTCATTTATTGACGGACGGTTTTTTAAAATGTTAATCGATTCTAAAATGTGGAGATCGGACAAATTTGATGTTGAATCCAAAATTTTAAAATTTGTATTTTAAAAATGTGGTCTTTCTTCAAACAGTGTTCTCTTATAGATGAGTTGGATGGTTTGGTGAGGTTACAGCCGGTATCCTTCCATTTTTACTATAAATTGAACTTCTGAGCAAATTTACCAGCAGAGGTGTGATGAATGCAAAACTTATGTTTTGAACCAAGGATAATTCAAGAAAACAATTACTTGTTTTAGATCGTACTGCTGACGCAATTTACCGCGCCAAACCAGCCCTAAACTCCGCTTACTGCGCCGAATTGCAACTAACCATTATCGACAGAGCGCCGATTTTTAACTGGGATATGGTAAAATCTAATGAGGACAGCTATCCTATTCGTTGAGAACATTCGAAAAGCACTGCGAATATTCATGCATGTCGGTCGTTCTCATTTAAATTGGTTACTACATTTTTAATGAAAAAGAATGAAGTCACGTTTCAAATTTTGCACTCGTACTTGACCCGGCGCTGCATGAAATCGCCAGCAATGAAAAGCTCTGGATGGGCCAACTTTTTATTTTAAAGTAGTGGAGCTATCCAGCAGTTTTGCCGTAAAATAGTGGAGCTATCCAGCAATTCTACTATCAAATAGAGGTGATATCCAGAAACTTTACCGCCAAATAGGAATGCTATCCATTAATTTCACCGTAAAATAGAGGTGCTATCCAGCAATTTATATTCTCCCCATTGCTGCAAATAGCAGACGTCGCTGCTACTACAGATATTGGGCGCAAAATGCTAAAACTTCCCCGTTGTCTTTCTTGTATTTTCATTTGTAATTTAATCCTGAAATGACCTAGGTGTCTCATTTTTTAAAAGGTATAGTGTCGGCAGATCAGTTATATTACATAACGAAGAGTGGCTCACGCTTTAATATTTCTTTTCATGATAAACTTTGCGAAGGAAACAGTGTAATGAATCAGAAATTACGGAAATTCAATTCTTTTCTCCAATAATTATACCCTTCATAAGCAGACATTCATCAGCAACAATGGAGACACAATTCCATTGGTGTGGGTGATGTTCCGAAGTGTCAAACAGTTAATGAAATTGAAGTAATTAACATAGTATTTGCCCACATATTGACATAAAATTCAATGAAAACGTTAATAATCGAATCATTTTTCGACAACTCAGAGTGCAAGTACTGATGCTGCTGACTCTGCTCTGATTCAGGTCAATAATAGAATTAAAAATGTAGTTCCGCTTGCTCCTATTCGACCGTGCAGTGACGAATAAAACCATTCGTTAACAGTAGTTCATATGTTAGCGTGCGGAGGGACTTGGATCTAAACTGTAAGGGATTGTTGTCAAATTTAGGGTGAAGCGTTTATTCAGCCTTTCGGAATTCGGTTTCACAATAGTGCGGAAAAGTTGTGGAAATGCATAAAAACGATGCGTGCACAATTTCAGACCCCTAGGTCGATTCCTTCATGATTCGAGGATCGTTTGAAAATTTCGAAAATACGAAAAAATACCATATTGTTGAAAAATTAAATCCACTTTAATTAATACCATAAATCCACTTTGCCTGTTTAGGAGCCACAATAGGTAAAAATCATTATAAGAATATCATTTGAATTTATGTTCCATTTTCAAAGCTCTATCGTATAATCTTTATAATTCGAGAATCGTAAGAAAGTTCAAAAATATTAGAAAAAAACATGTAATTGAAAAATTATACAAAAAATATATTTTGGTTACTTAGGGGTCGCGATAGGTAAAAACCATCACAAAAACGCATTAAGAACCTATGTTTCAACTTTTAGAGCTCTATCTCATCACCTTCATGGTTCCAAGGTCTTTCTAAAAATGACTAATTTCCTCAAATTACTAAAATTGCGTCATATTTTATTACCGAATAGCATTTTTTGTTTTCGATTAAAAAATTTCTGAGTGCCATTTATATTAGTAATGACCACTGTTAGCTACTTTTGGCTTGTGGTTCCAGGTATTAAATGGTACAGCTCTTACTATACTTTATGTATTCTGTATTCATCGCACCAACCATACAAAAAAATATTCGAAACTCAGCGCGAGGAGGTGGCTGTGTGTCGAGTTCCCCCACCCATCCCATCCACCCTACCATATGAATGAGGCCAATTATTAAAATGAATATTCTTTCTTGGTTTCGAACCTAGGAAGTCTTTTTCTCCCTTCCAATTTACTTCGTATTAGTCCGTCTCTTGCTTCCATCCCCACGACAGTGGTAGAGGCATCTTTCACCATTTTGATGCATCTCTCAACTGCCTAAGGGTGGTTGCAGAATGACGTCAAGGGGAGGTAAGTCGGCTGATCCCCTCTGAATGTCAGTGAGGAAATCAGTCGACAGTTGCTTTGTCACAGGAGGTTCTGCCAGTTGGGTTGTTTGCCAATTGATCATAAAATGATACTCTTGGGAACCGAACAAAAATTCAGGCAGTTAACATTGCATCAGAGAGGTGTACTCTGCTGTTCTAGCTGTTATTATCCTTAAGATCAGGGAGCCAAACATTTACACCTACTGATTTCCAAGTCACAGTTTCTTCCACAGTCATTCAAAACAACATAGTGAACAAAGTCATTCAAAAGAGCTCATACTCCACGCACGGCACAATATTTTGCTTGCTGTGGTGTATGCTACGAAAACTGTCATTCGCACACTTAATCGAATCATGAAGATCATAAGATAGAGCCTTGAAAATTGGAACATTCATTCGAAAGATATTTTTATGATGATTTTTACCTATTGCATGTGGCCCCTAAACACGCAAAGCGAATTTTTGGTGAATTTTTCTAATATATGCTTTTTTTCATGTATTTGAAATTTTCAAACGACCCACGAATAAAGCAGAAATCGACCAAGGGGTCTAAAATTTTGCACACATCTTTTTAATGCTCTTCCACAACTTTTTCTCACTTTTGTGAAACCGAATTCTAAAAAGTTGAAAAAACGCTCCACCTTGTTGTCCATCCATCATTGCCACATTTTTGCTGGAAAACAAACCGAAATAAATTCTAAATAGTCTACACTTGTATTTTCTTTCCTGCTTGACGGTGAGCAAAATTATTTTCACTATCTCGTGGTTTACGTCGCGCCTGTAATCATTACATTTAAGTATAACTTCTAAGTATTCATACATTTCTAACTCAGCGTGATTTTATGTAATCTCACTCGAAGAGGCTCTAAGAACTAGGTTTTGGGTTCATTTCCTTCGTAATTTTCCAGAGAGATACTTGTCCTGCATTTTGTACTGATACTGAATTTAACTTTGTTTGCAATGATCATACTTGCCAACTGGCCCAATGTTTAACCAAGGTTCTTCGTGGTAGACTTTCTCCTGACAGCCAGAATTAGCTGTCAGTAACCCTTCCGTTTGACTAAATACATATGTGTACGTAAGAGTACAACCAGTTCCCTCGTCGATAAAGATCAGCTCAGTATTATTGGCCACAAGGGTTGGCCCATCGTTGGTTTTCTCGACTATACTCCTAATTTTAATCGAAGAAATTCTAGTTTGATCGGCAACCCTATTTTCAAAGCAAGCGGTAACCTATAGAATTTGAAATTTATAATTTGAAACATTGTTTTCAAACCAAATTATTGATTTTATAACGTTCAGGGTTATCGTGTGGAGCAGAACATATAAATTAGCCCATCGGCATAGGTTTACCCTCTAGGATTTTGGCTCGCAGGTATAGCACACAACCACTGTATCTTCTTCATTTACTCGTTCCCTAACTTTGATTATGCAATTTTCGTCGGCTCATTTATCTCTATAACTTTTTTTTTGGAATGGATGCACTGATTCGGTGAATGACAACGAGAATCTCCCGAGACGAAAATGATTAGTTTAAAATGTTTCTATACAACAAGAAAAAATGTATCCAGGTTATATTTAAATGTTTGCCATGGTATCAGTGCAGTTGGGAATCATGGCTGTATGGCTCTCGGGACAGAAGTGACCAGAAAATGAGTTTATTATTGTGCTCTGTACCTAGTATCAAAATATAATAGCATTATGGCACATCATATACATCAAGGGCCACTAAGCCTACAGTAAAGTCAGAAGAAAAGTATATATGAGGCGAGCAATAAATAAAATTGTTTTTTAGCAAAATTTTACTAGGTCAAATGCTACACAACTGATTTTAATATATATGATTATTTAGCTCTTGTCCTTGAATTTCGAGGATTGTGACTTTTTTAAATCAGACACTTAATTTTTTGCCGCAGTAATTCAGCGGAAATTCATTCAAAATAGAGTGATATTTCCGGGTCAGGAAAAACTAGAGTGTGTTACAACGAACAGAAATGCTTATTTTAAATTCGGAGAAATTTCAAATAATTTTACTCAAGGTATTTATTTTCAATTAATTGTTTTTATGTCCAGAGACGAAATTTTTTCCTGATTGTGAAATATATCATGACGAATCTAATAATTTTCTTTTTAATGAAATAAATCATCATTGAATATAAGCAGCTCAAATTTGCATGTCATAGTTAGATCTGTTGCAAAATTATCTTAGAACGTATTGTGAATCGAGTCATTTACATCGTGAAAGATTATTTTAAATTAAAAGTTCATGCACCTACAGTCCTACACTAATGGAAATTTTTCTCTTGCTGAAACGAAAACTTTAGTCATTTAATTCTTTAGTTCGGAAGATTTCATTTCAGATTTGCCTGTTTTATTTACCTTAAAGATTTGGTTTAATTGGCTTTGTGTATTTTCTGGATCACAAATTCGGAGCAGAGTTCGGAATTACCCGAAAGTTTCAAAGGATTTTTTAGGAAACTTGGTTCAAAAAGTCCAAGTTTTGAGACCATTCCGACCAATTTGGAAACCTTCGCAATTCGCCAATGATTCTGTTCTATTAAAACTTTGTGATTTTCGCTAGTCCTGATGAAGCTTTTTTAATTACAAAGTTTACGAGGCCGGGCTATACTTTGTCGTACAAATCGTTCGTTACGAGAACTGGAAAAACTCCTGATGATGATTAAATAATTGGAAGTTGGCGATTCTGTTTCTGCTAGGAGGCACACGGAAAAGTAGCAATAAATATTCATGTGATATCGTTCCACACTTCAACCTGAAATTATGAGTTCTGAAAAGATTAGGAAACTGGAGTATTTAAACACGAAATTTTAATCTGTAGTGTATTTGTAAACGTGCTCACCATCGAGAACAAACCAATCACGTCTTGACGTACGTTTTGAATCGTTCAAGTTGTGCTAAAGTGGTTATACGAAACATGTGGTTTCAGTTCGCCGAAGTTTATAGGCAAGTAATAAATAAACTCGAGGTGAGCGGTGTTTCTATAGTTACGTTTTAATCAATAGTTCTCTGGTATTGCATTATTATGACACTTCAGGTGTTGGCTCCGTATAAAATGACAGGATTTTTTGTGAGGGCGTGAATTGTTCATATTTCCGATAGGTGAACTAAAAGGCTAAAGCCTCGGGTTGGGCGAGCCGTGAGTCCGCTCCCCTTTGTTTGATGCTCTGTTTAGAAAATTTTTGCTCCATCATGGCTTATATTCATTGCAATACATAGCATCAGAATTTCTAAATGAATGTACGTTCAGAACTGTCTCAACTATACAACTAAAGAGTAAAAGATAAATTATAAAATGTGAGCTTCAATATCGTCAACTGGAACCATGAAAAGTTCAATAAATAAATATTAATACGAATTTTCTGCGCATGGTGTATCATAACTACAAACTTTACTTGAAATGCGTACGTCAGTCACTCTCACCATCGACCTAACGTTAGCAATTGATGAATATTCCTCAATTAATATCTGTAGAAAATGCATGCTGATTACTTCGTTGGCAAAAGTCTAGTTGACAGGATGACGATCAGTATCCCAAGTCCACTCGTAAACCAATAACAAATGCGTTCCCAAATAAAGCGAAGCGAAGTACTTTCGATAAACTTTAAAATTGAAAATATTGTACCTGCTAACAAGAGGTACGATACAAATGCACATTACTGTTCACGGACATGACTCATAGTGACTTGTCCCAATGAACCTTCTGAAAGATCCACTCAATTTAAAAAAAATTTGAAAAGTCAATCGATGAACCCAAAAAGCGTCTACAGTAAGTGTGTCGAAACAGCTTTGTGATAAATATTTTGATTTCAATGAAAAAAGGTGAAAAAAATATTGTGTTGTGATACTTCGGCAAAGCGAGTAAATGCATAACAAAGACGCAGTACAAAATTTTTTTTAGTTTCCCTACCTCAGGAGCCTTTCAGAAACGTTTTGTTTACATTGAGAAGCAGTGCTCACAAATACGTAATTTCATCGCATACATTTCACCATTGTCTAAAATCAGAATAGAAAACTAACAAAGGTCCCACTCCGTAGAACTGAAAATAAATAATAATCAAGAGATTTGAGGCCTGGCGATGGGGAAAACCATTCTCCTTTGCTTATAAAGGTAGGATTTGTCTTCACGTGATATGGTTGGTCTCCAAAACTATTAGAGTTCGTTTTCCCCCCTTTTGAAAAGTCCTAACGTCGTTCCACAAATTGCGTTGCACCATGAGATCTTTGTATTCTCCATAAAGACATCACGAAACTTTTCGATTTCTGGCATGTTTTTTGTTGGAATACTGGAGGAGGTTCATTTCTTAGTCCAAAAGATTTTCCCTTTTTGGGGAAGGACGGCCACCTACCGAAAAGGTTTGATCATTCCTAGCGATAGAGCCTAACAGTTGAAATTATTTCCCATGCACATGGAGGTTTTACACAGTGCTTTTATTAATAAAATTCATCAATACTTTATTGCTCGCTCGCCACAAGCATAGGTAACGTAACTGCCTGAAAGATAGGTATTTCATGAAGAATTTGGCTTCATCATGTTCATATTCTCTATATACCCTCATTTTAGTTATCACAGAATTTTCATATGCCATTGCTCTCAAATTTCATTTCTTTACCCACTCGTAGTTACTGGTTTCTTGCGTGCTAGAGGTGCTGGCGTTCTGACCGCGCAGTTTGCCTTCGATTGCGGAAACAAAAATAGTTCGAAAACATTTTCTTCAATGTAATATGCTCTAAAATATATTTCAAGCGCAAAAATAAAATGGTGGTAAATTCAAGCCTTGTCCTACCCCATGCTATTGTCTATTTTTCTAAAATTTTATAATCCAATGGTCGTTGCGCCGACGCAGCAGCGAAGTCAGCGGAATCCTTCGTCTAATCCTTTAATTACAGACCGAGTTGTCTTCAATGATTTTTTATTATGATGTGATAAGTTACAGCACACTGTTGCAACGGGGCGATACTATAGTTGAGTCGGTACGCATCGAGAATATACAGTATCGGTGACTGTAAGGAATAAAAATAAATATTCAATAGCTTATTACGACTCATGTCGGTGTGGCAATGGTCATAATAATATTTACGTGTAAAGCGACTAAAAATGAATAAGGTCAAAAATGATGTAAGAGGCTTACATTTTTTACTCTGAAGAAACATCAGCTAAAAATTTGAATATTACTTGTTGAAATGCTTTTTGGTTTGGAACCAAACAAGGATTTTTCGGGTAGTACTTTTTTCCAAAAACCCTCTTCACTGCTGCAGTGTACTTGACTTCTCAACCTTTCAGAATGATGAACTTTAATTCTTCGGCAGAGAAGGGAGAATTTTTCCTGAAACTGAACTTCTGGTGTGCAAGGGCAGCCCTTTTCAAAGTCTAGTTGTATTAAACGACACAAAAATAGCAATACATTACATACATATCATTCCATCAGAATGATAAAACCTCCCCATGTAGAGAGCTGGAAAAACGTTGGTGATGTTAGTTTTTGTTTGGTTCACCAGGTTTTGTGGCGTTCAAAATTATCACTCATGTTCGTTCACCCAGTAGCATGACCTTGAAACAATGATTAACTGCTCACAAATATCAAGGTAACATTTTTAATCATTTTCGTGTCGACCATAGCCGCGAGTCTTCGAATGGAGCTCTGTATTCTTTCAAATGATTGTATATGATGTTACTAAAACCACATATTCAAATAATATAAACATTATACGTAAAAACTCTTAAACCCATGCCGGCCTCAATGAAGCTACAAATGACCTTTTACTTTAAAATTATTCAGTAGGACTGCAGCTTAGAAGTTTGCAGCAACTGCCTGATCGTTCATTTCGCCCATCTCCCGAGTCATTATCTTCTACCGTTGTGCAACGCTGTTACTCGGTCTTGTAATAACATATTCCTGAGGTGCAAATTAAGTCTTTAATCAATTTTGTTTGCTGGGATTTTGAACATTTTTATTTTCTGATGTGGCATAAGTAATAGATTTGCAGTTTCAATAATGTGACTATAAAATTTTCGATGTATTTTCAGCCAGAGGATGATGCTTGTCACATCGGAACGTCGCATATTATGGACTGACAGAGGTAAAGAATGTTACAGATTGAGTGCTTCGCTTAAAATTTTGAGGGATTTCCTTTGAAAGAAGGGAAAACGATGCGCGAATTGTGCGGAAATCTGCTGGAAGATGTAACTGTATGCGTTAATTGAGACGTAGCCATTCTTGATGGCCTGTGTACGCTATACCATTTACAGGCCTATTTCCTCGAAGTGGTACTCAAGCTACTCAATTTGAAATAAATGACCTCGAGATAAAAAATCATGTTTCTTCAAATGTATCTCAAGTTCCTAAAACTGAAATCAAGTTCTTCAAAGTTTCATGTAGTCGAAGTTATAGTTCTTCAGAGTTGACTTTGTATCAAATATATAAAAATTTCACTAATTACTATAAGAAAGTATCATTTAAATTTCATAAATGGAACTAACTACCCACAAACAGGAAATGATTCTGCCACCAATGTACATATATTTACACATTTTGATGCTAGTTTACTTCATGGGTAAAAGTTCGGAATATGAAGTCGATTTAACAATATTTAATGAATTACCGCTATAAACCTATAGACTCCATCCATTGTAAGAGTACTTTGATATATATAAACCAGTTTAGCGAAAAGTACTATACGCATGGAAAAAGTGATAAAAACAAATACCATGCCATAGTGATCATTCTACCTAGTTGAAGGTGAAAAATGATGCAAAAATTCTAAAAATTTGTAAAGAAAGAAATAACATTTCAAGGACTCAGTGAACATATTAAATACCTATCATCAAAATGTAATTCAGTTAATTATTTCTTTCAATTAATCATCATGACTGGCTCTCGCGTCAATCCACTCAGCTTGGAAACACTCATTTATATTGGCGGTAAAAAATCACAGATATCGCTTTCTGGGCAAGTAATTTTATGTCCCTCTAATCTGATGCTCTGTTTTTTGCTACCGTTAGTTCGCGGTCTATGATCAATGTGTTTTCCATATTTTCTTTGAATCTGCCTTTGATGGGATTTTTAAGAACGCACCAGACCAGTTCAATAGGGTTCAGCAAATAAGAATACGGCGCTTGTCTTTGACAGTCGCGATTAGTGGGAGTTGTTGAAGAAGATTTTTCAGCCTGCGCTGAGCTGATGCATTCTCAATATTGAAAGTAGGATTTTCAACGCCTTGCTGGTCCCATGCTTGAACTGAATTTTCAAACATCTCGTTACAATCTTATCGTTGGGATTTGAAGGCATCTTTAAATTTCGCATGGCACAACACTGCTGAGAGATCAGGAACCCATATAGTGCATGTAGATTCTTTTACTTGAAGGGTCTAAAATTGATATTTTTTCCTGATTTTGAACCCTCCTTCTCCACGCTCGTAATTGATTTATAAGTTTGTTCCGTCTATGCTAATGATCGTCCTACCTGCGCATTTTTCATCCAAAACTCTTGTCATGTACTTTGATGCTCGTATATACCAATGATAAATATCAACGTAATCCAAATGTTCTTTGATATTCATGTTTTTGATTACAGTTTTTCAAACTTTGTCTATAAACAAAATTTCATTCACACAACTTTTAATTTGATTGACAAGTATTTAATTGAAAAGTATTTGACAACTACATTTACAAGTGCGACAGTGAACCCGGAAGATTCGATTCGACAGCAAATATATTTTCCTATTCAGATATCATTAGGAAACCTGCATTTACTTCCTCAGCCCTCCAAGAAATACGCCTATTCTTAATCCATTCATGCGCTGCTTTAGTGTTCACTCCTGGAGTTCTCGCAGCTGCCTTCCAATTAACCTCGGCGTCAGAGGCTTGAAGAAGGATTCTCCTAGTATCTTTACTCACCATGTTGTTCTTTATTTTGGAGCATGTGATGACTATGATACAAATTCTTGAAGCTCAAAGTGATAAAATGCGAAGCTTTAATGCACACAACTGTAACTGTGCACCGTATCTAACAAACGCAAAAAGAGAATAAATGTATTAATATACAACACATAATACACATACTCATTTAAATAAACAAATTTGGCGGATCGTAATCGATCTTACAATTAAGGTAGCTTGAGAAACTTAACATCTAATTTGATTAACTAAATTTTCGCGTGAAGATACAATATTTTCAAATAAAAAACTCGATTTTCGATTAGATGAAAATGATTTTCACTTTGGGAAATTTTGAATTTTTTTATAGCTAGTCAATTCTCCTTTTGTGATATATGTTTTACTCATAGAGGAATATGGTTCTAGCTTTGAGGAAATGGATTTTTACCTAGTGGAAAACCTTTAGTTGTCATAACGACATTTTGTGATATCTTATTTAAACAAGCTTTTTTGCCTTATATGCATGTACGAGTTTATAGGTTTATGAACATTGCTCACTCAAAACAATTAAAATATGCATTTAAATGTACGTACAAATAGAAACGTAGTAACAAAAGTATCATTACTATCGTATCATTACTATCGAAAGTATTGTTCGCTATTTCAGAGAAAATTCGAAAAAGGGTGAAACTAACTTAGCTGGACTTTATTCTTATATTTCAATTTGACTTTGATCAATACGGACTAGATTTTGATCGATATGAACTAGAATTTGATTAATATGAACTTAAGTTTGATCAATTTGCACTCGACGTTTTTTTGTTAGAAATTTTTATGCATTAATCTAAATTAACTGAATTCAGATGAATTCGAACTTGAGTTTGAGAAACATTGATTAATATTACTTTATAAACTTGAAAGGTTGAAAATGAAATGTTTACATCTGCCAAAATTAGCAGCATCAATTATTAGGTGACCCGGTTAGTGATTCTTAACTTTTTTTTATGAAAATAATTATGTACTTTTGGAGAAAGGTAAAGGATATTTCGTTCAAAGAATGCCATCGCTAGTCGTACCCTCAAAAATCGATCATATTTTGAGATGACCGCACGATCGCATGAATCATAGGATTGCCAGGTTTTAGGAGCCAACTGTTCAACAGGTTCTGATGCGATCAAACGATAATAAAAGATCATTAAAAATATTTAAAGTGGATTTTTTAAAGTTCAAAATTTAGCTCCTTAGAATCTTATGCAGCCAAGGGAAAATATTGTACTGGAATCTGCATTGCTCGTAGCAGACACTTATCAGATAATTTAATTAACTTCGTATTAGTGATCTAGAATATAATCAACCTTCATGGTGAAACTGTTAGTTCGAGCCAAGTAAAAATATTTGAAAGAAGCTCCGAGAAAAATAAATTAAAAATTCCTCGTACAGCAGGTACTGTTCTTTCACGAATTTCTAGCAAAGGTTGTGCCGTATTCATATGATACTCCCAGTCTTACATCATTTACAAATTTCACTTACAACGTTTTACCTTTTTTCGGTGATCAGGGAGAATAGCCAGAAAAGAAACTTTTGAAAACAGTACTGGAAATACTTAATACTAATGAAACTAAGGATAGAATATTAATGTAAGCTTTTCAAAAATTCTACCTCTCATTCCATTGCTCAATAAGCTCAACATGGATTTCTTTTCCACCGTAAAGGTGAGGTAGCGAATACAATGCGCATGTCCCACAGCAACCTCCGTTGTGTCAACACCTCTTACATCCCCTACCATTTCTATTTTCTGTCCTATCATGAATTTTTACAGGGAATTGAATGTTCTATACTCTCATTTATTATTCAAAAATATTACTGCATAACTCTTACGATTTACAAGTCGTGGTCTACCCTATTCTAAGAAAAATACACAACAGATTGGAGCTATCTTCATTTGATTTTACGATTCCTTACAAATAGCGAAAAGTTGTGACGTCGCAGTCGACGCGTGAGCGGTTCCGCGCTACTTGAAAATTTGACCATATCAAGTTAGTTACAATCTGTCGATTTTTCATGGAATATTACTGACAACGCCATAAAAATAAAGGAAAACGCATAAATATTTTTTCTCAAATGAGTGAATAAGAAATTTAGTTTCTTGTAATTATTTCAGGTGCGACAGAAAATAGAAGAGCAGTCGAGCTTGTTTGAGTTAAGAATTAAACCACGCCAATAGATTAAACAATTCAAACAAAGGAAAATATTGCACTTGCGTATTTTCTTGCTCTGCCAGTAGGTTATAAAAGTCCCCAATTAAGGATCATTTGAGTTGAGTTACACGAGATGAGGCTTCGTAACACTATTTTCTTTTCCATGCTGATCGTTAACAACACGATGTCGTCAAAGGACGTCAATTGAAAAAGTTAAACACTGGTCAAGAAACCAACAAAACTACAGAAAAAATGCTCAAAATTGAACACTATCACTAAAATCTACTTGCGCTACAGGCAAGATCTTTCAAGTGCCGTATCGCTTCAATTGCGATCCTCTCCTTTAACTCTAAAGATGTCTATCCTCGAACTCTACATATTTTTACACAAAACACTTGTAATTTTTCATTCCTCACGGAAAATATTGCAAAATTTTTGACGGATATCATCGTTGGGTAATCATATACATCATTCGATTCCTTTAAACTTGCATAACGTTCATGACCAGTAGTGCGGCGTCATTTCTATGTCGCCAAGTCAAAAAATATCAGGCCTAGACATTTTGGAAGGAGTCATTGGCTTTGAAGTGTTTGGGTTTTATCAATTCCTCCAGCATAGTGCCTTCTGTATCTCCAGGCCAACTCCTAGATGTGATAACTAAGCAATGACATCATACAAGTTTTCGAAAGCTGGCGAATGTGTTGAAGTGGAACCCAATGGGGTTTCTACACTTTGTTCAGAATACCTTCCACCATTACTTCTTGAAAGCGGGTATGTATGAAAGATCAAAAATAGCACTTATGAGGTAACCTGAAGATTTTTAATTCTGTTATGTAGAGTCATGGTTATGGTGTTATGCTCATCTACTGAGTTTTCTGGTTTACTTCAGACTAAATGAGGAAACCGAAGTCGTGATTTAGAGAGGTCCAATGGACAAAATTGGTTTCAAGGCATACGCAAGAGTCATACTGTCTAATTTTGAGCGTTAATAATTTTAATTGTGCCAGACTTATACTGTGAGAGATGATTATTAAAGATTTCGTTAAATAAAAGATCAATCTGAAGAAGGAAATTGTGTGAACCATGGTGCACCTTTACCTTATAACTTGCAGAAAACGTTCCAAATTGCACGCACCAAAAACACAAAATGAATAGAAAATAAGTATTTACCAAAATAAGAAAGCGTCAAATACTCAGTAAAAAGACAAAAAAGAATAAAAAAACTGAATCATACTACTCAAAAGATGATAAAAGTGGCTTTTATTCGTAGACAAAACATACCAGAAACGTCAGGCCCGGTTAAATGGGAGCAGAACGACTTTTGCCTACTATACCTGTAATGTATCATGGTGTTGAGCAATGATATGGCATCCGTACTGCATTGTTGCTCTGCGTAATGTAGATACTAAGGAGAAAAGCAGTGCAAATCGTGCCGAACCTTATCTACAACTAAATCAAAATTTTTGATATTCCGAGCATATTAATTATATCAACTATTTGAAATTTGATGTCAGAAAAATCGGTGTCGAGTTTCACATTTGAGTTGGGCGTGCACGGTAAGCTGCTATTTTTAGATGTTTTCATTGAAGCCTCTCGTGGTACTTTTCAGAGATCAGTTTACGTCAAGTAATCTCATGCTGGTGAAAATATAAATTATGATCGTGATGCTGCTCCTCACATATACAAAGAGCGTGTTATAAAAACTTTAATAAATAGAATTTTGAAAGTGTGTAACAGCTAGTCAAGTTTATTCTGAAATGCTTAGAGTTAAGTGGTTGCTAGTCAGCAACAATCTTCCCAATACTCTCATTGATAAAACTATTGGTAGTTTCTTAAACCGAACCTTGGGCAATGACAATAATCCTGGACTTAATTCTCGCAATATTAGCGTATTTTATGAAGAACAAATGCACAAGAATTACAAAATTGATGAAAGAGTCGTTATGAACATTATTAAAACTTTTGTAAGGCCAACAGATCCGGAGACGTCAATTAAAGTCTGTGTGTGTTATAAAAACCGCCAACTCATTGACAATTATTGGAAAAAAATGTGTCTGCATCCAGGGTTAATGATCTGGACAGTTCCAATGTGATATACCAGTTTACATGTGACAGTAGAGAATGTATCTTAATAAATTTTACACTAGCCTGGTCAGGATGATTCTGAAGCAAAGATTAACCGCTCATAGATACCAAGATTCTATTTTCAATAATTTCCACATTGACCATAGTTGCAAACCTTCAAATTAAAATCTCTACCCTAACACAAAAATCTTAAATGTATAACATGGTTAAAAAAGAGCATATTTAAATAATAGAAGCGTTGCACATCTATAAACTTAAACCTGTTCCCAACGAAAACACGAATGACTTTTTTGCTCTAAAATTATTTACTAGAACTGCAGCTTAGAAGTCAGATGCAACCGCTCGTCCGTTTATTTCGCTCCTATCGCTCGTGAAATGAACTTCTATAGTGTGCAATACTATTACTTGACCTCTTGTACAAACTTTATTTATGTGCTGTTGTTTACTTTCATACGGTGTCCCTTATAGCTTAGGTATTGGATTTGAATTTTACCGACAGCACAATTTTTCTGTATATTTTCAGCCTGATGATGATTTTGTTCATCGAAACGTTGCGTTTTATAGACTTCAGAGGTATTATATCTTAACGATTCACAGTCTTGCAATAAAAATTTTGAACAAATTTCTTCACTCAAAATGTTGAGTGAACTTCAACAGTTTCGTAAAATTGATAAATTATGAAAGAAATACCTAATATTATAATGCCCTATTTTATAACTATCAGAATTTCGTTAGATCTCTTTAAACGCAGAGAGAAACTGTTGATGCTGATCGATGCTTCTCAAGGTAGGCACTGCCCAACTTTCCCACTATAGGAGGGCACGTATCTGTAATATATAGATATATAATAATAAACTTTGGTTTTCAACTCACTGTTTCCAATTTAAATGTTATTTACAAATATAGAATATAAAAACTATATAAGGGTTGCAACACCTCGAATTCTTAAGAAATAAAATATTCACCGTAAAATTTGAGAATAATTAAGTGGATCTGGAGTCGCAAAAATGTGAATAGGTGGAGTCGGTCGCAAAATTCTGGAAAGGTGTACTGAGAAAAATTCAAGTTGTCCCAAAACCGGCACACAAAAGTGTGTCAACAATATACATAATCAGTCTATGTATTTTGACACACTTTTTTGAGTCATGGGCTTATACGACACACTTAAGTGTGCCAATCATGACATACTTAACGTAATTTATTTTATTTCACTTAAATATTTCACTTTTTTAGACTGGCAACTGATAACACTAATTTCCAGATAATGTCTAATAATTAAAAAAAGTATCGAGGGTATTTAGGTTTTTGGGGAGAATTGTATTCCATTCACAAAAATTAAACACTATTCGGTTTTCTATTAGAAAATGTTGTGCCATTTGAAACTTGAATACGTGATTCAACTCTCTCAACTGCTTTAATATGCGGTTAAATGAAATAATTTAATGTGTATCAAAATCTTTCTGGATAATCGTTTGACACACACAGATGTGTCAGAAATTTCTCTCAGTGTGGAGTCGGAGTCGAAAATTTACTCCTTCGACTCCGCAACCTTGGTTTTCCGTAAATGAAAATTTCTCTGAACAAGTTAGAGCCAAAAGCGTTTCTTTAGCTGATCAATTTTAAATTAATGTACCAATTATTACACCTTTCTGAAAATTAATCTTGTATTTCAATCGTCGCGAACTTTTACGCTTAACAAAGATTCGCGTTTTGGGCATGCACGTTATTGATCCTTTATCTCTGTAAAATTTGCTCAGCATACTCATTCCTTTTCGTTTTTCTAACAATCGTTTTTCAGCATAAGTGTGTGTTAGGTTTAGAATCTGGTCATATATATTACATTAATGCCTGATTACATCAAGTATTTTTTATTTGTTGAGTGAATAACATTTTCTTGCGGTTTGCCCTGCACTGCTGTATTTTCTTTTTTTTTCTTTATCAGTCAACTCTGGCTCAGCTACTATAGGAAATTAAATTGCTTATTCACGGCGCCGGTTTTTGCAATGATTACGAGCTACAAATCGAGTTAACTATATTATATTTTAAAACAGCCCACTTCTTCACGAGATTAATATTGTTCATTTATATATTCCTTTTTTTCAAAACCAGTGCCAGTTCAGACCTTTAAAATTGGTTCTGGAGAATCAAAAATGGATGAAAAAAGAACATTTTATGATTGCACTTGCAATTTGGAAATACGTATGCTCAAATGTTTATGTGGTTGAATTTCACAGAAGCGTTCATCAACAAAAAAATTTTGTTTTTTGCAGTTATTTCCCCAGCATGTTGCAGAGCGGAAGGCTACATGCTGCAATGCAGGCGCACAGCCAGAAGCCCCACGCAGCTCGCGCCTCAGAGCAGCGAAACGCCTGCCATGTCGTCATTTGCTTCCGTTTGTTTAATTTTCCGCAAATTATGAAGACCGCGGGCAGCAGCTGGAACTTCAAAACTCATTTGTGAACAAAAGAGAACAGGAGCCTGCGCATGCAACCAGCATTGTGCGCTGTAAACACTTAAGCATCGCATGAGGCTGCGTTCTGCCTCACAACTAAGACATGCCTCGTTATGCGAACAATGCAATAAGGAAGCACGGCCTCCCACATTTGTACTTCATAGCAGCGGATCTTGCAAACCAACAAACGAGAGACTCAACATCGCTACAGTGCTACGTAGCTGCAGGCCTGTCACTTGACACTTTACAAATCACGATATTAGACATACAATTAGCCTGAGTATCGAAATTAAAATTCTTTCATACTGATACTATTATTAGCATTAAATACATGTATACATAAAAATATTCTAACTTATGTGATGAGGGATAAAATTTCAATTTAAAATTATCAACTTCTTCAATGATATGTTATTTTATGCGATAAGACTTTGAATCGTTAAAAGAACCAATAGAAGACTCAGTTTCGTCAAGTCAAGAGTCAAGAGTCAAGAGTCAAGAGTCAAGAGTCAAGAAATGGTCATTGTCAATTGTGACTCAGTCAAGAAATTGGCCCGATTTCTTGTTCCTTTCATTTCTTTTGTAGATGTGAGCTTCAAATGAGGCTTCCAAAAAGTCTTGTACTCAATCAAATTCGCCGCCATGACTTGTGCGGAGAACCGTCCATCAGTGCGATATTCTAGTGGCTGGCAGTGTCAGCGCTGAGCAGCGGTTGCGCAGCAATGTCCTCTTAACCTCAGTCGCAGCCTGCACAGCAAACTAAGTCGTGCGTCAAACAGCCCATGCTATTTTGTAGCCTCGGCCGCCATATTAGATGCCGCGGTGACTTGCCCTCACCGGAACGCTACAGCGCTAACCTGCGCAGGTGCGAATTAACACTATTTTCTAAGGGAGTAACTTGCTACCTCACTCCGCACACCAGCTAATTCCTCCACCAGTTCCTTGCACTGCGGGCAATCTACCAGGAATCTAAGTAGGGCAACGAAAACTATGCGGGCCAAATGAGGCAGCAGTTCCGAATTTACAGCTATAAACTGCACATTCTGTTGACTTGCTCAGTTTTAGAGTTCCGCCTCGCACCAACTTAGATGACTTGAGCTCATGAATAGGCATGTTGTGTTGCAGCAACTGCATGCCTGAGCAAGAGGACGCTCTTTGTTTGCACGCGAAGTCTTGTCAAGCAGTGGCATCTTAATTAAAGCCTGGTGGAGGCATCCCCAATACTCCGCGTGCTCGGCAGTGTTTCCGCTTCCTTGGCATGCGTGTGAACAACATAAAAACAAATCAAATAGAATCAATTGCGAGTTTACCTACAAAGTGGCAAGATAGATCACAATTTTAACCAAACGTCAATTTGCAGCTCTAAAAATAGATGAATTCAAAATGGTATCGGTTAATACATACATTCTCACTACCAAGCCCTTACATAAGTGGGAATCGAACAGTCTACATCAATAATGGTGTCAATTGGCATTTAGGCTGCAGTTGTTGTTCAAATAGAAAATTTTGCTCCTAGAAGGCATTCGGAATATATTTCATGCACGAACAAATCAACTTAGATAGTATAAAGCTGGGTTAAAGAGCCAAGTTTTCATTAGTCCTAAATGGAAAGGGTGCATCAGCTTTTTTGTTTTTATTTTATTTCAGCTGAAAAGAGGTAATTCGATGAAATTCCCCTCGATGTCGTATTGCATAACTTTGCTTAACGGCAAATACACATAAGAATCACACTACTGACTTACGAACTTGGGAAAAAATTTTAAATTTGATTTATATTAAATCTTTTTTTACTTGATACTTGGGTTCCAACAATACTTAGGCTTGTTTATGATACAGGTTATCTATTATGAAAATATCATCTCACACAGCCAAAATTTTTAGCATTTTCTTCATGACTGGCTAGAACAGCTTGCTCTGCTCGGCAAGTTAGTCTCAGCGGAGCGCATCAGAACGAGGAAGTCTCGTTTAGAGCAATACATTGTTTCCAAATTCTGACGAGAGGTCCCGAACATGAGAGTTATTTTGGGGTGTCAGACGCCCAAAGCTCTGAACCGTGTTGTCACGAGGTGAAACTTGAGAATAGGACGGAACTGAGAGGATGAAACACAGAACTCGTGAAAACTTTTTGCGAAAATAGCAATGCTCGTATTCTTAGTATGACTTCTCCATCACTTCATGCTTGCCTGTTCTTTCAATGGAAATCATAAACGATTATATCTGGAGTAGAAACATAATTTAGAAAAACCCGTGCTTGCATTCGCAGAGTGTGCATACTTGTTTTCAGACATAATGCAATAGTTTCAGTTCAGCATAATAATGGTCTCTTGAACATATGAAATAAATTTTTACAATGTAACATTCCTTACAGAACTAAAATTACATCTTTCGTACATGAAGACATTTTCTCTTACAACGCACATTCAAACACTTCAGAGATGATCGAAAAGAACCACCCAACTTGGATGCATTCTTTCCAGCTTTCAGCAAATGCACATTTACTTTGGCACAGGATGAATAAATATTGCGGAAGCCTTATAAATCAGAAAACATGCACCGATAATAAATGTAAAGTACAAGGAATTTTCCAACTATCAAAATTTGCTCACATAGCAAAAGAATGCCGAGTGCAAAAGGTACCTATAAAAGGCATCGTCAAGAACTCACGCTGCCAGTCTCATGCCAAGCTTCGATCAGTGCACTTCCCTCTTCTTGTCTGCTCCGTTTATCAAACTAGCTTCTTATAAATTTTGTTGATATTTTAGTCTATCTGACAGAGACTCAATGACTTTGTGCGTTTAATTTTAGTAAGCTTTGTCTTTTGTTTACACAGATATACCTTGATGATGACCGCAGTAGAAGGTCGAATCGTCGTTTTTCATTCAGCTTGCTATTATTTTTCCTCTGGAGTTGTTCTTTTTAAAATTTCCTATGAACTAAAATGTGATAATAGAAAAGAGAAGAAATTGATAAACACTAATGTGAAATTAAACGCCGATATAAAATTCTTAACGCACATGTTAGTTGCTCTAGGTCCTTCGCACTCAAACAAAATTCTTTTCACCCCGCGCTTCGGGCTGCGAAAGTGCATTTCAATGCAGGATAGGCCCCGTACTTATCAAAACATAGTTACATATATATATATAGTATTCATGTGAAGGCAAAAAACTACTCCAATACCTTGTCAGGGCTTAGCTTCTATTTCGCATTGTCAGCAATCGTTTCATTGCTATACCTGTTTCCTTACTCTGTACAAAAATAAAAATTCAATATGTGTTCAGCCACACCTCATTCTCGTGAAAATCAGCGAGTTTATCATTGCATGCATGCCCAAGCAATACCACCAACGGAATATTTTATTGTTGCCGTGCAAGACGCAGCGCGTGGCAGCTTTGAAGTTCGCTCATAAAGCTTCTCTGGCTTCGCTTGGCTTCGTTTCTTTATACCTCCTATGAATTCAGGCAACTAAATTCGATATTTCTGCACAATACAGCAGCAACCTCTACATGAAATTTTAGCGGCATGATATTAAACTTTAAAGAACACGATCAACCGAGTCATGCGTCGCAAACGTAGTTTTTCTAAAGTTCTTAAATAATGAAGATTTTGGCAGCATATTTGCACTTATTGAGTTTTGTCTTAAGCCCAGACATCTCTCCAAAGTTCATGGAGATAAATCATTGAATACTTCCCTAGCTGGAGAAACACTGCATAACGTAGAGATAAATCTCATAAAGAGCATAGCGTGAGCCCGTAAAGTGAACAAGCGCAAATGCCCGGCTGCTGTGATGCACGCACTGAAGTTGGACGGGTGGTTTTGCAGCTACTTGTATTCGCAAAAAAATTACCAAGAATTAGAACTGCTTTTTAAAAAAAATTCAAACCAAGTAGATATTGAAGCTTTCAAAAAATAAATACAGAGTAAAGTATTGAGATCATCGGATGCTAAAAAGCGAAACATGATGTCCATTAAGAGCAAGCTGTGGTACCCGCTGACTTGAGCTGCGATCCCAATCTGCTGACCTGCATACCTGATTTATCAAAAGATTAGAAAATTGCAGAAGACAATGAAACCATGACGTACGACACAAGACTGCATACATGACCTTGATTCAAATTACCAACGCTCATTTTCTCATGTGGAAAAGAACAAATTGTTGAAACGGAGCCGGTAAATATTCTTTGGGATCGAAAGTGGGAGGAGTTTCTGATGAAATACGCCTTACGTATAGTTGCCGTTTTGATAGATTGAAACTCCACTTATAACTCAAAAATTATTCCTTGAAAATACACACACTGCAGGTATAAATTGAAATGTTTTAAGGTTAGCGTATGTATAGGGGTTGGCAAGAATTACTCTCGCTAATAGACAAATCATTGTGGAGCACCCGGAGCAGATAGACGGGTTCTGTCCAGTTATATAGTTTTCGAAATATAGTTTCCAGTCTTCACATGCCGTGCTCACGTGAATATCTTGCCTAAGTAGTGAAGTCTTTGGTCGTAAATGGCGAATCTGCGACTGCAAAGCAGAAACTCTATCGCTCGCAGTTCGGCTTAAAAAATCGCACCAATGACAGAGTACCAAACGGAAAACGATCTTTCTGTGGTTGAATGAGTAATGACAACAGGATCTCCCCTCATGTAAAAACCATCGGTAGGAGCGTTCAAAAAATGTGAGAACAACCAAAAATATCGCCGCTCCAATGACTTCGACTGAGTCGTCTCGTTTGCACGAAAACATGCCTCTGCTCTTGGGATTTCAAGAAGAACTGTGTGACGCATTTTGCACACTGACCCTCATTCACACACAAGCAAAATCATCAATAATAATCTCCAGCAGGCTGGTGAAAAGGACTTGCTGATGGCTGTTAAAGAATTTTCGTAGCATTCAGTTGACTAGAAATTAACCCCATATCTAGCTGTTTTCTGGCTCTGCGGACAAACTAAATTTTTGCGCCAGCTAAAACCCTCCAAAACTCTGCACCATTTCTCCATAGTTAAAATGTGTTCTGTCTCATGTCTAATGATATTATTCACATATTCCACTGCTGTGCATGTGATCTGGTATTGATTTCTTTTTTGATGTTCATCGTGATCTACTGCAGCAACAACGAATGTGAATTTTTTTTTACATGACTCGAATTACCTTATTTTATGAATCATTTTCATCACGTATTTCGTACCTGCTTCCATCAGCCTCAACAGTAAGACATAATCCATGCCAATATGACACTGTTTATTCAATGAGTTATAATGATCGATTGATTCATTTTCGTAAGCGTGTCAAGTATATCTATAGAACCGTATTCCATTGGTTTGCGCGTGATGAGTTTCTACAAAAATAGTCTATGATTATCATCTCAATTTTTTTGCCTTCTTCACTCTCTTTCTCTCTATAGTTCTCTTCCTGACTAACAAAGGAAAATCTTATTTCACTGAAGTAATTGACGAATTATCGTTGGTGGAATGTCCCAAAGAAACATATTACGTCATGTTATGTTATCAGGAAACATAATAGTAATTACGACTTCCGACTTGGTAACGGTGATGTGAAAACGCGGAGCGGCCGGTTAATTATTACAAACACTATTTCTCCCACTTGGATGCCTTATGGTTTTCCGATCCCCTAAATTAATTCTTGTAGCAGACAGAGTATGAAATTGTAGATGTATTGTTCAAGCCAAAAACGCTTCTAAAAGTTTAATTTCCACCGGAAAGTGCGGAGACATCGCTATCTAGCGGTCTCCAGCTAAACATAAGCTACGTCCTAACTCTCTCACTCTTACCTCGTTCTTACCTCGTCTAATCTCTGTAAGATAAATATGGTTTATGATGATTTTAAGTCCAAGGAGAGAAGCATATTTGTTTGAAACGGTGTGGCGACATGATGGATGGACGGCAATATATGTAGGTAAGCAGATTGGGAGTGTCGAAAGTATAGACAATTTAGGCGTCCCTTTCGATGAGCGTAAATTGGGCCCCAGACATTTTTGTTTCATGCACACGTGATGTGGGAAATCATCGGTATAACTGTTGAGCAAATTTTACAAATATTTTGTTGTATGACAATGCCATATCTCCTCCCAGTCAACGATGGATTTATTATTGAGGCATAACGGGGAGGTACGGGGGTCATACGCATTCCTCCCTCAAAGAGCATATTCTATTCATACGCATAGGTGAATGTGTGGTAACCACGACATTGGTGCGCTGTGTCGTCTATAATCGTCACCGCAGCTAATTTTTACGAAGAAGTTGAAATCACAGTTCGTGTGAAATCAA
Source organism: Morinoia aosen (assembly GCA_030386875.1). Taxonomy (NCBI): domain Eukaryota; kingdom Metazoa; phylum Arthropoda; class Malacostraca; order Amphipoda; family Talitridae; genus Morinoia; species Morinoia aosen. The sequence goes on along the minus strand of CM059567.1, from coordinate 84,929,866 downwards.
ATTGGTTTGGCAATATATAAGGGATTTTTCTGAAACTAATTATTAAATAGTATGGGAAAACTCAACCCACGGAACTTTTGAATCCATCAGGATGGAGCAAGTGCCCATACAGTCAGTGGTATGAGCAAAATTTTGCCGATATTCCCGAGGGTAGAAACCTCACGTGTAGAGAGCTTCTCGACACCTCGGTCGCCTGATTTGGTCCCTAGGTGTGACTCTTTTCTGTGGAGGTGACTCATGGCCGAGGTTTTCATACACCGTCCTCGGTATTTGGACCAATTAAATGAGTCAATACGAACGAAATTGAGCAAATGAGAGCTCTAAATAGCTTTTAAACAGCCAGGTATGTATATCGACCGTCTGAGCCACATGTCGGAAGATGTATATTTTAAAGCTTAATAACAATATTTGGATAAAAAATGTTTTAGGGTCCATCGTACTATTTTTTTAAAAACCTTATTCAAAAAGGATGAGTTATTTCTGCTGCACCCTGTACCCTCATTAATGGAAAATATGATCACTTGGTGGGATTATTAAGAGTTGATTTGGTGAAAAAATTATTCAGCTTGGCAAGAAAGAGCATTTTACTCATCCTTTGTCATACCACAAAATATGCGTATGACTCTTCTCAAATAAAACTGGATAAAATTTACAGAGCCAAATGCGTGAAACAGTGGTTCATAGCAAGAGGGTGGAAAATCAATGAATTATTTCATTTTAACAAGAATGGACATTGTTCAACTGTACTCTGAAACGAAATGGTGTAAAGCATAAAAACTACTGGAAGTTTTTTTGTTTCCTATCATTAAGAAAATAGAGTTCATATATTAGCCTAAAATAACGTGAAGCAATTATATTTGCTAGTTGTGAGCGGCAGAGAGTTATCTCGCACCGCAAAAAAAAAGTGTTCGTGAAATTAATTGCATTTGCCAGCAGTCAGCGGCCATGTTCCCGCTAAAAGAAGTTGAGTGAGATGGGCAGCCGCAGCCAAGAGACGCCGCCTCTCAGGACCTGCGACGGCGCTGCGGGGACTCTCCAGAAATGACCGCCTGCTGCTTGCTGCTCGTGTCTCAATAAACATATTTCAAGTTGTTGAGTCAACTAAATTTCCTAAGTTCAAGAAAATAAATTTCTACGCTGACAGTTTCAAATGCAAGAAATATTGAGAATTCTTTGTCACGAAGTACAACTGTAATTTAAAGTATGGTGTTTTTAGAGTTTTAGACCATACTTTAGAGTTTAGAGTATAGAGTTTTTAATGCCCAGTCTGCGTAGTGCTGTAGAAATTTCAAATTATGTGCGTGTAACGAGTCCTTGCGTGTACATTAGAATAAAAATTCTTCCTAGTTTACCGCCAACATTAGGAGCCGAATGACGCGGTATGCAGTCAATCTAATGTCTCTCAAACGTAGGTCGCTGTCATATCTAAGAATTAGCTAAATGCTCTTTTAATGTCATTCAGTACGTCCGTACAAGGGTCGTGTATGAGAAGGTTTCTAAGGAAGTAGACGATGCAATTTCACCCCCTCGATCAGCAAAAAAAAATTTTGCAAACAACGGTTATTTACTCGACGACATTGTTCTTTGAGCATCTTGGAATATAGATATTCTGACTGCTACCTCAGATCCCACCCGATTAACTATAAATTTCTAAATCATAACCGTTTGTCCTTTTGTTTCAGAAGCATTCATTGAAAATGAAAAGTCGAAACCAGCTGGTCTGAGTGCAAATAGATGATTTTTATTGTGACCCTTGTGTTTCTTTTTATACTAAAAATTAGGTTTCCTACGAATCGTCCAATTTCTGATAACCGTTTTCTAATCATTGTACCCTTATTCGCAAGTATTTTACGCTGAGATAATTTCCTCATGAACTAAATATTAAGCTTTCAAGTTGCACCTAATAGAGTACCACTCCTAATTTTGAAGCCAGAAGAATGGGCCCCGCAAATGTTATTTAGCTTTCTGCAAAATAGACACGGAAAAATCAATTCACGAAACACTTCATTACTCGCAAAAAAGACATTGAATACGAGATCATTGTTTGTTAAGAAATTTCCTTTGCTGAATCAAACTAATCATATCGCGCAAACCCATAATTTACACACTAAGAACAGGCACTTCATTTCCCTTTACTAGAGAATAAGTCTCCTGGGAGCACTAGGTATGATCCTTCTCCATTTGACCCCAATAGGCTTGCGAAGAGAAAAATTTAGGCATTCTAGACTGGGCTTTGTAAGAATTGAAGAATCCCTAGTAGTGTAGAGTAAGAACTGCACGGGGTTTTACCTGAGTTCGCACAGATCCTGTGTTAAGTGAACAACTCAAAATGCTTGCTCATGTATATACGTAATTTTTGAGTAATGTCGAAGAGTCCCATTGTGCTGCAACGCTCAGACAAACAAGCACGGGAAAATGTTTTTAAAGACCTGATGCTCTCATATATGTCGATCGGATTGTGGGTGTACGTTCCTCGTAGATATTCATTGTGCCTGTCACTGTCATTACTGTGTTTTGAAGTGATATTTCTCATTCGATAGAAGTGCAACTTTTGCCTCCTAGTTTATTGGAAGTCGGCTAGAATTTAAGTAAAACTTTTGCTAGCGTTGCAGCACGCATTTTGGAGAACTGGCAATCCTTACTTCAATGGTAAATATCATAGTGTAGCGAATAGTGTCCCCACATTTCATTGGCGACATCACTGTTGCTTTAAGTTTTCTGCATCCAGAGGTATAATTTTTAAAAATCTCAGCAAAATTTTGAGCAAAGACGATAATTTTCACCTATTCTGGATAAACTTTGTATAAAATTTGATAGCACCGTTGTTTTTACAATATGTGTAACACTGAAGAAGAAAAATACAGGATTGTGAAAGTTTTCGTTGGCCGAAACAACGAAACAAATTGCAGATGCCTGGGATACTGCAAGTACCTTGACAATAAATAGCGCAATTCTATGCAGCATAATATAATGCAACATCATCACATCTAAAATACAGAAAATTCACAGAAGTCGACGCTAACCCACTAGCACATTACTTTTCAGGCAGCATTACAACTTAGAATTTTTAAAATAGTAAACAGTTAGTCATGTCAATAGTTTCCTTGTGATATCTGTGTTACATCAGCAATTATTGCTAAACGAACATATGGCTTAATTAAGGTCATGTTAGACTAAAATCAATCTGATTTAAGTTCGAAGCGGGAAATCCTTACCGACATGAACATCTGGCTAGTTTTCTGCCCTCAGTAACTGATCTATTTTTTTAAGAGTAGCCAGAAGCGAAAGATCTAACATGTGCTTAAGCTAGAAGCCTCTCTTATAAACGACTCGATATTATTGATGGATCTAAGAGCATTCATGGGAAGACCTCAGTAAGCAGAAAAGAGTATTTTCGACTATAAGCCCATTATTCTTGTCCTATTAAATAAAAATCACTTGAGCAAAAATTCGATTGAAGATTTATGTTTCAAATTTCCAAAAGCAAGTTATCTGGTTTTCGTCCGACAACGTGTTCAAAAATAACTTGTAGTTCTCACGATGAATAGAGTTTAAGCATTCAAATAACTATTGTATGAGTAACTTCTCATTTCTGAACCATTCATTTTCCGAAATCTACTCAAAAGAATTCGACCTTAGTGCATAAGGAAATCTTCTGTGTACTTTAAACAAATTTCACCCATTCATTTTAATTCTAAATACTTCTCTCTGGGGTTCACTCACTTCTCCGAGTATTGCTGCCACTACTGGTAACATCTCTGGCATTCCGCAGTTGGAATGTCGAAGAGCTCTATTGTCGCGTTTCTCGTAATTTTCTCGGTCGACTCAATGCGCTCACCTTTTAGGATTCATGCTTGTTCGCAGTATAATAAACAACCAGAAGTCACGAGGTACCATGTGTAGATGAGACTGAGAATCTCGAATAGCTAGATTGTTTTTGCTGAGAAAGTTTGGATCACGTGGACAAAATGATCAAGCGTTGTGATTATGAGGTTGTCACTGTTTTCCACGCCCACATTTCTATTCTTTTTTGTCGCATAGCATCACGAAAGCATTCATAACCTGCGGATATAGTGCTCTTTTTAATTGTTTGTCCTGATATAACTTATTCATGATGCCCTTAACCATTGAATTTAAAATGTTACAAAATCATCATGACTTGGCAGCGAACATGCCTTGTTTTTTTGGGTCTTGGTGGTAAATATGCCAGTTGTAATAACTGAGGTATACATATAATGTTTCAGATTCGTTTCCATACATCCATGTCTCCCTCAGTGATGACGGTCTTCATGATGTCATGGTCACTGCAAGCACAGTGCAGCAGGCCTCGTGCAATGCCCAGGGGAAGTTTTTTCTGCCGTGTAACAAGCCACTCGGGAGCGAATTTTGCCGACACTTGAGAGTGATCATCATCTAATACAATGCGAGAGTTATGTGCATTAGATGAGTTCTCTTATTCGAGTTAACAAGTGACAAGAATTTATTATTATAAAGTAATGAAATTTCCGATGAAAAAATTGCAGCAAAAAATTAATTCGTTGGATTTCACATGCTTCTAAAAACATTAATTGAATTCACTCAATGGCCATCTTATAATTGAACTTTATATTCGTGATAAGAGACATGATTTCAGCTGCAGAGAAATTACACTACCCTCATTTTTCTTCCAATCACACCCGAATAGTTTGCGCAGAAACCGAGGACAACGGAAGCGGATGTTTGCATACATCGTCTTCCAGTTAATCTGCTCATCAGCCTACCGGCAACTCCGCGGGTAGGGCTTATGAACACAGATCGCGCAATTTATCTTTTTTCGAATATGTAGAGCAGCCGTGAGGTGAGCGTGAGAGAAACGCCCCAGGCAGGCTGCTGGCAACCGTCGCTAATGAGTTCTTGAGAGCGTCTGGTGCGACTGCGAGTTTTTTCTGGACTGCAAAACTCTTTCTTTGGGAGAATTTTGCCGACACGCGGGAGCAAATGAGCAACAACAGCTGCAAGCGTACAAATGTGCCGCGGGCAAAACTGATGCATGCATTATATGGGTTGAGAGCTGGGAATCAGGAAGCAAGATAAAATATTTCTACTGGGAGGCATATTTATTCTTCAGCGTTAGTTACTAAAACACACAAACACATTAAAAATTCATTTATGTAGTTTTATTCAAACTACTGAGCCATTTATGGCTAGTTTACGATAGAATCTTTCTGTAGGTTTGCACGACTTCGGATGATTGTACGTCAATAAAGCTAATTTCTTTGCGAACAAAGGAGGCTCAGCTGATAAATTATAACAAACAATTAGAGCTTTCGTCTTCTCCGTTAGATTGTCATACTACTCGTTCAAGCACACGATTGAGATGCTCTCATGCTTAAGCACAATACTTAACCTTTGCCTTGATCCTCAAGCCAACTTCATTTGTTTTTAGAGACGGATATGTTATCAATGTTTTTCTTCCTATCAAATATATTATGTTAGCGAACAATAATGAATATTCAGAGCTTTCCAATGATACGAGAACGAAAAATTTTAACACAAACTTTTAAAAGAAATTAAAAGTAAGTGATATTGAGTTTGGAAAATTTCTATGGACATTTTCGGAGATAACTTGCTGACACATCTTGCATTTTTGCAACGTTTGCAAGTGTGCAGTTAACTTTTCAAATGCGGTATCTCACCAGCTCGGGCTAATGAAAACTTCTAAAAGAAAGTAGAAGTAGTGGCATTTCGAATACCGTTCCCCGATTATTAGTTAGTACCTGAATGAACTCCTCAACACACGCAGTGCGGAGGGTTAACTCAAAACCAATGTTCATGTGGAATTAAACTCAATTTCGATACCCAATACTGAAATAGACACACGATCAATTATGCCGCGCATCCATTTTGTTTTCTTTAGTTGTATACTCATGTAAATGTTCTTCGTGACGTCGCCTGGTCCCCAGGATAATAGGAATCCCCTCTGTGATTCCCAGTGCGCCAGCAAACTGTTGATGCACCAATAGGCTTCATTAATTCCTCTTCTAATTCACAGTGATAGAATCAGATGCAAGTCAATTGCATTCCTAGGGTTTGAGAATAAAGAAAATTAACTCACATTGCTGATGATAATTTTTCAAGAAAGCAACCCAAAGTTTTGACAATCCAGCTGCCTCACAGACGAGGAGGGCTACTCGTATAGAGTCAACGAAATAATTACACACATCGCTTCCTTCACATTTTAACATTCCCTAGAAATACAGGAAAATTGATAATATTAGCAGGGGATCAAAAACGATCTAGAACTCAGGATTACTAAGGTTATTCCAACTATTATTTAGTTTTCCATTTGATGATAGTGAAATGCAGAAGAGAAGTTTTCTCTTCTTCCAATGACAGGGATTTAGCTCGACGCGAGTTAAAGTTAAAGCTTAAACACATGTTAGATCTTTCGCTTCTGGCTACTCTTAAAAAAATAGATCAGTTACTGAGGGCAGAAAACTAGCCAGATGTTCATGTCGGTAAGGATTTCCCGCTTCGAACTTAAATCAGATTGATTTTAGTCTAACATGACCTTAATTAAGCCATATGTTCGTTTAGCAATAATTGCTGATGTAACACAGATATCACAAGGAAACTATTGACATGACTAACTGTTTACTATTTTAAAAATTCTAAGTTGTAATGCTGCCTGAAAAGTAATGTGTTAGTGGGTTAGCGTCGATTTCTTCGGAAAGCATCACTCATGCATGGTATCTCTTTCAACGCATAATGAAAGAAACAGTTATTTTACTATTAGCGAAGTGCTGTTTGCGTCAAATGTACATGAAAACAACCACTTCCTTGGATTTTCATACATATTTATCAAGTATCCTTTTACTAGAACTAGCTTGTGAGTTCTTTGTTTAAAATATTAGAAATTCTAAGCAAATTATCCCTCATGTATTTTTGAGCACGTTTTCTTTGAGCTTGAACAACGTAGTGTAAAATAAGGGTGAGGGTCTGAGGGTCTGGGGTCTGTGAGGGTCTGTATATGTGAGGGTATATGCGTATATGTGAGGGTCTGAGGATCTGGTGTAAAATAAATAAAAATCAACTCAAAAGCTACCTTAAATTCTCTTTCATCTCTGCGAACGTTGGCAGTGCCATTCTTTTTGCTTTATAAAGCAACCGAACACCTGATTTTACTGTAAGACTTTTAAATCTAGAACAGAGGTACATCGTCAGGCTTTCGAGGAAAAAAAAATTGAATCATTTCACCGTTCTTCGCCGTATCATATCACACACAGTTGAAGACGGAGATGCTTAGAATGAGAAGTTCGCGTTGTCAGAGGACGATAGAAGCAAGTTGTCTTTCTAATACTCCCCTTACAATGCCGTTGCCCATAATGTGTTCTTTCCCTTACATTGTGAATACCCTTTTACCCAGTCAAACTATTTCGCCGCCTGCATGCATGTTTTTCATCGCCCAAGTAATTAAATTGCTTCGGCGGCGAAAACATACATGCTCTGGCGAAAAAGTTGTAGTGTTGTTGCCTTTCTAGTGTTGTTCCCTTCCCGCTGCTGGTGCTATTCAATTTGATAGTAGATAACACTGGTGATTTTTAACAGACAAATTGTATATTTTTGTGCGGCTTATTCACTTCATAAAAGAAGAGATAGAGATAGAGGGAGAGAAAAGGGAAGACTTTCGTCTTTCCTTGGAGCAGCGGCGACAACGAACTTGCTCTACGAATGTCACGTTCAAAGGGTTTATACGTCCGTCTCAGTGTGTGTGTTAGTCGCGTAAAAATGAACTATCACTCTATAAATGGAAGGCCCAAGTTTGAGCCCATTTAGAAACTTTTCCGTCAATTGGTCAAACTTCCACAACTTGACTTGAACATGTTCAAGGGCATCATGCAATGGGCCATAGGCTCACTTAAATACTTGGCTTACCTTGAAAAGAAGTATTTTCGTGAGGGCTCGCGAACTATTCCTCACGCTTTTATCCGTACAAAATGTGGTTATTTAGGAGCAAGTTTTCTCAATGGCCTTAATGAATGGATGTTTAGTCACTTGAGTTTCCGATCTCATACGGAGTTTTAGTCGACAACCGATTACAAGATTCACTTCTAGATTTTAAACAAACATGCTCCTCTCTTTCAGTAGCTTTGTAGCTTTAGTTTGAAATTTCAGTCAATTGCAGACTGTTGTTTATGTATGAGTTAGTACACCGCTTATATCTAGGTTCACACTCCACGGTGAGTTCAGAGATGTTAAACATTTATGCATCGAAACCTTAGGGCGAAACATGTAACAAGCGATGTCAGTAAACTCGACATATATCAGAATGTTTTTATTAAATAACATAAAACTAGAAATCTTTTTTAATAATTAAATGAATCAACAAATTTGTATTTGCAAAATTAAACAATGCTCTGACCCCCCTCGATTAATGCATTTATGAGTGTTCCATGATATAATGAGCGAATAAATACTCTGCAAGGAATGTAATAATGCTCTCATTCAAAAAAATCTATATACAATTAAACAATATATGTTTGCTGGGAATATATTCAACAAGATGAAAAGATACGGGCTTCCGCAGTAAGAATATTTTTCTAAACCTTTAACCCATATAATAGTAATCACAATTATTTGAAAAATTTCTATGATTTCTCTGGGGAAAATGTACAAATTGGAAAACAAATTCGATTCCATGTTGTAAGTGCCGTCCGCTTTTGTTTCTTTTTCTCCGTAATTTGTACTGACACACTTGACTTCAGTTGGACTCAGTGTCTGACTTATTTCATTCTGTTTCCGGACGGTGTGGAGATTGCTCAAATATTCTACCATGTTCTGCATATTAAAACCTTGTTCGTGCCATGCAATTTATATTTTGATTTGTTTTGCTTTGTAATTTAAATCTGTTCATCTTTTGTTTCAGCTTTCTATATTATATACACTATTCGAAACCGTTCATATAATAAAGTCGAAGAACGAAAACGCGTATCGAATAAATGAAAAGAAATTTCCTATTTCATAATTGCTACGGCAATTATACATGTATCGATCTTATCGGAAAATCCGCGAAAGCAGCCCCAGGCTTCTTTATGCTCATGCTCACATCCTGTTGTCGCTCTCCTTTGAATAAAAGAACCAAAATAATATTGTGTGCGCCTCTCGAGACCAGCCTGGCATCCGAGACATGTCTCGGACGCATTTCTTATTTAGTCGTAATGCAAGGGAAAGCCAACGCTTCGTGTTGAAACGTGCGTTGAAACTGCTGACAAGTTCTACAATTCATGAAGCTATCATTGCTTTCAAACAACTATTTGTTCAGTGCTCATTAATAACGCTCGCTGCGAAGCAGCGCAACAATGCATGCCTGAGCAGCTCGCATCCAAATACCGCTAAAAAAAATGAAGAATGACGGTGAGTCTATTCGAGCGCCGGTGAGGCTCGTCATTACAGGGAAGTCAGGGTATTTCTTGCTCGTTTTAGCTCGCATTTGCCCGCTGAAGAAGAGTTCGACTGACAAAAGAAACACCGTCGAGTTCCAGCGAGTAATGTCATACATTGAGGTAGGCTCTGCTAAGCATTCCCTTCAATTTGCCGTTAGCCTTCAATTTCCCTTTATTGTACGAGGTCGTCAGTTAAGTTAATAAAATAAAGGAGGGTTGAATTTTTGCAAATATTTTCAGAAACGATTTGAGGGCTGTTCATGAAAGGTTCTCATGATCAAGTGAAAATTCATCTTTTTTGACGAAATAAAAGTTCCCACGTTAAGGTAATGAAAAAAAAAGTCGTAAAAGACATGTGAAGACTACAGTGTGTGTGTACACAAAAGAACTCCATATGGAACCAAGGGTAAACACCCATGAAAACTTTTAAACGCTCGAAATGGTGCGTTAGAGTTTCAGACAATCAAGATTGATGCTGCATGCAGGAAATAATCACTCCCTGGCTGCTCTCCTGATCTATAAACTAAATAAAGCTTCTCTCAGGAGCGCTGTACTGTCGCTAAAACTCTTGTGAAAGGATAGCCCTCGGAAGACTAATCCTTCAGAGTTTTTTCCTTCAGAGAGGAAAACTCAAGTGAACTTAGAAATTGCCTGTTAGGGCCTAGCAATGCAGTTGGGAGCCAACACAAAAGAGCGGAGATGTACGAGCTACAACGTAGAGTATTGCGTCCGTTAAACAGCCCTATAATGGCCTTAATTTAGGCGCGCCGTAGTGTGCTGGGGTGGGTGGGTGGAGGTACGGGGGTGGTGTGTGGTGTGGCTGGTGGTGGGGTGGTGTGGGGGGTCTGGTGGGGCTGGTGCTGGGGTGGTGTGGGGGTGTGGTGGAGCTGGTGCTGGGGTGGTGTGGGGGTGTGGTGGGGCTGGTGCTGAGGTGGTGTGAGGGTGTGGTGGAGCTGGTGCTGAGGTGGTGTGGGGGTGTGGTGGAGCTGGTGCTGGGGTGGTGTGGGGATGTGGTGGGTCTGATGCTGGGGTGGTGTGGGGGTGTAGTGGAGCTGGTGCTGGGGTGGTGCGGGGGTGTGGTGGAGCTGGTGCTGGGGTGGTGTGGGGGTGTGGTGGAGCTGGTGCTGGGGTGGTGTGGGGGTGTGGTGGAGCTGGTGCTGGGGTGGTGTGGGGGTGTGGTGGAGCTGGTGCTGGGGTGGTGTGGGGATGTGGTGGGGCTGGTGCTGGGGTGGTGTGGGGGTGTGGTGGAGCTGGTGCTGAGGTGGTGTGGGGGTGTGGTGGAGCTGGTGCTGGGGTGGTGTGGGGGTGTGGTGGAGCTGGTGCTGGGGTGGTGTGGGGGTGTGGTGGAGCTGGTGCTGAGGTGGTGTGGGGGTGTGGTGGAGCTGGTGCTGAGGTGGTGTGGGGGTGTGGTGGAGCTGGTGCTGGGGTGGTGTGGGGGTGTGGTGGAGCTGGTGCTGAGGTGGTGTGGGGGTGTGGTGGGGCTGGTGCTGGGGTGATGTGGGGGTGTGGTGGGGCTGATGCTGGGGTGGTGTGGGGGTGTGGTGGAGCTGGTGCTGAGGTGGTGTGGGGGTGTGGTGGGGCTGGTGCTGGGGTGGTGTGGGGGTGTGGTGGGGCTGATGCTGGGGTGGTGTGGGGGTGTGGTGGGGCTGGTGCTGGGGTGGTGTGGGGGTGTGGTGGGGCTGATGCTGGGGTGGTGTGGGGGTGTGGTGGAGCTGGTGCTGAGGTGGTGTGGGGGTGTGGTGGGGCTGGTGCTGGGGTGGTGCGGGGGTGTGGTGGAGCTGGTGCTGGGGTGGTGTGGGGGTGTGGTGGGGCTGGTGCTGGGGTGGTGTGGGGGTGTGGTGGAGCTGGTGCTGAGGTGGTGTGGGGGTGTGGTGGGGCTGGTGCTGGGGTGGTGCGGGGGTGTGGTGGAGCTGGTGCTGGGGTGGTGTGGGGGTGTGGTGGAGCTGGTGCTGAGGTGGTGTGGGGGTGTGGTGGGGCTGGTGCTGGGGTGATGTGGGGGTGTGGTGGAGCTGGTGCTGAGGTGGTGTGGGGGTGTGGTGGAGCTGGTGCTGGGGTGGTGTGGGGGTGTGGTGGAGCTGGTGCTGGGGTGGTGTGGGGGTGTGGTGGGGCTGGTGCTGGGGTGGTGCGGGGGTGTGGTGGAGCTGGTGCTGGGGTGGTGTGGGGGTGTGGTGGGTCTGGTGCTGGGGTGGTGTGGGGGTGTGGTGGAGCTGGTGCTGAGGTGGTGTGGGGGTGTGGTGGAGCTGGTGCTGAGGTGGTGTGGGGGTGTGGTGGGGCTGGTGCTGGGGTGATGTGGGGGTGTGGTGGAGCTGGTGCTGAGGTGGTGTGGGGGTGTGGTGGAGCTGGTGCTGGGGTGATGTGGGGGTGTGGTGGAGCTGGTGCTGAGGTGGTGTGGGGGTGTGGTGGAGCTGGTGCTGGGGTGGTGTGGGGGTGTGGTGGAGCTGGTGCTGGGGTGGTGTGGGGGTGTGGTGGGGCTGGTGCTGGGGTGGTGCGGGGGTGTGGTGGAGCTGGTGCTGGGGTGGTGTGGGGGTGTGGTGGGGCTGGTGCTGGGGTGGTGCGGGGGTGTGGTGGAGCTGGTGCTGAGGTGGTGTGGGGGTGTGGTGGGGCTGGTGCTGGGGTGGTGCGGGGGTGTGGTGGAGCTGGTGCTGGGGTGGTGTGGGGGTGTGCTGGGCTGGTGCTGGGGTGGTGCGGGGGTGTGGTGGAGCTGGTGCTGGGGTGGTGTGGGGGTGTGCTGGGCTGGTGCTGGGGTGGTGCGGGGGTGTGGTGGGGCTGGTGCTGGGGTGGTGTGGGGGTGTGGTGGGGCTGGTGCTGGGGTGATGTGGGGGTGTGGTGGAGCTGGTGCTGAGGTGGTGTGGGGGTGTGGTGGAGCTGGTGCTGGGGTGATGTGGGGGTGTGGTGGAGCTGGTGCTGAGGTGGTGTGGGGGTGTGGTGGAGCTGGTGCTGGGGTGGTGTGGGGGTGTGGTGGAGCTGGTGCTGGGGTGGTGTGGGGGTGTGGTGGGGCTGGTGCTGGGGTGGTGCGGGGGTGTGGTGGAGCTGGTGCTGGGGTGGTGTGGGGGTGTGGTGGGGCTGGTGCTGGGGTGGTGCGGGGGTGTGGTGGAGCTGGTGCTGAGGTGGTGTGGGGGTGTGGTGGGGCTGGTGCTGGGGTGGTGCGGGGGTGTGGTGGAGCTGGTGCTGGGGTGGTGTGAGGGTGTGGTGGGGCTGGTGCTGGGGTGGTGTGGGGGTGTGGTGGGGCTGGTGCTGGGGTGGTGCGGGGGTGTGGTGGAGCTGGTGCTGGGGTGGTGTGGGGGTGTGGTGGAGCTGGTGCTGGGGTGGTGTGGGGGTGTGGTGGGGCTGGTGCTGGGGTGGTGTGGGGGTGTGGTGGGGCTGGTGCTGGGGTGGTGTGGGGGTGTGGTGGAGCTGGTGCTGGGGTGGTGTGGGGGTGTGGTGGAGCTGGTGCTGGGTGGTGTGGGGATGTGGTGGGTCTGATGCTGGGGTGGTGTGGGGGTGTAGTGGAGCTGGTGCTGGGTGGTGTGGGGGTGTGGTGGGTCTGATGCTGGGGTGGTGTGGGGGTGTAGTGGAGCTGGTGCTGGGGTGGTGTGAGGTGGGCAAGCATTACAGAGTCAGGTATTAAGCAATATTAGAGCAAAAAATATCCGTTTTGTATCCTACGTAATCAACACAAAAATTTAACTTTTTTGGAGTTGGAAGTGTAAATATTCCTTCTGTGCGGAACATGTAAATAGTTACGATGAAAATGAGTGTAAGCAAAAGTAATATTTTATTCCATTTAGGGTTGAAATTGGTTGTTTCGGTTTTTTAGCTGTTGTTTAGCTGCGGTGTAAAGATGCCACTGGTCACATTCATTACGTCCAAAAGCCAAAACGCTCAGCACCTGCTCAGCGTTCGGTGCAACTGATGTCACCTTAAATTTTCGTGCCAGTTCAAGTATTTATCACTGCTAGTCGAAGTGAAGATGCGCGAAGACCAGCTCTAGAAGAAGTAAAAGAACTCTCACTTTGTAAGTCTAACATTTCTGAATCAAAATGTTCTTTTCGAATTCAGTGAGAAATATTAATGGTATACACATTTGACTAAAATTTTAGTTGTAGCATGAACTGACCATCTACGAACAAACTTTTCCATACCTGAAGTCAAAATTAATTGCAAAAGCGAGCAATCAAATGGTCCAGAACCGATAGTGAGTTAATTTAATTCGTTATGTATATTAATTCATGTTCGTCGAGAACTTTTCTAAAGTTTCCCACCAGTTATGAATTTCTTTTTTAAATGCTTTCATTAATTCTTTCCTGTTTAAAATAATTAGAACAAACTACTTAGAAAAATTCTAAATCATCGAAAAACTCAAGTGATACGTTCCTTTCGCTTACTTTCGCTCCTCAGTGAATATCAATAAGGGTTTACTGATGTGGACTCATGTTTATCAAGTTACAATCATTCTTCAAGTTATCAAAGATAATAAAAATTAAATAAAATTAAACATGAGAAAAATGTTTAACCAAGTCATGGTAATAAATTCAAAAACATCTATCCCTTCTCAATTTCAACTGATTAAAAACATATTTCATAATATAAGAAAATATTACAAGCGACGAGCGTTAAACTGTGATGTACAGAAGTCACTCCTGTCGAAGTACATTAAATTTTAGCTTGGGAACTTTGGTACAAGTTCTAACGAATTACCGAAACAATATCAAGTTTGAGGTGCTTCTTTGGGTCAAACCGTAATGAATGACCTAACACAAACATCGTGGAAATTTATCATGAAAGCCTTTCAAAAATTAGTAAAAATCGGTGTGGAACTTTCGGACTGTAGTGTGAGCGGTGTGAGGCTTCGGATGTTCATTGTCGCGCAACAAATTATGACATCTCCCCAGGGTGTTAAATTACAATCCTTTGAGGTACTAAGCTTTGTCATTCCCATTATTTCACCCATAACTATATGGGAAAAGTAATTTCGTTCTCCGTGAATAAATACTGCAGGTGGTAAACTTGCATTTGTGATTGTTCATTTTCATGGTCTTCAGCGTCCATTATATACGAACAGGCTTAAAAATGATGAGCATAAGACACGAAAAATATTTTAAGATGTTACCCAACCGTGGCTACTGTTTTACATCGGATATTTCCAAATATTTGGCCAGAGTTTGAAAAAACTTAGCCCTTCCAATTAGGCTCAAGTACAGAATTTCAGAAAATTCAAGTCTATCAAAAGAAAATTATGCTTTTGAGCATTTTAGCTCCAGGTTTGTCTCATATTTTTTATTAAGCAAATAACCCTCATTTTCTGCCTGTTCAGTTTGAAAAATCAATATGTACTAACTCAAAAAATGGATATTTGTTTCAAGTTTATTCTTTGAATCAGATTGGGAGAATGAATGGCTAAAAGGTGGAGGGGTTTTAAAGGACTAGAAAAATAACAATTTCTCAACATCAGTCTCTGACTAGCTATGTAACTCTCATCATCAACATCAGTCTCTGACTAGCTATGTAACTCTCATCATCAACATCAGTCTCTGACTAGCTATGTAACTCTCATCATCAACATCAGTCTCTGACTAGCTATGTAACTCTCATCATCAACATCAGTCTCTGACTAGCTATGTAACTCTCATCATCAACATCAGTCTCTGACTAGCTATGTAACTCTCATCATCAACATCAGTCTCTGACTAGCTATGTAACTCTCATCTTCAACATCAGTCTTTGACTAGCTATGTAACTCTCATCATTACCGAACTCTCACGCACACAATCAGTTTGCGTTTAAGATTATAAACTGTTGCCTATTTTCTCGTTACAAGAATTTTTGGATGAATTGCCCGTTTCACTGACAACTATACAGTTATCGTCAATATTTTAGAATGTAATGCACTTCTGAGTAATGCCTGATGGTATCTTTGCCTCTAAGAAAGAGCCAATCTTGAAAACAGGACTAAAAGACTGTAATTACAGTACAGTGATAGAGCATCAATTAGTGAGTCACGTCCTCGAAAGTGGGCGCAGGTATTCTATCCCGATTTTCTTTTAAAAATGATCAACATCAAAATTATGAGCATTGCAGAGTCTCACGACCATTCCCACGTTTTCTATATTTATCGCACCATTTAACACTAATGATACTACTTATAAACAGTTTAATATACCTTATTTATGCTAATCACGTAGACACAGCATGCAGCAAATTACTTTTGGAATTACTCATTTACCTTGTGTTTGTTGGAACTGAGCAAGCAGTAGTTGCGTAGGTCGATCTGTTTATTTTTCTGTTCACTGATTTCATTAACGAAATGTCCCAGTTTAAAACAGATTTCGATTTCAGCCCGTTTAAAACTTCTCATCCTATGCCATCGTCTCTAAAATTAAATTAAAGAAACTAGCGCTCAGGGACTTGATTTCCGTTTTGGAAGAAAATTTCTCTAATTCAACATCTCTCAGAAATCTGTGGCTAAAAAGTTGAACCGCGTCTATCATCTGTTCGTGATCCAAATAATGCTCAATCGGCTGAGAAACAAGTCAACATATGCGAGTCTGACATAAACTCAAAATTGAATTGTTTGTATATTTAACGAAGATTGCAGTACCGTCATCATCAAGCTAAGCTATTAATGGCTCATTTACTGGCAGTGCCACGGTAGCACATCATGCCATTAGATTGAATTAAGTAGAATCGGACGCGATCGACAGGGGTTACATGAGCCCGAATGACCAATTACCATTAAGTCCGATTTCACTAGATTCTTTAAATCCATTGTGCTCTCAGTGATGAATTAAAATTTAACTCACCATTTATTATACCTTATTGGAGAATGAAATGAAATATTACATCGTACCGTATGCCAAACCATGGCTTTATTACGCTGTTTTTGTCATGTATTTTTTTCACTTTCACAGTATTCAATTAGTTACTAATCGCTCTGATATGAGTATGACCGTTTCTGATCCGTTGCTTTGGCTAGCTCACATTTGTTTTCATGAACGAAGCCCACACGTTACTGTACTTATCTGTCTTTACATAAACAGGTTTCCAATAATCAATTAGTTCTGCTCTTTAAAACGCTTTTTAAAGAAAGTCCGAAGACGTTATGGAATTGCAGTTCTACTTCTGCTGTCCTGACTACAGAATGAATTATTTTGGAGTAGCTCATGAAGTTTTAAAATCTATGGACTTTCTAGGTATAAGTTGCGAGTTATGAACGAATTTAAGTCGACTACTGTGTGTTCATGAGTAATCAAACTCATTCTAAGTTTTTTCGATGAGCATTTGAAATACCTTAACGGCATCGAAATGCTCACGATTGCCATAGTTTGGGCAATCATGCGTTTGCAAAAGCACGTTTCGGTGCGGCAATAATGAGGAACCGTAATCAGCCAGTATGTATTCCCCTTCAAATAAATGACCGCAATTCATACGAAATTATTCTAATCACAAAGCTAACAACATCGATATCTAAATCTTCGAAGAACCCGTATCGACCTCGTCCGATCTCGGTTGTAATACTGCTTCAATTGCCTCCTTTTTTGTACATCTTTTTACACAACGACAGACTCCACACGCCTTTTTAAAGATTAATGAACTTCTCTCCGTTTCAATATATAACCACAGTTCTTAACTGCAGGCTTGAAAAATTTATTTTATGAAACAAAAAATGGGTAACATAGGTAAACTTTGGTATTATTAACACGGTTTTAAAGTAAATTGTGAACTCCTGTTTCTTATAACACCGATGGGCTAGTTCGTTACGTTATAACGCAGGAGACTTAGCGTGGGCTACCCACAGTCAGCTCAGTCGGGACTTGGAGCGAGTTAACATCGGAGAGTGCACGAAGCGCCTCCACCGTGCAACGCTTCCTTATAAGGACGAATTGGCACAACAGTGTATTAACGTTAAAGAGTTGTTCACTAATGACTCTTGCAAATAATAATTATCGTTATCGTCTCGAGGCGAATCAAGCACAGCAGCGAATTCATTATCTGAATGGTAAATATTGGGAACCTGAGAAAAGGCTTCTAATATAATTTGCAGCTCTTCGACATTAAAATATCAACCCAGAAAGGCTCACAAGCGAATAACATCACATTGACCATTAAGAAATGTGAATTAATTATCGATTTTGAAATAACGAAAACCATTGACTCCACGTACAAACGAAGTGAATTTTTTTCTCCGCTCCGCCGTCATGCAGAGCGCACATCATTATATTTAATTGAAACCAATCAGGGAGGTCATCGTTGAGAGCAAGAGAATAGGATCCTTTAGTGGTTGCGAGCAGTCGAGGTCGTGCGGGCTAGAAAATCGGAACACTGTACAGTCACTACATGCATGTTCAATCATTGGCGATAAATGAAGTAATTTAATATTTTTATGAACAAATGAAAAGTTACATGTTAACGGTGTACTTAGTGTCGAACAATAAATTTCTGGCAAGGCCTAATCTGTCAGATTTTGTTAAGTACCGATATTTCGCTTGGGGATGTGAAGAGAGTAGAATAGAAATGAATGGAAGCACCATCACTCGCTCCATTTGACTTTAAAAAAATATTAAAGTTGTCATCTTCAAGTGCATTTCTAAGTTTTCAACGTTTTGAAAGATTTTTCTGATTCTTGTAGGATTTTTTTCCTAAAAAAAAATTTCGAACCACGTATCCGACCAGTTTTCTTTGGTCAGAACCAGTGCGTGTGCAACTGTGCATCTGATTGAAATATGTTTGCCAATTCAATAAACGTTGATACATTCATATGCCTTTTTTGCATTCCCGTGAGTGCTTTTTTATGCCTCCACATTTATTTATAGTATAATAACTGCAATCACTATATATTTGAACTTTTAGAATGAATATTAGACCATGCAAATTGATTGACATACTTTTTATTGCAAGATAGTTGAATGTGCTGTCTATGGTTGAAAATTAGAAACTGTGAAACCATTTTTCTCCATGCTTGAATTTCATGCTATTATATACATTGGCATATAACGTATCAGTGTCAGTTGACTCTGACACAAGTCGAATCAATAGTATTTCAAAAATAATGTAACTTATGTTTCCGGTAAAATTTCTATAGGTTTTTCTTAAGTTCTTAAAAGTTAAAAAGGCGCGCTTCTCAGCTCTCATGTTTAACTTCATTTGCAGTTCTTCACGACATAAATTGAGGTATATTTTCAAACAAAAATACAAACTATCATTTTTTTAGTTTAGGAAACTGACATATTTTCCAAGAAAATGCTTCTTTTAAACTCCTCGCAAAAGAAAACAGACGTAAAGGTAACACTTCCTAATCCTTAACCCATATCACTAGAAGAATAAAATCTGCTGGAGTACACTTCTTCACTTGAGGTTCTTACGATAAGATGGAGAAAAAATGAAATATGCTCGGCATTTATTCTTCGAGTACCTGTATTTAGGAAAAATATATGACACAATTATGACTGGAAATATTCAACGTTATTCTCAAAATGGGCGACAATTATGCCGCATAGTCTATTTGAAAAAATTTTCGCATAGAAATAATGAAAACCTAGTACAGAGATAAGATCGTTGATAATATAGCTTTATGGAAACGAATGTCAAATGCTCTTGAGGCATACGCCAGAAGTGGGCTGAACTAGTCAGGCGGAGGCAGAAAAAGTCGAGACGAAAGATCTAATATTGGACTGCATGAGAGAGAAATAATTGAGTCAGAAAGATTGTCACCGACAGCAATGGGAATGGAGGGGACGCACGGAGGCAGATGGTCTTGACGGGAGCTAGCAGCCAAGAGTTTTCTTGGAGCAGTGAAAGCACTTCTGCAGAGTATGCCTTTTGTGATTTTTAAATGCCGGCACAGCAATGCGAGAAAATATGGAAGGAACTATTTAATGTAAACAATTATATTAAACTCGAATACCTCGAGGAGATTATTTCCGTGGGGAATCTAGATTGTAGAGAGTGTACTTTTTTTCTACAGTATCATTTACTGGTATAGTCACATATTACTGAAACCTCAGAAAACCTAAATCCATTATTGATGAAGTGAATCTCAAAAACTTAACCGATATATTTTTTGTTTTCCAATTTATTTCGTAATAAGACGAAATTATAGTCGAACATATTTAGGACTTAATTCGTTGTTTGGGTCGCCGACGAAAGTGTATTTTTTCATTCCTCTTCCTGTAAATCTGCATATCTGAATTCTAGCAATCTTCTTCTACATATACGATACATTATTAGCGTTCACACGTGAAAATATACTGTGGCTGCCATAGAAGCTGCGGAAACAACGGCCGCAACAAATTGTTCATTAGTTGATCATTAAATAAATTTTTTCGAATACTTTTGAAATATGTTGATAAACTCAACATCTATAAACTGGGTATATAGTTATTTTACTTATTATAACATTAGTCCAATATTTTTATTTGGAAAAAATATTGCTAGATTTCGCCTTGGCTCTAAGTTGGGGAACTTTTTGAAAATATCAATCAACAAAATTTCGGTAAATTATTCGATGTCAGTAAAACATTTCTTAATTCTTTAATACTTCACAGCATCGTCGACCACATGAAATCAGTATTTTATTATGCCGGGCAGCTAATGCCTCCCAAATTCTTCTGTCGTAAATTCGACGTATGATTTTAATTTTATGGATTTTTTCTCGGTTCACTCTCGTACATTTTTGGTAGATTTTAGGTCAGGACTCTGCGCTGGCCAGTCGATCAGAGTTGAGTATCTCTTTCTCTTCAAAATAGTCATAACTTTCTAGCATTTTGGCGAGATACATCGTCTTGCAAGAAAAAGGTTGACAACGACTTAGGTATAAGTTCGGTAGAACATATGTGGCTATAGAAGCTGTTTTTGACCTTCAGCATTAATCGCTTCTTGTAAACGAATGATTTGGCCAACTTCTACGCAAAAAAACATTCCCCACACCATTACACTCCTCATCCGAACTTGACTGTTTTATAATGCATCTTCAGGATAATCTTTCATCTGTTCTACACCTCACATAATTTTACCGTCAGAACCTAACACGTTGAACTTCGATTCGCCAACGACTCTATTTCGTCGCGCACCAGTTCAAAGAACATGCTCAGTCGCAAAATCAATAGGAACCTTGTGTTTTTTTAATGAAATGTTTGCTGGCTGATATCTGAACATGCAGTCGTATATTTTAAAGCCTGCGGAAATTGTTTTTCTTGATACAAAAATGAACACTGAATTTTCGAAAAATTTATGGCACTGTCACAAAGCTGTTCACTTTGCCGCGAAAACAATTTTAAGATTTTCTTTCGCAACAGTTTTTGAAGTTTTTCCGGTCTTCAGTTCACATCTAAGGTTTTAAATATTTTATCGCTGCTTTTCACACGTTGTGTGATTTGCATTTATACATATAATTTGGCGAAATGATTTCTTTTCCAGAAAGACACAGTTTCACGCGTCATCGAAGCCATTTTCTCCGATAATAGTACCAACAATTTATGACTACCGTCAATGACTTATAAAAAATGTGTTTGGTACTATGAAAAAAAAATACTTTAACTGAATGAAGTTATTTTAACAACTTAAACGATTCATTTACCACAAACGAAACTGAAGTAGATTGTTTCTCAAGTTTAAAACAATGGTCAAATTTAAGTATAGTGTATCTTACCCCCAACGCTATTCTAAAGAGTGCAAGTATGTTTACCCTAATTCACCTTAACCTAGTTGCACACTAGACTGATCGAAGAATTAATTCACTCGAAATTCGATGCTTAATTTTACAAAGTAGTTTATATGGGCTAGATGTCAGCAGTATGTACCAGAAACAACTTGATAGCAGGCTGAAGATCACTGACATTAACCATGGCAAATTACCCTATCAGGATGAGTCATTTAAGAGTAAAGATTCGACTTGGTTATCTTAATTTGGCTCTTCAAATTTTTGCTGTGGCATAATTTAAAAATTTATTTTTCAAAATGCAATTTTGTGTCGAAATTGGTGTAAGCCGTGTTACATTAAATGTATCTAGTTTGTTTTGTTTTAAGCGTGTTGAGTTTATACAAATCTCTTGTAAGCTTCCTTAGAATTCATTCAGTAATGTTTGAGTCATAAACAATGATGTGCTGTTGTCTCTGTTACGTACACAGGGGCTTCCCAAAAACTTGAACCATTTGATTGAATTGTAATAACTTCTACATTAATCATCTGATTTAAATGTTCCATTTTGTGTAGAGGCAGATAACCGTTTTGTTGCATAACAGCAAGACAAAAGTTTCATTTACTCAAATCTATGGCTTTAGCTATTTAAAACATGAGAGAGTTTCCAAACACTCCTGGAAAAATTCCCGAGTGTCGCGTGTACACTGTCTCGTGTCCTGAGTCTCGTGTCCTGAGTCTCGTGTCCTGAGTCTCTTGTCCTGAGTCTCGTGTCCTGAGTCTTGTGCCTTGAGTCTCGTGCCCTGTGCCCTGTCCCCAACTAGTCAAGTAATCACCATCTAAACGGAGTGTTCGGGTTTTTGTGAAACACCCTGTATTATGACAGCTACTGTTAACGTCCGTGACAACGGCTGGAGGAAATTCAACCGAAAGCGTAGTCTATTACAGGTTTGTTTCGCTGCGTACCACAAAAAACAATTAGTATAATGAACTCATCATGATTTCCTTCATTTTTCTCATTTGTTGATCAGCACTGTAGCGCGAAATTCCATGAATGCATGAAATTGAAAGGTAATGACGTTAAGTTATTCTAATTAAACCTTGACGTTCACAGAACACTACAAGCAGAAAACAGTTTAAAAAATCAAAGTATAGTAATAGCATCATTTTGCTTCTCTTTCAAAGCCAATCTCTTTAGATCGAAGTCAAATGCAGACCCAATATATTTGCTGTTCAAGAGGCAACCAGTCAGGCACTTGAGCTATTAACAAAAGATGCATCTCAAGCTGAACAAAATTCTGGTTAACAGAATGGCGAGCATAAAAAAAATCCATTTAATCGTCGCGCGGAAGAGCAAAAGAAGAAGTAAAGGCATACAGCGCCTGTTCACCTCGCCATCAAATTTCGATATGAAACTGAGATTGGAGACAAACCGCACTCCGCCTTGCAGTAGAAAATATTGATGACATGAAAATCTCCTTTATTGTTTACTCTAGCCTCTGAAAATTAAAATTATTAACATTTGGGGAGTAATTTTCACGTCCTTTTTGCGAAAAAATTGTCGCTATCTTTAAAGCTACTTGACTGTACAGTTGCTCGGCTGTAGCGAGTTACTCTTCACAATTCATGGCATGGGTAAATATTACAGTGAAACATGGTCGGCAGCAAGAACAAAAAAGCTTGACGACGGAGGTAAGATTTGTCAATGTTAAATAACAGGAGATCGACATTCGACCTCACGGCCTCCCGCCGGAGCTAGCGTAGTCCCCACACTCTTCGGCCATTATATAACTGATTGTTGTGCATGAGACCAATAAAAAAACGCTCTTCCCCACTTATTACTATGAATTTTATTTCCAGATTCGATACAAACATGCAACAGTTCCATAAACATTTCCCTTTCCATGATTCTCCGTGCCGGTACATTAATCACCTAAAACCTGACTTCGTTGACAGTCGGTGCGTGAGCGCTTAATATTTATGATTTAAGAACTTTTCAACTTGAATTACGCGAAAACGGTGGAGTTTTAAATTTTTGTTACTCGTGAACAATCGCTCTATTTTGCGGTTTTCTATAAATGGTTTCACTTTTTACCTCCAGTTCTGAAACGCCATGTATATACATATACGTTTGTTTACAAAATAAATAAATGTAAATATGGGAATACCATATAAGATAATTCTAATTTGCAAGTGGAGGATATGGCTATGATTTTTTCATCTATATCACAAAACGGATACGCAGCGGCTGCGGCTTAAGAAATAATCGTTGGCAAAATCTTCAACCTTTGCTGGTATCAAAAATTTTTGCGCTGCATCCTGTGTGCGAATTGAGAACTCATGTCGGAATAAACCAAACAAAATGATCAGCTAAAGGAACGTTTTACGAGAAGTGTATATCTACTCGCGCAGTGAACGCTATCATTGCGTACCGTATTATCGGAAATGCATTGGTTTGACGTATCTTACATTCGAGAGATTATTGTGTGAAAGTCCACGGTTCTTTAGTTCGACATTTCAATTACTTCCCTTTTGAATGAGAAGTATATAAATTGGCCGGCCAATGCTACTCAATTAATGCAATCCAAATCATTTTTTTTGTTACAATCGTCTCTTAAATTGTTACACGGTTATCAAATTGTCACAGTTCATTGTTGTGGGTTACGATGGTGTAATAGGGTCCAATTCGTACACGTATGCTTGCAAATCGCAGAAAGCGTAAATTCCCTAAATATATGATCTAGTGAACATGTTCTATCTTCGAATATTTCGGGAAAACTATGAGAAATTATAGCTGTGGAATGTTAGTCAGTTTTGGGGACGAAACTTAGCGAATAGATAATTGATTTTATTTGTAACGGTGATTCAAGTATTTGTTGATAGTAATAGAGTGTCTTATAGCACACTCTTTTAGTTTGCAATATTATTTATGTATCTCTGAAGCGGTGTTTCTGTCCTCCATCATCAATACGCAAGATAACACAAGTTGACAATGGAACATACACCTAGTGACACTTTCTTCTTCCATTCTTCGTGCTTCGTAGCAAGGATTAGTGACTCACGTCTATCTCTAAAGCCTTTGCCGCTTCCTCTTATAAAACTTGCTGGAGATCGTGTTTCGTAATATTCCATTTCTAGTCACCAATAGCCGAGGTACCGCGTGTTACTCCTATAATATTCATTTTAGTGTCCACGGCTCTTAAATGTGATCACTCCGCAAGATACACATTGGTGGAACTGATCTTATTTTCATAAGAGAAAAGTTTGGTCTGTTTTTACTGATATATTACTACGAAAATATGTTGACTGTAGGAATAGAAAATATGTCATTCGACTGCACAGATTAGGTTTGTCTCTTTAGGCCTAATTGAGGATCAGCGTTCGCCCTCACAACTTTCTCCTAGTGCTAGCGCGAAACTGGTCGCTACACAACTTGGTGTCTGACCCATGTATATTTAATCGTTGTGTATGCTTTCTGAGGGAAAAACACACAACCAGCGGCACGTGATAAAATTCCATGTTAGGTTCGATCGAAAACTTCTAGACTAGGCGGGCGAGCCTTAGAATTATCGTTTAACATTTGAGAGAAGTTCTTCGAGCAACAGGGCAAATAGTCACCGGATTGTTGAACCTGCCTCACGTAGCTCGAAATAGAGTGCATCAACAATATGCAGATTTCTGCATATTGCGTTATTGTTGCGTTTGGAGAATTAAAATCATTCAGGGCTAACGTATGATAACTCTTTGACACTGTATTTGAAGCATCAATGAAGTAATACAATCCCTCTTACACTTTTTTGGAATGTGTTATTCTAGCTTCCTTATTAGAAACGCATTTCATACTAAAAGAGCGAAACGCTTTCATGCGTGGCAGTTCATAGCTCTTTTCTAAGTTTGCCTCATTCTAAATGATTGCTTCTTTATTGCCTGTCACAGTCTCCTTCAAGTTTGTTTCATTCGTTTTAATTCTACTGTTCCCAGCACATACAAAATGCAACGTAAGGTGTCGAAGAAGGACAAAACCGAGGCAGAACAGAACAAGACAGATGTTTACCACTCGAATAACGTTCCAGGCCTAAGTTCTGTCGTCAACATCTATTTTTCTGATTTGCATCCAAAGCATTCACGGAGTTTCTCCTATTTCCAATGTGAATAGAGCATTCAATGATTTTCAATCGCGTGAGAGCACCACGGCATTTCAACTTTTTGTAACGCTACTCCTTGCCATTTTTTTACGATCTAGTTAGTTGTTCCTTAGACGAGCGGAGAGTATTAAGATAACCCGAACAACGCATTTAAAAAATATGATTTAGCCTGCTTCTGAATAAAATATAGGTTGCGTCAACATTCACATAGATTGCTTATGGAGTGGATGGCTTTCGGTATTTGATCATTAAACACCGATTCACCTCTCCCCTTGGACGGTGCAGGCACGTCTCCGACGTCTGTTCTTTCCCCTAAGATGTCTGTTCTTTCGAGGTATTTTTATTGCACGCCTGAAGCAGCTCCCAATAACATTGGCAGCTATACAAAGCGCAATACTAGACCCACATTCGTAGGTAATGGGTGCAATTGGAAGCCCCATAACTTTGCTCTATAACAAGCTCATTGTACGTTAATTCATTCTAAACAGATAGTGAAATTTTATCGAACTTCGAGTCAAAGACTTGCTGTTTTTTGCGTCAAACTCACTGACAGAGATGTTAAGCCAGTTTGAAATAACATTTCAAATTTATTTCCCTTGCTTTTTATGCTGTGTCGCGCCTTAATGACAGGCGCCACTGCAATAAAAAGGCAATTTCCATCTGCGTAAATTAACAAATAATTTAAGCATCACTTCCAACGGTAACTTACTTGAAACATTATCTCATGATTAGTATTCCGGCCAGCCATCAGCATTGGCCGTTCTTTTACAGATCTCACTGGCATAAATCTAACTAGGGAAATTTACAAGCACAAATTTCAATGTTTGCTTTCTATGAGTTATTTAATTCATAGTCAGATAAAATCCTCTGAAAACATTTTCAACCTTTTTTCTTGGAATTCAATTTCGTAGTATATTTATGTAAAAGCAAACCATACTTCCTTCAAGTTTCCTCTAAGATGCGCAGACAGTTAAGTTAAGTTCGTCATTCATTTATGACAGTTTTGCACATTTGCCATTGCAGGGCGGGTGTTCCATATACTAGTAGGTCACGCTTCATCTGGGGGTGACTGAGCAGGCTGGTTGGGGCCATCGAACGATTGTGTTTCTTCCTTATACCAGCGTATTTTAGCGTTGGAGAACATTGCACCGATGGTTCCCACAGCTAAAAAATAAGGTCCAATAATTTTAACCCTTCGAAGAACACTTTACATTCGGCAACCGTGCAGGGTTATAAAATGAAGAGTAGTTTTCATGGTTTGATTTTACGAGGAAGAAACTGAATTTGATGATTCTGGGAAGAACAAAAACTATCGGAAATCGTGTGCCCATTATGACATAAATATGAGTGAAATACTTTAATTTCGTCGCATTAAAATGTATTTTACAATTTCTTCCACAGACCGCCCATCCAAATAATTTTTTGAGAAGATTTAATTCACGATGGGTGCTTTGCGAATGATGTTTGCGATTCAGCTATTCAATAACCTCCACAGAAAGGTAATTTCCTAAGTTCTCTTAATTTCTTCGACTTCAACTTCATTGCTCAAAGGGGGGAATAGCAGAATTTATTTCTTATATTGATTTCTATTGTATAATCTAAAAAACTTCTTTACTGAAAAAACGATGATCTTTTTATTTGTAGAAGTTCCTAAGATTTATTCGAAAATATCCGCCAATTTTTAATCGAACGCCAATTTGCACTAGATTTCTAGAGATCACAACTTGTTTGTCATTTCAACATCCTGACCACGTCGTCCTGGCTCGTATAGGTAGCGAATGTTGCACGTCCTTCTTTGCCAACCTGTCCGTTGTTTACATTATGAACATCATAGATATGATTTCACAGTGAATATGCAGTATGATCTTCGAGTAAACTTTTTCAATCGAATTATTTTTTAAATCTAATCCCATCTGTATTCCAGAAGAATTTGAATCGTTGTCTTAAACGTAATAAACGGTAACCTAATAAAAATCTCCCTTAGTAAATATGTTGTGGAAATCAAATGCACGGGCGAGAGAAGTTCTACCTGGTAGAGGAAGCAAGATATTAGCAAAAGAGTGAAATATTTCCACCATTGAATATAGTATTTCGAGAAATTATGCCCATCATTATCAAGAAGCTGAAAATATGTATCCTTTGATAAAATTAGTTGATTTAAAAACAATATGAATATTGTAGTAAATATTCTGCGTGACCGTTGAACAGATAAATCAGTGGACAGTTTTCTGCGAACAAAAACCCGTAATATGGGTAATACTTTTACTATCTGAATTCTGTGCATCATCATAAAACTGGCACATTACACTGTATCAATCGGTCAGTTGTAAAACTGGCTCAAAAATATCGTAGTGTAACAACCATGATCATTGGCAGCCCTCTATGTTGCAAGATTGGAACAGTTGTTAAAAAACTGGAATGAACCTCGGAAAACGGCAAGCTCTCACTCGTGCAGCAGGAATGCACTTTTACTCCAGAGTGTCGAAAATGTAGAATTTATTCGAGCAAAACTTTTGAAAAAATACTTCTAGAAGACAGGAAGAAATTTAAGCCTAACATATCTCTAATCCAGGTAAGGTGTTCGAGCTCAATCAGGGTTTACATCACGGATATGGTCTAATCATTGATATATTACTTCAACCTCTCATTGTCCGCCAAGTTAACGTCGTGTCGTTACATCACGCACGTCAGCTCTACGACCCACCGCACTTCAGTATAGATGGAATGTTTAATTCGTAAGATATAAGTCATTATTTTAAATCTCGACTAGTGACTAATAAAAAAGATCAAGATCTATACTCTACTCTCTCGCAGGGAAGGTTGATGATTTCATCGAAAGAACAATTTGTTTTTCTCGCAACTTGTCATTGAAGAAATCGAAAATAATTAGCAATACTGAAAATTTTTCCTACCAAAAAAGAAGTCTGGCTCATTTGCACATAACATCGGTACTGCTCGCCATGTCCAAATAATTACATTCAATCGCCACCTGGCACACACCAATCGATGTTTTCAGTTGTACCGAGGTGCCGTGCGTGAGTATATGACATGAAATACTGCCATTATCATGATTCATTGTTTTCCTAGCGAACTTTCCCACGTTAATCAACAAAAGAAAATTTATTTTCCGTTCACACGCATTTTCAAAAGGAAACGAAAGCGGTGGAGACATTGGTGCGGTATTTCTCTTGCAAAACTATCCAGTTGCACTTTCAGTTCAGTTGCAGCATTATCATTCTTTGTCGATGTAAAATATCTCCTGTTACCTCTTGTACCGTCATTTCTAACAGGGTACAATGAATAAATTATTCAGGCCTTTGATATTTATGAGGGTTGTTTCCTTAGCTCCGCGTTATCTAATTAGAATCATGTAACAGGCTTGCTATTTGAAGTCATCTGTGTAGTGAGATTTGCTGCGCCGCATGGAAACAAGGTTTGAACCAAATTATTGCCATCATTAGAGGACAGAAGTGAACTCCGTTCGTACTTATCTAGAAGGGTAATTTTAAATATGAATCCTAAAATAATTGTTAATAATTTCCTCAATTTCGAATAGATTTTAAACAAAAAATTATTCATACAATCCTGACAAATAGTAGTTTTATTTTTATTACATTTGAAAAAAAATTTTCACCTACCGCCCCTTCGAATAAAGACAAGAATCGAAAAGATTACGTAAGCCGTTCATTACGGCGTTGGTGAGATATTGTCCAATTCTCTGGATTTAAACCTTAATGGATGCCTTGACTCGGTGTAAATTTGTGAACTTTTCAAGCTAGAATTCCGTTCAAAGAGTATATCGTGGAAAGCCTACAAATCTACAAAAACTCAATGCTTTAATAGCGATAGAAAGGATATTATGGAAGTTATAAAAGACCCTTTTAGCTCCCATATTTAAAATCACTCTGTACATTTGTGTACTGACATTCAACACTTCTGCACATTGCAAAACTTTCCTGTTTACACAATGACAATATCTCCCTCATATTATGCACCTTCATTGAATAACTATATTTTTGTACAAATACTGATGATTACTGCAATAAATGCTTCCTGAAGTGCTTGGAGTCCAACTTATGATGGCATGTTCAGAGGATAGGGCCAAGGCGAACATCAAATCCGAATAATTTAAGAACTTTCCTTGTATCAAAATAAATAAAAAAACTGCTGGACCAAGTCATTCTCCTCTTTTCTTTGAAGGTACCGTTTCAAAAGAGATATGTTTTCCTTACTAAGGAAACGTTTTCTTTGTTCTCTCTGTCCTGAAGCCTGGAGCTCAAGCTACCGAGCTCCCGTGTGTAAATTGATCGTAAATACTTTCATACTACTTTAATACTTTACTTTAATACTTACAGATGTTTCAATTCAGTCTTCTTGGTTTGAAAGCGAGCCAAAAATGTTTTTAAAACAGGACATTTGAAACTGTACAAATGTGAGGATGAACTAAGTCGATGACGGTCTAATCATTCCCATTTTCAAAAGATGTTGATGAATCCCAGTAAACATTTAGTCAAAAAAATCGTTGTATTCTTATAGATCTAATATGTATAGTTGTATACTCTTAGTGTTAATTGAAATTGACTCAAAAACTGTCAAACTTCAGTTATGAATTACATCTACTCGCTCTTCCATGTCAGGAACATTGTTGTGATGCATAACATGAAATTTGTTCATGCAGACCATCAAGGCATTGAATTTGAAAAACTTTCGTACCATACATCAAATGTAAACAAAGGAAATACCAAGTGGAAAATGCTTTAGGAACGTTGTATGCATTTGTCGATGTACGTTTGTCTAACCTTTCCCTGCCATCCGTTCCTAGATCTTTTCGTACACCACAACACGCCAATCTCTTCTAGTACTGCTGTGGAGAGGAGAGGATATTTTTCTTAGGGAAGGAAGTCTTGGAACCAAAGCGTTCAAGTTTGTCAGATAACCATTTTTAAATGCTGGTGTTTCTAAAAGGAAAATTTAGTAACTAAATTGAAATATATTCTTCGGTGTAGTTTACATACAAGTGCTATGATGTCTCGCACGCAGTCTAACTGGAAGATGGAATGGAACTGGTTGAGTCTCTGATTTTTTATTTGTATATGCTGATAATTTTTCCGATTGATTGATTCATTGAAGTAGACAGCCATGCAGGATGGTGAAATATAAAACTAAGAAAAATAACTACAACACTTACTTATCTAACCCGTACTAGTTATGCTAGGGTAATTGCAATAAAATACCATTGATGTAATTTCAAAATGTCTTAATATCATGAAATGTTTATGAATTAATGACAATTTTAGAACAATAAATATTTAAAAAATACTAGAATATTTCCAATAATTTTTGCCATTGTTGCCACTAATGTAGCGGCGCTGCTCTTTACTGTAGCGGTAGCGATGGCGCCGCTACAATTTAAGCTACGGTTTCCTATAAAAGCGGTGCCGCTATTTTACGGCCGTAATTTGGCGTGATACGGCGAACGTGATATTACGGCCGTTCATAAATGTAAAGTTGGGAGTTGTTGTGGTGAGCATTGTGGTGTGCATCTGATTTCTCACATTGCCAGAATGGACGATCTAGGCAAAGCATTATTAATATACCTGGAAGATGAAGAGTCATCGAAAGACGGTGGTTCGGAGGAAAGTGAGCTATTTAGAAGTAGATCTACAGAGGGTACATTTCCAAATGAAGTTGTACCACATGTGATAGTTGGTAATGAAGCTTTTGCTCTGCGCGAAATTCTGATGAAACCTTACCCAAGACAGCAATCTACACAATCCATCGAAAGCAGTCTATAACTATAGACGTCTATCTCAAGTTCGAAAGACAACTGAAAATACTCTCGAAATTTTATGCGGTTATTTCAAAATTTTCTTCCAACCGATTGCTACAGTCCTGGAAACCCCAGACAAATTGAATATGTGTGCTTGTGTATTATATAACATTTTAAGGGAAGCACAAGTACTTGCTCTAGGGGAAAAACACCTTGCTAATGCACTTCCAGGAACCACTTAAAATTTATTTCATTTAACAGGGCACAAAGTTCGTTCTGGAAAGAATAGCACTGGCATTCAAGAAATTTTCAAAAATCACTTTAACTGGCCAGGTAATATTGAATGGTAACATAATTATGCAGCACAACATTAATATACACAGGTATGGTATGGCCATATTTTCAATTTTATTATTTTAGATGACGATATGAGGAGCCACACAGACTCCTCGCTTCTGCACCATATCATGTGTGGAGTCAGGGCTGCAAATCAATCATGGTTAAATATATTTTCAAGTTGATCTCAGGTTTTGTTAGTATTTTTTCGATGGAACCTTTAAATGCAAATTCTATTGTAGGTGCAAATTATTTATTTAACGTGCCTATTTATTAAAAGTAGGCATAAATGTTATGAGTTCCTACAAATATTGTACATACCCTTCATTTCACTTTCTCTCAGTGTATAATAAAATAATATAAAAAAAAATTTGTGATATTCATCTACAATTTGCATGAACCTACCTGATCTTTTCAAGAGTAGTCTCGATATTATACCAAAGATTTCGTTTCAGCTGTGTTTTTTGTATAGTCTTTACTCTTTACATTATAAAGAACTTAATTTTTTCAAACAAAATAAATTAACATTTCATCTTCTTCGCCATTCCACACAGTAAAGATTACTTTTTCAAATTTATAATCAGTGTTTCTACAATGTTTCTACAATGAATCGAAGACACCGCCACCGTAAAAAACGTTCACCAACTTATGGACGGACGCTACAGCGGCCGGCGTGTACCTGGCACCACCGCTATGTAGCGGCCATCGTTCTCTAGGAAACCAGTGCCATCTAAATTAATGTTCAACGTTTTTGTGACGTCATCCGCCGCTACATTACGGCCGTAAAATAGCGGCACCGCTTTTCTAGGAAACGGTAACTCTAAAATTAGAGCGCGTAGCGGTAGCGGTGGCGGAACACACATCCTCATAAATTTTGTCAGAGAATTGCAAATATTTCCCTAACATCAATACATTTATTACTTATAAAAACTGACTAGTCCCCTTCCATTTTAAATTGCAGGAGACTCCTGATATAATGCGATGCCATCGCAGTGGTTCGAGTATAAAAACATTCAAATTTTTCTCTTAGAAACCATTAGTTTTTAAAAAACAGTTTTGACATGGAAATATAATTCTTATTCATCTTGATTAAAGTCCAACACTTCAGCCGCCATGTTTGCTCGCCATATTAGGTATTTTACACATCGCCATTGTCTTGAAAAGAGCGCGTCACCTGTAAAGTTGTTATTTGTCTCGTAGAACTTCTAGGCAGCTGTAACGTCGCATAGCTGCACGTTGTTGCTTGATTTCCCCATAATACACGTGAACTTTATTTTTCAAATCTCAGATACATGGAAAAACGATGAAGGATACGCTTCATATCCTGAGTGTCTATCACACTCATTGTAAAGTTGGCGCTTTATATCTTCATTTGCTATATAGGTTGTCCGTTTTTCATTGTTCGATGAAAAACTATTTAAAATATATTTTCGTGTTATATAAAGCGGTTTGCTCGTAGTCTGTGGCATCATGCAGACAATATTTTCGACTTAAATTTTAGCAATAAACTATAAATCGAGTGCTTCATTGTGTCAATTTTCTTAATAACTTTTGGAAAAAAAAATTGATTAAGTGTTGGAGCAGAATCTATGAAGATAAGTGATTAGGAGAAGAATGCATAACACTGGAAAATACTCTGAACTTATCGAAACGAAATTTCATTTGCGTGGAATGCCATACGATATTTCTAGCGAAGCGTTGTAAATGATTTTCGCGAATTTTTAGCGTTGATAGAAAACCAAAGGTGATAAAAATTTAACTCTAGGATCCACTTCTCTGTCAACAGGGTCGTTTTTGTTCGTATAAAGCCAACTTTTCTCATTACAATGAGACTTACGCGAGATAATCTACCAATGTAAGGGAGACACAAACGTCGAAAGTGAAGGCATATGTTTAGAGTTCTACAAAATTTAGCAGCCAAGTTATCCAACGAAGTCGGGAATATATTACAGTGGCAAAACGTTGTCGTTTGGCAACTCTAGCACCCTCGGTCAATGGCCCAGATACCTTCAGACCGGGGATCGAATATCTGATAGCTCAATACTTTTGTAACGGTGATCGTATTTTTCAAAAAAAGCATCACAAGTGCTCACATGAACTATTTGGCATTCTAGAAAAGTAATTTCTGGAAATTTCTTGCGCGTAACGATCAATATTCATCAAAACCTTCCGAAAGTGCAGTCTCAAATGCATTATTAGCAAATTTTTAAAGCGACTCATAGCACGTAAATACAAACTCCTCTAACTAGTAAGTAATGAATTAGTGACATTCGCCAGAAAACTTTTTTTATTTGATTCTCAACTGTTCAAAAGAAAGAATTATTAGACGAAAATTAGAACAGGCTCCAGTAAATCCCTAAGACAAATTTCTGTTCGCTGGGAAAAAAGTCCGTCCTCCTTACGGCCAGGCTGTCGAGGTCAGTCAAACTTTAGAACCAATGTCCCTTAAAACTTTTATTGCTGGGTCTATCGGATTTCGATCGAAGTAATATCAATTCCATGAGAAAAATGACTGGATCGAAAATACGATTATTACAGCCGCTTACTGAGGCGACATTGTTTTATTCCTAAGAAGAAAAGAGGAATTTTAACTTTCACTTAGGAACGAATACAGAGATGTACGTAATGGTCGTATTAAAATTATGTCTTCAGTATAGTATACTACGCTAAAGATCTTGGGAACTCAAATAATTTTTGTAGAGGAAACAAAAATATTTACAATATCTTAAAGCTCGTAACTTTTGGCCGGCCGTTCTTGATTGAGTATTAAGGAGTGTGTTCGTATTAGATAAATTATTTTCTCTTTAGAAATAATTATGCGAATGATATTGGGCTTGTGAACAATTTTCGAACGTCATTCTTAAATTTAAAATTTCTCTCACAGAGCAAAATGTTTTATACCAGCTGAAATAGATTTTTTTTCCAAAAAAGGATTGTGTACAATCACTAACATGATGGACTTCTTTTTATTTCCAATTCATTCGTAGGGACTGACAAGTAAACAGCATAAATATTTACTCAGAGGGGAATAAGACGTACGTCTTCAGTTGAACTGGCACCTGCAACGATTTAGACAGCTCATGCCAGTGTGTTGACCAATTGATAAACTCATGCATAAATACGGACAGTAATAAGCGTGTCTATAGGGGTTAAGAGTGCTTACCCTTCATTTCTAAATTTAGGGTTCAAAAGGCCGCAGTGTGAATCCAATGTTGTGTCTAGTTGGGAAAGGAAAGAGAGCTGTTATTCCCTTCTCTATCAGAAATCTGAAAATCGGGAACAGTCATTCCCAAGGGTAACCTTCGGTATGTTTGACCGTGTATAATAAGGTATCTGAAAATTAATATGATATGCATTAACTCGTTTGAAAAAATCTCATTCCTTTTCTTCGAGATAGTATTATTTAAATTCCTCCAGTATTCAGAAAAGAGTTATCATAAATGATGAAGTCAGTTCACCCCTGTGAAGTGACGGTCCAGAAATTCCTATAATCGACCATAAATCATTGTATAGTCACTCCTCGGGCTGTACGACGCCATATTATGGGATCCTCAATTTATAAAGATAAAAATTACCCTTAGTTATTTATTACTTTGATTAAGCCTAGTGTTAGTAAATGCTCTCTAGCTGGGAATCTTCTTCACCGCATAAGGACGGATTGGCGTGAAGTGATGTATTACAACTCGAGTATCGGCTGTGTACAAATTTTGGTACCCAATACAGGTCAGGCGCCGGGCTCCATCCAGAGCTGGGGAGTTTGGAAACACCTGCAGCAAGCAACATCGGTAGCGCGTCTACCGCTTATCATTTGCAATGCAGCAGCTGCGTCGTCAGAAGAATGATGAATGGAGTTGATTGACGGTAGCTCGGAGGGTGGATCATTTTAAGCTTGCAATTAACTAAGATTGTGAAAACTTTCACTAAAGTGCATCGTAAACTAAATTGTGTCATGCAAGTGATATTTATCAATTTACTCTTTTCAACAAGTTACGCAGTACTGAATAAAAACAAGAATGAGAGGATAAAGCAACATCTGTACGAAACCTTGCAAACATAATTATTTTTATATCCCTATTTGTAGGTATAAAACTCCCAAGTCCCAACATGGGGTATATCATGAGAGTGATGAGAAGAGACCATTTGCATGGACTGGAGGAAAGAGGATTTTACAGAAAATACAAAAAAGAGATAGCTAAAAAGTAGTGTGAATTCGAAAAGCAAAGTGGGCACGAAAGATGGAAGTACCGAAGGCCTGTCTTTGCAGAGGTAAGAAAGCGGTAGATTTCGCCCTAGCAGTGCGAGTCCTCATAGCTGTAGATCTGAGCATAGGCAACCCTCGCTGGCCTAAACCTTTGCCTATCTAATGCCCTCTGAAAGGAAAGGGTTACGAGCTGGGCAATATTGACTGAATATTAGCACTAATTTTTGCAATGGGTACTTTTCCGCTTGAATTATCAGCTAAATCTGATTCATCTAAAATTCTTATAAAATTTCAACAACCTCATGTCGCGAAAACAATGCTGGTTAAGCACGTAACGCATGAGGAATTGCAACCTCCACAAATAAATATAATGTACACCTTTGTGCTCGCACGTTACCCACATAAATAAGCACGGAGAATAATAAGCATTGAAAGATTAAAACACATTTTATTTAAGATGAACACGACGATTTTGGCACATGGAGTTATAGTATCGCTCGCACAACAACAAGAGAATTAGAAACATGAAATGAATATCCTGGCTAGCGCACACATGAAATAAAATGGATAAGCCAAAACAGGAAGAACCTTGACTTACAGCAAGGTGTAATAATACAGAACGCTTCGCATTATGTACAACACAAAATAAGAACCTGAGTTGCATAACCGCATCACACAAATCACATTTACTTGCACGCCACTCGGAACGCACTATTCCATGTGCTGGCTGTACCAGAACTTTCACACTTAAAAATCACTTTTCTGAGTTCCAAACCAGTAAATTGGCCTAAACCTTTTCTTGCAATTGCAAATCACGATGAATTAACACACTTCCAATACTGCTTGAGAATTAACGTAGTGCAGATCAGACCGCCCCGTGGTCCCGAAGTTCCTTCGCCCCGCGGTCCCAAAGTTCCTTCTCGCTCGTCAGCCGGCCGTAGTGCGGAAGCCTGCACTCAGTCCCCATTTCGAGCTCTGAGTTCCGAGTCTGCTTGACCACTGCAGGACTCGCAGTGGCAACATCATTGCAGACTCTGAAGGCTGTTCAGTTATTATTTGCTTGTAAGAGTTACTTGCGAGCTTGGTGTTGAAGTTCAAACATTTGGAATGTTTCCAGAGGCGTAGTTACGGGGCTGTCCTTAGCGCACTTTGCCGCTCCACTGACATGTTTCAAGCAGATTGCTCTTGCACATCAGTACTTCGACGGTTGCAGGTGTTGATGATTATCTTCTTGAAGCCTGGATGTTCACTTTACTCAAATATTTAAATTTTTGCCACTCACGTTCACTGAAAGAAATTTTGGCCTCTCTGAGTGTCTCATGGCTGTTCAGGTGCCTCATAGATAGCCAGAACGTCTCAAAAAGAGAGCAGATGTCTCATCAGAAGTGCGACCCCTATATGAGCGCGAAGTGTCTCAGAATGCTGCCTATCTTTTATTGGACTAATAAAATGTAATAGCTTAGTCACCCCTGAAATCTGACTTTAGTTATTCACGTGTTCAATAAATGCAATGCGGCAGAAGTTAAATTTTGCGTAGTGCATAATTTATTCTGTTGCATGTCGTGGTGGTAACTGCAGGGGAAATTAGCGCTGTATCGCTACTGCTCTCTGCTGAACGCGAAGTGTAGCCAGTGACATTGAAATGGTCTTACTGCTGGAGACGACAGTAGTTACTGGCGCAGCACTCCAGGGGTGAGAGCCAAGTATTGATGTCCAAAGTGGTAGCTATCGCTTGGCTCAAGAATACGGAAGCGTAAGAAAGTTTCTTCGTGGTGCTAAAAGCGTCAACCTTGCTTGTCAGTGCAATCTTACAGCTTAATATCCGTAGAGTTTTGTGTGAGACATCAGTTGTAAATGCATCGAACTCAAGCCCAAGTGTCTCATCGATGAGACACTGAAGCACTTCTAGTGAGACACTAGGGTGTCTCTAAATCGGGTCTGGAGACACTGGTATACATCCTAATCTTGGGTGTCTCATTGATGATGCATCTGCGTGTCTTGGTTTTGGGACAAACGTCAGATGCACCTGGGTGTTTCACTATAAGGCTATTATTTCTTTCAGTGTTGGATGCATTCCGGCAGCGGCCGGAATGCTACGTTGGGTGTGCCCTCAGATCACGTGCACCTCCTTCTTGTATTACTCAAGAAAAACCCTCTCGAATGTACTTGTACGCCGCTTATATATTCTCGCTTGGTTTCTTTTCCAGAACCTTCGCGAATGTTCCTTTGCAAAGATCACGTGTTTCACTCACGATTGGTTGAGCCTTGCTTGTTTCGGGTGTTCTGAAATGTAATTGGTTCGCGCTCTGACACACCCACACGCATGATGCCTTCCAGAGCGCTGATTGGCCGAAGAGATGCGGCCTTCCCCTTTCGAGAACCCTCGCCCGACGCTCAACCATTGTTCCCACGCTTCGCCTCTAGAGGCACCGGCTCAACCGTCTGACATTCCATTGTCGTAGCCCAGCAGAATGTTTAGCAGAATGTTGTTGCAGCTTCACGTGATTTAGCCAATAAACATATCTTGTGATATAAATATACATATTTCACAACACTCAAATCGAGCGAGTTTGGAAATATATTTGGTAGCTTTTTATCCATTCATCCTGCCCTGGAATGTTATATAAATTTCGACAGAGTATCGTAGTATTTGAATTAAAGTAACGTGTTCTATACTTCAATAATATTTTGCAAGAATAGGAGAATTAATCAATATTTCTGGATAATAAATCCTTTCAGTTTTATATCAGCCTGTGACCCTCCGGAGTGCGACATTTCCCTTTCAATTTCCTTGTGAGACCGTGATAGTTCTGCTGCTGCTAGATGCCGCTGCAGGCAAACGAATTATCTGTCCTTTTTTCTGCTTTTTATATGTATCTTTTTCTATTACTCGAATTTTAGTAGTAAAATTTTTAGACACTCGTTTGATTTTCAGTCAATACTTAGTTATTCATGACTTCTATTTTAGGTACCTCTCAAGCCTCATCAATTATTGTACGATTCTATTTAGTGCGTTCTGGCATTTAACATTAACTGAATTTAAAGTTCAGAAACTCATTCCATCTTATTCTTCCAGAAGTTAAACTAACTCAATAACCTATGGTTTATTGCAATTTATTAAGCCCCGATTACGTAATAACTTATAACTAAAAGTATCACTTCATCCGTTCTTTCATTGCTTAACTGAAACATAATTCCTCTTGTTTAAAGGAAAACGAGATGAGCGTCTCAGTATGTACCGAGCGCATTCTAATTCACGTCCTTCGCAGACAAACTGCAGTTATTCTCTTCCTCGCACCAAGGGCAGAAGTCGAGGTCTAAAGTAAATTGTTCTTTCGAAGCCCCATCGTAATTTCTCACGATAAATATCGGCACACATTTATTTTGAAAATTGTAAAGGCCTATTCAAGAAGACATAGACGAGACGGCATAACCAGAAAAAACATAATCAATAAATATTCAAGAAGCGCTGAAGCCGGAAAATTAAATGTATTTCACTCCTGCAGTTTCGGGCGCCTCCTTTTCCTCGTCGTGGAGTACCCATAAAATCGCTTCATAAACGACTTGAAACCCCTGTATTATTGTAACTTCTTTCTGCCTTCCTTCGGATTTCAACAAATGCAACTTAATTCTTTTCACTACTTCGTTGAATTTCGAGAGTGCTGTACATTACTGTAATCGTACAGGTGTGATTTACGCCACTTCATATGATAGAATAATTCTAGTAGAATTAAGTAACCTAAAATAAGCAACATTAGAGGTTCACGGTTACGAAAGGACGTAAGCGCTCATGCGAGCAAGAAATACAGAACTTAGTAACATATATAAGTCGCTCAGAAATTGATATAAAAAAAGCTCAAGCAGTTCAAGAAAATGAAACAAAAACGCTCCCTGGGAGATTGTAATTTTTTTAATTTATGAAGCGAATTGTGCCACATTATTAGTTTGAGGAAAGTATTTTATAAACCTTAGAGTGGGCAAATAGAAGTAGAACAGATAAATCATCAAAGAAAATGATTTATTACTGTCATGCTAGGTAAAAAATTTGCATTCTTGGTGTGGGGACCATTAAATCGCCTCCCTTTAAATCGTCTTGTGTACTTTTCTTCATTGGGAACTGTCAAAAGCCAATACGACAAAAGCTAATTAAGATACCTGTGAATATTGAGCGAGATTACTGAAACAAATGAATATATTCAAGTATTTACTGGTAACTGGTACCATGCGCATGGTTGGTGTCTCACGGCACCGGATTTGGGGACAACCCCAGACCCACACGGCTAGTTTCCGTGGCTACGGTCCATTCTGTTCTGCTCCACTCTGCTCCATTCTGCTCCACTCTGCTCTATTCTGCTCCACTATGCTCCACAAAGCGCCACTCTGCTTTACTCTGCTCCACTCTGCTCCACTCTGCTCCTCTCTGCTCCACTCTGCTCCACTCTGCTCCACTCTGCTCCACTCTTTTCCACTCTGCTCCACTCTGCTCCACTCTGCTTTACTCTGCTCCACTCTGCTCCACTCTGCTCCCCTCTGCTCCACTCTGCTCCAGTCTGCTTTACTCTGCTCCACTCTGCTCCACTCTGCTCCACTCTACTCCACTCTTCTCCACTCTGCTCCACTCTGCTTTACTATGCTCCACTTTGCTCCACTCTGCTCCACTCTGCTCCACTCTGCTCTATTCTGCTCCACTCTGCTCCACAATGCGCCACTCTGCTTTACTCTGCTCCACTCTGCTCCACTCTGCTCCACTCTGCTTTACTCTGCTTCACTCTGCTCCACAATGCTCTACTCTGCTCCACTCTGCTCCACTCTGCTCCACTCTGCCTTACTCTGCTCTACTCTGCTTCACTCTACTCCACTCTGCTCCATTCTGCTCCACTCTGATCTACTCTGCTCCACTCTGCTTTAATCTGCTCCACTCTGCTCCATTCTGCTCCACTCTGCTCCACAATGCGCCACAATGCTCCACTCTGCTCCACTCTGCTCCACTTTGCTTTACTCTGCTCCACTCTGCTCCACTCTGCTCCACTCTGGTCCATTCTGCTCTACTCTGCTCTACTCTGCTCCACTCTGCTCCACTCTGCTACACTCTGCTACACTCTGCTACACTCTGCTCCATTCTGCTCTACTCTGCTCTACTCTGCTCCACCCTGCTTTACTCTTCTCCACTCTGCTCCAATCTGCTCCTTTCTGCTCCACTCTGCTCCACTGTGCTTTACTCTGCTCCACTCTGCTCCACTTTGCTCCACTCTGCTTCACTCTGCTCCACTCTGTTCCACTCTGCTTTACTCTGCTCCACTCTGCTCCACTCTGATCCACTCTGGTACACTCTGCTCTACTCTGCTCCACTCTGCTCTACTCTGCTCCACTCTGTTCCACTCTGTTCCATTCTGCTCCACTCTGCTTCACTCTGCTCTACAATGCTCCACTCTGCTCCACTCTGCTTTACTCTGCTCCACTCTGCTCCACTCTGCTCCACTCTGCTCACTCGGCTCCACTCTGGTCCACTCTGCTCTACTCTGCTTCACTCTGATCTACTCTGCCCCACTCTGCTCCATTCTGCTCCATTCTGCTCCACTCTGCTCTACTCTGCTCCACTCTGCTTTACTCTGCTCCACTCTGCTCCACTCTGCTCCACTCTGCTCCTCTCTGCTCCACTCTGCTCCACTCTGCTCCACTCTGCTCCACTCTGCTCCTCTCTGCTCCACTCTGCTCTTCTCTGCTCCACTCTGCTCCGCTCTGCTCCACTCTGCTCCTCTCTGCTCCACTCTGCTCCTCTCTGCTCCACTCTGCTCCACTCTGCTTCTCTCTGCTCCTCTCTGCTCCACTCTGCTCCTCTCTGCTCCATTCTGCTCCACTCTGCTCCACTCTGCTCCTCTCTGCTCCACTCTGCTCCTCTCTGCTCCACTCTGCTCCACTCTGCTCTGCTTCACTTAGCTCTATTTTCCTCTGTTTTTTTGAGATTTGTTCCTGTAAACAAACGGAGGTAAAGGTCTTCCTTTCAGTGCACTCAGTTGATTGTTCTGAGTTACATTTCACGGTATAGCTGCGTTGAATTTCTTCCATGCACTTGTTTGCGTCCGCAAAGATTCGATAGATTAGAGTCGTTCTTAAAGGAATTAGGTAGACGGTACGGTGGCATCTCTCTTACAACGGAAATGGAATGATTCGTTAAAGCTTATATGCTACACAAGATACTGCTTCACAATTTCTTTTGCTGTTCGTTTTTTTATTCGCTTCTACTATGAATATTCGCTTTTATCGACTTACTAGACTAGCATATTCCAGTAGCCTGACAGTCAATTATAAATCACAATCCCTTTACAAGCTATGAAACTATTCCCAAGAGTCGTCGCTTAATTGACTTGGTTTAATGTATCTACCTACAGGTAAACAACAAAGACACTACTTGGCACAAATTCAAAATGTCTATATATTGAAGTGTTTTAACCAATTTCCATGACAGGCAAACTTTATCCGTTATAAGTCAGAACATTTAAGCTTTTTTTGTGACGACAGAGACGAATTAAAAACCTTGAACTGTAAGCCATAAACTAGCAGGGTATCATAAGACCAAAAACCCGGGAATTTTGTAGAGGCAGTCATTTACATTGTATTTAACCCACACGAAACCTGCAGGGCAAATTTATCATGCCTCGTCATATTTTGCAGTCGCTGCAAGATACAAAAAAGGAAGATTGATTCATAGGTAATCAAGAATAAATTTATCCACGAGAAATAAGTGATTCTTCTCCCAATCCCGCCATACTCTCACAAATCCCTGTATGTTTGGACCACAAGAACAGTTAAATTGGCTTCTCCTTTTTACAAATACTATTATGAAAATGTTCTGTTTTTTTACCAAAGGCATGGCGGAGTGCTACGTCATGAGCGTCTTACCGAGATTACAAGAGTTGAGGCGTTTCCTTTAATTCATCGGAACAGACGGGGCTTGCTGTCGCATAATTTGCACGAGGCTTTTACTCTGATGGCAAGGGGCTGACTTAGCGGCAATCGCATGTCATGTGGATTTTGCTCAAAGTTTTCTCTAAGTTTCTTACCGAACGAGCGGGTTTTGCCTCATCCAACGCCTACGCTTCTCTGGTTCTCCACGTATCATTTCCTAGCAACGATCTCTATAGAGGGAAATTCAAGCTGAAATGACCACAATTATTTTGGTCATTCCAATGCAAACTATGACAATTGTTCACCTGAAAATACAAAACTGGTACGTATTAAATTTGCGAGTAAAATAAGCGATGGTTTGCCAAACCCCGTTACAGGAATGTTGCTCATGTATTCCTCCCTATTTGCTTACACTTTTTTCATTGCTGTACAATTCTGTTCTAGTAATTTGGAGAGTTCTGCATGGAAATCACTGATTTTTGAGAACCTTTAGCATCAATAAGTCATTGTTAAATATCATATAAACCTGTTTTGGTTATTTTTTGTGTTTCCGTGACCGTAATTTAACCATAAAAATACCTATTTATATGAAGAATGTTTTCTTTGCTAAGGTATGTTGAATATACTCTTAACAAATTACTCTGCTCAACAGAAAATGAAATTTGAATGTCCAGT
This sequence comes from Morinoia aosen, assembly GCA_030386875.1. Taxonomy (NCBI): domain Eukaryota; kingdom Metazoa; phylum Arthropoda; class Malacostraca; order Amphipoda; family Talitridae; genus Morinoia; species Morinoia aosen. The sequence continues at coordinate 84,886,800 of CM059567.1, read as the reverse complement.
GTAGTTAGCCTGAAATTAGTTCACAAACCAAGTATATTAAAGTATTTTCTATCATGATCTTTAAAGCTAATTATTGTCGATGCATATGTTTTCATACTTTTATAAAAGCGTTACGAAAACCTAACCTAGAATGAGCCAAAGTGATGAAGTTTCCACAACAAAACTCATTCTACCTGCCAGTAGATATGAAGTCTAGTCATTCATTTAGTTTTTTAAATTTCATTTTATCATCAATATGCAAATTTAAATTTCGCATATGGTTGTTCTTTTTTCTTACATTAAGTACGTGCAAGGTGCAATAGTACCGCATGAAAACCTATTTGAAAACTTACTAGCATATGGTGCTGCAGTTTTGAACGTTTTTCCAACAGCAATTTAGGCTTTAAAGTGTTTGAAATCACTATCAGCTCCTAACTTATGCTGTGAGAAAGTTATGCCATGGGAAATGCTATACGAAGGTTACCTCTGAAGGCACCTCTGAATCAGAAAGTGACCTTACCGCTAGTCTTCTGTTCTTACATATACAGTACATTGTTTTACGAAAAAAATGAGCGGCAATGTAGGGATTGGTTTCCATCGAGAAACGAATGGTTTCGCAAATTCCCTGTTAAAAAAGTATTCCAGAACTCAATTGCTAGTATGAATTGTTGCGTGGGTAGGTAGGTATTCAAAATTATTTGGTAACAAATATTTTCATTTTCCTACTCTTTATATAATAAGCAAATTAAAAACAGAACTTTACATCGACATAACTGCAAGATATAGAATTTATCAATTGAATTATTTGATTATTTTTATACTTTTGAGAAACGATAGCGAGGTAAATTTGTGATATGCTAATTTCGATTTCAAATTGAGTCCAAATACCTGTCGAGTTAATCTGGTTAGAAATTAAATGTAGCTGCATATTTTGCGAGTCATCATCGCACTTAGGTTTCTATTCGCTGATGTGTTCCTAACTGCCTATCTAAAAATTTAGACAAAATATAACCCCTCGGGTGTTCCCGCAATATTGTGTGAATCTTGAATCATCGTATGAGAAACAGCAGTGCGTGAAAAACGATTGATTATTTCCTACGAGCACCCAACTTTGCTTTTCGTCCCGCTCAATGTAGTGATGTGGAATTTGTGAATGCGATTATTTGCACCTTTTCATTAAGTTTTGAGATTTATAAACTTCAAAACAACTTGTAAAGTATCTTGAAAGAAAAAGAAATTCACGTCAGACAAGTTAGTAAATTTTTCTGCTATTATTAGAAAATCCAACGGGCAGTTTATTTCATAGTTATTGGTATTTCACTCGCCTCTTCGTTGTGGTGACTCCTTTATCTACGAGGCGTGATGAAAACAATCAAGGACTTAGATATGAAGGAAAATGCTGATGTAAACGAACTATGCTCTAAATCTCTTTAAAAACTCATCCTCCAATGTTACTCACTGTCATCATGAGTGTCGCAAATAACAATTGAAAGTTTATTACGATCGTTTCAGTTCTTTAGCAGCATTCATCTGAATTTGTTCACTGATTATATTTTCTTCAAGCATGTAACTCAATTTTAAGAAGGAAGAAAAGGCAAGTTGGGAGCAAAATGTGCGAGGAAAGCTGTAAATCACATCTGTACAACGCTGAGTTTGTCCAGGCATTATCATTAACCCTACAATTTGTGTGGCGTGGGAGGTGAGCATCTGTCTTCCAGCATTGGCCTTTCTAGTACCACTTTCCCGGCTTTGGTCAAAAGTTCGGAAACTTGTACCACATTAGAGACAAAATCGACCCTCGCTGAGCATTTCTTCACTCGAGTGGAAATCTTTCCACTCCCTTCAATTGATTTGCACAAGAAGCTCTGAATTTTTAACCTAGTCTCGCAAATTTATTACTCTTATTACCATGATGCATCAAATTTTGACATTTTTGTGCTAATTTTACAAACTACATGTAATGCTATGAAAAGTTTTTCTTTTCAGTGGAGCATATTTTTTCGGGCCAAGCGCTAAATCATCTTAATGAAAATCCTTTCACTAAGGAAATGAAATCATTTTAACGTTCAGATATTCTAATTCTAATGCTGCAGCCAATTCCCCCATGTAGACTCCTGTGCACTTCAACGGAGAGAGAATTCGTAAATGATTCTGCAGACATTATTGTTTCTCTTGTCTTCAACTTTGTTCTGGCTATTATTGGCTAGTTCGAAATTTTTATCGCTTTTTATGTGGAATATGATTTAAGAAATTTAGTTTTTTCAAACTGATGTTGTTCTTTTTATGTAAGGTATGCTTCTAAAAATGAGAATCCTACAAAAAAGGAACATTGGGAACAATAAACAAATAAAGGAACAATAAACAAATTTGTATGCCGATATTACACATTACTGGCAGCAAAATTTCCAGACATGCTAAAAAATAGTCCCTGCAAAGTCAAAGACTAAGAAAAAACATTGAAGGGGTCTGCAAAGACATTTAGTAAATCCCTCGCAACGGATATGTAGGAGTACGCAAAGAATAAACTGGTAGCAGCTTTGGAATAAAAATACCTTAATTCAATATAATATAAAAATCATCAACAATTTTCGTTAGGATAATTGGAAGCTCTGCTGAGAAGCAAGTAAGTTCAGTTAAACTTGAAAAATTCCAATAGAAATGTAACGTGAACGTTGGCTCTTAGACAAACCACGCTCTATATATGTTTGAGCCTGCGCAGTGTAGTACATTGATTTACGCAAGTATAACACGCATTATCGTATGAAACTTTAGTGAAGCTTCATATTTTCTTGCTACTCAGCAATCCTTTGTTTATAGTGGATTTTATAAGTGCTCGTAACGCGAGCCTAATGTTCATTACGTAATTGCTGCCTCTAGACTAAGTGAAAGTCTGTCCGTATACAAAAAAGTATACATGTGTCATTGTGTCAGTACTTGCAAGTTCAATTGAAGAAAAAGTTCCGATAAGAAAATTTCTTATATAGCTCTTTTGATGTTTAAACACGATTTGATCCCTCTTTTTTACCTTCTCTCATATTTTACAGTTTCACAGTCTGTTGCAACTTGAAAGATGTGATTTTTGCATCCTCTTAGAAGCTACCTTTTCTAGAAAAATTTTCGCCCTTTCGGCCCTCGATAGTTTTTGATGCTTGTGATTACTTCATTTCCTGAAATTTGTTTCCTCTGCCTAGCATCTCATAGACGGAGTTTATACTGGTATTTTGCATGGACATTGGACATACTCGTAGATGTGGAATTTAGAAAGACCGAATCGAAATTATGAAATTATACCTTTTTTGTCTGCATTTGATTGATTTTTTTGTATTAAGTCCCTACAAATAAATAAATTGTGTATTTATTGTAAATGGCTTTGAATATGATTCACGAAAGGAGATGACCAAAGCATAAGACGGAATTACAAGGCCTCGTTGTGCCAGTTCTGGAATGAAGCCAAAATTGCCATGCCCATATTCCCAGATACGACTTGGCAAAGCGACGTGCTTTCACAACGAACTTAGTAAACATAAAGTTCATTATCCCTCCGTATGGAATTCGATACCAGTAAGGTCGTAATATCTATGCATGAAATTCAATCCAAGCAAGTAGTAACGCTGCAAGCTTAGCACTTTCGTTGGAAATTCGTGAGAGGCATCTAGTTCGGCTGCCAGCACTGCGAAACACTCGCCTTAATACATGAAGATCATTAGAACTTTACTTATCCCAACACTGGCAGTGCGCTCCACTCCGCTGTATCATTTGCTGCCGAGCCTTGCTGAACTCGGCCCCTCCCCAGCGCCGCCCGCCTCCCGCAGCGACGGAACCTGTCAGCTGATAACGGCTTTAGAGGATGAGCTCAGTGGTGTTTCAGGGAAGTGTTGGGGCTAACAAATGGACGTCCACGCCCTCAGACAAGACCTTAATCTCGGCTTAAGAGGTTTTGTAGAGACTTCTAGCTTGCGCTGACGAAAATAACTTACTCTTTGCGAATCATCTGAGATTTATTTGAGCTCTCACATTAACATGTGTTTCCTATTTTCGATGATAATAAGTGACGGATTTTTTGTAGCATTTTGTTTTTAGGGGCAAAACACTAAATATTACTTTGAAACACTCGAAGAATTTCCTTGCTTTTTATAATTTGTGAAAATTTCACGATGCAAATCAGCTTAGCCAAACTATTCGCTACTACGAAGGAGATAATTTCTCGACTCAACTGGATTTCATTCCTAAGTATTATTCTTCTGTCCGTTATCCAGATATTTAGAAGAAGCGATCATGCACCTCAAATTGATACTTTAACTTGCGTGAAAAATGCAGTTGTTATTTGGAGATTGCCTCCACAGAGCATCAGTCAGTGTGTGAACAAACGTTAATTTGCTTGTTGCCGTACCTTGAATGTGCTTACTAGTTACTACATTACTAGATTGGAATCATATAGTGTGATCTATTATAAAAATCTAGTGTTCTTTTTCATAAACATGTATAGGTGTATTGGTCTAACGTTTGACAGCGTCATACTAAGATTTTTTTATAAAAGCAATACATAAATACCCGCCAGTTTCGAAAATATGGAAATTTGGTACCCGTATTTGCGAACGTGTCACTGCACGAGAAATTGAACTCCACAGAAAGAATATTCAGGTAATCATTTACTTCCTGTAAACCTTTTGAAAAAACTTCTTATAACAACCCTCAGTCAAGAAATAATTTAATTTTCGTTTCTTACGCTCAAATGAATCTACCACCAAATCTACCTCTGAATTATAAAGTTGCAGTTGACATCTATGTGATGAGTAGTTGAGATTTAAAATGCTTTAAATCATGAAAAGAACAATCGTGAAATGTTTTGAGTTGTGGTCACTTCACTACCTGCAGTCAACTTGATGAGATAGTTTGCATCTATTGACTGCTAACGTGCATTGTTACTCGTGTGTTGGGGCTAATCAAGATAAGTTGGCTTCTACATATTGCAGTTCATTGTTTCTTGCTACATGTTTAGTCCTTTTATACATTCAGTTTTTCCGTGTTTGTGCGCGAGCGTTTACTCTTGCCTTCATTGTCTTGCGTTTTCTCTTGTCTTCCGCGGCTCGCAGCCTTTATAAGGCGTTGCCACCTTTCGTTTGACGCTCAATCATACCCGTGCATCACTTGTACCGCACCTGGTACTCTTCAACAAAGCCTCATCCAAGAACACCTGAAGCGTATCATTGGCCTCCACTGCATATGTTACTTGAATTGCCAGTTTGAAAGTAGGTATTAATTTTATTCTAGCGAAAAATTTATTATAATATTTCTAAATATTTAATAATGAGTAAAGAGAACGACTATCAACTTTTAGTCAAATCATAACCTTCGCAAGGTGTGACTTCGGTCATGAACATAGAGTTTAATATGTATGCACGGATTAACACGTTCGCTGCCGCTGGACGCACATGTACATCCAGCAGTCTCATGTTTTAAGTTACGTTGTAAGTAGCAGAGTTTAAAAAACAACTTTAATGCTCGAAAAAATTGTAACTTTTCTGAGCGATGTGAAAATGTAATAGTATGATGATATTTTTACCTCGTTTGCTTGCATATCTTCAAAAAAGACGCTGAAATAATTAAAAACTGTTCATTCACCCGATACGTAAATGAGCAATTTACCTCGTGTTGGATCGGCAGTGAACGTGTTAAACTAAAGTTGGATTGTTTGAATGAGTTCCAATGGTTTTTTAGCCATAATTGCATATTAAAAAGAATGGGCATCAGGAAAGAATGGGCATTGGCTGCGACGAATGAATTGCTGGGAAAACGTGTTTCCAACACATGACTGCTGGCAGCCAACACATGACTGCTGGCAGCCAACTCACGACTGCTGGCAGCCAACACATGACTGCTGGCAGCCAACACATGACTGCTGGCAGCCAACACACGACGGCTGGCAGCCAACACACGACTGCTGGCAGCCAACACACGACGGCTGGCAGCCAACACACGACTGCTGGCAGCCAACCCATGACTGCTGGCAGCCAACCCATGACTGCTGGCAGCCAACACATGACTGCTGGCAGCCAACACATGACTGCTGGCAGCCAACACATGACTGCTGGCAGCCAACACACGACTGTTGGCAGCCAACACATGACTGCTGGCAGCCAACACATGACTGCTGGCAGCCAACACATGACTGCTGGCAGCCAACATATGACTGCTGGCAACCAACACATGACTGCTGGCAGCCAACACATGACTGCTGGCAGCCAACTCACGACTGCTGGCAGCCAACACATGACTGCTGGCAGCCAACACATGACTGTTGGCAGCCAACACATGACTGCTGGCAGCCAACACATGACTGCTGGCAGCCAACAAACGACTGCTGGCAACCAACACATGACTGCTGGCAGCCAACACATGACTGCTGGCAGCCAACACACGACTGCTGGCAGCCAAAACATGACTGCTGTCAGCAACACACGATTGCTGGCAACCAAAACATGACTGCTGGCAGCCAAAACATGACTGCTGGCAGCCAACACATGATTGCTGGCAGCCAACACACGACTGCTAGCAGCCAAAACATGACTGCTGGCAGCCAAAACATGACTGCTGGCAGCCAACACACGACTGCTGGCAGCCAAAACATGACTGCTGGCAGCCAAAACATGACTGCTGGCAGCCAACACACGACTGCTGGCAGCCAAAACATGACTGCTGGCAGCCAAAAACATGACTGCTGGCAGCCAACACATGACCGCTGGCAGCCAACACATGACTGCTGGCAGCCAACACATGACTGCTGGCAGCCAACACACGACTGCTGGCAGCCAACACATGACTGCTGGCAGCCAACACATGACTGCTGGCAGCCAACACATGACTGCTGGCAGCCAACACATGACTGCTGGCAGCCAACACATGACTGCTGGCAGCCATTACACACAGAAGAATTCGCTAGGTACACCGAAACCATCCTCCCTACTCAAAAATGAACCAATTTTAAAAGTCTTTCTTTAGTAAACCTGTAAGTCGAGTGAAATAAAAATTGTATAGACTAGCATTAAAAATCACTTCTTCGCTTCATTGTTCATGTCTCCAATAAATAATTGAAGCCTTACAAATAACTGAGACGCTCACGTATAGCAACATTTTAATAGAAAGACCGTTTCGGGGCGGAAGTAAATAGCAGCTGTGTGTATTCCTACTAGTGTGATTTCCACTTGGCAGTCATATTTTGGGGCACTGGTAACTCACCAATAATTTATTCGTCACGATCAGCGTTAATCTCACAGAAATGGTCGTCATTGTGCCTTCCTCTTCTAACTCTAGAATTAAAGAACATTGCAACAGTTTTAAACATACATTTTAGAATTCTAATTTTAAAATATCTTTGAAGCTTAAAATTAACAAGACCTACGAATTCAGGAATCATAATATTATTCAACACTAACAAGCCGAATTTAACCAATGGTCAAAGGTTCTGACATTTTAGCTTACACCAGTTTATGAGGTATGGTTCATCGAATTAACTTCAAGTGTAACTTTTGTCTTTCGAGTTTATATGTAATTCGACTCCTAATGGCTTAGTTCATAAGATTTATCGTTAATGAACCGAGGATGAAGCTTCCAGGTTCCGAAACACTGGCAATTAAAAGCAATTATTATCCCATTAGTTCTCATTTTCATTTTGAGAGAACGATTTCCCTAAAACTGTTGTACGAGTACTATATTTTTTGTCTGGCAACAATATAAGCCTATGGCATGTGTGTTGAACAATTTCTAGCGATGAAAAATATACTATGAATCTGCCCAGCATCGAGCTCATCAGCTATTGACAAAAATAAATTCGTGCAACAGACGAACCACAAACTCTGTCGTAAATTCAGACAGAAACCTTATATTTTTAGTTAAAACTGCTAAAATTTTCAGACAATCCAATTGTTGCGGTGCAAAATAATCACCAACGAGCTGAGGTTACTCCTCTCACGGAAGCAACCAAGGACATTGCTGTCATGTTCTTCAAAATTGAATTTAAACGGTTCCATTAGGGCAAAATGAATTTAATGACGGTCACACACGGGAGAAGATCTCGGTCGAGCATAACGAAGAGTGAAACATGAGTGTCGCTAAATGGTGCTATCTTTAGGGTAAAAATAAGTCAAAATAATCAATTCCTACAGTCCTACAAAATTAATTAATTCCTAAAACTTGGAGAGCTGATTTTCGGCATTTGCCTAAAGACGGTCTTTTGAAACGCACCACAATGCCTCACTTACATCTGTTGCGAGCGTTGACCTGAACGACTGCTGGAAGTTGTGCCCAACGTTCACACTGCAAGCGCTATTGTACCACTGGCAGCTAACAGCTTCCAGTCCTTAATTTTATTAAATAAATATTTTCGTTAGGTTAGCATGGTTAGCAGTATAGAAATGCACCGCTATGTGAGCCCCGAGTGACACGACCTACTTAAGCATTCAGATCGTATTTAGGCTCTTCCCATGACATGATAGGCAAAGCCATTGGCATTTTCAGGTCGAGAAGAAGGTAATTATTTGCGCTCCTCATTCGCTTTTCGGCAACTTTGAACTGACTAAAAACTGCAAAATTATGCTCAACATTCATTGGAACAACTTGGCAACTACTGCCTTGTGCAGCTTCTTTCTGCTTTTCGCAGCTCCATTGCGATCTTCTAATTCATTGCGGCTACCCGCGCTCCTTGCAGATCAATACGGAATGAAAATTGATAAATATAGGCATATATATTATATATTAGCATTAGTAGTGATCATATTTCGTCGGTTTGCTTTGCTCGAACAATTTAATTTTATGACATACTTATCAAAGATGGACGATCATTTACGGTTTATGAAGGATGAAGTGATAACAGAAGTTGGACTACCACATTTTCACAGTTTATGACAATAATTCTATCAAATGCAGGGAACATTCAATTTTTTCAGGGTTTATCATCACTACCAACAAAATTTAACATGATACAAAAACTAACACTTATTATCATCGAAAATTGGAAACGAGCAATGGTGTGGGAGTTCAAATGAATCGCTGATGATTCTCAAAGAGTAAGCTCTCTTCTTCAGAGCAAGCGAGAAGTGTCGATAAAACCTCTTTGGCCGAGATTAGGGTCTTGTTTGAGGGTATGGCCGTCCCTCAGTTAGCCTCAACACTTCCTTGAATTTTGTTAGCTTGATCGAAGTGATGCTACTAAAAAGTGAATTATTCGTGTATATTTTATAGTCAAATAAACTTCTAGCAATACGTAAAGTTTTTTCTTATTGGAGTAAGCCGCAGGTTGTTGGAGTAATAGAATCCTAACAAAATTCGGAGTACAGGTCTTGGACGGCGAGTTCTGTCGTATCATCTGGACAAACTGGGATTATATTAAAAACAGCCAATACCGTACTCCCAAATCTTCGTGATATACATTTTAAGGAACGCGAGTTCAGGGAGTAGTGTTATTGAACATTTCCCTTAATTCAAGAAATACATTATCACATTCGAGGCGCAATACTTGTTTTTCATTTTTTTCTGTACAATAATTCCCGTACAATCGCTTTTCAAAAGGATTAGAGAAACAGAAGCAAGGTCGTTTTTTATTTTATGTATTTATTTCAAGCTCATATAAAAAAGTAAACAAGGCGGAATGCAATTAAATATTTAAATTAAACAGGAAATTCAAGGTTAGGGTTTTCCAGTTAATCTTCTGATAAAGCAGCAACAACGAATTTTAGTCATGAAAAAAACCAATGACACAACCATGACAGCAATAGCATTGCGCAAAATTTCTCCAGAAACTGTCAAAAATGGAATCAGGTGTCTGAACGATCTCGACCGGCGACATCGCATTGTATCACCAACAATAATTTGAAAAAAAAATTATTGATAAACGTAAGCCATTAATTTTTAAAATAAACAACAGATGCAACAAAACATCACTCCGACAAAAAATTGTTTACGTCCCTGGTAACTCAATCGTTAATATATTCGAGTTTTTAATAAATCGCTAATCAATTCTCCCTTGAAAAACCTCCAGTGGTAACTTGGGTGGCTTTTTAAGTAAAATGCAGCTCCTTTCATTCTAGATTTTTCCCCAGAGAGTAAAATATCACTTTGTATAAAAATAACTCTGTGCGGTGCACCTATGAGACTGTGCAAGTGACTTGTGACCCTAGGGCGAAAAATTATTCAACATCAGGGAAGTGCAAATCTTAGAAAATCTGGAGTCAACTGTTTCAACTTGCACATGGCAATTTTTTAAACATTAATTTTTTGTAGCACACAGTCTGATGTATCAACTTCACTCCAATAAATTGGGTACCGTTTTTCGTTTAACGAGATCAACAAATCGTAGTACTAAACTATGCGATCTGTTTTTACTTTTACACGTAGTGGAAAAAAAACTTTTGTTAACTTTTTTATTTAATCTAAGCGAGCACAACAACGCAATGATAGTTGTTTCACCCTAGTTCGTAATACTTAACCCCGTGAGTAAAATTTATGGGTCGCCAGTTACAATGAAGACTGTGCGTTTGTGCATTCAAAACTTTACCATCAGACTTCCAACATTTGCAAAACGAGTGGAGCAAAATTTCTGCTGTAGTTTTGCACAGTATCAGTTACTAATGCAAATAAGGTTATTGTTCGAAACATGAAATTCGACCCACACTTTCGGCTTTCCATTGAACATCATCAGCACACGTATATTATTTTATAAATTGTCAGGCTCACGCGGAACATTTTACTCCACTCGGCTCGAGTGAGTCACCCAGTCGTCTTGCTCTGCTTATGCCCAACTATCCCAGTTAGGCGTTCCATACTTATACTTAAAGTCTACTAACTTATATTCCAAAGGTAGGTAAGAGTTACGTTAATATTCAGGCGCACTGTACCGTAGCCCGAGCCGTACAGCACGCAACTCCTTACGAAGTTGTTGCCATAGCGAGCCAATGCCTGAATAGCGCCAGTCACCCAATATTTCCAAAAACCTCAGGAAAGCTCACTCTAAGTGAAGCCATTACCTGTCACCGATGGCTTTTCCAGTGCGCGAGAATCTGGCTTTTATAAATTGAACAAAAATTCGAAGCCTATTTGAAAAATTTAGCTCAATTGCTGGCCTAGCAGCCGTGCAGTTGGGGTGTAAATTGAATTTTATTTGATGCTGGCATGATCTAGAGGCTCAGAATTTTTATTGCAGATATCAAAGTGCCCGTGACGCTCTCCCGGCAAATATTTCAAAGGTGCAGTTGGCTCGAAGAGCTCGGAACTTGGAAGCGAGTACTTCTATTCCATGACTGTCTGTGGAGCCACTCAAGTCTTACTCGAAGAGCGTTAGAAATGAAGCAATCCACCTCAACGATTTTACCTTATGGAATTAAAATGTCTCTCAAACTTTATTTACAAACTAATAATAACAATAATAGTTCGAACTAAGATTTACCAACTTTACACGATGAAGAGAAATTGCGATTTTTTTAGAGTTGAATTAATATCTGGGAGTTTGAGCTGTACTTTTTGCCTGTAAGACTGATGTGTACAGAAAGATATGGAAGTAACTAATCATCAACCGTCAAAAAAATTAAAGTGTGTTTAACAACGCATGTCGTGTGTTTAACGCGTGTGTGTTTAAGTGCGCATGGTCTTGACCTAGCAATTATTGCACTTCTTTAATGTGTGACATTAGGTGCAGTGCCAATATACTGACCGATGGCTGTAAAGTTACGAATACAGTTCTGAAGAATACAATTGTATTGATAAAAGTTGAATAAATTGAGCATTTGTTCGACTCGATATTTTGCGTAATTGCTGTACATATTTTATGATTAAAATGTGCTTTCAAATATGCTGTGGACTTTAAGCGTTAAATTCCTAAAGTGATCATTAATCAAGCAACAACCCACAAAAAAAGACTTCAAATACTTTTTAAACTATGCTTTCAATTTGATAAATACTCGTCTGGAATTTATACCGCTCCAGCCATGACTGGTGGGATTAATATTTTCATGAAAGTGACACTAAATCTGAGGAACTACTTTGTGGATCTCCTTCTTAAGGTTAGTTAAATTGATTTGAGCAGCCATGGAGGACTGAGTCTTGTTTTCTTCAGCTTCTTCATTTCTTCTGATCGCTTTACTTTTCCTTGTCTGTCGCTGGTGTAACGTGCTTTCCATTACATGGTTTTTACCTCCAGTGTTGGAATTTCTATCAATTTTTATGGAGATAGCCGCCTTAAAAATTTAAGTATTATACATTAATTACTTTTAACGTCACACTAAAGTAAACTTCAAATTTAGCTGAGCGCGTCGATATCGTTCACTGGCCGGTTAACGAAAAACAACTTCTTACTAAAATATCTTAAACGATTAATTCTTACACCATTGTCATTTTCTTGATTACTGAACCCTTCAATATCCTAGAAAACTTCACGGTTCTCTTTCGAAAATTGCCTAAATACACCACATTTTTCAATAAACTTGGTCCCTAATGCGATCTTCAAAGTTCACTGCCGAATGTTCCTTAATTCCTCATCCTGACCACGGCAGCCTTGACTAATGGCAGCCAACACATGACTGCTGGTAGCCAACACATGACTGCTGGCAGCCAACACAAGAATGCTGGCAGCCAACACACGACTACTGGCAGCCAACACACGACTGCTGGCAGCCAATACATGACTGCTAGCAGCCAAACTTTTATGCTTGACAAGACTTTTTTATGCAACTTTTTTAAACTAGACCACTTTACATGAGTGTTTGAAAGGCTGTTACTTCACCTCAAAATTGAGATGAAAAATATTTCTCATCATTCTAAAAAAATTCATGATTATCATGAAACAATTCTCTTGAGCCGTTGTCTTGATTCAAAGTTATGCATCTAATATGTTATATTTTATTTTGGCGTTATAACACCTTCTGTTATTAGCTCTAACAAGAGCTAAACACTCAGGGGCCCAAAAAAGAAGCGCACTTCACTTTACCTACTCTATTTATGTGCACATATAGCAATATTATCCTGAAAAAATCATTATTTCAGAAACAACGTACATGACAACATTCTAAAATGTTCATCAAATAATAAAGACCCGTTTCTAGAGCCTATAAAATTAATGTTTAAATTTTTATTTCGATCAGAGGTACGGAGACCTACGTGGGAAGGACCAATCAGCATTTGATGAACGACGTGTCATTAAGTACATTTAGAATAGGAAATCAACTTGCAGCATATGTACAGTAAGTAGTAAAAGTATCAGAAGGATACAGAGAATAATAGCAAGCTGTTGACAAAATGCGAACCCTCTTCATGCCGTGGAAATAGAGCAGGAAGTCTTACATCATGGATGACAGAGACAGACGCACGCTCTTTGAAGAGATCGGTAAAGATACATCGGCTTTCATCTGCACAATTAATTGCTAACGAGTTTTGTAGAGGTCCAAGGACAATTCATCGAAGAACTATGCGTTTAAAGTGAAAGAAAATAAATATAGGTAAATACAAATTCGCCATGAAGACATTAACGTCAGCAGCTAATTGGAAAAATGTTTAATTTTTGAAAATACCGAGTTTGGACTATTGAGGTTTGGAAGCATGCACAATGTGGTCGATGAGCCTAGATTCACCCTTTTCCAGAACAATGTGCGTGTTAGAGTACGGCCACAGCCACATGAAGCCATGAGTCCTCCTTGCATCGTCCTGATTGTTCAGGCATCTGCAGGCTGTGTAGTGCTTGGGGACTGTTTTTGCTTGAATGGACAAGGATCTGCTACTCTTTCCTATCATAAAATGAATATTCAGAGCTATTTGCAAGTACTTTCTGATCAAGCTGATCCTCCGATTGAGTTTTATTTTCCCGATAGCAACGGGATCTTCCATGACGACAATGCTCGCAACGGTAAGGTTTGAAATGTTCATGATTGGTTTATTGCAAATGAGGGAACATTTGAGCTCATGGACTCACCACCAAAATTTCCTGATTTGAACACCGCAGAAAATTCATTTAAACAATTTAAACAATTTTAAACAATTTATTTACCACAGGAGATACAGAGATAAAATGTTTCTTAAGTCTAGTACAATGGTCAAATTTGAGTATAGCTACCTGTGGGCCCGAATAAGTTCAGTGACTTCTAGGGCATCCTACCATCAAGGTTAGTCTTAGGAGTACAATAATGTTTAACCTAATTCACTTAAACTAGAGACGCATTAGACTGATTAATGAGATAAGTAACTCGAAATTAGATACTTCATTTCACAATATAGTTCATATGGACTAGATTTAACAGTATATTCGACAAACGATTCAAGAACAGACTGAAGATCGGCGAAATTAATCAAGGCGAATTACATTATTAGGACCAGTTATGTAGGGGACAAGGTTTGACTCTGTGATCTTACACGACTAGTAATCTGATAGGAAGTGAGACTCAAGACTTTTTTTGAATACCTTATAAGAATTACTTTCACGGATCTCCGCAGGTATTGAGTTCCAAGTTTTAGTTCCAACGAAGAGGATACTGTGTTGTGACCGAGCCTTTGAGTAATAAGGAAGCATGAATTTACTTCTATTTCGGGTTAAATGGTCGTGATGACCAGTTTGCGTAGTTAATAGTTGTTTTAGGCTATTGTCGCCATCATTTGTTAATGTTTTGTAAATGAAATTGCAAATGGAGATTTTGTAGAGATCCTAGAGCTTAGGTATTCGTAAATTTTTGAATGAGTCATTTGTGTGAGCATTATATTCTAGATTCTTTATCGCTCTTATGGCTCTTTTTTGCAGGGTAAAAATTTTGTTGGTTTTATTTTTATCAGTTCCGTGCCATGCTTCTATTCCGTATTGCAAGTATGGTGAAATGAGCGTTCGGTAGAGCATTTGTAAGGCTGTTTCAGGCAGGAAATTCTTAACTTTATTTAGGATTCCGATAGATTTTGATAATTTAGAACTAATATGAGCGATGTGCTCTTTAAAGGTTAGATTTTTGTCTATTATGATGCCGAGGAATTTACTTGAGTTGGTTTCTTCGATTTCACCTTCGCCAATTTGAATGCGTGGGAGAGATATATTTTTATTGTATGAGAATGTAATATATTTTGTTTTATCGATATTAAGGCTTATTTTATTAGCTTTAAGCCACACTGAAACCTTATGAAGTTCATTATTTATACGCTCCGCCATCCTAGCGGGATTTTGGTCTGGAAGGACCGCAGAAAGGGTACTGTCATCGGCAAAAAGAATGAATTTGAAGAATGATGTAGATTTATTGATATCATTGATAAAAATTAGAAATAGGAGAGGCCCAAGGACAGATCCTTGTGGAACCCCATGGCTAATTGTCTGTGGGTCTGATTTTGCGTCGTCAATGACAACGTATTGTTTCCGATTTGCTAAGTATGATCTAAACCAATCATGGGCAGCCCCTCGAATGCCATAACAATGTAGTTTCGAGAGTAATACGTTATGGTCCACACAATCGAATGCTTTTCGAAAGTCAAGAAATACGGAGAAAACAAGCTTTCCTTCATCTATATTAGAATAAATGTATTGCAAATGATTTAATACAGCTTGTGTCGTAGATTTCTTAGAACGAAAACCGTATTGTTTGTCGTAGAGAAAAGATTTTTGTTCAAAATACGAATACACTTTTTTATACACAATTTTTATTTTGCTAATAATTGATAGTACAGAGATAGTTCTATAATTGTCAACGCAGTTTTTATCACCATTTTTAAAAATAGGGGTGACTCTCGCAATTTTGAAAGAGTTGGGGAAGATACCTTGAGAAAGGGATTGGTTGATAATATAAGATATGCACGGTGCTATTATATCAGCTATAGCCTTAAGAACTTTAGCCGAAAAATTTTTCAATCCACTTGATTTATTTTTCAAGTTGTTTATGCACGTAATTACATCGGAGGGATTAGTTGGCGTGAAAAAGAAAGAGTTAGGTTCACGGACATGGTCCATGTATTGCAAGTGGTCTCTGGGTTCACTGAAGACACTATCGGCTATATTTTTTCCTATGTTTACAAAAAAGTTGTTAAACACAGTTGCAATATCTTTTTTCTCGTGGTATTTTACATTTTCGTGAACGACGGACTCAATTGTTTTCGTAGTATTATTATTCGGTTTATAGCATGAATCAAGCAGGCGCCAAGTTTTTTTAATATCAGTTTTGTATTCAGTAAATTTGCGCGTGAAGTAGTCTCGTTTTGAGGTTCGTATTTGATTTTTCACATGATTCCTGAATCTGTTATACGTTACTTTAGATATTCGCCCTTCGTATAGTAAGGCTAGGTACGCTTGACGTTTCTTTATATTGATCACGATATCTTCAGTAATCCAGGGCTTTTGTCTATTTTTCGGCGTAATTGTGCGGGTGATTATTGGACAGCACTGGTTATATGCGGTCGTTATAATTTCAGTTAAATTTAGAATTGCTTGATCAATGTTAATCGCATTATTGTCCCGTTCATAGACGTCTAATGATGGCATTAATTCTTCTAGAACAGTTCGCATTGTTCCCAAGTTGTATTCGTTTACACAACGAAATGAATAAGTATCAGCCTGTGGACTGGAGCAAGGATTATAGACATTTTTCTTGATGAGAAACAGCGGGAAATGGTCAGATAAGTCAGAAATTATTATTCCGGTGAGAAAATCAGTCGGATCTAACATAAAAATATTATCGAGTAACGTAGCCGATTCAGAAGCAACACGTGTAGGTTTCGTGATGATTGGAAGGAAGGAGCTAGACTGAAAAACATTTATGAAGTTTGAGATTTGCTCACAGCTATCATATTGTAGAAGATCGTAGTTGAAATCCCCGCAGATTATTATGTCATTATATAGAGACTTGTTGAACTGAGATATAATGCTTTGAAGCTCGTTCAGGAAAGAGACGTTACAAGCTGTTGGGGGTCTATATACTGTCCCAAGTATAATCCGTTTACCATTTTTCGTTAGTTCTATAAATAAGGTCTCAATATGTTCACGATTCATAGTTGCACTTAAAATGACTTTCGAAGATATATGTTTAGATATGTACGTACTGATGCCACCACCACGTTTGTTACTACGGAGTGAATGATGGCTATAATAGTTTTGAATTTGAATCAGGTCTTTAGATGAGTCGTCTAGCCAACTTTCGGTGAAACTGAGAACATCAAAATTGCTGTTCAGCTCAGTGATAGTACAAGATATTTCATCTATTTTCGGATAAATGGATCTACAGTTCCAACATAATAGAGAAAAATCGTTACAGGTGTTCCTCATCGATTCATTGAATTTTTTAATATTTAGGTATTTACAGTTTCCAGTTTCATTTAGGTTTGGGTGCAGTCTATTCAAATGATTGAGATCTGGATCAATATTGTCGAATATGTCAACATGGTCAGTCATTAGCATTAAGAGACAGTAAGTAAAATGTAACGTAAAAATAAAAATGATAAAAACTACAGGATCGAGGTAAAAATAAGGACATTCCTGCTTAGAATTAAACTAAAAAAAAAGAGAAACTAAAAACACACAGATTATTAGTCTAAATTGTTTAAAACCTAGTATGATTTCAGAAGGAGAGCGCAAATTCAGTCCATGAGCAGGAACATTAGGGATCATAAATGGCAAATAATGTAGTTACAAGGCTGTCGTACCAGTGGTTTCCGCATATAACACTTATAAGATGTAGCAAGGACGAAATGGATTTAAAAACGAAGTGACAGTGAAGTTATTTATGGAATTTAAAAAATCTTGACTATCTAAATTGTTTCCAGATTCAGAAACACATACACGAGTTAAGTCTGAACAGCAAGTTCGGTATGAGCATTCGATAAAAAAGAGAAAGAAAGAAATTGAAAAACAATTTAGTAAGCAGCAAAACAAGGCTGTAAGGTCGACGTGGATGCCTTGAAGAGGTGAAGGTAATTCAATCAAAAATCAAGAAGAAAACATGTGGACAGATATCAAAATAATATTAAACTCAATACGTCAGCCTAAAAAAATACTAATCACGAATAATTTCCTCTGAGGACTTGCCGACATGTTGCAGCAAGTACTTGTCTAGTTCTTCAGGTGTATTGATGGTTAGAGATCTCTGAGTTACTTGGCCGGGTATCTTTGGAGAGAAGACGTTGATATTGCCATCAAAACTTCTTGCGGGTCCTATTTGTTCCGGAAATTTTCGTTTGGCCAATCTCAGAGTGTACATTATACTTGCTCGCGAAGGTACTAAGTATTCATTCACGTAGAGTTGTTCCGGTTTTGTAACACGGCAGGCTGTTAGAATTTCTTGCTTCTTTTCGTATTTTCGTAGCTCAAAAGAAATGTTTCTCCTATCGACGTTTCCGGGTGGAGGTTTTTTTCCCAATCTACTCGCTGTGGTGATGTCAGAGTTACTCAGGTTGATTTTGAGTTGGTCCTTAGGAACTGGCACACAGTTTCTATGCAATTTTCTTCAGGACGTTATTGCGGCAGTTCCCCTGATATAACCAAAGTGCGTTTTTTGTTCTCCAATTCTTCACGTTCTTCTTTCCGTTCGAGTCGCTCTAGACGAGAGACTATGGTATTTATTTTCTTATCTTGTTCTTCAATTATAATGAAGGCATCTACGGATGCTTTATTTCCAATTTCAAGCCTGATACATATCACCTTATACATTGGATTTTCAAATGCCTTATAACTAACGCCAGGACGCCATTACGCTTTCCCCCGGTCAAGACCGGTACCCATTTCAGACACCTGGGTAGAGTGGGGTATTGTGCTTGGAATTTTTCCCCTATACCCAACAGAGAAAATCGCCACCAGCGCCGGGACTCGAACCAGGGTCTGCCTGGACGGAGGCAAGTTCGCTAGTCTCACGACACGACGAGCACTTGCATTTTGATTTGATTGATTTGATTCTTTCTTCGTAATGAGCTTGAGAGGATCCTGCGTGACTCATCACTCTTTCTTCAACATTGACTGATTTGGAAGACAGGTTTCTTCAATTATGGCCGGAAATACAGCTGCACGGAGTTCAGAATCCTATAAAATCAATACTAGGTAGAAAGAGAACTGTAATTCAAGCCAAAAACGGTCCTAGCGAGCACTGATAAGTTTCTGAACCACGCGACTTTTTCAGCCAATTAGTGTACCTACTTTATGCTTATTGTGCTCCTTACTGCGGCTTGTTTCTCCAGCTGCTATGCGAGCAATAGATAAAGATATTAGCGAATAACAAACCTCATCAACAGCGGAATAATGAAAAAAACGTTGAATGCAAGTTGTCTTCCTTCTACATCAAGTTGTAAACTGGCTACATATATTTCATGTTCTAAGGTCAGTTCTGCAAATGTGAGCAACAAATTGTAACTCTCTAAAGTAATTTCTCCGCGAAAAAATTGCCTTCAACATTGGAGCGCATTACCGTGATTTGAAATAATTTCCTAGTGAAAGATTTAATCTTCGTCAACGAATCCTCACTCAGCTGCAGTTCAGCCTGTAATTATAGTGAAGACTTTTAAAACTCATCAAAAAATTCGAGCAAGTAATGAGCTTTGTGAAAGACTCAGGAGCTCTTGACATAGCTTCAATTATTGAGATATAAACTCCTTCCTTCCGCTTTTGCTCAGACGTGGAGTACTTTGTAACTAACGATGAGAGCTCACAGGTAGACGACCGAGTGGACGTTTGTCATTGAATCCTAGGAATGATTCCCGGGGTTTACAGAACAACCTTCACAAAGTTCAGCTCTGCCTCAGAGACGTCGGCCTACGACGCTGGACGTTAATTATAAAAGAATGAAATTATCATTCCATTTGAAAAATCCGTGTCTCCTGATTAAGAAGTGTAAATAATATGTTCAGAACATCTATCGAATGCTTTTCAATGCATGTCGATAGAATAATGCATTTGGGTCATAAAGAGGCAGAATTTTCATCCTCAATAGTTTTCATTTTTACTCTACCACGATCGTTTTCTCTGAGCCGCCTAATGCAGCATAGGTTTGGTTCAATAAATGCGTACAAGTTCACTTCCTCATTTATCTGCTCGTTGCCATACATACAGGCACATGCAGGAAATACCGTTACCAATAACGGATAGAAATGAAGAAATTATGGAGTGAACAGATAATAGTCGCAAATATTGATGGAAATTGTCTGAAAAAAGAAATACAAGCACTGAAATTACTAGCGTAATTATATCGCTAACTGACACTAAGGGCTCGAGCGGAGGCGGTTACACGAGGCGCCCGTCCCCACGCGAGCCCCAACAATAATGCGTTAGGACTACACACCTCCCTACAGAGCTCGATATCCCTAAACTATGGAGAGCCGCGAGTTCCTTTTGTATTTATGAAACCCGCGGGACACGAATCTTCAAATGAACGTTTGGCGTTTACAGGTCATTTACCTTGGAAGAATAATTTTTAATTGAAATATAACGAGCATGGTGGTAAAATATTTCAGTTGCATGAAAATTATCGTTTCGCTCCTGAAATGAAGCGTCATGTTTCTCTACGTTTATGCAATTTGAAGTAAATCTTTTTCATACAAAACTATCCATCTTCGTGATATTTTCACAACAAAAATAGATTTTTATGAGTACACAATGAAAATAGATTTTTTATTGCTTGAGTAACAAGTATCTCGTCATACGTAAGATTCACAAACGCGATCGAAGATATAAAAGGAGAAAAGATGGCCTCCATTGACATGCTGTTACCCGAGTCTCAAATACTGATAAGACTAATGCCTCATGGCGCGTGCCGACCTGCTCTGCAGTCCCCGCATCTGCAGCGCCTTCACTGGAGCTCAAATTTACCGAAGGAGATGAGCCATCAGGCCCGCAGGCCGCCGCGCCTCGCCTAATTGCGCTCCACTGCCGCAGTAAGTCAATAATCTGCGTCTGCCCTCAGTTTAACTTTCATCGATCCGAATTCAGTCATGGAATGGCCCAAGAATTTCATTCATCTAAATTGCGGTCGCTTATTCGACAGGCCACGAGTAAAATGTTTGAGAATATAACCTCACCTGAAGAAAAAACATTTAATTTTGAGCTAACTTCATTCATCTGTTCAGTTGTAGTGTATGTTTGATTTTATTAGCAAAAAAATGAAGAAATAATAGAGAGGCATGTTTGATGGTTACGGCAATAGCAGTGTAACATTGTCAATTTTTTATTCTCGTTCCAAAGGACCCAAAATAAAACTATACTACAAGGATAACTGGTTTCCACTGCTGTATGTGACATTTATTATTTCTTAAAGAAGGGCTTAATTATTTTATTTCATTTTCCATCCGTGAGACACTGGATACAACTAAACACCCTAGACTTGAGGGTCAAACTAAACTAATGTAAACTGCAATTTTCCAAATGTCATAACTGCATTATAATTTGTGGGGACAATATCATTTTTCTTCTAAGCACTTTGAGTGTCGTTAATTTTCTACCAAGTTAAGTATATCATTGCGCTGGCTCCCATCACCTCCTTCCACTAACGCTTGCATCTCTGCAAATGATTTTTTAAATATAGACCATGAATACAAATTTTTCCCGTTGTTTTTCCCAGTTTTTTAAGCGATTGATAACTGTGGTTCATCACAAATGTGCAACACACATGCTGCTCAGCATTATTATGACAGAAAATTTTTCAATAAATGGCCGTAGCAATTTTCTGCGTTCTCTAAAATTATCTATACACTTCAATTACAAGCCTTGTGTTATAAAAATACTATCTAAGATTTCGATACTTCTGAACTAAAAAAGTGTCACTTAGATTAAATTCATTCTCATGAGCAAATCATGAAAAAATCGTCATTTTCGAACTGGAATTGCTCAATGATCTGAAGAACAGCGTTAGAAATTTTCTGAAAACTGGTGGCTATAGAGTCTATGTATGGACGCTGGCAAACTGTCGTCAAAATTACTCGCTGCTGATAAAGTCATGGGGAGAGTTTTAGGCAACTATAAGAAGCTTTACTTACAATGAGAATGTAGATAAAATGAGAATGTAAATTACAATAAAATGTGTTTAAATTGTGAAGCGAAATTGTGTTCATTGCTGGGAATAGTTGATTGATGAATTGAAATTATACGGTGGATCACATGAACACAAGTCGCAGAGCATAGAGTGAAATTTTTGCTGCACGGATCGCAGCGTCAGTAGGCAGAAATAAAACGGCACTTTGTTAACTTAAGTATGCTAAGAAAAACGTTTTAGTGTGGTGAAAAGAAAGTGAAGAACATTGCGTTGGTGATGAGTGGCGAAAATGAGAGAGATGGAAAGAAAATTCCTGAGCGACACAAATACAGTGATCGTTGAGGACACAATGAACCTCTGACAGGTAATGAAAATCAAAATTTTGAGAATAATTGTAGGAAATTAAAAGAATCAGAGTGTGGATCTATAGCAGTGCTATAACGATGGATTACTTTGCAGTGCTATTACGATTAGGATTAGGAGGAGACAAAGAATGATTTAGTTTCAAGGTTCGAATAAATTGGAAGTGTTTAGGGTTTTTGGCAAAGTACACAGGCATACTATAAGTATTTACCAGGAGAATGATCAAATCTTATTCCCTCGTATAATTAAGCACCCCTAAGACACCAAAAACAAACAGTTATTACAGCCAATTTGAAGCATGTCCTCCACTGACAAGTTTCGGTGCCGTATTTAAATTTTCGCATATTTGATCAAGTTATCAGCAATATTGTTTGATTCAGCTTATGTAAGTCCTCTTGGAATGTTTCTTTCATAGCTGCAAATGACTTGACATCGGCTGCATGTCCTCAAAGTTCCACTCACGGTTCTCCTAAGCGGGCTCTGTTGGATTCATGTCAGGATTTGGGCAACACTTGGCAGGGAATTGAAAACATGCAATGCATTCTAAGTCTTTGCTACTTTAATGGTATTACTTACCTACCCATCTTCTTGAAAAAAATATTATCATTATGACTGGTATAAAAACTGAGGAATTGCCTTTTCTTGAATTTTTGTAGAACATTTTAGGGCATTCAAATACATGTCAAAGGAAACTAAGACCGTAAAACCCCAATGAACCCAATCCCTCCGTGCGTCACGGTCGCCTGCAGACATACAACTCACAAAGTGCCAGTCTTATTTTTCGAAGCATAAAACTATCTCCTATTTCGAATATTGGCTGAATTTTTTCGCCTTCAACCAATTTACAGGCTGTCAAAACCCATCAGATTCTCTCGTCGTATTCTCATGATTCCATTAACCTGTGAAGTTAAAGGCTTCTTTCTTGGAACTGCTCTCAGGACGCCTAGCGCGTTCAGAGTCTCTCTGGGGGCATGGTAACGCTTCCACGACGTTGGAAACGCTTTTAATGCTACTGATGCTTTTCCTCTTCATTGCTTGCTCTTCGTTTGCCTGGCGTGATGCTTAGTATTCGAGCAAGTGTTCCACAAGACAGTTGAACACTTAGAATTTTCTAACGATATAGTTAACCTTTTAGATGATAGACCTGGTGAAACCAGAATTTTCCGTTCAATTGGCCACAACAGGGTCACCTTATTATCGACCGTCGTAGAAACTCTAACATTTGAGTACCTTATTAAACTTCCATTGATATATATGATATGAATATGACTTCTATCGTTTATGTACAGTGCGTAAGTAGCGTGATACTAACACTAGACGCCTGAAAAAGGAGAGACGTTGTTACGCTATGCAACATGCACGGATCAGGTGTTACATTTTCATAAAACTTATATTCGGTGATTTCATATTTCAGTGTCGTGGAAGCGACATAAAGGATAATCTTTTAAATAATTTGATTGAAAAGTGGAGAGACTACGCTCATTCACAGTAACTCATCTGATTATAAATGAATATCAATAGAAGGTTTTTTTAATTAGATCATTTTTAGTGTCTGAGCTGTACACTGAAGAGGAACTTGAAAAATTAAAAATACTTAAATTGATACGTCTTCATTCCGAAAACAAAACGTCGCTGAAAAATTCAACATAAGAGAAAAAACGGGAAAAAGAAAAAGCTTCTTAAAAACTATGCTCAGACCCAGGGAATTTGAAACTAAAAAGTTGGTCTTTCTTTGACGTTACGGCATTTTTTACTTTAAACGATGCGAAACACGACGGGCAGCGGAAAATACAAGTGGCTGGTTTCTTAGGAAGAACAAATTTCCTTCCAATAATACGCCTCACCTTTCCTTGACACGGAGAAACGAAGATGGTGGAGGAACGAAGTTAAGTACTACTTGCCAAACCACGAAATTTTTCCCGATCTAATATCTAATTTTTTTTTAATTTGAGTGAATGAGCGAGTAACGTGTGGCCGTATCTATACATAGCTAAAAGAAGCTAAATAGCGCCGTGCGAAGAAAAAACAACGAGCAGGCTTGAAACAAGAGTTGGTCTACGAACAAAAGTTCAAGACCCGCAATCAAAGCCAGAGGAGAAATACGCCTGTGAGAAAAACTTAGAAAATCTACAGTTGATCGCTTTGTCCGCTGTGGAACTCATGACGTGATCCACGGAGAGCTCGGTGAACTAAATCAATATTTCGAACCACTAATTTTGTCACTGAAAATTAAATCTGATCATGCGATGGTGCCAAGCATCTTTCCGAGAATATTAAAGATGTTGATGAAAATTCCCCGCTTATTTTCAACATGTCCGTAAAAAATATGTGTAAAACCTAAGAGTCTTGTATCTGAACTTGATATCTCATTTCATTGACCTCCACAACCTCTTTCACACTGTATCTCCATTTTATCCTATGTACCTATGTTCATATGATGTTGCAGAGAATACCTAGAGAATATGAAACCCGAGATTTTTTGTTGTTGTTGGTCATAAAATTAAAAAAACATTTCATTTCTACGTTTTTCGAAGTTTTTCCTCTTACTTATTTTTTCTTCAGGTTATTTCTTACGATTACACTGAGCTTGACTGTCATTTTAGATGAACCACGAGCAAGATTGTTTTTGTGTTTGTTAGTACATTTCTTATTTTCATTTCCAATACGTATATTTATGATTATGAATGTGTAAGTGGGTGATTGTCTGTGTGCGCACGCATACATGTATGTCTGTGCGTGCGTACATATATAAGTTTTATGATTATGAATGTGTAAGTGGGTGATTGTCTGTGTGCGCACGCATACATGTATGTCTGTACGTGCGTACATATATAAGTTTTATGATTATGAATGTGTAAGTGGGTGATTGTCTGTGTGCGCACGCATACATGTATGTCTGTACGTGCGTACATATATAAGTTCAAATATATATACACACATATGTATATATATGTTTTCCATTTCTATTTTTTGAGCAAAGACGAAGCTTCAGACACATTACATTTTACCTAAAGCTCTGCGACTACTAAACTGAACCATATTTCAAAAACAAATTTATTTATTGAACTCGCTAAGTGATTCCAAAATAGATCTATCACCACCCCAGAGGGCGCATCTGTGAATAGAAAAAATGAAGAATATGAGCAGACAAATGAAATAATAGCGCTCGTGAAAAAATCCTGAAAAATTATCAGCTCTCTGTACGTATGCTGAACAAGCCATGAATTTATTTTTGCGTGTAAGTTTGTTTACGCGTTTCTTTTTTAGATGTACGTGTTGTGTTGCGTGATGTTCTTAATAAATTACTTTGTGACTAACTTTTTCTCAAAACTTGATAGCCATTTACGACGGTGTTTCGAGCGGCTTCGGTATAGCGTTTTTTGTCTTTTCTTACTTTTGGTTCAAAAATAATTTAGGAATTCCGAAGAATTCGCTAGTAGTATTTTATATTTTTTCTAAGTTGTCAGCCATCTCTCGGGATATAAAGTATCCAGGAAATGATATTTTTGAATTAACTAGCCCATGACAGGGTTAATCTGATTTGCACGCCACGTATGGCGTGTCTATTATTACGCCTCGTTTGGCTTACCTATTTGTACGCCTCGGATATATATAGTTTGTCTATTAGTACGCCTCGTTTGGTTTACCTATTTGCACTCTTTGGATAGTTTGTCTACATGTATTAGTACACCTCGTTTAATTTGTCTATTAGTACACCTCGTTTGGTTTGTCTATTAGTAGACCACGTATAGTCTGTCTATTAGTACTCCTCGTATAGTACGTTTGTCTAATGACGTCTTATACTAAGAAATTTTTAAAAGCCAATATGTTTGTCATGTATCTCATGTGCCAACCTTTTTGGAAATATACGGTTTTCCTTTTTCTTTCTTTTCTATCAAAATGGCAGCATACATCTCCATGGAACGGGAGAAGGCAGATTTGGGCGTTTACTATCAGCTGCCATAGCTTCACAAATTACTGGGGTAAACAGTATTTCCACACAAATCCTCTGAGATAAAAAACTTTATCCCTACGTCTGTTAAAACTAGTAATAATAATAGTAATATTCATAATAGCCATAATAATAACAAATGAGATTAATACTCAAACGAATGCTTTTGTAGGGAGTTACATGGCAAATAGAGCATTCAATGTGAGTTACAACTGATATTGAGATATGGTATACATAGAAATTGTGGTATTGTACAAATAAATGTTGAGGGATTGTATGTTCAGATATTGAGGTATTATATGCATAGAAATTGAGGTATTTCATAGACATATATTGCGGTATTGTCTGTTGTTGATATTGTATATTGTTTTGAGATGTTGTGTGACAAAAAGAATGTACTGGTGCTTTTTGCGCGAACATTGATGGCTGTAAACATGATTCTTTGGTGCCTGAGCGTGATAAATGTCTGACGATGTGGGAGTTTGGGGAGGATCGAAAATGAGCCACTTGACTCGTTTATTCCGCCATATTCTATTTTTTCTCAAGTAATATACTTGCAGGTTTTTCCCTTTATGTCTCCTAGAATTGCTCACTAGCGTCAATCCAAGAGAAATTCGCATGAGTTGATAGCTTATCACATTCACATTAAAATCAAGTTTACGGTCAATGAATCAGTACGTCCTTGACTTGTTTTAGAAAAACGTATTCTCTGTAATGGGAGAAGTTAGATAGTGATTGTTTGTGTACTTAATTGCTCGGTTGTTCCCCGTCCACGCGCTGCTTTCGTCCTAAAAATGTAATTTTTAATATGAAACTTTTTCTTGTTAAATGAAACTAAAAATTAGTTTTCACTTTTATTTAGCATTTAGTCTGCAATTTCTCGGAAAATGAGTATAGTTAGAGGTTCAAAACAACTCTCGATATTGTTCACTTTTCAATCAAAAATTACCGCCGATAATTGAACAGGCCGAAGTCAATTAGGATGACAAAGCCTGCCCGGCGCCGGATCGGAGCTGAATAGTCCATTTTTAAGCTGGCATTGACATCGCAGAGCGCCCGAGCCAAACGTGTAGCTCGGCCCTTGTGGTGCAACGCGGGTACAGTGGCCCAGGGATGCTCTCGTGCGAACCTGACGGCGCTGTACGGCGATGCCTGGTGCCGTCGTTGCTCAGCAGAAACGTAGGCCGCACTTGGCCGAGCTCCGTGAGACCGTTAAAAAATGCCGCTCCACCTTCTCCTTCCCACCCACCGTTAGGGGAGTTCAGAGAGGAAGGTGTGGAAGCACTGTAATTTCATTACGAAAAAAAGGACAAAGGTGATTCTAAAAATCAAACGAAGCAAAGCAGCGCCGAATAAATACAAATGCACGTACTTACGTTAGTACGTGCTGCTCATCTGCATGCCTTTTTGAAAACATTCGAACTTAATTACCATGAGCGTTCCTAATACGTGCTAATGTGCATACGTACTTGTGTATGAACTACTTACCGAGTATGTGCGTGAGTACCGATTCTCTGGTGTGCTTAAGTACATTCCTACACACGTGCGTACGTAATTACGAACATGGCTGCGTACGTAAGGCCGTTCATACGTTAGCGCGTACTCCCGCACTTACGTGCACACGCGGTACGTGAATACTTAGGTATGTACTTGGCAGTTCACGCAATCATTTCGGTACGTGCTTACGCATCTATTTTGGTACGTATTTCCATGCGTCCACGTACACTTACTGGCGTATGATAGTTACGTTTTAACTTAAATGATACGTACATAATCACCTGCGTACTTACCTACTTATGAAATTAGGTATGAACTTATGTACGAATCTGCATTAAGCTCATACTTACTGACGTACTTTCTTCGATGAATTCTTTAATACGTAAGTACATACGTGTGTGCATAATCAAGTTCCAAAATACTCAAGTCAGACAATACAAAATGCGAAGTTTTACAAGGCGACCGACACCATTCAAAAAACTTCAACGTAAGGTTGGTACTGTAGAAATGATTACTCGATCTTTACTCAATAACCGTGGGGTTAAAAATGCTTCGTTAAAGAGTTTTAAGGACTTGAAATTTAAAACGAATAGAAGTGAAATTCGTACTTTGAGAGTAGCAGGGAAAGAAAGGTAGAAGTTAGGAAAGCATTTTTATTTTGGGCGAAAGCAACAGAATGACAGTCTTGATTATTATGACTACAAGAATTAGATTTTTACAGCTAGACCCGATTTACTGCTAAGCAATTGGATACATGACATCCAAATCGCTGGATTGACCGTGACCTCCCCACCATATGGCCACAAAGGTCTACAGATACTACGCCCCTAGGTTTCTATTTCTGGGACAATTGAAAAGTTTGCAGCGCTGGACACTGATTCATTCCGAAGACCTCATCGATAGAATTGCTGAAGCTCCTGCAAGGATTTGTGAATCTCCTGATGTCTTCGATCGCGTATGGCAATCACCGCACTGGCATTTCAATGTCTGCACCGTAACAGATGGGCGTCATTTTGTACTTCTTTTGTAAATACCTAAACTAATTTACAAATCTGTTTTTATATGGTCGTAGTAATTAAAGCTGTAGTTTTGTTTCTTGTGTTAAAAACAAATTTTTTTTCCTAACTTCTACATTAATATTTTCATTTTCATGCCGCTCTCATGCAAAGAACGAATTTTTTTCCAACACGTTTCTGGTTACAAGCCCTGTAACCCCTCAAACGAAGCATTTTGGGCCACATGGTTATTGAGTAAAGAATAAAAAGTGTTCATTTTAACGGTCCCAATCTTATGTTGGAGTTTATTCTTTGGAGTTTTGGTCGCCCTGTATAACTACTGGTACGTTTATTTGCGCACGCACATGCATACTTGATTGCATGCACGATAATATCATGACGGCATGAAAGCGTCCATGCATGTATGGATGATACACTGATCAGAAAAGGTACTCTCAGCTTCCGATCAAGTGAAAAATTTAGATCCGTGATCCTTCTTTCACTTTTTATTGTCGCTAAAAAGTGCTTATCTGCAACTGAAATGCTTGAATAACCCTCAAAAATCATGACGTAGCCTCATTATACGATCAAACGTTCCCTAGTACAAGTGGCAATTTCTCTATTCTCGATCACAGAGAGCAGACTGGAAATTGAGACATGAGTCTCCCGTTCAAACCCCAATGCGCGAACGGAAGCAGTCTTGTCTATTCTGAGGCCTGCTTTGCTGTGAACTTTCCGAATTTGCCTGGGATTTGTTCATTAATTTGTCCGTTCACGACGGAGGTCGTAAGTACCGGCGTGCAGCTGCGGCTGAGTGCCATTTGTCTGCCCTGTACTCCAAGCAGTGGCAGCATGCGGCAAACGGAGCTATCTTGCACCCTGGTGCAGACCTGACGGCTGATACCTAAAATTCTGTGGAAATCTGTTCTGTCGCGTGCGCTACTGCGCTAACTTTTGACCGGCGCCGAGACCAGCGGCGAGTTTCGATTTGGTCCTGGGATATAAAAAAAACATAAAAAATTATGTGCAATGGATTCAAAGCTGTAAAAAATGTTTTAACACGTTAGTTGCGATGGGTTAAACTGAAGTTCAATATTCAACTTAAATTTAAAGTGAAAAGTGATACGCAAATTTGTAAATATCAAACATTCACTGGGCCTGTTAAATACCATTAATTTAGAAAGGTTGTTAGAATTTTTCAAAACGACCCATCGATGGGTCGTTTCGCAGCAGGAAAAACCTAACTACGACCCACCGGTGGGTCATACCGCAATGAATGTGTTAAGAACTCTCCTTTTCCCCGTCATTTGTACAGCTAAATTCTATCTAAAAATTACTCGCTTCATAAAGGCCGATTGCACTTTCACCGATGCAAGCTATACTACGCGCGCGCATTAATTAAGAGGATGCCAGTGATTTCGTGCATAATTTACGAGTATGTAACTTTTTATAGTAAAATAAATGGCAACGTTTACACTGATTATCACTGATTATTAACCTTTCAAATATGAACGAAGTCATCCCACTTATTTGTATGCCTTACGTGCGTACCATAAGTTACGCAATTTCAGACGCAGCTCAGGTATCCACTTCACCCATGGTTAAAAGAATCGTTAGTTTTCACAGTCACTCGGTTCATATTTCATATCGTGCTGTTTCGTATTGGATGTATATCTGATAAACTTTACCAGTGAGTGACGGGCATTTCTCAACAGAAATTTTTTTCAAAAGCACCTCTTATTTGTCGCTCGGATGCATTTAAATTGAGAAGTTATACCAAAGATATAAATTCACAAGCTTGGACCAACTTCGAGCACTTTAAATGAAATGAACGTGCCTAAAATTGAAGGAATAAAAACCGATTATGAAGTCGAGTGTCACTAACTTAGAACGAAACTCGAGCAAAAAACAGAAGTATTTTAACTGCATTCCCGTAGAGTGCCTGCATTCCAAAGCAATGCCTACATTCCAGTGCAGTGCCTGCATTCCAGTGCAGTGCCTACATTCCAGTGCAGTGCCTACATTCCAGCGCAGTGCCTACATTCCAGTGCAGGGCCTGCATTCCAGCGCAGTGCCTACATTCCAGTGCAGTGCCTGCATTCCATTGCAGTGCCTGCATTCCAGTGCAGTGCCTGCATTCCAGTGCAGTGCCTGCATTCCACTGCAGTGCCTGCATTCCAGTGCAGTGCCTGCATTCCAGTGCAGTGCCTACATTCCAGTGCAGTGCCTGCATTCCAGTGCAATGCCTACATTATAGTGCAGTGCCTGCATTCCATTGCAGTGCCTGCATTCCAGTGCAGTGCCTGCATTCCGGTGCAGTGCCTACATTCCAGTGCAGTGCCTGCATTCCAGTGCAGTGCCTGCATTCCAGTGCAGTGCCTGCATTCCAGTGCAGTGCCTAAATTCCAGTGCAGTCCCTACATTCCAGTGCAGTGCCTGCATTCCAGTGCAGTGCCTGCATTCCAGTGCAGTGCCTGCATTCCAGTGCAGTGCCTGCATTCCAGTGCAGTGCCTCCATTCCAGTGCAGTGCCTACATTATCGTGCAGTGCCTGCATTCCAGTGCAGTGCTTACATTCCAGTGCAGTGCCTGCATTTCAGTGCAGTACCTACATTCCAGTGCAGTGCCTGCATTCCAGTGCAGTGCCTGCATTTCAGTGCAGTGCCTACATTATAGTACAGTGCCTGCCTTCCAGTGCAGTGCCTAAATTCCAGTGCAGTGCCTGCATTTCAGTGCAGTACCTACATTCCAGTGCATTGCCTACATTCCAGTGCAGTGCCTACATTCCAGTGCATTTCCTGCATTTCAGTGTAGTGCCTACATTTCAGTGCAGTGCCTGCATTCCAGTGCAGTGCTGGTATTCCAGTGTGGTGCCTGCATTCCAGTCCAGTGTCTGCATTCCCGTACACTGCCTGCATTTCCGTGCACTGCCTGCCTTCACGTGCACTGCCCGCATTCCAGTGTAGTGCCGGTATTCCAGTGCGGTGCCTGCATTCCCGTGCTCTGCCTGCATTTCAGTGCAGTGCCTGCATTCCAGTGCGGTGCCTGCATTCCCGTGCTCTGCCTGTATTTCAGTGCAGTGCCTGCATTCCTGTGCAGTGCCTACATTCCAGTTCAGTGCCTGCAGTCCCGTGCTCTGCCTGCATTCCCGTGCAGTGCCTACATTCCAGTGGAGTGCAGATACAAGCGAGTAACCGTTCAGAAACAAGTATACATTTGTGGCATCTAGAAATATGTTCTCCGCTAGCCAAATTTCTTTAAATTTAAATAAGCTGAAATTCCCCTATGCACTTCGGCAACATCTTGCTCAGAATCATTCTAGGGAATTTCGATGAACTAAGCCGAGCCAAAGCCGATTCTCTTGAACCTCATGCTCGGAACAACATCGTGCTTTATTTGTGCGAATAGACCGAAATTCCAAATCTGTGTACAGAAGAGAAACGTAAAAATGCGCGTGAGTGAGTTTTCTTTAGAGAAACTATATTCGGTCGTCGCCATTCGTGTTTTGTGGGTTAATCGACCGCCTTGTTCCTTTCACTCTGCTACCGGTCGTTTCAACCGCGAAAAAGTGTTCGTTCCCTGCGACCGTCACAATGTGTACCAAACTATCACCGGTGCTCGCTATCTGAAATATATTTGCATGTTCAAATACAATGTTGCATAATATGGAAATTTTACTTTTCCGGTTGCTGAAACAATGCTGGATTGAAATAAGATTACAACTTGTAGTTGGTTATTATTCTACATAAATAGAATTTTTTCGTCGATTGGTGTTTCCTTAACACTTTCAGTGTTAAATGTTTTTAATAAATGCTTTAAAATTTATAATGGCAGAAACACAATAAAAATCGATCGCGTCGCTTTATATGCTTGCCTATTCATTAGACTTCTGGAGATTATTCAATTCCCATATTAGTATTTGATCAAATTAAGATCATGTCATTCTACGGTATTGCTCGCTTTACTGGAAGATGTTATGTCGCGTCTGTTGGTTGTTATCACGCTTTATTTTCATTCACATATTTCTCCCTTAATTCAACGCTGGGTTTGACAATAAAATATTATCACGTTTCACTCCAGATTCGCCTCTATCAATGTAATTCAAAGTGAAACTTCTTGTCTTAATAATGAACTCAGACAGCATCGTCAATAGATTCGTTTTATTTCTATTCACCCTCTTTTCTACAGGAGGGGCAAAATTGTTCTAAGTTGTACTTCATCGTTATTTGCTGAAGTCGTTCCTCTTAGCTGATGTGCTTGCATCTCACCAGGTATTGCCTTTCGTTCACTTTGTCTCAAATGTTTTCAAGAATAATGAATATAGAGAGGGGTGATGCAATAGGCGACAAGAAGTACATCTATAGCCACGTCTCCACATAGTTACCTCCATAGTTTGAAACTGATTGAATAGAGATGAACGAGGCCTCGAAATGGAGGCCAATCACATTCGGGAAAACAATATTGGCATTTCTTGTGCTGCAGGATAGTACACGTGTGTGGAATCAGATGCAGTCAGTAGGAGAAAAGTGATGCTTTAATCTGTATTTACAGTAAGTACTTCGTTAGAAAGAAGGATTTGTGGATTTCGTAGCACGTGAAATTGCAAGATAATTTAAACCGAAGACACTTCGACTTTCAATCTACTTTTTCTTTCTGAATGAATATTTGTACATTAGCTATTATAACACAGTACATTCAAAGCTGATATCATTTTATTGAAAACGGTTCTGAATTCGGTTTCCACCAGGAGAAGGCTATTTCCCGTTCAAGATAACCATGAATTTCGCGAACGTGAAAACTAAATCAGGCTGTGATGCTGAGGGCAACCAAATTCTACGGTATTATAATGAACAAAATGCAATTTATTTTCCAGCAGCCTGAACCTATTGTTCTTGCCGAGTAACAAATTGTGTAGAGGAAGCATATACCTAGAGTTGCGATCACCTGAGAATAATAAATATTTCGTGAATTAGCACACTTTCAGGTCTATTAGGAACTGAATCTCTCTATTCAGTTTACTGCCACCAGGTTTGCGTAGCCTAGTTACGGGAAGTGCGCTGAGAAATTAATCGTCAGAGCACAACGATGTACCCAGAAGCAAAAAAGTATAAACTCGATGAGTGCGAATTGTCTCAAAATACTGCCTATCTTTTATTGGCGATGATAATGTAATAGCTTAGTCACCCCTCAAATTTGACTTTAGTTTTCAAGTGTTCAGTAAATGTAACACATAGCTTATTAAATTTTTGTTGCGTATAAACTTCCCCTATAAAGTGTCGAAATAATGTTCTCAAAGGAAGTTCACGCTGAATCGCTACCGCTCCTAGCTGATCGAGAAGTGAAGCTGATGGCATGAAAAGGTCTAACTGCTGGAGACGAGGGGTAATTCCTGGCGAAGCTCCTCAGCGGTAAGACCAAGATATGATGTCACCGGTAGCAGCTATATATCGCTTATCTCAATATTACTTAAGCGTATCCAAGTTTCTTCATGGCGCTGGAAGCGTCAACCTTGCTTGGTAGTGCAATGCTACAGCTCAATATCCGTAGATTTTTGTGTGAGACATCAGCTGTAAATGCATCAAACTGAAGCCCAAGTGTCTCATCGATGAGACACTCTAGCACTTTTAGTGAGACACTAGAGCTACCCTAAATCGGGTCTGGAGACACTGGTATGCATCCTAATCTAGGGTGTCTCCTTGATGACGCATCTGCGTGTCTCGGTTTTGGGACAAACGTCAGATGCACCTGGGTGTTTCAAAATAGGGCTATTATTTTTTTCAGTGTATCAGCAATCTTTATTATCACTCAGCATGTGTTCCGTGCGCGTGTTCAGCAGTGCGTAAACAGAGCACATTGAGCTTCAAGGGGTCTCATAGCTATATACGGTTGACTGCCCTAAGATATATTTTGCAAATACTTTGCCAAGAAAATGCAACAAAAATGCGGAAAATTTATCATGACCTGACACGAGCGGTTGAAGGTATAAGCTAACTTTGTCAAATGTTCGTCTATGACTCACCTTTATACCCGTGGAATAAAATAGTCTCGTATTATATTTTAATTTTTTTCAAAGCAAAAAAGATGTTCACATCATTTAATGCTCCGGTCTATAGGAATCAACACGAGTCTGCTGTCAAATTAAAGCCTATTTCAATTGCTTCAATTGAATGTTGATGCAAACAAAGGTATAACATCGGCCTCATCCAGTATTTAGCGGTTCTCTGTTTTCCAATTTATTGTATAGTTCGACGTTCCAGGTAAATTAAAGAAACTTGCATCTGTTACTGGAACTGGTAGTTTGCATAGCTTAGTAAAGTTCAGCCTTCTACGCGTAATGTAGACGCAATACCGGTCCAAGCCCTGCAACACACTCCGGGAAGTTCTTTTTGCATGTGAACAATCACTGCATATGGGAAATATGTTTTGCGACAGTCACCTGGTTCTTCAACATAAAAGTATGCATGGGAGGGAACCATACTTCGTTGATAAACAGTATCGTTGATACTATCGGCAACCATTTGCTGCTTTTCTTTAATGAAATGATCTCAGGGAAGCTGCCCGCGGATCGGGGTTCAGGTTGATGCATTAGAAGCGAATGAGGGCCAATTCCACTCATCCACGGTTATTATAGTTTTCATTAAAAAAATAGAGTTCAAACGACTTTTAGTACCACGTGCTGTACTTCCAGATCCCAATCTGTTAATGCATAAGGCCCTTTCTAGTTCGAGTGTCATCCAACTCACAGTGCTAGTGAGTTGGAGGCGCTAGAGTTCACGCAAAATGGAACGTTGTACGAAGCTGCATTGGTTTGTGGTGAGTAGAACCATCAGGTAGGGCTTGATCAAAATTCTCATCATTTGCAATGAGACCAAAATGAGACCATGTTTCTCTGATGGTTTGGTATGATTCTTCTCTTACTCTTCGTAGGCCTCAATAATTTTTGGCCATCAGAGTATGTGAAGCAGTAATAGCCTTATGTAATATTTTTCTACGGCTTTGGGGCTAACAATGCACAAAAGTTAAAATAATATGACACACAAATTGAGGCAATCGACACAGATGAGCAAGGCGAACGTGGTAAATAGTAGCAGGGAAATGTTTGTAAACAATTATATAGACATGGCTTTAAGAAAGCGTTTGTGTTACTTCAATTGTAACTTGTATAATGCAAATGATGAAGAACTGTAGAAAGAGCTTTTACTATAGCTTTCGTGTTATTCTTTTCTCATCCTGACACAACCTTTGTGAAGTGATGATGTATCGACATACTTCATGATTTACAAAACACATAAATATAATTGTAATGTTAATGGTTTTATTAGGATGTACATGTTTGTGTGGAAAGTACATCTAACGGATTTGTATGTGAAAAATTCAGAAGAAAGTCAACGGTACTTTTTAAAAATAACCTATCGAATTCAATAACTTCGGTTGCTTTATCGAAGATTATCGACTGTCATTTTTTGTGGGAACCATAGTTCATTCACGAGTTCAGTTTTTTTTCTCAAAAAATTATAAGTTTTTAATTGAAATGTAGTCAATATTTGAAAGTCTTTGTAGAACACCATCGAATGCTGCTATTTTGATGGGCCAAGTATTCTAGAATATGTATAATTTTATCCCCTCTCTAACCTAAAAAATATACTTGCTTGAAAATCAATTTTTTTGGAGTAATTATTATTTTCAAGGTTTAGACTCTGTTTCCGCTCAGTTACTCGACAATCACTGACAAACTCAGTGAAGTTTATATTCAAGTGACGCAACCAGGGTGTCAAATGGGGTTGTCTTGTTTGGTACGACACAAACCCAGAGCACCCAAAAGAAGGCGTAGGCAACTCCATAAGATGAATACATAATGTAAGAATAAAAATAAACGACAGAGAGACATGCATGAAGTCGGTTGCACAGAACGCCGGCCTCCCGACGAGACGTATGTAGCAGTAAATAATAAAGATAAGTCCGCTCAAGTGAATACAAATATTGTATCTATGGGAATTAGCACTGCCAGAGGGATTATATGAGGGCCCGAGCTGAATGTTAGGTAGGCCTTCTTTTTGTTGAAATAAAATGCTTTTGTTTTGTTAAGAACCATCTTTTTTCGGTTCACTGCTGTCCTGTTTTTTCAGCACCTACTAATTTCTTCTTCAACTTTGATCTTGCTTCATGAACTTCTTTCTTATCTTACTGTTTCTATCCCTTTTCTGCATAGATTCCGCGTTTCCTTAACTCCATACTTAATGGTGCCTTCTTCCTTGCTCTCTTTGGATCACCTTTGTTGTGGATAGGGAGGCTTAAACTTACTAATAATCTAATCTAATGAAGATAAGTTACACCAAAGCCAAATCAAAACCCAGTGCAGACTCCAGCAATAGATGTTGCTGATATCGTGGTGAGTAACTTTGGTTAGTTCAGAGGAACTCCAGTTCCCCAAGGTACACTGACGACTACAGACATGGTCTGCACCACACCCTCTGAGTCTAGTTCAGGCTGCTACATATCCCTCATGAGCTCAAGTCCCTAATAAGTGCTGAAGAACAACCCCCTTTAGGCATCCAACGGAGAGACACTTTTTTTAAATATGAGGTTCGCACTACAGATACACAATTCAATTACTCTGCATCGAAGACTCATTTCATTTTGCCCTATTTTACTGTATTGATACGGTTTCGGCGCGAGGGTACACTATTGGGCTTCAGTGTGAATCTGATGAAAGAAGTAAAGGTTATCAAGCATGCAGCACAACTTCGTCAGATGACAATATTCTTTCCTTGTTATTTGATGAGATCTTAATTAATTGACCTTAGGTTTCTATCGAGTGTAATTTTGAAAATAACTCATTCATTGCAGTGAAAATTTCGATCTTTTTCATTCGAAAAACCACCGCAGAGAAATTATATTCTTCACGTGTAAATTAATTCAAGACCTGATGCCGTCTGAATTTGTATTTAATGCCTTCACTTTTTGACGGGACCTAAACACTAGGGTTCGAAATTGAGATATGTTTGCGAATTTGTTTCTCATGAGCAGAAATTCTCTAACAAAATGAAACTAGATGCTGCAGCAATAAACTTTATCCTTTCGACTCGCATTTTGTGCATCCTTCAGAAATCTAACACAAGTTTTTTCCGTGAAATGAATTGATATGTATCTGCATTGTTTGATTTAAAATTTCAATAGATACATCGCTTGTATACTGCTAAACATCAACTATTTTTTGCACTGATAATCCAAAGCCAAAATACTCTTCGTTTTTCTCGAGAATATGCAAATAATTTCGGTAACTGAGTTGTAAAGACCGCGACAGCATTGGAAACTTGAACTCAATTCCGTCCTTCGTGCTCAGCGCTTCAATGACGCGCGCAAGTCAGGCGTACGTAAACACAATTGAAAAATGCTCTAGCAACGAATTGTTGTAAATTTGGTCTTGCAAAGAAACATACAAATAGATCTAAATAAAATATCGGGAAACAAGTTTGCTTTTCTTAACAGGCTTTTGAATTTACGCAACACGCTCCAGTCAACCAGCACACACATCGCTTGAGAGGTGCAGTGAGGCTCATATTTTTTACTTCAATTCGTTATAACTCGTTCCTCGGAGAAAAATATAGTACCCTTTAGTTTTTCCGAGTTTCTGTAATTAACTACGGTCATCAATCGGTGTTCACAATTATGACCAAATTTTAGGTTGCTGTGAATAACACACACTGCAGGTTTAAGTTATTTACTTTTATTGCGCTAGGCAAACAAATAAGCCTGATCGTAGGCTAAGAAAATCGTGCACAGGCACGATACAGCTCGCTAGTGAGAGTAGGTTTTGAGGTTGCGCAGATTGTTGCGCTAATTAGAAGATACAAGCGCTCTCGCGCTCTTGTGCCCTTGTGTCCTTCGGCCAGCAAGGGTTGGAAAGACGTCTTCCTGGAGTCTTGACTCTGGTCTCGAGCAAAGGTAGAAGAGAGGTGAAAGGTTTACTGCACGAGGAGAG
Organism: Morinoia aosen; assembly: GCA_030386875.1. Lineage (NCBI taxonomy): Eukaryota > Metazoa > Arthropoda > Malacostraca > Amphipoda > Talitridae > Morinoia > Morinoia aosen. Next base: position 84,848,086 of record CM059567.1, on the reverse strand, counting down.
AGATAAATTGAGATAATTAATTTGCCACGTTAATTGGATGAAGGTGAATAGCTCTTCCAATGAAAATAATCACAAAAATCTGACACAAGCTCTCTTACCCTCTTAATGTTCGACGTTCGTGCAAAATGGCGTGCGCTACGTGACAAAAGAACGAAGTTGCAGGAACAAAGGAAGGTGATTTGGCAGTGAAATGCAGTTATACTATAAAAGAAGGTTTAGAAGTAAAAAAAGGGTAACAAGTGAGTTGGAGCTTATAACTCACTGTGATTCATAAATTAGTTGAATTTATAGGTCGGTCGAAACTCACCTAAGGAATCTATCCTCAGTGAGGTTTCTCCTCTTTTAGAGGTAAGTACGGTGCAAGGCTCAAGTGGAGCAATAGAACACAGAAGATAATGAAGGCCTTAAAAATACCTTAAAGTAATTAATACTACCTAAGTTGAGGGCCGCCTCTCAAGGAAGACGACAAAAGGTAAGTTAAGCGTCGCCTCACAAGGAAGACGACAAAAGGTAAGTTAAGCGTCGCCTCACAAGGAAGACGACAAAAGGTAAGTTAAGCGTCGCCTCTCAAGGAAGACGACAAAAGGTAAGTTAAGCGTCGCCTCACAAGGAAGACGACAAAAGGTAAGTTAAGCGTCGCCTCTCAAGGAGGACGACAAAAGGTAAGTTAAGCGTCGCCTCACAAGGAGGACGACAAAAGGTAAGTTAAGCGTCGCCTCACAAGGAGGACGACAAAAGGTAAGTTAAGCGTCGCCTCACAAGGAGGACGACAAAAGGTAAGTTAAGCGTCGCCTCACAAGGAGGACGACAAAAGGTAAGTTAAGCGTCGCCTCTCAAGGAAGACGACAAAAGGTAAGTTAAGCGTCGCCTCACAAGGAGGACGACAAAAGGTAAGTTAAGCGTCGCCTCACAAGGAAGACGACAAAAGGTAAGTTAAGCGTCGCCTCTCAAGGAAGACGACAAAAGGTAAGTTAAGCGTCGCCTCACAAGGAAGACGACAAAAGGTAAGTTAAGCGTCGCCTCTCAAGGAGGACGACAAAAGGTAAGTTAAGCGTCGCCTCACAAGGAGGACGACAAAAGGTAAGTTAAGCGTCGCCTCACAAGGAGGACGACAAAAGGTAAGTTAAGCGTCGCCTCACAAGGAGGACGACAAAAGGTAAGTTAAGCGTCGCCTCACAAGGAGGACGACAAAAGGTAAGTTAAGCGTCGCCTCACAAGGAAGACGACAAAAGGTAAGTTAAGCGTCGCCTCTCAAGGAGGACGACAAAAGGTAAGTTAAGCGTCGCCTCACAAGGAAGACGACAAAAGGTAAGTTAAGCGTCGCCTCTCAAGGAGGACGACAAAAGGTAAGTTAAGCGTCGCCTCACAAGGAGGACGACAAAAGGTAAGTTAAGCGTCGCCTCTCAAGGAAGACGACAAAAGGTAAGTTAAGCGTCGCCTCACAAGGAGGACGACAAAAGGTAAGTTAAGCGTCGCCTCACAAGGAGGACGACAAAAGGTAAGTTAAGCGTCGCCTCACAAGGAGGACGACAAAAGGTAAGTTAAGCGTCGCCTCACAAGGAGGACGACAAAAGGTAAGTTAAGCGTCGCCTCACAAGGAGGACGACAAAAGGTAAGTTAAGCGTCGCCTCACAAGGAGGACGACAAAAGGTAAGTTAAGCGTCGCCTCACAAGGAGGACGACAAAAGGTAAGTTAAGGCGTCGCCTCACAAGGAGGACGACAAAAGGTAAGTTAAGCGTCGCCTCTCAAGGAGGACGACAAAAGGTAAGTTAAGCGTCGCCTCACAAGGAGGACGACAAAAGGTAAGTTAAGCGTCGCCTCTCAAGGAGGACGACAAAAGGTAAGTTAAGCGTCGCCTCTCAAGGAGGACGACAAAAGGTAAGTTAAGCGTCGCCTCACAAGGAGGACGACAAAAGGTAAGTTAAGCGTCGCCTCACAAGGAGGACGACAAAAGGTAAGTTAAGGCGTCGCCTCACAAGGAGGCCGACAAAAGGTAAGTTAAGGCGTCGCCTCACAAGGAGGACGACAAAAGGTAAGTTAAGGCGTCGCCTCACAAGGAGGACGACAAAAGGTAAGTTAAGCGTCGCCTCACAAGGAGAACGACAAAAGGTAAGTTAAGGCGTCGCCTCACAAGGAGGACGACAAAAGGTAAGTTAAGGCGTCGCCTCACAAGGAGGACGACAAAAGGTAAGTTAAGCGTCGCCTCACAAGGAGGACGACAAAAGGTAAGTTAAGCGTCGCCTCACAAGGAGGACGACAAAAGGTAAGTTAAGGCGTCGCCTCACAAGGAGGACGACAAAAGGTAAGTTAAGGCGTCGCCTCACAAGGAGGACGACAAAAGGTAAGTTAAGGCGTCGCCTCACAAGGAGGACGACAAAAGGTAAGTTAAGCGTCGCCTCACAAGGAGGACGACAAAAGGTAAGTTAAGCGTCGCCTCACAAGGAAGACGACAAAAGGTAAGTTAAGCGTCGCCTCACAAGGAGGACGACAAAAGGTAAGTTAAGCGTCGCCTCACAAGGAGGACGACAAAAGGTAAGTTAAGCGTCGCCTCACAAGGAGGACGACAAAAGGTAAGTTAAGGCGTCGCCTCACAAGGAGGACGACAAAAGGTAAGTTAAGCGTCGCCTCACAAGGAGGACGACAAAAGGTAAGTTAAGCGTCGCCTCACAAGGAGGACGACAAAAGGTAAGTTAAGCGTCGCCTCACAAGGAGGACGACAAAAGGTAAGTTAAGGCGTCGCCTCACAAGGAGGACGACAAAAGGTAAGTTAAGGCGTCGCCTCACAAGGAAGACGACAAAAGGTAAGTTAAGCGTCGCCTCTCAAGGAGGACGACAAAAGGTAAGTTAAGCGTCGCCTCTCAAGGAGGACGACAAAAGGTAAGTTAAGCGTCGCCTCACAAGGAGGACGACAAAAGGTAAGTTAAGCGTCGCCTCTCAAGGAGGACGACAAAAGGTAAGTTAAGCGTCGCCTCACAAGGAGGACGACAAAAGGTAAGTTAAGCGTCGCCTCACAAGGAGGACGACAAAAGGTAAGTTAAGCGTCGCCTCACAAGGAGGACGACAAAAGGTAAGTTAAGGCGTCGCCTCACAAGGAGGACGACAAAAGGTAAGTTAAGGCGTCGCCTCACAAGGAAGACGACAAAAGGTAAGTTAAGCGTCGCCTCTCAAGGAGGACGACAAAAGGTAAGTTAAGCGTCGCCTCACAAGGAGGACGACAAAAGGTAAGTTAAGCGTCGCCTCACAAGGAAGACGACAAAAGGTAAGTTAAGCGTCGCCTCACAAGGAGGACGACAAAAGGTAAGTTAAGCGTCGCCTCACAAGGAGGACGACAAAAGGTAAGTTAAGCGTCGCCTCACAAGGAGGACGACAAAAGGTAAGTTAAGCGTCGCCTCACAAGGAGGACGACAAAAGGTAAGTTAAGCGTCGCCTCACAAGGAGGACGACAAAAGGTAAGTTAAGCGTCGCCTCACAAGGAGGACGACAAAAGGTAAGTTAAACGTCGCCTCACAAGGAGGACGACAAAAGGTAAGTTAAGCGTCGCCTCACAAGGAGGACGACCAAAGGCAAGTTAATAATAGCTAGGTTTAAACATTAATAATTAAGGACACCCTAGTGAAAAAGATAACACGGAAGATATACATTAAGTGCAAATTTAGAGGAGAAAGGAGAGGATAGCACACCCAGTTAAAAATTCATGCCGTTTTTAGGTCGACAGGTAGCAGAACACAGTGAAAGATGGCCGCCGAAGGTCAGAACGCTCCTCTGTCGGCCGCTCTCGACCAAAATTTGCCGTTCGACGGCTATCCGCTTGTCTCATTTAGACGGAAACAAGCCGGAAAAATCGAGCCCTTGCCCAAAGGCGGATTCAAGAGGAGAATGTCGGCTTGCGTTCGACCTATTTGATTAACAGTCGAGCAACGGTTTTCTGGAAACTACAGAAATTTCTTTAGAATATCTTAAGTACAACTTTAGAGTTTAGTCTATCACTCATAACTTTGAAATAATTCACCTGTCGAGTTAAAATTACTCTCAAATGAAAGATAAAAACATTCTTAAAGGAAAATCTTACATCCGAACATTCTTGACCACTCTCAGACAGCAAAATTTATTTGCCATTAAAATTACAGTCGGTAGCTGCCGAGGAAAACTTGCTAGTCAAAGGTGTCAACTAAAAAAAGGTACATTTACCTAAAACATTACCTTACAGATAGTTATAATGTTATATGGTATTTAAATGTCAATTTAATCATTTCGTATAGTGTACATTAAATAATACCATCCTGTTATTCATCTGAGCCAAATTTTTATTTCCATTCGAGTTAGACATGGCAACACTGCTAGCACATTTGGACAAGTCTGATCACTCAAGCTTTTTCGCGTCAGTTACAGGAATGTTGTTGTGCGTCACAGGTGTAGTGCTGGTTTCTCATTTATGCAATAAGGTTTTTCACGCAATGTCAGAATTTATTTCAGTGCGAGTGTGTAGTACGTTGAAGTGTCTCTTATTTCTGAAAAAATTTCTGCTCTAAAAAGGTATGAGGTGTTCGATCTCACGTAAGTTTCCTATTCCATTGAAGACGTTAATTAAGCCGGTATGGCATGCTGTCAAGTGCCTGATGAGGGATTGACCTTGTCGTCTCAATAATTTTTTAGTGTGAATGAATAGTAGTATACATATATTAATGAGAAGGAACAATTACGCACTTAAGGTCAATCAGGAATCAGGATTGCACTACTGTGCGGCCAATGTTGATTTCATATTTGGTAGTGCACAATTGTATATATTTCAAAATTTAAACTGTAGTTTAACGAAGCAATAGAAGCAAAATATAATAGTGTATGTTCCTTCACTATTAATTCCATTCTTATTTTACAGTAAGTGTTAACATAATTTAGCTTCAAACTTTTAAGTTGCAGTATAATTCCACTTGAGAAACCTTTGACAAGCAACAATGTGCAATGTTTTCAATTTAGATGTACGGATAGTATCGGTATCGGCCTTTTTCTATTATCAGAACATCACTAGTTTTCAATTTTTTAGTAAGAAAAGTAAACTTCAGAAATATCTGACGAGCTGCATTATAAAATTAAGGAATAACAATGATGAAAGAAGAATAGGTCGATATTTACTTAAATTCGTTCGCGGAAATTAAGAATTCTGTTTCAAAAAATCTCTAAAGGAACACATTTAAGAACGTTTCAGATGAATGACATTTTGCTCGCTGATGCGTAACTTTTGAGTTATTAACCTGTAAAGTTATAGGAACTTAGTATGTAAAAATGGAGAAACGGACGCGTAAATATGATGTAATACGGCATAACGTGATGCTAGCTAGGTTAAATTAGGTTAGGTAACGTTAGATAAGCTGAATACACTAAACTAAAATAACTTAACATAGCCGTACTGACACTGATGGTTACCGCCAAAATACTGGGCGTGTTTCAAGAATGCAGCTACGATGTAGACGATTATATAACGTTAATTTTACCTGAGCGTAATTCATGTTATAGCTCAAAAATTATGTATCAGCGAGCAAAATGTCTTTCGTGCTCTTTTAGTGATTTTTTAAAACAGAGGTCGTGATTTCCGTGAACACATTAAAGTAAATACTGACCGAAGAAAAATCCTTAATCACATGATGAACATCAGCATTATCGATGAGTTAGGGTTGAATTATACTTTAAATTGAGGAGCGTCCTACCAGCAAACGTTGCGTGATCGTAGGCTAGTGATGTACAGAAATATCGGTAGCGGCAAAATCTGGCCGATATATCATCGATACTTTCCAATAATACGTATTTTATCGTGAAAATGACGGTGATAATTCATGAAAGTAAAATTAAATAAAGAGCCTATTCATTCATAGTAAATTAGTTAGCTAACTGTTGAATTACAGAGTTTAATGTGGCCCGCTAAGTACGTGAATCTACTACGTTGAATTCCCGATGTCACGGACGGTCTGTAAGTGAAAGCTTTGTAGCATAAATAGTTAAAAAAACACAGTGGGGACGTAAAATTATTATACTTTTACAACTAAAACCTATATAGTTTGACCCAATTTCCATTTCTTAAAGTATGTGACAGGCTAACAAAAATCAAACCAATTAAATTAGGTTGAAGGTGCATTTTAAAGTTTTTATAAATTTGACATAGAAATACCTGAAAATTATATTTTCATTAAGCTTTTAGATCGTAAAATATTACAAAGCTAATTATTTTATTTTAATTTCGCATGTAAATCGCCGTTCATTACGAATCTAGCATTTTTATTCATTTTAATATGTTTGAAAAATTCATGAACAATCTTATAATTGGTTGCGTGTTTGCGCATCTTTCCGGTTTCGGAGCCTATCGAATTTTAATGTTTTCTTTTCGTCAAAGTATGTATTTAGGTGTGAAAAACATGAAAATGATAACTATTTTGAGGAGAAATTATTGTTTTGGTTCATGAACAATCTTATAAGATTGTTCGTGAATTTTTCAAACATCTTAAAATAGAAGAAAAATGCAATATTCCTAGTGTACGGTGATTCACATGCTAAATTAAAATAAAATTATTAGCTTTGTAGTATTTGAAGATTTACGTAAAATTAACATTTCTTAGTCGGACTATCATTAAAAATTTAAAGACGAACAATATAGCACGGATAGGTATCATATTTATTACAATTTAACGAAGATAAATTTAAAACATGTGAAGTAGTCAATTTTTAACGTTTCGGAGACCAGCTCCATCTTCAGTAAGTCTGAAAACATAAAAACCAAAATTGGTTAGTTCATGACAACAATGAGAAAAGTGACAAAGTGATCGGTAAGAAAAAAAAATCAATACCAAAATTTCTAACGGATTGAACTATTAGCATTATTTAAAGGTGGCTTCTCTTTGGCAATGTGAAGGGATTCTAAAATGCGAAATCTAACTCATTAGGTGCAGAGCATAAAAAAGAAAAATTGTCCTCGGAAATACGGCTGCTACACTGTTCGGTATGAAGGCGGATTGATGAATGAGGAGGTTGAGCCACAGAACATTTACATAATCTGAAGGTTTTCTCTCCTGAACTGTACCCGAAGTTGCATCTGTCAGGTTCACGTCCGGGTGTCCTGTGTGGTTTGCCGAAAATCCATAAGTTAGACTTTCTATCTAAATTTCAATTTCGTCCTATTTTTGCTGCAGTGAATACGCCTAATTTTAACCTTGGTAACTCAACTCAATTTGTTAACGAGATAACATCGTGTCGAAATGCTGATAAAGTTACTATGGCTTCATTTGATATTGAAAGTTTATTCACAAATATTCCACTTGCAGAAACCATCGAAATAATTATAAATTCCTTATTTGCTTTGCCTACTGATACAGTTTTAGGTCTAGGCAAATCTTATTTTAAGACGCTTCTCGAACTGTCTGTTATGAACTCTATGTTTGTGCTTGCAGGCAATTTTTATAAACAAATCGAAGGCCTGGGGTCTTCGAAGGCATGGGTCTTCCGTTATGACCCACATTTGCAAAAATTTTCATGTGTCACTGGGAACAAAAATGGCTGGCCGATTGCCCAGTGGAATTTAAACCAGAATTTTATCGCCGTTACATTGATGACACGTTTTTGTTGTTTCGTGATCCAAGTCATGCTCAAATGTTCAGGGACTATTTAAATGAGAAACATTCATCAATAAAATTTACAATCGAAATTGAGAATAATGGCTCGTTATCTTTTTTGGACTCAAAAATTACTCGAGTAGGTAAAGCTTTCACTTCTTCAGTTTTTCGTAAGGCTACTTTTACTGGATTGGGCATAAGTTTCTACAGTAACTGTAGTAGCTATAGATCTAAAATTAATGCGATTAAAACCATATTGAATCGTGCCTACAACATTTGTTCTAGTTTTGTGGATCTGCATGCTGAATTTAATTTTTTAGTCTCATTTTTTCATAAAAACGGATTTCCTTCCTCAATTGTTCATACTCATATAAAAAAATTTTTAGCCAAGAAATATGCAGGTATTAACGATGTTGCCGATTCGGTGCAACAGCTCTACTGTGTATTTTCATATTTAGGTGATTTTACGCGCAAGATGTCCCGGGATATTGAAAACCTTTAAACACCACTTTCATGCGGTAAAATTGAATGTAATTACTGTGAATCTGCTGCGAGTTGGTTCTTTCTTTCGGTACAAAGATAGGATTCCTAAGCAAATGCGGGCATCCCTGGTATATAAATTTAGTTGCGTACAGTGTACGTCTGGCTACGTCGGCATGACGACGCTGCCTTTTTACGTCAGGATCGCCCATGGCACCGCGGAGTAAGCTTTCGAACCGGGAGACCTTTAGCTCATCCTCCTCATTCATCAATCCGCCTTCATACCGAACAGTGTAGCAGCCGTATTTTCGGGGACAATTTTCTATTTTATGCTCTGCACCTAACGAGTTAGATTTGCGCATTTTAGAATCCCTTCGCATTGCCAAAGAGAAGCCACCTTTAAATAATGCTAATAGTTCATATCCGTTAGAAATTTTTGTATAGATTTTTTTTTTCTTACCGATCACTTTGTCACTTTTCTCATTGTTGTCATGAACTAACCAATTTTGGTTTTTATGTTTTCAGACTTACTGAAGATGGAGCTGGTCTCAGAAACGTTTAAAATTGACTACTTCACATGTTTTAAATTTAGCTTCGTTAAACTGTATTAAATATGATACCTATCCGTGCTGTATTCTTCGTCTTTAAATTTTTATTGAAGATTTACTACCTAGATAAATTAAAATCGAATTTCCATCTGTTTCTACAATAAATTTCAAAAACTTCAATGTACACCATCAACTTTATTTACATAATTGGTTGGATTTTTGTTAGCCTGTTTAGTTTTAAAAGTATAATAATTTTATGTCGCTTTTGTTTTCAACTATTCATGCTACATAGCTTTCACTTACTAACGTACGTGCCTCATCGTGAAGTCAAAGTATTATATTCAGTTAGCGGGCCTGATTAAACTCTGTAATTCAACTGTTAGCTAACTAATTTGCTAGGTATGAATAGCCTCTTTATTTGATCATGCTTTTACTCTCATGATTTATGACCTTCATTTATATGATAAAATGCGTATTATTGGAAAGTATCGGCCGGATTTTACCAATGCCAGTAAAATGACCGATACCGATACATCGGTACATCAATAATTTTATGACAGGATTTTATAAATATTTTTTAACGTTTCGATCTGAATTTCAAATAAAAATAGAAAACCATTTACATTTATGTGCAACGGCCAAAAAAAAAAGACTGTTGGCTGCATTGGCTACTCTGGCTGAAGCTTCATAAGAAAATGACGCTGAAACTCACAATGAGTCGCTTTCTTCTATTTCGCATGTAGTTGAGTTTGGACCCGTAACTTCTGGTGAAGATGGAGATTCTTCAGAAGAAACAAGAGATGAAAAAGATGTAGAATGCTGGTCTGCAGAGGCACTATTTCAAGCGCAAGGGCCCAACTATTAGCTTCACCACATCGGTCAATTGATATTTATCACGATTTATCTTTGTGGTGGGGCTGGTAGTGACGGCAATATAAGCAACGTAAACACAACAAAATGTGGAAACCAAGCCTGAATTTTCCCTCGTCAGTCTTCAGCAACATCTGAATTGAAGGACGTCCTCGAAGGTGATCAACGATGTGTTCAGATGCATATTTGTGTGTGTGTGTGAGGGCGAGTGTGTGTGTGTGTGGGGGGGGGGGGTTATGGGTGGGTGGGTGCGGGGAGAGGGGTGTGTGTGTGTGGGGGGGGGGGGGGGGGGGGTGAGGGGGTGTGTATATGAATAGCCAGTGTAACTAAGTTCGGGCAAGGTCGATCTACTGCCGCGGGAGGCCGGTACAAAGTCGAGTAAGGTCGGCAGAGAGTCGATACATAAAATGGAGAAGCCGCGGAAGGTCGATTTCGGGCCGCGGAAAGTCGAAATGTAGTCGATAAAGGTGGGAATTTCCGAACAGCTGCAAAGCGAATTCAATGGTTTTGTAGCCGTTTTTTCCTGCCATAAAAAGGGGACATGGCGACCAAAAAACGGCTGCTTTTCCGAATAAAACACGGCTAGAAGTCTTGCCTACCGCGGCACATAATCGACTTGAAAACGTCTTATTTTTTTAACTGGGCAAGAGGAACAGAATTGTTCGTCCTCTTGCTCAACCGCGGGCCTTGATGACAGCCCCGACGGAACTTCTCAGCTCTCGTCCGTGTGCACAAATCTTAATATCCGCAGGCACAGGTGACACTGGGTGATTTTCAGTAGCGATAGTGAAGATGATCACGGCAATAATAGCAATAATGATAGCGGTAGCAATCGTAATAATCTTAAAATTAGGGACCAGTTCACGATCTCACCTCCGTTCGCGCTCCAAACCTCAATTGTGTGGTGAAACGAGGTCTAGACTGCTATGTTACGGAGGTGAGCGCACTGTATTTCTTATATTGCATTCAAGTAGCCTTCATTAATAGGAGGCAAGGTGTAGAATTGTTTTTATCTGTTCCACTAGGATGGGACGGCAGCAAGAAGTCTCAGCATGGCAAAATGAGACTACTGCATTTGGTCGAGCTAAGATACCCAGTGAAGAAATAGCGGAATTTGCTAGTGATTCATGCCGTACTGTTCTGTAGATCTACTAACAATGGAAACAATCCTATACGTATGGCAATTGAAGGCAAAATTATGGGCGGAAGAAAATCCTAACTGATAAGGACCACCATGTTTGAAATCTGTTGTTTGGAATAGATTTGCATGAAAAATCGGACGTGGTACTGTACTGCGAAACATCAACGTTGATCCTTCTCCAGCTGCTTCTAAACTAACTCTTTGTAGGAACTCTATACATATGATGTATCGAAGACAGTGACTTGTAAACGGCCGATATTAACTCCTGCTCACCAGGCACCTCGTTTAATATTAAATAAGGCCGAAGCCTACGCACGTTGAACTGTAATGTAGAAGAGAGGAGAAGCGTCATGAGGCTAGATGAATCTCGATTCTTTCTCTGTAGTAATGATGTCCGCCGTCGTGTTCATCAAAGACATGATATGAAGTATTCAACAAAGCCTGCGTGCAAAGGCGATACAAGGCAGAGGGTCTGTTATGTTTTGGGGGGCAGTTTAAACTGCATGGAAGTGTGTTCTTTAATTGAGGTATCCATCAAACTGAACCAGCATGTCTGAATTAACCTTCTAAAGACCCAAGTTTTGCCATTCGCACAACTTAATTGAATGAAAAACGAGTACTTTGCCCATCCAACAGGATGACAGCTGCTGTGTTCATCGGGCAAGAACTATCATTAATTGGCACAAAAGTCATTTTGGATACGTCTGACATTTAAATTAGCCAGCTAAATTCTTAGACATGAACCAAAATATGGGGAACTACCCGGAACGACAAGTTGGACATCGAGAAAATCGTCTGTGTATTATGGCCGCACTATGAGAACATTTGATGCAAGAGACTCACCCAGATGTACACCCAGACATTTGAAGACTCGAAGTGGCACTGAATTGCCGCCATGTTTTGTGCTCGTGGAAGTCCTACTCCATATGACTGGCAGATGACTAATTTTTTGCCCGATAAGCTTATTATCTGACTCCATCATATACACTACTCAATTCTCTAACGTCCTTCCACAGCTCTCCATGATTTCAACCCAACCTATCTCAAGTTAATCATTTGTGTTACAGCTTTAGCAAATCACAAACCAAGTAATGAATTAGAGAGTGTCTGTCAATCTCTAACTTCAGCAAACAAAAGAAGAAGAAAAAACTCCATTAGAAAGTGTTGTCTGCAACTGAGTCCCTAAAGTGCAACCATTGCTGCGCCGCCATTGTCATAATAGCAGTGGATCTTGTATTATATAACCTAATAATACCCGTTGTGTGCTTACTTATATATTTATTTATATATTCGTTTGGTGTCCGCTGCTTAAGTTTGCGGTATCATGGATACCGAATTTCTCAGTATAACATTATAAGATGGCCTTTACATGCATTGATATGTTTGAATTGTATCAGGATGTGTTCGTTTAGGATAGGTTTGCTTAGATTAGATATGATAGGTTATGCAAAGGTTAGGTAATATTTACAGAATTTTTACACGGGTTCACCTAGGAATTTTCACGGGTCCGAGGAATTCCCACGAGTCCTGCTATATACAATACCCATGGTTTATTTGTTCTGGGTCTTCTTCTTCCATTTGTCTGTCATGCTCATAAAGATAGCCAAAATGACCGTATCTGTGATACGAGTTTCACAAGTGCCCAAGTACAATAATATTTTTTATCAAGGGTAGTGTTGGGAAAGATATTTTTGTTAGCCATCCACGTCTGGAAACTTTGTTCAAGAGAGGTATTGAATCCCGTCATTTTTTGCGGGCCGTGCACACAAGTATTATTAATAAAATCAATTTGATTACATTCAATATTCAAACGGAAAATTGTTGCTAAAGCAGTTTTACAGCTCGAAATATTCAATTTTCAATATGCTTCCGTTTATTGAATTGTGTTATATTTATGTAGCAGCGACGATTTCTGACAATTTCGAGTTGTACCGGCAGTTTGTTGAAAAAAACTTAAACGTAAGGTTGGCGCTGTTTAAGTAAATATTTTGTATTCAATAAACGAGTGGTCGAAAAGGCTTCGTTGAAGAGTGACAAGTCATTGAAATTTGAAATATTTTGGAGACAAATTAGTACTTCCAGAGAGGAAGGGAAATGAAATGTAGAAGTTAGAAAAACATTTTTATTTCAAACGCAAGAAAAAGAACCACAGCCTGAATTGTTATGGCTACAAAAAATAGACTTTTCAAATGTTATGGGATTTAGAAAATATTTTCTATGAAAGGCCGGAGCGGCCCATCACATGCATGGCCTCCAAGGTTTCCTGATATTAGCCTCCTAGATTTTCATTTGTATGGACACCTGTAGAATTTGTTGTACGAAACACCGATTCATTTCGAAAAAGACCTCATCGGTAGAATTGTTAAGGCCTCGGCAAGGATTTGTGAAGTTCCTCGCATCTTCGATCGCGTCCGGCCATCATTTCACCGGCGTTTGAACGGCTGCTTCACAAGAGATAGGCGTCATGTTATACAGCATTTATAAATATCTAACTTGATTTAAAAATCTGTTCCCTATAGTAGTAATAATAATAGTTAAGACTGTTATTCAATGTCTCGTTTTTATAATAAAAATGTTTTCGTAACTTCTACATCACATTTCCCCGCAACTGTCAGAGTACGAATTTTTCTCATATACTTTTCAAGTTTAAAGTTTGCAACTTTTTAACGAAGCTTATACGACTACGCTGTTAGTCAATTTTTATGTTCTTCCCGTCGTTGTCGCTCCATTATTATGTTTCTCCGCTTTTTACGTTCGTATGGCTGACTTAAGATCTTTAATTGCCGCTGATATTCATTTCGTGATCTTTATTTGTCGTGACATTTGATATTATTCGTCACATCCTTTTATTTTTCTAGTCTTTATTAATCACGGTAGCTGCCACCAGCCCACGACTCGGGCAAACAATACTTATATTTATAAGACATAATTTTATGATCTTCGGTAAGCGTTACGTCAGAGCTGAAGGCTATTATTTATGTGTTTAGCCGTATTTCATGGCTTCGAACATTCATCATTCTTTTCTACGTCCTCTTTATCATCATCATATTATCGTCTCTTCCTATTCTAATTATGAAGGAAATTAAAGAGACGAAAGGTTAAGACATTTCACTATTGATAAAATAAAAGAAATCAAGATATTAATCGATTACCTACTCAAATTCGCATCCTATATACTTAGAAGTTTTGAGGGGGGGAACATATAGACGTAAATGGATAAGGTGGAACACTCATCTCATATTTGAAGGTTATTGCTGACGGGCTGAGTTCTCGTAGTCGGGTCGCCATGTTGGAGCGTTGTGATCGACAGTTACGGTCGACAACTGGCTAATGTTGATGGCAAGATCACTTTCAATGAGCGAGGTCGCGTTATTCTATTCATTTATATCAGATTCAGAGTTGATATAGTTATATTCACTACATTGATGAAATATTATAGGAAGAGACCCTCAGCCCAAGCTGGGCCGGGAGTTAATATTACGCTGCTCACACATCTCTCTTTAATGCGCTCTCCTCTCTGACTGGCTCCGACCCTCGCAAGCAACCGCCTCGGTCGACGCTAGGGTTGCCTCTCGAGATGTTAATTCGTAATTATGGTAGCGCAAGATTGACATATGAACATAAGATATTTCCTAAAACAATTCAAATACATTGGTACTGACCTCTGCTAATATATTTATACTAAAATTCCAAAATAACAATATTAATATTATTGAAATGAAACACGAAATCACACGTTGATGTTCCTGGCATTCCCCTCGGCGTTCTTGTTTCATCGATGTTCTGACGACGTTTCTTCTAGAAGGCATAGACGATGTGATGCTTCCTCGTAGACTCAAGCTTATATGGCTCTTTTAGAATTATTATATGGAATAAAATATTGGCGAATCATTCACTCAAATTCTTAACGTTGCTCCTTTACAGTTATACTGTGAAGTATAACATAATAAAAAATGTTCATTTCATCATTTTCAACCTTATGTTGACTTCTTTCAACAAAGTGCCCGTAACTCTGTAGAGGATCAATCTAAGAAGGAAAACTTATATTAACGTATAGCATTAGCTCATGTCTCTCTCATGCTACGGTATTGAAGTGAAGACCGCAATCTTCTTGATATTGCAAAAAATACTAGAGGACAATATTTCCATAGTTTAAATTATTTAATCTAATGAACCGAACACAAGGCTCTTTTTTAATGTCTGACGTACTAATGCATGATGATATTTCCCAAAGACTGGTTGATTCTACTTCACTGAAAATAAATAAGAGACTATAGCTAATATGATATCGCACCTTCGAGCTATGACAAATAGATCCAAATTTCGCACCACTAATGCGACGTCAAAAATTTCATATAAGCAGGATTCGAGATGTAGAAGGCTGCTACCTCTGCACGCCTCCGAAGCCCTCTTGGCGAAAAACCATAGGCACATCATCAAGGGCAAAGGTATCGACCCCAAACTTAGGTGTGGGTGACCTATAGGCCAGTCGCCACGCTCCAGAGCGTCAGCCTCTTTATTGATTGCTTCATCATTAGAATCTGGTTGGAGGGAACATTTTTGGCTTCGTATTAATAAGGGGGAGGGAGTAAAGTCTAAGCTTAATTAATAGAAGAGTTGCCACTTCAACTACTTCTATTAATCTACACAGTTTTGCCAAATCAGCGTGTGTCAGAATAGGATTGGAGCAAGGTCTTTTCTTTCCGAAGTGTGAGATTTACGTGCAACTGTTTTTTCTAGAGCAGCTCCTTCGAATTTTTAAGAACATCAAAAGACGTGCATCAGTTCCTCTGAACACGGAAAACAAAACCATGAACTTGTAAAAATTACCTCCGCTAGAGTGGGATAGAAAATTCAAGTTTCCTAATGTAGGAGTAAGAATTAAGTCGAGGAAAAAGGCTCATCCATCTCGAATCTCTTGAGAGATGCTCGATAGGTGAGGCGCTTCTTGGTAAGGCTTTTGCTTAGAAGGCCTAGCCTGTCAACGAAGAAAAATTGTTTTACAGTCGTACATTAACAGCACGAGTCCGCAAATATAATATTTTAGTAGACAATGAAGTTATGACACCTGATAAATCACTTGTGATGAAAAAGCAGTCAAAAGCTGATTAGTTTGAAGCAAACAATCCTAGCATACGTTTATGAACACACACATTGCAGGCTCGGCCACAGGTATATCTTCAAATGGCTTACGGTGGCTTCCGGGTCATTAGAGAGCAAGACGAAGAACGAGATCATCTTATATCTTGGTGGATTGCCCGTATCTAACAGAGGAAGGTGCATACTTTCTGAAGTAAGGACACGCACAAAGTGGAGATGCGGTGGAATCACGTATTATGGACACCATACTCTCGAATAAAGAGCCCACGTGACTGTGAAATGCAATGTATTATTTGAGAAGCGTCTTGCAATATTAAGCACCGGAGATAAAGACCAGCAACTTTTTAAAGGCGTTTCCACAAACCTCCACCAGAAATACTTCAGTAAAATGCTACCCGTATTAATGAAACTACAATCATTGGCAGTAAATCAAAACATGAGTTAATCGTAACATGATTTAATACTTGCAAAAAAGAAGCAAATAGATATTTTCTAGTTCTCCAACAGATGGAAGTTTTGGCATACTAGAGCTCTGCTTTAGCATTTAGAGGTCTTAAATAAACTTAATTTTAGATTTCTGTCCCCCAACGCGGCTTGATCTAACATAATATTATATAACCTAACATAACCAAGCTTAACCTAACCTAGAACGATGATTAAAAAGCTTTAATTACAATAATTTTGCAGGAAGACACCTTAAGTTTTTTCTCAATATTTATTTGCAAAGTATTTCTTCACCATTTCTATTGATTATAATTTAAATTAATTCTAATTTTTTTAAAAGGGTCATTTCTTTGAGAATATTTCAATGTACTAACACGTTAACTGCAGCGGGTTACACTGAAGTTCAATAATCAACACAAATTATATTTAATATTTGAAATCACGTTAAAAAATAACGGAAATTGAATAGAATGTGCCTTCATTTAGTTTTCATCAAGCATTTATGAAAATTGGCTTCGTAACTCCTGGTTGGTCAGTACATTATGAAAATCCCTTCAGTGACCACCGGTGGGTCAAGTCACGGACAAAATGTTAAAATCATGCTTGAAAATGACGCACCGGAAATAAAAAGAAATCGGCAAAATGAATTTCGCTCAATAATCAGTCAATATTGATATGAGTCTCCGGAAAAAACTGAATACCTAGCGGCCGCCTAATGTTGCCGTACAAACGGAGGTAATGGACTTTAACCCTTAATTAAATGAGTAAACTGGGTTTTTGTATCATGAGAACGTCTTTGGCACATGAGAGCCCATGCTCTAATGCTCTAGCATTCAGGGCATTTTATCAATTTAGTAATAAGCTTTTACATAATGACCTAACATGACTCGCCTAAGTCGTCCTAACCTATACTTAATTGATCATTTAAAAACTTTTACGATCATAGTTTTACGATCAACACATGAAAGAGAATAACAGCTTAAACTATTATGATCACAAGAAAAAAATTTCAATCACTTGATATTAAAGAAATATGTTCGACATGGCGCCCATCTGTTGGGATGCTGAGGTTCAAACGTCGGTGCACTGATTGCCGAACGCGATGGAAGCCACCAGGAGTTTCACAAATCCTTACTTAAGCTTCAAAAATTCTACCTATGCTGTCTTTTTCAGAATGAATCGGTGTTTCGTACACCAATCTCTTCAAATGTCTCAGAAGTACTGTACAAATCTACGGGCGGAATATCCGGATACCTTGGTGGCCACATGATGGGGCAGCCGCGGCTAATCCAGTGATTTGATATTTGGTATCCACTAACTGCCTGATACACTGATGAAAGATGGAAATGAAGTGTGCTGGAGCACAGTCGCGTTGGGACCACATTTCACTAACGTCGGCTAAGGGATCATTTCCTTAAAACTCAGCCCGTACTTCATTAAGAAAAATACAATCGCAATTCGCTGTTTCCGGCATTATCTATGGCCTTATCAGATGATCACCAAGAATACTCGCTCAAACATTAAAAGAGAATGTAGCCCGATGTTTGTTTACCTTGTCACGTAACGTGTGGATTAACATCAGACTAAGTCCTGATTATGGACGTTTTCTATTCTTTCTCGCGTGAAGAATGCTTCGTTTATGAATCAGACTTTCGATGGAAACGAAAGTGTTTCAACTGCTTTGCGTTAAACACCTTGCAAATTGAACACGACGTGAAAAATTTTCATTTTATAATTATTGCTCGCGCTAAACATGAAATGGATGCTGACCATTATCGTGTAGCACTTCCAACTCTGTAATTTGACTTACATGTAAAGCACGTGCGGTAGAGTGGGAACTTGTGGTTGAATTATTTCGCATATTATCTAATATTTCTTCCGAGATCCCTGGATCTATTAATCATGATCATCTAAGGCGTCCTTCTTTATGTTGTCCTCTGCAAAATGCTCCGTTTTCACACCATCTCTGGAGTATGTCTACGAATGCTTGATGCTATGGAGCATGGCTGTTGGGATATCTTGCTCCGTAAATTCCGCCTCCCTAAAATTACTAGGTATGGATTTGTTGCACCTCAATCAAGGCCCCTACCAGCTGATTCTGAATGGAATACTAGCTCCATTTTCTCAATTACATTTGCCGCAATCATATATTCAATTTTAGCCAGCGAATTTTAATATTTGATGAAATGGAACACAAAAAAACGAGCAAAACCTTCAAGATCAATAAAAATAGGAGAGCAAAAATCACTGATTAAATTTCATTATACTGAGAACGTTTCGGGCAAATACCCATCATCAGCTCATTAAAAGAATCCGACATATATCCCTGAAATAAAAAATGAACTTGAATGTACAAACAGACATAAACACGGATTTAAAACTTCAAAAAAAGTATAAATGTGAAAAGAAATAAATGTGAAATAAATGAGATTTGCAAAAGCTTGCTCAAGAAATTACTTGTCCCCTTGTACATATGTCATCTTTATATTGTTTTTCAAAACCTTCATAACTAATTCTAGGACGACCTGTCGTTTACTCTTTGTCGAGCCTGAATCTCTTTCCCACACCTGGGCGGACAGTGCAATAATTATGGCTAAGTTATTTATTTCTCCAACGAGGAGATTCACCGCGCTGGCACTGCATGGAATCAAGCCATATTGACGATTCCCGAGCAATGCGCACGCTCTCAATCACTAAGCCACGGTGGCCTTAATTCAATGATAAATAATCAAGCTTTAATTCGGCATTAAAAACCTTTTAAAAACACACGTAACGGAAATTAAAGGTAAATAAGATAAAACTTTTTTGCGCAATTACCAGTCAAGTGAGATATTAAAGCCTAAAAAAGACCTCAATTTCAGGCGCCTCACACAAAATACTTCATTCCACGAACGAAAAAGACCTGGAGTCACGAATAAAAAAATGAACATCTGAAATGTATCCACGGAGTATTGATGAAAATGAAAAATAAATTACCCAAGACATTACAAGAGTAATACGCTTCGCTTCTTCTAATGCATAAAATTTTCAATGTTTTTTTAGTATTTTAATGAGCGTACTGTAATTCATGCTAGAGAGGAATAGAAAAGCTTTTCTCATCCCATTGTAAATGAAATGAACTTTTTGCCTGAGAAAAATTTCAAGCGCTCGTCCATTTACTGATCATGTGCAAATATATGTTTATTTTTTGAAGTCATATTTCCAGCGCACAAAAAATAGCATATCAGTTAATGAAGTAAAAGAATAGAATACCCGTACAAGAATTCCCTCCTCAAAATTAGAATTTTACGATAACTCAAACGATATTTGACCTTTTTGATTTTCTAGTCATGCTTGCTCACCTAATCATTATGCATGAGACGTTATCAGAAGTGGATTCAGGACATTATTAAAATTGAATTCAAATTTCATGAGGCGGTATGTGCAAGCTGCGCCACCGAGGCGAGCCCGGCCGCCGGCCTTTGAAGGCTCGTAAGTTAGTTAAGACGAGCGAGGCGGGCTGGCGGTGACAGCTGATAGATACTGCCTCGATGCTCCAGCGGCCAACGAGCAAAACCATTCTCCATAATCGGAAATAGATTTTCCTCAGTAAGCTACTGAGAAATAGCGATTTGTAGGGAAAGTCAATGAGGATTTGTCGCTTATTCTGCGCATAAATTTCGTATCATGAAAATGTGGGATAGGAAATGGAGATCATAGATAACAACTAAAAAGACATCAGGCCTCCCGGAAGTTACGTGAAACTTGTAAGATATGCAAGCTTATGTATTGACAGCTGTACTCCTTACCGAGTCGGTATGAATATTAGTGGGGCCTATAGAAAGAGACGAGCGGTTTAAGATTTATTTAAAATCGAATTATGCAATAGTAATTTAGACGTGATAATAGTCCGTCAAAAGAATCACATTACCTCGCAACTATTGCGTCGCTTTAAATGCGCTTTCCGCGCCAAGGGTTGTCATTCATAAATTTTCCACCCTGATTTTTTAGCTAGGGTAGTGAGTTTAAACTTAATTCCTACTAAAAAAGGTACTTCCTTTCCGAGCACCGCAGGTCATCTACTACTCTGAGGTAAATATCTCACATTAATAAGCATGAATAGCACTGGGAGGAGCAGAAGTTATATGTTGCCTGCTCCAGGTCCTGCGATTTACTAATGAAATACACACATTTCATTGCAATAAAAATGGGTTGAGTTCGGAAGTGAGAGCATCGCGCTCGTGAGATGATTCCAGCTGAAAAAAACGGACTTTTTGAGAGATTGTGAGGCAAAATACCTAATTGGAAAAGAAATTTTCGAAGATCTAAGTTCACCTTATTTCAAGTTTTTTATGAGAAATCGGCCGTTTCTTTAAGAATAACGCTTCTCTTTATTCAAAGAAATCAAAGA